>FR989895.1:678639-3178639 GCA_905404115.1 Pheosia gnoma | reverse complement strand
TTATGCACCCACCACAGCTCCAACCATGAAACCCAAGCCGCAAGTTGGAGATCTTTTTACCGGTACGGATGCTGTAACTTTATAAGTACCCAACATTTTTTCAAAGGTGCACAACAAATTTATTGTACCGTTAAACTAAAATATGTCTCATTACGTGAGGTTATCTAGCAGAAAGTAGGTTCTATGAACGCTGAAGGAATGATTGGTGTCTACCACATGATCAGTCCACCTATTGGCATTCATTGATCTATCTATACGACCGCAAAATTGCTTTTGTTTTTAGATTGAAATCAACCTATGGAGTCAGCGAGAATTATGATTAAAGAGTTGAAATAATCTCAGTAGCTGTATCGAAGGACATATTATAGCGTTGTGCGCTCCTTGTCGTGAAGGCTGGTCGTGGAACAATGCACTCAGGCACCTTCTTCAACAAAGCATAAACATTGGTGCAATCTCAAGAATTCAGCGATTTAAAATGTTATAATTATGTATAACAATTTAAATGTAATTATTTTATTTTAATTTAACATTTTATCTTTAATTATTTTGCTAACGAGATTTGTTTTGTTAATCACGGTTTCTTAAACATTAATACTGGATCAGCTAGTGAAAAGGCTGCCATTAGGACCCTGGGTAAATATATTGTTTATATTATGTGGTGGAAGTGGGACGATAATCAGTTGTTTAACTATAATAGGATCATACTGTCACTCAGATAACTTGAGTTATTTTGTCAACTAGCAAATTGGCAATAGAAGAAAGTAGATTTAAATGGAATAATACCGCTCATCTCTTAACACTCGGACGCGCAAACGTTAAAGGGTCCAAGAAAATACAGATGAACGATAACAGGTAACCATAAACTATCCTGTCTGATACCGAGTCAGCCCAGAGACAAACCCGACCAGAAGCGCTGAACACTATTATCATACCTTTAATAGTAAAGCTATGCTATTGTAAAGATAAATATGAAAACCGATGTATCCCCGGTTTTGTAACCAGAACAACAAACTATCAATTTTATTAATAGAAAATATTCACGGACGTACTTATTAACTTCATAGGTCGTTTTTTAAGGTCAATTTAACTTAACGACGACTTCAATATATTAATAAAATGAGCAGGCTATCAAAAATTACAAGTTTTCGCGATCTTGTTAGTTTCCAATCATAACGAGATAAAATAATATGTCCCGGCGTGTTGGAATACACATTTTAGGCGTCGAGTTTATTGGCTTTACTCGATGAATCTCCATAAAATTGTCATCTGAAATAAATTACATACACCCGCTGAGCCGATCGAACGGGCTGATACACCAATACAGACTCGACCGACGGAAATTTTAACAGATAACGCATAAAGATACGTGATATGATAATTTTTATGTTATTACGGTCGACAATAAATTATACCCCGTAATGTACCAGCATAATGCCGTCTTTAACACGTGTTTGTTGTTCACTAGGCATCCATATGCATACATTTGTAATTATTAAGCACAATACCTTCCTATGTGGAGGATAATTTTTAACTTTCATCAAGTTAAGTAACCTATTTATCACGCGGGAATAGGAAAAGAGTCCCGTTCTCGCCCTTATATCGTTCATTATAATTCTAATTTTGAAACAAGAACAAAAGACAGACAGTTTTGTCGTTGACAAAGATGGATTGGGCTCTATGGCCGTCGCAGGTTGGCACAATAGGAGAGACAAAAAATCTCCATCATTGTAAAGAGCGTCACATCGCTAAGCCCATTACCTGCGCTGGCGCACGGGCCCTTTCAAACATGTCACTCCAGCTTAGCATGAAAGACTTAAATGACAAGCGAGGCGGTATTAGTTGTGACGTTCGCCTAATTAAAATCGTTGGGATTACGTTTTTATCGTAGAAACGTGTAGAGAAGAGACTCACTAGAAGATAAGTTGTTAGATTGTAGTTAGATGCCTAGTTTCAATTTAGTGATAATGAACGTTGCAGTTTATGCCTAGATATTTATATACCTATGTAGGTAGCAATTAGTTTTTACCAACTACAGAAAGGTCTGTCCAGGTACCATTGTCTAGACGTAACAATAACTACCTCATAACAGGTAGGTAACAAATTATTCAATTGTAGGTGATTCACCTACAATTACCTATACCTACTATTTTAAATGTAATAATTCACCTAGCTTGCTAAATAGGTAGACAGAATCACAGTTGTATATTTTGTCAATGACTGTAGGCACCTACTTGCCGCCCGCGCGCGCCTTTGGCACATCCCATACCATAATTAAAAGAACTTTAATCATGGCGAAAAGTCCTGTCATACGAGTAAATTAAAATTAATGCCAACAATTATGTGACTAAATTGTTAAACAGTTTTATAAGTTGTTTGAAGTAGAAGCAAAATCACAGTATACCTAAGCATCTACTTGTCTGGTTACAATGGGTTTCATGCTTTGTAGTAGTTAGGTAAGTAACTATAAGAATGATTTAAAACCTAACCTAATAATAATAATTAACGTAGTGTGATATTAGTACAATATACTTAGATAAACTGGTTAATTTATTAATTCTATGACTGTGCCATGCTGACCAACAATCGTTTTAGGCACCTACTAGGTAGTTACGTTACTTAAGAAGGTAATTTAAAATCACTGTTTTATTGATAATTTTTAATATAGTTAAGTAGGTATAAGCATTAAGTAGTTTGAACCCTTACTCTGTCATGTAGGTACAATATCGAAATGATCTAGGTATTGAACATTGCATATTTTTAGTAAAACGTTACAAACGAAACGAACTTCGCATATATCGCTCTGAATTATCTGAACGTTGATAAGAGAATGCAAGTGTATCGAATTGCAACTCACCCAATAACCTCCATACTTCGGCACTGCTCAAGTAAACATTGAGATGCGCCAAACACGCTGGCAACAACAAAACGAACACAAACCACTTCATAGTTCCAGTTTCCCGCACCACAATAGTCTCAAGGACCCGACAGCCTCTTCACTACGGATAGTCCACGACCACACATTTGTTTCACATTTTCATCCACCGTCCCAACCGAATCAAACGATGCTGAGTCCGCGGCGATACAAGACAAGATTACACTCTCGTTCGAAACGAACAAATCCAACAGAAAAACCAAATATACGTACAAATTACGATGTAAACCCACAAGATTGTTTGATATTATACACGAATAGGACTATCAGTTTTAATATCTTATCGAATACTGTTTATAAACATTGATATTGTCAATGTTACTTTACGAAATTATGCGACACAACCATCACGCGCGACGGTTCCTGTCAAACTGGTTGTGTGTGTGGGTGTGGCTGTGGCGATGATGGAGATTCGTTCGTTCGTTTCTTTCGTTCGTCAGCGGTCCGCCTTCTGCAATGCACACGCGCGCGACCGCGTCATATTTCTTTATGTGTGCGTACTTGCTGCGTGTTTGTAGGTAGGGGAGGAGATTGGCTAAGAGAAAAGGCTAGCAAACTTTTGATAAAGTACTAGTGTAAAGAACTAGATGACGCTGTTCGAGATTTCTTTTTGTGAATGCAAAGTTTCTTGTATTTATCATAGACATGGAATGAAAAGCTATATATAGTACACGATTTTTAACCGAGGAAGAAAAAGCAGAAGGTTATCAATTCGACAACTAAGTTGATTTTTTTATCTCACCATTTCTAGGAATATAAATTTAAAGGTAAGGGAATATGGTTTTTAGTTGACCCAGAACTAAAAACCATACAAAAGTACCTATATCAGAATATTTTTGTTTTATTTTAAGTAATTACCTACTTAATTTATTTAGGTACTACCTCTGACTGTGCCTTCCACATAGACCACCACGACTACGTTAGTTAGTTACCTATCTATTGAAAGTATTTAATAATACCTTCATCAAGCCAACGTAAAATTACCGTATAATCGTATCGTAATTAAGGTACATACCCATAACAAGTCCACCGATGGGCTTGTTTGTTTCTCTCTGCAATTTTGTATGAAATTATAGAGCACAGCGAGCCGCGGGCCCTCCCATCGCGAGCGCAGGCTTAGATCAGAGAACAAAATTACTAAGAAAGCTATCGCGAGCGAGCTTTAATTATGTTACTAAGCTGCTACTGATATAGGTACCTGCTTACCAGTTTTAGGCATGTACATACATATCTACTCATAATTTGATCACATTATTGGTTCTATTTCGTCCCATATAAGTAGTTTTGTAGGTAGGTAAGTACTATTCGAATGCCGAGTTGGCGTTTGGATTACCTTAGTACCTATCTATGAATTACGGTAAACATTATTGTACCCACTTTGGTTAGTTGGTGCCTAGGTTAGGTACGAATTAATGTCAACACACATTTCCGCGGAAGATTGGGGTTGGACAGCGAAGCGAAATTCATGCATGCGCAGGGCCGCAATCTTTGCTAATATTATGTGGTGTGACCTGTGCCTATGTATGATTCAGTTCGCTTCGTCTCCCCCGCTTCGAAAGGCCTAGCGCTTGAGTAGTTTTATGAATTCAAACTAGATGGCGTTTTTTACACCAACAAGCTCTACCATTTTTCATATCTACAAAAAAAAATACAACCGAATAACCTTCTCGTTTTTAAAGTAGGTTAAAAAAAGTAAATTTTGTGGATTTATTAATTAAAATAAGTAATGTCTTGAAAACAAAAATATACATTTATATATATAAATAAATCATCGTAAAATTACAATAAATTGATACATTTTATTAATATTTTCAAATGTACTGTATTAAATAACGGATAAATTCGATCCTCATCACAAGTCTTCGGTAGTATAGTGGTAAGTATCCCCGCCTGTCACGCGGGAGACCGGGGTTCGATTCCCCGCCGGAGAGACTCTTTTTGCAAATAGAGAATATAATTATTGTATAAATTCACACATACCAAGCTAATACTCGACTATGTAGGTTACCTACCACCTAATCTTAATTATTACGATATTTTTAAATTTACTCAAGGCTTATTTAATTTCTTTATACTGTTTTATTACAAGCCAAATTCGCTCGCTATACCAATAAAGTGTAAACAAAGTGTGCCGTTTCACTGGGCCATGGTGATGGACTATGGCCTAGATCCTCCCCCTCATATTGGGGGAAGTATGCCCTGTATAGTGGCAATCGGCTCGTTCCCTATTACATTAGGTCCATAATAATAAACGATCTGCTGAATGTGGGTGCACTGTGGTGCACCTCTGCCTTACCCTTCGGGTATTATAGCCGTGATGACTTTTTATTTATAATTATTGCTGTATACTATTTTAACAATACTTACAAATGTATCTATCAATTTATAAAATATCTTCATCTCCTCAGCTTACATCCTTCAGTACAGCGTCCGCCATATAAAATTAAAAAAATATGGCGGCTGGCTTTATTAGACGTGCGCAGAGCCGCCATCTTTGCTCATTTTATATGATGCGACCGGTACCATGTAGGTTCATGTACCCAGCTAAAGCGTGCTGAGGTCACATAAAATAAACGCGATAAAATCCGAAAATTTAGTTTTATTTCAGTGCTCATATGGCTAGCCTTTTCACTCGGACGTCTCCCCGTTTCGCCTCCCGCTCAGAAACATAACAGTACCCTCTATACTATGTATAAGTAGGTATCTGATGCTAAATATACCTGGGTGGCACTGAAACGACACTACTGTAAATAGAAACTAAGCGACAAACAAGATCTACTCAACTTGGTGTTGCGGCAGTGTATAATAACAGTCTATTGATGGCTTTGTCACAACTTAGGGCCGGGCTTAATCTTATGAACTCTCGCCGCACACCTCTGATCGTCATTCAGTATCATTATACAGATAGATTGTGTGATGTAGAATAGAATTGTATCCAATTCTGACCGTTTTGGATACATAATATGAAATTCCGCAAGTAGTAGCCCGCCCTTACCTTTCGTCACCTTCAACAATACATCTGTTAGTCTCCCTTTCAGGTTTCAATTATACATCAGGGACCTTGGTTCAAAGACAAAAAACAACAATAATGAAAAATAAAACATAATATTCGAAAATAGACTTTTAATACAAAATTTCATAAAACTTCGTTTTATTACACTTTCTCATCCGCATCCTTTGGTGATCAAATTTACAAAATAATAAAACCGAATAATCATCCATTGCTAAAAACATAAATAATAATCATAGTAGGTAGGTAGTAATAATATAAAAAAAAAAAACTAAATACTTAAGTAGTGCACTTGCCGTGTGGTAGTGAATATAAAAAATAATTATAATAAAGTAATTTTATTATGAAAATTACGCGATACCTACATAAAAGCATAATTATTCGACAATCAAATAGACATTTAACATTAGTAAGGCTACGATTTTATGGCACAGGAACTATCGGGAGCGTGGCGCGGGCGCTCATTACTCTTTGGGCTTCTTTTCCTTCTTGCGCGGCGGCGGCACGGGCGCTTCGCCGCCGTCCTTTTTCACCGCCTTCTTCACCACCTTCTTTTTGGGCGCGTCTGCGGCCGGCACCGGCGACGACGCCTCGGCGGAAGCAGCCGGCGCTGGCTGGGTCTTCTCCGACACGGAGGACTCTATCTGCGCGGCAATAGTGGACTTGCCCTTGGCCGGCTTGACGCCGATCTGCGCGAGCGACACCGCGCCGACGGGCGGCGTCGGCACTTCGGGCTCCTCTACAGAGAGGCGTTGTTGTTGCGCAAACGACGGGGGCGACGAGGCGGCGGCGGCAAGAGGCGAGGACGAGGTGACGGTGGGCGTGCGCAGCTCGCTGGCGATGATGGACTGCGCGAGCGCGGCCGCGTCTTCCAGCTCGCTATCGGGGGTGGGGAGCGGGTCGGCGGCGGCGGGGGGGGCCAGCTTCAGCTTCCCCGCGGGCTTGCGACGCTCCTCGGCTACACAACCAATTTATTCCCGCCTTTATACTCTCGAGCGATTAGACGTGGCGTTAGTATGGCGATCACATTAGAGAACAAGCTCGGTAAGGACCTGGAACAAAGTCGGGGAAAGCGCGCAACATGGTTAACTCGAAAAGATGCAAGCGGACGGTTATGGGGCGTGTCAGTGTAGCGGAGATCCGAAGCTGTGCCATTCATTACAAGGAGTATTATTTTATCACATCCATGGATCAGGTATTCTGGTAATAGGGAGACGATCCAATCAAATAGTTAATTATGTAATTGCATGTATGAAAATCACTATATGTATCTATCTATGTTTACATTGTGTAGTGCTACTGACTAATGTGAATAGATATCACTATGAATAAGCGTTGAATAATGTTCCTTGCAATGTGTAAAATAAACATGTAAAGCGATAAAGAAAACATAATGTTAGATTGTGACATTATCGTGGGTAGATAATGTAACAGTCTGGATGGGTGCATCACACGGCAATGCGCGGTTGCATCACTCAATCAATGTGGAAGCAATGCAATCGCATAATTAACACTCATTTGGCTAATTATCTTGGTGATACCAGGACGTACTTTAACGATTCCTCCCGAAATAGCTTTACGAGTGTTTGACCGAACAACCCTGCGTTTACATACACTTGGACGCAACCCAACATCCACCAAATATTTCATCAGAAAACGAAGCGAATAACAATGAGGAATTTACATTAGGTACTGATATTTATTTCTCCCAGGTATGTGATCGGACCGAAGATAATAATGGTAATGAGAAATAAGCTAGACTTCGCAAATGTTAACATTGAAATCGACAAAAGTGACATCAATTTCCTTCACCGCGACCCAAACTAACCGAACATAAAGTTGCGTTGAGTCCAAGAATGATTATTATTATTACCTGTTCTATCAAAGCCGCGTCTCTTGCGCTGCCTCCTCGGTAGCTGGGTGAAATAACAACGGATTTTGAAACGTATGCTCAGTAAATAAACATAAAAACCAAACATCACAAAACGGCACAAAAGAGAAAACATGTGGACACATTGAGTTCTACGGGGCGGACGCCAGAGCTCACATACATGTGGTACGGTCCTCGTAGAACAGAATGCAGCTAAATAAACATAATTAGTGGAAGTCTGAAAAACTGCAAAATTAACTCGGTGAGATTGAAGTGCAAAGCTGTTAGCCCTTATCGGCTTGTATGTCGTCGCGCGCATACTCACTTTTGGCCTCGGGTACCGCAGGGGCTTCTTCTTTGGACGGCGTGTTGGCTAGAGGGGGGCTGTCGGTCGCAGACGGGACGGAAGTGCCTTGTGGCTTGGGAGCACTTGCTTTCGGCGTTTTGGCAGCGGCTGCTGGCACCGAATCCGCTTCACTGGGTTTTACGGCTTTAGGGGCTTTAACTGGAGCCTTCACCGGTGCTATCTGCGGTTTCGCCGCTTTTTCAGCAACCGGAGCGGGTGCAACCTTTTCAATCGCTACGGGAGTTTCAGTCTTTTTTTCTGGTTGCGCTATGACGGCAACAGGTGCTGGAACTGCGGGTGCCGGTGTGGCTACTTTAGCAGGTGGAGAAATGGGAGCCTCGACGGATATTTTAGCAGCTGCTGTTTCTACGGGAAGTGGGACATCTGCAGGCGCAGGTGCTTGTTCAACAGGCACAGGGACTTCTGGTTTCTCAACCACACCAGGAGATGCAACTGTTGCCGTTGCGGTAGGTGCATCGGCTTTCACCACCACTGGCGTGTCAACTGGCGATTTTGGCACAGATACGGGAATTGTTTCCACGGAAGCAGCTACCTCCACTGTAGGTGGAATATTAACCGGGACGGGGACCTCAGCTCGGACAGGATCCGCAACTGGGACAGGAACTTTAGGGGCTACAGGAGTAGCTAATGGAGAAACTTCTGCAGGGGCAGCTACTGGAGTCACAGGTACTACCGGCGTGGCAGTCTCGACGGGCACAGCTTCCTTAGCTATTTCAACTTGTTCGGCCACCGGCTCTTGCACAACTACACCGGACTGAACCTCTACCTGTTCCGGTGCAACCTCTTTAGGAGGAGACGGTTTCGGTGCAGGCGGAGGAGCAACCTCTTTAGGAGGAGACTGTTTCGGGGGAGAAGAGCGAGACTTGTTGAGTGTCTGCGAAATCTTCGCCCAGATGTTTTCGAATGAGTCTGCACCCATGTAATCAATGTTCCCGGCTTCCCATCCCTGGCGGCGATTCAGTTCGTCGATGGCCTCGCGTTGACCGGCAGCGCCGGGCAGCACTCGGGCTAAGTTGCCCGCAACACCACTCTGAAATACAAATTAACCGTTTTAGTGTCGGCTACTAACAAGAGTTTACTCTAAATACTTGTGATTTTCTCTGAAACGTTAATAGAGTTATATACGTGCAAGGAGTTTAAAGCATGCAAACCAAATCTACAAACAAGGATCATCACTCTCAAAGAACGAGCATTTTTAAAAGGATAGAAAATATTTTTTTACCTGAAATACCCCATGTGGTAAGATTTCTGATGGTAACTTACTTCGCAACCGTTGGATGGCGACACCTCATCTCCCGATGTAAAGGTATAACTGCCAATCATCGTAGGAGACTCCGGAGGCGGGGAAGGTGATGGAGTAGGTGGTATTTCATGCGAGCATATTTTTCGTCCGGACGAGTCAATAGTAGCTATATGCCTTAAATAGTAGCCGTCGTACGGATGTCTCGGTACTATATCATCGAGACCTTCACTCTCTGTATCTGAAATGTCTCCATTCATCATTCCGTTTGATTTGTTGCCAACATCAATGCGATTTAATTTACGACGCCTACTACGTTTCTTTTCGTTTCGCACACGAACGTGCTGTACTAGAACTTCTTGTTGTATTGTGTTATGTTTATGTTGTGGCAAGGACTGGAGTGTATTATGATTATGTACCATGTGAGTGTGAGTAGAATCAACGTGTTCATGTATTTGATCTCCTATAGGAAAATTTGAATCATGGTTGTGACTACAGCTATAGTCAGTCTGTGAATGGCTATGTTGCTCGTGGTGTGGTTGATCTTTATGTTGAGAGTGATCCTGATAGCCGTTCTGGTAGGGAATGTGCGAATGATTGTGATGTTGGCCATGATGCCGATGATTGTGCTCGTGATCATTTTGTTGCTCATGTCTGTGTTCCTGCTGTGTATCCGGTTGCCAATGATGTTCTATGTGTTGTGTTTGAGTGTGGGTGTGATGATCGTGTTGCTGGTTCTCATTGTAACTCTGATGTTCGTGTCGCTGTTGCCCCGACTGCCATGTATGTTCGGCCGATCTGTGTTCGTGCACGTTTGAAACATGTTGCGCCTGATATTCCCACGCGTACTTTCTTAACTCTTCCTGATCCTCCACCCTTCCTGATTCTGAATGACAATTGGTATTATCATCTTTATGTGGTGGAATATGACCTCTGTAGATCTCCCATGGATCGTGAAACTGTGTCATGTCTATCACCGGTTCACGCGATTGTTCCTCGGACGAGATTTGTGCGTCATGGCGATGCCAGGCGAATTCCGAGTCTGGGTCGACGGTTAGCTTGTAGAGGTGTTGTTGGCTGACATCTTGTGGGGGTAACGTTGGTGAGGCCTCCTGGGCTTCCTCCACCTCAACCTATCGGTTGAAGTGAAATTGCTCAGTGGAAACGCATGCAGACAAACACTTGAACTAAGCTTCACGCACTAGCAGACGGAACAGTGCCGAGAGCTACGTTCAAGCGACTAGTAGTACAATATAAATGCATAACCAAATAAACATACAGATAGAAGAAAGTCTTAATTAAAAAAAAACAATACAAAATCCATGAAGTCAGTCAATGATTTAATGACGGTAGACAATAATTCAAAACGGTATGTTTATAAAGTTTTGTTGCAAGTATTCCACCAAAATACCAACACCATCTAAGTACTCTGTCACACTCACAATAAAGATTACCGAACCGTGCATAAGCAGCTTGCAGCCAAATTGTTTTGAAGTTAGAGAATGTTAGTATTTTGGAGAATCAATAATTACACACGATCAGAGCTTCAAACAGGGTGCAAAGGGAAGCATAACAGTGCACAAGCTGGGAGTGCAAGCTATCATTGTTATTCAATATCATGTTTAGTCACTCAAGGGTTCACACTAAGTCCTAGCTATGATTAAATAAACCTGAACTTTTCAACATTCTACGCTGACTGAAAAAATACTACTGTATTAAATGTATAAGGGACAAGCTAAGTTATATCGTTGAAAGTCTCACCTCTGCAACTTTAGAATCCTTTTGTGAATGCTTGGAAAACATGTTGTAGTGTTCAGATCGGAGGTTGATATGAGAATGGATCGGCTTACTGCACTATCTTAGGTACCACATATTGCTTGTGGTCGTACACCGCGAACAGAGGGGTAGGGTTACACAAGCGTATACCATATGAAATCCAATATCGAACTTATTTGCAATAATTACTGTTATAGCTACTCAATACCTACTTTTGAGGTTACCATATCGATTGTCATTTATTTGTAATAGGTATTGTAATCTTATATGCAGATATTAATATCATTCGAACTTTATTAATAATTAAGTCGTGAGAAGAAATACAACAGCGGTATTAATGTCACATGTAATTCAACCTTATTGCAGTGCACAAGTTTTTAGAATTGATAAAGATACCGATGAGTTTGGTGATACCTAACTATGAGTACAGGTACTCAACTAAACAATTCCCTAAACGAAAGAAAAAAAAAGTAACATAGTAAGTCAGGTAATTAGGTTGATGGCAAGGGCAAAGCAACTTACCATAGACGTGTCGAGCCGCGGGTGGACCTGGGAGGCGAACATGTCCCACCAGAGCTGGAGGAAGCCGCGCAAGTGCTCAGGCGCATCCACCGTGCCCGACTCGAAGTTGTAATGTTGGAGCCACGGCTTGGCGGCACCGATGAAATGGATAATCTTCAGATTCTGCCCGAAACTGTAATTTAAATAAACATTACGTTACACCAATAGTAATATAATATGCGTAGGACTATCAAAATCTTTCTGGTTAGTGCATCTAAGAAACCATTGCTACAAAAGATAGAAACATTCTGAATCAACAAACACTCCGATGGGATTTATAAACTGACAAAAATTCAAGTATGTAAGAAACTACAAAATTGTAGGTAGATAATTATGAGCACACTTCAAATAGATAATATATTTGGCCAAATGATGTAGCACTCACTGTTTTAAAGCAGGCAGGTAGGAATAGAACGCGGCAGATGTGACGTTGTAGAGGAACGGCAGATGCTTGTTGATATCTCCATGCGCCCAGTCCGAGAAGAACGAGTTGAGGAGGCCCTGGTCACCACCTGGACATACCAATGTGTCATAACAACATATTATGAAAGCACACCAGAGAATTTTGATTTGTAAAGTCACAAAGCTAAGTTCGTTTTTAGTTTGGCGTGTCTTACCATCGAAACTGCCTCGCTGCTGTGCGAAAGTGATGAGTCGGCTAAAGGTATCTGCGGAAGGCGAAAACACGAAGACGCCCGAGTTGAAGCAGTCGGGCCAGCCGACGTCGGGCGCCGCCGACAACTGCTCCCGCTCGAACAACTCATCACAATTTTGGACCACCTAAGTATCAATCAAACATTCTTGCGTTATCATTCACTTATTTAACTACTGTGTATTTTGCTTCTACAATATCGTCCCGAATCACTATCAGAATATTTTTTATTCATGTAAACCATAAAGTACTACAGTAGGTATTTATGAATCGTCAGAAATGCCACAAAATGCTAAAGTACAACTTTATCACCCGTTCAGAATGCCGTTCGTGTCGAGAAGAACGTGCGAGAAACTCCATGGTCGGTATTTTTAAAAAGATCTTATACATTTTTGAGTAGTACATTGTTATGGGTATGTGAGAACAATGTAGGAACGCCTAGGCAGACTTGAGTATCTCGTTCAAAAAGTACTAACCCTAAGTATATAATAACATGTTAATGGCTACATGGTTCCCACATCTTGTCACTAGAACTGTGAACAACGACTTTATTGTAATACTAACTATATTATAATACACAGGTTATGATCAAGTTCATTACGTTCTGCGTGAGTAGCCATTAAATAACTTCAATATCTATCAAGAACTCTTATCTGTACATGGATAAAACTTCATGTGACATAATAACCTGCGATAAATAAAAACTCGGCGAGTCAATGGATTCTATCGAGACGCTATCTTATTGTTTATTATTGGAAGCTAGTTGAGAGAAATTATTTTTTTTCTCGTAATTATGCAATAACACGTCATTGCGCATGTAACGACAGCTCCACTTTCACGGTAAATCTTCGCACAGGGAACTAACGAATGAAAGTGTAATTTTTGGAGTTGGTCCAAAAATGTCGGGAACCAAATATTTGGGCCACGGTGATGCTGCTCGTCATCTCGTGTTACATCTGTGCTTCGACATCCGGTAACATTGACTTTCTTATCGCATAAACAATTGACAGATCGAAATAGATTTCATGTGCTAAACATACGGTCGTTAATAGAAAATGAAAAGCCGTTCAGCACGTGTTGCATTGTAACGATGCAGTGTTAGATTGATCGATACGCAGACTAAAGGTCTTTGCCCACTACAGCGTACCATATCGTGATAGTGCTATGAATGACGCACAGTACCTACGCCCACTAGAAGGTATTCAATTCAAATCATGGTCGTATGCAACGCGTTCGATGGCCGGCTTTCAAATACTCCAGATACTGAACACCCTGATGATCGGTAAGGGAGAAAGGTAGTATGAATATGTCTTGGATCGAGTGTGATATCAGTATACTCAAACAAATCGCACGCACATTAAATTTAATCAAATCATATGCCTGTTGCCAAGATTTGTGATGGTTACAGCATACATAATTATAACAGTCCAATTTTAGTAGATTTGGCTGAGATAGCAAACATTTTCCCAGACATTCAATATATACACGTTGCTTTTGAGCGAATCATCTCCCAAACACACTTCTGTAAAGACATTCGAGTCTTATCTCAATTAATTAATTTCGATGCTCGCGGCTGTTTCTACACGGGACTTGCTACTTGCAACGTTTAAGCATTATTACGAAAATATTTACATTGGTAGAGGTTGTTTTTATCAATCAAGATCCAATCAAAATTGATGCATACGAAGTATATATGACTGGGAATTATGACGTCATAATGTTAAATCTAATGGCCTATAGACATAGGAATCGTGTCAAATATTTAGCTAGTAACCCGGTAAGGGTCGAATTTTTATTATTAGAAAAAAAATCTTGGTCATCATTTATTTTACCGGTTTGCAAATTGAAAATCAAATTTTAAACAGTCTAATAAATTATAGTCTGCATTTGAATGATCATTATTTATAGTGTCCTCTCTCTCTGACGCATGTAATTATACTGTTGACGAATCTATCTAATATACCGCTTCGTCAACGTTAATTAATTAAGCTTCATCAAAGACGAGCGTCCGAATCTGTTGCCAATCTCACCAAGGTGTCAGCATCGAGGAAGACGCACTTCTCGTACTGCGTGAGGTTCCAACAGTGGATCTTGGTGAAGGTGATGCCGAGCTCTGGGCGCTGGAGCAAGGCGAGGTGGGCGGCATCGCGGGAGTCCAGGACATCTACCGTCACCACCTCAGCGAACACTGCACGAAGACGCTCTCTGTGGATTTTTGAAATGTGGGTACCTATATTAAAAGTGTCTACCTATCACTGGTAACTCAGGATCATCTGAACATGCAACTGACAACACTGTTTTCTGAATATGTATTCTGAAACTGCTTTCTAACGAGTCTTGAGACACTATTTTACTTTTCAGCTAGAAGGTTTGAGACGATTTATGTAATTTACAACAGAAAGAACTTATCTTCTTATTTTTATTATACATGTGTATTTTTCCTATTAATAAGTATATTTTAGTTTTTTTTCCATGTAAATAACTATTGTACATAATTTATAGTTAATTAATGTAAGGAAAGTAAATAAGATTTTTTACTTATTTAGATAAGCGTGTAGGTATGTCTTCACCGGAGGTGGTTAATTTTATCAGATTAGTGTCTAGATACTAATTATATTAACTGATATCTCTAAGAACTGGTTAAAATTCTAACTCCTTTTATGAGACCACTGTAAGACAGATGATCTATTTTGGTTCCTACATAAATGTCATTTCTAACCATAGTATAAGGAAACAGAGTTTAAATTCAAATAACAGCGGGTAATTTGATATGCAATCGTGGCGGGTAAACTAATCTTCGGCGCAAACTTTCGTTAATCTGATAGGTAGGAGGAATACATAATTCTGTCAATATTTATTACGGATACAGTATATCACTCATAAGTCTGAAGTGTGACTGTCTATTTCAAAATAAGCTCTAATCAAGTTGGCAAACAAAGTAAGCAAGCAAAGTATTAAATGTTTTCAATGCTTTTATATGCAACTGGGAATTTTGATCATTGTTGATTACATCACGAAAACAAGGGTAAACGAGCAAATATAAACTTCCTGCGATGAATAGTAGCATAACAAACATTTCAAAATGATTTCAGCCTCACATTTGGCTCGGAAAAGGATCATTGAATTGCGTATCAGACTTGACTATTGATGAAACAAGTAACCTTCGACGGACGGAATACTAGAACACGATGACGTATTCGTTGCATTAAAATATTGTTTACCTTCTTATCTAATCAGTAAAGTCCTAAATGGATGTTCAAATAATAAATGTAGGTATTCTAAAAAAACTAACTCAAGTAGTTACATAATTGATCGATCGCAAATATTTACGTTAAAAGTATACTACGTTCAAGACATTATTGGCATATTATGTGACATGTTTGGGGATACAATTAAGTATGCACATTATCAGTTAAATTTACATACTTGCTCGCTGAATACATTATTGTTCAAAAAGGCTGGACTAAAGTAATAACATTTTGGTACTTATACATACAAATGTGTACCATACAAGTAGGTACGTAGACACACTGGGCATAGATACTAAAGTACCAATTGTCTGCATCATCAATCTTCATTTATTTTAGATTTAAAGAATGAATTACTTACATTTGCGGGAATGGTCCATCTATTGTCCGAATTAAATTTATTGTTATAGAGAACTCAGAAATAAATATTGGGTAAAACTATTGTTTGGTAGGTCTACCCGCATAAGCCAGTCTCGCTTTTGTGGTAATCTGTATTAGGACGGAACTACCCATAAATTCTAGTTTATTTATCTCAAATAATAGTTCCTATGTGAAGTGTGAAATGTGATATTAAACTCATACACCAAACGAATGCCCTTTCAATTGGAAAAATAATTAAGTAGTTCAGCTATACATTGGATTTTCATTATTGCATTAGCCATGTACTGTCTGACCTCACAAACTCTTGAGGCTTGCTCGACAGCTTCAGTTTTCACTCATCAATCAGATCACGCGAAGTTGACATAAACAGTCGGTCTGACAGAACTTGCATCGGGCTCGCCAGGTACTGACTGAGCGAGGCCAAGGAGCCTACTTACGAGGCTTGTACACACGGCCATTAGTAGTGATGTTAGTGGGTTTACCTCATGGCCTCAGTGACGGCGGGTGTGATCAGTATCACAGCTGGGTACGCGGAGCCGACGCGGCGCAGCGAGTGAGCCAGCACCAGAGCCCCGAGCCCGTACGAATCGTTCGTGGCTAACGTCACCCATGCTCGACCTGGAGACATCACCATTGAATTATCAGCAACATGCGAGCAATACTACTATACAGGGCCCTAAGTCTGCTAACACAATCGATTCATAATCGAACAGCAACCGTAACTGTCACTTTTGACAGATATCCCATACAATATCTGTCAAAACTGACAGTTACTATGCGGTTGCTGTTCGAATATGAATCGATTGTGTTAGAAGACTTGGGGCCCAGGAACCCTTATGGAGACTTCTTGCAGCGTTGCTGATGCGTATAAGTGCATTGAGTTTCATTCAAGTTGTCAAGAGCAATGATTTTGTTCTACAGATCATCATACGCAGAGCCTCCATCTTTGTTCATGAAATCTGATGGGACTTATATCAATTTTTAATCGGCGGCTTACGTGTAAAAGGTGCAAGGTATTCTGTATCACATTAGCATCGGGAATATACAATAGCCGCACTAGTCGCAGTGTGTGAGAAAAATCAGATCACTTTCTGTGTTTACAGTTACACACACAAATTTAACACAACGCTGATCGTCCTTGCATTTTTCACTGGATACATTCCAAGTACAATCGGACATTAAATCTCATTAAAAGTCCACAGCTGACATAATAATGATACGTTTAGATCGCCTATCCAATACCTGCAAACAATAATTGCTATCTTTATTAATTTACGAGTTCGTTTACGTTATCAGGAAAATAAATATGAAAACTTGTTCCGGAATAAAACATATTTATAAAACTAATTTTACAGATTCTATCGCGTTTATTTTTTGCTTTTTACGTTCCCGACGTTTCGGCTGCTTTACAGCAACCATGGTCACGGGAGGACTGAGGTGGTTGACGTCCTGGTGTCATAGTTTGAAACGGGGCAATGGGATGGGATGGGGAAATGGTTGCTGTAAAGCAGCCGAAACGTCGGGAACGTAAAAAACAAAAAATAAACGCGATAGAATCCGTAAAATTAGTTTTATTTAAATGTGTAGTATTCGCGTAAATATAAGAAATCAATATATTTATAAAAATGAATTAATGTCTAATTTAACTCGTAATTTACAGCGTCTTCTCACACTTCTGGTTGGCGTAAGGTGCCAAAGACGCAGATATCTAAAATAGCTGGAGAATCGCTGTTATGGAGGATTACGTCGACCTTTATTTTTGGTCTATCGTCTGTTTGTGTAGGATCGCGAAGTCGTCATCGTGAAATATTATGTGGAAGCGCATAATTTCTTCGCTCCAGAAAGACGCAACGCGTCCTACGTAAGTATACCACTTGTGCCTATATTATTGGCACGTGCTGCTGCTGTTGGCGCTACATTTGCATCTGCACTATTATTCGGTCGCCTGTCAATATGGACAGGTGTTACAATAATTGACGTTAAATACAAGTGACGATAATTGATTGTCTAGTCGTTGCCATATCAATTGCCGATTTATTCTCTTGAACCAATTTCGCGTAATATTCGTTGACACTTGTGCCAAAGATATCAGCATGTCTAAGGCCAACAATTAACGTGTATAGCTAAGTAAAATTATCATCACAGAATTGACTCGGATTCCGCGGACATGTTCACGAGAAGGCATCCAGCCGCGTGGGCCATCGCATACCCCACCATGTAATAGACAAGTGCCGCATGTTCTGTTCCGAAATAGCACGACACAAATAAAATTCAAAATAAAACCACAGTGTAGCGTCAGATATTCGGTGGCGAGCCCGTCCACGCCTATGTATTCCACAATTAAACACATAATAAGTATTCCCTTCTAACAATACAAGCTAACGCCGTGAGCTCCGGCCATTTCCTCTGCATTCAAATTAAAAGTAGATGTATACGTTATTGTTAGATACTTTTACGGTCATACTGTACTCGTTAAATAATCGATTCTTCAAAATGCCACATATTGAATCTATCTTTTCTTGTCTATCAATTCTGACTAAAACTGAGGCAGAGTTGGCATGTTATGTTATAAACCATTAAAACCTTGCAATAATTTTAGCTCAGGAAATGCCGTCAAACATCGAGGCCAAGTTGGTGGCTAGAAATCTGCTCATTAGATGTTTTTTCAGCACTATAAAATGTATCAAGATCGTTAAATCGATTTAGTTTATTTTTTGAGCGGCCGTAACAAACATCCCTCGTGCGTGCCACTGACGATGATTTACTGAGATACGCTTAAAATAGTTTCAAGATTAACTAATGCTGCTCAGTATTGTGCTACCAAAGGGCACCCCAACAAGGCACTCGAGACCGGAGATGCAGGATCAGACTCGGTCGGGAGCAATGTCCCTGCGGTTTCTATTTAGGTGCGGCCGGTCCGGCGGGATGCACCACGCCTGCAGTCGCCCGTTACACGGAATAAAGGAATGCATTGACGACGCGATCATCTTTTTACATATTTGACGCCTATGTGCATTCGAAAAAACTAATTCCTACATTAAAAAGGGACAATTTACATCTATGTGAGTTGTTTGCAATGTTGCAAGTATCGCAGGTTATACAGATGAATAAATAATTGTCTGTAATTAACGATGTTGGCACGTGTCCTAGGGTATAGAATAGCAAACACCAACTGGTAGTTCTAAAACGTGAAGATTAAATTCGGTTCTTTAGTAAAAGTGACAGCTTTGGCTACTTAAGAAAAAGGTCAGGATGGCGTGGTCAATTAACAGAAAAAGTCTATTCCATAGCATCGCGAATGGATTTTCTTTCACGATCAACTTTTTATGGTTCTATCTACAATGTACGCGCTATGTTCGCAACGCATTTCACACGTTCAATATTTAATTTTCAGTACTGGTATAGTGAAGTGAATAGACGAGTTGTCGTTTAGAGAAAGCATGACTGGTTTGTGGTTAGGGATTTGCTAACGTAGGCTTAGTACAATACCAATAAATCCTTTATGGGTTCGTGCCGTAAACTTGACCGATCGAGTTGTTATCTCTGAGACTTTCACATGATATTGTAGATACATGGAAACTACAATTGCGGAACTACTCAGTCTAAAATGGATATAAATTCCAGATGAGTTTAAACGAAGTCAACAACGCGTCCGAATTAATTTTATACATGTTGATGTAATCCTTTCAAAGATGCTGGAAGTTATCATGAAAGTAGTCTGCAAAACTTCAAACAGGTAATCAACATATAAATTGCATTATCGGGGTTCCCATGACGACAGTATCGAAGTATCGGAATGGTGTATTCCTGGCGCCAGTTCAGCCACAACCAGGTCGATTGGACCTTGGCGGTTAATGCTGGATATCGATATCTGAGCCACAGCTCTAATAATAGACGGTATTAAGTATCAGCTAACGGCCATCACAACAGTTATTTTATTGATTAATAAGTTCTCTAACCGAAGAGTCGAAAACTAGAGCAAGGGAAAAACATGGGCAGTAGGTATTACTGCGTCAGACGGCAGACGATCGTTCAGACAACAAGCACTAAGGAACATTAGGTATATGACAGCCCTATTTTTCTTTTCAAACGCCCTGATCGAGAGATGGAATTAGGTTATAATATGATGTAACAATTTTAATTTTAGTTACACAGCGGTGTCGATTCTGTGCAGCATCTCTAAATCTAATTAATTATGAATTTTAGAGAGAAGTTGCGCGCTGAAATTTGGAAATGAATTTGACACATTTATCTCTAATTTAGTGCAACTAGAGAATGCTGCACAGAATCCACACCATTATAATTAACATCGTAATTAGTTGTTAGCACCGGCTCAAGAAATATCTAAACGATTATTTTACAAATATTTTAAACGCAATGTAACTAACTCTGCCTGTTACCCTTTGACAAGGAAATTGTGTGCATCACACACGGGCATTTTTCTTTTCAAAACAGCCAAGCTAGTTAAACGGTAGTTAAACATTCAAATACATCGTATTTGTTCGGAATAAAGATTAAAGTAGGCACTACTCTGAAGATCTCACCTAAGTACTTATTGCAGTTTTCGTAACAGTAGTCATCGCTAAGTTGTTGGGCTGTGTTTATAAATGCTTAACAGAAGTACTTGATAACACTATGTATTGTGTTTACGATCTTATAACTTATACGAGCGAGACGAAACATAGGATATCATATCCATGTATTGTAAACGTACGTGGAGTGAAGCAGATGTTTGAGGGGTCAATAAAGATAATGGACACACGAGACGAGAATAATTTCAAGGTTGAACGGCTCCCTTGAAATTTACAAAATGTAGGTACATTAGGTACGTCAATGTTTCGTGCATATACACACATTTGTACGTGTATACCTACCTACGTAACATATCTGCGACAATGTGAATGCAGAGTTTTTGAACGCAATGAGGATTCTATACAAATTGAACCAGTGTATGTAGGTATGTGCCCATCGCGGGATCTGACGGTGAATTCTAAATTCAAATAAATATATTTATCAGACTGTTACTTGTAAATGTTATGCCATTCGATAAATTACAGAGTCAATGGACCTTACTGACAATAATTCATTTTAATTTTCCTGCAGTAAGTAGGTAGGTAGCTAGATAATAAAACAGAGATTGGATTTTCTATTATATTAATTATCCTTTTAACAATTGATTTAATCCATGCTAGTTTCAAAATACCTAGTAGTACTACGTTCTTACTAAGATACAATTGTTATTTTGAAATGAATAAAACTGGAAGCACAAAAAAAGCTTTTTAAAAGCCGTAATTTGAAGCATATAGGTAGGTATATTGTAAGGTACCCATTTATACCACTGACTCGTATTTTAAACGTAGTTACACGGATGTATATGCTTTCAGCAACATTACAATATATATATTGAAGCATTTAATTGTCGTACAATGATTAATAATTACATGCAAATTAAATTCTACTTCATTTCATATGACACATTTAAAAAATATTAATTGTTTGTAAAAATGCCGGTATAACGATGCTGAGACTTACTTGACATTATGTGGCCGGGTGTAGACGCGTGCGTGACAGCTCCAGTCACCTCTATAAAAAGTATCACGAACCACACGCGCTCTCCGCGCAACACTAGCAAATGCACACAGCGTGCGCGACCGACCGACCGGCGACCGCAACCCCCTCACCACTCACCGCCACCTTTCTACACACACACGCACACACACACTTATATCACCAGTCACAGCCCAAACGCACACGAGCAAAGCGAGTAACGCATGCGTAAAACTAACACAGCATTAAGCAAGTAAGCCAGCAACAAAAGCTTTTAGTAATTGACTAAAATTAAAAACAAGAACATATATTTACAACATTAAGATATTTTTGACAATTTAGCTTTCAGTAATAAAAATGGTCCTTGCTTTTTACGAATTTTTATAGTCTGTTTGCTGGCAACACATAATGAACAGCTGTTGCCTGCGACCGATAGATGTCAGTAGGTGTCGCTTTATTTTCGTTGCCGTGTATAGAATAACGGTATCCGTAGTAAAATCACTTTTTTGTAGGGATGTTCTATCATTTACATAGTCATCGATACATGTTATCGACTAAAAAAATAATACAATCATATAGGTGCGTAAAGCAGTTAGCAGATATCTATTTACATTAATTGAACAATGGTGACTCCAAAACGCGGTTATTTGATTACGAAGAATTTGATGTCGGTCTAATTTAATCTAAATATGTAGGTAATTAGGTAGGTGTTAGGATGCTGAAAATAAAATTGTAGGCCCATCCTAACATAAACGAACAAACTAATCACAAATTCCAAATCTCAATTTTTTTTTTTTTTTTTTCCCGTACGTATTATATAATTATTCTATTAGTCTATTATTGCACAAATAAACACCAATAATATATATACCATATACAAATACCATATGATATAAAATCGTTATAATATCATCGATATACCTACAAGCGCGATGCATCGACATTTCCCAAACCTCTCACGGCTTCCCTAGTTCGCTATCCAAGTCCACCCAACCAATAGTCTCTGTCGTAGTCGGGGCCGTTCCGCGGTCTTCTTTGATATTATTGTACGCGATGTCGGGTCGATGAACGAATTCGGCTAAAAAATGTTTTTCAATTATGCAACGCGGAATATTATTAGGAAGCCCTAACGGTGGATTCGTGATAAAAAGCAAAAGGAGGACGGATTTATGCTATAATGCCGTAAACGGCGGGTTATCGCGTTGTTTGTTTTTAGTGTTTCGGTGGAAACCATGGCCACCTCCCCGACCAGTATAGAAACACAAATAGACAGTTTTTTGGAGCAGTTCAAGAGGAGTGCCTCCAAAGCGATGGAGGAGAGGATGGAGTGGCCCGATGGTCCGTCGCCGGGAGCCGTCGTCAAGTCCCGCAGCAGTTGCTTTAACCTGGAGTCGGCAGCTGGTGAGTAATTTAGTTCTAGTTCAACCTAGACTAGAAAATACTAAACCTTTGGTGCCTACGCACAAATATGTATACATTTTGCCAAGTAGGTACCTACTTACGAGCATACCAAAATTTTATGACGTCATGGCTTTATATTTACTTACCTAACCTACGTCTACATTTTATTATATCTAGTAGGTAACTTGTAATAATACCTTACCTACTACCTACGTAAGCCACGATAATAAGTAGATACTTACCTACTACTACTGACTAGCTAACTACGATTTACAAAAATAGAAGGTTCAGTAGCATACAAATAAGTACCTATGTATCTACATAAGTAAACCTAACTAACTTCTTATGTTATGATAGGTACCTACCTAATTAGCAATTTTAGACTTATTATTTACTTACCACTTTGAAAAACCTATAACAAGCTGTAAATAGTAATAACTAGGTAAGCAATGAGTAAATACGGTACATCTTTATAATATGCATTTATTACAATTATTTGCCTAAATCAGCACATTTGATTTTTCAAAAAACTTGCGTCCATTGAGTGCATATTTATTTTACTGACTAACGTCACTGACTGAAGTGACATTATCTAAAATCGAATGAACTGCCAAAAAAATAGGGTGTTTGACCTTGTTACCGAGCTAAAAAGGTAATTTTCTTAAAACCCTACAATATTAATATTACAGTATTACAGTAATATGAATTAGTACTAAATTACTAATATTTCTTATCGCTTTCGCTTTGAACGTTAATGATTATGTTTCAAAGACTGATTACCAATAATTAAAAAAAAAAATTGGTAATAAGCCTTTATAGGCGATGAGATCGCGAGAATAAGCAGGAAGGTGATATACTGAAAATACCAGCAATACGGAAGGATAAAATACCAAACGACTTACAATCGTGAACATTTTAAATAACTTCAGATAAGTAGGTATAGTTGTATGGTAATTTTTATTTACTCTGTATTTCCTTTGTATAAGCGCGCTAAGCGCACTCACAGTGCGTTACGATTAAAAAACAAAGGTGTCAAACAAAATCGCATAATAATAGGATTTTATTCCGCAGTGAGCACACATCCACTTTGGTTCTTGGTTTTGAAATAAAAATAACACGACTTTTTTCGTAGTGCGAGCTTAGCCTTATAGTGGAATGACATCGGAAATAGGCGCACGGATAAGGCGCGGATGTAGTTAGGAAATAAGTCTAATTGGACACCAAGCTCACAGGATCTCGCGCATGTCGTCTAAATTTAGATAAATGCATTCGGTGCTGGTTAAAAAAATGCATTGTATTAAATCCGGTACCTATAACATTAATAAAAAAGGTAAACCACTGAATGCTCTGCCGTGTTGTGTAGCAGGTGATTGGTTCATTCTGTTCCACGTGACTGCGGACCCTCTTCTGTGTTTTTGAGCCTTGTCTTGAATTATTTTTATTACCGAGAGTGTGGTGGTATTTCATTGGTACTATCATGCATTGTAGATACTACATTTACACGATTTTTATACTCTACCATATAATCTCCTAGATAGGTACTAATAAAAAAGAATACTTGTAAGTGCAAAGGACGACGACAGACCTATCGGTTGGTTTGGATACCGCTTTTAACGTCGCACTCAACAAAGAACAAGGATTATAATATTATACCGAAGTATTTCCAGTAGCTGGGTCATAAATATCTCACTCACACTTTATCTTGAATGTTTACATCATCAAACATAAATATAATTTGTGTGAGATGAATTACCTACCGCTAAGTTACCTGTGAATTTCATTGATCCAGAGCTAGCTATCATTGTTTTGTCTCACTTCACAAGCATAATTACGATATTACGATGACAGCAGAAATAATAATTGTTATACTTTAGCTCCTTTGATGAATTATAATCCATCAAATATTAGTTATCTATGGTGTGAAATGATGCTATGGTAGAAGTACCTCTTCATGATTTGTTTATTATACTTATATAATTGCGTGATAAGTAGATTTATTAATTATTGTATTTACTACTACGCAATAATATGTAAAACACAAAAGCTGAATATCGTAAAGCTGAAAATAGGAGGTAAACAGTGCCTACGCTATTATTAAATTGACAAAGTTTTTGGTACAAGCGTTTATCCAAAAACTCGTGCTTTTTTACCTTAAAAAAAGGTAAAAAAGTCAATTGAAATAAATGAACGTAGGGCCTTTATATTTCTAAATAAAACAGTTTATACAAAATTAAACATGGCAAAATAGATGCCGAAAACTATATAGTAATGTAATAATAATTAAACTATTATTCGTCTGCCCTTTCCTAATTAAAATTGCATAATTTAAATAAATATATTCAAAGTTGGCGCGCGTTGTGACACAGCGTCGATACGGAAACATGACGTCAGCGCTGTCTGGTGGTGGCGCACTGTACTAATTACGTGTTCTACGGCGTCCTCAGATTTTATTCCACGGAAAGTGTATCGCCATATTGCTTCCGTGAATTCAGTGAAATATTTGTGCATTTCTCTTCAATTATGACTGTAATACCAAAATGAAGTGAATTATAACGAACCACAACCATTCAGAAACTGCGAGGATACATTTTGACGCATCACAATCTCCGAAATATCGCGAAAAAGGTGAGTTTTATTCTTCCTTTGCTATGACTATATGGCCCAATATTCCACGGGAGTTCGATCCGCTATGCGATAATGAAACTTAAAAAATGCGATTAAGGTTAATAATTGCGCGGTTTTTGTTATGTTTATTTACATGAATTTGAAAAGTTATCGCGGTTTTTCTTGTATTGTGGCTCGGGGCTGTCGATTCGCGTTGCCATCGGTGCTCGTTTGTCTGGTGGCTTTGTACATACACGTATGTACGTACATGTGATATGACGTGAACGATCGGTTGTAGCATCGAGCGAGCAGCATGTCGTTCGAAAAGATGGAAGTTGTGAATCCCGCGGAGAAGGAGGCTAGCGAGGTGTTGCACTCGCTGCTGTCGGTGGAGCGGCGCAGCGTGGACAGCAAGGAGGCGATCATCGTGTCCATCCCGGCGGACCAGAACGGCGGCGGGGAGTACGCGGAGAGCGCCCAGTGGCACACCCCGGTTATGGGCCAGCACTCCGTGTTCGAGATCGGGGGTACGCAGAGTATGCAGCAGCATTATAACGGCCACCAGGAGCAGGTATGACACTTTACTACATACTCATTCACTTTGCAGACTTAAGATGAAATTTCAGTAGGTTAACTAATTGGCTCAAAATGCTAGATGCTCCTACTCCAAGACCCAGTTAGATTATTAGGAAGCGAGTGAAATAAGCAAGCATAACTATTGTTCTCTTTTTCTGCCCAATGACTATAAGCCTATATCCATTCGTAAAGCTATTGAAACCTCACTTCCCACATTTTCAGGTATTATGGCAAGGCCACACAATACAAGTAGAAAATGGTGCAGCTAATTTGCAAACTATACCCGGCACCTACAGTATAGAGTTTGAGACTCAGATGGAAGGCGACACAGGGGAGTTGAAGGTGGACACAAAGCCCAAAGTCGAGAAGAAAATTGGCAATAAGAAAAAGAAAAAAGCTGAATCTGATAGCGATGAAGATGTTTTTGATAATAAATTGGAGGATAATCCTACACAGGTGAGAAAATTAGATATACTTACATTAAAGCCGATTGACATGCTAGTGAAATAATTCAAACCTCAGACAAGCCAACTGATTTTATAAAATTAAAAAAAACCTTTTATTATCCATTATAATCAATATCAATCACAATTTGAATATATTTTTATTAGAATAACTATCAATGAATAAAATACTAGTAAATCTATCATTCATACTGAACAACCTATCAGCAGGTTTTGCTATAATTCTCTTGCACATTGTATTCTCAATGGTGTAGGTAGAGGTACACCCTCATTAGTCAATAATATTAATTATTATGCGTTCTTGGGTAATGTACTCAAACGGCAACATCAAAGCTAGACCAAACTTTATTGACATTACAAAATAATGGGATGGTTTATAGGGTTATCAGATTTAGTTTTCAAAAAAGTCACTCAATGATTCTGTTAAAAATAGGTGTAGTCTAAAACATCAATATTGATATTGATGGAATTAGGTAGGGCAGTCCTAAGGTCCATGAGCGGTTCGCTTTAACATTAATTCATTCCATGATCTATATAATAATATACCTACTGCATAACCACTAACCTAGTTCCTTGGGACAGTAATTTTTAAGTGGCCATAACAAGTAGTTCCAGCCAGATGTATGTTGAATGTATGAAAGCAGTTCAATGCAGATGTATGTCACCAATAGTGTCAGTCATTTTATGATGAGTCCAGTGGACACTGCAATTCAAGCAATTGATTATACATAATATCATGATATATTACATTACACAGTGCACCCTCTATGAATCCAGTTTTACAGCACATCCAGGCTCCAAGCCTGTCGAGGCAATTGACTCATAATTTAATGAAATTAGCAACACACATAATAGACTTATTGATATTAATTTAATTTCAATGCATCATCATATGCAGAATATGGTTGTACCTTATATATGATTTTCACATTTTACACCTGTATTTAAAACAAATGATTTGATTCGATGTGATAGTGAAAGTGTTGTCCTATTCCAAAACTAGTCAATGTGACAATGAAGTTGCCATTTTCAATATATTATCCTATAACTGGCTTGTTCTGCGCAGAACAAGTATTTGTCGTGTGGACCCAGCTCAAGTAAATATAGGGCCCTGTTTGTCGTTATTGAAAGTAAAATAACATGTGCACATTATTCCCATTTCAGGTCAAAGAAAGATTGAGGAGAGGTTGTGATTGCAAAGACAACTGCTACCGCGGACTCAACCCCGAGGCTGTGTACCGTCATCGGCTTAACATCGCGGAACTGACCAAGAGCGAGCATGATATGTACCTGATGGGAATCACCATGGCCAGCTTGGCCAACCCCGCTGAAACATCACGTCACAAAGTAAGAAGGAGACTGCGGGCCTGCTATGTCTATCAAGGGAGAAAAGTCTGTCTAGAAGCTTTCTTATATCTTGAGAACGTCACGCATTACCAACTCAAGCGCATCAGGCAGCACGTCATGACGCACGGAGTGGCACCCAGGATACACGGCAACGTCGGTAAGAAACCATACAATACCTTCACTCTAGACATTTACAAACACGCAACTAATTTCCTAAAGGAGTATTTGAAACAACATGCGAGTTCGCCCAAAGATATTCAGCCTTCCGGCGAAGGCGGCAAGAAGGCTAGCAAGACGGTCATCATACAAGGTGACTCCAGGAAACATTTATTTGAGGCTTACAAGGAGTATGGAGAGATCTTAGAGCCGGGAGTAAAACTTATGGGCTACTCGACTTTCCGAGCATTCATGAAAGATCAATTCCCTCACGTTAAGTTCGCGACCAAGAAGCAGGATATACCAAAAGATATGGTTCCGTTTCGTAGCGGCAAATGCATGTCGTACGACAAAAACAAGGATCCTATTAGGATACAACAGGAGAAAGAGAAGTCCGATGCGAAGAAGGCAGCTATGGACGCGAAGAAGAAGGAGGACCACGACAGGGAGCAACAGGCGCATCAGCAAGCACAGCAGCAACAACAACAGCAACAACAGCAGCAACAACAGCAACAACAACAACAGCAGCAGCAACAACAACAACAACAGCAGCAGCAGCAACAACAACAAGTGCAACAGGTTCAGGTGCAACAACACCAACAGATGCAGAACCAGGCGCACGTTGTCATACACCAACAACAGCCGCAACAGCAACAGCAGATGCAACAACAGATGCTGGTGCCGCAAGTCAGCCAACACCAACAAGTGCTTACACAACAGGTAGGCGGGGTACAGCAGGTGTCGCAACAACACTGCGTGCAACCGCTGGGTGTGTCCGAGGAGGGTGGGCAACAGGTGGAGATGGCGCAGCAGGTGATACCGCTGGCGGTGGTGCAGCAGCCCCAGCAGGCGTACATCGTGACGCCCGTATCGCACTTCCAAACGCGCGTGCAGGGAGCCTGGTACAGGCATTGACACCAGCCCGTCGCCGCCTCCCTGCAGGTCCACACTGTCGCCTAAGAGAACGTAGCCGACGGTAACACTTTTACGTATCCTAAGATCTCGCAACGACTGACCAGGGCCCCAACACTACTAGCACAATCGACTCTCAATACAATGACAATGGCAATATAATTGTCAATATTTAAACTACTTACAATGCCACTGTCATCATGAGTCAATTGTGTTAACAGACTTGGGGAGCTGTTGTAAAATGGAGTGGTTCCTTGAAAATTTTGGTTGATTCGAAACGCCACACGTAACTTTGGCAATAAGTTAGCAAGGATAGTTAGGTTAACACCTTTCAGTATTGGTTGAAAAACTAATTTAATAACGACTATCTTTAAGTATAAATTTAATCATATTTACACCATTTATATTAGCGGTTAGCTATGTAGTTTTATTTAGGATTGTGTAATCTGGTTGTTCAACAGATACCTAAAATTACTTTTAAGGTGAGTTTTAGGTACATTGTGTAGATGCTTGGATTGTGATTGGTGTAGGATCTTATAACGATACCGAGTGTTTGATTGCAACAAGCAAATAATTTCACTGTGAATTTGTTTCTGGAAGTTACTTGAAAAGTTTTGGCCCAAATTTCTAACGTAATTTTCAGTTTTTTATTACTTTTTAAAAGATAGCCCATTTTATAAAGAAACTAATATGAATATTAATTAATTGGATGTTTTATAAATATTTTGTCAAGGTTCAAAGTATACTCATAAATATTCTCTGTGTGGAAGAAAAATTGGTTGTGTTTGTTAAGGCATGAATTCTCAAAGAGGAGGTTAGCATTGTATTCGACCTGATTTTTCAGCGATCACGCCCAAAATAGCTCGACTTCAACGAGCTATCGACACCAAAAATTCGCTTGTTGCATTCAAAACGTATGTTTGATTTGAAGGAGGATAGTCTAGAAACGCGTTTTACAAATAGCAATCGTCATCACAATTGTTTTCAATTTATCAAAAAGCAGTGCCTTCGTGATATGATGTGGATTTTAACAATCTCGTGCGAGTATAATTTCAAAAATAAATGTCCTAGAATAACTTATAAATAGGGGTTTTTATTAATAAAATAGGAGTAACATTGCAGTGCTTATACAACCCGTGATTGGCAATGACCATAATAATTAGTTATTTTTTTATAATCATAGTATTCTATGTGGAATTTCTTGTACATGTTTAATTTATATTTAGATATTAAATTTGTATATGATGAACGGATACAGCTGCCGGTCAATCATACAGTTGTTCTAAGTATCATAATCGGTAATAATACATCATTGTAATAACTCGAATGCCCAGTGAACACCATCAATGATGTACAATCAACATCCCAAACAACAGTACTATTCGCTGAAAACATGATTCAGTAAATTTACATCATCAATGCAATTTATCAATTTGAACTCATACTTTAGTTAGTTTTTGTAAATTGCACGTGCTGGTCTGCCTATCACTTCTCCCTCACACGTTCTGCGTCACGTTCAGTACTAACGACACCTAGAGTACGGCCTGCGAGAATGCGTTCCTGACAGGTCGTGTTTATTGCATTTATTTCGTACGATGGTGGTAGTATTTTTATCGTTTACATACATGCACCGCGAACACAAAATTTTATTATACAATATATAATTATGTCAGTTTACAAGAAACGATTTAGGTGATCAAAATATTATTAATGTTTGGGACGCCTGCTCGGCGGTTGAACTGTAGATCTGATTTCCTATTTAGAGGGACAGAGCTATTGGAAAAAATAGGACACAGTAACTGTAGCTTCCGATAGCTTCGTCTGTGTGAAGATGGTGTAATGAAAAGAGCGCGAGATATGTTATTTGAATCTTACTCGACCAGTGACAGAGGAGGCTATTGTATGATAAATACTAAGTCGCTACCCTATTTAAAAAAATACAGTTCTTCCACAAGTGGTTAATACTAATCAGTGCTGTGCATTGGCGTATTATTATTACAAAAGCAATGGATTAATGTGATAATAATGGTTGTTTCGGGCTTGATTAACTACTGCTGCATGCCGACAGCAACCTCAATTTACCGACACACCCCATCGGCAATGTTGAGGTCAGCTCCAACGGGGAGAATTGTGACGTATCGAACGACAAATAAGGATCACAATAGCCAGCAATTGCAGCTGTATCCTAAGGTCAATAATTATGAGTTTCAATTGTTGTAAAATTTGTTGTTTCGCCGCCACTCCGCCGTCTGTACTGACCCTAAGCCATCTTTTAATATCTAATATTTAAGCCTAGCAGATGTATTTCAACAAATATATTAAAATTTTCACATACGCACATAAAATTAATTATTTGCAATACAATCAAACAATTTAGAAGGCTGACTTTTTATGCGGACTCCAAGTAGGCTTCGGCTATGAGTTCATATTTTATTAAGGTTTTATTTTAAGGCACAGTTAACAAGGTTAGGTAGTAAACTAGGGTTTATAGTTTTAACATTCGGTGACCAAACATTGCAATAATAAAAACAATTTTAACAACAACGCGGTCCCTTTCTGAATAGGGAATGTCGTATAAGTGCCTGTAATTATCTCCGCCAAATAATTGTATAGAATTTTGACAGGGACGCTTTAGCAACAGCTAAAATTCTCCACTCAGAAACCGGCCGACGGAGTGTTGTTAATTTTAACAATATTGTATGTTGTGTACGGACACTATATTTTAAAGGAATTATTTAAATTATTGCTTATTTTACTTTACTTGCAGCCATGTATAATGAATCTCTCGTGATAAGGGCCTTTTTGAAGATGCGTGGATCACCTTTAATTTGTTATGTTTCGTCGCATTTGGATTGTGTTGAATTCAATATGATAACTATACCCAAATGCCGAGCTACGACATGGCTGGAGAGGAGAAATAGTAATAAATACTTAAAATGGTGTACCTATAGATATACTCACAGACTCACAGACTATAGATACTCACAGGCGTACGCTATAAGTGGAGCCTATAAAAAACTGTTCTACCTTTTAAATACCATGCTAGACCTAAGTATTTTAGGCTATTAGCGTACGCCGTGTGTTGTCTGATTATTATATTGATTCTGTGTAGATACTACAATATATTGATTAGCGATTTAGTTTGCTGTAAATTAAATCATATTTTTTTTATGTTCAAGAGAGATTCATTATTAGTTCTAAATGAATTGAAGTACCCAGGTGAGACCTGGAAATGCTCAAGAGTTTGTGTATCTTTCGGACGTTTTCTATATTGATGATGTGATTATTGCAAGATGATTATGATTTAACAATTCTGGCAAATTCTGTAAGGGATCTCACAGTTAAATTATTCATCTTGAAATTCTCTATTCAATTCAGAGAGCGACCGTTAATTCAAAGACGTGAAGTAGGTATCCTGTGTTTGTTTTAATTAAACAGCACATTATTTATCCCATCGAATTATGTAACTTGTATTGATTGAATTGCTTCCACGATGATTATAAAATGTCAACAATAAAATATTGTTTTAATTCTATGGTTTCACAAGCGGGAGGCGAATTTGATAATCTCATTTTAATTTGAACTTAGTGAATAGTGTAATTTGTGTAACTGATAGAAGTGTGTAATCATTATCAATTTAACGATAGACAGTACAGAAATGTGCCTAGAAACTATGCTTATCCGTGTATTTTTATAGTGCAATAACGTGTGAGATTCGGAGCAGATTTTATAATTGAGATTGTCGCGATTGGATGATTGTACAAAGTCACATGAACTAGCTGAATAAATCGGTTACAAAAAAAAATGGTCATCGTTAAAAAGTCACAATCAACAATTTGCTTCGAATTGTAGTGATTTGCTCCTAGCAAGATATTCGGCATGTATGATCCAAATTACCGTAGGAAGACATGATGTGATAGAAATTAAACTTTTTTACGCTATTATGTGTGTTTAAATCAAGTGCAACACCAGTAAATTGGGTCTCTGGTGCAGCAGCGTCGGGTCTGAACGGGGCCAGGCTCCCACGCCATCCTCCACACTCCGGCGCTGAGTTACAACCGGTGATTGCTTGTCGGGGGTGATCGTTCGTCGCACTCGTTCTGCCTCGGCTCATTGGTCTCCTGCAGCCGGCCACTTCGCTCGGCAATTTAATAAATTCTCGCGTCGTTCATTTGTAAACAAAAGTCATTGTTTCGGCCCCAATCGGACAGTTTGACGATGACTACTTGCCTTGGCGGGCGCACGCGGTGTCATCTCGAGACTTGGTGACCTTTGAGCAGCTAGATTTATTAGCATGAAGTTTTGGAAATGCAGCACGAAAAAAGAGCGGCGCGCTGCTGCTATCGGTGAGTTTACCAATATTTCTCCCACATATTTTCATCTATAATTATTATGATGGCTAATGGACGTTTTATATGACTGTTCCATTACCTACACGTACTCTTGTAGACATTGCTTCATGCCTAATTTCATCGAATTTTTTAAAACATTCTGCAAATTATCTTTATTGTTGCGTGTCCACAAGATATGATTCTGCGTGTGGGACTCATAAACAAATAATCACTGGACCGTTTACTGGCGTGTTATGAAGTTTAAGGAGTGTTACGTACAGTGTTATGTATATTTTGAGGAAACAATACCAATTCAACCGTTCGAATTTACCAAAGCGAATTAGATTAGGTAACGTCTAAGTTGGTTAGTTGTAAAAATATACGAGGTAGATATTATTGATGATATAACGATCTAATGGTGACCTTGCAGTCTAATATTATAATAAGGCGTGACGAAATCCTAATAACCGTCAATCCAAATTGAATAAATTGGTTGTTGCGTCGATATTGGTAAAAATATCCAATCATTTAATTTATAAACGGTATTGTAGGCGAAACGGTTTCTTTTAAGGATTTCGATAATTGATAATTATATGTATACATATGAGGGTTCCTTGAAATGGCCTTCAGTAGAAAGCCGACACTGATCAGAAGTGGTTCGGTTCGTTACTAACCTCGTTTGGGGGCACGACAGTGCTCCCGCCAAGTCGGAGGTTGGGATACGTTTTTCATTCATTTACGAAAGTAGATAGATGTACTTATGTATCTACAAGTATTATTCTACGACCTGCTTTATGCGTCATATTTCATGAGTAATATGAAAACACCAAAATGTCTTACTTATTTACCGAACAGTATACCTACTCCGAAAACTAAACTTACACAATATTTATCCACGCGTATCGGCAGCATGTAACTAATTCACAGACACCGGAAACTAAAGGAAACTCATTTAGTAGAGTTATAAGTCTATTAAGGATATGTTATGACTGCCCTGGCCACGTCAATAACTTGCGAGCGTATCTTTCTTTTTGTAGTTTCATTTGAGTTCGTTATTGTTTCCGCCAAGGGTGAAGGGCGGACGGATGAACGAAATGGCAAGTACTTGGCCACGAAGTACGTGTTTTTTTTTCTGGATGCCACTTTAGCATATCAGTATCACTCGTAAAAAGACACATCCTCAGTACTTACGTAGGTATCTTTCCCGCTAGTTAGAGCAAAACCCGTGTAGTATCTGCTGATAGGCAGGCAACAACGATTTACTTGCACAAATGAAGATTTGTGAATGGCTGCTGAACTGTGCAGACATATGAGCAGTACCTATATTCTAGAAAGATTCCAAAAACAAAAATAGGCTATGTTATTAATACACATAGATACATACTGTGTATTTTTAATTTCTGTTATTCTTTACAGTGGCTAAATTTGCGCAATTATATCCTGGTGTGTGTGGCCAGCATTAATATTACCTTGTAGTAGTTTAGTTATAGGTACGATTTCAATAAAAAATCTATAAATGGTAGGTCCACTTCACGGTAATTTGGTTCTAAGGTGAACAAAAAACACTAATCATCCCTATTTGTTCATCCAGATGAACAAATTGGAATAATCAGTTTTTTCTGCTTACTTACTAATCTTCCAACTTGAAAAAGAAAGACGAAGACTTAGATTTGAAATGCACTCCAAACTTTTAAACTAAATATTACTTAAGTAAGATTAGCTTTAACGTTCGGAAGTTAATTCTGAAAGCGGAAGACGTGAAAGGGTTATTAGGGTACAAAGCGTAATTCAAAAGTTCTCACTTCAACTCGTCAACTGCTCGACGGCCTGTCATGTCAGCCAGCTCATCAGAAATTTAAAAAGTTTTTCACGAATAGACGAAGGTGCTCTTGGACATGCCATTTTCAAATCATGCCAGATCCATTATTTTATTTATAATGTGTATTTATTGAATTTTATATTGCTATTAATTACTTGACATTAGCAAAATACCCGCTAAGTTGTGGGTGAGGCCATTTGCATATCCATTTTATTTCATCGCATTTCATTTCGTAAAGAGAAGAAGGTGCTCTTGGCGCGTGCTCACTAATCTTATTAAATCGATACAAGTACCTATGGATTGATTGATATACCGATAGTTGCTCAGATATGATAGTTATGGATATGTATAGCAAGCCCCAATGTCCGTGTGCCATCCAAAGATTGGCTGTGCGCTGGCTCCGGGCTGATTGCTATGCGAGCCACAATCCGGCAGCCACCGGCCTTTGTTTGAGTCCCACATTGTCCAATCGCTCCTTTCCGTTCCAACTTTTACTGAATACGAGGCATTGTTTGAGTTTTCATTAAATTCAATTGCAATTCATAACGAAATGTTTGGAATATTTCGATTAGGGAAATCATCGATCATTATTTATTTTATTTTAATATTAGGTAAGTACTTCAATGGTTGTATAAATATATATAACGTTAACTAACATCGTAAACTCGAATAAGGAGCAAAGTCAGGAATGAGGGCAATTACACCAGTAAAAAAAGTTTGTTTTCTTTTATCTCCTCTCGCACACTGTACAAGTTTACAGTGTTTAAAAACTCTGTAAACAACCACAAAGGCATACCTACATACAATATAGTAAAGATAATTTACAGACTTATTAACTTTGACTACAATTTAACTTATGAGAAATAAATAAGCTGGCTTCATTAGACATTATACTATTTTATGCTGTTTTACTATAAATGATGTACAATAGGTATATACAAAGATACATATTGAATTCATTGTATATCAAACGCTATCAGTAGGACTGCAGCATTTTCAGTAGGCTAGAGTAACTTCGGGAAATTTAAGCACAACTAAAACGAAAATCCAATCTAGCAATGATAGGTACCACAAATTTGAGTGTACCCACTACAACAATGCCTACTCAATACAATGGCCTATCTAGTTTAAAACAATGACCGGTTCTGACGCAGGCGCAAACCAAACAGTAGCCAGTTATGGTACCGGTGTGGCCTTTTAAGAACTCGGAGGAGTATCTATTGAACTTACGATTAACTATCAGTGGGTCAAGTGCGAGGTAGACTCGTAAAGTCGACGTATTTGTCCACTTTCCATGGATTATTCAAAGTTAAAGATAATATCCGAGTGGAGTCCGACGACGTGATAAATACGCAGACTTCACGGTACACGATTTGTTTACGTCACTCGCACTCGGAAGCTCACTAGTCGATGGTTGAGAGACCATGTAGATTTAGATTACTTATCTTTCGTGAAGTCAAAGATAGAAGATACTTTTTCTTTTATTACCAAAGCCTTTAATATGACTTCCCAGCCGAAGTGCAAGTGGTCGTAGATGTGTCTGCATACCAGCTCTATAAATAGAGATACGTTTCACAATCTCACCGAGCACATTACGAAACACAAACAAATTGACGAGCCGTCGCATAAGATGCCCGTTAACATTACATGTGCAGCTGAAGACCAAACTGAGATCACAGAAACGACGTTTACAGCTACAATAAAAATTTGCTTATCATTTCAACCGTTTGCACCATCAAAGGGTGGAACTATTGCTCATATACAACAACATCTCTTTTGTTAACAATAGGTACTTAAATCAAATCAGCTGATTGAGGAGGTAAACTTTTTGCGATGTGGATATAGATCGATCGAGTCTAAGTGACTTTCCTCCAAGTGAGCTCGAATTTTCTTTCGCAATATTCAGCGAGAGAGTAAACAAGTTATTTGTTACACGATAGCTGTGACAAGAACTAAAATAAAACCAACTTTCGTTGTAGATATTAAGACATTAACCTTGCCGAAACTTGTGGACGTTACAATTTTCAAAATACAGATTTCCATGTCACACAGTAAAATTATACCTGACTCTCTCGAGCAATTAAAACAGATATTACTAATCTATAACTATATAGCGTCGAATATTATATGAGGATGAAATAAAAAGCGATGAAATAAAATGGATATGAATATGGCCTCACCAACAACATAGTGGGTATTTTGCCAATGTCAAGTATTTAATAGGGATATCAAATTCAATAAATACACATGACATGTAAATATGAAAATAGCGAATCCATATTAGGCAATCGAGACTGGGGTCTGTCTGTCTTTTGTTGTGACCTAAAAACGCCAAAAAGAAAAAAAAGGAGGACCTGGGTACGTATAATAAGGTTTCCCAATTCTCTCGCACAGTTAGGTTATGGCGTAGAATCATCATTTGCATTTAAAAGTGTGATTCACTCTCATTGTAAGATCTACGTGAGCTGAGTTTTAAGATGCAAACTTCTTAATACTGTAAACAAGGTTGTATTGAACACAAATATTACGTAATTTGCCAAATAAACAATTATTTACATACGTATTAAGTCGTATGTAAATAATTAACATTACAGTTTCTTGATTTTGTCTATTCTGTGACGGATCCTCGAATTCGTCACAGCCTACTCATGTAGTACCTACTTCCTGGCTTATTGTATATAATCATTCACTCATGCACACAAAACGATTTGACCCGAGTTTACTCGCTCGAATAAAAAAAATCACACATGATTGAACATTTATTGTGTGTATTGAAATGCTTTTACGATAGTAAAAATAAAAAATAATTGACCTGTATGAACTTAAACCATAATCAAATGAATGTAGGTATCTCTAAGTATTTCGCTAAGAGTTCCCACAACGGTGATCAGCCCCCGATTCACAACCCTACAACGTTATTAATTGAACCGTGCATTATGAAATATTCTATCTACTCAGTAAGTAGTCGAACCCAACCATTTGGTTGCGTAGTCGTATCGAATCTTCGATTCGGTTATGATGAATAGCTCTGAAAGATAGTCGTCGAAACGAGATAATATCTAATTAAATCGATTCTGATACATGTCGAAACGTTCTGATTCGATCCGCAGAAACGACAATATTCGTTCATTTAATGATAAGCCTCTGCAATACATGAGCTGATGTTTCTTTTGTCTCCGACATGCATTATGATGCAGAGCTCCTTTGTTCCATACATCACACTATTTATAAGTTTATAAAAACGCAGACAACAAAAGCTCTTCAGTCCAGAATTGTTTTACTTAGCGCTTGACAGTTTGATGTGGAGTAGGTACCTATCTCTCTCTACCTTTAAGTCCCCGATGGAACGTAAAGCAGGTGCTATAAGGTCACCTTTGTCAGTCTTAAATTGGAACTATAACGGATAAGTAAATTTCTTGACGCGTTTTTTGTTTTATATCTAGCTTATAAATCGGCAATATGGTTGTTTGTTACGTGATGGAAATAATTTCGGTCATCCTAAGTCAAAGTCAGATCATCGTTATCATTACGAATTGTCAATATTTTTTTTTCTTAACTACCACCGTGTAGGATCGCAATCTCAACTGAAGAAGATCCTGCGAGAAACTCAGCGAGTTTGTCTTTTTTACAGTACATTTTAAATCGCCAGTTAATTATAATGCGGTTATTATGCGAGTTTATTTTTTTAAGCACCTAAGGTATTGTTAAAATTTTCTATTTGAATTAATTATCTGGATCGTCATTGACGGATTTGTAGTGACGTTGATCAATATCTCATCTGTGTGTGCATTTCGTCACATGCAGATTACATCACATCTCACGCGTCGCATTCATCACAGATGTAGGGCGCCTCGTCGCGGCGGGAGCCATCCCATTACGGAAGGAGCGACCGCGCGCGCTCAGCTCAGTTCACGGTCTGTTGTCACCGGCGAATATCCGATTCGCCTCGCTCCATCGCGCCGAGTCACGCGACGTGAACTCTTTTAATTTTTATAATATTGCAATATTCGAAAATTACGAAATTTCTCTCGTCCAAATTAGAATTGTTTCGTGGCACATGTGATCGTTCAAAGAGTGATATGAAAATAAGGTTCGAGGTGCCGAACAAATTGGAGATTCTGTTCGGGACAGGTATTTACCTAGTGTTTTGATATTTATTGTGACCAATCAATGGATATAGTATAAAGACGTACAAAAGCAGGTTCTGTACTGTTTCTTTTAATTTAACTATCATACATTATTAATACTATGTTCAAAATTGTACAATTTTTCCAGTTATAGCCTATATATAGAAGAGGATTTACTAGAATATACTCATATATTTTCGTCTATACTTCGTGAATAATTGCTCCGCTCTTACATAAATTTACAAAAAATACCTTCCAATTTATTGTAATAGGCGTTATTGAGGGAGCGTACGAGGTTTGTACTAAATATTAGTCCCTTGTTTTTTACGGTATTACAGGTGTGCGAGAATGTAAGTAATGGGATCTATGTAAAGGCTGTATAAGCTGGGTCAGGTCTAAGCTTTGCAGGTGCTTTGCTGGGTCAGGTCTAAGGTATTCTGCGTCACTGATAGGCTTCCTCATAATATTTGCTAACATACTTAATCGTTCGTAAATAGTAGAAGCAGTGATAGCCAAGTTGGTAGAACGCTTGCCTCAGTAATGACGATCGCAGGTTCAAACCGGCTCACACCTCTGGGATTTCTGGATTTCACGATTATCACTTGCTAAACGGTGGTCTGAGAGAACCCCTCGAAACACATGTGAAGTCCGCCAACCCGCACTGGGCCAGCGTGGTGGACTATGGCCTAATCCCCCTTCGCATTAAGGGGAGGCCCGTGCCCAACATTGGGATATTAAAAAGGGCTGGTATTATTATATTTATTATAATTAAAAATTAAAAAGTATACCTTTACCTTTACCTATAAAGCGAATGATTAATGTTAATTTAGGTAGATAAGTTTATTATTCAGTGTCTGACTAATAAATAAATCAACGGCATAGACTTAAATGGTAATATGTAGTGTCATTTTGAAATAGGAAATTGGAACAGCGGTCTTCCATAATCCATTGTTCCAAAATCCAGAAATCCAAAGATGCGAGCCGGGGTTTGAACCTACGACCCTAGTTACCGAGGCAAGCGTTCTACAATATTAAATTACTTCGTAACAACTGTAGAAAGACATAAACTAATTACAACGTTCAGGACATTTGCAAGAAAATAATAATAATCTAACGTATCCACGTAAATTTGTAGTGTGACGTCATTATTTACAGAGATCATTCCCATTTACAGTGTAAACGGTAGTACCTATTACATGTAAATTTTACACTTTACATGGTAGGAACAACTTATCAGCTTATCACATAAACATAATTCCACCGAGCTTATCTTATCCAGTCGTAGATACATCGCTCTTTGTAGTCCTGAACTGCCATGCATTGAGTCAAGCGTCAGCCGCAGTGCATTGTGACATAATTTAGGACCTCTACACTCATACTTATGAGGTCCAAATTGACACAATATAACGCCTATATGTAACAGTGCAAACGGGACTTAATTGTATAGCTTTAGAAAGGTCATGAATGCGAGGAGCATCAAATGATAAGATAATTTGTTTGATACCTTCAGTGGATTGATGTAGGCTAATAACAATTACTAAGATAAGTAAAGGATCATATCTGAACTGGCGAAGTCCGGCTAAATAAAAAGGTAGGTTTGTACCTACTCTTGAATCAACGAACTCAATGAACTCTAAAGCAGGGGAAGGTAGGTGATCCACCATAGGCATTGTCTTTACAACTGTGGCTTTATAATGAAATCAGTAATACCAGGAATGACATCTCAGATAGGTACCTACATTGATGTGTTACCTTTCACTGGTAATCATAGAAAGTTACTATTGACATTTGAAATAATGAGGCGTAGGAAGTTCGACAGTGATACTAATGAGAATTATATTTTAATAATAATATCGCCAGACGAACACACCAACTAGATGGCCCACAAGCAAACGCTTATTATGGGTACCGTAATAGTCTATACATCCATGACTCGGGTACAAACATTCGTTCTCATCACACAAAGTTTGTCCCTACCAGATTTCGAGCCCGGGAACTCAGCACGTAGTCACGTAGAATATTTTTTATACTTACTAATTCTACTCATTAAAGGTACATCATCAAACTGAAGTTTTTGTGCAATATTATAAAAGAACTTAAAAATCTAAGTACCTTTGATTTCTGGCTCTGTATCAATTTGCCATCAACTCAGTCATAAACTAGCTAAAGTCGGACATGAAAGTGGTTAATCAGCTCGGACAAGTTTCAATAAAAAAATCCACTAAAGCTGACATTTAAATAATGAAAATAGACTTGCCATCCTATGATATTTCGATCTTAAGGTGTTAAAGAAGTTTCTTGGCCGACTTTATAATAACTCCAACGAATCGCCTATTTCCTTTCCTAGCCACACACGTCCCAGCATGTTCGAGGCCATCAATGTGTGTGTCAGCTGATGTCTACAGTCATGCAGTGGGCAGGAGCGACGATGTTATCTGACCATTGTGTGGCCGTTTTCGACCCTGACTTACTAACTTACTAATAGACTCTTCGGTATCGATAAATTGAAAACATTATCCTGAAGATACGTCTGTTAAACTTGTCTTATTTTACGTCGCTGTAGAGTTATATACTTAGCCAAAGTTTGGTCTAGATGACGTTTCTCAAGGGACATCTTGAAGATTTATTATCTCAGAGGGTCTCGCTGTCACCATACTTATAATCAAATATATTCACTTCTTCTACTTGGAATTTATCCACTATCATAATAATCTTGAACAGGTATAAACCTTTAAATACCTAATCAAGTATGCATAGTAACTTTTGTTTCAAGAATAACTCTTGAAATGAAAATTTTGTCTTTCTCTTCCGATTAAAAAAAAAACATCAGAGCGCAGAAGCCAACATCTGTAATATAGCAGTAAGTGCGCAATGACAAGGTCATGAACGAACAATGGATGCGCGGGCGCCGGGCGGCGCGGGCGTTGCCGCAACACCGACAAAACAGTTTTCCGAGGCCATACTTACTTAAACATAATTATCAAATGAATACATATGTAATTATCACATACATTTTAAGCCACTACAGTAGGACTAGCATGCGGGCCAAGACAAGTCTTTGTTAAGCTTTGTACCGCCTCCTATGATTACTAGAGAAATTACTATCTACCCAAACGCTTCCTCCACTAATTCTAATATAAGATCCAGTCGTAACGAAAGCTTGCCTTATACCTATAATGCATATATACCTATACACCACAAACATGAAACAGTATTGCAGAGTGCAGAAATAAACACTGCAGATAGCAAAAAACAAAACAGGACTGAAGATTATAAAAATCTGACAGTTAATCCAACGACTCATAGAATTCATAAAATCAAGTTAATAATAATAATATCGCTAGACGAACACAACAACTATACGGTCCCACACTAAGCAGAGCTTGCATTATGGGAACCGTACCTGGACCGTACATCGACTGCAGGCGAACCAAGTATATAATCTTATCTTAATATATATAAATCTCGTGTCACAATGTTTGTCCTCAATGGACTCCTAAACCACTTAACCGATTATAATAAAATTCGCACACCATGTGCAGTTCGATCCAACTTGAGAGATAGGATAGTTTTAATCTCAATTTATTTTATATGGCAAAACAACGTTTGCCGAGTCAGCTAGTACTTATATAGATATTAAATTGATATAAGCCAGAATTTCTGCAAATTGTCAGCATCAACGGTGATTCGATTGACATATGTACTTATAAATAAATTATTGATGAATGAATGCAGTAGCGAGCTGTTTTTGTCGAGCTATTGAATATTCATAATAATGAATCAATTCTCACTTTTGTTGCGATTGTTTCCATTCCAAATGATTGTTGTCATGGCGACGAACGCGAACTAATATTTTGTTTCTCACGACCATGTGTACGTTTTGTTTCAGAAACTGTTTGTTATGTTATGGTCATAATATAAAATGCATTTAAGTCTTGCGTTATGTTTATCTTGTGGTCGTTATTACGCAGATGATTTTTTTAAATAACCTGTCTAGTGTCTACGTTATAAAATGGTGAAAATAAGGCAGAGGTATGCAAGTTGAAATAACATTGTCTGGTGCTTAACGTTTAGTTTCTACAAAAGTTAACCGCGACGATGTTGAACACACTACGTTAGTTATTCCATGCAAACCCTACAATAATAAATAGAAAACATGTTGCTACGATTCTTTCACAATTCATTGTTGTTTTATTATCAATGGGTACCGTTCGCCGGCGGCTTATAACATTTTTCATCGTTTCCGGATAGTCCGGTTTAGCTGTTAAACATCTTTGTTCCAGTCTGTTTGCCTCAACTTGTCTGCATTCTGTCCGGTGGCCTCGTTCGGCTAGCCATTGAAACTATCCAATATCTGCCACCATTCCAGTGTTAAAATACCGAAACTAGTTTCCAAACCAAACACTGTAGGTTTCTATTTTTGCTGAATTCGTTCAACAAAAACACAAGTTACCTAGATTTCGGAGTGATCTATCAAAGCCCCCGTATTGATCAATATAACGTATTTAGTGCATACAGGTTTTTGAAATTAGCAAGTGTTTAGTAGATATATAGATCAAATATATTGACTCTACATTTTATTTCGTAATTTCTTATTGGTTTTTATGTAATATTATATTTAACAATCGTTGAAGTCTTCACCTATGAAATTCCAATCTCATACGATGAACAACTACATGGTTGAGCTAACACCGCGATAACGGGTGATACGGGCATAGAGGACTGTACAATCCGATATCATCTCGTCACCAACCATCTCGCCAGCCTCATATCTCATTGATAGTCCAACTGTCGATAACGTTTTCCATTTGCGACAAACGGTTGCGGTTGAGCGGTTTACATTACGTCAGTTATGTGTACCAGCGCATGCGCATGATTGGCTCGTATGTAGGAAACAAAGGTCGTATGTCAAAGGCTGTGTGATGTCAGAGCGCGACAACACCAGTGTGAGTGTGGCCGCTGGCGGCGCGTGCTGCCGCGTGCGCAGAAGAATGCAGTGCTTCGGATTCCAAGGTAATTCCGACAATTATTACCGAATGCGCACGCGAGACGCGCACACGACAGTACGAGCACGCCTTACGTCTTCATTAAAACGACAATAAAATATCGTGAGCAGTGAATTTGTTGAATAATGTTGCAAAGTGGTGATGCTTAGAATCGATTTGTAGTGGTTTTTTTTGGTATCGATAATGCTGTTGGTATTTCAATTCACGATTGACTGAAGGCATCTCGAGATTATCAGTTGATAGTTAGAAGGCGAGAAGCGCGTAGGCCTGCGCACGCGCCTCCGGATGTGTCCCATTGTGATTCGCGTGTTCCAGATGAGACTGAGTTTCTTTTTCATCAAGACCGAGAGAATTGGCAAGTGATTGTGATCTACTGCTGGCTCTATTTGTAGTGTAGCTTGTCTTTACGGGAAAAGTAGTCGCGTGATTTTTAGCAGTAAAAATGTTTAGTGCTTAATGTTAGTGTTGTTCGTGTCACGCAGAATTTTTTTATGACGTGTGTTTTTTTTTATCTACTAGAACCTTTGCGTGATGCATATAGCCTCAAACAGTAACGCGAGCAATCTTGATTTTTTTGAATATTCTCCTATAATTACTAGTAGATATCGTCAAAGCTGTAGGTAGGAAGGCTGTGGGTTCAAACCCTTTCCGAAATGCCTTAGAGTACCCACCGTTCTATACATAGGTTGTGTGTATACTCACTAATGTTTCTGGTCAGAAGCTTGTCTCCCCCGCTGAAGTGAATTCCTGGCTACGGCCTTGGGTACCGTTCCTTCATGCAAATTGTGTCCAAGCAACCCTAGAAATCTATATCGCTACAATATTCCCCATACCAACACTCCCATAACAAACCCTACACTTACAACAGATGTAGGCAAAAATCGAGCTCCATTTTAATGTGGGCGTTAGAAATTGTCCTCAGGCGTTAATGCATATTTTTGTATAAAATTATTATCTTTGTAGACCATAGCAGATGCCCCCGATTAGATTTGCTTACTACTTTTACGGAAATTTTAAATTTTTTGAATAATTATGATCTTAACACATAAAGACGTGGGAAAATTGTACCCATTTTCCAACTATCAGTCAGTATATTTACACAATTGCTAATTCTATTTTACCGTCTACAATTTATCGTATGCACGTAGGTCCATTTCCGAAATACATATTCGACGTTAATTCTATAATGGCGGTTAGTGTCGTTTTGATTTTTAACCGGCTTCAAAAAGAGGATGTTCTCAATTCGGTTGTATTTTTTTTAATTAGACTTTTTTCATCTTTTATTTATTGCTCGTATATTGACGTTCAATGGTAAGCGCACCACTTAAGAGCGGATGAACCGATTTCGCATATTTTAAAATGTTGATTATAGCCCACAGGTTTGTAGGGAAAGAAAAGTAAAAAGTTGACCAATAAATTGGAAAAATCTGATCAAATTAAAAGGGCTTTTTTCAATGCAAATTTTGACAGGACAATGTCTGTCGGGGACAGCTATTTATATGAGACATTTTTTTTTCTAGTTCAATAACTCTAAACTTATTTCAGCTTACTCTTTTCATGACCCTGATCCTGGCCAAATACACTACTCATAGAATGATAACTTATAGCGTTGTGATGTCTGCAGTAATGAAGTCATTAGTGGAATTATCACTTGTGTATTTATTATTAATTATTATGAATTAATTATTTATTATGAATAGGTAAATCAATTCTATCCACATTCCAACCAATGTGATATGGGTGACACATAGTACTGTCGTATAGTAACAATAGACTACTCACATGTTATTGTTAACTTAACTGTGATAACTACGAGTGTAGCTATCCAGCAGACAATACCTATATACTAGACGTGTAGTTAGTATAAGTAACCAAATATAGGCTATTAGACCTTGACTAAATCATTATATCGACACATGAAGTCCTGCGTATGTCCATCCTTTTGTTTGGGCTAATCTTAAGAAATGCAGCTCCCCAAAACGCATGTCACATCAACGCATGTCTGGTTTACACGACTAATTGACAAGTACCGTATCTACATGAAATCAATATGCGTCATCTTGTCTATTATGACAATACTATTGATAAACAAATGGGGGAAGAGGAACCCACCACTGACCCTCGGCTTGTCAACATTTTCAATTATAAATCAAACCAGTTGATCGATAATTAAATAAGCCAGCAACACCGACCTCCTCTAAGATGTTAGTAGAGAATCTATCTATCATGAATGACGGGACCCCAAATAAAATGTAATTCTCCGCGAAACGAATACTATTGATGTAAAATAAAAAAAAACTGTTTTGTATTTTGTTTTTGAGAGAGCAATGGCGTAGAGCAACGCTGAGAAGGTTCGCTGGTATATAAAAGCAAAATGAGAAAGATATAAAATAGATACGTACCCAAGATTATAACAAGTTATGTGTTGTACAAAAACGTTACGGGCATTATTAGCGCTAAAGCTTTCAGACTAAATCTCGAATGTTTATCGAACAAATCGTTAACCTGAACGAATCGTTTACCTGATCAAACGTTGACCATTAGACGGTCGATGTTCGGTTTGTGTACCCAAGAGCCTCACCTCCCGTATCCGATAATGGATGGAGTGCATCTATGAAAACATCCTGTTTTACATTTACTCAGAAAATTTGTATTCTCGACTTTTTTATGAGATTAGGTTCCATCAGTTTAATTTGTAGAGCAATGACTTTAATAACACACGCTCACCTATATCTTACGCTTCTTGTAGATGTTTATCGCTCGTGCTGAACCGATTTTATATTTTGTAAGTAAGTACTTATACGAGTAGGTGGTAGGTACGTACCTACTAGGTATACATAACATACTGAAGTGATTATGACCTTTGTATATCTATTTTCCCAAAACTATGCATCACATAATATTTTCTTTGACGATTCGATTGGCATAGTAGATTCCCTGCTTTCTGTACTGAAGGTCCAGGGTTCAGATAAAGTAGGGGCAAACAATGTTGTATGAGCACGAATGTTGGCTCAACAATATTTATTATCAATAGGCATACTTTGTAAGTGTAACACATTGTTATTACACTTATAAGATATTCTCTGCAGTATTACAATTCTATAGTAGCTCAGTCGTTCTTGACAAATAATCAACCTCGTTTCCTATTGGAAATCGTATAAGTAGCCAGCATTGGACGGGCGTGGGTGATCTGAATACGTTCGTAGACAATCATTAGACAATTGATATCTTGATCTTGTAGAGTATGATCGCTATTTATCATTGTTTACAGTTCGATAAAAATAATGCGGGCAAACGGTATATTATTATTGATACTATAGCCCAGATGGCCTCACATATGCGTTATTATGTCGGAGTATTTAAATAGTCTCATATTGTGTCAGTCAGTATATCTCACCAGGGGGTACGAGTATATATTTTTATCGATCCGTAATAAGTGTCTCAAATTATGTAAGTATTCTATAAATATACCTACTTCTCGTTCGAGTCCAATAAAAAAAAACATTTCGTATAGTAGTTTTTTACATTTGTATTATCATGAAACTTTAACATTACTTTTATCTACTGATTGGCCATTTTACCATAGATTACAAAAACAAGAGCTAGAATTTAAAGCCTATCTACTCTTTAACTGACAATCTCATAACACTTATACTAACTCGATTCCATTTACAAATAAGCGACCGAAAACAACTTTCAGTACTTCTGTCACTAAACGAATTTCAAACATCAGGTCTACATAAAAGGATCTGGTCAATGAGATTAGCGCGCTCATCGCATACTAATGAGGCGAACCCGAGGGCCCTAGGGAGGCCAAAGGGTCCTTCAGGACACAATAGCGACCATTGATGCGAAGCTGACGATGCGAATTCAACTAACCTAGTTTAAATAGGCGTTGGGGATGAAATTTTAATGCGATGAAATGTGTTAGTGGTGCATAATTCAGCAATTTTGTTTAGATTTTGAGATACGTACACGTAGAGTTTATTTTAAGTGGAGGCATATGTATTGACACCGCCTATGCAACATTAAAAGGGTCTTTATATTTTTAAGCAAGTCACTCTGTCTGTGAAATCGGATTTTTTGTTTTAAATGCTATCGTAATCCTCCATAGAGCGACAGTTCTTAGGTTTTTTTTATAGATGTCAGACGATTAAAAAATATGCGAATTGGAAAATTTTAAATTTAGAAACATACTTCACTTAAAATACTCAGTATTCCAACCTTTTTTTCAAGATGATGTAACAATGATCTGAGATGTAGATTTACGATACAACATAATTGAACCGTGTTTCATATCGTTAGATGTTATCATTGAGAACAGAGAAGACCGAACACTATACCGTGGGAACTAGCGATATAGATTGAACCATTACATTGTCTGGTAACCAAATTGTTGGTCCATCGTAGTGTCGAGTACCTACGGCTGCATCTACTACCAGCTTAATCACCATAACAGTCACTCGGGGACAGATTTGAGATGGAATATAGATTAATACTGTTCTGCGCGCATCTTCTGTACTGATCGAAATTATATAAAATTATTAGGTACCATTATATTTATACCTCCCACAAGATATATACTATAAAATGATTTAAAAAAAAACCTTAAATTCAAGTACTTTATTCAATGTAATGTTGATTATGCTGATTTCTGTAAAACTTTATGTAAAAAAAATACGGAACCGCGTTCGATAACAAATGTTACGTATCTGTAAGATTACGTGTTTACTACAGAGGAGAGGAAAAAATCAATATCAAATAAAAGATTGATATGCACCAAATTCACAAAATGAGCTTCTTAAAACTGTAGCATTGGATATTACTGGCAGCCGTATATAAATAATTTTGAGACGGAGTTGCAGACAACAGGCAGGAATAAGCGGCTTATTTATTATGTTTTGCTTTATTTCATTTAGCGTGATGCTAGTTAGCTGATGCCTATTTCAAGGCAACGCACAATATTCTTGTTCTTAAAACCATCATCCGTCAAATCATCATCCAATGAGTGTAGTCTCTTGTATTCACTCAATTCCATACGGTCATCTGCTTTGTGCATCCAATTATTTCCTTACTTATTTCCTCTTCTTAAGTGAAACTAAATTGCTGCAGGTGATTTTCACAATACTTCCGCAATTACCTACTTAAGAATGCATACAAATCTCCTCAAATAATCTTTTCCCCAGCAAATTACCTGCGTGTCGGCTTTGTATCAATTATCTTGACCTTAGCGCGCGCGCTCGTGAGGTCGTCGAACCCAATTTCAATAATGGCCGCTGATTACATCTGCTTTTCAATTGTTTATTGTTGCGTTCATGAAAAAGATGTAAGTAATTTTAAAAAAGGCGATAGTCAAAGGAAACAATAAACTTCGAGAAACCTTTTAAAATTACTAAGAACAATAAATAGACGAACGCCTTCACTCCAAGTGTGCGTGAGCATAATTACTGATGATGAATATTGATGACTTGTATGTAGATTCATTAGAAAGGAGAACATCTAAACCGTAATCATAGTTAGGCAACCGAAAGTATTTTATGGAGTATCTACCAGAAGCGATGGATAATTTCAAGTAAAAGGGAAGCGACGATGTGTGTGCCAGAATTTGTTTTTCTTGTTTGACAATATGAGACACTATTGGCTGCCGTTTATCGATAGGGAAGCTGGTAAAAATTGGCTTGTGGTCGGGTTTTATGGAGTCTTCGCCACTGAAATGTAGTAAAGTACATAACATGAATATAGACAGATTAGAGAGTGCGTTTTTCAAAGTGAACACCTAAATCATCATCTCCTGTCTTTATTTTAACTGTTCTATTCTTTACAAAATCAATTGGTTCTCTTGTGAGTATGACTTTCTGGCATTGGCATCGCTCATACACGGTCGGCATGCTAGTTATGTGGGCCACTAGATCTCTGCGGTTAACGCTCACTGTTGTTAACGATTGAATATCTGTAACTTGTGATATTCGACCTTAGGGTCTTGGTAATACTTAGACTGCAGTATCTTAAGAAGACTATTATCTATTACTAATCTATTTCATTGGTATTATGACTAGACTCTAGTCTAGCTAGGCGGCGAGACATCTGAGTAATCAATAAATCTGCGGACTATATTGTGTTGTAAAATAATGTAACCATCCATTTGGCTTATCTCGTTTGTTTTATTTTTGTTTTCGTTTTTAAATTCTTGTGCTAGTGGCCCTATTCCTAGCTTCTATGAGGAATAACAATTATGAACAATCATATCGAAAGAACTATTAGAAACGTACTTTTGTTAAAAGCAAACACTCTTTCAGACAAGTAAAAAAATGATTTCATGTGTTTAGACAGTATAGGTCGCCCAATTCTTTGGCTTCCATAGAACGCTAGTTTATAATAAAGGTACACTGACACTAGTTGAGGGCATTGACACTGCCTTAGATATGTAAAGTTTGAATATAATTCGTAGTAATATTGTTAGTGCCTAGATAATAGAAAATAGAGGTACGGTACTCGTTCGTTGTCGGTTAGTTACATTGTACGATGCCTATTCAGGTTCAGCCGTTGTGTTGCTACATAAATGGGGACATGAAAAAATAATGGCTCAATATTTTAAATTAATAAGACGGTAAATAATACAAATTCCTAAATCCACAATTTCAAACCAAATATCTTGATCACAAAAATTAGGATAATTTGTTTTTAAATTTAACATCATTATGCCAGTATTCCACGAAGAAGGTTTAGTCAAAAGGCTATATCGTAAACACACACATGGACCTTATGCGCCTATCATGTCTTTTAGGTCCTAAATCCTTTCATTTGACCCGAGATTCATATCTAAGATCTATAAGGGTTTTTAGATTTCAAGGTTTATTATCGAGTATTCGCAGCCTAAATTGCCAAATCAAATTGAACCCAACTTCGTTGTTATTTTGTAAAAATATAATATTGCTTCAAAATTCCAACTTCCATGGTAAAAGGTCACGTCAACTAATCGTTCGTATTTCTTTACGACCACATTTAGGTGATCAAGGAACGCTAGCATGTTCCCATAATAAAAACCCCTTGGATATCCATCTTGATAAATCATTGTGCTGTTTAACTTGTAGTTACATAGTCCTGATATTAATGGCGGGCCAACACGCAATCAGGCTTTTTGTAACTTTATACATATTACTTTGACGTCAAATTCGTTCAAGGACAAATCGGTGTAATTTATTTCATTTGACAAAGTTGACTTCCCGCATAAGAATAATTATATAGTAAAATAACTACCTAAAATGTTATTTTCGATTCAGTTTTGTCAAGTATAAAATGTACAGAAGTAAAAGATGCCGTTTGTAATGGGATGGATAGGTAGGTATAGTTTTTATCGTTATCGATTGCTTTGACATTTAGATGACTTTGGCTACGTTATCCTGTGACCACGAAAACTGCTGTCTAAATTAAACAAATTGGGGAACAGGAACCCACCACTGATTCTCGGCTTGTCAACTTTACCAATTATAAACCAAGCAAGTTTGATCAATAATTAAAGAAGCCAGCAACACCGAACTCCTCTAAGATGTTAGTCGAGAAACTATCTATCACGAGTGACGGGACCCCAAATAAAACGCAATTCTCCGCGAAACGAAGCGAATCTAAAAAAATATTTGACACTTGTTTCGCCTTCAAACGAGGCATCCTCGGGACGGCTGGGCTACGAATGAGCATACATGCTCTCTAAATGGGAATTATCCAAACTTTTCCACTGCACGCTGATTTAATTATTCCTATTGAAGCAAATTGTCCAAGTTCAGTCGTTAGCGCGCTCCGTCTTTTATTCACACTAACGCAACGGGAAATATCTTTCTTCTTAACTGACTTCAAAATGAGGAGGAGGTTATCAATTCGATGCGAATGTGTTTTAAACATTCCAGCAACGCTAGGCTTCTGTAATGGGTTAAGGGACCAATCAATTGTAATTGATCTATCCTGTTAGGTCACTATTCGTGGTCGACATACACATAAGGAAATACAATCTGCCGCTACAGGTTTTGTTCAATGTTTAGAGTTTAATATAAGCACAGTTTTAAATAATTAAAAAAATATTTTTAGGTCGCAAATGAAATAGCTACCTACCCACTAACTGTAAAGTGATTATTATTCTTTATTAATTAGGGAACCTTGCTGAAAGAAATCCATTACAAAATTAGATCTAACTGATTTCTCATTTCTTCTCCACTAGGTATCAGATACTTATATAAGACCAAAAAGCTACAATAGAGCTTTATTTGACTCTTAGATAGTTTTTACATAATTCTTAGAGCCGGTATACAGAGTAACCAGTTCCTCACTCATATCATCAAGCCCTGGGTCTGAGGTTTTTATCAACTCATGGTCGGGAATTCAACAACTCAGGCTATCCTCACATGGTATTAATTTTGTTATTTTCCATCCCCAGAAGCGGAGTGCGATGGATGCGGTGGCGATGGGGATGAGGGTCGCAATGTCAGCGAGCTACTGCTCCCTCAGTACGCGCTGGCGACGGGAGGGCTGGCCAAGGACCACCGGCCGCTCATCACCTTCCCCGACAACAACAATTTCCATCTCATCACGCCTTCGGAATACCAGAGGCTGCTGCTCTACCTCACTTCAGTGCCCTCGTGAGTAACTCTGATCTATTTATCATGCACTGCTTGACTGTGGAAACTGGCGTTTATAGAACACTGAATGGTACAATTCTTCAGGGCCAAAACCAAACAAAGCCATTCTTAAGGGACTTGACTTGGTTACTTAGGCATTATTCGGACCACCAAGTGTCCATACTTTACTGCATATATAAACATATTAAATTTGTAAGAGTTAAGTTCCTATAGTGTAGATACATGATTAAATTTATAGTAGTGTGATTACATATATGATTTTGACTGTATTGCAGATTACTAGAAGCAGACATGGGCTTCCATATAATAATAGACCGGAGAAAAGATCGATGGAACTCCGTCAAAACAGCATTATTAAGGATTTCCGTAAGTAATTTTATTGATTGATAGGTTTCCTCATAATCTGTGTTAGGAACTGACCATGCTGCAATCTTTCTATTGTAACACGTGAATATTGAATTTTATGGAGTTTTTAGTTATCCCGAGCTAAAACATTTGCTTGCATAAAAAAATATTATTTATCAAGTCTACCGGGCTATATGCTATCACAATGCCAAGATTCATCAACATCTGTCCAGTAGTTGTGATCAACAGACAGACATCGAATTCGGCTTCAAATAATATAGCGGACGATACCTTTTTACAAAAATATAAATGCACAAACGTGACTAAGTTGCCTGCTGTCTTATTATAGGTTAGAATTAGATCTTTGAGGTGGAGCAGTAAATAAATAATTTCAGATTCGAATAGAAATTAAAATATTTACTTTTTATTTTTCAGGAATTCTTCCCAGGCATAATCCACGCTGTTTACGTACTACGTCCAGCTAGTTTTCTTCAGAAAGCGCTGTCAGAAGTCAGCAGTAAGCTGTTCAAAGAAGAGTTCAGGTTTAGGGTGCTAGTGTGCTCCTCTGTCGAGGAGTTGTGCGATCACTTCGACAGGTCGCAGTTGACGCCAGATCTTGGAGGAGAGCTACAGTATTCACACGCTGAATGGATACAGCAACGAATAGTGAGTCTTATTATCAACACATTAGAATGCAAAGTCTATGTAAAAATATCCAACATCCAAATTTTGCAATGTACTACATTGTTAACTTTAAGTAGTTACAAGACTACTTACGCCATCTAGTTGTTTCCATAATAAACTCTTTCTAAAACGCGCTATCGAAGTTCTGCTTGGATAATTTATATGGGCTTGCATATAAATGATGAGCGGAAATGTTCTGTGATGTATTTTCCTTGCGCACTGAATGCCTGTGTAGAAATTTGGGATGTTTCATATTGAGCTGATCGCCTTTATGAAATACTGAGAACAAATTATCCGATATAATAAACAAGATAATTATGTTATTTATTTCGTGTTGTAAAATTACCGAACAATTATAATCCAGTGAACAATAATAAACATTTGTAAATGAATAGTATAATATATGTCTTTATTCTTTCATTCCAGGCATTGGAGAAATTCTCCACGTTGATGAAGGAGATCTCGAGTAAATTGGACGAGTTTATGCATGAAATTGTAGACTGCGATATGGGCAACGACCCGACACAAACCAAAGAATTATTAGACTGTCAAGAAAATAGGTGAGGGAATGTTTATCCTAAGTATTTCGCTCTCTCGTGTTTAAAACAGTAAAAAGGTGGCATTCGATGTTTCCACGATTATTTATTTAGATTGAATCAATGTAAGGAATAACACTCTTTAATGGTAGTTTTAAAGCCGTATTAATTCTAGATTTCAACCTTTTGACATATATTTGCGTGCTTGTCTCTTACAGGTATAAAGCTTTAAAAACTGAATTAGCGTCGGCGACGTCTCAAGGCGAGGAGTTGCTGGCGCAAGTGCGGAAACCAAATCTTACTTATAATATCATCAGCCACGTCGCTGCGGTTGAAAGGTATATGCTATGACTTGGGTTTCATACTTTGTTATATGCTGATACTCAATTATATCTTGTCAATAACTTTAGCACAAACCTTTTGTTATGCATGCTGAATGACCTTTATTATTGACTAGATTGTGTAATATACATTGGGTGTTGTGTACGTTAGAGACACTTAACTAGAACTAGAATACACGGCATATATTATCTACATATTTTACGTTCTTTACAGGCTACTGGTGCAACTGGAGGAGACTGAAAAACAATTCGACAATTTCTGGCAGAAACATTCCACCAAATTAAACCACTGGTTGAAATTTAGGACATTTTTATTAAACTTTAAACAGATGCAGGTAACATTAACTTAATCTACATACAAGCTTACACTAATATTTAGTTTATTATCTTGCTTTTCAAGATCTTATTGGTCTAAACTGAAAATGTGATTGTTTGCTCCTATTCCGAAAGTCGAACATTGGCGTTTTCGGTGAGCAGACTGGACGCGACTCATCCGGGTCTTTGGTTGGCTTAAAAACAAACCCTGCAGACGATCTGTCCAGAACCAAATCCGATGACGACTTGTTACGAACTAAATCCGATATATCCATGCATTTCTCCTGATTATCCTTACCTTCGAAACTTCTTATATCCTTCCTCTTCTGTGCGTCTAATTGGAACGACAACTTCTGGATCTTTCTAGACTTTTCTTCCAACTGCGCCTTCAGGTCCTCTGCGTGCTTACTCTTTTTATTACACTCTGATTGTAAATTACTTACTTTTCGTTTACACGTTTCTAGTTCAGCCTTTAGTTTCTGCAGATTCAATGTATTGATCTCCTCCATGCACTGAAGCTTCTCCCTTGCATGCTTTGCGACGCTCTCTTGATATAAAGTCTCCTGCTCCACTTGGTATGCCCAGAACGACATCGCTCTCATTGCTATGTCCATGATTGTATCAGGCCTCATGCCCGCCAAAACTATCGATTTAAATGTCTCATTTGGCTTTAAATCTGCTTGAATAACGTCAAATTTGTCTCGTAGTTCAGTCCCGCAAGCCGGACACGTTAGTGAGTTTTCCGCGGTCCTTTTGAATTCCCTTTTGCCATGTTCAACACAAAAAGCGTGCGAACATGTCGTCACCCATGCTTCATGCGACAAAGATTTTCTACATTTACGAAAATTGCATACTATTTCCATTGTGAATTTTAATATTGTCGTTGCTTAACACGATTTCAGCCAAAACCAACAAAAGTAACTATTTTAGTTTATTATTGTGATCATAAATTCAGATTTGGAGGTTATGTTTTATTTACTGCATATGTCAATTATATTTTTTTAAACGCGTTTATTTTTAAAAATCAATTGTCAAGTAATATTTTTTGAAATCACTCGACTATTATTTATAAAAAAAAATGCAATAAGATGAAGACCACAACATTTTTTGATATTATCATTTTACTTTTTAGGCCACTTTAGACAGCCATCTAAAGACGGCGTGCGACATGACGGAGGTGGGCGAAACAGCCAACAGGGTAGACAGTCTAATACAAGAGGCGAGTGACTTCGAAAAACTTTGCAACTGTGACCTCGATACTGCAACCTCAGTTATAGATGACGGTAAGAATATTACCCATAACCAAGCTATAATTTAATAACCTACTCTATAATTTAGCAGTCCTTTCTTCTTAGGTTGGTAAATTATTTTCCTTTGCCATAGATAAGTACTCTCGTGAAATTAAAAATAAAATATACCTTTTAACAAATGAATATGACATCACACATCGTGACATTGGTACATTTTTTTCTTCAAGCGGCCAAATAGTTGATACCCTGTTATTATTTTATAAAATTAACAAACCTTTTTTTAATGATAAAGATTTTAAACCTTTTTTGATGATTTTCTTTTGCCAACTCTCAAATAAAAAAACCTAATCATTTTTAAATAATTTAAATGACATCTGTTCTGTTTTTTTTTAAAAGTGGTAGTTAGCACTGTTCATCATTAATGTTTGAACATAAACTTTTTAGAATACACAAATAATCGAAAATATTTTTTTTGTAGGTAATGAAATTTTTACTTTTTGGCGGGAAGTTGAACAATGAAGTTGTCAATATTATTTTATTTCCCAAAAAAAAATCTTTGTTAGATAATGTGTAATATTAGTGAGATACTAACCATTGTGTGTTCATAAACGTGCACATATGAAGAAATTAAGAAAAAATCCTATAACTTGACTTGTTCTCTCAAGATGCCCGGTAAATTTTCAGTAAAGTATCCACAACTTTACTGATATGGGTACAGGATTGATATTATCATCACCATCATCGTCATTGACACCATCATTACAATCACTTTAACAACGATGAAACAAATTTTGCCACCTTCGAGAGACTGGCAAAATTGCGCTTTTTTTGTAGCCGAAGAAGAAATTACTTTTAAGCGATCCTATATTTTTTTATGAAATTTGTAGGAGACCAATTGATGCAAGACCCACTAAGTTCAGTAGACCACATAGAATCCAAATGCGAGGAGCTGCGGCGTACCAGCGCTCTTCTCGTAGACAAGATACAAAAACGAAATCTGCTCCTCACCAAAGCCCGGGAACTTATGGACAGAATAGACAAGGTAAGATCCATTTTGAACTTTAAAATGAGCGAGACAACGTTTATTTTGAATATTTTTATATATTCATGATTGTTTGAATCCTTCGAAGTTGCCTCTTGGGTAACTGTGGCGTGTTTCTAAACGGTCATTAATTATACATTTATTTAAGTATATACATATTTATCGCTGTTCAAGTAATATCCTCAATTATTTTCATTCTGACCTACTTTCTTGAATACAAGTATGTGTGTAGGTAAGGATTAAAATTAATTTAAAACACGACTGGTCTCATCACGATTTTATGCGCGTGGATTTTTTTTTTTACTATCCTAGAAGCCTTATAATTCCCGGGTTAAAATGTATCAAGTACATTGATCGTATGTATAGACTATAACCGTGCCTAGTTCCATCAAAACCCGCACAGTAGTTTTCTCATGATGCGACATTTTTTAACCCACTCCAAAAAGGAGGAGGTTCTCAATTCGGTTGATTTTTTTTAAATAATGTATCTGCTTACGTACTTGTAAACAATACACACGACCAAGTTACAGTTTAATTATATTTTTCCCTCTGAACTTACCTTACTATTTTCAAAGCTGAAATTACACTGAAACAGCTGTAAGCATTATTTTTCTAACACTATTTATTCAGAATATTTAGATACGATTTTTTTTTATTCGTTTCTTTCGCCGTACTGACTGACTTACACGACGGCGATATACGCTTACATGAGTCAGTTGTGGGAGTACCGAGTCCCTTTGAACTCATGTGTGGTACACACAGGCGAACGAATGGTGCGCAACTGGGGTGGAGATCCTCGCCGGCGATGGTGGACTGATCGCGGTGGACAAGCTGCTGGAGGACGCGCAGAGCTTCGGGCTGGCGGCGCCCGAGGAGTTCCGCGACATGCTCCTGCAGTCCGCTACACAGGAGACCAGGGCACTCGTCGCTCAGGTACGAATTTGCAACTTAATATTAGTGACGTAAGGAATATTTTCATTCGCAACAATTCATGCAAATGCTGTTAGGACTAGCAATCTCAATGATCAATACGTCTAGTAGATCAATAGGTGGGAAAACAAAAAAGCAAAACTATCTGACCCGACAGGCGTTGTCCAGTTTAAATGAAAAAGGGACTTTTAATGTCTCCCGAATTTTTCGGACAACTTCATATTTTTGTTCCTACAAACCTTTTTGAGACTATTACAAACAATAAAAAAATAGCCATATTGGTTCAGCCGTTCTCAATATACGCACTTACCAACGAAGAATATTTCATTTTTATTTATACAGATTCTATCCGTCAAATCTATCCGCACATTTGTCACTTTGCCCAGCCTAGCTACAACGACACTTGCGTACTGTCCTCGTGTAAACCGAGCATAAGATCTTTTTTTTTTTTCAAACATATAACCCCTGTTTATCCCTATCTCCCACCAGGTGGCGCAGCGAGTGGAGGACGTGTGGCTGATGGTGACCGTGAAGCGGGCGAGCCTGCAGCGCGCGGCAGCGAAGCCGGCGCGGCCGGTGCAGTCCGTGCCGCCGCAGAGCGCGGCCGTAGCGCCGCAGCCGAACCACCAGGTCAGTGGAGGTTATCTACAGCTTCGAATACGTGTAGAACTCCGGCGCAGATACAGGATTTCATTTAGGGGCGAAGTATTTTTGTGTGATTTTATCTTTCAGAAACATTATAAAACAAAAAGTTATAGTTGTGTTAACTGTTAAAAAAATATCGAGAATTTTCAAATTGGTCAAAATAAATTGCTGCGATCGTGATTTACGGGGTTCATTGACCCCCTCCCCTATATCCATGACTAATAATTCATTAGCCCGCTCGTAATTTGATCGCTCGGAGAGGGAATCAATGGCGACCACGAGTCGCATAATGATCCAATCTCGTAATTATGCATCCAAATTCTGGCTTTCTGGTAAACCTTTTCATAAAACACCATCACGCCTCTGCTCTCCAAGCGGTGGCCACATTTCGCTGATAGATTTGGTTCCAATATAATTAGTGGCGAGTCTATTGCTATTTTAATGGAAAAAGGAAGATCTTCCACCCAGGCGGGTGGTATGCCTGGCGGGGCGGCCGCTATGCCCCGACGGTTCTTGTCGGGATCTTGTATATATGTTACGGGCTCCGAAATGTATGTCGACTTTCTGTACATCTAAAATAACAGATATGTTATTCTAAATTTTGAATAATTGATATATTAAGTATGTTTTAACCATTTGTAAAAAAAAAACGTTAAGTTCTTATTACATTGAAAGAAAACTAATTTTGCAGATTTTATCGCGTGTATAATATGTTATTTCGTTACCAACGTTTCGGCTGCTTTACAGCAACCATGATCAAGGGAGGACAGGTGTTTGACCTCCTAGTGTCATAGTTAGCACTTGGGTACCCTCATATTTAGTTGTTGTTTGCGGTCCGATCTACGCAGAACGTGCTCATGGTGTCTTGAGGGCTTGCAATGGTGCGATAAAATCTGTAAAATTAGTTTGATTAAATGTGTAGTATTCGCGTAAATACAAGAAATCAATCTTTTCTTAGAGTTATATAAGTTCATAATGTTTTCTTTATTTTGTATTTTCTAAAATACCTAAATGCCGCTGTATTATCATTATTTAATAGTAATTCACTTCCTTATCTCATAAGCTTAAACTCTTATTCAATAGTCTGAGCATAATTTATGCTAATTAATCTAACGAATGGTGCAATCGTTGAAAAATATCCATCTTATTAACTCATAAGCAATTAGCATGATAGCCGTCATTACATGAGTACCTATAAGAACGACCATACTAATATTATAAATGGGCAAAGTATGTGAGTTTTGTCGTAGGGGGTAATCTCTGAAACTACTGATCCGATTCCGAAAATTCTTTCAATGATAAAAAGGTACATTATCCCTGAGTCCTATAGGCTATATTTCATGGAGGCATGGCGGACGGAGCCGCGGGCAGCAACAAGCACTTTATAAGTCGTCACAGGAAGCCATAAATAACCTCTTCCAGCTCCATAGTCCCGCTATCGCTAATGATGATACGAGACTCGCGCAATTATCGCGAAACGGTCGCAAAAACCGGCGCAATCCGCGTTGCGTGTAGAAAGTGCGCGAGCGCAGAGGTCGCGTCGGTATTGCGCCCGCGCATGTCAAAGCGCAGCTTTCATGCCGTACCCGCTGTGGAGTCACAGAGTTGAATGTTTTCTATTGGCTATGGAATGCCCTTGATTATTTCCTTTGTGGCAGATCGCTCGCGTCCATTGCCTGGAGTTGACCTGCTATTTAACCATATTATGTTACCTCCCAACTAGAACCACAACTGTTTTAAGATTACGGTATAATATATGCCTGTCTAGATAAATATTATCAGAACTAGATTTTCCCGCGGCGTTGCTTGCGTAGTCTTTGAGGATTGAAAGTATATAGCCATATCATTACAGAGTACTTACTTGTACATTTGTACAAAAAACAATTGACGCTCGAAACACGGAAGGCAATGTAGAATTGACTAATTAACGCAGCGGTAGGTACCCTAATAGGTATATCGCCATGTTGACGAAGTTAATCACTAATCACGATTGTCAAGTGAAAACTGATTACATTTATTTAATTTAACATACATTTCCGTATTGAAAGCAAGTTACACAACATCCTTGTAAGCATAATTAATGTACTATACTTGGCAAAAGGGCGCACCTGTCAATAATTTAACTATTGAAAAAACTGCAAAACGATATTGGGCGTCTTTTACGCGAATACACACATTGAAATAAACTAAAACTAATCTTACAGATTTTATAGCGTTTATTATTAGTTTTTTACGTTCCCGACGTTTCGGCTGCTTTACAGCAACCATGGTCACGGGAGGACTTTCGTCCGGTCCCCCCCCCCCCGCTAAACGTGAAAAAATCCGTAAGATTAGTTTTATTTCAATGTGCAAAACGATAATTACAAATAACAATGAAAATTATAACTAGTTGACTTGCATATCAAGTTATAATCTAAACAATAACATTTCACGGTTTAAATTAGACTCTGAAAGGCAAGTCCAAAACTCTGAAAACGTGTTGTACATATTTTTTTTATGCTTTTTTTTTTTTTTACATTATAGGCAAGTATTTGATCTCGATCTCACCTGATGGTAAGTGACGATGAGATCTACGATGGAGCATACTTGCCTAGGTAGGAAGGCGGCAGGTGCTATCGGTACGTAGGATTTACCAAACAAAATGTCATCCGCATTCAACGCAAACCTTATACCAACATTCCAAAATAGAAATCTCAAATGGGAAAATGCGCAGAACTTGTTGAACTAGTAAAAGGAACGCGAGAGCCTATACGAACGTAACATGTCCGTTTGATGTGGGTGTAGTTTAATTTCCTCTGGGAAAAACTTTTAAGCTTTGTTACTTTTTCGGGGTTCAATTTCAAAAGTTCCCCGTTCAACGCGGAATATCTTATTGCATAAAAGTCTTAGGTGTTATTTTTTTTCAAATATTTGTGTTGTGAAATTGCCTTATTGGCAGAAACAAGAAAATAAATGGACGATGTGTTGTTTAAGTTCTTAAAAAAATATATATATATAACGTTATAAAATACCTACTTTCCTACTTTGTGGTACTATATTATTGAATTATATTTTTTTTAAAGTGGGTAACACTAACAATATTTCATGTCCTAGATATTTTGGCCCCAACGTATCTCAAAGCAATCATGGTTTCCTTGAATATATAAATATTTGATCCGCTTAAACGTCTGTCTTCGAACCATCGACCGTATCCCCCGGTAACTTCCGATTTTACACGAAATTGAGCCTTATTCCTTCGTGAGCCGGATGTCAAACTCAGGCCTACTATTTATCAATGGGTGTGGTTTATTTACTGAGGCTAACGTTTTATTTGTGCCGGTAGCAACTGCCTTATAATGTAAGCTACACTACACATTATAATGTTTACAGACTATACTTTTTTTAATTAATATTTACTGGGTACGTTATAGAATTTTAGAAATAACATTGCCCATTAAATAAAATAATGTGAAAGTTTTACAGGCCAATTTTGAAACAGAAAAAGGCTTTTTTTTGTGAACTAAAAAAATAATAGATCTCTGTGGGAGCCAATGCCAGTTTCCGTGTACAACAATAGATCAAACTCGCCAAGGCCTGATGGATTTAATGACCAAGAAATATTGGTATTCACAGGGTTCAATGTTCAATGTGTTCCCCGTAATATGTACATACTACGGTGTCTCGTCTGTCCGGTATAGAGAAGACCGCCTACCCGTTTATGGTACCCCATGCATTATGATGTACTCGTACCATCGACAAATATGTCACGCAATCAATTTTTATGGTGTAAGTGAAAGTATAGTAATGGTCACGTCGTCCATGGAGTCTGTCGCAATATCCTTGACCACACCATAGGGTTATGACATCATTATTGTGTGACTCCAAACGTCTTTCCGTCTATCCGTCAGCCGAAATACGTCCATTGCTGGTTATAATATAAACCTCCGCCAATCGCGAGTGGTTCCAGTATGTTTTCTTGTGTACATTAACATACATCGTATCTTCTTGTTCCAATAACCTAGTGGTGACTTATTACGTAATTGTTATTTGAATTAACAATTAATTTGAATTCGCAATAGCCTTGCGAAATTGATAAAAAAACTAAAAAGTTCCAAACACCGCCTATTACATTGTAAGAAATAAAGTACTTACCTACCTATACATGTTAACAAACACTTCATGACACTAATATAATGTATTTCGAATTGACCATGGTGGCTGTAAAGCAGCCGAAACGACGGGAACGTAAAAAACATATAATCAACGCGATGAAAACCGCAAAATTAGTTTTATTTCAATGGGTTTTGAATTATTAAAAAAACGACCTCAGTATGTGATACGATTACTAGATCGATCAATCATACCGCGAAAATATTTAATCGCACTTAAGCGCAGTTCAAACCAACTACCGCTTGTGTCCAAGTCCATGTGTCAATCGAAGCTAATCTAATTAGGAGTTCAAAGCGCTGTGTGACAGTGCAAGACCCTTGCATATGTCTTCACTTGCGATGTCAGCTGCTTTGATCCTTAAAGCATATCACATATAAACTTTCAAGCACGAAATATAACTCGGATATGCAGACAAAGAGGAGCTTCCAAACGTTAGAAGGATGTCAAATATGATGATTTTCTTACACCTCAAATTAACGTAAAATTCAAATCAAGTGGAGATAAAAAAAAACTCGAAGCAATAAAAACACGCCAGTGATGAAACTCTTTCTAAAAATTACGTGTCTCCCAAGTTTAATATAGTTGCAACACTATTGACATTTCATTTACGCCCATAAATTGCAAAACACACAAACATTTCACGCTCAAATTGAATATCGCGGCGAATTGACCATCAACGCTTTGTCAAACTGTTTATTGAATAGGAACATTAAACGAATGTGTTAAATGATGTTTAATAACGTGGTATTTCCTAACATGACCTTATAATAATTGAAGTAATTACTGTAATAATGATACTTGCAACTCCGAGCTCAAGTCTATAAATATTACTAGTTGATCTTGAATATGCTAAGTATTAAGAAAATAATACTATAATAAGTATATCTATAATAGACCTACTACATACTGGTGGTTATTAAACATTATACACTTTTCTATAACGCCCAGGAAGTTTCTGTTCTATTAATTATGTTAAAAAAAGTGCCTACATTAAATGCAGATAGAGACGTTGACTTGACAGCGTTGAGAGCGTAGGGGTTTATAATAGAATTGGATCAATAGTAATGATCATGAATTAACATACACTTCTTTTTGTGTGGGTGTAATTGAGTAAAGGCTATTACGAAATATTTTGTGAACGTACAACGTAAGCGACTCTCGAACAATGCGCCGGTTCACTTCCCGCTCTACGGAATGTTCGCATCAAGGCGAGTCGGTGACAGGACCTGATCTGGCGGCTCCAATAATCGATCCGCTCATAATACACAACATTCACACCGTGGGAGTCGATTTAAATAATATCGATAAGGCTCCATGAAATATTATAACGCGTAGGTTTAATCACATAATCATACGTTGTTAAAGATACATGTTTAAAGGTCTAATTTCTACTAGCGGGCTATAAAATTACTCGAGTTATAATTTCAAGTACTTCAGTGTTAAATAGTACTCTGTTATTCAAGAATTCTTTCGATATAACATGCCCAGCTGTTTCAGGTTGAACGCCCTCATGTACATCAGCTTTTAAGTTACTTGCATTGTAGCGACCTAGGTAATAGAGTCCATTTTTATAAGCAGCACGTTATATGGCTTTTCTCGTCATAGAAAATTACATTCCTGATTATACAGGTCTTAATTGGATTTGTGATTCCTTTGACGAGGAACTAACGTCAGAGATACTTGTATTAGTTGTATGTAGAGCTTTAAGAGTACTTGTGTCGGCCTGATTTAGTAAATGGTAACATTCCATTCCCAAGGTGAACAAATCATGGCGTACCTACATTTGCAATACAGAAAAATATATTATGTCGTGACCCACAATAGGTACGTAATTCGCTCAACAAAACAATTGTTCAGACCACTTGTACAAAAACTAGATTTATTGGTGGTCAATTTCAAATGTCAATTACAAATTATAATGTGAATTGTTTTTTAGATTACGTTTATTATATTCACAATGGATGCTTTTTGGTAACTAGATGGTAAGTGCCTCTTTCGTGGTAATACCTCATTTACATGAAGATATATATTTGCCTTGGAAATCTTTACCATCGAATAACTTATCGCTCAGTCGTATTCTGTCCATACTCAACGTTTGAGGAAGACCTTCCCTTTTATTTCTACTTCTATTTTAAACTAACAAACCTCGTCCTTGTACCAAAACTTGTACTGAAAAAAATATACGTGACGATATTGCTGTTCACAGTAGTGTCGCGCATTTTTATTGATGGTCTTTTTGTGTATATGGTACATGCGACACAATGTACAATGCCCAGATTCTTTCGCCGCAACTGACCCTGCCATAGCTGATGCTTTTCGCTTTGTCTTTCATTTGGCTTCTTTGGTATTTTGTTGTGTAGTATTTCTTGCGACACATTACCTATGTGCACGCGCATAACGACATTAGTCGATATTATTGTGAACGTCACTACGTCGACGGCGCATCACTAGGAACGAGACTATAGCGCCGGGGAAGAGGCGGACGTATAATTTTGTATTGGAAAAAACATTGTAACCATTTATAATTAAAAACACATAAACTCAATCAGCGCATCATTATTTCATAAGAAAACCTCAAGTATTGGATAACCTACCTTTGCCCGTACGCTCTTTTCCGGGCTTCAGGATAGATAAGGAGAAAGCGAAATCGCGCGCGTGATTGGGGTTTACAAAGATACTTTTGCTTATCAGAGCTAAAACAGCGCAATCGTGCGCGAAAGTATTAACTGCCCAAAAACACCTAAGCAATCGCTCGCATTGCGCGTGCGAGCTTTCTCGTATTCAATCCCGTCCACTGCGATCACATGAGATAGAACGTGTCTTTCAAAGGTGGCTATTGGACATTACCTTGAAATTAAAGTTAGAAAAAGATTAGTTCCCTGCATAGAATTTGTAGAACAATTGTACCATTATCCGCTTGTAAGTTGCCAAAGATAAAACAAAAAAAATAACCCACCCAATCATTAGGTAAGTGCTTTGATGTTTTTATTCAGACTAATATATTAATTTAGATCTTGCATTTTGCAATACCTACTAATTGAACTACTTAGTTTTTATATACTCTCAATTACTTGATCGAAACTATATATTGTAACCTAACTACTTTAACTCCTCATTGAAATTAAAAAAACTTCCGAATTTCAATAGGGAAGATGGCTGGGTGCTACCACCGACTTGGAATCAAGTAGTAAATATCATGAAATCCAAAACCAAGCATACCATTGCAAGACCTCAAGACACAGTGAGCTCTTTCTGCATAGATCGGACCGCAATTAACAACTAAATATGAGGGTACCCCTGTCAAACTATGACACTCAAACACCTCAGTCCTCCCGTGACCATGTTTGCTGTAAAGCAGCCGAAACGTCGGGAACGTAAAAGCAAAAAAAAAACGCGATAAAATCCTTAAAAATAGTTTTATTTTAAATGTGTAGTATTCGCGTAAATATAAGAAATCAACACCTTAACTCCTTTAAATACCTTATAACCAGTGGCATATTTTGTTTAAACTGGTAGAATCTCCGCACCTACACAGTACGCGTTGTCAAATTCTAGTTCTATTACGATAATCTTGTATTTCCAAGTTTGTCAAATAAAATGCTTCAAGTCATCAGCGAAATGGCCATACATGTTGGCGTGCGTAGCCTAAATGGCGATCGCCCACTTCGGACCTTATATAGCGTGTGTTCGGGCTCTGGCCAGTTAAAAGGACCGCTTTAGAAGCTGAGTTTTAAGCTTTTATTTATTAAAAATGCTTATTATGAGGCATCTCTTTGTTCTTAGGGTGAATAAACCTTGAAGAAGAACTATCAGAACTCATCAATGATTGCTGTAAATTTCTCCAATTACTGATAATAGGATGAATTTCACGTTGATTAGTGATTAGTCTGAAAAGAGACGAGTTAAATAAGAGCTATGTAATATGTAACATATCCACTTGTATAGAGTCTATGTGTACGAAGAAAACGGCAAATACCCGTTATGCAGAACCTTAGTCAGTCACTAATCCACGTTCTCCTTCGTTCCACCCACATCGACCATTCACAACTTTTGTGTGTGCAGAAATACATTTGCTGTGTCCTAAATTAGTAACAACCCTAATAATTTAAACTTTGCTTATAGGCATGAGCTTTTAAAATACATCTCAATAGGAAATTAATTAATAAAATTAATTATAATTCATATTACGACCGTAAAACTAATTAAAAAGCTTGTTTATACCATAGGCACAATGATATGCGCAAAAGAAATCAAAAGGCCCAGAATATAAATACAAATTTGTATCTCGATTTGGTGATAGGAAAACACGATTTCTAATATCGAAATTGATTTGATCGTGTTATGATTGACACGAGTCTTCCAATGAACAGCAATTTGGAAGTTCAATGCCGCAGACAGCATCAACACAAACGATGACTGTGCACCTCCATACATCGAATTAAATCTCGATTTCGCTTCGTCATAATATCGTATTGGCACAACACAAGCGACTGCGTCTGCGCTGGAGTGCCAATAACCTACAACAAGAGCTGTTTTTATGATTTTCAATTCTATATAATTACTTTTTGATTAAGGCGTGGTGGTGTTTCTGTTTTTTGTCTATCGTTACAATTAATCTTGAAATGTTATCATTCAGGAAAAACTCAAGGAATTACCACCTAGATAAAGCAAATTATGGACATGGTGGTAGGTAGGCAGGTGGTGCAACGGTAGACTCGGATTATGAGCTAGTACAACCGGTATTCACTAGGGTTTATTTAGAACTAGTGCGGGCTTGCTTAGGAAACTATCAGTGTTGCCGCATTCCTTCTTGCAGTTTTATAAGTAAACAAATCATTAAAGAAAGAACAAACATAAAATTGGGACAAAAAATTAACACAATACGTTTAGTAGTCTTTAATTGTAATTGTACTTTATCCGCCTGCAATATCGTATAACATTTAAGTAGTTATTGTAGAAAAAAAAATGTGTCAAGATTTAAGCATCAAAGTTTTAATATATCGATATTTGAAAATAGCTATTTACTATCTTTCATTTGATACCCATATTGTTATAATAACAAAAAAACTTCCTCCTCTTTTTTTTCATTTGTAGACGCGATTTGTAAAAAATATATTATAACCTACGTGACTACCATAATGAAGGCGAATCTAACGACATCTCATATCTATTCACGAAAAATCCACCAAGCTGCTTAGCCGGCAAGCGTGCCAAAGAATTAGACGTACATACATACTATCGCAAAACATGACCCTCCTTCTTTCGCAGTCGGTTAAAAACAAACGAAAGTTTCCCTATACTTTCTTTCAAATGCGTATAAATCGCGATGCGTTTGTGCTCTAGTTTCGGATGAAAAACCCGATTCACGTACTACAGACAGCGACCCAGAAGCTACCGCAGGCGGAACACACGCGTGATAAGATTCGCAGCAGATTGTAATGAATATCGGACCAGAGATTTCACACTGATGTTTTGTTAAAACTTGAAAGTATCATGCCCCAAGTGCCAAATAGTTTTACAAAACAATTCACGTGTAGTCGTAGATAATGGCAACAATAAAATATGTCAATTACGTTATACAAATGCTGTTGTTTGTATTGATGTTTATTACTTTACGTACATAATCAAACGTTTGTTTGAAAATTAAGTGACTATGAAATAAATCGCTTTCATTTCCTTATTCAAAAACATTTGTTTAACGTGGTCAATACAAATTTGCGGAATTTATTCATAAAGAAGAAGCAATGAATGTTTGCATTTTCGCAGTCAGTTTCTGTATACATCTGATTTTTTTAATAAATAAAGAGAAATGTTGATCGGATATATCTAAGTCAGTATATATCGATAAACATTCAACGCTGTTCTTTGCTAAGCACATCCCGTGCGATCGACTGGACCGTATTGGCTGCTTTTACATTTATAAATATAGGTACGTAATAGTCCGACTAAGGTTAATAGGGAAAGAAAAATTTAAAAGGTTGTCCTAAAAATTGGACGCAACAGCTTCTGACAGTTGAGCTAAATGTCAAAAATATTTCATGACAACAATTAATGTGTTTACGTAACATTAATTGTATCGGTAATGTTTCAGTTAAAAATATAGATTTAGAACGATATTACATATTTCATTATGCAATACAACTATTACTCAAGAGGTTTTGTTAATTACACCCATTACTTCATCGGTGTTGTCTGTGGGAAGTTAAATTTGCTAACAATATGTGTGACCAGCAGTTATCACTTCGCACTGGCTGAATGCTCTAATTAAACATGACGTAGAATAAGCCGGAAGACACAAATGAAGATGAAGCTAATAATCTAAATAGGTAGCACAATTACGAATATTGTCATTCACAAAGTTAACGGGATAATTTGCTGTAAGTAACTTAGGTGCATGTTAATACAAAAATAAGGTTATTTTGTAAACGTCAAAATCAGAATATTTTTTATTCATGTAAACCATTGAGTACAGTACTTACTTATGAATCGTCAAAATAGTTATAAAATGCTAAGCTACAACTTTACCACCCGTTCGAAATGCCGTTCCTATGGAGAAGAACGGGCAAGAAACTCCATGGTCGGTCCTTTTTAAAAGCGATCTGTTACATTTTTGGCAACAAAATTCTTTCAGAAATATTAAGCTGGTGGTAGGTGAGCTGTATTCATTGCATCCGATTATAAATTTGAGAAAAATAGCACGTTACGACTGCAGCGAGTATGCGATATTATGAAACTTCAGGCAGGAATGCATGTTTACAGAATGTTTGTCAACAATACGCTGTGTCTGCGCTCAATGAGTGTTACTTACTACGTGTACTGCGGTTCGACCATTCAGTGGCGTTGATAGAACAATGCAATTCTGGTGCAGGATTGATTTACCGTGACTTAAAAATTGTGCTGTAACGTGTGTGCTTATGTGTAACCTAATTTAAAAAAAATCTAAGATTTAAAGCAATAACAGATATCTACTACCCTGTCGTAGTTACGCAGGATCCTTGAGATCCTTAAATAAAAATTAAATGCCGTTTGTTGGTAAGCGTACCTATCACTTGAGAACGGCTAGACCGATTCGGCAAGTTCTTTTAGAATTGTTCGTCTTAGTCCTAATCAGGCTTGTAGGAAAAGAACAATAAATATGTTGGTATTTGTTCAGGACAACGTCTCGGTTCAGCTGGAAAAACTAGCCTAGTTTTTAATATTTGTTTTAACTTCAGGCGGTTTTAAAATCCATGCATAACGTTGATCGAGTTCCACTATTGTAGGTATTCGAAAGTTATTCATATCATAAGGTTTTTTTTACAACAAATGACCTCGGTTGTAATTTTGTATTCTTTAATATTTTTGGCCTTTTCGATAAGAGACTGAAAATATAATTATTGGTCGCGCGGATGGAGGACTTCCTTGCCGGAGGTGAACGCCAGCCGCGGGCTGCGGTGGGCTTGTGCGCGCCCCAGTCTGCCCGATGAGCCGTGGCGCGGCGGACTTGCCGCCTCGCTCGCGTAACCTTCCCACTGCTCATGTTACCCTAGTACTTTACGATGCTTATATTTAAGTGAACTCAGAAAATTTGTGAAAACATCCACTACAGTGTTTGAAAACTGTGCCGTTCAAGAGCGTACTGTGTTTTATTTGTGTCATTCATATGGTGTCAGTGACATTTAATTAAATGTGAAGTTGTAAATAGGAACACCTACACGAATTACATCATATGGTGATGTCCACTTGGAGTCTTAAGTGTTTTGAGACGTCTAGTAATTAGTGCATCGAAAGCCAGGAGATCATCCTGATGAAGCGGTCGACGTGGGTGGACGTGGAAACGGGCGGCCGGCTCGGCTGCAACGGCGAGATATTCTGGAGCGAATGCGCCGAATGCGATTGCTCGTACTGCAACCCAAACTACGTTTGCGTCTGTTCTGACAAGGTATATTAACGACATACATATTGTACATGTAATATTTCAATATTATAGTACGACCAAACATTGTCGGTTAATAAATAAAACAAACGATGTCGTTGCTCATCGAAACTGAAATTTGTGTTTGCAATGGTAAACAATGGATTGTAAAGGTTAATTTTGCTTATAATAGGTACCTGCTTATTTCGTACCGCTGCATCGGAAGAAAGTCGGTTGGCTGCTGATAAAACTACATGCTCAAACATCGTTATCTGTTTTCGTAATGGACAAATATTTGATGACACAGACTTCAAGGTCCGTCGACCTTTTAAGATCGTGAGAAATCACGAAGACTGTAATATAATCTTGTACAATTCTTTTGAAATCTTCACTTCTGAAAGACAACGTAACATGATTCGACGTACAAACATGCATTATTTTAACTAGCTACGACTATGGTCGTTTTATCATAAAAACCTTCTTTCCTCGCTCATCAAGATATAAGGTATCCATTAAAAATGCAATGTTCAGTAACGTGAAATAAATGACGAATTCAGAATTCGTATTTCCTATTTTTCCAAAATAAAACCCATCACCATGTAACATCAACTAAAACACTGACATGATTCCTAGAATAAGTTCATCGTTCCACCTTAGAATTAATGTCGTGTTTCAACATTCTTGTATAACCAAATTCAGCTTCGTTACCAAATCTTATTTTGATTATTTAGATGATGATCTTATATCACAAGCGTTTATCTGCGAACTCATTACATAAATTAAAATGTCCTTGTTACTTGCTCTAAGGGTGGTGAATGGAACCCTTGACAAAAAGCCGTCTCGCCTCGTGTGCCTTTATGTAGTGTCGCGTAGAATGCTACACAATACTTGAAGAAAATGAAACTCTTGAGTGCTTTTTTTCTCGGCCGCCTCGGGCTTTGTTTTAGCACACTCGTGAGATGAACCTACCCGTATGATGCCTGGGAAAAGCTTTTATGATATTGTTTACTGTTTGGACGATAGCGTTGCCGATGGGAACTTGTTTCCTTCAACGTTTCTCGTGATTTATAATCATGATAGTGTTGTACAAGAGATATTTCGCGTTAGCAGTGCGCATTGTCCAAATTTCTTTTTAAATCTAGATAAACCTGTAAAGTTTAAATTTAATGTTGGCTAAATTACTTTCACAAGTATTCCAATTTCGTATATCGTAACAAAAATAACATGTTTCTGCTGGGTCACCAGCCGATCATATTTTTTTTTTACAATTATTTCACTGTTAAGCTTTCGAATGCTGGTGGTGCAATCTTTTGAAATACAATTTTTACAACAACGTAAATCTTAAATCGAGGTTAAATGCAATGTTCAATAATACAAACTAAACAGTCGCCTTATAGATTATTCCATTTACATTATTATATTGTACGTAAAAATGCCACGATTGACTTAATATTCGCTTTGGTTAGTTACTTATAGTTTAACTGATGCTGATTCAGTTTTAACTACATTGCATGCATTACCCTAGAGATTGTGCATAACTTGAATTTGATTAATGGTTTTGCTTAACTACTATTCAACTGGTTATAATTATTGTCCACATCGCTGTTGTGTTGACTTAGTCTACTTTTCGACATAAACATGTATCCGTCTTATCCTATGAACAATTTGGACAAGATAACATTGTATTTTTAAGCCTAACGACAGAGTTCGTTAACGTATAATGAGACGCGAATGGCTTTATTACGACTATTCGTATCGCGTAACAACCGAGTAGTAATCAAGGTACAATGTTACTCATCTAATAATGATAATTTGATAAAAAATACACCCTAATGAAAGGAACAGAAGTAACAATTTAGCAAATAGATAATTTTTTGGATTAGTTGCGCCTTGTAAAATAGACGGGGAACTTCAGAACATGGTATACCTACATACTCTACAAACAAAAGTTATACCGTTATTAGCACAAAGTATTATTTACATTGATACTATTTGTAAAGACATAATTATGCATATCAAACATTAAAAGCAAATGCGTGGAGGTGTCAATGAACAAAAGTGACCTCAAAATTCAAAAACGTCAATGTAAATCGACGATATGCAATCAAATATATTGCGTGCCATACAAAACAGGAAATAGAGTGGTAACATATCAAAGTGAAATTAAGATTGCCTAAAACCCAACATAAGCTGGGTCAGCGTATACATTTTAAAACGCGTTGCAAATTAGAGCACAGCTGATCGCAAAACGTGTTTTAGCGTGTTCGCACGGACCATAGTGCGTCGCGTGACGTGTTGGGACTCGCGTCCGAACGGTACGAGCTAGTCGTTTACCGATTTCTAATGCCCATATTACCATATTTTGGCCTTTCACGTTTTGAGTATTGAATAACTGACGTGTATCGTCGAGAGATAAACGTCGGTTTGCGTTAAATTTGGCATTTAATTCTAAAGTATCGATAACCATATTTTTGGATTGAGTATAGAAAGCGTGGTCTGAATAAATGCAGTTGCAGTTGTAGTTGTTTGAGAGCCTTACAATTGCCATGTAAATGAGTAGCTAACATGCCTCTCGACATGCCAATTTGTAGGAATGCTACTAATATTGGGTGCCAAGTTGGGCCGTTCGCTTTTACTTAGATAATGTTTTACTGTCATAGGAATTGGCATCCTTATGCTAGCGCTGGTATGTTAAAGCGGTCGCCAGTTTATGTTGTGAAAGCTCACGTTATGTGTTTAGATCGGTTGATAAAATCCCTCCGTTATGCCGTGGCAAAGCAATTCTAGCGGATAGTTGCTTCACGACATCTAATACATAAGATTAAAATATTTGTACGGTGCTAATTAATAGAGGAGCATAATCGTTTTGATGTTCTGTGAGTGACATAAAATAGGTTATATGACGTATTAATGATTATGGGACAACAAAACCATACATACATGCATACGATGCATGAGACTCCAAAGAAATTGCTAATTTTCTGACCAGTTATTCAATTATTTCAAGATATTGAGTGATTTTGGACGATGCAAAAGTGCCTTGCCTTATTATGGAAATATAATTTAGTTTTGTTGTAAGAAAAAACTTAGTACCTTTTGTAAGCCTATTCACAAAGTACACTGATACACAGACTAGTCATTTGTATAACTATAAGCTGAGTACTCGCAAGCAGCTTAAATTTGAGAGCTGTTTACTTTTAACGCCTCGAACAAAAATGCATGATAACGATCTCTCAAAAAGTTGAGCAGGTGTTTCTTGTTTGACATTATGCATAGTCGACATTCTGATTATTCGACCGTACATCTTTCGATAGTTCGAGAGAACATCGAACTCTTCAGAAGAATTTATCAAAATAACAATATGAATAGATCATACAACATGTCAAACGAGGAAAGTTAACGCGTTTATTGAAGTTGGATTACAATTATTAGTTTTCCTTGAGTTGACATTGATTATAGTCGTGTTTGACGACCTAATAATATTGTTTAAATAAATTTAATCAAATTATGCAAATAGTGCGTTTAAACATACAATTATTTGTCATATTAAAAACGTGTGATTGGTAATTATACTTCACTTGCAAGTGTGACACCGAATTTGGATTATTAATATTGTTGTAATGTGTTATAACTATAATATGAGTAACGTTTCATACCGGCGTTCTAGACCTTTCTGTCCAACTAAATCAAGTTAGATAGTATTGGTTTAAGTTTCGCTACAAAGTGTTTAAAGAACCTAGTATTCCATTTTATAGCACGCAAATTATTATGAGTATTCTATTACTTTTTTTTTAATTTATGGACATGCAATTTTGGTACAGGGTGACCAAAACTTCATGTTTAATTAATTATGCGAAATATATTCTCTTAGCAATCATGAATCAACGTATAGAAGAAGGCTCCCTTTCTTCTTACTCATATTTAAAATGGCAAATTTGCATAAAATAAATTACGTATGAAGTTTTCAAGCGACCTTCATAGTTAGTATTACCCGAAAACAGCAAACAAAGAATTCGTTTAGAGTCCGCGGAGGCGCTAACTGCATGTTTAAGAGCAAACATGCGTCGCTATTTGCACATAGCTTAGCAGTAGCGTGTTCACTACGGGTTATGTTCGGTTTTAGTGCACTACCTATGGTATAAGCCTTTAATATGCATGAGCTATGACAAAAAAGTCGACGTAATTCAGAGCTTTATTCATTTTTCAATTCGGGCTTCTTTTGATGTGAGTTTTTAAGCACAACAATTAGTGTTTGCGTTTCCAGCTTTAAATCCTCTGTTACGAGCTACAGTTACCAATAATTTATGTACGCGCATTCCTTATTTAGTAATAATTTGTACAGTTTTCCTTTATGACTATAAGCTATAACAGCGCGGTAAAGCAAAACATATTTGATAATTACATTTGTACCCATCAGGTAAAATCTTTTAGGTCAATTATTTCTTTGAATGCAAGAGATATTTTATTTATTGAATGTTATATTACTATTTAAACACTAAACATTGGCAAAATACCCACTAAGTTGTGGGTGAGACCATATTCATATTCATTTTATTTCATCGCATTTCATTTTGTAAAGAAAAAAGAAGAGATACAATAACCCATAGAGCTTTATGTTATACTCCTTTTATAGGTATTATGCTTTGCAGTATCTGCATCACTTTTCCGCTGCGTCGGATGCCAATATACCTTGACATTATTTGCTTATACGACGCAACGTACAAACGCGTTTTTGAGCTGATTTGTGCGTAGCTCATAGTGTATTGCCATCTTGCATTAATAACATGTATACAGGGATATACTAACATCAATACCTGCGCTCCTCTAGCACATATTATGTAATCACTATGTTAAATCAGAATTATAAATTGTTAATTTAAAAAGAAACGGCCTGTAAAAATTACAATTGACGTTTTGTTGGAAATATAATTTATTTTTTTAAATCGAAATTCTGAGTTAACATAACGATTACAAATGCGTTTAGGAAGCCCAGTATACCCTTTCTGTATCACTCTATATCGACAGATTTGTAGGACACTCAAAATAAAGCATGTTCGAAGCATATATTGAGCATTTCAAAGCAATCAATTCGTGCATGATATTGCTCAATAAAAGTTTAACTGTTTGTGGCGTGTTTTTATTCTTCAAATGCGATATTGATGGCAGTTTTAACTCCACTCTCTTGATTGAGGGTAAATCTATTTCTGGTATATTGTTTTTGTTTACATGTGACCGGTCGTTGCCCTTTCAGGCACACTTTACGAGATGGCAAGTCTCTTCCATCCGCCTGCGGTTTAACTTGTTTCTTTCAGCCACGCTATCAGAGATGCGGTTTGCAGTTTAAAACTCTTTTTAATGGTGTCTTCGTAATTGAGACCTAACACTATTTTATCTTCTAAATTATTATTTTATTTATTTCATTTCATAAATGTAAACGATCTTTTTAAAAAAAGAGCAACCATGGAGTTTCTTGCCCGTTCTTCTCCATAGGAACGGCATTCCCAACGGGTGGTAAATAGTAGCACAATATTTTGTAACTTTTGACGATTCATAAGTACTGTACTTAATGGTCTACGTGAATAAAAAATATTCTGATTCCGATTCATTTTCTAAAATACTAACGATAATTATTTAGCATATTTTTGTCTTAATAGACATTATATCTTCGTTCACGCTATCATGTCTAGGTGTACTTAATCACACTGCAGTATCTTTTCCTGTGATTAAAACTGGTCAATCACACGGAAAGCATTTGTTTCGTTGTGGTCAAATTGCAATCAAACTTCGATTTCCCACCAACGGAATACGCTGCGCCGAGTGAAAGTTATATTTTTTCAACTTCTGGGCTTCGCGTTGGTCATTTATCATTAACAATTACATATCACACTCGCTCTTTGAGGTCATATCAAACATTTCACTTACGGCGTCGCTATTAACGATTAAAGTTTTAATTCGGCTCGTCCACTTCGTCAGAAACCGCTTCCATGTCATTGCAATTCTATTCTCACCATAAATATGAAATTGACTTTATGGCAATTGGTTTTGAGTCTTATGTTTGTGAAATATAGTTTTCACATTCAAAAGCCTCGTTAAGACTGAACATTCAGTTCAATTGTGAGATTATTTACCGTTGCCACTTTATAACTATCGTGCGTGACAACTTTCGTGGATTCGTTTAATTCGTCTTCTTGTGAGTTACATAAATCTGTACTTGAATCGATGGGTTCCCACTGTTACTGTTTTCATGTCACATGAGCTTATTAGTGTTGTGGGTTGATCTTCGGAGAATAATTCCATTGTTGGAACTATACTAACGGGGTTACGGTCATGTGTTACCGAGTGCACCGCATCTTTGTTTGCTACGCAATATCCTTAGCAAGTTTGAGGTTTAAAGGTAACGGATACTGTTGGTTCGAATACCAGAACGGAACCTTAATGACTAATGCTCCTACTATGTTCCATTCTTTGACGCTAATGATTGAAAGCAACTGGAATTACTAAACCATGTTCAGCGGTCTTTTCTATTGTCGTAGAAAGTTGTGTCGTGGGATTTTTTCTCAATAGCCATATTTTCCCGGAAACGCATTTGTTTTCTTGTTTCAACTAATGATGGTTCACGATTTGGAACACGCTTAGTCTGATTACGTTTCTTCTTGAACGAGATGTTAAATTATATCATATGCTTTATCTATGTGTGATTCATCTTTACCAACTATTGAATCTATACCTATACGATTGTGATTGCAGATATCATTCCCTTTTACAGAGATTATGTTTATTTTTAAACTTTTTCTTATGACTTATTCCATTTATCGTAACTTCACGATCGCTCTTCTGGTGAAAATCCAACGTCATATTTTTAATTAGCACACCAATGAGAGTATACTGATGTCAGGTTGGAGGTCGCAGTTCAAACATTATTGTGTTTTTCGTTTGTTCTTTATAAATCACGTCATTGTAACTTGATTGTAAACTGTACAAAAAAAATGTTATTATAAATTTTTTATATTAATTTCTTCACTCCCAATTGCCTATTGCACCAAATATTTTGATGTCCGGCCACAGTCCCAGATTTTATAACAAATGCCACCTGTTTTGTATGTGGCAACCGACAATCGCGTTCGGTTCAAACACCTACATAGAGAGTGTGTTTAGAATTCGGTCGATAGCTTTTCATTTTATTCAAATCTGAAGGTCGTCTTGTGGCGAATGCTAAAAGATTTGAGTTTCTACATTGGTGTTCCACTTCCTGCCTCGTTTCCGCGGACCGGTTGTTTTGATTGGTCCGTGATCGAAAATAAAAAAAAAACACATCGCCATACGGTACGCGTGTGCTGACGACGGCGGCGCGGGGCGGCGTCGTCGCACGCGTCGGCGCGGCGCGCCGTCATAATCATTCGGGTCAATGGAATTCGGATCTTTTTTGTCGGATCTTTATTAGCGTCGATATGATATTAAATTATTTTTTAGATGAAAATAAAATAAAAAAATGCTTTTTTAGGAATTTAATGGACATAAAAAATAACAAATGATGATCAAAATCAATATATGTATATTCACAGTCACTGATAAGATCATAATATAAATTAAGTTATCCCTTTCCTAAACACGACAGAAGTGATATAACAATTACTATTGCCGGAAGACTACACTTCGACCCCATTATAACTAACACAGTTTGCATATCAACAAATTACATTATTACTTTTATCTCTATTCACTTATTTCATTTGTGTATAAAGTATGCATAGACGAACAGTTACTGAATGCAAGCTTCACGACGAACTCAATAACCGTGCGTGTGAATTAAAAAAATGCACATAGAATTATGTAGCGATGAAATCGTCAGGGCCTATTAAACTATCTCAGAGTGATGCAAAGGTGAACATAGTGTTGAGTGAAACCATGGGGATTGTTAAAGCTAAATCTAAAACGATGTCGCCGGTCGTGGAGGTGCAAACTAGGCGAACGCCTCAAGTGTACAGGCCAAGAGTGGCCAGTTTCCAGGTCGGCTGGGCTCAAGTCGTGGAGGAGTTGTCATGGAAGCTAAACTCAGTGAGTGGTGTCTTGGTTACTAACGATAAGGTGTCACTAACCCGGCTATGACTTCCCTACGTCTCACTTTTTCTATTTGTTTTGCATATTTGACGTCGTTTATATATTTAATGCAATTGGTTATTTAAATAAAACGAATCTTACGGATTTTATCGCGTTTATTATTCGTTTTTTACGTTCCCGTGGGTGCTGTAAAGCAGCTGAAACGTCGGGAACGTAAAAAACGAATAATAAACGCGATAAAATTCGTAAGATTAGTTTCATTTCAATGTGTAGTATTCGCGTAAATATAAGAAAGCAATTGAGTTATCTATTAAAGTTGATATTTTCTCTAATTTACAATAATGCACAACGTACATAATTATATAATCAATCGTAAATTATCTTGAATACTTGTTTCACAATGTGCCGATAAACCGTATACACAAGTTATTTAATTGTATAGGCCATCTGTCAAATATGTGATTGATAGGGTTTATTGGCACATTATGAAAGAGACCCTTAATCTATTAAGAATAGAACCTACACTTTGTGTCTCGGAGATCTCCAGAATATGCTCACCAAAAAAATCACTAGGTACTTACATACATTAATTACTTGCCTACTAACGTGATACATAAGTAATTAGTGCATAAACATACCCAATTAAAACTTGCTAGTACAAAAAACAACCTTCTCATTTTGGTAATGAAAATAATTAAAACGGTGCCTTCATCCGTAATGTGGGTGCATTACAAAATTAAAAAAAATTCAACCTCCCTATTTCCTAATACTACTAACAATGCAATGTGTTTTTATTACATTTTAAATCTTCGTAATTAGTCACCACATTCAACATTTGTGTGCAGCAAGCAAATGATCTAGTTACAAAGTAGTTTATAGATACTTAATTTAAGTGAGCAATCAATTATCTGTATGATTTATTTTATTTCCAAATAAATATGACAGACTATATGTATAGTCTGTTAATGCGATGATTTTCTCTTGGCAGGTTAATACAGATGAGATGACAGTAATTGATAGTTGTTACCATTATGGGTAGGCAATACTGCCACAAAATGCGTCACCAAGTAACACATCGCTACGTTAAGTTCAATCGAACCAAGTATCGTCATTCGTTACTATTTTAAATACATCTCAATACCATTGCCTCCCACGAAGCTACTACATTCTATTCCAAATATTATATTATACAGAATGTTACAAAAAGAATATAGTAACTATTCCGGACCGAACTTAACTGAAATTCTGACTTAACATAATGATTAAAAAGCGCTAAACAAGCTCAGTTTCATAGGTTAGTCTACCCTTTTTGAATGACTTTTTTTCAATCGGCTATAGCTTCAGCCGATTGAATGAGCTCACGACTAATACCAATCAATCTTTACCGCACACTTTTCAGCACAGACGAAGAGAAATCAATTTGCGGTCAACTCTTTAACTGGTCTTTCAAGCCTTCTACTTTTCTGACATGCCGTCAGTCGCATGCTCCGTCAAGCTTATCTCCAAATTGCATCAAGCATTCTATGAAATAGTCCTATAAAATGCCCGTAGAGAAATGTGTTTCTACTAAGAACACCACACGTCCTATATAACTGATTGCAGTAACGGTCGCTGTAACGGGAGACACTCGGATTACAGTGTGTGTATGTGGCACAAATGTTCCCGGGAAGCTTGATGCTAGGAACACATTTGATATAAGCTTTCATATTCAATTCCTGATAGATGAGATTTTATCGCGTTTATTTTATGATTTTACGTTCCCGTTTCGGCTGCTTTACAGCAACCATGGTCACGGGAGGAGGAGCACTAGTCCACAATGTGTAGTATTCGCGTAAATATAGGAAATCCATGTTGTATTTAACATGCTAAAAGAAAACTCCAATTTTTTAGGATTTACTTTTATAAGTCTGTGTTTAAAATGCCAACGCAGCTCATTTGAACTGGTTGCTGCTATCCTACTTCCGCTTTCGATGGTCCACAAATAACTCTGAATTTTAGAGGGGTTTAACCTGAATCGGTAATTACCAATATAGCATTATATTACCAAATTACCGATTGCAGTATTGCCTCTTCTACCAAATCGTTAAGATACTGAAAATACATAATCATGTTGGCTGCTATTTTAATAAATGAATATAATTATATAATCGCCTATGACTAGCTGTTATACAAATCTTGAATTGACACCAATTATAATTAAGCTTCTTTATTAATGTTTTAGAGTGCTAGAATTTACAAAAAAATCGTAATGGAATTACATTATTATACGAAACAAATATAAATTAAAAAGAGAATAGAATAGCTTACCTACTTAATATTTACAAAAAGTGTAAAAATATTGGCCCATGCGGTAGCGTACCCAAGATGCTGGCCGCATTTACTCGCTGAATAGCCAAAGCTATTCGCTGAGTGAGGAAATGCCCAGCCCTTGGGTCGCCGGTTGCGTCGACTAAGCTTAGTCTTTATTTATAAGTCAACTGACTAGTAGGTATTATGGAACTGAAAGATGTATAAATGCAAAATGTTCAAATTAAAATTAATTTGCATAATGCAGGCTAATTAGAGGAGCATAACCAAATATATTGGATTCACTTTTTCTTATCACATAACGTGTGCTACATGTATCGTCCACCCAATAATCAAGTCAAGTTGAACCACTATTATGTCATAATGATCTCGTTTGAATCGGACTAGATTCATAATACAAATACCGCACGAGCTATAGGGGCGAACAAATTTAACGAACGATACACGAAGCTACATTTTTAAATTAAAACAATGTGTGTTGGAGTGATATCATTATTTGTACTGGCCCATCGACTAGTGCCATTAAAAACATTTTCTTTTACAAATGTATTGGATCGATACCTGGATCAGGTAAGTTTTCTTTTTACATCTGTCAATGTAGATTCATCATCAGATATCAAGAAAATAATATACATATTTATACTTGGAGTAAAGTTTCCACATCTCCAATGCTCAAATGCGATTGTTTCATTTTGTTAAGTCGCACCGGATTCTTTATCAGCTAGCTAGTTTAATTAAGTATTTAATAACCTACCTGTAAAGAGCTCATTCTCAATACGACCTTTAACATAACTACAAGCTCAATAGAAATCTAGCGCATATGATATACCAACTTGTATGAATCACAGTGATGAGTCGCACGCGCAACCCGCCACTCGGCAATTGAACGTGTAATATGGTCAATCAGTTCAAGTGCATTCACTGTCGGGGGTCACGGATGATTAAAGCCGCCAATTTTTATTTACGCCACGCCAAATGGCGTTCACGATTGATTGTCATTTGTCACCGAGACAGCAAATGCAACCAAAGATAAGGTTTAATATGTTTTTTTTTAAAGGCTTTGTCCTGATTGACAGATAACGCACAGACCAAACCGCTGGACATAGAGACGTGAAATTTTGTGCATATATATTATGTGCATATATGAGTACCCTAGTCGTGTACTAAGGAGGCATTTTTGGAAATTCAACCACATGTGGGGGGGACAAAGTTTGTTTGAAGAAATCATTTTTTTAGTCACGATCGGACACACGGCTAGTGTTATAATAGTAATGATACGGTAAATATACCTAGTTAGGTTATTGCGCTCGCTAAATATGATTTAGTGCGCTCATATGATAGAGCGATTTGAATAAATCAATTGGATAACGTTTATTATGTTCTTATTTTATAATCTTTTTTTATACTCTAAAGTAGGGTAAATTCTTTGTGTCGTATTAAAAATCGCCTAATGCCTTATTTCTCTCATACAAGTATATTTAAGGTATCGTTAGAATAGATAGAGATAGATAGACTCTTCAGTGCAAATAGTAGTCAGTAGTACCTACTTTTGGTACGGTACTCATTGCAAAGCCCCAGAATATATTGTAAATGGCCTTATCTCAGTATGATTAATTCTGTGTTTATTTAAATAATAACTTCAACATGATTTTTATACAGGAAGTCCAGGGTTTAATAAAGTTTTATCAGTTTGATGAAAACAATAAATTTACCTAAAAGTAAGCAAAGCAAAATATTCAATAATATAAAATGATCGACAGAGTTATTGTAACTATAGTTGATCGCAAAATTTCAGGTCGAAGTGACAGCTGTTTATAAGAATAACAATAAAAGTTTAACACCTAGTATAAAGTATCGCCTTGGCTTCTCGCGTGGGAATTGAGCAGAGCGGATGTACTGCGACTTTTAAAAAATCCCCCACAGATCATTTTCGCGATAGCTCAAATCCAATACCGGAACCAATAAGAACAAATAATATTGCAATTATAACTGCAACAAGGTCAATTAAACATTTTACATGTCATAATTAACAAGAGAGTATACGCTAGTTTAGTTGGTAATGATCCTGCTTTCTGCGCCGAGGGTCCCGGGTTCGAATCCTGGTAGGGACAAGCTTTGTGTGATGAGCCTGAATGTTTGTACTCGAGTCATTGATGTTTAATTTGTATATAAGTATTATCTGCTGAGTTCGCTTTCAGTCCATTGTACGGTACCCTTAATACAAGCGGTGCTTAGTGTGGGACGTATAGTTGGTGTTCGTCTGGCGATATTATATTATATTCTGTTTGATCGTTAAAATTAATTGAAGCATGCTAAATGACATTTAGTTATATTAAATGGAATACACTTCTTTATTTCATTTCATTTAATTAAAAAAGAGAAATAACTTATTTCTTTCATAAACAGCTGGTGTGCTTTTTGGTTTCATTCAGCCATGATTTAATGAATGGGTTTCCGTATGGAGGGGGGGGGGGGGTTGGAGGAACTGGCGTAAGAACGCTGGACTAAGCCTTAATACCATTTTAGAGTCGACCATATCGTAGCCGTAATATTCCTTCTGTTATATAATTTCATACCGTCGAATGCATGCATCATACACATACAATTACCTACCGCTATGACCTTGATCTTACAACAGAACTTATATCACGTCCGGCCTCTACCGTCTGTCTAAACAAACATTCCCACAGCGCAGCACGTGCTCGAACTCATGTCAGACCCGAACACAAAACAAAAGAAATCCACAGATGTTTCGAGGAAACGAGATAAAAAAGAACACAATGAACTTCATCCTAGCCGTTCCAGATCAATACGAAAATGTAAAGGTCCTTAGAGAACGTTGGCAGGTGGTGTTGGTCCACAAACACATTGATGGATGATGTGGGTACACAGAGTACACACTCACTCACACATAGGTACGGTGTAAGATCTCATACAACGTGCTCTGTGTAGTGAAGCCTGGCGCATAACTGCACACCGCCCTTTACTACTGGTGTGTGTGCACTGCTAACGGCAGGATGCTCTACTTGTCAAGTAAATTTAATAAATACATTCGCTATGAACCAAATCCTTTTGAAACTCTATTTTCCGCAGGATATTCTGAATTTCCTGTAAAATGTAGCGACTGCAGTAACTGTTAGCTTTTGCACGGTCAAATCAGTATTAAATTTTAAATCAAATTGCTTTTATCATCAGCACTACCAGTAAATATTAGATGACTCGTAAAATTTTGACATCTAAGTAATATCTTCGGTTAATTTAATATTCATAAAATCCCACGTCGTTTCATCCCACAAGAAATTAACAACCGTGCAACTAATTTATGTGATAATTTTAATGTATTAAATAAATCACACGCGGGACCGACAGCTAAGCGGCCAGTTAACCAGCTTTGCCATCGAGCCCATAGTGTCCCTCGGCCTCAAAGCCCTCGGCTCATAAATAAAGTAGAGCACGTTCCGTGCCAGTTTCACGATACAAAAGTGGCGGCAACAACTTTTTTTACGGTCCCAACGTATTCCCGCGCCCCTTTACATCCCGCCAGTGCCGTCAGAGTTCCTTATTCTTGCACACATTTAACAGACACCATGTGCTCCGGCTTGGCTTTCAAACTGATTACGCTCAAAGTTATTTTTAAAAAGGCAGTGGACAAGTTAGCAGCAGTGATTGCGCCTCGTGTAACGCGTGTTTGTTTTCTGTGATAACGACTCGGTCGTTACAATGGATACGTTGAATGTTATGCTCAAAACTGGATATAAAATTGTTAAGGATTTTTCGGAGCAACATAAGCCTGTGAGTTTATTTTATTAAGTACTTTGCATAATCGCATCTTTCCTTATCATTATACCCATTGACTATAAAACATAGTACTTATATTAATGGTCATACCAATTCTCATTGAATACTACTTTTTTGTTAGTAGACAGACAGCTGTTGCTTTGCTTGGTCCATTGAATTTAAATTGTACTGTCCCGGCGAACTTCGTACCGCCTCAGAATCAAATTTATTGGCATATATTCTTCGCGTAGGCTCGGGCATTTGTTTCGTCATTGGTCAATCTACATTTGTGAAAATTAAAAATCAAATGTGTCAATCGTTTGCTGTCAATGTTTTATAATCAACAACAAAAATGACAAAAAGTAAATATTTAAAACCAATATTTTCTACAAAATTTTACAATAAATTATTATACAATCGAAAACAGAAACTAATTTATAATTAAACGTTAATTTGTTGATAGAGTTCCAAAGCTCACGCTATCATTAATTAGGTATGTAGGTACCTATTATTGATCAAGTGGTATATTATAATTTCATTCATGATATACACATAAGACTACCAATGGATTTACCCAACATTCATTCATTATTCCCGGAATTATAATCATCTAGCTGTCCCGGCGAACTTCGTACCGCCTCAGAATCAAATGTATGAGACAATGAATTATCTTTATAATTATTTTTTTATCTCGAACCATAAGCTATCCAATAATGAAAGCCTCATTGAAATCGGTCGCGTAGTTTGCCACTGATGTTTGAATAAACAAAAAACAATCTAACAACAGCAGTTTTTGATTTAGAGTCTTCCAAATAGCCTGTTGCACATATTTTTCATTAAACATCTTCATGTCCAGACACAGCCCATTAAAGTTTCATAAGCACACTATAAAGTATAGATAAAGTATCGTTATCGTCGTAAGCTTAAAAATATTGTTTTAATCTTAACTACAGGCCCTACTTCTAATGTGCATAGCCGGAATATTGCTGAATACGAATTACTTTTGCCAATAATCAAAATACACGAGCCAATATATACTTACCTACCTAGAAACTGATGACCTACGGTTCTTTCCACTTGCACACTCGCACTAAACTAACTAAACAAAAGAAAATAATGTATTGGCCATTTACACAATATGAATGTAGTGTTGAATGAAATTCCACATTTTGCCAACAGATGGAGACCTCAGGCGGGTCAGAGAGCTCTGGCGGTGAGGACGCCGAGGCACGGCGGTCACGGCGAGGGCACGTCCTGGCCGAGCTGCTGCAGACTGAGAGGGTCTATGTACAAGAACTGGGCTCCATTCTCAGTGTAAGTACCCACTTACTTGTTCCATCTATCAGCCAAAAGACGTCCACTGCAGCAGTTGGATATACGTGTATGTATCCTGAATGAATCTGATAAACTTGAATGAATCCTGAAGGAATGATCCTAGACTGTGACGCGTGTGAAGTTAGGCGGTATCCTACACACACACACACTGTCTTTCAGATTGTGGTAGCTATGTAAAAAGCCTTTATTCCGAAACAGACTTACTGACTTTAGACCAGTGTCGAAGCTTAAGTGTAGGTAACGCAAAGTATACACGGTGACGCTGACACCTGGCACTAATGTACCTACTCTAAGCGACACAAAAATGAGAATTACAAGTCAATGTCGCGGCAGTGTACATACATCAAAAGTCGGTCCTGGAGAGGAAAAAGCAACCGAATTACCCTGTTTGTAGTAGACCTTTCGCCAACCTGTTATTCAATGTTAGCTATTGAACAATTCAGATATTAGACCTACGACAACATTTCCACGATGTTGTCGTAAACTTGTGACCTTGTCCTCTTTAATTTTCACCTGGTGTGATTGTCCCTAAAAGGACTATGTTATGTAGTTAATGTGCAAAATGTTGGTATATTCTTGTAGATATTTTACTGAGAATAAAAATCACACCAACAGAAGATTTCATGCAAGGGAAGCGGATGAAGCTCATTTTACCAAAACGGATGCTCACACTTTTTGCTTGCTCCATGACGTCACGCGCCAAAATGTCTATATATAAAAACAAGTCCGTTAACCCGTCGGACGGTGCCGCTATATTATTCATATTATAGTGTCCGAATTAGAATACACGAAGCGAAAGTTAATGCGCCTTTCTCTGGTGTCAGGAGCGCGTCACTTGCACTGATGTCCCTGCCAGACACGACAACGCTATAAAAAAATTACACGCCAAATTAGCTAATGTGCGTGCACCACACTCGGCTTGTCTAAACACGCAAAATATATAATAAACACGTGCGTGCCACACCTAACTTTCGACCCTATTATGTACCCATTTGTGAAAGTCCACTGCACAGAAACAATAACACAGTTTCCTGCCCTTGCCGACCACAAATTACAAGGGATTGGTAAACCATTAGAACAAGAATATTATGTAGATCGGATCATTGTACTTGACACGGTCGATTAGTTGCATTAAACGAATGCGTTAACTCTCCACGAAATCGCCGCGCTCTGAAAGTCAACTGTGCCAATATCGTGTGTACAGTGCGTGCTCCATATGTTTGTGCTGTCTCACTGGGCGGCATGGACAAGGCGCTGCACTATTTACTGCAATAAACGTACAACACGCGACGTGCACTACCGCGGAACGCAATGCATAGTACCCATTCGACTGCAGTCTCTCAGTCGCTTGTTACACTTCACCACAACCCGCGCCATGAAATATGGGAAATACGACCTCCACAAATATTCCGCGAACCATAACGTCGGCACTTCCTGCTCGTGGTATTACAGAAAAAATGAGAATCCCAGAACATGGAAGAAGCCGCGGCTAACGAGAGCCGCGTCTGAATCTACCCTCTTCAGTGATTACGTGAATCAAATACCTCTGTTCGAGACAGAGGAGTTCCGCAAGGAATGCAGGAAAACAGTGAGTGGTGTGGGGAAAAATAGTCGCGTTAAATATAACTCGCAGAATATTAAACCAGTGCGCATAGAACCGTTCACTGGGAACTTCTTTTATGGTAAACCTATACCTGGCTACGAATATTCAGAAAACGATGAAGAGAAAATATACTTACCGGATTCCGACGCTATCACTGCCTCTGAAGACGCTCCAGAATCCTTAACTACCGCACCTACTGTTGTAGACATTCCAGAACCAGTTAAGAATCCAATCTATGGATGTTTCGACGCAGTTTTTCACGAGTCAAGCCCGGAGTATGTGACTAACTCGACGGCCTCGAAGGATTCGCAATTTAGGTCAACGAGCTGCTCTGAGTTACGTGCTACAATGCACAATAGTAAAGACATGGATGACATTCTCCATAACATACTAATGGATTACAAGAGGGTAATGAAGGAGTGGAATCACACAATCGAGAACAATTGTTCATCAGTTCCTCGTTACGAGAATAGTAAAATACGTTCGTCTACGTCTCCAAGAAGCAATACAGATAGTTACGTTCGGAGTTTACGCTCTTCGTCGTCCTGTCGGAACCCTAACCGCTCTTTTAAGTCTTCAAACAATAATCATTACACATATGCTTATTCTAGAAAATATCAGAGAAACGCTGCCAATGATAATACAACGCAGAGTTTAAACCGAAACCACACATATAGGAATTGGACATCGACCCTGCAAAACCTAAAAAATAAAACGAAATTCTGGAAGATCAACAATAACTTGTCACCTTCGGAAGGCGAATGTTTGAAAACTGTTTACAAGGATTATGATAGACGCTTGCAGGACTGGTGTGATACTATTAGTCAGTGCACTTCGCATCTTAAACCGGTAGACACTACAAATAGAAAGATATCATTCTACTTAATTGACTAAATAATTAACATTCGTCAATTTCTTTTAAGGGCTACAAAGAAGAAATCGAAAAGCCGGAGAACCAGCACTTACTCCCAGCGACTCTAGTGGGTCAGGCGGATGTGCTGTTCGGCAACCTACATGAACTATTCACATTCCATCAGGACATATTCTTAAAAGATTTAGAGCGATCGATTTCTGCGACTGAATTGGTGGCATTATGTTTTGTTGAAAAGGTATGTATCCATTTCCAAGTATGATTATATTTCTCTTTGCTGTTCCTTACTAAGCAGATGATAGGTATGTCGGACGTTTAACTACAGGCATGAATTCCAGTTTAACATTGTCATGTAATATGTTTTATCAAAAATTATCTCCCGTTTGTGTGACCTCATTGCACTTTGTTTAGCTTATGCAAATTTCATTACGCATGTTACGTCAGGTATTGATATGCAGGACCTTCAGTGATATAATCAGTTTCCTGACTTGCCAAATGTAGGCCTTCTTCAAGGCGCCGCTCATTAATGTCCGCTTCCTTTGGTCGAACATTGGCGGCTATTTTATCACTGCATCTGCCTTTTTATTTACAATGATATGTTTCCGCGTATTCAATGTTCACTTGGTTTATTATTTGAACGTTCAGAATTTAGATGAGAATCACAGCCAGTTGAATAAGACCTGAATATAAAGTGTGAAGTTTAAAAATGTATCGTCTCCCTATCTCTAGCTACACATCATCTTTAATACTTCCACAGAGAGAGACGTTCTTCAGGCTATACAGTTACTACTGCCAGAACATACCGCGCTCAGAGCGACTGCGGGAGACGCTGGTGGACACGCACCTGTTCCTACAGGCGTGCCAGCTGCGGCTGGGGCACAAACTGCCGTTGGCGGCTTACCTCCTCAAGCCAGTGCAGAGGATCACGAAGTACCAACTATTATTAAAGGTAGGGAATCTAATTTTATAGGCCCAGTGGGAATTAACATTGAGAGTTGAGGAGAGCGTGTCGGTATAATGGCAATGGACTGACAGCGTATTAAACAAATTGAGGAAGAGAAACCCACCACTGACCCTCGGCTTGTCAACTTTCCAATTTTAAACCAAACAAGTTGATCAATAATTAAAGAAGTCAGCAACGCCGAATTCCAATAAGATGTTAGTCGAGAAACAATCTGTCATGAGTAAAGGGACCCCAAATAATATAGAATTCTCCGCGAAACGAAGCGAATCTAAAACAGTATTCGACACGTATTTCACCTCACAACGAGGGATCCTCAGGACGGCTGGGATACATAGCCCAGCCGTCCTGAGGATTCTCGACTAACATCTTTGAGGAGTTCGGTGTTGCTGGCTGCTTTAATTATCGGTTAAATCAATTGGTTTATTTTGTATTTCCGCCAAGTATCGCCTAATTCTATCAATTATGACAGCCTATTACATTGGGAGTAGTACTTACAATATAAAGTAAGAATTTGTTTTGAGTAATTAACTACATTTATGAATGATTTTTGTCCTAATTATTGGTCACTTCTGCGACTTTTAAGAAGCATTTTAACCAGCCATATCTCGCATCGATATATTACTGTGTATTTAGCAACCATAAGACAAGTTTAGCATAGATTGCTGTTTTTATAGGATTTACTGCGGTATAGCGAATGTGGGTCGATGACGACGGGTCTCCAGCAAGCGCTGGACTGCATGCTAGTCGTGCTCAAGTGCGTCAACGATTCCATGCATCAGATCGCCATCACCGGCGTACCTGTAAGTAATGATTGGCATAATGGGCAATGACCCTGCTGTCTGTACCGTGGGCACTTCTGTAAGGGTAAACTTTGTGTGATGAACACGAATGTTTGTACTCGAGTCTAGTACGTTTAGTATCGATTTAAGTGATCATATACTGGGATCGCTCCCAGCCCATTGTAGTTTGGGATTGTACAGTTGGTGTGTTCGTCTGGCGATATTAATTGATATAACGTTTTTTATTTATGGATTGGAATGAAACAAACTCAAAATTTTAAGTGAAGCTTACCACAAAACATTAGTGACCGCATCCGCACCCAAATCGGCTAAGCCGTTTCTGAAATTAGCACGCATAAACAAACAGACAGTAATTCTAACAATAATTGTTTTGGGTTCTACCTATTGCGTTGATAAAGACCCCGAATAATAGTTTTTGTATGTTCGCTGTTTGCGCGGGCGTTATAAAACCCATACATTACGAAGAACGCGGCACGCAGAACGCTCTCTTGTGTGTTTGTAGTTTAAACCTCTCTGTGCTATACGTTTGCTTTCTCAACGTTGTCGTTCCCATCAGCTGGACGTAAATCAGCAAGGCGAGCTGCTCATGCAGGGCTCGTTCCTGGTGGCCTCCGAGACTAAGCGAGACTTGAGACTCCGAATACGGCCGCGCCGCCGCCACATATTCCTCTACGAGAAGGCCATGCTGTTCTGCAAACCGGCCACCAAGAACAGCCACAATAAAGCCACATATCATTTCAAACATGATTTACAGGTGAGTTTGGTTTTATTGTATTGATTTCTTATATTTACGCGAATACTACACATTGAAATAAAAGGATTTTATCGCGTTTAATCTCACAGTGACCCTGGTTGCTGTAAAGCAGCCGAAACGTCGGGAACGTAAAAACAAAAAATATATTATTTTTTTCATTTGATTTTATTGTTTTGACGATTAGGTCTAGGTAACGTGTGGAAATGATTGGGCTTATGCCGTTAATCCCCGCAAGGAATTCATCTCTGTATCCATAAAACTATATTGATGCCGAAAGAGAAAGTTGATCGGATTTCATAATTTCTGTCCGTTTGTCACATGGATGTTTCCATATCTGTCTGCCAAGTTTTATGGCGTAAGGGCTTGTGTCACAATGTCCTTATAAACCATGTTCATAACTTATCTTGTCAGGTCGCCCAAACATAACAATTTATATTGATTTTTTATATTTACGCGAGTACTACACAGAAATAAAACTATTTGTTCGGATTTTATCGTGTTTATTTTATGTTTTTACGTTCCCGAAGTGACGTGCACTTTCTGCGTAGATCGGACCGCAAGCAACAACTAAATATGAGGGTACCCGAGTTCAAACTATGACACTAAGACGTCAAACACCTCAGTCCTCCCGTGACCATGGTTGCTGTAAAGCAGCCGAAACGTCGGGATCGTAAAAACATAAAATAAACACGATAAAATGCGAATAAAATATTTTATATCAACAACAATTTATAATTATTTTCTTCCTATATCATTTATGTATTGAGCTTGCAATCCACCCTGATGGTTTTCGCTGTGTAAATATCGATAATAGTAAATGTCGACGAACAGAACCAAATTGTATAACTCGGGTGTCGCGACAGCGTTGACACTTCGACACCAGACATGTTCTAGACCGAGTGCGAAGTGGATTGGCACATCCATTATTTTATTTATGAAAGAAAACACTGATAATGTCACAATATTATATTAAAACCAACAATCAGTAATTATCACCCTTTTTCATGTTTTTTCTTTATCCCGCTTTTTCTTCCAATCACTTCTTTTTCTTCGCCTGTCATCCACCTGCCAGTGTCAAACTTCGGTGATGCCAGTCTCTTACGACATTGTGAACTCTTTTCTAATAAGTCTATTTATTTATTTTTACTGACTAAAATAGAGTATACAAACAAAAGTCTAAGCACACAAATTATTATTCAGGAATTGCTTACATTCGGCCATTCTGACTCATGTCTGCCCACAGACATAAGTGTTCAAGATGATCAGAAACAGTCGGATATCTAATGAAATCTCGTTGTATCACAGACTTATTAGAGTATTCAGACGCAACACACCCCGTGCGCTACAAGTGCAAGTTAAAAATAACAGTGATCTAACATGTAAGCACATACTCCTGCACACACATAAAAACTCTGCCCAACACTCCGTAGTATATGCCAGACCATTTACTAGTCAAAGAGGTATATACGTGGTAAGTGGTAGCATTGACTTGACTTGACTTGACTATAAATGAATCGAAAAAACAATGGCTTCCCTTTTCTAGTGGCGACGGTACGTCTGAATTTTCAATACTCCTGAGTTATATACAATTATCTAACAACAATCATCAAATCAAAATAATATTCCTCCTAGAAACGTAAGTACATATCATAAATCCATTTGTTTTCGGCCATCCTATCTTCAGAATGTCCTCATTCTTTAACTAATGTAAACCTCAGTGTACATTCTAATCATCACCCATCGGCAGCACATTTACTACATATTGATGTATGCAGTCATTGGCAGCACACTCGCTCCAAGATCTATTTCAAGCATATTTGCTCCAACATACTGATACGTTACTTAACCAGTCAGCGGCAGCACTCTCGCTCCGTGATCAGGTTCTTTGGCATTCTGTCGGCAGCACTCTCACTCCTGACATGTGCCATTGATATCAGCCACCGGCAGTGTACTCACTCCGAGGTCAGCACCTTAAACAACAAAACAGCCAAAGCAGTACTCTAGAATTTTAAATATCTGCTCTCCAATCGAGGACTCGAGTTATACGCGCGTAAAAAAAAAATGGTAGTGGTGGAACCTATATTATAAACCCCAAGAGTATGACGAGAATATATTTTTTTTTACTTAATCGAGTAGTAATAAAATCAGGTAAACATTAATAAAAGTCAATATAATATTTCAAAAATGTATTCATATTCCTAAGCTTTAACTAAACATAAAAGTAAATGTAGATGCATTAGCATTGTAACTGAAATAAAGAAATTCGCACCTCTTATCTTAACTAATACGCAATAAACAAATTAATAACCAAATTGTAATACAAATGTTTAATGTTTAATAGTTTCTGAGCTCAGCTCACTGTCATTCTCATCTTCAACATTAGAATCAGTTTGTCTATCATCATTACCGGATAAGTATTGAGGGTTATTGTCCTCTTCAGGTAAGCTGAAGTTGATCCATGGTTTTATTTTATCTGTCGCATACACATTCTGATATTTTCTTTTTGAATATCCATCAATGCTAGTCACAACGTATCTGTCTCTCGGTAAAGCCTTTGTTACTCGGTAAGGTCCACTATATCTCGCTACAAGTTTGTTACTTTCTCCGGGGTTATTGATTTGTTTTTGCACTAAGACTAGATCACCTTCTTGGTAATTTCTAGCCGGACATCTTTTTTTATTGAACCTCTCCTCCATTTCTTCTTGATTTCTTTCAATTGTCTTTGTCACTTCACTTCTAATTCTGGATAATTCTATATCATCGATTTTAGCTTCTTCATCTGTTAAATCATAAAGATGTACTTCGCCTAGATTGATAGTCCTCTTTCCAAAGATTACCTCGGAAGGTGTTTTGCCTATTCCTTTATTCAACGTATTATTTAAGCTCCATTGAACATTGTTAAGATGAGTGTCCCATTCTTTATCAGTTTCACCATGAGTTAAGGCTGCTAGGGAAGCCAATATTGTGCGGTTGTACCGTTCAATTTGGCCATTGGCCCTTGGCATTGCAACTGCATTTTTAATATGCTTAATTTCCAATTCCTGGGCAAATTCTGCAAATTCAGCCGACGTAAAACTGGTCCCACGATCTGAGATAAGTAGTTTTGGAGCACCAAATATTCCAAAAACTTCACGAAGGATCGCAATAGATGTTCTACTTTTTGTGTTTCTTACTGCTTTTAATATTATAAACTTAGTGTAGCCATCAATGATTCCTAAAATGTATGTATTCCCTAACTTGCTTTTGATAAATGGTCCTAGATGATCGATATGTAAACTATGAAATGGGACTGGGGTTTTCGGGATAGGGTGTAGAAATCCTTCTTTTTTTTCAGCTGGTTGTTTTGCATACGCACAGGGTATACAGGCACGCACGTACTTCTTGGCAAAAGCTGTCATGTTCGGAAACCAATAAGTCTGTCGAAGTTTGTCAAGAGTTTTCTCAATCGACATGTGACCAGACTCATCATGTGACATGTGACACACCTTCCATCGTGCGTCCTGAGGAACAGCCCATTTCAATGAGTCCCCTACCTTTCTATATACCTTGCCATCTTTTAAGAGGTAGTTGTTTTTAATATCCTTGACTTCCACGCATTTATTATCAAGAATGCACTTTATGTGCAATAAATATGGATCAGTCAACTGTACATCATCGAGTCGGCCTGTTATAGGTGTTATTTTTAGGACATTCAGAGCCGATACTGTAGTTACATCTCTGTTACTTGCAGCTCCCACTGGGTTGCGACTCAAGGCGTCTACGTGTGACATTTGATTTCCAGAACGGTATTCGATCGAGAAAGTAAACTCTTGGGCTTGGAGCCACCATCGGGCAATCCTTGGAACTAGGTCACGTTTTGCCCAGGTAAGCCTAACGGCGTTGCAGTCCGTTACAATTTTAAATTCGATGCCTATCAAATAGCTCCTAAAGCGATTTAGAGACGCTACTATTGCTAATGTCTCAAGTTCGTAAGAGTGAAAATGGCGTTCTTCTACTGACGTCTGCCTGCTGAAGTAAGCTATGACACGGAGTGCTGACTTTTCATCAGCTCGCTGCATGAGAATTCCTCCTATGCCTAACTGACTAGCATCTGTATGCAATTCCGTCAAAAGTTGTGGATTATAAATAGCTAAAATAGGGCGTGATACAAGAATATCTTTTATTCTCTGAAAAGCATTACTCTGAGCTTCCTTCCATACCCACGCCTCATTTGCCTTAGTAAGCTGAGTAAGTGGTTTCGCTAATGTAGCAAATGCCGGCACAAAACGGCGGAAAAAACTGGCAAGACCAATAAATTGCCGAATCTCATGTACGTTTTGTGGTTGTTTAAACAACGCTACTGCATTTATCTTCTTTTGACCTGGCTGTACACCATCAGCTGAGATCTCATAGCCCAAATATTCAATTTTAGTGTGAAAAAAATGGCATTTGTTTAACTTCAAGGTGAGCTTAGATTCTTTAATAATATCTAATACCTGACGAAGCTTAGACATGCCCTCAGGAATTGTTTTAGAGGACACAATGATGTCATCCATATAAGCAAGGACTCCCGGAATTCTTTTTGTGTTTAGTACTTTATTTATCATTCGTTGAAACACTGCCGGAGCATTGCATAGGCCAAAAGGCATCCTGTTATATTCGTAATGACCATCCTGCGTTATAAATGCGGTTATATGTTTTGAACTCTCTGCAATCGGTATTTGATGATACCCTGAGGCTAAATCAAGTGTTGTAAAGAATGTTTGCCCACTCATGCTATCGATCTGGTCTTCTATCAAAGGCATCGGATATCTATCCTTCTGGGTTTTCTTATTCAATGCTCTATAGTCAATACAGAGGCGCAATTCGCCATTTTTCTTCGGAACTACCACTATGGGGCTAGCATATTCAGACTCCGATTCACGAATGATACCATTGTCACATAGATCATCCACAATGGCTTTCACTTTCTCTCTTTCTGAATACGATAAGCGATAGGGCCTATATGTCACAGGAGTAATATCCTTTAATGTTATTTTCATTTCAGTAACATCGGTTTTTCCTAGCCCAGAAGTCGAAAATGCAAAACAGTCTCTGTTTTCATTTAGGAGCTCATAGAGCTCATCTTTCACTTCAACAGGTAAGTCAAGGCTCGTATTGATATCATCTTTATTAATTAATATTGTATCTTTCTGGACAGATTGTACATTTGTAAGACTGCGGATATTGATAGCAGACTCCTTGGTCACCTTGTCACATAATAGTGCTTGGTCAAAAATAAACTCTGGGACAACCAATCCCCTCGCAATCAATTGCCCTTTAGGTAACTTCACTGTTGACGAAGCCAGGCCTATCACTATTATATTTGCGTACCCATTTGCAACAGTATAAACACCTGATAGAACAATGTATTCGGTGTCTGGTTTCATACAAACTGCCGACCGGACATACAATCGAGTATTTGGTGTACCCTCACTGGTTGTAACAGATACTGAGGTGATACCCTTAATTTCTACATCGTTACTTGTAAATATCTGTGCTGGTTTATTTGAGGTCTTCCATAGAATAAGATCTGTGTCAGTTTTATAACATCTTATGTTTGGTAATTCAGTTAAATTTTGTCCTATCAAGATTTTTGTTCCCATGGGTAGTAAAGAATAAGGGACAATCATAACAGTAACATATTCTTCGACACTATCGACTTGAATGCGGAGTATAGCCTGCGTTCTGGGTTTGAAAACTCCATTGCCAAACCCTTTCAACGTCGGTAGGTCTTCATCATTTTTTAATGTAACATTAGGTAATTCTACATTATCAGCTAATATTGTACATTCACTGCCAAAGTCAACAAACCCTCTAATAGGAATTCCATTCACCAGAACATCCTTAAAATATTTGGCCGTCATTGTGGATTCTGACTGAATCTGAAACACACTTTTCACACCAGTATTAGGTATGTTCTGTGGCTTGAACATCACGGTCTCACATTTTGAAGCATTGTGCCCTACTCGCTTACATTTTCCACACCTAATCAGATCTTTAGGGCATGCATGCCAGAAATGTCCCTTTTCACCGCAGTTAAAGCATTTTGTTTCAGCCTTCTTCATTTTCTCTTCAACCGTATTAGACTGTTGAAACTTCTTCGGTGCACCTATCATGTGACGATCGCGATTGAAATTACTTATTCTTAGAATGTCTTCTTTTTTAGTTGATATTTTCCGAAAATAGGTTAATACATCTTCAGGTTCATTGAAACATAAGCCTTGGGCGTTCATCCTAACATTATAGTCAAATATACCATGCGTTAAACAGTCTACCGCTTTTAAGCCTGTTACTTCACACCTATTTATAAGCCGAATTTTATCATAATAATACTCCTCGAGAGTCTCATTACGCTTGCTCTTACGTGCTAACATTTCGGTTAACAAATCACCATAGTTTTCCTCACAAGGAAAAGCTTTTAAGAGTTTAGCTTGCCACTCAGGCCATGAATATTTAACACTTGTCAAACCATCGTACCAGCGCTTTGCCAGACCTGCCAATCTAGGTAATGCGAAGTAAATAGTTTGTTTATCAGTCCAGCCATAGACGTATGCGGACTCATTTATTTTGCATAGCCAGTCCTTCATGGTCTGATTCTTAGCCTGCGGATCAAACTCTGGGATCATATTTTGACCACCATGGCCGTGCTGAGTTGTACGATTCTTGCCTTCGATCGCAGCTACTAACTGGGATAAAACGGAGGTTTCTGCCGATGAAGTTGTTTTCGATTTGCGTTTGGTTTGTCGTTTTACCTTCCTAGTCTTTTTAGATGGTTTGCGCACTTCAAAAGTTGACGACGAGCTACTAGAACTAGAGCTACACCTACGTTTCCTACTTTTAACAATTGAACGAGATCTGCGATGATGCCGCTCACTACTGGTTACTGTGCTACTAGAACTTGAGTTTCTCTTCCTCTTACTCCCTTTAGATTTTTTCTTAGCTTTAGGAACATCGTTCCGAATATTTAGCGGAGGCGTACCCGGTTCTAACATTATGCTGTACCGAAAACAATAAAGAGAAAAATAGTGAAAAAACTATAGACTATAAATCCTAATAAGAAACCATGAACGATTACCTAATATACAATTATACGAACGTGTTACATTGTTTCTTTTGAATATACCTATTCGAAGTGAAGTTATTTGTCGAAAAGATATCCTCTAGATAATACGGTTTAACACTTCGACTAATATTTTAGTACTTCAAATGTATTATCTCAATGGATCATAGAGATGCAATCGGATTCAAGTTGTTAAATAAAGATCATAATATGATTTCCCAGTTCATAACTTTTATTGGCAAAATAATCGACTAAATATGCATAAATGTTTTTTTTTTTTTTTATATATATTTAATTGATATGAAATTAGAATAACACTAGTTCATTATATTATTTCTTCTTGCTCTTTGTCATTCATCATAGTCTATGATCACTGGATTTTTTTTTTTTAAATAAGTATTGCACTATGGTAGTATATATTTATTATTCAAGACTAATAATATTAATTTATTATAAATTTCAAATGAACCTATTTATTTTCTTGATCAAATTTTGAATATAAAATATCGGCGTTGAACTGGCCTGTTAATTACATTACCGCATGCCACTACTGGCTGGTTTTATATAAAATAAATATGCAAAGATTACCGAGATTCACGTTGATGTAATGTTCTACCAAATTTATTATATTGAATGCATATAATATGAAATAACATTACTTGTCATGATAAACCCGCGCCGGGTGTCAAGATATTGATAATATAATCTGCACTCGTCATACTCAGGTTGCTATTGCTACACACTACTAAACACTTTCGATCTGATCGTCACAACATGACTTCATTCATCTGTTCCATCAATCAATTTTCAATAATTAGTGCCAATTCCTGAGCTAACCTCAGACCTGGAGCATGACAATATTAGTGAGGATCCGGTGGCTCTGTCTGCCAGCGGTACTCAATTTCTGTAACTAGGTAAATAAAATGTGAATACTCCATCATGTGTTAATATTATTCTAAAGGACTCACCGTGTGGTTCAGGCAACTGCAGACTTAACAGGGCTTTTATCCCACTTCTGAACTGAAAGAAAACACTGATAATGTCACAATATTATATTAAAACCAACAATCAGTAATTATCACCCTTTTTCATGTTTTTTCTTTATCCCGCTTTTTCTTCCAATCACTTCTTTTTCTTCGCCTGTCATCCACCTGCCAGTGTCAAACTTCGGTGATGCCAGTCTCTTACGACATTGTGAACTCTTTTCTAATAAGTCTATTTATTTATTTTTACTGACTAAAATAGAGTATACAAACAAAAGTCTAAGCACACAAATTATTATTCAGGAATTGCTTACATTTATAATGTGTATTTATTCAATGTGTTATTGCTATTAATTACTTGACATTGGCAAAATACCCGCTAAGTTGTGGGTGAGGCCATATTCATATCCATTTTATTTCATCGCATTTAATTTGGTAAAGTAAGAAGAGTGCGAAGTGTGATGATGTGGGTACATGTGCCGGCGCGCTCGGCAGATGTGCCAGGTGGGGCTGACGGAGTCGGTGAAGGGCGACCCGCGCAAGTTCGAGGTGTGGCGGCAGGGGCGCGCGGAGGTGCACACCATCACGGCGGGCAGCGCGGACGCCAAGCGCGCCTGGGTGGAGCGCATCAAGCGCGTGCTGCTCGACCAGCTGCGCGAGCTCAAGGGCGAGCGCGTGCGCCAGTACGGCGCGCAGCACAGGTACGCACCCCACTACACTACAGGGCCCCAAGTCTGCTAACACAATCCATTCATTATCGAACAGCAACCGCATAGTAACCGTCACTTTTGACAGATATTGTATGGAATATCTGTCAAAAGTGACGGTTACTATGCGGTTGCTGTTCGATTATGAATCGATTGTGTTAGCAGACTTGGGGCCCTGCACTACTGCACTTATGGCCCCAGGAACAAATTGATCTCTCTATACCATTGTCTATATCTATATTTTGTCGGTCTGTTTAGCGCAGTTGGTAGTGACTCTACTGCCGAGGGTCCCGAGTTCGAATCCTAGTAGGGACAGACTTTGTGTGTTGAGCACGAATGTTTGTACCCGAGTCATGGTTCTTTAATATCTATATGTATAAGTATCATATACTGAGTTTGCCCTCAGTCCATTGTACGGTACTTATAATACAAGCGTGTGTTCGTCTGGCGATATTTATTTATATAATTTAATGGTTTCATCCTGACTGACTGACAGACCGTTCAGCGAGGAGATCAAAGATTATATAAGGAAAATATAATTCTATGGGTTGATTAATATGAAATTTTGTAAAAGGACAATGATGTTTCGCAATTTTCCGAAAAGATACCCCCCCCCCTACCTCTTCCCTCCGGGGTCGGAATGGGGTGCTAAAATTTGTATGTAAGAATCATATTAAAATAGTGGTACTGAATTAAAAATGGATTGACATCCTAATAGAGCTATATTGATGTTACGCAGGACGTTGATCCAAGCTAGTTCGTGGGACGCGGGCCCGGGCGCGCCCGCGCCGTGCGCGCCGGCCGCCGCGCCCGCGCGCGCCGCCTCGTGCGACGCGCGCGACGAGCCCTGCTGGTCCACCGACCCCTCCGACGACGAGGACGACGACGCGGACGCGGACGCGGACGCGGACCACCCGCCGGTACGTGCGACACACCACGGGGCACACGGATAATGGGCGTTGAATGGACATTTTGGTTGACTCTTTTGAGGTTATGATAAAGTTAGTAATAGCTGGATACCAGACCGACTGCAAGTGGGTACGGATGTATACAGGATTTCGTTGAGAGCGGTGATTTCACTTGACTTTTTGAAAAATATATATAAAATTTTAATTTGTTATCTGTGCAATAAAAACCTATTACCATATGAATAATGCTCAGTTTGACCGTCTTTCAAGAAAATTACGAGACGATCTCAAACGTTTAATAAAAATAATGTGCTTAGTTCGTGGGTTATGAGAGGGCGTGATTGTTGGACGATCGCCTCCCCCCTATCTTCGCCTGCGCAGAGCCTCCAGAAGTTACCTCCAGTAGGTTAGCATTTAAGGTGTGAATCTACAAGTACATCGACGGCCCACCTTAGCAGGCCATTCAGTGCGGGTTTCCGCGCGTCAGAAAAGAAAAAAAATACGCAATAGAAAGAGAAGCGCTTTGTAGGTGTATATAATTTTAGGCACGCAACGCTGAGCGAGCTGAATTGCACTCTATTCCGTTTTAGCCAAAGTCGGTATATATTTTAACGACTTTACGGAGTATTGCTTCTATACCCGTGCCTCGGCCTCGGCCGTCGCTTCGGTCATTTGCCTGGATGTCAACCGGCTCGGGACAAGAGCCACACTACGCGGTCGGTCTGGAGACAGCCTGAAGTTTCATTAGCAAGTAGATACCTACTTATTTTATATGATTCACCAAGTCGAAGCAAGCTAACTGTAATTTTAACAAAAGACCTCCTTGGTCAATCAAAAATTCCATTCAAACGATGAAAGTAAATAGTGTACCTAGGTAAACAATAAATGTTGTATTCTTAGTAGGTACATAATGTTTATTGTAGAACAAAAAATGTAATTGTGGATAAATGTAACTATGTGTATGTCAACTGGAAAATTCTATCGTCCATTGGTGTTATTCTTCGGTGACTCGTCACAATGTTAAGTGTCTCCCGTAACTTGTACTAACAGGGTCCGTAGTTAACGCTTACATTCGAGGGTTACTCTACTAAAATATGGGTCATCTAAATTAATGCCGACTAATTTTGGGTTTGCAGTGTTGAATGAAGTGAACCCCACTGTTTATGTAAGTGTCCACTGTACTTTTATAGGAATGCGGGCTGAATGGTCACGGGTAGAGCATGACGACGTTGGCAACCCCATGCACACGATGCTTCCCGATAACAATTTTTATTTTTCAAACTAGCAACACCGGCGACATCAAATGCGTGGATCTTAGTTCACCCTCTTATTATTCCAGACTTTGAACCGGGTTATAATCTATCTCCACTACAAGTTTTATCGAAATCCGTCCTGTAGTTTTCCCGCGATACGTGGACAGACAGACTGACAATCTTTCCAAACGTAGCGGTTTTTTTTTTCCAAATAATCAAATTTAACTACAAACTTGAACAAGTTAGTCTATGTAAAATTAAGGAATATGAGAAATATACTTACATATATTGGTAACATTTTGGACAATATAGAGACCGCTAGAGAATTTGCAGTATAGGTACTTATCCGCTTATTCAGTTCTAGAGAATATTCTGTAAATACTACAAATTCTCTGTAGAGAAATAATTTTCGCAACGTCCTACCCCAGTCCGCTAGGACACCCTCACACCGCATAAATTAATTTAGCGAGCCACCCATCATCGCTTAATTTCCTTTTAAATGATTTAGCAACACTAGCACTAAGAATTTATGAATCTAGTACCGCACGCTCCGCGTGGCACCTCCCTTAAATACATACAAACACTAGCGAGGTCTACGTAATTTAATAAGCCAAGATCTACGCCATGTTGTCGACAGTTGTGTTCGCAAGATGGCCGCCATGCTTTAAGTTGTGTTGTTCAACAGGTGACGGAGGCCGTGGGTCTCAACGGTACCATACACAGAATGGTACAGTTCTTTTCTGTAGCGGGCTCCGCACATGCCACGTCCACGTTTTACGTGTCATCACAGTACTGAATATAAATATACGTTTGAGCCAGTAGAGGCTATGTACATAATGAAACGAGACTGAGTTTATATCCAAAGCTTAAATATATCTAACCAAAGAGAACGTGGATATATCGTTTCTATACGCTGAACATTAACTATAGTGTAAGTCATCGTTTTGTTTGTTATATCACTCATTGTCAGTGTGCTTTATGGTTTTCTTTTTTTTTTAAATGCGCTTGCTTCGAATAAATGTTATTATCTATCATCGATGTCGATGGATATTATTTTTATCTGTGTAATACATTACTATGAACCATTTAGTAACAACATCGCTATTTACAATTTATCTTCCTTATTAGGTAGGTATATTATTACGTAAATATGTTTAAATGATACAACAATATTACAGAAACGACGAATAACAACAGTTACCTGTAGACTATACATATTATATTATATATTGACCTGCAGACAATACGTGCTAACTTGATATATTTATTTAAATATATTATTTTTTAAATAAGTCCACACTAACTGGAGAAACAAAGATCATTGCCTTGTGGAGATGCCGGAGCACAACATTTCAGCCTGCTTCATTGACTGATAGCTTCGGATGTGCAATATAGCATTTTTTTTTAATATGTGACATAATGCCCTGACATGGAATCTCCTAACTTTTTAAAAATCAACGTTTAGAAACTGACAATAGAACGCGTAATGTCAGTTTGGACTTTTAAAACGTTATTATAATATTTATGGCAACACCATGTCGGAGCGACGCTGATATTCTTTTATCTTCTTTCCTACCTATTTATAATTACTTTTTTAAAAACAGTTCAGATACATACCTACTCATAATATTACCGCACTAATTGGCTTATTTCTTTGCACACGTGTCAACTGGACTTTAGCCGTAAATAAACTGAACGATTTGCAACTTGACTTGAGTGTTAGTGTAGCTACTTATGCAGTTCTCAGAAACGATTAAATGTTTATCATTATTTAACTTAAGTATTACATTATATCTACTTGTTATACAATAACTATAATCTTCGAAAATATTTTTATTATAATTTTCTACTTAGTCTATATGGTGTACCTATAACTAACAAACTAAACATGTATTATATCTCTATTGATGTTATATATAAGGTATAACTAAAATAGTATAGAATATTTTAACCAATGAATCAGTAGGTTATATGAATCACGTTGATGTATAAAATAATTGTGTAAATTAATTTTGATTGTTTTTAAAACAAGGCGAACCAGTAGCGCCTTGGGTCAGTACGAGGTGTAAATTTTTAGATTGCTTTTATTTTCATTTATTTCTTTGGAAATGTTATCTTTATAACCTACTGTTGGCCGTGTTAAAATATATTACACTATTATCGTTACACCTTATATAGAGCTTAAATAACATGCATGGTTTGGTCAATCGTGACATTAATAGATGGAGGTGCGAAAAGAAAACCATTGCGTTGCATGCGCGTGTTTTGAGAGTAAAGCCAAAATGTTGCCAGCTACCAAAATTTACCAGAAATCAGAATCAGAATCAAAATATTTTTTATTCATGTAAACCGTTAAGTACAGTACTTATTGACAAAAAAATAAGGTAACTCCACTATACGAGCGCCCCTGGCATATTTTATTATCTAGTTTTGATTACAACAAGACTTTCCTGACAACAATTTGGCTATACACTCTCGGTTTGGCCGGAGGCAAAGGTATGCATGTATCGATGTAAAGAATGGGTGGTGTTTGTTACTTACCGATGTTCATTAAACAGCTAGTATCACAATACTAACATAACTACTCAATGTCACAGCCAGTCGTAACCATATTACAACTAATATGACCAAACGTGAAACAAAAATAAGGCCTCTATGGATTCGCGTGTTCGTTTTTCAAATTAAATAACAATTCACCGTGGAAGCACACAGTAAAAATACTTAAGTACATTACTTAAATACTATATTAAAAATTTGTTTTCCATTTCAGTTACGATCTAGTCTTCCTTTAACTAGCAGTATACTTATTTTATTTACATACCTAGAAGGTATTTACTTTAATCCATTTTACAAACGACTTTTTAGGGGCCTTAAACTCATTATGACAGATACCTACTTAATAAGACGTGCAGACTGTAAGTATAAATTCATGCTAAGTTGACAGTTACCTTGAAGGTGTATCAGAAGTCCGAAATAATATTTGAGTTACATACCTATCAAGTACCTAGTTGATGCGTATTTGCTCAGGGAAGTTATGCTTTCTTAAATGGACTCTACTGTGGTTTCAGGACCTTGAATATTAGTCACAACTATTGTGTTGCAGCCGTATAACTAAATTTACTATAACTAAGTTTAAAAAAAAATCGATAGCCGATGCTCCTATAAAAAAAGATTGTACCTATTATTTTATTACATACCAGGATATTTTTTTGCCCCATAATCGAGCATATCCATAATATAATATAACTTACTAGCTACCTATCCCGGCACGCGTTGTCCTACCAAAAAAAAACCATGTTCAGTTTTTCCCGAAATTTCCAATTTGGATTTTCCAATTTATCTTTTCCTACTAGCCTGATTCAGACTATAAAAAAAAATAGTCAAATCGGTTCCGACGTTCCCAAGTGATAGGGCAATGTTTTTATTATAATAAATTATTTCGCACTTTCGAAACACCCTACAAAAGTATAAACGTAATGTAAAAGACATTACAATTTCGTGCGTATACGCAATTGATTGAAAATAAAGCGACAATACAATAAATACACTGCTCGTATTCTTACAATCTGCATGTTTTTCTATTCACACCTACTCATTGCCGATATTAACTCAGTACGTACAGGTTTACATAAGTGGGTTGTGTGCAGGCGGTGGGGTGCGGGCTGGTCGCGCTGTCGGACTACACGGCCGTGGGGCCCAGCGAGGTGTCGCTGCGGGAGAGCCAGCAGGCCGAGCTGCTGAAGGTCGGCTGTGCGGGCTGGTGGTACGTGCGGCTCGCAGGTAAGCACCACCGGTGCCTTCTTGTCAGGCAAACAGGTACCCGTAAGACAACACAGACACTTAAACGCAAAAAGCGCACACGCAACGCAACGTGGCGCGCATTGCGCTACAGCGCGTATATAAGTCATTCTAAAATATTTTGTGTATCCTAGTGTATGTATCCTAGTTTTTGTTACATATAGCCCATCTCTAGAGTTCTTTGGTGCGCTATGTGTAACTCATAGAAAATAAGCAATACAAATTGATGCGCTCTGGGGAACGCGTGCATTTGGTGTTCTTAATCTTCTCTGGGTAGAATCCAGCTCCGATGGCCCAATGTTTGATGTCCAGTATATCAAGATCCTTTGATATGTGGAACTGTCGAAACTATGGCTTTTTATTTGCCGCCTACACATCATGTCCTTTATAGTTAATTCATCCTCATGTATCAATACATCAATGACACTGAATATGGGCTTTAATAAAATTTATGATAAGAATAAAATTATGGAAAATAAAGAATCTGACGTGTGTATTATTGGTAACAGCGGGTCAGGGCGAGGGCTGGGCGCCGGCGGCATACCTCGACCAGCGCAGGACGTCGCGCTCTTCCAGCCGGTCGCACGACCGACTGCACGACCATTGAACTACACCGCCAGTGCCATCTACATCTCAAAACTGCGGTAACGCCGCCACCCGTAACGAGCGCGCCAATTTTACCGAGCGGCCATCTTGTCTTGTCCACAGACAACTGTCATGTGTAGTTCAAATTTAGAATATGAGTATCGGTACCCATAGTCACAAAATCAACAGTGCCTCTACACCTCTTCGTAATCCAGTACAGTTGACGACATAAGTGTTACACTGTTGTTTTATATTCGGCACCAGCGAACGCGCCCGAACACCACTTGTTAATATTCATCAATGTATGTAAATGTTGTTCTAAAAAGCTTTATTGTAAATTAGTCTTAGCCATAAAAGCGTTATCGTTACGAATATCCAAAGCTATATATAGTGGCGTAGGACGTTGTTAAGTAGCCGTGTTCGTATAATTTCTGTATATAAATTTCTTATATTTACGCGAATACTACACATTGAAATAAAATTAATTACAAGGATCTTGCAAACAACCACTAAATATGAGGGTACCCTACTTCTAACTATGACACTAGGACCACTAACACCTCAGTGCTCCCGTGACCATGGTTCCTGTAAAGTAGCTCAAACGTCGTGAACGTAAAAGAAACTCGATAATATCCTTAAAATTAATTTTATGTCAATTCTGTATATAAATTACGTTTACATTGTTTAAATAGGTATTTATTTCGATAGGTGAGCTTTCGGTGTTCATTCGTGTTAAGGTCTCAAACTCCCATGACATGACATACACCGTGAAAAATCTTAAAGATTCTTCTCTAATCTGTGGTGAACCACAAATACGTAGGTATATTAAATTCATCCATTTCATATCATCTGTTATTGTCATATCTCGAAATTTAAATTCATCAAATATTGTAATCGATATTATTAAACTGCAAAAGTATAATGCATTCACGCAGGTGTATTACCTTCGTATATTTAACTTGTTGTTACTAGTCGACGTGTTTTTACTTTATTACCGTAGTACCTAACGATTAATTAGTATACCGCATTAATTTACTGTAATATGATCTATTTCTTTCTCGATTCCATTTTATTTTGCCACAGTGACCATGTTTCGTCGTTGTAGGTAGGTATTGTAAATTGTTTCATTTTAAAATCTTCTTTTGTATAAATTACGTTTATACTTGATAAAAAAAACATGATCACATTTAATTACACTTAATTGGTCCATTTATTTTGTGTTTTATTTTACTTCCGCATTCATTAATTTTCTCTTATTTTGTAGTTATTTGAAACAATATCATCCAAATCATCAGTCCGGATGAATATGTGAAGACTAGTCCCCTTTCTTTTCATTAACTAATAAATCATGTCTCTCTCCACACGGGCTATACCCGGATCTTTGGAAGGCTTGCACAGGGACAAGGGTCCAACACGTACAAGCCCTTTTTGAGAATTTTAATGTTATGTTAGCCACCTGTTGGGGTCAACTGCAGAAAATGATAGCATAAACAGCGAATTGACCTCAGCAGGCAGAGGAACTATTGCAGAAATATGGAAAGATAATTGGGACTATGGATTGAGATTTGGATGGACATGGGATGGGACTATTGGAGGGGTTTCGGACACCTGCCATAATCAGCTTTTATCTTATTACTATTGGCAGGTGGCGACTCGCCACTCTTTATTATAATATGGATGGCGGGTCAGATCAGTTGCGCTGCATGTGCCTAGTGAATGTAGCGTCTCTTATCTACTGCCGCCTTCCTACCTAGGCAAGTATGCTCCATCGTAGATCGCATCGTCACTTACCATCAGGTGTGATCGAGATCAAATACTTGCCTATAATGTAATAAAAAAAAAAAATATTATAATTTTTTCTATGCGAGTGTAAAATAAACTATTGAATTACACAATTAGCGCTCCACAGTTGAAATGTGTGAAGCAGCACATTGTCAAGTAGCAATCTTCTATTTCTAGATTGATATATGTGATAGGTAAGTAGTAAAAAAAATGTTAACACCTATATTAAAATTAATGAAGATGCTACTGTGTGTACCTGTACCTATTAGAGGTTAGAATGACCCAGCTCCACTGACCTCTATGTATACATCGCGTACTTGTATCATGGACGTCAGTGCCCAGCTCTCTACGCGTAATGAAATTTTATACAAATTGTTCCCGTAGTATCAGATTGATCATTAGAATTCATATAACTAGGAAGAATTGTCAAACTCAATCTAATACCAGATAATCAAAATTGTGTACCCGTTTCTATAAACGTCGTGAGTTTTACAAAAATTGTGTTAGGCACTTAAATATTTTGAGCGGTCAACGAGTAGCTCATACCGATCACGTTTATGTACTTAAGTACTTATAAAATAAATGTAAGTAAATAGAGTTCCATTTTTTTTTAAGACAGCAAACTAGTATCCTCGTAAGCTACCTATGCGGTGTTTTTTTTTTGTAAAGTCAGACGAAGAGATATACCTTCGAAGTTTGAAAATATTTACCTGACAAAAAAAATAAAGTTTATTTCTTTACACTTATGTTGTTCATTCCATTGGGAATGTTATCTATATGATCTACTCATAGACTCTTTTATTGATTCTATTACTGTTATACCTTTATATATTCATATTTTGTTTCTTAATAAACATGTATGCATTCGCCTTTCATCGAGCTTAAATAAACTTAACCTACCTACCTTGTGACGCGGTCGTCCAAACAATATGTTAATGGAAATAAATCTTCAACTGATATGAACTGGTTTTTAATTGTCGCCCATTGTGATAATAATTACAGTCTGAATCGTGAATTCTGTCGGCATTGAACCGTTTTATAAGGTCAGTTTGGATGAGTGGAGGGTCACAACCAATCTTAAACAGGCGTTTGATAATGAAGCTTAGACAAAGTTCCATATTGAATGCAAGAAACTTATAGTACCTACTTGTGTAATACTTACCTACATATTATAATATAGTAATGGCTCCTATTAGGTATGTTTCTTAACAAAATTGTGTCCCATTAAAAAACCGTGTACTCTGTATTGAATTGTTATCCTACATTGTTATTCACTTCACTTTAAACTGTGGCTTCCAGCGTGTTTCTAAAACAATGTCAGACTAAATACTAACTATTCAGATTTTAGCAGTAAAATTTGTCAAAACTGACATTTGCTTTACCTTTATTTTGGCATAGTAATGTTTGATAAATGTTAATCCGTTGTTTCTCCATGCTACAGCATAGCAGAAGCTTTTGCATTGGGCTTACGTCAACAATATAGCCGTTGTGGAAACCAAAGCCAGCACCTCTGAGGTGTACACAGGCGCCATTCTAACCACTAGGCTATCGATGCTTAAATTCTCTATGTTAGCAAACTTGGGGCTCTGTTATCTTCAATTTAATGAGGTAGGTATTGCGTAATTCATTAGTAAGATAAAACCCGTACTTGCTCACTGATTATTAGACTACAATGACATAAGCATTCTTATACACCTGATAAACCCAATTTATCACATTGTTAAGCAATCAAACAAGTAAATCCATGATCCCATTTCACTGTATTCATTCAAGAAAAATAGTCTCTAAAATCACTCTCCCAATAACAATAGCAAATAACAGTTATTAAAAAAAAACTGCAATAAGGAGATTGGATTTGTACAAAAAACATTTTATACTTAATCTAGTTTAAAAATGTGGAGAGGCCGATTTCTGTCTGCTGTAGATCCTTCCCTTGAAGATATTGTCTATCTTACTGAACACATCCTCTGCAGATTTAGCAGCATCGACTCTCCAATGTAAACCTTTCCGCATGTAATAGTCGACGAGAGGCACGGTTTGTGTGTGATATGTGGCTAGACGCTTTTTCAAAGCTTCTACATTGTCATCGGACCTCTTGATTAATGGCTCACCAGTCACATCATCGGTCATCGGTTTCTTGGGTGGGTGGAACTCTTCATGATAGCTGCGCCCACTGGACGGATGGATCATCCTGCCTGTGATCCTACGCACCAGATAACTATCTTGAATTCCAAACTCAATGACAGCATCAAGCTCCGTTTTACGTTTCGCCAGTAAGTGATCCAACTGGAATAATGATAATGTTACTCATGAGGTGTTTTTGTTAAGAAATTTGAAATGGCAATAAGGTCACTCCTTAGATATTGGGGCCTAAAACCACTGAATATGTGTGAGTGTACAATGATACACCACAGCCTACCCTTTTCAAAATAAGAGCATGATAGTATTTAGTTTACACAAATGTGTTATTTAAACTTATTACTGATAATGCTATTCAGTAGATAACACATATCATTAAAGCATTATGTCAGTTACATTTTTATCAAATGAGAGGGAAATATTATTCTCTAACTTGAACCCAACTGATAACACTTTAGACCTAATTGGAAAACATGCATGAACATTGCAACAATCCCATTATATTGATGGTACAAAGTCACCATCAATCACATCTCTTTGTCTATATTTATGTTTGTGTATTAGTATTTAATAATAACAAATAAATAAGATAATATCAACCCTTTTTAATCTCCCACTGTTGGGGACAGGCCCAATGTGAGATTCCCTTGAGTGTGAGGGGAAGATTGTGATAAAAAAAAACATCACAAGGTAATGCAAGTGATTACCAGATAGGACAATGCCTTACCTTTTCAGCTTGAGGCACAGTTCTCGGGAAACCATCGAGTAAGAAGCCATTTTTACAATCTGGCTGGTCCAAATTCTTGTCAATCATGTCTACAACCATCTCATCAGACACTAATTTCCCTTCATCCATGACCTTCTTAAGTTTGCGACCCAACTCTGATCCTGACGCCACTTCTGCGCGGAGCATATCTCCCGTTGATAAATGGCATACACAGTATTTCTCCTTGAGCAGAGGTGCCTGTAACAAATCGTCAATATCTGACTGAGAATATAAAGAGACCTTGTTTAATATGAATCCTATTTTTGGATAAGATATGCTTCCATTTACTTATTTACAGAATAAACCTTGGCATGAATAAAGCAATTATAAGTTCATTTTGTATTCACTAAAGGTTTATTTTTAAACAGTATAATATGTATAAGACGTAAGGTCAATGTCCGTGTACACAATCTTACCTGGGTTCCTTTGCCGGAGCCCGGTGGTCCCAGGAGAACCGCCCTGATGCTGGCAGGGTCTTCACCAGGCTTAAGCTTCGACATAGGACAGGCTGGAGCCATAATGCTGGTATTTCAGGCAAGCCGAATGGGACAAGCTATAACCAAAATTACGATCTCTAAATTAAACCTTATCAGAAAAACTTGGGGACCGAATGAGATCCTCACGTGTCCTTCATATAGTGCATATTGTATCGCATTAAAAATATATCCCAGTACTAACCAAAATAATTGATAAATTATCAAAATATAGCAGCCAGCAACTGACCCACCTGTCTTCTTTTTCCCACAGACCAACTTCTCCCGTTCGTGTCTGCTGGCTGGCTGGTGACGTCGGTTGATAAATGTCAAATCAATGTCAAAGTCAAACCCTCCTGTTTTTTTTTAATTTGGCATCACCATAGGTATTTTTTCAGTGTGAGCATATGCAGTATGCACAGGCCCAAAGGCTCGGCCCAAGTAAAATACCCCCCCATCCCTAATCAGTAAAGTGATGGATACATGGAAAATGACATTGACATTTTGAATTTGAAATTGACAGTTTGTGGTCTATCTGTTTCAGTATTACCAGATAAGGTATTTCTATCGCAAAGTTGGGCAAAAAATTGACTCCTGGAGAAATTAATATTTGCAGAAAAGTTTGGAAGAAGAAAAAAAGACGGGATTTTGGGTATTATTTTAGCTTCACACTGTACCCGTAGGATGTATGTAACCGAACACAACAGTGATACGATCATACCCAATAAAACAGTTCACTTGTTCGTTTCATACATAAAATGAACCATACTTTCTTATTCATTCGTATTATTCACTCACTTTTTCTCTGTCATGACTTCAGCTAAGTTTCTCCTCTAGGAATGTTAATATTTTGTGCTTCACTTTGGTTATCGTCTCGCAGCTTTGTTTTCCTTCCTTTCTTTGATTTTTTTAATTTAAATATTATATATAAAAATAAGTGAAGCCTCAGTTGTTTTTGCCTTTGGGTAAAACTTATGAAAATTGTATTATTTTGGAGAAAGATAATTCAAATTTGGGGTGAAATAAAAAACACATCTGGGAACCCTGATCTGTTTGTAACCTACGGTTTTTGGTCAAAAGCAAAACTATTCTTTCGTTTTGTAATAACCTCAAATTACTTACTAACAAAACTATGGCGGTAAATAACTAAAAAAAGTACTGAGGAAATATAATTTTAATCATTAAATTGTATCTATAAATCATGAGTACAAATAGCATAAGGTATGTTCACTAAGATACTTATATTCTGTAATAAAAACAGATTTCATAAATACAAATTATCACGAATTTCATTCACAGTTATTGGAAGCAACTATGGCGTTGGACGACATCAGGGAGTCTTACTAAGGAGGAATTGGCGACAGTGTTGCAAAGCAAGGAGGTTATAGATGGTTTTAAACTAGGGTTGGCTTCTTACAAACCACACAAAAGTGACAGCTATGCCCAGTTGCAATCCAAGTATTCGGATCAAACTAAACTGCTAGCTGTTGTGCAAACTCTTCAGAATTATATTGTGAGTATTTAGAAATATGTTTTAATGCCCTCGACATTACTGTCTACAGTTTTGTATGGGCTTATCTCAGAAACTAGTAAAGTTAACCAATTTTGGGGGGGATATTACTTGGAAATCTTTAAACCATGTGAAGCAGGACAGGGTTGCTGCTAACTACTGTTACCAAACAAACAAGGTGCTTGATTATGCTGCTAGATTGATGTTTAATTTTATATTAGCTTGGTGCAAACTGTCATAAGAAATATATTTATTATGACAGTTTGCACTAAGCCTCAGACCTAAGACATCGTCATGTCTATGATATTGATTTAAGATGTCCTGTTTATATGAATAAAATATTGGATCTTACATATATCCAATATATATATTCTATCTTTGATTGTTCCATACATTTTGTATAAGATCATATATAGGATCTTAGATATAGATCTATGGTCAAACATATATGATAAATAATAATTTTAAGTATGAAATTAAAAAGTGAAATTAAAAAGTAATAAGCTCTTTTATTTGTGTGAACTGAAATTAACATTTTCTTTCAGGATGTTGATTGCTTCCAAATATGGGAGATAATAAAAAACTACTTATGCGACATATCATATGGTACTCCCGCGAATGCCCTCAAGAACATTGCCTTCGTAGACACCAGACCCACATTCCTACTACCAAACATATGGGCATTCTACTACTCCGAGAGATTGTTCCTACTAAAACTACTACAGTACATTATACAGTTCAAAGACGACTCAAATCACAAGTATCAAGAGCAATTTGCGAAAATAATCAAAGAAATTGGAATTTCAACATTAAAAACATCACTATCAGCGCAGTTTGAGAAATTATTGAATACAGCGCCTCCTCCAAGGAAAATACAGAATGATTTCTCGAATGAAAATATGAGGCAGGAGTGGGCGGAGTGTAACTTGCGGGAACAGCTGGCTATCCTGCAGATATTACTTCTCATTTGTGAAGAGGATAGCTTTACTGATGCACAGTTCAATAAGCTGTTTTTGTTGTTCAGAAAGCATGGTTTGGGCAAGAGTCAGGGGTACAATGAGCTCCTGGAGGAACGGCACAGAGAGCCTTGCTTGAGGATCATGTACATGGAAATTTGTATCTTTATGGTGATTGTAGATAGTATGAAAATGTAAGTTATCAATTGAATTATTTATAAATATCAGTATGCCTTAGCAGTCAAAGCATAGTCGGCTGAATACTTCAAGATCTGGCTTGTAACCTCTTTGCAATTTTTGGATTTCCTGTGTCAGAATCTACTTTTTAATAATGATTACATCCTGATGTACATTAAATGCAAACATCCTGAAGTAAACCGCATATCTATCAAATTCATGTGAAGTTTGCCAAGTAGTGATAGCCCAGTATGATGAAGTATGGTCTGAATCCTTCACATTGAGGGGGAATGTGTGCAGTATAAGGGCAATATTACATTGGTACTGAATATTGGCAAAATGTGTGCACCCAGCAGTGCACTTCTGCCTAGCCTTTTGAGGACCTCAACCACGCCAGAACGGCTGAACAGATCTGGATGAAATTTGGCACATAGATAGATTATAGTCTGGAATAGCACATAGGCTACTTTTTATCCCGGTAAAATGTATGGTTCCTGTGGGTACTTTCTTAGGTCACACCGCAGAGCGCAGCTAGTGTTTATATAAATATATTATGTTATATGGTGTACACATATAATTGTTTCAGCAAGAATGTCTCATCTTGGATAGATAGCACGAAGGATGCGGTCGAGAGTGAACTGTCCAAGCTCCACATGAACGAGGAACACAGTGTTCTTCTTATAACTTGGATGATGCTGACTCTACAAGTAAGCTTAACATTATTTTCACAAAACAAACCTTAACCAATTTTTATTCCATTCTTTAACCATATTTATATGTTGATGGCTTACGACTTAGTACGTGCGAACTTAAGTTCTTTAGCTTGATTTAAATGTTTTTATTTATAGCTATCGCCAGGCAAAGTTTCGTTAAAACATGCCTCGTTAATTTTGAGATACAGTGTTTTAGCTATACCACGGGAACTCGTCCATTTCCCGGTATAAATAGTTCCTATATATTGACCCGGGTTATAATTATAAGTTACCACCATGCATTTCATCCTAATCCGTCATGTATATTTCCCGTGATGCGCTAACAAATGGACAGACTAGTGGCTAGACAGATTTTTTATAAACTGATTTGGCATCACAGAGTTCGGCATCTATATCGAAAATAGTTGCCACTACGACGATGTTTTTTTGTCATAATTAATCAATGCACAATTTACAGCCTTATTTATATGCGTAAATAAGTGTTACTATTGTATTGGTTGGTTTAATTTCAGAGTGAAAAACACGCGAAATTGTTTGAAAGTCAGTACCAACATTATGGTGCCACGGCGTTGCGATTGCAAGTCTTCGAGTTCATGCAGAAGATGCTTAATAGTTCTGTGTTTTCGGTAAGTTTATAACAGTATATGTAGGAAGAAAAAACATGAATGATGTGCTAGAAAAATATGAATCAGAATATTTTTTATTCATGTAAACCATTAAGTACAGTACTTATGAATCGTCAAAAGTTACAAAACGCTAAGCTACTGCTTTACCATCCCCTCGGAATGCCGTTCCTATGGAGAAGAACGGGCAAGAAACTCCATGGTTGCTCTTTTTTTAAAAAGATCTTTCACATTTTTGAGCAGTACATCGTTATGGGTATGTGAGAACAATGTAGGAACGGCTAAGCAGACCTTAGCAGCTGGTATGGGAAAATATACCTATGGTATTTTTCTTGTCTCGACACCATCAAACTCTAGCGGTCAAACCTTAAGTAGTCTTTACCTTGCGATATCACGATCCGACGTTTGCCTGTATCACTTGTAAAACTCAACGCAGGACCAATCGAAGTGCTCCCAAATAGCGCGGCGCCGTATCTTCGCCCTCCTCAACTCTCTCTGCGACAAGTTCGACGGCGACGGAACCCTCAGCCACCAGCCCGGTGTCATGCAGCTGTGCGCGCGCCTGCTGGCCTCCCCGGACACGGCCTGCGAGTTCTGGAGGCTGCACCAGAAGGCTGAGGAGTGCGGAGTGGTGTCGCTGTGGAATACGGCCTTGGAATACTTTCCGTTCAACTTTAGTGCGTTGTCCGTACTAGCTGCGGGATTGGCTGAAGGCGGGAAGTGTAGCGTGAGGAATGTAAGAAAAAAAAATTGTATATTAAGAAAAAAATATTAACCAAAAGGAAGAGGTTCTCAGTTCAACACGGATTTTTGATAAATTTTTGACCACGCCTAACTTTTTAGTGGTGATCTAATTTTAATGATACTTTTTTATTGATTAGGATGTACTCAAATTGGGTGTCATTTAATTTTTTTAGCGCATCTCTGCACTGTTGTATTTTCCTTGGTTTCTATTGGTTTATATTAATCTATTTATAAATACTATTTTAAAACTGTAACCGTAAATGTACGGACATTCTCATACTGAAACAAATAACGGGACAATCAGCTAATTGGACGTCTCTGAATACGATAGAAATGTTACATCCATGTGTAATACATTTATGTGGAACACCGACCAATATACAACCAAGTATCTATTCTTAGTACAAAGCATAACTTCATACTGCGAGAAATCTTTAAAAAAACCAAATGGTCTGTTGATGCCAAAACAAAAGTGAAACAGCATTTTTTTTCCAGCTCATAGCGGAGCTAAAAAACCTGCCAGTCTACACGGAAATATATAACCCTGACGCAGTCCCTGTGATGTCCCTTCAAGGCGACGACGCGATCATTGGCAAAGAATACTACCCGCTGTGCGACCCCTCGTACCACATCGAGGTCGGCTCCAAAGCAACAATCATGGAAAGAAAAGACGCAACAATGATCCATTTCAGAACCCCATACTCCTACTGGACGGTATTCAATAGCGAGATCGAGAAGGTGTTAGATCGAAAACACCATCAGAGCATGAATCTCACTTTGCAAAGGGTCTTTGAAGGGACTAAAGTGTTGAAAGGTATACTGAAGACCTTGGTGGGGGATAAGGAAATTCCTAAGAGTCTGGTTGGGCCGAGTGAGGGTGTCTTCGATGTTCTGGTGCGGTTCATGCGAGCGGACACGCCGCCGTTGCCCTTACTCGTGGAGTGTCTCGAAGTAGTTGCCGCTTTGGTGCCGATTTTTCCTAAGGAAATCCATTTGAGGTAAATATAAAGACGCGAATAGACTTGAGCATATACTTAAATATACTGTGAATTTTATCTTCTGGTCATGCCGAAGTGTCTCCTGGCACTTGTGGGGATTCATATATTTTTTTTAACGGTCTATTTTGTCCCACAGCTGGGCCCAGGTCTCCCCTTCCTGCACTCTTTTTTACCCTGTGCTCATTTAGGCGCGAGTCCATTTTCTCCCGCCATCTCCTGAGTCTGGCACTATGTCTACTATAGAAAATTAAATATTAATGCATCTTAAGTGGCAAGTGGCAGATCTTTTGGCCAGGTGGGTGTTATACCTGCAGAAGTAATCGATGCGCGAGTGCAGCCGCGGGCAATAGCTAATATTTTATAATATGAGAAGTATTATTATTTTTGGCAATTATTGTTTCGTAACTTGCCATGGGTACTGAGCATTGCTTAGTATCGGATCATACAGCAACCGCATAGTAACTCACTTTTGACAGATATCTCATACAATATCTGTCAAAAGTGACAGTTTCTATGCGGTTGCTGTTCGATTATGAATCGATTGTGTTAGCAGACTTGGGGCCCAGTTAGTTTGCATCAATACACCTTACCATTACATACTTACAGATTGATAAACTCAGGGCTGCTCCCGCGCATAATAAACCAGAAGTTGACGCACGCGGAGTACGCGAACGGCGCGTCGTTCGATTCGGCCGCGGTCGGCTCCTACCTGGTGACGATAGAGCAGCCCAGCGGGACGTACAGCTTCTTGGGAGCTTACATTGATATGCTGTGCGCTTTTCATGAGGTAAGATTCTAAACCAGTGCAATCTATCTTTCATGTCTATTCTTCTATACCAAACTTTCTCAAAGTGGGATACGCGAACCCCTAGGGGTTCGACGGTAGGGGGTATTATACGAATTAAGGTTAAAATTGTCCAAAATTACTCCTAAAAGTTACTCAATTTGCGACAAGAAACTAGCCCACCCATCACATTAATATTAAAAAGATATTTCTTTTGGCACTGTATTTGTTACCTTTTATTGAAATAAAAACCTTATTTTCTTCAACAGACAATTTTATTATTTTCTTTGCGGGGGGGGGGGGGGGGATTTAATTAGTTAGTTAAGGGGTTCGCTGTCATCTGGAAACTTTAAAAGGGGTTCGTGGAGCCAAAAGTTTGAGAAACTGCTCTATACTAATTACAGAAGCTAGTAGTATGTAAAAACGAATGTTTCTTTGTTTGGCCCGTGTGAGTTCCTATACCACTCATCCGATTCCGATGTAACTTTAGTGAGTTGTTGTGCGCACGTCCACGAATTTTCTGTGTCATGGAAACGGACCTACGTTTTATATACAGACAATCAAAGCACTGGCATGTTTTGATATTACTATATTTAAATTATTATATTGGTATTGTCGATTCTCATTCTTCAATGCTGTCTCTAATAAACAGTACATCTTTATCTGCTATTCTCCAAATCTTTTTTGTCTTCAATCACCTGCCACTCTGTCTGAATCTTCAGTTCCCAGAGGTACTTGCACTGCAATACATGCAGGGTACTCGCTAGTATAGGCTATAAAAAGTATGTTCGTATGACCTATTGGCCAAACCTGGTGTCAGATTTTTCAGGCGGCCCGAAGATCACCGAAATACCTCAAGGGCGGTAATAGCCCTCATTGATTGAATTGACGGCCTGATTAGCGCAGTGGTAGTGACTCTGCTTTCTGCGCCGAGGGTCACGGGTTCGAATCCTGGTAGGGACAAGCTTTGTGTGATGAGCACGAATGTTTGTACCCAAGTCATGGATGTTTAATATGTATATAAGTATTATATACTGAGTTCGCCCTCAGTCCATTGTACGGTACCCATAACACAAGCGTTGCTTAATGTGGGACCGTATTGTTGGTGTGTTCGTATGGCGATATTTATATATTTATATTTATAATTCTATACGTAATTTTATTTTACAGATATCGAACGACGACCGCATTACTACAGAGATAATACTCCCCGGTTTAATATTAGTGTTACGCGAAGTGTTCCCGAACGTGTACGGGTGGCGTTACAGCAACATGCGCGAGCGCCGCAACACGATGCAGCGTTGCGCGCGCTTCCTGACGCTCGTGCTGCAGGACACCAAGACCGCGACGGACAGCGTGGCCATGTTGAAACGCACTTGTGTGTACAGCTTGTTCCACACGGAGAATGCGCTCGAGTTGTTGAAGATTATATCTATTGGTATGTAACATAAGATCACATTTTCTTTTTAAAGATAAATAATTCCTATGGTTTACAAAGACATTACAACAAAATCATTTTCGGGTTGATTTCAATATTATGTTTACAATGCAATATTTGTTAGTTCATAAACTTTTTGGTGGAGCTTAGTAGAACCTCCATAGCGGATGACATATTTTTATAAGTAATGCCTTAAGGTGGAAGCTCAGGTCAGGGCGCGAAATTCAAAATTTCAATGGTTTTATTTTTTTACGAAAAATTTGGACATCTTTACGATGTAATTAAGTTTTTTGCGATATTAGCATTCTGCATTGGATGTCTCGATGTATTAAGTTTGCTTAAATTGTATCGCTTTAGTTATTTTTTGAAGCAGACTTAATACATCGACACATACTTAATACATTACAGATAAACCACCTTTTTAATCCATCCAATAATTTCAGGTAACAACCAATTAGAAAAGATAATACAAAATGAAACGAACTGGCTATCAGATACGGGATCTCAATACATATCTATTATACAACGGTGCGTTGCCATCCTTATATTCGTGTTGCGACTCAAGGCGCTGGTGACGGACGCGGCCGAGGTGACACCCCTGGAGCACTTGATATTCGCGCAGAACAAACAGATGGACTCGCTGAAGGTGGTTCCCAGGGTCACCAGCTACATAAACCATGCGTTCAATAAGGGAATGCCGGTGCTATGCTGTCGGCTGCTGAAGAGATTTGCTGATGTAAGTTGGATAAATAAATATCAACAGGACTTGACGACCTGAGTGTAGTGACCCTGGATTCTGTGCTGAGTATCTCGAGTTCATATCCTGGTAGGGACAAACTTTGTGTGATCAGCACGAAAGTTTGTACTCAAGTTATTGATGTTTAATATCTATAGACGTATATATATACTGGGTTTCCCACAGTCCATTGTATAGTACCCATAATACAAGCGTTGCTTAGTTGGGACTGGATAGTTGGTGTGTTCGTCTGGCGATATTATTAGGACTAACGCAACAACCGTATGCTTTCAAAATTAGCAGTGCTTGTATTATGGCATTCATTGGACTGGGAATGATCCCAGTCATACCCAGACTAGTGGTAGTTTTCATCTGATATGTGTCAAATGTATTCAGGCCCGTGACATTCCAGCAAGGCAGCTTTAAGTTTATTCAAAATATCGTATATTTGAGTAGGAAAATAAAAAATGTATATGTATCTTTTAAGGGCTTCCAAATGTCACTATTCGCCTCTCTTGACATGACGGCATACCAAGTCCGTGTCATGTTCCTCGACCGTTTACGAGACGAATACGAAACGACAGAGTTGAAAGTCGCCATATTAGAATTCGTTGCGACTTGCGTGGGAACACAGCCGGGCTTGACCGAAGCGTTCTTTATGGTCAACCACGAAAACGTAAAGGTGGAAGCCAAAAATGATGATACGAAAGCTGTCGCTGACAAAAAACCTGTAACTGATGACAGTTTCGAAGGCATTCTGGGATACATGGCTGATTATCTCGGGACCGTGAAAACTGTGAGTATCATTTGCGTATGGTGTGCCGCAAGGCTACATGTTAGGTCCTCAAACTTAAATTTACCAATTATATTTCAGGATCCCCAATCACTGCATAGTCCGCTGCTAGGATGCATTATGGCGCTGTTTCATGCGCTATGGAAGAATAACATGCAAATACTAGTGAAAAAATTACGAGAACATTCTAAATTCTGGGAGCATTTGACGAGCCCTCTGTTCAGTGAAATCCAGCCCGGACTCAGAACATATGCACAGATATTTAACGTTCTCGGAATAGAACTATTCGTGTCGAGAGAAAAACTCGAACCTAACTTGAAAGAGATGCTCGAACTATTTTTCGATACAAACCAGAAACACCTGGACAGATGGATAGACTTCATATTTTCATTCAACGGAAGATCTGACAATGGAGAAATGGTCGACAAAGTTCCCGTCTGGTTGGGCCTTCTGACTTCATGGAAAGACTTCCTCACGATATTCTGCAAGTGCCTTCCCATCAGCTTGAACATAGCTCATAAAGCTAAAATGGTGGCGCCGTGTATAGCCGCCTTGTTGAGCGAGCTAGACGACTTAAAAGATGGAAGACTAGTCGTAATGTTAGCTGAAGTGTACGTTATAATGCTGGCTAATTGGAAGGATGATTGCTTCGATAATAGAAAAGCTAGTGCAAAACAAATAGATAATCTTCTAACCAATACAGCTATTGTATATGAGTGTTTACACCCTCGAGCTATTGGGGCCATACTTTCAATATGCACCGTCGCTATAAGCAGCTTGGATTACGAAATAAAAGCAAACAGCGTTACAGCTCAAAACATAATAAGATCTGTCACCAACATAAACAGTTTAGAACTTGAAAAGCTTTTAGATAATATAAAGGATGACCCCAAACCAGCACCTAAAACTAACGGCCATCCAGTCAACGAAGAAATACCTCCAGTAGTATTATCGTTAGCGATGTTAGAGCAATGCTTAGACCTGTACGATGATATGTTCTCAGGGCTGTCACAGTGGTTCCAATCGAGTAGATTCATCAACAAGCTCCTGTGCTGTCTCCAATCGTGTTTGCAGAATCGACGTCACTACCACACTTCTTTGGCAGCCCTGCGATGTCTAACAGCGTACTCGAGAGGGCCATTCTCAAGAGACCTGCTCATGAGTGACGTAGATCAGTTCCTGTGGTTGCAATTGTTGCCGCCCAAATTTGAGAATGGACCGCCATCGTGGAAGATGCAAGAGTGGTGGCGGGTGTATGCGTACAGTTTGGACTTTATATCTATGATGGTGATGAAGCACGGCCAGTTCTTTGCGAGCGACGCCATCACCTTCGTCGGGGTGCATTTGGAGTATTTGATTGAGGCGGTGCTGCTGCCGCGGCAGGCGTTCAATATCGACGCGCTGAATCTATGTGCGTCAACCCTGAACCTGGTGGTGCAGCTCGTGAAGTTCGAAGCGAGATGGCGCATGCAGAATATTAATTCCTTGATCGGGTTGATGGTGAGTCGTTCGTTATTTTAGCGGCTAGAAGCCCAAACGAAATTACGTACATGCTGATCGAGACGCTACATTCACTAGGCACATGCAGCGCAACTGATCTGACCCGCCATCCATGAATGGCAACACCGAACATCATGCCGGAACACGGCTAGGCCACTTGGCGACATGGCTTTGTTCAGTGGGTGGTGACTAGCCACGGCCGAAGCCTACCACCAGTAGAGTTGTCACCTAGTTGGCACCACCCAGGGTCACGTGTAGGGTATCCCGAGGGTATTTAATTCTCCTACAGACGAAGGTGACTCGACCCCAAAGACGAATAATTAATTTCTGTCTTTGGTGGTATTCTTTCATTTGTCAATGTAAAGGTTACATTAAAGTATGTTCGTTGGTGTTTAACAGCGCAGCATAAGCGCGTGCCTGTACCAGTGCGTGACGCTGATGCTGCGCTCGCGCCGCTCGGCCGAGCCCGCGCCGCCGCCCGCCGACGAGACCGCTGCGCACACGCCCACTGTACTGCACAGGTAATCAATCACACTTATTCAATATCGTTTATATGTGTGATAACTGTGTGTTTTTGAAACATATTATTTACTAGCTGCGCCCTGCGGTGTTACCCGCGATTAAAAAGTATGTCTGTCCCATAGGAACCGTGCATTTTTCCGGTATAAAAGTTAGCCCATGTCATTTTCTGACCCTTAAACTACCACTACCTATGCAAAAAATCATGTCGATCCTTTGCTCTATGAAAAATTAAAAAAAATCTATCCAACGGGAACCATAAATTTTATCGGGATAAAAAGTAGCCTATGTGCTATTCCAGACTATAATCTATCTCTGTGCCAAATTTCATCCAGATCCGTTCAGCCGTTCTGGCGTGATTGAGCAACAAACATCCACCCATCCAAACTTTCACATTTATAATATTAGTGGGATTTCGATTTTTTTTGTTCATTCGTTTTTTTCCCTATTTTTTTTAAATAATGTGTGCGACTTATTTCACTTCTGTTTTCTTTGTGACTACCTAATGCAAGAGTATGTACTAAACACGCGATGTATGTGGTGACTATTTCACGCGTTGCTCACGCGCATTCGGCGCAATTATAAAGTCTCTATAGACTTTGTGGCGTGCATAAAATTCTTCGTTTGTATAGATACATCATTGAACTATTTTCCTTTTGTTTTATTCTATTGTTACAAATAAAAACCTGTTTTTTTTACATACAGGACGTTGGAAATTTTGCACATGGCAACACTATGCCTGCTCTCCTTCAGCCCGGATCTGCTCTCTCTGTTAGCCGACCCAGGGCTGGACTTGGAGCGTTGGCAGCCACTAGTGGAGCTGCACTTCGGAGCGCCCAAGATATCGTACGAGCCGCTCCCGCAGTTGACGTTCGGTACGCTGGTGTCGGCTATCTGCCTGCTGACGAGGTCTCTGAACCATGTAAGTCAATACTTATTTAAATTGTCGAAGCAACAAAATTGAAATTTACAATGTATTTTTTTTTCTATTTCTTCATTTGGCACCAATATTTTGTTTTGTTTTTCTTCTTTCTAAAGGCAGACTGTCCAAAATAGTCAACAAAATCCCAAGTAGTCTCTGGTTTGGTTTCGTATAGATTTATCCTCGCTCCTTTGCTGCATTTGACGTCATATTCCTAAGGCATGAAATTTAAATTTTATTTGCTTGTATGTCAATATCATTCGTTTGCAAAAATAATGTCATCGCCCAACCTGGATTATGTAGTATGGTCTATAGACAAACAAAATTGATTTTCATACAATTTGGTACGGGGTCCATTGTTACGTGGGCCTTCCCAGGTGGTAAGAGTCGTGGGGTTAATTAGTACGGCGGTTTGGCCAGGCCTACCACACGGAGGAGGGCGGCGGGGCGCGGTCGCCGCGCGCGCGGCGGCGCTGCTCGTGCGGCGGCAGCAGCCCGGGCGAGGCGCGGCGCGCCACCCGCAGCGAGTCGCTCACCAGCATCTCGTCGGCCGCCAGCCTGCCCGCGCTGGACGAGCGCCTCGTGGCCGGCGCGCTGGAGGCCACCACCACGCTGCTCGCCTCGCAGGTAACATCTATTGTCTCACTCTAACTACCGCCCGTACGCCTGCCTCACTACTTCCACAGACATTGGTGCGTACTCTGCTGTCACCGTGTCATAAAAAACTAAATTGACGCGTCTAAAAATATAGCTTTCTCGTTCATACGTTACAGCCACAAGGAGGTCGGTAATACATTTACCCTAGTCGTAAAATGCAGTCCACACAAACAGAAAACGTATTGAGTTCGCGTTCCATGTTCTGCGTTCCGTGTTCTTTTTAATGCCCACCGCCAGCTGCTTGCGTAGGCTTTAGGAGTCACATCTATAAATTACAATGATTGACTGAACGCTCTTCTGTCTGCTGAGGCCTTAGTATGTGTATCAAAAAAATTACGCCATTATGTAATACGATACTTCTGAAGAAACCATCTTGCCCTATTTGATATTTTATCATAATGATCTTTATTAATTGTTCACCAGGCCCTCCTCGCGGTCCGCGACCCCGGCGTGCCGGCCCGCCACAAGCAGCTAGTCCGCCGAGAGCTGAGCTCCGAACTCACGCTGTTCCACGACTTCGTGCGCAAGCGCATACTGTGCGCATTACACGCACACCCACACCTCGTGCGCAACAAACTCGGCGCATGGCCGCTGGCAGCCGACGAGGAAGAAACCAAACGTATCGAAGAAGCCAGGAAAGAAGGGAATATGTGCATTTGTGATCCTGAAGACGAGAGGTCGTTGCCCCCGCCGCCGCCGCCGAAGCGTTCTTCCCACGACTCCATGCGCGAGTACATACTTCGGAAGCACTACCTGGATAAATGCGCCCAGACGCCAACTAAAGAACCGCCTTCCCCCGTCTCCCATTCGACCCCTACCTCGGACAAGAAGAAGGAATCTTCTAGAAGTTCCAAGCGGGTCTCCTGGGCAGATACCACCAGGGACAGCGATGACAGTCTAGAAAGCTCGTTGCAGGAGATCGAACCGGTGTATTCCAATCTAACCGACGTACAGATAAATAACGACGAGGATTATTTCCATTTTATGTCTGTAGTTTTCCTTTATATTTGTCAAACGGAATTATAATTTTTGCATTATGTTGTAAGTGAAATAAATGTATTTTCTTTTTGCTTTTTTATAATGATTTTGAACATTTATATGTATACTCCCTAGTATTGATTTCATTGTAGGAGCCAAGTTTATCGATACGCAATCTAAATACATTATAATAAGACTCATAATGGGTCTTAAAACTTGGCATAGGGATAATGGAAGGGGTCCTCCAGAAAGGATGGTCAAAAAGAAATCCACGCGTATCAATACGTGAGCACGTGTCTATGATAAAGAGATTATTTAATAAAAGTTAATCATAATTTAGCAAAATCAGCCCAAACAGTCTCTAGAGCGCCACAAAGGAACAAACATACATGCATAGGCTGATAAGCACTCTCCCTTCTTTGCGTCGCTCAGTCGGCTAAATATACGCCCAGTCCATTTTTTTCAAAACTTTGGGTAGTGTATATTCTTTGCGGAAGTTGTCCAATGAGCCACGTGAAGGATTTTGCGAACACCAATTAGTTAATCCTTGTGCTTTACCCACAGTCCTAGCATATACAAGGTACTCGTGCCAGTCTGTGGCTCAAATAATAAAGTAATTGTTTTATCTCGATCTTATTTTACTCTAAATTCATACGCAACAAGATTACAGTTCAGACTACGTTCTTCCTACAAAAAGAAACAGTTGTTTCTTTAATCAATTCAATGTAGGTAATTTAATATATGAGCGGATTCATCTTATCTAATCATCTAAGTATCATTTATAACTAAGATGTAGTACTAATAGCCAAATAAAATACCCGTATTATTTTCGTTTTTATATATTCACTGTGATTTCACTCTCAAAATCGGTATTTTTTTCTACCATAAAATTTTTTTTAGAGTACAGTACGTTGATTAATCTGGCAACATTTTTAACATGGCCGCATGTTGAACGAAACGATTTTCTTTACTGTTTGCCAAAATAAACTGATACAGGCGTCAATTGTGTGCGGATGAATGTTGATTGCATAGCCAAAAGACTAATTTTCTGTTGATATTAATTAAACGGTAAGAAATATGATGTGAGGCGTTACGCTCGGCGGTTAAAATTTGCGGTGTTTATATGGTGGTAGACCGCGATATTTATAGTTTGTTTGTGTGACGGCTGCAGTGGTACGTGAAGATGATGCATCACCCGAACATGCATCATCAGCCGATGTCGGGGCACCCGCCGCAGCACATGGGCGGCCACCAAGGCATGCCCGGCCACCATCAGATCCCTCCACATCAGATGCACAGAGAGAACAGGCACGTAACACTGACTAGGTAGAGTAACGTTCGGCTTTTTCATTATTTTATTTGCTTTTATAGCTGTGCACTGGATTTCTTTTGTATTTTTGATGTCTCGTAGAAACTAATCACAACTGTAGAAGTAGGTAGTTGAAGTTCATAAATAGGTCAACTAGTTGGACAGTATTTAGTATCTATTCTTCATAACAACAATTCAAGATTTAGCAGGGATATATTTTCGTGATCTAATTACTCATCAGACTGTCTTATTGGTTACAAATTAGTCTTCTAAACAGTAAAACATTTGTAAAATTTACTGGTGTTGAAATGTTTTATAACAACAAGTAAATCATGTTTGTTGTAAGATTTGACTGTAAAGTTTTTTAAAGTACACAGTTTCTATTCGACTCTATACTTTCACATGTACAATGGGCCAAATGTGTTTCCTTGCAATTTAAAATAATAAGCAAATTGTTTACAAAATGTTCACTAGCTGCCAGAAATTATCAAATACAAGAAAGCTATAAATAATAAAACATATAATGCAAATTATATTGGCATTTTAACTCTAATAATGTATAAATAATGTAACAACTATATTCATACTTAAATATTCAAGTCCTATTTTCACTTGGCATTCAATAGCCCTTAAGTTTAAATCATGTTCCGAAATAATAAAGGTTTCTAGTTTGTATATGAAACTCATAGCTTATATACACTAGTTTGCTCCTTCGAGAACCAAACCTACAGTGCCAATTTAGTTGTTAAATATAACATTGTATCATACTTTTACATAAACTGTTAATATTACATATCAATAATAATACCTTGAAATACAAGTGACCACTCAAACTGGCACTATTTAATAAAATCCACACTGTCTTATATCCAACTATACAGTGACAAGACCATTCATATGCAAATTTTGTTTAATTTGTTGATATGTCGAGGGTCTCTTGCGGTGCTCTTTATTCACGAACTTGTCCTGAAGCTCACAAAGAAACATATGACGACGTCTCTATTGATGCCAAGACCGAGCATTGAATGCATGGTCTGTCTCCATTGAAACCAATGTGTTTTACGAATCATTGGGGCAAAAGCGTAAGGGCAGTTGAAATAACAGTGCCTGTATTGTAGATTGCTTGTAGTGTATACTGAACACTTTCACTTGTACTAGTGTGCTCCTTGAAATTGTGTATAACTTCACTTCTTCATGCCAGGATCTTCAGCATTCTCGTTCAGTATAGAAAGTCGAAGGTACAGTAAGATATGTTGACAGACATACTCACTTTCATATAATTACATTCTCCGCAAGAGTAATGTTGGCTTAGTGTGGAACTATAAATTAGAAGTATAAATAATTGCAGTGATCAGTGTTTTTGTATTATTGTATTAATTACATCTGTTACATATTAAGTAGGTACTTGTTTTCATATTTATTAAAATATGATTGTCAATGTAGGGTAGATAGATAAAAGCTGTCATTCACTAGTCCGGTTTATGCTACCAAGCAATAAACATGTTAATTGATACAATTGTGTTTTCTTAAACATATTAGTGGCGACGACGCGAAAATAACTAAAATGGAGCGAAATAGATGTATAAACTTTAGTGAGTTTAACCCACAGACTGATAACTGGGACAATTATTTCGACAGACTGAAATATTGTTTGGAGGCCAATAATGTCGTGGCAGACGAAGCGAAAAGGGCAAATTTTTTCACAGTGTGTGGTGCTCATGTGTTTGAAACATTTTTGGCACTAATTACTCCGAAGAAATCGAGTGAGGTGACTTTTAGTGAGATAGAAACTATTTTTACGCAACATTATAGCCCTAAACCGAACGAAATATCGGTCTCGTATAAATTCTACAAACGTGATCAGAAATGCGGTGAATCCGCATCGCAGTACATCGCACAGTTGAGGAAAATAAGTTCTGGTTGTAACTTTACAAATTTAGAACGCATGCTGCGCGACAGGCTAGTGTGCGGCATGAGTGATCATAAATTGCAATACGAATTGCTGAAGCGGGACAACCTAAGCTACAAGGACGTCACGGAAGCGATGCTGTCGGCGGAGAGTGCGGGCCGGGACGTTCGCATGATCTCGGGCACCGCGGACTCCGCGGCCGCTGCGGGAACCGGGTTCAACGCGACGATGGCGGCCGGCGCCGCCGTGCCAAGCTTCGCATCTGATTCGGAGCCGATGGACATCAACGCCGTGCAGTTTAAAAATAATAATAATATGCGGTTTTGTTATCGTTGCGGTGATAGGCATAGTAATGAATGTCGTTTTGTGAACGCTATATGTAGATACTGTAAGAAAAAGGGGCACATAGAGAAAGCATGTATCGCTAAAAAGAAATCTACTAAAGTAAATTATTGTACGTTGGATGAGGGCGATCGTAATTTAAACGGGATTTATTCTTTTGGTAGTTCCAGGAATTTAGTACAACCGTACAGGATTACGTTGAAGTTGAATGATATTTCCGTGATCATGGAGATCGAATCAGGTGCCAGTTTTTCATTGATAAATGAACATACATGGCGTACATTGCAAGGATGTCAATTGCGTGGTTCACTGCATCCTGCGCCGTTGAATCTACACACGTGGACCAAATCTCCGGTATCGCTGATCGGTCAGACAATTGTTAAGGTGCATTACAACGACATAATATGTGATCTGAATATTATTGTAGCTAGAGGTGTCGGGCCGAATCTTTTAGGAAGAAATTGGTTTCAAGCGCTCAACATTGCATTAAGTGTGAATTCGATATCGTACGACTACACGTCGACAATTGACAACATTGTTACCAAGTATCGTGAAGTTTTTAGAGAGGGCCTCGGTACATACCGTGGGGACCCAATGTCGATTAATCTGTTACCCGATGCGACACCGAAATTCGTAAAGGCTCGGCCAGTGCCGTACGCACTAAAGGAGAGAGTAGAAAGGGAGATCCAGCGATTAGTAAATGAAGGTGTCATTCGGCCAGTATCATACTCCAAATGGGCGACACCAGTGGTACCGATAGTCAAGAAGTCGGGGGATATCCGGCTTTGTGGAGATTACCGATGCACTGTTAATCAGGCTACGGAGTCTGACACATATCCAATGCCTACGTCTAATGAGGTATTTGCTACAGTTGCCGGGGGTAAATTTTTTACTACTTTAGATTTAAATAGAGCATATACACAAGTGACCGTTGATGACCAAACAGCTGAGCTGTTAACACTTAATACTTGCAAAGGCTTGTATACGGTACATAGACTAGCGTTCGGTGTAAAGGCATGTCCAGGTATATTCCAACGGTTGATGACATCGCTGTTGGCCGGCATTCCAGGCGTCGCGATTCTGATTGATGACATCATAGTCAGTGGACACACAATGCAGGAGATGGCACAGCGTCTAGATAGGGTGTTGGAACGGATTGAACGTGCGGGACTTCGGCTGAACAAAGATAAATGCAAGTTCGCCAAGGAACGGGTAGAATTTTTGGGGTTTGTTATTGACGCTCAGGGTATACATCCTGCCCCTAGTAAAGTTGAATCCATAATGAAAACCCCTGAACCTAAAAATGTACGAGAACTTCAAGCGTTCCTTGGTTTATACAATTTTTACGAAAGGTTCATACCACATAAAGCGACATTACTCGAACCACTTCATCGATTATTAGACAGATCAAATACAATATGGAAGTGGTCAGAGCACGAACAAAAAAGCTTTGACATAGCAAAGCGTTTATTGTCATCGGACATGACACTCATACATTACGATTTAGATAAACCCTTAGTTCTGACCTGTGATAGTTCTGAATACGGGGTGGGTGCGGTATTAGCACACGTGATTGAAGACGGCAACGAGCGCCCGATCGCTATGGGATCCCGCACATTGCATACACATGAACGGCGGTACTCTCAGCTGGACAAAGAAGCTACAGCGATCATGTTTGGTATTCAGAAGTTTCACAATTATTTAATGGGCAGGTCATTCACCATAGTTACCGACCACAAACCGTTGCTTGGTATTTTCGATCCTAAGAAACCTATGCCTAATATGTTATCACCTCGCTTAACAAGAATAGCGATAGCATTGACTTCACACGATTATAATATTGTGTACAAACCGGGCACGCAGATTGGCAACGCCGACGGACTCAGTCGTTGGCCACAACCTGTACCCGAAGAACCCCAACCACAGATGGGAGACATTTTATTAATGGCGGAAACCTCGGAAGATTTCCCAATAGATGTCGAGGTGTTAATACAAGCGACTAAGCGAGATAAGACGTTAGCACGTGTGGTACATTACTTGCTTAGCGGCTGGCCTCCCAAGGTCACCGAGGAGGAGTTACGTCTGTACTGGCTACATCGCACAGAATTGTCACTACAAGACGATTGCGTTGTACTTGGGTGTCGGGTGGTAGTGCCACCCGCCTTACGTGAAACCGTACTAAAGACCTTACATAAGACTCACAGCGGAATAGTACAGACCAAAGCGATGGCCCGAAGCTACGTGTGGTGGCCAAACATTAACAATGACATAGAAGCCTTGGTAAATGGCTGTGATGTATGTCTCGAGAATCGTCATATGCCGGCTAAAACGTCTCACGAATGGGTAACACCTACAAAACCATGGTCCAGAATCAATGTGGATTTCGCTGGGCCGTTTCAAAACAAAACTTTTTTAATAATCGTTGACGCTTACTCGCGATGGCCAGAAGTATTCATAGTGAATAATATGACATCTGAAACAGTAATTCGCCACCTCAGAACCATATTCGCTACCCATGGATTATGTGAGACAATGGTATCGGACAATGGAACATCATTCGTTTCAGTTCAAATGAAAACATTTTTATCTGCAAATAAAATACGACATATCACAACAGCTCCTTATCACCCTGCTACGAACGGTCTAGCTGAAAGAATGGTGCAGACGGTTAAAGACAAACTACGGAAAATGAACGGACTGCCGTGGGACTATAAATTACCAAATATGTTATTGGGTCTAAGGGTTGCGCCTTGCTCAACCACACATAAAAGCCCGGCTGAGTTGTTGATGAACAGACGGTTGCGGACACTGCTGGACACGATACATCCTGACAATATTAGGCGTGAAAAGATAGAAGTACAAATTGAGCAAAATCAGCAGAAGAAACGCCGAGAAACCAATGTGGGACAAAATGTAATGTACAGAAATTTCAGTAGAGGACCCAAATGGTTACCAGGTGTGGTGAGAAATAAAGGCGGTCCAACCAGTTACAAAGTAGAAACTAAAGAAGGAGACATTGTCAATAGACACATTGACCAATTAATTAAAATAAAAGAGCCTGAACAGAACATGGAACAGAATAAAGAGGCTGGGGAAATGGTGGAAGAGGATTTTAATATGAGTAATGCATATACACAAGAACGAGAAATAGAAAACGATAGAGATGAGCAGGATATCATTGAGATTCCAGATACCGAGAAATGGGAAGAGATGCTGGGAATTCCTAGTACATCTACTGCAGTACCTAGCTATTCTAGTAGGAGGTTTAGGAATAGACTACATAGGCGATCTAAGTCCCCATACATGAGATCATCAGCTAATATTGATTGTGACTAATAATTAAATTATGTTTTGTGTTATTTTCTTGAAATTAGTTAATTTAGAAATATGTTCTGTTACTGTTATAATGTTATCATATCGTACGTTCTAGGATTAGTATGATGATAGTTGGGAAGGATATTGTACACTCTTGGGGGAAAGGTATGTTACATATTAAGTAGGTACTTGTTTTCATATTTATTAAAATATGATTGTCAATGTAGGGTAGATAGATAAAAGCTGTCATTCACTAGTCCGGTTTATGCTACCAAGCAATAAACATGTTAATTGATACAATTGTGTTTTCTTAAACATATTAACATCTAAGTAAATCATAGAACTACAATATGATAGAATGATGTTGTAAACAGTATCTCTCAAATTTCTTTGTTCTTCAATATTTAATCAATTTAAAATGGCATTACAATGCAATTGTTAGACCAAAGGTGCTTTGTATTATCATTGTAAGACTTTAAATTAAAGTAACAAGTCAAGTTTCATTCATCATGACTATAAACTATAAATAATTTTACTTTTAGTGAATGAGCCTTTGCACGAGGCAGATTCTGCTTTGATGCTCGATCCTCATTGTCATAGTGTGATTATATGACTCTAATTGGTATATATCTGTATATATGTCGATCCAAAAGCTAAGAAAACACTATTGAAATCAATCCAGTAGTTTTAGAAAGATGCTTAAACTGACAAGGATTCAATAACACTGCTTTTAGAATCAGAGACAAATGGCCTATTGCACCATTTTTTTTATATGTCCAATATGTATGTACACACAGCCCAGGTATAGTTTAATAATGGTATAGATGAGAGCAGTGTGTGGTTGTGCAGAGTGCCGCTGGGTCCGTCGGGCGGCGGCGTGGGACAGGCTCTGGGCGGGCTGGGCGGCATGCCCGTGCACCACGCGCCCGCCCAGCGCGCGCCGCACCCCATCCGCGCCATGCACCACCCGCAGCAACACCACTCCGTGCCACCGGTGAGAGTAAGAACCATTTTCATGTCTGGCTGTTACATCCATTTGTCCCGACAAGTAACATAAAATCCTAGCGGTGCGATATGAGGGCTTACTATAAGTTTTGATAGCATCAAATGTTATCCAAACTTATGCATGGTTTCATTTTATAAAAAAAAAACTATGCCCTGAAAATTGTGCCAGCCAGCAAACTAAACCAAGCAGAATTGCATAAAAATTAATTAGAATAATAATATGGAAATAATTAGTACATTTTATTTGTCTTTCTATGAAAGGGGGTTTTCTTCATCCTATGTTCATAACAGAAACAATGGCGTCCATAATTTACTATATTGTCCAGCAACAGATGAAGCCGATGCGTCGTACATACGGCGGGTACGGCGCGGGCGGCGTGATGCCGCCGGCGTACGCGCAGCCGCCGCCGCTGCACGCGCCGCCCGCCCACCACCACTCGCACCACCACCCGCAACATACCGGTCTGTACCCACACAACATGCACACAAGTCAGTGTGGCAACACTGGCAATTAAACTATAAGATGAAAGAAACATGAGCTGACACTCTACACTATTTTTCATTTTATGTGTCTGATGCAAACGTAAATAATAACCTACTTCCACACTCAGTTTCACATGGAACATTTGACACCGATACCACAAGCCAAAATATCCCGTTAGTTCCATACGGAACATTCATAGTTCCATATGAAACTATTGGGATAATATTGCAAACGTATATGAAAATACCTTAGTAAGTTTAAAGTTTGACGTAAATACATATTTTTATAAGTAACCACATCAAGGTAATCTACATAAAATGTACATTTGCTACCGTCTCTTACAGTGGTATCAACAACCGCAACAACACCAACTACGAACAGCACAACACCAGCGTTGGAAGCCACAACCACCGACTCTACAACAAGCGCAAACGCCACAACGACGACTAACGCCACGTCAAGCGTCAGCGTCAATGCCGACGCGGACACGGACGGCGAGGACTCGGCGGCGGGCGACGGTGAGGCTCGCCCGACCGCCGGCCAGGCCAACAGTAAAGAGAAGACACCTATGTGCCTGGTCAACGAGTTGGCCAGGTACAATAAGGTAATAGACCCCGATATAAGGATGCTTGTACTTATGATTTAACAAATAAAAACTTAAGAATATATCAATACCCCTTTAGCTTCAGTGTCAGCAAATTGTTATTGGAATACTATTTCATATTTTTTGTATAATGGCCTCACCCACCTGTGTGCAGGTTTTTATTCCAACGTCAAGAAGGATGTATTTATTATATATGGGAGATTCTATGCAGGCCTAATCCGCTGACTAGGCCTAATAAACCCCCCTAAACCTATCAGTAAATTGGAGGATATTTTATTGATAAATTACAAACTTTTTGGGAGGACTGGAAACGTCCAGTTTAACAAAACTGATTACCTGTCGATCCGAGTACCCCAAAATACTTCCCACAATTTCATTAAACTACCCTGAGGTGGAACATACGACGTGACGTGGAACGCACATATGTCATGGCCATCCTTTTTTTTTAATATTAATATGTTTTACCTCTCAGATTAAGCATCAATACCGCCTCACATCAGAAACGGGACCGGCTCACAAGAAAGTATTCACAGTAACACTCCGATTGGGTGATACTGAGGAATATACAGCTGAGGTGAGTACACACATACAATAATATGATGTCTTTATGAACGATAACGTTCATTTGAAACTGTGTGATAGCTGTGCTAGCGACTTTTTCCACGTGGATTTAAGGCTATTCCGCAGAAACCTATCTATTTTCTGTGATAAAAAGTAGCGTATACATAGGATATGTACATGCTATTGTCTAGGTGCATCTGTATCCTGGCCAGTTGTTACAGCAGAAAATATTACAGCTCAAGCACAAAATATTACATAGGATCCATATACGTTGTGCTGAATAATTCATCCCCTCGATACCCTACGGTTTTGGTGGTTTTGGTGTCCTACAATAGACCGACTAAGATGTAAACAGTCACTTACCGCAGATACGGCACTTCTTACGGTGCCTCACGCATTACTACATATTCCTCTATATTTTTCGCCAAAAGAAATAGTTGGTCCACGTTGCCGATGACTTCAGGATTTCATTCTCCTTTCGTGTCCACTTTATTTCACCCAGCATAATGACTTGGAGGAAGCAGTACGGTTTGTGTCTTACACGACATACATGCGCTATGCTGAATTCCTCTAAGGACCCTTACGGTGATCGTTTAAGTACCGCAATACCGCCCTCTCAGTATTGTTACCACCCTGGGCCCCATGTGTGCTAGCGAACAATCCACTCAATCGAATGACGACGCAATGGCAAATGTCATTTAGATATTTTTTGCATGGGAAATCTGTACACGATCCAAATAAGCCAATTGATTGAGGGGACTGGAGGCGCTGGTGTAGCGCGTGGTGGCGGGCGTTGGTGACGCGTGGTGGTGTCCGCAGGGCTCGTCGATAAAGCGCGCGCAGCACGCGGCGGCGAGCGCGGCGCTGGCCGCCACCGGCTTCCCGCCGCCGCCGCCGCGCGCGCCGCCCGCGCACGCCGCCGCGCACCCGCACCACCGGCACGCTGGTACGTCATATTCATATGTGGACGCTATGTCATGCGTTATATAGTAGGTACATACAAAACAAGTGCATGAAGGCGACTTAGCATAACATGTTCGGCCCAAAAAACCTTTATAACGGTTATGTTTAACCGAGCCACTTGCACACATCCATTCTTGCCAACATTAATCGTCCAAAATATTCTAGGTAGGTAGGTACTAATCAGGAACGATTGTTCAGGCGCAGTGATGCCAACAGTGGAACTGAACGCGCTGGCCATGAAGCTGTGCCAACCGGCCATATACACGTCGATTCCGCCGGTGGCGAGCGCCACGCGGCTGGTGCGGCCGCGGCCGGGCGTGTTCCGCGGGCACGCGGTGATGGGCGCGTACCCCGCGCCGGTGCCGGCGCCGGCGCTGGTGTACCGCGTGCGCGTGGCGGTGGGCGGCAGCGCGTGGCTGGGCGAGGGCGCCACGCCGCAGGCCGCGCGCCACGACGCGGCGGCGCGCGCGCTGCACGACCTGCGCCCGCCGCCCGGCGCGCGCGCCGCGCCCGCGGACCCCGACGCAGACGCAGGTAACCTGCCCCACATTTACTAACCGGGAAACAAATCTAGCAGTTCCTACATTTTGAAATAAAACTATTTTTAAGGATTTTATCGCGTTTATTTTTCGTTTTTACGTTCCCGACGTTTCGGTTGCTTTACAGCAACCATGGTCACGGGAGGACTGAGGTGGTTGACGTCCTGGTGTCATAGTTAGAAACGGGCTACCCTCATATTTATATCCTTAAAAATAGTTTTATTTCAATGTGTAGTATTCGCGTAAATATAAGAAATCAGTTCCTACATTACTTTCCACGTTCCATACACATCACAATTTACTACACAACTGTATAGCATTCATTTAAAAAGAGTAACCATGGAGTTTTCTTCATGGGAACGGGCATTCCGCGGTAGAATAATATCTTAATATTATCATTAAGTATTCATAAGTACTGCTACCGATTCATAAGTAGTATTTTCATCATTTAAAAATTATATTATTCTGATCATGACGAACGAATTAAACCGCTTACAATTTCAGAAATTGGGTTGTTAATTAGAATATTGATGTACAGAATTCCAGGCTGAAGTCTAATATCTATTACAGACCTAAGCTTTCCAGCTACGCGAGTATTGCCACAAAATAAAATAAAGCACTCAAAATATCGACAAAATATAAAACAAGCAAACGCTATAAATCTGTAAAAAATGGTTCAAGTGTAAACATCAGTGTGCCTAACAAAAAATCCTAATGTAATCACATCGTGACGGCATCGAGAGAGCAAAGCAGGACAACGCGGTTACGTTGACGTAACGATACGTAAAAAAATAATGGGGTAAGCATGTAAGCACCGTGCTGTGTGTGCAGGCGAGGCGGGCGCGGACCTGCTGAGCTCGGAGGTGAAGTCGCCGGTGTCGCTGGTGCACGAGCTGGCGCTCAAGCGCAACCTCACCGTGCAGTTCACCGTCGACTCCGAGCGCGGCCCGCCGCACATGCGGGTGCGTACCACTCATACACCCCAATATCCGATCAGATCACTGGACTATTGAACATAACCTCACACTGCGAAGCCGCCCAAATTTCGTGATAATAAAAAAAAAATTTGGAATCGAATCATCAATCAATCGAGTTCCATAGTTAGACTAAGAAATTTCGTTAATAGTATAGCCTGGAACCACTTGGTTCCATGAGAAATAGTTCGGAGTGATACCGTAGACCAAATGTGTTTGAGTAGTTTCATATGGAACTTAATTCCTACCTAAATGGTCTATGGCGTTTCAACGTGATTTTGTAATAATTGAGTTATGTTATATCCACGTTGGACTAGTAGTAGGATCGGAGTGTATTGTGTTTTCGTGACCGCTAAAAAAGGGTAAGGGTAAGGGTTTCTAATCCTGCGGTCGTATGACTTGTCTAGGGGCCTGGTAAAAACTGCCGCCTTCAGCATTTTTGGTGTCGATAGCTTTCCATTGATTTCCTTCCTTTTTCAGGCGCATCTGTCTCCCATTTATCCCTAATACAAGTGTTACTTTAGTACATAATACGGCTTATAAATCCTAGAATCTGTGTAATGCCCAGAAAGATGGCGTATAAATGAAAGAAATTTACCCGCATCATAAAAATATATACACCGTCCGGGGCAGGTGTTCGTGACGCTGTGCACGGTGGGTGACATGGAGACGGAGGGCGAGGGCAACGGCAAGAAGGTGTCCAAGCGGCGCGCCGCCGAGGGCATGCTGGACGAGATGCGGCGCCGCTGGCCGCCCGCGCTGCTGCGCGCGCGCCCGCCCGGCGACAAGCGCCGCCACCAGCCCACCAAGAAGAAACCCAGGAATCTCATCAAGGTACGGTACCCGGAGGAGATGGGGCGCCAGTGCAAGAATATTTGATGGTCTTGTTTTGAAAATATTACCCGTTAGCAGCTGTGAACTAAGCGTGATGGTCGTGTCAGGAGGGCGGCGGCGGGTGCGGGGCGGGCGGCGCGGCTGGGGCGGGCGGCGCGGACAACCCCATCTCGCGGCTGGCGGTGGCGCGGCACGCGGCGCGCGCGCGCTCGCCGCAGTACCGCGTGCTGGAGGAGCGCGGCGCGGCGCGGCGCCGCGAGTTCCTGGTGCAGTGCGACGCGCCGCCGCACTCCGCCACCGGCCTCGGGCCCAACAAGAAGACCGCCAAGCGCCGCGCCGCGCACAGTACGTACGCAACCGCCACCGCGACACGCTCCCGCACTACACTCACATACCTAACTATTCTAAATAAAGGACTGATGCTCTTCAATAAATACGCAGACCAAATACAAGATATTCGAGTCTGAAACACGTTTCCACCAAATATATATTTTTTTTAAATCTATAAATATCTATATCTATAATATATCTATTCGCTTCTATAATAAACTTCCTAATGCATCCGAGATTTACCTACTAATAATATTAGGTTACTTGAAGATAAAGCTTGGGTCGCAGCAGCGTCAATGAGATGTCAATGTGTAGCATGTATTCACTTATGCGCTTCGAAAGGCAACACATTGGAGCTAAAAATTCAATGAACTTTATGAAACATGATAATTTGGCGATTATCTCCTCGGAACATGTGGCCAACGCATAGATTTCCCACCAAAAAGTCCATACAGTACCTCACACTGCAATGTCGCTGAAGCAAATAACTAAGAATCATAGAATTAGAAGAATAATTAGTAGAATCCTCCCCAGACGTGCTGCTCGCGATGGAGGGCGGCAAGCCGAGCGACGCCAACAACACAAACCCCACTGTCGACGCTAACCAGAACAATAACAATAGTACCGATATTAAAAGGAAGGCAAGTTCATTATTACTAACATATCTTTGTCGAGTTAAACCATTTGAATATTTCTCTTTTTACTGAGTCAAAATTGTTTATCTCCGTCATGGTGAAAGGATTAGCCAATCGACATGTTGTTGATTGCCCAGGGTGCGGCGGACGTGGAAACTCAGTCCAATGTGGTCGCTTGGACGGGAGACTCCTTTCTTGCACCGCGAATTCGCACTGCAGTCGTCGATAATGTGTGTTCAAAATACACTTCAAATATGTATACATATAACAATACTGAGTATCTAACCCTTTTAATATTTTTGAAATTAGTTTAAAAAATATTAAAGGTCAATGAAATCGTCAGGATAATCTCATGACCTGTGTGCGACATTAGTCCCAATTGTTCCATACGAAACTAAAAATATAGTTAGTTTCGTATGGAACTATTTTAATGATTTCTTGGTCTGTAATATCAGTCCCAACTGTTTTGTGAACATATAAATTGTACTTTCATTGTAGTTCCATATGGAACTGAAACTATAAATCGTTTACGACATACCCACGATTTACAGTCGCATTTGGATTAGGGAATAATAATAATAACACGTCATCACGTAAACGCTGTTTGTTTATTATAAGGAGGGCGAGAACCTGGGCGGCAACCCCGGCGCCGGCGCCGGCGCCAACAACGAGGTCCGCCAGCCGGTGCCCGGCGTGCTGCTCATGGACTACCATCAGCGGACTGGACAGCCGCATCAGCCCAATGGTCAGCTCCTTACCACCTTTTATATCCGATATCTTCTTCCCCACTTATCGGGCTGCTTATTATCGACTGATAGGTATTGCGATCTCTCGTACAATGCTCACATAGTAAGTTTATATCTATGAAATTCGTAAGAGGCACTTTCAAACATGATTTAAGGTAGGTATCAAATGTTTGTCCATGTAGGTGTGAGTGAGTCGAGTGCGACGGGCGGCTCGGGCGGCAACACGCCCGGCGCCAAGGACCAGCTCATGTACCTGTCGCAGCTGCTGGGCTTCACCGTGCAGTTCTCGGACTTTCCCAAGGTATTACTCCCGTGTTCTCCCAGGATAACAATTTTTTTATCTGCTTATTTTATACGGCTTCTATAATGATCGCATCGACTCACTATTCGCCTCACAAAGTGTTTCCCTAAATTGTTACGGGGTTCGCGCTGTTTATTTTGTACTCCGTGTCCGTTCCTGGCGGCGTATGTGCGGGAGGTGTGATCTAATATGTGTTGTGGTGCGCGGCGTGCAGCGCAACCACGGCGAGTACCTGTCGCTGGTGTCGCTGTCGACGGAGCCGCCGGTGATGTGCCACGGCGGCGGCGCGTCCACCGCGCACTCGCACGAGCAGTGCAGCCGCGCCGCGCTGCGCGCGCTCGCGCTCATGGGGCTGGACGCGCCCGCCGCGCCCTCCGCACCGGCCGCGCCCGCCGCGCCCGCCGCGCCCGCCCCGCCCGCCGCCGGGTGTGTATGCACAGGACACGGCCTCTGCTGGACCTTGTCTTGAAACCACTACTTTCCTAGTGTCGTATTCGTTTTTTGTTTCTGAAAAAATCACCCTCTAATTAGGTATCTCTACTAATTACTTAACGCAATGCCTTAGTCTACTTTGAATCTAGAGTAGAATCTGATGTACAATTTTTAAATAGGGCTCATATTTTTTTCAAAAATAATGTTTTACTCAAGTAAATTATAGATAAAATTAGCACCAATTTTACAGAAAATCACCATTATATCAGAAAAAGTACATCATCTTAATTTATAGGAAAAAGCTTGCATTTGGTAGACAAACAACATTTTTAAAATTTTGACGTTTTTTCAGAATGCCAATCGTCCCGGGCTCTGGCGCCAAGCCAAGCGTGGTGAGCAACGGCATCGTGGAGTAAATGCTGCCGCGTTCACACACTTATCTATGATAGTGTACATCTCGTTTGAGTTCTCTCGGTTCTATGGCAATATAACTACATGTGAATATCTCACGGCGCGACAGGTTCGTTCGGGACGACTTATATTGGTCATTTTCACCATTTTTAGCTATGATATATTCACAAAGTTCTGTTTGATCTCGACTATTGCAAATTTTAGTTCATCCTTATGCTATTTTCATATTTTCTTACAAATGTATCTATATTTTGTGTTATACGAGACGATAATATGTAAGAAACTATTTAGTTAATTATATTTTTTATTACATTTCTCGAAAATGAGTTACTCACAAATTCAGATTACATTTTATATTTTTATTGCAAATTGTATTTTGAGTTTAGTGAATGAATTCAAATAACACGCTCATCTCAAAACAGTAAACTAATACTAAACAATGGATTAGCCGTACGCGGCACAAAATATCGCAAACATCTGTAAAAATAATGGATTCAAAACGTTATTTTATAAGAGTAGTTGTATTTTACTAAATAAAGTATATCATTAAAATTATGTAGGAACGAATATTATAACGAAACTGGGGCTGTGAAGCCAAACCAAAAGTTTCTTTGGGATTCGGCAGCATATCGCGACCACCGATGTAACATAGTTGATAGTAGACTTTCTGTAACGACCTGCACTAGATATCTTCTTACATATTCTAGACATATTCAAAAGTGAGAAGTCATATATTCGCAGGTAGGGTAGGCAATGTTGAGTTAACAGACTACTCCCCACATGCATACAATGAACGCACACAGACTGGAATAGTCTGCTTCACATTATCAACGCATAATTTAGCCGTGCGTAGTCAGTTTCTATAGTCATTAGATGTCTCTAGGTTCACGTCGAATTTACAATAAAGAGAAAGTCTGCTCGCGTTTACACATCGGTAGGTCCCCTGCGGTCTCGACGAACGCTAAAGTTGCATCATGCGGCCATGATGTCTCCTTAGTTTAGGTTAACACTAGTAATCGCCGTGATCCTCGACGCTAGTTGTAATTATAGGTACATTAGAAGTACTACGCGATCGTCGGCCTTCAGTATTGTCGCTACGATTCTCCTGTTTGTTAGGACCACCCCCGCGGAGACTACGGCGATTAGAACATTGTGTGGCCTCGATTTTAAACTGACCACTGGATGAGCGTCTCTTCAAATTTTTCTCCCGACCCTAAGCTATGAAATGTGTAATTTTAGTCTTAAGACAGCTGAAACACTCGACTAGTTAATATAATTATAAATTACTAAATATAATGCCCCTACAGTAGATCGAATGATGCTTATTATTAGGCTCCGTGTAACCATTATAATATTGCATGTACTTTACTTCTAGTATAATAGAGATTAATTAACCATTTAAATCGATTTTTTTCTAGATGTTTAAATAATGATAAGTGTTCAGTACAATTGATCGGTATGATGTTTATATTTTTAAGAATATAGTTCTTGATTGGATTGCTGTGTGTATCGTTTTAAATCGTGTTGCAGTGAGAATGCGAACCCAAATGGGACCCAGAACCGGTCAATTGTATGACTTGTAACTTCCGATTGTACATTTCATTGTAATGGGTCCGACATCGAGCAAAACGTCTCATGAATTGCTTAATTTACTCGTGTAGTCGTTATAATACTAATAAGTATAGTTGAGGTCTAGCGATGTATTTATTTTCTTCATTCTTTCAAAATATTTTAAATCGAGGCCATCGATCAATAATTTCTTCATGCTAAGTGTTGCATAAATAACTATGCACGAAGAAATAACTATTATTGGATAAAGAAAAACGCCATAAGGGCATTAAGAAGTCTATTTATTTTGTTGTAAGCAACTAATATTTTATATTACTTACTACGTAGGTTGGAGCAAGTCCCAATTGGAATTCGTGCTTTTAGCTGTACTGTAAGGATATTACAATAAAAGGTTGAATATTATTATTGCTGTTTAATTTCATTTCGTTTTCGTAATGGTGGATATTTTATTTGAAGAACTAGAAAATAAAAAAATACATTTTATTCCACACTGATATTGATAAACAGATACTTAGGTGAAAATGTGTACTAGCCACAGGCCAAGAAATACCTAAGTTTCATATGGAACATTGAGACTAACCACAGACCAAGATATCCCTATAGTTCCATATGGAACATTTGGGAATAACATCAAATACCAAGAAATTCTAATAGTTCCATATGAAACTATATTATATACGGAGCAATTTTTTGATGACAGATTTGCAAACAAACACGGAGCAGTTGTTAATGCTAGATATTTTGTAAACCATATTGTACGTGTTTATGAGTGAGTAGGCTGGAGAGCGTCGGGCACAGATATCTGTGGCGTCGGGCTAAGAGTGAGTTGGCTGCTGGTAATGGGATCCTAAAAAACACGTTTTGAAGCGATTGAATCGTAATCTGGCCTATTTTTTACTTCTGTGTGTTTTGGTGGTTGCAGATAAAATAAAGAGTTGTCTTACACGTAGTACTTGAAATTCTCTATAAAGTAGGTCAGTTGAGTATCTTAACGGTTTTTTTAACGTTACTTTGATAAGTGCTCTTTGGGCCCTTTCGAGTTCGATCAAGTAAGACCTTGTGCAGAAGGGGCGAATTCGCCGCGAATCGTATCGCGCGAATTCATAGGCGCGTTGTCGAGGTACTAGACATCAATACATCGCGTCCACAAGCATCGCGCGAATTCAAAATACGCGCGTAAATCGCGTGCGCTACGCCAGACTCGACTCGCGCGAGTCGAGATACTAGGGAGGGACGCCTTGTTGCGTCCAGTTAACGCGCGAACTCTAGAGCGAGTGCACGTATCGAGGGAAATGGATCCTCCCCAAATGCTCGCGCGTTGGTACGCACCTTGTGGACGCAACGGTCGTGCATAATCCGCGCGAGAGAATCGCGGCGAATTCGCCCTTTCTGGACAAGCTCTGTCTTACCAGCGCATCCCCATATACTGATGCAATATTAAATGAGATTGACCGAATGCCACATACACCAGACAAAGAATGTCTATCTACGATGTAATTGTCATTTCACGATATGCTATACGCAGTTTGTCGTATTTATACAAGAGTACCTAGTATACTTACCTATACTTTTGTGCGAACTAACATTTAAAATATATGATACGGATATTCGTATTCAATGTGTACACGCCTTTGTGCGGTGCGGTAAATATAAAACAAAATCAAAAATAAAAACAAAGTTTTATTAATATAAAATAGCAATGCGTAACAATATCACCGGTCTTCGCTAAGACCCCGAGGTAATCATTAGCACACTAGCTGTGGTATATTTACATAAGTAATACTATTAGCTCGTCTCGACTGCTTTAATACTATCTACTGTGCGCGGCGGGATCACTTGACGAACTTGAGTCCCAGCGACTGACTCATGAAGCACAGGATGTCTGTGTGTTCATCGATCTGTAATCGAAAAACGGAATCTTATGGAGATGACCAAAATACCTCATTTTTAAATTATAATGTCACTTAAAAGCTAGTACGAACGACACAATTTGACTCATGATCGGTTGGTCCCTGCCAAATGGCATGTTATGCGGCAAGTTGGCTAGCCATAGACATGCCAATTGGGTGCTAGGAAACGTACCGATTGAATGAAATCGTGCCTTTTCTAGAGGCATTCAGTGTAATAAATTGAGATATATTAAGCGTGTCGGGCACGTAAAATCAGTACGTAAGATACTTTTTAAATACTAAAAAATATGTGTTAAAAAGAGAGGCATATAAATATATTCGATCATGTTTAGTTTAAAAGGTACGGTGCAGGTGCAAGTTGGGGAATGTTGGGCAGCAGCGTGCACTCACGATCTTGGCGGTGGGCTTGCCGCCGCCGTGGCCCGCCTTGGTGTCGACGCGCGCCAGCAGCGGCCGGCGCTGCGCCGCGCCGCGCGCCGCGTGCTGCAGCGCCGCGATGAACTTCAGCGAGTGCAGCGGCACCACGCGGTCGTCGTGGTCCGCCGTCAGCACCAGCGTCGCCGGGTACTGCGCGCCTGCACGAGACACCATACCACGTCACTCGATGAATAATAATAATATAATGTCCCACTGTTTGGCACGAGCCTCCCCCCATGACTCGGGTACAAACATTCGTGCTCATCACACAAAGCCTGTGTCCCTACCAGGATTCGAACCCGGGACCCACGGCGCAGGAGGCAGAGTCACTACCACCGTTCTAATCAGGCCGTCAGGGGTATCATTGATTACATTTTAAATACCAAGATGTGTGTAATAATAGATAGCGGTGTCCTTTTGAGAGTTTTGTGGAAGTTCTTTTAATCCATTTTTTGTTGTAGTGACCGTTGGTATAATATTCACCGTCTTTCGGAATGCGTATGTTGTGCAGCGGCGAGTACTTGAGCAGGTACTCGAACTGCGTCTTGTTGTCGGAGCTGCCGTAGTCCGACACCCACGCGTGCCCGATCGTGAATTTCTGGAACCGCAGCATATCCAGCACTCTGCAACCAAACAAAGTTGATACATCAATATTATATCTATACTCAGCAAGACATTAGTCTTAAAAAGTTTTAGGAATTCTTTCCGATTAGCGGTTTTTCTGGTAGTTCAAGCATCACTGAAAAACTTTGGGCCAGGTTCGACGGTTTTTTTTATTGTATAGCTTATAGTTCGACACATGCAACATATATAGTATTATGCATAAATGGACATGTTATTTGGTACTATTCGTACTCGTAGGTACACTACAAGACTTGTTGGTTTGACGGCACAGAGATAGATTACAGTCTGGAATAGCACATAAGCTACTTTTTATCCCGGTAAAATGTATGGTTCCCGTGGGATAGATTTGTTTTAATTTTTCATACTTTTTAATCGCGGGTAACACCGCGGGGCGCAGCTAGTTAATATATATAGTCCAGCAGTACTCACTCACCCAACCTGCACGATGGCCGCGCCGAACAGGTCCGGGCGCTGGTTGCTGCAGGCGGCCACCAGCAGCCCGCCGTTGGAGCCGCCCTGGATGGTGACGAGGTCGGGCCGCGTGTACTTGTGCGCCACCAGGTGCTCGGCGGCCGCCTGGAAGTCGTCGAACACGTTCTGCTTGTTCAGCAGCCGCCCCGCGTTGTGCCACCGCTCGCCGTACTCGCTGCAAGTGGACCACACAATCATATTCCTTGTTTCTATTCGGCTAAGCAAATGCATAACACTCCAGGGCCCCAAGTCTGCTAACACAATCGATTCATAATCGAACAGCAACCGCATAGTAACTGTCACTTTTGACAGATATTGTATGGGATATCTGTCAAATGTGACAGTTACTACGCGTTTGCCGTTCGATTATGTTAGCAGACTTCAGGCCCTGGAGTCGTACCACCAATCACGACACATCCACTGACAATAGCTGACGGAAGATCAGCGTGCTTACTCTCGCACAGGACTCAGAAATAATATAAACGGAGGGTTGCTAACAATATAATTGAAGCACAAAAAACCAAGCCCATTAGTGTAGTACACGCAAATTTGCGTGTACTACACGTCAAGACGTAATTTGAGAATATTTCACAAATGGTCTTAGTTTCTTATGCTTCAATATGTTGTTCACGACACTGCATCTGTATTATTTCTTTGTCTGAGACGCTTACAATGCATTAAAATTTACTAGCAACATAGTGATGATGATTGCATTGCACATTGACGATGTAAAATAAAATAAAATGGCGCAAGAGGCTGATTGGACGTCTCCAAATTCAAATTAGTTTTTTTTTAAATGTTGACAGTGTGCCTGTCGGTTTGAGAATCACAATCAAGATAGGGTATTATCATCACGATATGAGCATTAAGTGTCCACTCTGCATTGATGGGCACATGCCCAGAGTGGGCAACTGAAAATATGGTCCTGGTATTATAGCAGCTATGTAAAACACCCACCCTCCTCCCCGTATGTTGGGTATGGCGACCACTCCGTTGAAGTGTTGCATGAAGATGAGCCGCGACACACTGAAGCTGGGCTGGATGTTGATGTTGAACCCGCCGTAGCCGTACACCAGAGCTGGGTTCGACCCGTCTTGGGGCAGGCCCTGACATTAAAAACCGAGTAAGTAAAATTAATACAAATTTTAAGCGATGAAAAAAACAAGGTAGTCCTCTATTCGACACGAGGGTATATATTTTTTAAACCAATCTAAAACTGCTCACGCGCAGATAGATAGCGAAAACTATAAGATAATTAATTAGGCAAAATACAAAGCCAAATAGCTGGTAGCGATTTGACGGTTCGTGGCACTGGACTGACAGATCGCTCGCTACAAGCAATTTTATATTTTATTTCAACTCCTGTTGTACTATTTATATTTTGCAAGAAACATTGGTTATAGGCCAGCCCAGTCCTGCGTAAGCTTTACGGCTCTTGCGCCCGCGATCAGCAACTTTTTGTTACTGCACATTTGGACAAATAAGTTTAGGCTGTCTGATGGAAATTGGTTGTGCCATTCACTACGCTAGGCTATAAGTTTGACAACGGGTGATGTGTGTATAATGAACCCTATAATATGGACAGATCGAAACATAGATCACTTTTGTAATGAACAAATAATTTACCTTTTTAGATACAATAAACATAGGAACTTTGGTGCCGTCTTTGCTGTTGTAGAATATCTGCTTCGCCTCGTACTGCGCCGCGTCGAACCCTTTGACTTTGACTTCTCGGAACACCTGTGACAATCACTTGCATAAGTATGGGCTTCAAGTGGGTTGCCATAGGCACATTTTCGTCAATTCCATAGCTTGATAAATTTTATCTACGATGTACTATGATCCTAGATCTACGATCCGATAAGATGTTTGGTCATAAACAAGGCCGAAGACGGCTTAGCTATTTGTTAAGTGAATAATGATGTTCGCTAAAAATACTTCTAGTTTGTACCTAATAAGTGCAAATACTCATCGAACATCAGATTCGGATTTCGGTAATTACAGACTCTTGTTCAACTTGCATTTTTCACTATTTTCTGTAAAGCAAGCGGAAAGTTTGTTCAGCATCTTTATGTGGTCGAGTGAAAATTGAGTTAATTGAAATTCCTCGAGTGGTTTTTCTGATAGTTTTCCTGCGGAAACTCACCCATTTCCCAGGATTAAGAAATAATTTTAAATAGACATCACAGAAAGCTGATCTACTCTTCTTTCCATAAATAATAATCCAAGGATACATCAACAATCTTCGATATTTTGAAAATTCTTTGACAATAAGTCATATATACAATTGTATACACAGCGTGATTGAGAAAGGGTATACTTACGTTTGAATCTGCGATCTTTTCGCGTAATTTCTTAATCACTATATGAAGTCAGAATTGAAATGTAAATTTAAAAAAAAATGCTCACACAAATCACAATTCTCCTTTGATTGAAAACAAGATTTATTTACATAAAATCTAAATTCACATAATGGTTTCAAATCAGGTTAAAAGGTTAGTATACCCTTTCTGAACAACGCTGTATTTGACCAAATCTATTAAATTAATAGTGTAACAGTCTTGTTGGTTCGTGGTCTATAGGTTGGTGGTACTCACGGTGGGCTTGTAGGGCTGCGCCTTGAAGTCGACGTGGTATATGATGCCAGGCGAGAGGAAGGACATGAAGTGGTAGAATATCTCCGTCTGCTGCTTCTTGCCGGAGAAGCCCACCACGGACCCCACCTCCAGATCAAAGGTCTGCATCAGCGAGCCGTTCTTCATGCTGTGCAGTTGGAGCACACTCTGGGAATAACAATATCCAATTAATTTTGTAAAGAGCAGGGTACATTGCGAAACAATTTATTTAGAAGTGTATGTATTGGGATATCTAAACGCTTATATCTAGTATACAGGTTGAACCTTAAAGGTTATACTAAACCTGAAACACGGGCTTATTTAGCGCATTTGTAATCAGTATGTAAAGTCAGAAGTTTAATGTCAATAAAAAAAAACCCAACCAAATGACAATAGTGCTTTTATGTGAGCAACTATTTTTTTCTTTATAATTACAATTTTTAGATTAATTATGTGATCAAAAAATTTTAATTAAAAATTAATGCAAATGCTGTCAGAATTTCAATTAATTAATCATTACCTTATTTTTTTACAATATTCTCCCTTACCTTCACATCTCTGACGTAATGGATAACCAGTTTGTCTTGGTCTACTGCCGAAGCCCAGTCCAACACGTCGCTAGGATGTTCCTGTTACCAAAAACATAACTTTATACCATCGCAATAAGATTAAAATTTGATTGTCACATATATTAATATGTTTATCGAAATGTCGTCTTATAGTTATTATTATATGGTGCAAAATATTTTGTTACTGACGGGTATAAGCGTCGTCCAATTCTCCTCGGCGGGGTTGTCCAGGTCGATCTTGATGAGTCTGTAGTTCGGCGCGTCCTTGTTGGTCCGGAATATGCACACCGAGCCCTCGTTCGTGACGTACTGGAATTTAAATTTAAGTTATACACAAAATAATAATCGTCGCACACACACACAAGCGCAAATAGCAAAGAGTTCAAATCTGGTGTCCACGAGGAGTATGACAGAGTTGAGTCTGCGAATACTCTTCTGTGAGCCCTTGTTCTAGCATGTCCTTGATAGAGGCCAAGTCCCGCAGTGGATGCCTTTGAGGGAGGTCTATGTGCAGCAATGGATGTCCTTGCTTAACGAAAGCCTATATATTATTATTATATAATATAGATTATATATTATATAATATAGACTTTAAGTCCAGCAGTGGATGTCCTTGAAGAAGACATGTCAAGCAGTAGGTGTCTTTGAGGGAGGTCTATATCCATGAGTGGATAGATGTCTATAAAAAAGTTTATGTTGAGTGATGGACATCTTTCAACGGGTATATGGTGACCAGCTACTGTGATGAAGAGTCAAAGTGTGATACCTCATAGTCGGCCTCGAATTTGTGCACGATCTGCGTGAGATGCAGCTTCCCCGTGATCTCGGGCTGCTTGCTGAGGTCCGCGTAGAACAGCAGGTTGTCGCGGCAGTCCTTCACGGGCGACACTATCAGGTACCGCCCGCAGTCCGTCACCTCCGCGCCGCTGGAACACGTACGTAATACGATAAAATAAAATTAAATGCAGCATTTTTTTTTTATTGATTGATTCAATGACTTCTACAGGTTGACCCAGAAAGGGCAGAATTACCTTTGATCCTGCGCTTCTTTATGAAAGTCACAATTATGATAAGACAATTTCAATAAAAATATTTTTTGACCATTTTTTTTTTACAATTAAAATAAATAAATATTTTTTTTACATATCGAAATTCGGACTTCTATTTCAAATGCGCTAGAAAAGCGCAGGGTCAAAGGTTAGTATACCTTCTCTGGATCACTCTGTATATTTTGAAACGAAAAGTCCACAATATCTTTAAATTTAGGGAGGTGTTCTAGCAGTGAACAGTCCTGCAAATAGTGGACTTTTATATTTGCATCGAAAAAAAAAACATAATATCTGCAAATAATTATAATACCTCATCCATTTCACTCGAATACCTACTTATTTTGATATGGTAAATATAATTTGTGTTGTAAACTAAGGAGATTGGTAAACCGAATTTTCAACATCTGATCTGAGGTAATTACAGCAGTATTAAATAATATATATTTTTGTAAATCAAATGTAAACGATAACTACGGCGCGCTTTCAAACTACATAAACGCTAGTTGGTTCTTTCTTTACATAAATATTGCAACGTTTGGTCAAAGTGTTTGGTGCTATATGAAAACAACAATCAGTACGATAATAATATGATTTTTACAACTAATTCACATCCAAGGATACTATACATATGATAAGGAACGTACGCGCGTTTCTCAGCACTCAGCATTCGCGTGTGAAGGCCACTGTGCATAAGTGAATAGATCTAGTAAAATTGGAGAAGGTAACCACTTTGAACAAACATATTATAAATTTATGAACCCAATAACCGTCAAGCGATCAGGGGCTCTATTCTGCTAATTTACAAACGCTTCAGTGGAGTGTCGATTGAATGATTTTAGACATTTGGTAGTCTACTAGTTTTTTAAGACCAGCGGCCTTCCACTGACCAGCCATTCAACTGCCATAGAACTATTTCGTATTCTGTACTCCAGTCGTGTATCAATATAATGCAGCTAAGTAATGGTATTCTACTCGTTATCTGACGTTTCTAGCAGCCGACACACAACCATTGACGCTGAAATGACACTCCATCAAGACGACATTAAAGTTTTAGCAGATTAGCCAATCTGTCACAGCCGTAATGGAACCTTAATAGTGTGTCGCTCGAATGGCAATTGCATGTCATTGTATTTAAATTAGCAGAATTGGGCAACAGGATAAAATGTCTCAACACATTAGCGACCTCAAAAGGGCGCTAAGCTTTTCTCTGCTGTCAGATTAGATCAAATCTTGTTATATCGCAACTGGGACCCACTTTTTGACAAATTTAACAATAGAATTTTATATAAAGCTATGACACCGTTCAGGGTTTTTTACATGGGAAAAAATTACCTGGCTTACGTAAACGCACCCCAGCAGTTTACATCATATTGAATAACGCTTACGTCACTCAGCATACCATAATCCTAGAATACTCGAAACGATCACAATATGATTTAGTTGTGTTGATTTTTTTATTAAACTATCCAAAAAAAGGTTGTATATTTGACGCTCAGACGAAGAAATAATATAGACAAGAGCATGTAAAAACCAAGCCTATTGGCGTGTATTACACAAATTAGTTTGGGTTTTTAGGGTTTCAATATATTGTTCGTGACACTCCGTGTACATAATTTCTTCGTCTATATTTTAGTTTGGAAATGGTACTCAAATGGTACTCACATCCGCCACAGCGGCTCCTCCGGGAACTCGACGACGATGACGTCATCGGCCTGCGGCGTGCTGAGCCGGTGGTAGCACAGCTTCTGGTCCCGGTTCACCTCCGTCTCGGAGCCGTCCGTCTTGCCAGTCTGCTCCGGGTACCGCTGCACCACGGAATAAAGTATTGTCAATAATATATGTGCACGAAATTGAGACTAGTGTTCAAAAGCTGGTGACCTAACACGCCAGCCAAGACAAGACTTATGTCACGAATAATGCCGCACTGAGTAGCTCTATCCCTTTCTTAATTCATAGGAAAGAATGAGTCAAAATCGAAATTTCACACATTTTGTCTCGTCACAGCAAGCCATGTTGAGTCCGTTGCTTGCGAACTGATCAACAACCTTACGACTAGTGTTGTATCTTTCTTCTCTATTTCTTATCTTGTAATAATTGCAATTTTAATTTTACACCTTTTTGATATGGGATCGGCCAACGCGTTTAGTTTCTAGAGCGTCACAAAGGAACAAACATACATACATAGGCTGATAAACACATTACCCTCCGCAGTCGGGTAATACAACAGGATACATTATTCTAATCCTATATTATGCATGCAAATAATCATTTTATTGTAATTTAATGATGTTGAGAATCAATTCAATGAAAATCAATTACTTGACAACATTATCCTGCATCTATACATATAAATAAAATTGGAGTGTCTGTTTGTAATATTAAAATAACCGCTTTTTACTAAGTGCATTTGGATGTATACACGGTACCTATACCAAAACAACATTTTTTACAATTTTTGTCTGTCTGTCTGTCTGTTAGTTCCGGGTAATCTCTGAAATGGCTGGACCGATTTTGACGGGACTTTCACTGGCAGATAGCTGATGTAACAAGGAGTACTTTTATTTAAACATAGGATCTCACGAAAAAAAATAAAACCAATGTTGCAGCGTTGCGCCTGATTATATTTGATAGCAACAACCTGAAATGCGTCCCGCGGGCTCAAAACGCGCGAGCAGGCTGTTGGCAACGGTTGTGTCTGTGTTAAATACCACGCGAACGAAGTCGCGGGTAACAGCTAGTAATAATATAGAATATAATCAAAGGCTTCGTGTTGCATAGCAAAAACAATGATTGCGCGGACGGAGCCACGGGCAAATGCTAATGTAACAATACAACTGTTTAACATACTAGTGAACCCTGAGTTTGTGGGTCAATCACCACTGGGCACTAGGCATTAAATTGTGAGGGCCTCCGATGCGATCGTTAAGGAAAAACCATTATCTAGTGACCTTTCCTCATCGCGTTTATAAAGCATAATGTAATATTATACTTACAGAATAGAATAAACCTTTGTTGTCTTTGGTCCACGACATTGATGCAAACTTGACTTTTTCTAACACCTCTGGGTAGTCTTCGCCTGGAAGTTTAACACGAGCATGCTTTTTATTGTGTGTTGTGTAAATTATTACACTTTATAGAGAAATGGTCCTGAGGAAATGTAAACCCATAACAAAACGATAAAACATCCTTATTTTATTAGCAAAGAGTAACCATGGAGTTTCTTGCCCCTTCTTCTTCATAGGAGTAGCATTCCGAACTTACGGTAAAATTATATACTCGGATCGCGTCCAGTCCTGTAATATAAGCGCTGCTTAGATTGGAACCGTACAGTTGGTGTTCGTCTGGCGATACCATTTTTAGTGTAGCGACCACTTCAACCGCGTCACAAGCTACACAGATGGCGCTGCAGACGCATTCAGAACAATATACAATTCTCAACACAATCCTGAATCGCGCTATAAGAGTAAGATATATACAAGACTCCGACAATAAACGTCGGGGCATAGCGGCCGCCCCGCCAGGCATACCACCCGCCTGGCTGGAAGATCTTCCCTTTTCCGCTAAATTAGTGTTGAATGGAGGGAGAGAGTACAACATTATCCACTGGTCATACCTGTAGCGACATCTTTCAAGTGTATGGTTATCCAGTCGGACCCGCTGACGGAGAGTCCGTACGCGAACGTGGAACCGTCCTCAGTGAACCTGGTCCCCGAGAGCGCGACGGTGCCGTCCTCCGAGAGCGTGTTGGGGTCGAGGAACACGCGGGGCTCGCCGTCCAGACTGTCTTGCATGTACAGGACACTGGGGAGATAGTAGAGGGGGGGGAGGGTTATTATTAAATAAACATTTTTTAAATAAATTAATTAACATACATAAGGGGTCGTTAATTAATGACGTGGTGGGTTTTTTTAGCAACTTTTTATTTCCCACTCCCTCGGGTGATACGCGGTGCGGTTTTTGATCCCCTCGCACTTTTTCGAGCCTCACGTGATTTCCGTGGACGACCCCTAAGCTCCAAAGATTTAGACATAATATAACAAATATTATATTATGTATAATGTGGGCGTCCCATTTTAATACGGTTGTACACTTTAACCGCAAGCAAATACGCATAATTGTTCGCTAAACAATAAGGTTGTAAATACTATTGTATATTACTTACTTCTGATTCTGTAGCCCTGTGTTTTTGAAGAAAAAGTATCTGTCGCCCCTTCGGAACGGGCACGAGTATTTGGGGTAGTTCATCAGCTCGGTGAGTCGCTGGTTGATGTCGGCCTTCACAGGACACGCGTCCAGGTACGGCCGGGTGATTTTGTTCTCTGCCTCTATAAACTCTTTGGTTTCGTTGGAATCTGGGTCCTCTAGCCAACGGTACGGGTCTACTATCTGTGGCACAAAAGGTAATTATTGTAAGACTTTTAGTCATGATGTAAAGTCAGAAGTCAGTGTCAATATTTTTTTATATATTCTGACTTCTCGAATGCGCTAAGAAGGGCAAGTTCAAGGCATAGTAGGTATACCCTTTTTGAATCGATCTCTATAACAACACGACATCAATATAATAAAATCGAAGGCGTTTGCGTATGGTTTTATTTCTTTATGTACGACAATAACAGACAGGACTATAGAAAAACAAATATATACCTGCTGATAAAATATGAACAAGTCATGTCTAACCCGTATCCGATAATTATAGGTAACCTTTTCTGTATAAAACATCTGGTATATTAAAAGGTCAATGTGCTATAATTATCGTGGTTAGGATAAACGAGTTTTTGAGGTATTCCGAATGAGCCGCGGTACGGATTGTAGCGATCAAGCGAACGAATATGAGTGGGCCGTATTAGCGATGGCAATCAAATTAAACGTATAATGATTCGGACAACATAGTGGCCCGCCCGCAAAGGTACTATTATAAAAATTGGGCCTCGGACCCATCGTCCCCTAAATTTCTAAATCCCCGTAAATCCCCGCGTCGCGCTGAACCCGTAGGAAATTAAATGTAAATGGGACATCTACAGATTTTTCCATGCCCACTCGCCCTTTTTCAATATTTTTCTCCATTTTATGGATTAGTGAAATTTAAATGACGATTTCTTATATTTACACGAATACTACACATTGTAATAAAACGAATTTTAAGGATTTTACGAGTCCACCCGTGCGTGGCCTTATTTGCTGTAAAGCAGCGGAAACGTCGGGAACGCACATAATATAAACGCGATAAAATACTTAAAATTAGTTTTATTACAATTTAAATTATTTGCGGGGTAAGTGGTGCGATTTGGTAGAAGTCCAGTGAGTCCGAGAACAACTATTTTGTGTTGCCCTATATAACCTAATTTGAAAACGTTTGACGTAACTGCGAGACGCAATCGCAATCAGTCTTGTTCTTGATATAATAAGGTGGTCTTGGTCTTGCATTCTCGCAAGAATAAGGCCGTAGGTTCCTACCTAACATTACACAAATTACATCTTGAAAAATCTTAATGACAGGGTTAGTGGGGTGGCCACAGCTTTGACGTCGAGGACGCGGTACCCATCGGCGATTCTTACTTGTTAGGCCTTGGATTCACGAGAGAAGCCACATTCAAGGGAGAGTTGTCATGTACGCAATCCCTTGTCTCTTGTAGTTTGGTCCATACAAGATGTTATGAGAAGACAAACTGGTATCGAATTAAACGGGGTCAGGTTTATAATTGTGAATACAAATGACAGCGATGTTGAGGTAAAACGTTTAAATATACAAGTTAATATATTCGATTTATTTGTGTTTTGAAAAGGTTAGACTGAGGTAAACGTATCAAGGAACTATTTTCCGGATGTGCAAGTCCTTGAAAAATTAAAAAAAAAAAAAACAATCAAATTGAGAACCGCCTGCTTTTTTTTTAAGTCTGTTGAAAATAAAAGAGTTTTATGCACGATCTCAACGTTTTGACTACATCAATGTGCAGTTATTTTTAATATGCAAAAAATGATGCAGAAATCGCGGTTTTTATATGTATAATTATCGCGAATCGACGAACATTGATCCCGGATTCAATAGGACCCATAATAGCCATGGCAATTATGACTTGTTTTTAAACTATGGTATAGAGTAACCAGCTTTTTAGTTAGTTGGAAGAATTGTTTTAATAATTACTTGGTACCTAACATAATGCGCAAAGGTTTTTAAAATGGAGTTTTGTTAATCTACTTTGTTATCTTGATTCTATTAAATTTATATAAAAAGTAGTAGGCAAATTAACCAGTCTCAGAAACTAAGGAATCGATGTTAGAAAGGATTAGCCCCTCGAATCCTGGCCGAACCCTGTGCCAAATGAAAATCAGTGCAAAATTTGTAATTGGAATTTATTAAATCTCACCCTGAGACACATTCAACCCGGTCTTGGTTTAATTTTTCTTTTTCAATTTATGTTACCTAAGGGTGAAGTGCATCATCCACGGTTAAAAACATATAACAAGTCAAATCCATAGAGAATCTTACAGAATCTATAAATATTTGAAGGTAGTTGAACTTAACCACAGAGGTACGCTCCGGTATTAATAATTCGTTTTTATTTGTGTGTTATTTAGCTATGCCTGTTTTTTTTCTCTGTATTAAACACGTGACACGTAGGTAGATACTTAGTACGTAGCAAAAACAAGACCAAGCAAGCGGCAAACGATGTTCTTTATTTAAAACATAAATAAAAAAAAAACTATATGCCCAATAAACAAACCAAAAAGGTTCAATTAATTTTAAAGCGTAAGGACCGTAAAATAAAAACAAAAATATTATAATGGACACGAGCCGTGAAATATTGATTCTAAAGTGCGGATTAGTACCGTGTAGTGTAGTTTATTTTTTTGCGGTCAATGTACCTATGTATATCGAATCGATGAATATAGATAAACAAAGCGAGTAGATGAGACAATGACGCTCCTGATGAGCTGTCCTTTTAGTACAAAGTCAAATCATTTATTTCGTATAGGCCTACGGGGGCACTTACAAATTATCATTTACATTTATTTTTCTTAACTCTACAACCGGATCGGAACGCGACCTCAACTGAGAAGATTCGGCGAAAAACTCAGCGGGCTTGTCTTTTTTTACAAAATATATTTTTTAACACTTATTTTTAATAAGCATGTTTATTACAAAAAAAATACGAACTTAAGGATACCTAACATAAGATGAGTCTCACATGTATTCATTGCTTATCTCAAATATTACGATCAGTGTCCCACAAAAAACATTCAACAGTATCGAATAAGATAACTAACTAAATTTATTTTGATTTATGATCCTCAAATGTAAATAGGTATCAACAATTTTAATCCAAAGCATGATGTATTGCATTTAATCTTAGTTATTTCAAAATCAGCCCGTATATATATATATATATACAGGGTGTAAGGGGCTAGGTAACGAAAAATTTGGGTAAAGGTACACCCTTAATGCCTATAATAATATTATACAAATCATTTATATCTAAAGTCATGGGTAACAAATGCTGTACTTTTTGAGCGGGCAATGTATCGTAAACAACGCGACCACAACACAACGCTCCGCGCGATAACCGACGACCGAGTTTCAATTTCAATCAACAATGCAGTTTTAGATCTACAGTAGTATGTTTTTTTTTTAATTAAAATCGCGTTGATAAGATCAAAGGAAAATTCAAACTGTGGGGGGTCCAGAACCATGAGTTGAATCTATGGTATCAGTTTTCGTTACGAAACCAATAACATCTTGTATACAGGCTGTCCGCCAACCCGCACTGGGCCAGCGTGGTGGACTATGGCCTAATCCCCCTCGCATTGAGGGGAGGCCCGTGCCCAGCAGTGGGACATTAAAAAGGGCTGGTATTATTATACAGGCTGTCCTTGCAGAACTTGAAAAAAAAAGTAAATTAAAGCAACATTTATGGTTATAAGATAAGATGAGTGCGTTTGCGCATTAGACGCTTCAGAGACGGCATCTAGTAGGTACATTTGCATGATAACACACTGACATATTTAAAGATTGTGTATGTCTGAGAGAACCCCTCGAAAGATGTGTGAAGTCCGCCAACCCGCACTGGGCCAGCGTGGTGGACTATGGCCTAATCCCCCTCGCATTGAGGGGAGGCCCGCGCCCAGCAGTGGGACATTAAAAAGGGCTGGTATTATTATTATTATATATATTTAAAGATTTATCGCCCTGAGACTATGTGCCTTGGGCCTATAAGAACACAAATCCATGAGCATGAAAGGCACCCAAAGCTGAGCGCGTGGCTGCCGCCGCCCCAGGCCATGGCCCAAGGATAAATACGCCACTGGTCCTAGAGTTATGCCAAAGTTACATCCAAACTACTGACATTCTAGTATTGATAGGTTTACAAACTATTATCCCCAAGTAATGTTATGTGAGTGTGAGAATAATGTTGCACCGCGGCACCGCGCGCGGACCTGCGGGCCGAAGCTATACTTACGTATAACTTAAAAGTAGCACGTAAAATAAAATAACAAAGTACCGCTTGATTGACCACGACCACGATCTCTAGTTTCGTTAGCATACGTGACCTTTGTCGAACAAAACTGATTATATATATATAGTGAACTAGTAATGATTATCGCGCAATTCATTGCTTCAGATGTTTAGGTAGGTATGACGTCAACACAATTAGTTTTGAACCCTTATTAGTATCGTAGAAAATCGATCAGGCATCTATGTGCGCGGCACGTTTTGTTTGTTCTAGTAATTGATTTTGTTTGTACCGCAAATGAACGATTATGAGTTTAAAACAATTGTGCATATGTCATCTTGCGGTTAGCGGTGAGGTACACAAAAAATAACAAGGACTTTTTGTCCTAATACCCCGGACCGCAACGTGATCTATAATGGGTATTTTTTTTAAATACCTTGTTTCTGAATAATATCTAATTTTGCTGAAATATTAACTATTGTGTTCTTAAACGTGCACGAGTGCAGGATTAAATGGTAAAACTTGACTTTTTGAGTCCGATAATTTGTCAGTAAAGCATCCTCCAATTTACTGATAGGGTTATAGGGGGTGTAAGCCTGGTATAAGTTAGACCAGCATAAACTCTCTTGTACAGAATGATTCAGAAATGGTATATATTTTTTAAAATTGAGATTTCGAAATTCTGATTTCACGGCTTAGTATAGCCTTTCTGCATCAGCCTGTAAGTGTATTTAAAAGTTATTACTACTTGACGTTGGCAACATACCAATATATAATGGATATATATACATGTTCTAAAAACAAAAAATCTATCCACATTTTAATTTTTATCCCATTATTAGGTAAAGGTAAGTACTATACATGTATTCAATCCCCTCTGTTGTCACTGACACATAGGTTCTGAAACCAGAGTGTTGGCATAGCACAACAGTGGGATAGTATTGATAAACACAACGTAGGTAAACATGAATTGAAAAGACATCAACAAACGTAATGTACGGCTTGTTTTGGATTCATACCTTAGTTCCATGGTAATCATCAACAACGGTGTCGTCCCGCCTCGCGTCTGGGTACTCGAAGACCATCTTCCTGGGCGATGCGGAGGTGGAGGCGCGTGCGCACTGCAACAACCCACACACTGACACAACACAAGCATAAACGAGAGCGCGCATGGTGGACCTTGTGCGGACTGGCACTCGGTGCCGACTGTACCGCGGCGCCACGAGAAACCGCTTATATGTCAACACCATCGGTACAATACCACCAACCGTGTTCTCGCATGAAGCCTTCCAAAGCAAAGAAGATACATTGGTGATAGACATTCTTCTAGACAGGACAGCTTGACTGACGGTAGGTAGGTTTTTTTTTCTTCATTTGTTTATATATCTAGTCTGTTATGAGCGGCCAGTAATGTCCGAGTAGCGGGAATTATACTTGAAAAAGTTTTCATTGCAAATTAAGATTGCCAGTGTTTTGGGGGGGCTATTATCATATATCTTCGACATATATCTAGAACGATGATAATATTATTAAAGCATAAGCTGGTATTTGTGACCCGAAAGATTTTTTTGTCTGTCATTGGAGGTACCTTGTATGTTATTTACCTCTCCGTAAAAGGACAAGAATAACTTAATTATGTTTACCCATAGAGTGACATTTACGGCAATTATCATTAATGTTAATAACCTTGTTATAAACACCATATACCTATCTACTAGTTGTAAATGAGCAAATATTAACCCAGTGACACCCCACAAATACCAAATAGATAAGTACTAAATCATATTTTATAACATACTGCTCATATGAAAGCTACATATCAAATTATCTTACACATTTCAAAGATATTCTTTATTCCTGTATGGTAATTTATAGTCGGAGTGTCTATCTCTGTCGCCCTTGCGCTAACTTATGGCGGTAGCGTCACATATGCAAAAACATGCTGTCCCTGTCATACTTATTTATGAAATCCGTGGTGTTAGAGGGATGGAAAACGTAATGTTATCGCAACGCTCCGTAAAAAGGCTGATCACTAACTTCAAACGACTATATTTAGCTAGTGCTGATTAGTGCAGTTGGTAGTAGGTGGTGACCCTGCTTTATGTGCCGAGGGCCAGGGTTCGAATCCTGGCAGGAATAAACTTTGTGTGATGAGCATGAATATTTATACCCGATTCGTGGATGTTTAATATCTATATAAGTATTACATACTGAGTAGGCCCTCAGTCCATTGTACGGTACCCATAATACAAGCGTTGCTTGCGCCGCCAAACGGCGATTTGTAAGTATACGACGCGCGACGCCATATTCTATATGGACCATAGACCATTGGTGCTGTCCAATTTACGATTCTAGATAAAGCGCAATAAAGAGCAGTATCAATTAACAACAATATGTAACAATAAAAAGTCTACACGTTCGGGTAGTATGAATTATCTAATAACATTTTCAACTATCAATATGACTTACGAAACTCGGAGAAAGTGCTCAACAAGGTATAATTGTGTTCACACTACGTGATCAACTGTTATTCTGTACTGTACGCTGTTCTTATCACCCATATTATTATTATTATCAGTCGGTCGTAACTATACTTAACATATATGAGATAAATAAACGTGCAGATAATAAATGGTCTCAATGAATCTCTGTAACCGAACGCTACATTTAATTACAAATCAATGTTATTTTGAACAGTGGCTCCCAAACTCAACAATTGCTTGTATCTGGGGGAAACGTAAATAGGTAGCCATATTACATCAGAAGTTCGGCTTATATTTGAGGACTATATAGCCGCTAATACGTGTCCAATAGACTTACATATTTAACGATCTATGATCCTAGATCAGTGTTATAGATACATCGTAATATCCCTCATATAATAATCATATTTAGATGTACGTGGTCTACCAACTTGGCTATCAAAAGCAGTGATAGCCAAGTTGGTAGCACGCTTGCCTCGGTAGTGAGGATCGCAGGTTCAAACCCCGACTCGCACCTCTGAGATTTCTGAATTTCATGTGCGAATCTCATTTTCAGCCATTCTTATCACTTGCTAAACAGTGAAGGAAAACATCGCGATGAAACCTGCATGTCTGAGAACCCCTCGAAAGATGTGTGAAGTCCGCCAACACAGCACTGGGCTAGCGTGGTGACTATGCCCTAATCCCCCTCGCATTGAGGGGAGGCCTGTGCCCAACATGTATGTATTATTATATTATTATTATTAGATCTACGTAAGCAGACTACCTAGACATATTCTTGACACAGACACGCACAGTTTTAGGAGCATAGTTGAACTCTGCCGAGATGCGAATATAAAGAATGTTAAGATGGATGTATGTATGGAGTAACGCGAATGGATAAGGTGAGGAGGTACATAAGAGGTAGTTTAAAAGCGCCTAGCAGAGATTAAGAAGCAGGTGGCTGGAATGGTTTGGTTATGTGATGAGAAGAGACGAGAAGCGTGTGATCAAAAGGGCTATGAGTATGATTGTGGATGGATATAGATCGAGAGGAAGACCCAAGATAACACGTATGGATTGAAGGAGGTTGAAGTGGACGCGAGTGTGACAGAAAGATTTTCATGAACGGTACAATGATAGCTTATAACTATATCAACATCTTGAATATTTTTTACGTGGAGAATGGTCTCAAGAATAATAGAAAAAAAAGACCGCGTGTATGTCAAAATACACAACGAGGTATTCATTAAAACTTCGTTTCACCTTACATACCGGGTTATTGTATACTTACGAAAAATATTTCATCCCATGAAATGAAAGGGTGCTCCCGGGATGATAAGAAAAGCGAAAGTCCACGCTTAGATACAAAGTCGCGGGTACAACTGGTACTCAATACATTAACAAACATATACCATAGAGAACTATTGTCCATTGATATGGCGCGCCATGGACGAACCATGTGTCATATCAGATTAAGTATATTCAATGCATTATTATGCAGCTCGAGTAAGCGGAATATGTGCGGTACTGACGTAGATAGACGTTAACTTGTTACATCCTAAACCTATCCATGGTTATTATTACTGGATTGACAGAATATTTAAAGCAAAATTAAATAAAAAACCGGATTAAGCCAAGATGATATAGCACTTTTTAGAGTTCCATTCCAAAATGTAAAAAATGGAACCCTGATGGTGTGACTATGTCCATCTGTCACAACCGTTATATATGGACAAAACACAGGATTTATTTTATATAAATTTTACTATTACTCATTGGTATGGAGCCCAAACTATGGTGGCAAAACGAACACCCCTAATTTTATAGATGTTATAACTTTATCAAACATTATGTAGTACTGCACCCAAGAGTTTTGTTTTGCGCAGTACTATACAATGTTTGGTAAAGTTATAAAACATCAATAAATTGTGTGTTGCAAGTATTGATTTGTTCACAACATTTAATAGAGTAAATAAGTGTAGCATTGAATTCTGCTTGTCCCCTGGAAGGTAATAATTAATTAATATTTAAATTCAGATGTAATTTCAGAATAAAGTCAAAACTGGCACTGAGTGATGCATGATAACCTTTGCAAGAATGTGCTCACCTAGTGTAAAATCTAGTTGAACCTTGATTGTGCTAATATACCATAAATATTCAGATTTTTCTGAATAATGGTTCACAACTAAATGAATGAATCATGCTACTCTTGTAAATATATTACTTTAGATTAATATTTTGTTAATGGACATTATTTTTGTTTAATAATCCTCAAAGAGTTTAGGATACCTATTTAGGGAGCCTCACTCAAGCTTATAAATGATTCTTCTCCATGTAGAGGAGGAGGCAATATAGAAAAAAACAATATTATTTTAAATATTTTATTGACAAATATTTACTAATGTGCTCAATTTCAGCCATCTTATTGTCTCTTAATAAATAAAATTACAGACAAGACATAGTGACAATATGAGGGTTCCTATTTTATTCCATTGAATCCTACAAGACTTCTATAAGGTAGGTTATGATAATGTAGCATATGGACTTCTGAGTGAATGCAATATTAAATTGCCATGATACCATGGGTTTGGATACCTAATACATAATGTAAGTAAATAACTAACTACCTTAGGATTTAGTAATACTAGACATCTACAATATTAATTAATTCAATCAATCAAATTTGCCCATAAATAAACCCTATTTATGAGCACATCAAGGTTCATAGTCATCTAAAGGATCCTCACATATATACAACCAATCAATCAATCTGTTAATGTGAATCAAATAGGACATCCAATAAATAAAGTTACCCACAAATATGGTCAATAATGGAGAAGCACTCTATCGGTCAGAACTTAAGGTCGATAATAGCAATAACAACGAGTTTTGTTGAACACTGTAGTAAAAGTGACTGACATTTTTTTTTGTACCAAACATATTTAGGTTATAAAATGTTTCGTCGACAAGTTTACGAAACTATTACAAAAAAAAACCATAAAATGTAAATGCCAATGAAATCACGGAACATTTAGAATTAATTTATATTGGCACAGCTGGTTAAAAATTCAAATTCCAATCATAGTCACTTATCTACACTTATTTATGTGCAATTGAAATTATATACACTTACCAATGTATGTTTGTTGATAGCAAAACTTGTTGTAGTACTCACGTAAGTGAACAATTTGCGTTGTTTAATCGTAAATACGTTAGAATTTGATAAAATACGACAATGATTGGCAAAAAAACGACGCACTGCCATACGATTTGACATTTTTGAGCTGGTGTTGCAAAGTATATAAAAAAGTAGTAAAGAGCAAAATAATTGCAATATTTTGGTAGATTTTACGATAGAGGTTGCTCTGTTGCTATTTCGAACCAATTTTGAAACTGCACCCTAACTTGTTCTCTTATTGGTTTAGCATTTGTGCACACTGTTAAATTCCTCTATTAAACAAAGTCTTCTTGTTTTCAGAACTCACTGTAAAAGACTTACAAATGTATAAAGAAGGCAGAAGAGCAGTGATAGCCAAGTTGCTAGAACGCTTGCCTGAACAACGATCGCACGCTCAAACCACGGCTGGTACTTCTGGAACTTCTGAATTTCATGTGCGAATCTCATTTTCATCGATGAATATCACTTGCTAAGCGGTGAAGGAAAAGATCTTGGGGAAACCTCGATGTGTGAGGGAACCCCTTGAAAGACGTGTAAAGTCCGTCAACCAGCACTGGACCTCTGATGGAGTATGGCCTAATCCCCCTCGCATGATGTTAGGCCCGTGCCCAAAAGTGGGATATGGGCCATAAAGGCTGGTATTATTTTCATATTTTTATGAATGAAAAGTTTCTAGTAGGTAGAAGCCGTATAATCACTTTCAGCACATTATATTATTTCGTGATTATTTCTCTATAAATAGCCCAAGTGTTCACTAGCATTTATGATAACTTATTTTTGTATTTTTAAGGCTCGTTGCCAATTGCTATGATAATGCAAATGCGAAATGAACATCACATTCGAATTGTGTGAGAAAGTTATCAAGCACATATGGAATAAAACAATACGGTTGAGAATTAAAATAATTTATTAACGATGAGCGGTCACAGCGTCCTACCTACACGAGCAACGTAACCCGTCGTCCGTCGTAAGGCACTAATCAACTAACGGACGCACCGGACAACAAACAATCGGTAAATTATAATGAGACACTACAAAAATAGAGTTCTTATATCAATTTAATACTCCTCCTCTAGAAACGATACTACTCCTATAGAAACGAACACACAATGTTACCACGACACTACAATAATTATTTATGTGAAAACTATCGCGGTCACGGAAAATGATAAGTAGTACAGTACTGTAAGTAGTATAGGTTGCGTCAAATCAAATGAACAAAGATGGCGGCACTATATGAATTTGGCATACGCAGAGCAGCGGGCTTAGTCCAATTTATTTGACGTGCGCTGTATCATTACACTTACATTACCTGTTTATGGGACTTTCGTTTGTCACTGGGCGGAGTTTATCCGGGAAAAAAATTACGTCAATTAACGTCACCCTGTAGTAGTGACACGACTACGTTGTCAAGCGTCAAAATCAAATGTGGCTGATAACTTCACATGGACACAAACCAATGCTTATTCCTGAGAGCACAGCATTGTATAACTTAGTTTGTAAACAATTGTAATAACTTTGAAGTTCACTAAAATACTTTTGTTTTGACGTTAGACACCAAACGTCACTTTCGTGGCCGCCGCGTGGTAAATCTACTAAATGCAACTCAACACAGAACTTATTGTATATTAAACTTCATGATATTTACAATAATACGTAGGTATTAAAAAAAAGTGAGTAAATTTGGTTCTTTTAGGAATGCTACTAAATCTAAAAACTAGATTAGCATAGAAAATAACTAACGTAGTCTTAATACTGACGTTCGGTAATTTTAGTCATAAGAGTGTGGTGTGCTATGATGAAGTATTATTGCAATCTTTTTTTTGGCTAGAAAATGGAGTTAAGAGTCCTACATATATAATTGTGGTGTTTCGTATCTCTTTGTGGATGCCACTCGTTTTAGTCGTATCGATACATTCTAACAGTAGCGCCTCTAGCAATAGATTCGGTATCGAATTTCAAAAATGGAACTCCCGTACCCGACAACGGCATAATGATACATATGGACAAGCCTTTAGTTTTATTGCAATAATAATTCAAAAAACACTCCTAAATATCTAATTATATCATACTTGGTAAAGAACTTTTCTACTAAGCATGGATATACTTGCACGTAATGTAAACACACGACGGATATTTTCCGGACAATATGTTATAAAAAAAAAAACAATTCGCGATCAATAAAAAAAATGTCAATCAGTAGGGTACACAAAATTAAATGTTGCGTGCACGGGGATACCAGCACATTGCGGGAGCATGTTAAATGTACGTTTTATGTCTAAGAACTGATCAGTGTTTGTTGGTAACCAAACAAAAATATTTGTAATATATATACAAATCCTTATAATTATATTTTTATATTGTGAAAGGGCCTCGGTAGATATTAATATAATTACTATAATAACGCTAAAAAAAGCTTATTGCTGCTTTTGCTAAAAGCTTTATTACTAAAATCTACAGCCCTAAATAACGCCAGCGTACCGAAGGTTAAATTTGGTATCCATTTAAGGTTGAATATCGTACAACAAACGTACACCCTAAGACATACTATTTGAGCTTTAGGTAGCACGTTGTGCACCGACGTTACTAGGGGCAACTGCTCTCAGATATGGAGTTTTCGACCTTATATAGAAAATGGGTCCTATATTAAAATCGCGACTGTACCTATAAGTCTTGACTGCAAACATTCAAAACAAGACCCGTGGCGATAGCATTAAGTATGACCTTGATTGCACCAATTTTTGTTAACGATCTTTAAAAGAACGCCCAATAGAAATATCAAAGGTGTAACATCAAATGCAAGTGTATACCATCATAGCACGAGAGTTCGTTAAGACTAGATGCCAGCTTATTATCAAATCTTATTAATATAACACTATTGTTTATAAAAATGCATCTAAGGGTATAGGCATAAGGTAGGTATTACAACATTGGATTTCGCATATTAAAATTGTTCTGTGGATGCTGATGCAGTACTGTACAAAATGTGTTTTATGTCAATATGCAGATGTATGTTAATGGTACCGTATTTCTATCGATACAGTACCGCATTGCAAGATACAGAGGATTATATAAAACAACGATACATGGAATGGAAGTAGGCACAAATAGTTGTATCAATGCATATTCATTGGAACAACATATCCTTATTCTCGCGAATGATGGCAGTTGTGACAGTTTGCAATAGGATCTGTTATCATATTGTCTTTGATTAAATTTAGTTTGTATGTTACTAGCTGTCCTGGCGAACTTCGTACCGCCTCAGAATCAAATGTATGCGAAAATGAATTTATTGGTACCCTATGAAAAATTAAAACAAATCTATCCCACGGGAACCATACATATTACCGGGATAAAAAGTAGCCTATGTGCTATTCCAGACTATAATCTATGTCTGTGCCAAATTTCATCCAGATCCATTCAGCCGTTCTGGCGTGATTGAGTAACAAACATCCATCCATCCATCCAAACTTTCAGATTTATAATATTAGTGGGATCATAATTAAGTACTACATAATCCTTTTATGACACACTGTGATAGGATTATAGGAATATATTACAGATATTTGATACTAAAGTTTGGTAAAATCAAGTGGGTACTGTAGAGAAAAATGGGGCCATGTTTCTCAGTCGCACACGCAGTGCCTTATGGCAGGGTGACGTCATTACTCAATAGCTTTTAACCGTTTTCGTTTATCTCGAATATTTTTAATGTCCGTATTAGAGATATTTAAAAAAATATTTCACTGAGTAATGGTAAAAATATATCGAAGAAATGACCATTATTCGTCGCCCCGAGCGTAACATTAATTAAAAAATAAATGTAGTTTACAATTAAAGTGCCATCCCTAGCAAGAATGTGTCCCATATCTCGTGTATAGTTTTCAGTAATGAGACAGCGAATTGCAACTATTTCTGGCTACTTGAAATCCTGGAATGTCATAACCATATAATGTGTTTAAAACATAAAATGTGCTTTTACATCAAACAAGTGTTACAATTTATTACAATTCCTATAATTATTATTATCATCGATACAAATGTTGAGATCATTTTGCGATATTAGAGTGCTCAATTAATTTTACTTTTTGAGATCTTAAAATATTGTCAATTAAAGATGTCTGACAATATGACTATGATGAATATAGGAGATCAATAAATTTCATATGCAAGCACAATGTAATACTGTTTATCAGCCGTATTAATATACAGAGTGATTCAGAAAGGTTATATTAAGCCTCGAACCTGCTCTTCTTTAGTGCATTTGTAATCGTTAGGTGCATTTTTTTTTTAAATCAATTTATCGAAATTCTGATTTCAGATGCGTAGATTAAAAAATACGCTAATGAAACGCAGGTTCGAAGCTTAGTACACCCATTCTTAATCATGCTGTAGACACTTTTTAAACGAACACCAAACACACGTTTCATTACAATGTTCTAGTTTTTTTTAATTTCCACCAAATATGTAGTTTGTCACGGCACTCCTTCACGGCACAACTGTCCGATTATTGGCAAATATATGAACACACATGATATGTGGCGTCTCTGTCTACGAGAAGCTGTCCTGCTCGCACTCGTCCCAGCTGTCGCACTCGTATTGGTCGTCGTAGTCGTAGTCGATGTCGCACGCGGCGTGCCCGGTCGCGTCCGAGCTGATGTCCGTCAGCGCCGCCTCCGACACCGGCTTCGACGAGATGTCCAGGATCTGGAGTTGTAATGCAGATGGTGGGACACGGAATTGTTAGGTGATAAATAAATAAATATCGCCATACGAACACACAACCTATACGGTCCCACTAATGTAGGATTGAGCATTGCTTAATAGCAATGCTTGTGTTATGGGTACCGTACAATATACTGAGGGCGAACTCAGTATATAATACTTATATACATATTAAACATCCATGACTTGGGTACAAACGTCCGTGCTCATCACACAAAGCTTGTCCCTACCAGGATTCGCACCGGGGACCCTCGGCGCAGAAAGCAGGGTCACTACTCACACATACACAGGGTCAAAGGTGAACCATCTTTCAAAGTCAAAGTGCGTGCAGTTACAAATTGTGGGTGATGGTCATTCTATTTTTTTTGTTTTCTATGGTCTACATCCAGCAGAGAATATGATTTATAGTGTCCATACATTTAGTACGACTGTAATCTCGTCATGTCCGTATTTTGAATATTTTAGGTAAAAATTATCGTGGTGGACATTATTTACGGCGCTAAAGCCAAATCCGCCATTTATTAAAAAACAAATAAAAAAAAAATTCACTAATAGGAAGCTGCATTATCCCAGAGTGCTAAACACTATGTTTTATCAAAGTACAGAAGTATTGAATGTATAATAATAGATGCCGTACGTCCGCGGACGACCTCAGGCTGTAGTTGTCGGAGTGGTGGTGGCTGTCGGCGGACAGCGCGTGCGGCGCGTGGGGCGCGTGCGGCGCGTGCGGCGCGTGCGGCGCGAGCGAGCCGCGCTTGGCGTCCGAGCGCGACGCGCTCTTGCCGCCCGACCGCGCCACCTCGGACGGGTGCGACCGCTCTGCGATACAAATATACCATTCAGATTCTATACCGAGCGAGGAATACTGTTATAAGAGATCTATTTAAGCTGAAGGAAGATGTAACTAAAATCGATTATAGTATGCTAAGATGGTTTGACCAACTTTTTTATTACAACTTTCATTTGTATTAGGTCATCGAGTATACCTTTAACGAGAGGATCCGCCAGCGACACGGGCGAGCCGCTGCGAGGCGAGCCGAGGCTGGCGCTGTAGTACATCTCCGGGCTGGCCTCGAGACTATCTGTGTGACAACACGGATATTATTCATTGGATGACAACTAACGTTATATCTTCATATTAAAAGTCATTGTTATCACTTGAAATATAGCGATGACATCACATACCTTTACTTCTGTGATGTGTTTGTTTCTAATTAATGAAAATTTAATTATAAAATGTGTAACAATAAGAGTAAAATATTTTGCCGGGCCAACAGTAGGTTATAAAAATAACATTCCCAAATAAATATTATTAGGAATTTCAAAAATTACAGTTGGTATTGAGCGCATGGACAAACACTACTGGATTAACCTACTGGTTGATCTGTTAAAATAATTAACACTATCCTTGTTACACCTTATATAAGTTAGTAAGTGATTGAGATTTTGGGGTCAAGTCACCTTCGTCCGTAGGAGAATTAAGTACCCTCGAGATACCCTACACGTGACCCTGGGTGGTGCCAACTAAGTGACAACTCTACTGGTGGTAGGCTTCGGCCGTTGTTAGTCACCACCCACTGAACAAAGCCATGTCGCCAAGCGGCCTAGCCGTGTTCCGGCGTGATGTTCGGTGTTGCCATTCATGGATGGCGGGTCAGATCAGTTGCGCTTCATGTCCCTAGTGAATGTAGCGTCTCGATCTACTGCCGCCTTCCTACCTAGGCAAGTATGCTCCATCGTAGATCTCATCGTCACTTAACATCAGGTGAGATCGAGATCAAATACTTGCCTATAAATGTATAAAAAATAAAAAATAAATAGTAGACAAATATCCTATTTGAGTTTAGTTGTCATATATTTTAGAGATGTTTACACACAGCGACTACTGATATACTAAAAAAAAGTGTTTACCACAGTCGACGATCTCGTGGAAGACGTAGTTATCTATGGCGACAGGCTGTCGTATCCACGGGTGCGCCATTAGCTGCGCCACGGTGCAGCGGCTGCACGGCTCCTTGCACAGCATCCACCGGAGAAGCTGCTCCAAGTCTATGGCATGACATAAACAGGTGTTAGGGTAAACGTTGCAGATATTTTGGGAACTGATTAAATTCAATTTTGGTTTATATGGGTCCAGCGACTTTCGGTTCCTTGACCAGTGTAATCAGTGTGAAATAATTTTAAAGGACGCTGAGAATATGTTATAATTACCTAATTACCCAATCACGGAGAAGTACCTATGCAAATAGTTTTAATACAAGGGTGCTAAACGCATAATTTTAAACCACATAAGACATTATACAAGTGCCAATTTCTTTGCCTAGTTCATGAGTATAAGCTATACCGATGTCGAGGTTCATAAAAATCCTTCAATTCATTTTCCATTTCAGCTAAAAAGACAGACAAAATTCCGGTTATAGATTCGACTAGCGGTACCCGCAACTTCGTGCGCATGTACATCTTTTTAACATTACCGGACGAACTTTCCATTTCTCAGGATAAAAAAATATCCCCACAAATATTTTTCTACAAAAATATGCTGTGTACATACATGACTAAGGTCACAGTCTTATCTTTTATAGATAGATATATACCTTCGGAAACAATTTGCGGGAACGCCAGGGGGCCCTGTATGGTGTCCTCGATGTCCGTGAACGGGTTAACAAAGAACGTCAGCACGTACAGTGTTATCCCCATTGACCACATCTCCAGCTCTGGGCCCGCGTATCTGTCGAACGAAACATTAGCACGATACAATCCAAATACACCGTCAAATATATAGTATTTTACAATGGTATTACATAGCATTATTACTCTGCAAAAAACTGAGATCATTAGTGCCTGCATTCTTCATTGCACGACACATTCTTTTATTGTTATGTAGTTTATTGATAGAATATTTCAGAATATTTTTTTATTAATTACATTATATTGTTACATTTAGTTGATGAGCACACGATTGCTTTGTTTTCGGTCAGCATGAAAAGAGCGATATTACAGAATAAAGCTAATCACGAACGAATCATATTCGCGATTCTATGTCATATAGTATTCTCTGTTTACTTTATTATGTGATATTTTTGATGATTCATAAGCAGTGTAATATTTATTTTTATATAATATTTATTAAAAAAAAATTAAGTTATAGTGGTTTTTAAGTCGGTGAAAAAATGGGGGCGCTAAAAAATTATTCATTCTCAAAGTGGGCAGTAGACAAAATAAGTTTGTGAACCTCTGGTTTACATGAATAAGCAATAAATATTGTGATAGGTCCTCACTTATTTCCAGCGAGTACTTCGGGGCTGCAGTACTCCGTGGTGCCATAGAAGGTGGAGAACAGGGTGCCTTTGCTCATGAACGTGGCCGAGCCGAAGTCGATCAGCTTCACGTGGAACTTGTTATCGATAATCACATTCTCGTCCTTGATGTCGCGGTGCAGGATGTTGAGCGAGTGGAGGTACTCCACCGCCTGAACGATCTGTTAATAAATAATTTATCATCAGAAAAAAAAGTGGGCGTATACAGGGTGTAGGCTGCGTAACGAACACTGATAACATGGTTTCAAATCATGATGATGGACGGGCCCAGAGATGGAATTTTCCGTTAATCATTTCATGAATTATATGCAACTTTTTTTCAGTGTTTTAAATCTCATAGGCGCAGGACCGACGGCTGTGCGTTCTCTTCGAGACACGAGCAAGTGATAACCATTATTTAGAATTCGCGAATGAAATCCAGAAATACCGTTTTTTTTTATACGAACACACCAACTATACGGTCCCACTTTAAGCTTAACGCTTGTGTAATGGACTGAGGGCGAACTCAGTATATAATACGTGTATACACAGAAAACATCCAAGACTCGGGTAACAACATTCGTGCTCATCACACAAAGCTTGTGTCCCTATCAGGATTCGAACCCGGGACACTCGGCGCAGAAAGCAGTCACTACCACTGCGCTAATGAGGCCGTCGATTGACGACGACGACGACGAATTGAATCTGCACCCCTTGTTTCCAAAGCGAGCGTTCTACCAACTGATGTATCGTGTATTACCTGTCTAAATATATAGCTGAGCAGCGGCTCGTCGAGGCGCGGCCGGCGCTCGATGAACTCGAACAGGTCCATGCCGGCGCCGTGCTTCTCCATCACCATTTGGAAGTACTTGTCATTCTCGAATACATCCACCACGCTCACCTGAACAAAATTCGATGGATACTCGGACTATGTAGCCTTAGTCCCAAGTCTGCTACAACAGCAACCGCATAGTAACTGTCACTTCTGACAGATATTGTATGGGATATCTGTCAAAAGTGACAGTTACTATGCGGTTGCTGTTCGATTATGAATCGATTGTGTTAGCAGACTTGGGGCCCTGGTCATGGTATCGTAAGGCGTACTCCTCTACTAAAAACTGTTACCATAAGTTGCATATATAAAACTAGTTATTTTGAATCACTTTGAATATAACAAAGATCCTAATTTCAATAATCGACTGAATGATTCACCATCCTAATCATGTATTTGTAAATTTCGAACCACCGTGGTATATATGTGTCTTGAGGAATGAATTCCTAAATTTGTATAAAAACCCATTGAAAAAAAGCGTGTTGTGAAACCCACCAGGGGAGAGGGAAGCTAACACAGGCTTTTAATGTGTTAGGTTAGAACACTTCTAAAATATTTCAAGTGGGGTAACATTCACATTTCATAATATGTTCATTATTGTCCTAATTAAAATGTCTGGTATACAGCTTGATCCGGAAGGGGTATATTACCATTGAACCTTTACTTTACTTTACTTTAGCTCATTTTCAATTAAGTGAAGCCAAAATATCACTTCTGAACGGCTGCCAGCACGCCGGTCGCCTCCTGTGTTGTAGTTTCTTCGGGGTTTTTAGGATGGGATGTTTACGGTATTTTGGTAATAAAAGTTCGTGTTGTTGCTGAGTCTTTGCTGTCTATTGTGTATTGAATTAACTTTTTAATATCTCACAGCACAATACAGTTTGTCTATGGTCTTACACAGAACTAATAGTCTATTGGTTTGACTTATGCATTAAAGTGACAGTGCCAGAAGTGATATTAGTTTTTGCTAGCGCCATCTAGTGTTCGTTAAAGTATGCGTTTTGAGAACACTAGATGGAGCTAACAACTTCAAAATCACACATACTCACAATGTTAGTATGCTTCAGTGTCAGCAGCAGGCTCAGCTCCAGCGGCACCTTCCTGCCATCGGGGCCGTCCACCCAGAACTGCGCGCCGACCTTCTCCTTCAGAATGAACTTGGCCACGGTCAGCAGCCGGTCAGATCGACGGTACGCCATTTTGACGCAGCCGTATGCGCCTTTGCCTGCGTTACGTACCGAGTGGAATATATTGCAAACCCCCACAGAAAAAAGGCGTAAAGGCTGTTACGACTGTTTCTTGCTTTTGCAGTTTCCTAATTTATATACTTGATTATAGATGTTCCTGATTGTTTTTGCTATATTTCTATAATTAAAGGGTGGCCTTCGTTTTTTTTTTTAAATTTATATTGCCATACTGATAACATCATGGCGACAATCCCGTTTGGTAACAGGCCTTTGGACGCCTAGCTACTCAGAAATACCGACAGTAGTTCTAAAATTACACTATTATTTCCGACGAAAAAAGGAAGAGGTTATCGATTCGAGGGGTTGTTTTTTTTAATGTTTGACCACGCATTTTTTTTCTTAAATATCTTCTTCTTTGTTAGTGGCGTTTGCAGCTAATTGCCACAATTCTGCCAGTATCCGTGATGCTAGTCATAAAATTGGATGTAGATGACGGTGAGGAAAAAATATGTCCGCTGGAGTGAAAGACGATCCTTTGCCCTTATTGGCTTAAATATCTTCAAACCTGTACTTTTATAAAACTGTGACAAGCTGTGACAAGATATGACATTTGTCACCTGTAAAGTAATATACATGGGTGCTTGATGTTTGCGGCTTACCAATTTGCTTGAGCGTCACATAATGTTTGTTGTATTCTCCAGCAACTTGTTCATCGCCACATTGGCTCACCAGGGACATTGACTGCGGCCGGCTTCCAGCCGACTTGTTGCCCTAATAACATAAGGGTGATTATGGCTACGCGTTTCTGCTTTATAAATTGCACCTCTCTCTAGCTGAAGTGTCGTTAAGGCGAAAAGGTTCTAAAACGAGTCATAACACCCAGTCTCATGTGAGGGGAAGTAGAACTATGAAGAAACTCAGAATAGTATCTTCGTTAGGATACCTGGGGTCGAGTCACCTTCGTCCGTAGGAGAATTAAGTACCCTCGAGATACCCTAAACGTGACCCTGGGTGGTGCCAACCAGGTGACAACTCTACTGGTGGTAGGCTTCGGCCGTGGCTAGTCACCACCCACTCAACAAAGCCATGTCGCCAAGCGGCCTAGCCGTGTTCCGGCATGATGTTCAGTGTTGCCATTCATGGATGGCGGGTCAGATCAGTTGCGCTGCATGTGCCTAGTGAATGTAGCGTCTCTATCTACTGCCGCCTTCCTACCTAGGCAAGTATGCTCCATCGTAGATCTCATCGTCACTTACCATCAGGTGAGATCGAGATCAAATACTTGCCTATAATGTATAAAAAAAAAAAAAAACCTGCAACTGAGCCGGCAGTACGTGCTATGATCAGTCATTCCTGTAGACCAGGGGTTCCCAAACTCATTTTGTATACTGCCCACTTTGAGAATGAATTATTTTTAGCGCCCCCATTTTTTCACCTGCTTAAAAACCACTATAACATCAAATTAAATTAATTATTGTTAGTTTCTACACAACGCCCCCATTTTTTTTCTGGGTCTCTTTAGGCCTGCAGCGGCCACAAGGGGGCATTATCGCCCACTTTGGGAAAGGCTTCTGTGGACCCTGTTGGGGAAGTCGAGAGGGTGAAACTGTATATCACTCACCAGCACCAAGGAGTTGTCGGCGGTGGAGGCGAGGCTGGAGGCGAGCGTGGCGTGGCGCGGCGCGTGCTCCAGCGGCACGCCGAGCCACACGCAGCGCACGCGGCTGCCGCCCGCCAGCTGCATGCTCGACACGGTGTACAGCACATCTAGAAAGAAAGAAAAAAAAGAAAGAAAAAAAAGAAAGAAAAAAAAGAAAGAAGAAACATTTATTTGGCAACAACACCAGACACGAGATTACATAGAGAAACTTATAACTATTAACAGAATATCATTGTTAAATTTAAATAATAGTGTGTCAGATATAGTGGGTCATGTGTGTCTCATGGCTGCGCCAAACAGGTGTCCAGCTCAGCATAAGCCAGGCATCGAAGACGCCTGGCGCTGATTTTCGGCTGGAACCCACAGTGATTTCTCACGGATGTTTGTCATTTTTTTTTTATGTTTCCTATAATTATCTGCAATACGCACAACTTGTTATAAGCTATCTGAGGGTTTGCGTTATTTGAATCCCACATTTTTTTGGAACGAAGTTCTATATCGCGCGTTACGAAAGGGGGCTAGACGGAAAAAATTAAGATGAAAAGTTGTAACGACACTTTTTGCTATCTTTGTCGTTTGCATTTACATAATGGTTAGTATTTTCGAGACATTGCACAAGTGCCTCCGTGGCGCAATTGGCTATCGCGTTCGGCTGTTAACCGAAAGGTTGGTGGTTCGAGCCCACCAGGGGGCGATATATTTTTGTTTCCCAAAATTATTGATTTTGGTACATAATAAATAATAAAAAATAATAAAGGAACTTCGTTCCATCCGGGTGTCCCTTGACACCCCTAAAGTTTTTTATTCCATTATAGGCAAGTATTTGATCTCGATCTCACCTGATGGTAAGTGACGATAAGATCTACGACGGAGCATACTTGCCAAGAAGGTACCTGTTCACTCTCGACTTGGAAACAGATTGTAGTCAACGGGGAACAAAGACGCCGGTAGCGTGTTCCATTCCTTGGCAGTTCGGACGATGATAGTAGAAGCAAAACGCTTAGTACGAACCGAAGGAATGTCATGTCAAAGTAATCCCCCTAATATTATAAATGTGAAAGTTTGGATGGATGGATGTTTGTTACTCAATCACGCCAGAACAGCTGAACGGATCTGGATGAAATTTGGCACAGAGATAGATAATAGTCTGGAAAAGCACATAGGGTTCCCGTGGAATAGATTTGTTTTAATTTTTCATACTTTTTATTCGCGGGTAGAACCGCGTGGCGCAGTTAAACAATATAGATGAGCATTATGGCCATTCCTTGTAGCCATGGCAATAGGGCGATTCAAAGTAAATTAATTTCTTCTGCCCAGATTTACTGATTATGCCTAATTCATTTGCACCTGCTCCGTGCAACCATTTGGTGAAGTGGGCCGAACGATCTACGCTCACATCACTACACAAAAGCTCTCGTTGTATATTTTAAAGGCCGAGTGGTGGCTTCTGTAATATGTAGATACTCGTATATAATGTTCTTCTGCCTGCGATTCTTGACGTTCTTAATTATAATTTCAGCGTGTACTGAGCAGTTACTCAACTCAGTTTTTTTTTGTTTTATTCCGTGCCATTACACACGCGATCCGAAGGGATTGCAGTGCATATAAATAGTATATACTTAACGTGGATATACATTTTCTCGAAAGAATTTTCTGCAATACATACAATCAACAAAATTGAACCGTACACGAAATCCTGTATCCGCGCCTGGTTATAAGAGTATATAGAACACAATTACAATCTCTTCGCTTTCATGGGATTCCCGTGCTCAACAGTGGGACATTAAAAAGGTCTAGTATTATTATTATTATAATAGGTATTTATACAGAAGTGTGCCTCATATGGAATTCGTTAAATGTAGCTAATGAGATATGTTGTATACTCACTGAGTTCAGTGCCATCCTTGTGGAGTACCACGCCCCTATAGGTCCCGTCGGTGTGCTGGCAGTCGCCGGCGCCGTCGGCCGGCTCGGGCTTAGCGAGTCGCGCGTGCTGCGGTGTCGACGTCATCACGTGTGCGCGGAGGACGCGTTTGGCCACACACGGAGTTTCTGGCGCGTCGTCTGTAAGGGATAGACTGCTTAATGGCTCAAGCACTATGTTTGTCCCACTCACACCGAAGCTATTATAAATAAGTGTGACAGTGACACCATGCTTTCTCGACGACACGATTTTACGAGTTCCTGCTTACACTACAGAAAGACTAGATCGAAAAAACGATGAAGGGTGGATTTGTATACATTTGCGACACCACAACAACTATGAATTAGATTAGACATAGGACGCAGCTTCTGAGAATCACTGCAATAAATCCCAAATGATTCGGTATTCTTCGGGTTTCATCGTTAATCAGCGACCACTAGGCCTATGAAATCAAGTCAGGCTGAAATAGCCGCATTGGGCCGAACATATTTAAAAAATGATTCATGATCCATGCCAACGACGCATGATCACTACACCAACGACGACTTACAAATGACGAAGACAAGACCTCAGACGATACGCCTGATGATGTCTTCATCATCATCCATCACAATATAAATCCAGCCAATTGACCATGTCGTGGAATAATTGGCCTTTAGCACTACAAAGCTTAATGGAAAAAGCTAAGATTGAGAGGCTAGCTAGCTAGGTTTGTGACTAGGCTCGCCACACACTCCCACCACTGCTACTCCTGTAAGCCAGGATCTACAGTTGTTTCCAATGATGACACCGAGGTTTGACCCTCGGCGAGTTGTAGGATAAAGTTAATTGTCTTGGAACCCGCACGAATTTAATCGAAAGATAAAAATTGGAGGAGTTGGAAGCTAGCTAGTTAGGTCTGAAAACAATGATGACTATGACAATGAACAATGACTATTGACGGTTTTATCTAAGATGCTACGTATTTCTAACGTTATTGGGACTTACCAGTGTACAATCTCCTCGGCGCCGACTCAGTTTGAGTTTCCAGATCGTTGTCGTTACTAAAACTATCAACGCTCTCGTTGCCGTTATGATGAGGCAGTTCCTCGATTTCGCACCCAGGCGGTGGCATCTCGTTGATGGGCGTCAGGAAGTCTGCGCTGGTCTCATTGGAGTCACAGAAGTCTATCGATAGACTGGTCTTGTCATCTTTACCTTGCAAATTCGCCTTTAAGGACCTGTATTTACTGGAATCGAAGGATAGACGTAATGATGGATCGTTGTGTCTGACTCTAGGTGTACTGCCGGTCGGAGTCACCTCTTGCGAGTGCTGCGACGTGTAATATATAGAGTCCGACTGCTCAGAGGGTTTATTGCAAACCGGTTTAAGATTACTCTGTTCGGAACGCAGAATATTCTCAGATCGCGATTTAGAAATGCTGCTGCCGTGACAGTAGTTTTCATCGTCAATGGATAGGCCAGACATTCCGGATGTGACGTCCGGTTGGGCGGACGTGTCGTTGCGTTGCTCCGTCGTGCTGATGCTGGAGACCATGTCCTGTGTCGGTGTTGGAGTGTGGGTGACAATGCTGCAGGATTTGTCGAGACACAAAGCGCTGGAGGATTTCTCTCTGGTTGTGGATAAGATTGAGGGCTGTACGTTAAGAGACGTGCACGCAGATTTTTGGCTACCATTAAATGCTCCGCATGAGTCTTCATCGGTGTCTGAAGCTGAAATATATAATACTGAGCATTTATGTAGTCACTTATGGTATGCAAACTTTTAAAAGGAAAAATCCTGGTAATTACCAGTATAGTTTGGGCCAAGCTTAATCGCTAGAGACAAAATACTATCGAGCGGGAACTTATTTCGTTAATATGATACAGATGACAACAGTTAAGAGTTGGAAATGAATTGCCTGGATCTATAATAATACCAGCCCTTTTTAATGTCCCATTGTTGGGCACGGGCCTCCCCTCAATGCGAGGGGGATTAGGCCATAGTCCACCACGCTGGCCCAGTGCGGGTTGGCGGACTTCACACATCTTTCGAGCAGTTCTCTCAGACATGCAGGTTTCCTCACGATGTTTTCCTTCACCGTTTAGCAAGTTATAATCATGGTTGAAAACGAGATTCGCACATGAAATCCAGAAATCTCAGAGTTGCGAGCCGTGGTTTGAACCTGCGATCCTCGTTACCGAGGCAAGCGTTCTACCAACTTGGCTATCACAGCCTATACCTAAGAGTTCGTAATACGCCCCTAGGACAGGTTAACACGCCTTAACATGTCGACCTATCAGCCCAATTTCATTACCCAGCCTATCAAAAACCATACTACATTAAAAATACTACTACACGTACCTGATCCATCATTGTCATTGTTAACAGGCGACAGCATCATATTTCTATTTCGCTCTGGCATCTTCACTAGGTCAGCTGCTCTGCAGAAGTTCTGTATGACGTCATCGATATGGTGGCCGATGACGTCAGAGTGCGGTTTCCCAAACGTAAGCATCGCGAAGTGGTGGTTGCAGGCTGTTATTATACCGCCCTCGTCGACTACTAGGAGACCGCTGACATTATAGGTTACCTGGATAGGGACATTTTAAAGATTAAAATAATAATATACCCATTACTTGTACTCAACTAACTATTAAAAAATAGAAAAAAAATAAGAATACGATAATGTTGACATCAGCTTAGCATTTGTTTTCTTGATAGTAAATAATAATAATAATAGCTAATTTTAATGTCCCACTGTTGAGGATGGTTGGGCCATAGTCCACCACGCTGACGCAGTGCAGGTTGGCTGACTTCACACGTCTTTCGAGGTATTCTCTCAGACATTGAGGTTTCCCCACGATGTTTTGCCTTCACCGTTTTGGCAGGTGATACACGTATTTCGTACGTACATGCACGTATTTCGAAAGCCGTATGAAGTAAGCCACCATGGATCAGCACTACAGCACTGGTGGACTATGGCGAACCTCCCTCGCGCTGGGCGCAACGTGTAATAATAACACAACATTTATTTTGTTCTATAATGGCAATAAGCCACTATTACATTGGGACTAAAAACCATCGGCGAAGGCCTAGGTCTATTCTAAAGACTTGTCATGACTTGGGGGTTTCTGCAGCGCGCGTGACGTCATCGCACTAGTAACTTGATTATAAACTTGATAATATCAGTGAAGCATACAAGTCTGGTACTTACCCTAATGTTAATTTCATAAATTGGTCTTTGTGCTTTTATATTAGACCATGGTGAACTCTCCGTGCTCTCTGGCTTCGATATCCACAGGCACAGCGGAAAACAACCACCGTCTAAGGTTCTCCCTAAAATATAAAAGATACAACGTTTTATAAGGGAATCTACTACCAGTCCACTGGATACATTTTTCGTTTAAACCAGGGATTTCTAAACTATTTTGGGCAAGAGACACCTTTTTCAAAATTAATTGATACCTCAGACCCCCTAAAATGAAATCCCCTTTTTGAAACCCTTGCGGTGCAAATTTTCAGTCAGTCATTTGTGACATTTCTAGTTCCCTAGCCTAACTTGGCCCCATAGAGCCTTGTCGGAGAATGGATCGATTAAGCTAATAAAAATAATTTACGAAAATCGCTGTTCTTCGCTGTTATTTTTTTTTTGTTGCTGTTACTGTAAACGCCGATAGAAATGACTGAACAAATATGGGATAGTCTCTAAAGACCATACTCGCGTGGCTTAAACCGTTAATGTAACCTTTGCTGACCCATCCAACAATTCCGTCTTGTATAATACTTACCTAGATATTAAACGTCCATGACTCGCGAACAAACATTAGTGCTCATAACGCAACTTTTTACCAAATAGGATCCGATTCCAGGGTAGAGAGTAGCGTCACTACGCACTACCAACGGAACTAATCAGGTAGTGAAAGTAGTTGGGGCAGCCCCACCTGTGACCTTCTGCTTGGCGAGGTGCGGCGGCACGGGCTCCCCGCGCGGCGGCAGGCGCGCGGCCGGCAGCAGCGAGCCCAGCGGCAGCCCCGCCAGCGCCGCGCAGCTCTCCGCGCCGAACAGCGCCGCCGCCGCGCCGCCCGCCATCGACAGCACCGTGCCCGACTCCGCGTCCACCGTTAGCTGGACGAGATGGTCATTGCGATCAGAGTGTTTATTTTAGATTAAGAAATGTGCAATGTTTCAAATATCAACCAGTGTTCACGAATAAAAAAATATAGCTTGTAAATACTAAAGTATTGCTAGAATAAAAACCGCAAACGCATTAGTAGTAAGATGTGTATTGAATGTTTAAAAAAATTGTTTCATATTAATTAATTTATGATAGAATGTTTCCTTTACAGTACTGCTGAATTGTATATAAATGAACAATTGAGCATTCTACGAATTGTTTTAATTAATAAACGATAATACGTAAGTAGAAATAATTAACATAAATCTACATAGAATCATATTTACTTGAACAATAACAAATTTAGACATATTATCATAATCTATTCATAGAGATGTATCATAATGAAATATTGATAGCAAAAGGAACGGGTCTGGTTGTATTGGTCGGGCTGTCACTGAGCGCCCACTCCCGGCCGCTATCCCACTACTGCCCGATACGGGGACTTTTGGCTGCTGGGTTTCCCCCCTGGCCCGGTTCGCCCCTCCTTAATGAACCTGCACCTCCCAGACTCCTCCGGGAGGTCCATATTGATACCGGGCTTAGTGTGGACGTCCAGTCAACATGGGCCACTCAGCGCCAGGACTCCCGACCTCAAACCATCCTCCGTGCCCGACCTCCGAGAAGCCGGATTACAGGAGACGCCACGCTCCCAGTCGAGGTAAACAGCGAATTTTTAGTATGCCTTCTACAGAAAGAACCGACTTCAAATCTCGTACGCGATAATGCGGATTTTTGTTGTAAACGTGTTTTTAACCGACTTCAAAAAGGAGGAGGTTCTCAATTCGGTTGTATTTTTTTTTTTTATGTTTGTTACCTCATATCTCCGTCATTTATTAACCGATTTGGAAAATTATTTTTTTATATGAAAGGATATGTTTACAGATTGGTCCCATTTTTTTCAAAAAAATGTTCTGATCATGGGATCCATGAGGAATTGAGAGGACTCCTCAAATTTTATAGGCATACCGATAGCAATTTTGGTATTTTCATCAAGAAGTCAAGCATTTACATTCAGAAAGTATCATTTGCTGAAGTGGAAGTGATGAAGAAGGCCACAAATGGCCAGCGGAACTTGTCAGTGTTACGTATTTCACGGGTTGCGCCAAGATAATCTCGATTATTGGTATACCTATTATCCAGTAAAAAGATTGATATACAAATCTTTTTAGTGACAAAGAATAGTAAATATATCCACTAAAAAGTTTAAAATAAAAAACTTTTTAACAAAATAAAAACCGTCTTCAAAAAACTAAAAAGCAAAAAATAATCTAATCTTGAAATCTACCTTGTCTAACCACATCAAATATTTAACTAATCTGAAGTCGGTGCCAAATAAACAACCGACGAAGAATAACAAAAGTATACTCAGTAACGAGATGCGCGGACCAATTTGTAGGTATAGTCTTTGGCGCAGACCGGCAATACTCGACTCAGTTGTTAGTTTGGCACCGACTTCAGATTAGTTAAATATTTGATGTGGTTAGACAAGGTAGATTTCAAGATTAGATTATTTTTTGCTTTTTAGTTTTTTGAAGACGGTTTTTATTTTGTTAAAAAGTTTTTTATCTTTGTAAACAAACAGAAGTTGAGCATGACTAAATTGAGCATGCAAAAGCATGAAAAAACGAAAAATAAATTTACTTAATGTAGTAAAACAAAATAATGCAATATTTTATTAAGTAATAGTTTTATGCTTCTGTTGCTCTATGTATACCTTCTATAATTTCATACATACCAGAACATTCTTGCAGTTCACAGGCTCGGCTACAACTAAACACGGCCCGTCATTGTCTAGCTGCCTGATCCACAGGGACACCTGGACTGACCCGCCGTCTTTCGTGAGAAGTTCCGCTACCTTAAACAAAAATGCCATCCTGCTTAAAATGACTGGTGTGCTGGCCAAGCAAGTATGACGTCATAATAAAGACTTAGGCGTTCTAAGCGTGTGATCAACATATCGTCATGTTTAGAAACCGACTGAGCGCCGTATGAGCATGTAGAAATGAGCACAGCATGGCTCAGCTTACGTGACGAGGAATGAGCGGCTGAAATTGAGCGAACAGACAAAGATGGTACAGTCATGTAGCATGTATGTAGTGTTAGTGTGCAAAACATTATCCATCTGTTTCGCACTACAGGTTTCGTCAACAGGAATGATAGGGATACCATGTTTCTACAATGATGATATGATTATACTAGGAGTTCCTGTAGGAGGTACATTGAGCAGCCAAGGTTCCCGCATAGTTCGCATGTGAGTGAAGAAATTACTGCATATATTTATCCATACCTTTCCACTGAGTAGAATAACAGTGCCATCATCTGAAGTGTCTCCATCTTTGGGGTCTTGTAAACTAAATGTCTTGCGGTTTCTATTGTGTAGGAGATCAGAGAAGCAAAGCCCACAGAGCTCACCCGAGGAGTAGCCTAGTAGAGAGCAGGCTTTGTTGTTCACTATAAGTATCTGTAATAGATATTAATGCACTTTTTTTTGTCTTTCCGACAGCAATTTAAATATATGTAAATGTGAATAATGCCCGTGAAAATATGTTCTAATATCATTTATGGATTATTTATTTAGTTGTTAACCCTATTTAATTTCAATAAGATACAAAAAATACGTACTTTAGAAGTGTTGGGTTCGACGGTGAACACAGCCTTGCTAGGATTGATGGCTTGCTGGAGTCGGTCAGTCTGTGACTGTGCAGGTGAGCTCGCTACATCACCTGATGCTAGGGATGTGTTGAACCGCAGACCATTTGGCCCATCAACTGGAAACACAAGGTAGAAAACTGAAGAGGTCCAAAAAGCTTATCAAGACTGAACATGATTTAGATGCTTGTATGGTACATACATACATACTTGGAGGAGGCCTATGTGTCCTCAGGATACACTGACACAGAGCAAGTACCGGACTGATGTGCAAACTTTTATTTTATTATACTCTATAACTTTTTATTTACTTTACTTGTTATTTTTTTTGTCAGTAATAAAGGCTATTTTATTATGATACATACACATGGATTTTATTCTTTAAAACCAAAATTCACATAACAGTCATTCAAATTGGCGAATATTGATATTCATTCATTACATTCCTTATGGTAATGCCAAAATAATAATAAAATACCCGCTATCAACAAACTTATCACTTTGTTTCATTATAGTCTGCACAATAATTAATAATTAACTTACAAACATTTTTTTTTTCAGATTATAAAATTCTTTGTTTACCATTGTGCAATTTGGAAAATACTGACCTCTAACAAGATCAACAGCCTGCTTTTGTTTAGTGGGTGTCTCCATCTCCATCATGATTGGTTTCAGCTTTCGGTTCAGTCGTGGGAAGCTCTGGTTGCCCTCAAATGAGCAGTTTGTGAACACATTACGGAAACGGGTGAGAGCTTTGGCAGTTCTGGGAAACAAGTTTTATTATCAATTGTTTTGTTATAGATCACTGAGAATTGATCACATTTTAAATCATATAGATTATGTATTTAAATAAATATTGCCAGATAAACACATCAATATTAAGGCCCCACACAACAACAACATTTGTAAGGTACAGTCAGTACAGTACAGTACAGTACAGGTATGGTCAGTAAATGAATTACTGACTGCAAAAACTATTTTTGTGACAGCAGTGTTTGAAACAAAACCCTTTCATACCTGCATTTGAAATCAACTTCTGGCAACTTTTCAGGTGTAAATAACTCAGGACTGTCATCCCTAGCTTCTGTGAAACAGAGTTGAGGTTTCTGAAAAATAACAATTAAGTACATTTAACATATCTCACATTTTATCAAAGTTTGAGAATTGTATCCATATAGTTTACTTACAATTCTAGGCGTTAGATTGAGATGTTCGGGGGAGTAAACATCAAGGAATCTTCCAAGTCTAGGCTTCACTGGTGTCAGGTCAGATGTGTTTGCTCCACAACCCCTATAATACAAAAACGCACCCTCACACAAATAGCCTTAACATTTTCTTAGCATTCAATATAGCGTTGTGCTGGCGTCCTTCATTATGATTTATTTACATCGTTCAAACTTATTTTGGGATGGAAAATCAATACATTATAGCGCGCAAGTTCAAACGTGTACAGAAGAAACAAAAACTTTATGAGCAAGTTTTACCTATTGTAATTAATGTCCATCTTTGAAATTTATTCCTTTCGGAAGTTATTTAGTGAAGTATTTTATTCCAGGTTTAAACTAAAACAAAGTCTTTATGATGTTCAATATTCATTCACCGTTGCGTTACTTGAATTTTCAAACAAAATTAATAGACAGCTGTCCTGTCTAGGCTACTGACTGTTGTTTGTCAATGTCAAATGTATGTACTACGTTCCGTTCCGATTAGTTATTTAGAAATCCATATAAAGTATAAGATAAAATATATAAATAGTTTATTTACATATACGTATATTGAATATTATATCAACATATTCTCGTAAAATATAATATATGTACCTACCTACCAAGCATATAATTATTTAAATGTATAAAAAACCTTTGTGCAAAAAACGGAGTCTTCAGCGCTATCTAGTAAAAAAGAATGCGTAACGTGTTCAGGTTAGTCACAGATAAGTAGTGCAATGTTAGTTTTTTAGTAGTTTACGAGATGGCGCTAAAGAATTTTACAAGATTCCGAAATAAATGAAAAATATAGAACTTTGTTCAATAAAATTACGATTATCATAACAGAAAAGATCAGGATATTTTATGCAATATACTTCAAAATTTTGTTGAATTTGAAGACAGTGTACGTAATTTTGTTTTGAACAAAATATTCGAGTGATATTTCGACTGGGAGCGTGGCGTCTCCTGTAATCCGGCTTCTCGGAGGTCGGGCACGGAGGATGGTTTGAGGTCGGGAGTCCTGGCGCTGAGTGGCCCATGTTGACTGGACGTCCACACTAAGCCCGGTATCAATATGGACCTCCCGGAGGAGTCTGGGAGGTGCAGGTTCATTAAGGAGGGGCGAACCGGGCCAGGGGGGAAACCCAGCAGCCAAAAGTCCCCGTATCGGGCAGTAGTGGGATAGCGGCCGGGAGTGGGCGCTCAGTGACAGCCCGACCAATACAACCAGACCCGTTCCTTTTGCTTCTAAAAAAATAAGTACTTTTGTTTTACAGCTTTAGATAATTTTGAAATCAACATATTTATTTTTTTCTGCAAAAAGACTAATAAAATATTTTATCGAGTGAAAACTGCCAGTTACCTAGTATTTTAATCGTTTCAGTAAGGAGGTCCAGTAAAATGAGTTTATAATACAACAAAAGAATTTAGTCGTTATTTATGCTCGATTTACATACTTGAAATCTTGTGAATATACACAAAATATATGGTAATGTCCCATAGATATAAATCAATTAGATGGTGCAGAAATATACCTATTTTATATAATACCCACCCAAAATGTTCCTAGAACTAAATACAGGTAAGTAAGTACTTACCCGGGTCTATGTTCCGGTTGCCATGCCTACTTTCAAATACCAAGGTCCTTACAATGTACTCCACCTGCTAGCATATTTTTTTAAGCTACATAATAAACTTTATAACAGTCACTATAAGAGTTAAAGTGATCGAAAAACTACGTTAGCGTTATTTATACATTATTTTTAGACTATGAAATGTAGTTTAATTATTTAGTTAGATTCGAACTGAGGTACATCCATTGAGGATATAATTAGGGTGTTGTTTGTGGGGTGTATTTCGTTGTTTTACAGTTACGTAATTTTATTGTCCGAATATAATGTAAGGCAAACAAGACTAGGCACCACAAGTAGGCCACAACAAGCATTCATAGAATGGTAGGTATATGTACCTAATAGTAGATAGATTGGTAATAGATCACGAAATTCACTTGACTGCTTAATATTTAACTATTCAAACTATTTATTAACAACGCAAGAGTATTCTGCGAGTTACTGAATTTGTCTATGATAAAAGGTAAAAGTCCAAGACCAGAATAAGGTCATTTTTTGGGTACTGTAGTCAAAGTCCTTAGGGACCATTAAGTTTTTGTTTCGCCATGACGGTCTGTCTAGCGCCAACGAGATTTTATATCGCTCATTAATTGAATCAGTGACTATATGGCAACAGAATAGGTCGGTGCTTCAGAGTCAAAATTTTGGCATATTTAAAAATAAGTTAAATATGTTTGGTGAGAACAGCGAATTATTTATCGCTACTCTTAGACAACTAGAAATATATTATGATAAGCGTAAACTAATATTCGGATTACATTCTAGTGCAGGTTGGCAAATAGTAATCTAACCTTTGCCTCGGCATGGCAATACATTTACTGCGGTCATCGGGCGAAGGTACCTAAGTATTAAGTAGCTGATACAGATAGATAAATAATGAAACCTCTATTTGTACAATCCATCGCTTGACGTATGTATGAAAGATAATAAATGCTTAGATACTTGTACACCATAATCACCTTTATTATAGTATATATATATAAATGGTTTACAAACATTTGGACGTAGAAATTTAAAGATTATTTTCTTCCTTCCGTCAGTAATTACTATCACAAATGGTTCCAAATAGAGAGCTCTGGCTGATGTAACACTCGATTAAAGTTATAAAAGCAATTAATTGTATCGCATTAGTTATATAACCGGATTGAATGTGTAATTTGGCTATTGTTTGATATCTTTCGAATGAGGCAGATGTGCAAATGGTTTGTTTCCAATGGACAGATCACGGAATAAATTTAAGTATAGCATGATGGTAACTCGCCTTGGTTACGATGGTTGTGGAATCAAACCCCTTCGCATCTCTGGGATTTCATGTGCTTATCTAATTTTCAACCATAATTATCACTTGCTAAACAGTGAAGAAAATCATCGTGAGGAAACCTGCAACATGTCTATGAGAACCCTCCAAAGGCGTGTGTGTGAAGTCCGCCAATCCGCACTGGGCCAGCGTGGTGGACTATGGCTTAATCCCCCTCCCTTGAGGTGAGATTGTGCCCAACAATCGGACATTATAAGAGCTAATGTTTTTTTTTTATAGCGTGATGGTAGCCAGCTTCGTCGTGGTCATTCGAATAAGCAAGACCAAGACTGGACAAAAATTATAGCTAGTCATAAGAAGTCATCTTGGAGGACTATAAAGCTTTCATATCCAACAATACCTATACTTCAATACCTTTTTTTATTTTTATTTTTTAATTTATTTAAATTACAAAGAAAGAATACAATTTTGTTAAAGTGGTGCAAAATAAACTCAAGTGATCTGTACTTCCGATAGCGTTTTGTTTTTTTACTAATGGTATCGTAACAATGGACTCTATCTTCAAGAGTGCCATTCGGAAGTACCACTATCGCATAGGCAAAACTATTCCGTGTCTAATGACGGCGGGTTTCGTATCGAAGTGTCGTAACCCGTGGTTGGAATGATGGATTCAAACAGCGATGATTAATAGCAACTGCGTTCGGCGATAATAATGCGAGTAGAGTACATTGCAAGCGATTGTAACTGTATGTGTTATGCGTTGTAAGGGGTCTACAATTCTGTAGACAAAGGGCAAGGGTATTCTAAGCCTTGGAACAGCCACAATTTCAATATGCCCAACTACCAATTCTCATACTGTGATCCATTATTATGTACCTACCTTATCATCTAACTCTTTAACTCAAAAGACAATGGTCCAGCAATTTTTCGAGGTGCATAGACAAGAATTTTAAAATCATTTGTTTGTGCACCAATCTTTTTTTTTAATACCCTTAAATATTGATTTGAATACTTGACTTTTTTTTCTTTTGACTTATATATTGTTTCCTCTCTCCACGCTCCGCTCATGTCATCTCCACAGTGTAACCGCAGCCTCACTTCTTATAACACGTGCCAAATGAACTACCACCGCTGATTTATAGTTCGAGCGATCATCATTGAGCTTCAATGTTTTATATTACTTGTTAAGTTGTTCGTGTGGGCGTACGTACTGTTGCAATAGAACTACTCTGGTATTAATAATCAGTTGATCCGGTGTTTTCAAAGACGTGTCGTGCTAAGATTAAGAGGAGGCCTCGGGATTTCGGTTGATTTTCTATTCCATGTATTTCTTTAAGTTTATGGATTATAAGCCTAATTTTTGGATTATATAATTTAAGTACAAGATCTAGAATCACTCAATAGGAAAACAGGATTACGTAAAATTTTGTCGATAAAAAATGTTAACTAGGCTTTAATTATTTACAATTTTCCTTGCCACCGCATAAGATTTTCTGCCGCTACGAGCTCCGACGCGGCGACCGGACTATAGCGAGCGAGAGCGATAGATATCGCTCTGTGCGAGCGCGGCCGCAAACCACGCCCCGAAATTAGGATTCGTTCTTTCGCGGTATCGCCTTAAGTACATGAGGTCTATCTTTTTGAGCCATGATTGATGAGCTCTAATAAAAGGTGAATGTAAGTAAGTAGGTGTTACGTATGTAGAGGTAATAAAACTGATAGCCATGTTGTTAGAACACTCGCCTCGGTAAGGAGGTGTTTTAATTAATAATAACAATATCACCAGAGGAACACACCAACTGTACGGTCCCACACTAAGCAACGCTTGTATTGTTTTACCGTACAATGGACTGACGGCGAACCCAGTATATAATACTTATATACATATTAAACATCCATGACTAGGGTACACACATTCGTGTTCATCACACAAAGTTTGTCCGTACCAAGATCCGAAAAGCAGGGCACTACCATCTGCGCTAATCAGGTCGTCACATTTAACAGGTAATTACTGGATTTCATGTGCGAATCTCATTTTGAACACAGATTATCTTTCGAGTCTCGGATAGCACGTAAAGGCGTTAGCCCCGCGCCTGATCTCCCTCCGGTAGTGGGGGAGTGACGTCCCATCGCACTATATGAGATGAGAGTTCGTATTAGACCGAATCAGGTCTGTAGGGAGAGAAAACATAATAAAGTTGTCGCGAAATTTCGGGAAAATCTTGTAGTTTTTTTTTGACAGAACAATGTCTGCTGGGACAGATAGAGCTAGTGACATAGCAATATAGTCTCTATTATCAGACACCAGGGCTGGGTTTGGCAGTGGCATCTTACAGCTGATGGATGGGCAATGAAAAAAATATACCTAATTATCCAATCACTGCGGTATTATTTCGCGCTCGTACGTAATCAATAGATATTCAGAATGGTAGAGATAACAATTATATAGTCGGCTGGTAGCCACAGGCTCTCTCAAACGCCCCAGTGAACTGCTTATTAAGGCGTCAGTAAGTACTAATTCCAACACAAGAGTAAATTAAGTAACATTTTATGTAACTATCCAGTTATTTAACAGATATAGGTACTGCCTAAGTCTATTGGTATTTAGCGAAGCCTGTTTATGATGAGATCTTTTTCTGTTCGAAAAATCCCATTAATATTATAAATGTGAAAGTTTGAATGGATGGATGTTTGTTACTCAATCACGCCAGAACGGCTGAACGGATCTGGATGAAATTTGACACAGGGATAGATTATAGTCTGGAAAAGCACATACTTTTTATCTCGGTAAAATGTATGGTTCCCGTAGGATAGATTTGTTTTAATTTTTCATAGAGATTGACATGAATTTTTGCATAGGTAGTGGTAGTTTAGGGGTCAGAAAATCACATAGGCTAATTTCTATCCCGCAAAAAAGTCACGGTTCCTATGGGATAGCATACAGGAACCGTGCATATGCGAAAGGACATAGAGGAAAAGGACATACTTTTTAATCGCGGGTAACACCGCGGGGCGCAGCTAGTGTGTAATATGTTTGTCTACTATGAAGCGTGCGTCTCTGCAACGTCTATTATAATACCCGTGTCGAGTAAAATCAACCTATTGTCCTGTGGATTGGCGAAAGTTCTATCAAAAGGGGGACTGGCAATTGCGTCTATTGTGTTGGTTCGCTAGTTGCACGTGAGCCGCGACTGTCATTTGTTTAAAGCGCTGGATACAGTGCAGTGCTATTGATGTATACGCTCGTACTAAGTTTAAGGTATTAATTCTAGGTTTCACCGAGTAGCTTTTTAGCCAGTAGTAAAGGAAAGATTTTCCCGAACTACGCTACGCTAAAATGATGTGTTTCTGGGTGAACTCAGTTCTACTAGGTACTACTTTGCTTTGCTTTTATTTGTCAACTCAGACGAAGTATTAATACTGATAGAGTGTCATACACATCATATTGAAGCACAAAAACACCAAGCCGATGTGTGTAGTACACGTGAATTACGACCTTACGTACAGGCGAATTCACGTGCTTTCTGTGATGTATGTAGGATTGACTTATTATTTTTATTAGTGTTCTGTGGTTAATGGAACGCTCTCTTGTCTCTGGATTATACTCTGTAACGGTTCGACGTGTTTTATTGTGCTCCCTACAATAATCTAATATTGTATGTCATATCACTGTGCATACAGACTACTTTCGACAAATCAACTTGTTTTTTTTTATCGATAAGTTGTTCGCGACACACCGTCAGTACTATTTCTTCGTCTGAGTTCGTCAATTGTATAGTGCGATGAATTCATTGGCGTAGCGAGGTTAAAGAAATTTGTGCGCGCTGGTCCTATTTAAATAAAACACACATAGATATTTCGAGCGGACTGTATTAGGTAATAAAAATAAATAAGTAAAAAAAAGACGTGCGAACTGTGCGCAGGGTTGAACAGTGACTCCCACCTTGGGTTGCCATTAAACAAAAAACATATTTGTGTTTGTGGAACAAACATGCTGGGGAAACAGAAAACAAATTTATGAACTACCTTTTCCTTGTTTACAAAAAGTGTCAAATCTATTCATAACTAATCCATGATACATCAGTGGCACATCTATACATGTTACTATCTAGGTATGTTAATACAAATAAAGGAATTCAAAAATGATTATCTTTTTTAAATTGACTACCTGATGCTCAACTACAACTTATCTCTTTGAGAAACACAATTACATTAAGGGCTTAATATTGTTTATAGCTAAATGTATATGCTTGACTTAATGATCACAAAGGTTTAAATTTAACTTAATGCTATGAATTTTAAGTATAACACTTACAGTCTGTTGTTTACTCACTTACAAACTATATAAGTACCTGGGTTGCCATTAAACAAAAAACATATTTGTGTTTGTGGAACAAACAAAATTGTTACTTTAGTAGATAATGATATTAATTTGGCTCTACATTAGTGCTTACTTAAGCGTCCAGTATATGCGAATCTCATTTTCAACCATGATTATCACATGCTAAACGGTGAAGGAAAACATCGCGAGAAAACCTGCATGTCTGAGAGAACCCCTCGAAAGACGTGTGAAGTCCGCCAACCCGCACTGGGCAAGCGTGGTGGACTATGGCCTAATCCCCCTCGCATTGAGGGGAGGCCTCTGCCCAACAGTGAGACATTAAAAAGGCTGGTATTATTATATAAGCGTCCAGCATTACACCTACCTACCATATACCTACGTTCGTTCGTATACCTAAGAGTAAAGCAGATTGAGTGGCTTTTGAGCATAGACAAGATACTGCTCATTTAGTATGGTATAGAATAAGCCGCTCGAATGCGTTAACACGTGTGTGCTGGCTGATTGGACAAGTGCGCATGATTGTTCTGTTTATAGAGGTTCTTAGTAAGACCATAATCCGCGCCAAGTGCCGCCCTAACTAAGCAAAACGCTTCTGCTACGAGGTGCACTAGTTACATTCTATTGTATTAAGTTTCAAACTTCGTGGTGTTTCAGTGTTACACAAACATAATACTGTAACATTTGCGACATCGGTCACCGCAGTACGTAGTTTTAAAGCCAGCCACCGGCGTTCAGCGAAATATAGTTTGCACCAGTTGATAACGCTGGTTGCACAATATCGGCTCCTTTCACTATCGCGGTTGTGCAACGTCCGAGCTATGCGGGCGGTGCATTGTATCAAGGTCATCACACTATCTGTCATGCAGTTTACGAGTTTTGCTCTTATATTTTAACGAGTCGATGTTGACCGTCAATTTTATGGGAGAATGTTGACGTGCTAACTAGGCTTTCTGTATGATTGATGGGATCTAATAAAAGGTGAATGTTACTAAGTAGGTGTTACGTATGTAGAGGTAATAAAACTGATAGCCATGTTGTTAGAACACTCGCCTCGGTGTGGAGGTTTTTTTAATTAATAATAATAATATCGCCAGACGAACACACCAACTATACGGTCCAACACTAAGTAGCGCGTTATGGGTACCGTATAATGGACTGGAGCGAACCCGGTATATACTACTTATATAGATATTAAACATAATACAAGCATTGCTTAGTGTGGGACCGTATAGTTGGTGTGTTCGTCTGGCGATATTTATTATTGGCTGTATAATTTACTTAGAAAGAAGTCAATTAAGCCTATTATTAATCTTAATAAATCATTTAACTCGTTATGTAAGGTAGCTTCATATTTCTGTATTAATGTTATTTATCAGAAACTAGCTGTCCCGGCGAACTTCGTACCGCCTCACAATGAAATGTATGAGAAAATGAATCATATTTTTTTTTTAAGTGTTTTTCCATGTTTAGATATGCGGCTATTCGGGGCGGAGACAAATTAAAAAAAAAACGAAGATCATATTAATCAGCCAGTTGTTGAGTTATAAATTGTGTAACTACCACGACTTTGTTTTACATATATATAGATTGATTTGTACCATTTTTTATATCACTTTGTATTATTTTCGATGCGGAAATACAACTGCTCCCTCTTAGTATTCTTTTCCGTACTAGGTGCATAATACAAAAGCTTGAATCAATGCAACGATAACCTTCTGTTAAACTCGAATTAACAATTACATGTAATCACACATTAATTTTTACAATTATCTCCACAAATGGCTCGCGTGTAATATAATGAGTGTTAAACTCATCATTTGTCAATAGAACAACACGTTCGTGTTAAAGACGTAAGATTAAACGATAATTTGCGATGATTGATGTACACTGCGGCTTGTTGTTTGCTAGGCTATGTACAGACTAGAATATTCGAGGACTTGGTAACAGTTATAGATATGTTTGATGGACTCATACTAAAACGCCTCCATTATTGTATGGGTTATCTCTATAAGACTGTTAATAATTCTTTCTTGACGCGACGCCGCCCTTTCTATATAAGGTGTAACATTAATAGTGTAAAATATTTTAATAGGTCAATAAGTAACTCCCAAACAAATAAAATCAAATTATTAGACATTTAAAAATTACACCACGTACTAAGAGCACGTTGAAAAGATGGTGGTGAGCCATAATAAAAAATAAAAAAATCTTTACACGATTATGACAGGAGGGCTCTTTCCTCGCTCAAAAAAATAGTTTGATTATACAGCGAGGAAATGCAGCCAGCATTCTCGCCACCAGTCCACGCGGACAAGGTCTTTTTGATACATAGTTTGATGTCATACTATTTTTAAGTTTTTTTAGACTTAAGACAATAAATTGTAATTAAGTAAAAAAAAAAAATAGATACGTAAACGTGATCCGTATGACACATACTTGTTAACCTGGCACATAATTTATTTTCGCCCCCCCCCCCCCATTGACGTGGTCTGTACAATGCATAATAATAATATATGTAGTAGGTTTAAATATGATTTACACAATAATAGCCCAAAGTGAAAAGGTCACTACATGGTTCGGTTCAGCCTCACACTGTATTCAGTGTCAATGTATACTTGTAATTAGATGGTGTGTGCCAACGATTAGGTTTTGCTACGTAATTTTAATTCTTTACAATATGTTATTTAGACATGTTATACGTTGTATAATTATACTTAAGTACTTACAGTAACACAAATTTTTAAAAAAAGCAAATTGCTTATTGTTTTTTTTGCAAAACCTCAACGACCCTGATTTAAAAAGTATATGAAACAATTGAATTGTAAGGGTGAATCTGGACTTTTTGGCGGGAAGTTGAACCGTGAAGTTCTCAATTTGGTTTATTTTCCGAAAAATTGTGTTTCCTTGATAAATAATGTGTAATATTAGTGGGATATTAACCATAGTGTGTTCATAAACGTGCACGAGTAAAGGAAATTAAAATAAAATAGTATATCTTGACTTTTCAAGCTCTCCGGTAAATTTTCAGTAAAGTATCCACAGCTTTACTGATAGGGGTAGGGGATTCATTTCATCCTTATCATTGTCAGGGGTACATATAATTCAACACCAATTATCAAGAATTACTGGACACTGGCAAAAATGGCACTATTTTGTAGCTGATTCCCAAGCTAAAAAAAAGAAGAGAAAGGGCCCATCTTTAACAAGTTTATATTTTATACTAAGAAATAAACATCAATTGGTAGTCCATTAATGGTAATGTTCGTGATTAACTATTCCGTGATCCTTGCACTAATTTTCCATTGGAATATTGATTGCCAAGACTTTTGCACATTTCGAAATATGCCCCTGAAGTCCACACAAAATAGAACAGTGAAATTAAGTTTCGAATTGTGCAAAATATCAATGGAGACCACCACAATACATTTAATAACGAATGGCGTGCGTCTGGCTATATTGTTCGCATTTTATTAATACGTTTCACTAATTATGAGCATTCTAGCTGTTACCCGCGACTTCGTCCGCGTGGTATTTAACAAAGACACAACCGTTGGCAACAGCCTACTCGCGCATTCTGAGCCCACGGGACGCAGGTTGTTGCTATCAAATTTAATCAGGCACAGCGCTGCAACATTGGTTTTAATTTTTTTTCGTGAGATCCTATTTTTTTTCTAAAATAAAAGTAGCCTAAGTTACTCCTTGTTACATCAGCTATCTGCCAGTGAAAGTCCCGTCAAAATCGGTCCAGCCATTTCAGACAGACAGACAGACAAAATTTTTAAAAAATGTTGTTTTGGTATTGATACCGTGTATACATCCAAATGCAATTAGTAAAAAGTGGTTATTTTAATATTACAAACTGACACTCCAATTTTATTTATATGTATAGATAAATCTCGCAGCCTCGACTGTCGATAATGCATTCGATACAATATGGATCATTGACATACCTAGCATGTCGATAATCGATATTCAACAGCAAATATGACGGATAGAGTCGTGATGGAAATGACATTGAGCCGTGTCTTTGTTGCACGTGCCCCGGATCCGAGCAAAATTTGGTTCAAGATCCCATATCATAATAATAGTGGCTTGAACTTTTTTTAATGCATGTCTAAACCGAAGGCTCTTTAAAAAATATTTTAGTAAAGTACCAGATTTTTAAATTTTTCATTTTAGCGGTTTTATTGTCAACGCGAGCTTGAGTGCACCACTATTTTATTAGTTGTGGTTTTCCACGCATTCAATATGTATTACAAGTTATACCAAGCATTTAAGGAGCAATATATTTTTATGTCTAGAAATCATGAGCCAAACTACATGTAGAGATATAGGAACGTGTCCAATACAATAGCTTGAACTTGAAACAAAACAAAATATATAGTAAATAAACGGGCCTCGAGAATGGTAATATAAATTGAACATCTATTAAAAGTATTATTTACGTAGTACATAAAAAATAACCCATTACCCCATAGTCGAATATACTCGAAATGCTTTGCTTCATGATACGTCTAGGAAAACTATAAGAGCAGGGTGCATGTCTGAACAGAGCAACGACCACGCTGCCACGTCCGACTAAGAAGAAGAATTACAAAAATATACGCAAACACTCCATTGAACTCTGTCTATCTCATTAATTTCCCCCACAACACATATTCTTCTGATGCCATCTCCTATCGGAGGTCGGCGATGATCATGACTGTCGGCTTTAGAGACGGCTGCCGAAATAGGGATCTGGTACTCCACCCAAACCAGCCTCTAAGGTTTTTCAACCGGACGCGCGTCTTCGTCTGGGAACGGCCTTGTATTTTACCATGTATAGTAAGTTGCAATAGGTTTTACTTATCGTTACACATATGTGACCCAGGTATTGTATCGTCTTGTTCTTAATCATCTAAATAATCCTCCACAACACTTAGCAACAGTTAACCCAGATATTCCAATAATGCCCGACCTCTCGTCGCACCGTTACCATTGAACTTGTATGACCTTTCTGTCCGTTTCGACACACACATTGTCATACAAAGGTCATGAGCGATATTTGTTATTAAGAATTAGACGTAGCGTGTCAAAATATTCGGTTAGAACGCATAGGGGTGTGAATGGGGTGTCGCAATCAACCTTCTAGGGTTGTGAAACAGTTGGATAATTCTGTTAGCGCATGTTACTCGATCTTACGTGTCTCTTGTAATGTTGTTTTCAGTTCATCGATAATTGACCTCAGCACACATTGTTTCAATTGGTTTCGCCTTGGGGTCGAATGAATACATTTCTTTGAAGTAATATATTAAATAATATTTGCATAGTATTATAACACACAGTCTTCAGTCAAACGTACTTAACATTAACATTATTTCGTGGTTATAATTTAGTAAGTATGTTTTCCCGTTTTTAACACTTCTCACTTTTAAGATCATGAGCTCAATTGCAAAGGTCAAAATATCAAAGTCCTAACTCAAATAATATATGCCAAGATCCAGATATAAAAACATACCGAAAAGAGCATATATATGCAGACTCTTAACCCACGGAAATGAGAATGGCATCAAAAGGCACCTTTAACATAAATGTTAAGAACTTAAAAAAAAGCATTGCATATGCCAGCGGCCAGATATATTTCCCTGTCGGTAGCTGCGAAACAAAATTAATTGAAAGATTAATTCAATTAACGTTTTGTTGGTGTTTGATAATTGTTCTATGTCCATTACAAATATGAGCAATTAATTCCGCCGAAACAATGGTACACCGTGAGATGTGGCCGCAACGCAATCACGACGTTTCCATTTTGCTATATACTTTAGTGAGTTTAATCAAAAATAGCATCTAAAAATTATACTTTAGGTAGAACATACAATTTTAAACATCGAAATTTACAAATTTCGAATAATTCGTATAAAGATTTCTCTAATGGCGACACCCAGGATACTAATAATATAATAAGTACATTCTGAAACTGAAAATCTTTGTATAAAAACAACCCGACTCTACATTATTTATTGAAATAAATTCAACAAAAAAATCTTGCATCTTTCAATGGAAACGAGCCGTCGTTGGAGTTGCAAAAGTGGCTACTCCGGCGAGTTTCTATTGTGTTCTGTCAATATATCTTTTTTTTTTCGTATAACGTTCAGTTGTTTCCCATATACGCTTGTGAGTCTGTGTGTGAGGTAATAACGATGAATAGAGTATTATCAAACACATCTAATAGCGGACTGTGTGGCGAAACAACGACGTAGCGGCTAACTAGTCAGCTGCGTTTGTTTGGTTATTTGATATATAATTTACTATATTATGCAATTGTATTGGTGGTTCTGCAGACATCGAAAATTAGTTTTTAGTTCAAATATTCAAAACATTTTTTTTATTACAATATAGGCAAGTATTTGATCTCGATCTCACCTGATGGTAAGTGATTTCCATTTCAACATACACTTGGGAGTAATGAATCTGGGTAACCAACTCAAACCTTAATGCCTGTGTGAGAATTCTTGTACTTGCATTTTTTTGGGCGTCACATAAATATTTACCACATTAATAATGAATATTGATTACGATTAGCAACGCTTATTTGCGACAGAATACAAACAAAAACAAAAGCGTTGAATTCGAAAATCGATTTTACAGCAATCATTTGATATGAGTAGTTTTAAATATAGTCTATGAGAAACGATTTATTTTAATTTCCTAGTATCAATAGTTTCCAAAATGTTACGGGTTTTTTGGTGACCCAGATTCATTGGTCCCAAGTGTATGTTGGTAAATTTCGTCCTAAAATACCTCAAATAATTATACTTCACACATATTTATACGAATGAATATCATTGCGATCTAAAAATCCTAATTAAAGCTTGATTATCGCGGATGGCGCCGATCACGAGACACAATTATACTTTTTTTATTTGAGTTTTTTTTTCACTAAACTGTTGTGCAATCGAGAACTGTCTAAATCATGCTTTAAGATGAAAAACAAGAACAATAAATGGCCGTTTTAACAAAAGATTACGTAAATTGAGAGCACGATCCGGTGAGACGAATTATTTCTTAACAATTTTAGTGAATTCACAAAAATGACTGACGAAAATCTTTGCGCATCGAATTTGTAGGTATTCGACTTTTTTTTGTCGTTATTTATTAAGTACTGCAATTTTGAAATTACAATTATTTAGGAATTTTTAATGAGATAATAGCATCGCGTTTGAGTTTATGCTCATATGCATCTTTGCTCTATATTTAAAACAAAGTTGTGGGATTGCAAATTAAGTAGTGAGTATTTTGCCCGTGCCAAGTATTTAATAGCGCTAAAAAAATCAATAAATAAAGTATGGATGATGATACGAAAAGATGAAAATGGTGTCCGAGTATGTTTTAAGGAAAATCCAAGAAATGATTCAAGTCACTTTTATGTATTCTTGTTTACTGTCTGTCATTGAATATTCTTGACGATATATGGCCGCCTATAGTCAAAGTCATGCATTTTTTCAAGATTACGACTAAGACGCAAGAGTTTCGCAGACTTCTACACCAAACTAGAGATGGGCCGAATATTCGGTAATTATTCGGCATGATTCTATATGTTCGGTATTCGGCCAATGTGCCTATTTGTAACCGATCTTTTGTTATAAAAAGGCCTACTGAATTGTTTAAAAAAATAAATATTAGAAATATTATTTAAACACTACCAAAAGAATCTTGCACTAAACATATACCAAAAGTATCTTGCATATTGGTCTAGGTCCAAGACCTTGACTTTGGGCAACACTATTTAACGGGCTAATGGGTAGGCGGTTGTAAAGCTCGGCACCTATAATCATTTTCAATACAAAAGCTATTACATTATTTTTACCTTGAAAATAACAATACATAATGAATCTATAATCGTTACATAACTTTACATTGTATGAATGTCTAGTCATACAATAAAGTAAAACATGGCGGATACAGATTCTGGATAAAAAAAATGTTATCCCTCAATTTGTTTGTTATTTTTTAATATTCAATGCATAGACACGACTATGTTACAGTACTAGTATTTCTATAGACATATACCTATTGAAATAAAACTATTTTTAAGGATTCTATCGTGTTTATTTTTTTGTTTTTACGTTCCCGACGTTTCGGCTGCTTTACAGCAACCATGGTCACGGGAGAAAAAATAAACGCGATAGAATCCTTAAAAATAGTTTTATTTCAATGTGTAGTATTCGCGTAAATATAAGAAATCAATATGACATATACCTATGTTGTAGGTTATTATAAGATCTGGGTGATGATAGTATTTCCTACCAGGATACCATGATAATGTATTTTTTTTTTTTTTTTTTTTATTACATTATAGGCAAGTATTTGATCTCGATCTCACCTGATGGTAAGTGACGATGAGATCTACGATGGAGCATACTTGCCTAGGTAGGAAGGCGGCAGTAGATAGAGACGCTACATTCACTAGGCACATGCAGCGCAACTGATCTGACCCGCCATCCATGAAGGGCAACACTGAACATCATGCCGGAACACGGCTAGGCCGCTTGGCGACATGGCTTTGTTCAGTGGGTGGTGACTAGCCACGGCCGAAGCCTACCACCAGTAGAGTTGTCACCAGGTTGGCACCACCCAGGGTCACGTGTAGGGTATCTCGAGGGTACTTAATTCTCCTACGGACGAAGGTGAATCGACCCCAAAATGTATGAATAAACACTTGGATAAGACAGGTGTCTTAATATAAATAATTAATCATCTAAAATTATCATAATGTTTTTATCTCAAGGAATCTCTGCGTCGGGTGAAATATTACGTGAGAGATAGCTTTCATTTTATTTATGAGGTGGTTACATTATTGTTAAGTATACCTGTCATTCATATCTTGGATATGACTGAAATCTCTATAGTTTTCTATTTACATTCTGACATTTAATAGCTATCGTAAGAGGACACGGCTATCTATTAGTTTATTTACCCTAGCAATAATTACTTTAAATATTTATTATCGCTGGGATTGTTATGTACAAAACTATGTGTATGAGAAAAAAGTTAAAATATTGAATCATTTATATTTAATTTACGAATTGGATTGAGAGAGAAGAGAAAAGATAATTATAAGTTAAATAAAATATAATAAATTACTTACAGAAACTTACACACTGTATGTCTAGTAACTGCATAGTAATGCCTAACTACAGTTACTGTACGTACATACAGTTACATGGTCCTCCCGTGACCATAGTTACTGTAAAGCAGCCGAAACGTCAGGAACGTAAAACCATAAAATAAACCCGATAAAATCCGTAAAAATAGATTTATTTCAATGTACAGGTACTAGAGCAAAGTGAAACTTATAATTACATCCCAAGGAATGTTATTTTTTCACACACGAGGAGCATTATAACGATACTGCTTCAAATAATTTGCCTAGCAGTAAAAGGGACATTCCCACACATTTCTGTCCTACGCAAAAAAAATCTGTGGGGTCTCATTAAAAGCCATTACTTATACAGTATTAGCTATTTGGATCAAGCATGGTGTCGCAACACCGGCACTGAATTAAAGAATGTTGACAGTGTTTCCTGAACCATTCGCAGAATTGACCGAGGCCCAATTTTCCGGGAAGTACATATTTTTGTATTAGGTAAGTGTCACTGTGAGAGCATGATTAGCTATGATAGACAAAACTGTGTCGTGTTTTAACGAATTAATAGCTATTATCATTCTTCTACAATTTTGCGTATAATGATGTCTAAATACGATTGTCTTATTGTCTATGATCTGATTTAGCCAGTTGGTTTATTTCAATTATTATTGAAAATCACCTTCCTACGCGTTACTTACTACCTAACTATAATACGTACATAGCATAACCAGTTTTTTGTACCTATGAACGTTTTAATGAATGTTCTCAATAGATTATAATAATTATCAAGGTAGGTACAGCGTCAGTAATAAAACGCACACAAAAAGTTTAAGATACCTATACAATAGTCTTGAATGACTGTCCTTTGAAACTCAAGGTGAGGAATTTTTTTTTCAGGGTACCTGCTACTTACCAGTAACGCCTTTTTAAGATGTTAGAATGACAATCAAGACTGTCGGCTTTATCTATCCTCCGGATGAAGCAAGATGTTCTAATTCAGTCACCCATCATAAGTCCGACCGAGCCAAGTGCCAATCTACCAGGAATTTCTACCAGCTATGATCTCTGTGCAGTACCTTAATCATTTTTACGTTCCGTTTCGGTACGTAAGCGTCGTCCAACCCTCTCACACCACAGAACTCATCAATATGTATGACAGTGACGGCATGTTTTCTTGATGACGTTACGATTACATTAGGAGTTCCTGCTTATCTTACTGATGCCTTGATTACACGTAATGATTAAAACGCCGAAACAGTGTTGTCAGCCAACGTATAAACCTTACACGGCTTTACACGGCCGAGCACTCGGCCGAGAGCACTGTCTCGCCATTTTACTGTCCACGTGTAATCAAGGCATAATAGTACTGTGTAATAATTATTTTAATTATACAAGCTATAGTTTTTTTGCATGCGCGTCCGGTCAGTATCGGTATCTAAGTCCGCCGCCCAGCGGTGAACGGCAGACCTTGGGCAACCGGGCGGAACCCTCGTCGAAAATTGGAGCGACGACGTCGTGACAAAACCATTTTGTACGGTGTACATATGCTTTGGTATTCGATGGGATTATTGGCATTCTTATGTTGGATAGATCGCGTGTGAGAACTGACTTAAGTTAAACTGACTTGGGACTTAGGTGGAACTGACTTGGGTTAAACATAGCGATGCATTTTTAGAATAAATATTATTATTGTTGTCGATATTATTTTTATTATATTTCTAGCTGAGGCCCGCAACTTCGTTCGAGTGAAAAAGTAGAACATTATAATTAACCACTGAATAAAATTTTCCATACAAATTTTGACCCCCACTTGTAGCCCCTTAGGGGTCGAATTTCCTAAAATCCATTCTTAACGAGCAACTAGGGGCCCAGGGGAATCCGTATGCCCAATTTCAAGGCCCTAGGTCACATGGTATAAGAGATTTCGTGATAAGTTGGTCAGTCAGTCAGTGGATTTCGCTTTTATATATATAGAAAATTATCATCAATTATAAGGAATCCATTCACTCAATGTGAAATCCGTGAAAAATAGTTTTGATATTTTCATTCTTTAATCAACATACAATCAGGTAATTCTATAAAAAGATAGGTGTGTGCCGTTCATAATTGATCTCACAACTCACAATCTCTGTTACTATAGACTATCAATCACGGACAATAGAAGGGAACGACGCAAGCCACACACTGATTGACGTCGCTAATAGTTTTATAACACGCGCTACGACCTTTTTTGCAACCTGTCTACTAGAGACAAGGTTCTATACCAGTTCATATACTTATAATTGTAGCAAAATACTGAATAATAGTTGGTATGGAATTGTTATGCCTTGCCCTAGTTTGAGACCTATTTACGAAAACCATTATTTCATTGCCTTTCCATTATTGCAAATAAATACCTACGTATAGTTTTTAATTTGATGGATATCCAAGTAAATCTACATACCTTGAGAATTGCTGAACGGATTTGTGTAATTCATAATAGTCCGAATCAGGTTTGTAGAGAAAGAAACAAACGTGTTGTCTGAATAATTGAAGAATTGGGGAACAACTGGAAGCGCTTTTATGTCAGGATAACGTCTGCCTAGGCAGCTAGTGATGCATCTAATATTATTGCTCTTACAAAAATATGCCAATAGGTCATTGTCGGATACGTGATGAGGTTGCAACAGCTTAAAATAATAACATTATTTATGTGAAATCCTACTTTATTGTTCTATTCTGTAATTCATATCAAATTTCGAATTTATACTTCAACTGTTTGACGTGGTATCGCAGTGTGGATCAAAGTTTATCGTAAATGTTATTATATAATAAACTAGCTGTTGCCCGCGACTTCGTCCGCGTGGTATTTAACAAAGACAACCGTTGACAACAGCCTGCTCGCCCATTCTGAGCCCGCGGGACGCATTGCTGCAGGTTGTTGCTATCAAACTTAATTCAGGCGCTGCGCTGCAACATTGGTTTTAATTTTTTTTCGTGAGATCCTATTTTTTTTTTCTAAAATAAAAGTAGCCTAAGTTGCTCCTTGTTATATCAGCTATCCCGTCGCCAGTGAAAGTCCCGTCAAAATCAGTCCAGCCATTTCAGAGATCAGCCGGAACAAACAGACAGACAGACAGACAGACAGACAGACAGACAGACAGACAGACAGACGGACAGACAGACAGACAGACAGACAAAAATTATAAAAATTGTTGTTTCGGTATAGGTAACGTGTATACATCCAAATGCACTTAGTAAAAAGCGGTTATTTTAATATTACAAACAGACACTCCAATTTTATTTATATGTATAGATAGTTAAAAAGCGTTAGTAAAATATATTTCTAAGGCAAAAAAATATCCGCTGTTTTCATTACTTGGGAATAGGAAAAGATTATTCTTACTAAAATTAATATTTGATAAGAAATAATACTGAAAACGGTCTAAATAATGTATAAATCGAAAGTGGCTAATATAACAAGTAATTTAATAACCACCTAATAATGAGGTGCTGAAATAAATGAATTAATACATGTATCACTTTTATCTATGAATCTTTCTGCATCAGGCTTCATTAGCTCTTAAAGATGGCAGCTTTATCTTTCCTCTCATCAATATATCAAGGTTAGTCATTGTTACAATTATTACACTATCTTTTAACCAGTAACAGATTAGCCAATTAACTGCTGGGGGCATCACGATTATAAAATGTGTGCTAAACTTAATTCAATGAGTCCATTGTAGACTTGTTGCGAAAGTATGTAATTTATGTCTGTAGTCTGAACACACATGACGTGGAAACTAATGAATCGATTTAAATTAAATTTTGCATTGTATTAGCTAATAATGTTAGGTCAATACTTAGAATACTATTTCATCTACAAAAATTAAAGAGTCAAAAAGTATAAAATTACGAATAAATATACATGTACCAATGTATATTGTATATGTATACTATTATGAATTGAATGTATTAGTATGTACATTAAATATATATGACAAACTAGTTGCGCCCCGTGGTGTAACCCGCGATTAAAAAGTATGTCGATGGCTATGTGATTTACTGACTACCACTACCTATGCAAAAAACATGTCGATCCTTTGCTCTATGAAGAATTAAAACAAATCTATCGCACGGGAGCCATAGCCTATGCTCTAGCCTATGTGCTATTCCAGACTATAATCTATCTCTGTGCCAAATTTCATCCAGATCCGTTCAGCCGTTCTGGCGTGATTGAGTAAGCAACATCCATCCATCCATCCAAACTTTCACATTTATAATGTTAGCCGGATCAAAGAAGCTATTTTGACGTCTCTGGATCCAAAACAAGTCTCTGTTTTTAGAATTCTTGTCGTTATAATGTCGCGTTCATAATTAGTTATTGAATACAGTCTATGTGTAACAAGTCACAGACCACATGAATTGCTCGAGGCACTGAGTCCGGCACTGCCTCTAACATTTAATTAAACAAGGACGTGTCTTATCGACCGATATATCAATCGTCGGTTCCTACAACTACGTCAACGTGAACCAATTCTCAAAATGCCAAGGCATTAGACATTACGTGCTTAACACTGGGCGGCTTTACCGGCTATTATAACTAGACTCATTAACGACTATACTTATTACTCATATTACACCTACATATTGTGAGCAGGGAAGGGCGTGGGAGGTCTTTGAATAATGGTCGTTCGGCCGGTGGCCAGCTTATCATAGCAAAGTGTTGGTTCTCACAGTGATCTATATATACATGTAAAGGTCGATGCTGAGCCAGAATAGGTAGTTCAGATTAGATTCAAATGAATTAAACTTGATTGAAAGTGACTTGCGATTAAATGAAACTATATTTGAATTGGTACTTCGCTTGTAACACGAATAATAAGAATGAAATCTAATCTTGAATTATATTTGTTCAGATGATAATTTAGATCATTGATTAAGACGATGAATATTCAAGTAGAATCACCCTTTTAAAAAACGTAACCAATATAATTTAACGGAGTAATGCTTGTACTCATTAAGGGTTACTTTTGCTTGGCAATATATATCAGTAGCGCCACTAGATCATAGTCGCCGCCGATTATGAACCCGAGTCTCCAGTCGTGGACTCCAGACTTAAGACCTGTGGCGGTCTAGGGCACTTCTTAATCGATTCCTCTGACGCGTTCACCGTATGTTCTTGGATACGCTTAGAGATCAGACCAACCCACCAATGTTAATAGACACCGATCCCGCTGGCGAAGTCTAAGAATCCCATCTTCCGTCAACAGTAACGTCTTCTCATCTAGCTAAGGGTAAAGTCTCCGACGTCCAACCACCCTGGCAGCAGTACAAGCTGAGAACGCACCTTCTGAGGGCCTTTAAGTTGGTTACTCCCTGCCCCTATAGCAAGCCGTTAACCATCTGCAGCCAGCATTGATCATTTCGAGAAAAATATAAAGTGTTTTATCTGTGTCTAAGAAAAGTCTGTTAAGTGGACAGCGAGTAAATCAGCATTATTATTACACAATGTATTATTAGTACGAAATAATATTTTGTAGCTTTAAAGCCGGTCTCCCAATTTAACGGTCTGTCAATCTTATTCATTACTTTTTGATATCTAAATTTCAACAATACGATATTACCAACTTCATTCGAGAGATCTAATGTTTCAATATTATTATTGTCGACTTATAATTAAACAGGTTTTTCAATTTCGTAAGTGTTCAATATTATGTCATCGAGGTAGTTGGCATAAATAGATGCTTGAATTTGATTTTTGTCTAACTTATTTTCACTTAACATTTTTGCCAGAATCAGAATCAGAATATTTTTTATTCACGTAGACCATTATGTAAAGTACTTATGAATCGTCAAAAGTTACAAAAATAGTATACTACTACTTTACCACCCGTTCGGAATGCCGTTCCTATGGAGAAGAACGGGCAAGAAACTTCATGGTTGCTCTTTTTTTAAAAAAGATCTCTTACATTGTCAAGTAATTTTGCCCTGTTGGTGTAGAGATTTTGAGCGCTGCATGCTAGGATGAGGTCCTGGATTTTCTATTAGACAGTTTAGAAATATGTCTGTTAATGGATTCTCGCAACAAGTGACCTTATGACTGACTATCGCTAAAATATAGGTGCATATTTTTTTTAATTTCTTATATTTACGCGAATACTACTATATACCATGTTCTGGTGAATGATCATGGTTGCTGTAAAGCAGCCGAGACGTCGAAAACGTAAAAACATACAATAAACGCGACATAATCCGTAAGATTAGTTTTATTTCAAAGTATAAAAATCATCATTATTCACAGTAATTTGAAAAACAAAAATAGTTAGACATATGTTCAGAAGTGGACCTAAAATGTTTTAATCCTTGTCCTAATTAGGTTACTAGTTTATCGTATGAGCTGTTCTGAAACAAATTACCATTTTCAGAAACATGAAGGTATTTTAATAGACATGTCTGGGATCCCTGTAAGCGTATCTGATATGTGCCAAGAGTAGTCAACGTTGGTCTGTCTAATGTAGCTGCATTTTTGCTCGGTTCAGATATTTGAAGAAAAGACATTTAGTTCTTTGTAATGTTAAGTTTTTAACACACTCGTTGAAAGGTTACGGGAAATACAACTGTGTACTGTATAAGCTAAGGTCCTGGCTTGAAGTCATATAAGTTCTTCTGTAGCAGGTATAGCAACCAGTATCTAAGTACTAGTTCAAGTTTTATTTCAATACTAGTTCAAGATTTTGAAATGATTTACATTCGGGTCCGAGTGTATGTATGAAATATGAATGGGTAATTTGTATTTGAATGGGCAAGGCAAGTGGGATAAAGGTAAACGTGAGAACTCCGCCGTCCTTCGCGAAATGGTTCACGGCGAGTGTACGTGACTTAAATGCAATTACGGATTTAGTTTTAAGTAAAATACTAGTTATTAAGTGAAGTATATATAACTAGCTGCACCCCGGGGTGTTACCCGCGATTAAAAAGTATATCTTTTTCCTGTATGACCTTTTCTGTAAATCATGTCGATCCTTTGCTCTATGAAAAATTAAAACAAATCTATCCTACTGGAACCATACATTTTACCAGGATAAAAAGTAGCCTATGTGGTATTCTCGACTATAATCTATCTCTGTGCCAAATTTCATCTAGATCCGTTCAGCCGTTCTGGCGTGATTGAGTAACAAACACCCATCCATCCAAACTTTCAGATTTATAATATTAGTGGGTTTTTACTGTAACATATTGCGCGGTTAATCATGGTTCCTAATTCAAAATATGCTTAGCTATTGGTATTATATTTTGTTCTGGGCTTATTTTTAAAATATGGCGCCGCCGACTAGTGAGTAGGCTGTTGACGTCAATAACTAATGATTTAAAAACATGAGAGATTCTATACGTCATTAATTAATAACTTTAAAATATGAGCGAAATGTCTATGGTTTGGGCATACGCAGGCGTTAATTGAAAACCTAATGGTAGCATAATTTTATGCGAGTAATATAAATCATTGGGACTATTTAGACGAATGAATATACATAGGTATTCCATGGCATATGTTATTAAGCTTACCTTAATCTGATAAAAAAACATGAATAAAGTTTAATGACATTTCAGTCCAGAATATGGTACGTACTAAATATTGTTTTTAATTAAAATGTAGCAATTCACCCAAAAAGAGCAAGTTTAACGCAACTTAAACTTATGTGTTAATTGAAACTTAAAAACATTGCACAGATTGCGTCAACGAGATCGATTTAAAAAAGCCAATTTCATACTTTTGATTGGTACACCCGATTGCCATAGGGCTTAACAATAACTCGAAATTACTTTACAATATCCTATCAACCATAAACAATATTCTACCGTTAATTGAACTATTTCATTTGAGTGTTAAGGTTCACATTCAAATATCTAATTCAATAGGAATAACGCACTATTGCATATTATTATGCCAAATGCAATGTTCCTGGTATATTGTTTGTAGGTATTGCATAATGGTCATTAACATAATGGATTGTTAACAATTATATATCATGACTGCTTGCCCCGCCCGTCGAGCGGTTGCCGAATAGACACAAATTTACTAAAAAAATATTGTTTTTTTATCTATGGTTGCTTTCTTTTTTTTTGTTTTGGGTATGATGTCAAAATAAGAGCTATGTAGGTAATTGGATTTGCGTTTATTATTTGTATTTCACGTGGTTCTTTTGGAATTTTAATTCTTTCTTAATTTTAATCTTAAATTACGTAACTATGCCAGTTTCAATAACTCAGCTATATTTCATTACTTTAGTATTCCTAATTAAGTTCATTATGTCAAATTGTAACCTTTATAACTTTAGACACTGCCAGATACTTAAAATTGTATTATGCAGGTAACCTATACGGTGTTAATTTACCTTTCATTTCGGAATGTCTAATAACCCGGCCGGACATCCGTGAACAAAGCCACATCACTCACAAAGCATGGAATACCCACATCATACCAAAACCCAATAAGTTTAAGAACCATATCATTATATTTTCCAAAAATCCTTATTGTCATGATGATCTCGTGATAAATATCGATTATCACTAAACCATCGCGAATCATTTCGATCTCCTGTGGTATCCGTGAATTGTTTTGTTTTCGGAATGACAGGCTCCGGTTTTTTGCTTTCGAACCGACAGCCTTGACGATATTATTTATTAAGTACGTTATACACGTTGTCGCTGACAAAGACAGATATAGGAAGTGATATATATAACATTTTAGAGTTCCGTATCGCTTCGAGAAATTTGTAAGGCAGAAACTCAAACGACGAAATAATATAGTACACACACGACAGTTACTACTACTATACTACTACTATATATACTATACTAGTGTCTTGCAGAACTGTTCGTAACTAGGAAACATTGAAAGCATTGAAGGAAATACAGAATAAAACCTCAGGGTACATCTTGTAAATACAAAATAACACCTCAGGGTACACCTTGCAAATACAAAATTACACTTCAGGGTACATATTGTAAATACAAAATAACACCTCACGGTACATCTTGTAAATGGCAAATAGATTTGGAACCCCTAACATTATCACAAAAATCTAAATTGCCTTAGTTAGCTTCTTACCATTACTGGAGCAATTACGATCGGTAATAAATAAGATTGGATTTATAATTCATTTCCTTACTTAAAACGTGTAAATGAAACCCATGCGCCGGTATGTGGTGCTATTAACAAGCTTTTGTTGCTACGTATATATATATACCAAGGAGATTGCTGTATGTTGGTACGTAAATGTCGCAGTCAAAACTAGAGTGTAGCGTTTTTGTGAAAATACTAAGCTTTTGGCGATTTTACGTGGTTTATTTACTTTATTTAGAATTTAGTATTCTTGCGCAATTGCTACAAACAATTGTATCTGTTTGAACATGTGACTTATCACATGAAATGAAAGAACGTCGATAGATGCGTTGAAGTGGAGACGAATTGAGTCGTGTTACAAAAATAACATAATGTTTCCTATATACCTAAAGGCCGAATACGTAAAGGCTACTCCAGTATTTAAATCCTATCTCTCTGTATGAGACACCCTTTTCTAGAATCTAGCATTTTCTATAAATTCTTCTCAAACTTAAGTTGCCTTGACGGGTAAGACAATTATCAACCAAAACTTTCAGTCATAAAAAATGATCTAGTCTTTTAACGAACATACCAAATTCGTCAACTTACTGTGGCATGCACATTCGCAAGGTTACACATGTGCGAACGGCAATTTACTCGACATTTAGTTAATGTCATACTTTAATATCACTTAATTGGCAAAGTTGCCTTAATTACATAACGTTGCGGTGATAAGGATATATTTTATTAACGCCTTAATTGCTTAGTAAACGCCTTAATTCTATGAATTATAAATGCTAGGACAGGGCATTTTGGGAATAAAAACGGATTTTCTTTAACCGATGCAAACTTATAAATGTATAAATATTTTGTATTTAACGGAATCAGCGTACAGCGGTTCAATGCTCAAAGGGATGAACGTAGTTGGAGCATGTATATACCTATTTATAGTATACTAGCTATTGCATTTCCCTGCTTATTTGTAGGGTCTAGCGTGTCAATATGATATATTTTAGCCGAGTAGATATAACCGGCTTGTATACTTTCTTTACGCACAGTATACCCAATTAGATACTATGTACCATTTGCAGAAAGATAAAACTTAAATTTGATTGTGTTGGTTGTGGGGTTGGGTTGTGGGCTTTAATAAAGCAATGAACAAAGTGTTGAAAATATTTTATAATAAGACTATTAATAAAATTTAATAACTATTAATAATTTTTAATAAAATTTACATGAAATAATTTAGAAAATGAAGGAACAAAAAAATTGGGGATTCTAATCGAACTATCTATTTGCAGATATTTCGAGTAATTTGGTGTTTTATTTCCTCATCATAACGGCTTAGTACAGTATATCTTATTTCGGCAATCACATACATGCACTCGTTTGGTCATTTTTGAACAATCAATTCGAATTCCTACAATCCAAGGCGAGTTTACAACATATGTCGTGTGGCAACGGTGTGTACTTGCCGGCCAATTTACAATTACCGCGTTGATTGGCGTTCCGGAAAGCTACTGGATAAAGTCTTGTTCACAACGACGTAATAATAGCCGACGATTATTAGTTTGTTGCAGTCGCACCGTTAATACAAGCACTCTACTAGGTTACTGTCCTGTCTTTGTTATTATCTAAATACTTAGCCTGTTGCTGTATGCTTTATATTGCTTATGGAGTAGCAAAAGAGACATAGTTAATTATTAAAAGAATACAAAATAATAAATAACCAGGCCTGAATTAAAGAGAACTAAATTATTAAATACCAAATTTAAACGGAAAGATCAGCTTTGGCTAGTAATGCTATGTTAATTACGTGCAAAACATTTATAACTGACTGGGCTAATAGTTGGAGCATGTCGCTCTTGGTTGTAGGTTTGATTCCCGTCCGAGTAAATTTTGGAAAAAAATCTTTTATTTTTTTGCCTCTATTTAAGTGTGCCAGTCTGTTGATTGATCGTCACTTTGCTCTCAGGCTATTTATACTCATACAGTACTAAAAATGAGCGTTGCCTAGTTTAGACCATTCTATTGATCTGTGTCTGGATTTTTTTTTTCAGGATAAAGGAATCGCCAAACATATGCTCCATTATAAATACGCCTTTACTTATCAGTTACACCCTTGTAACGATGAAGTGTGTCCACTTTGCGGAGCCCTTTGGCTAGCTGACCTATTGAGAAAAATGTGTTGTATTCAAATACCATAAATAATCGTCTTTATAGTTTTAAAATTGATCTTGTATGTTTTCATAATGAAAATATTGCGTCCAGTTTTATTGCATTTGCGCAATAAGTTTCTACTTCTAAGCAGTGGTTTAGCTTTTCGATTAAGAGAAAAATATACATTATTACTTAGGATATGTGTCATAATATTATCTTAATAAATGATTTATATTTTTTTAACGTCTCAAGGTGGAACTACAATACAGAAGGACGGTGCCGGCGGGGGGGGGGGGGGGGGGGGGGGAGCAACTTCCATTTATATACTTTTGATGTGAATACAAAATAGATGTCACCAGTTTAAAATGAATTGCCCGAATCGAACCGTGAAGTTATCAATTGTTTTCTTTTTCCAAAAAATGTGTTTCGTTGATAAATAATGTGTAACATTCGTGGGATATTAACCAATGTGTGTTTATGAACGTGCACGGGTGAAGGAAATTTAAATAAATTAGTATGACTTGACTTTTCAATTTCTCCGGTAAATTTTCAGTAAAGTATCCACAGCTTTTCTGATAGGGGTAGGGGATTCATTTCATCATCATCATCGTCATCAATATTATCATTATCATCAGAAGGGTACATATAATTAATTCAATAACTACTATAAATAACAATTATCAAGAATAACTCGAAACTGGCAAAAATGGCACTATTTTGTGGCTGATTATCAACCTAAAAAAAGAAGAAGATACAGATCTATGGTACACAACTGTCCAAAAAATGCAGTTTTTTTTTTTTTTTTTTACTCTGAATTGACTCAAGTTAACTTTCTAGAACATTCCAAGAAACACTTAAAATTGTATAATGAGACTAATTAGGAGCACCAGTTCCTATACCCGACTAGAAGACTCACCGTGGAAACGGACCATTAACTCCCAAGATAATCAAGATAGGCTCCAAGGCTTCCATACAAGGTACTGCGGTGAAGCTTCATTTTACCAAACCATACTCTCAATTCCTTTGTTAGTCGGTAATTTAACACCAGTAAGGCTACATAATTGCTAACAGTTACCAGGCATCTACGGCTCTGAATAATAATACAATTTCGTGTATATTTTACGCTCCAAAATTGGTTTCGTATGCAAATTGTCTATGAGTTATTAACGTTTGCGGAAGGTTTCTTTTGTGTGTAAACCAATTATTCTAAAAATTGAAATAAAACTTATTTTTTAATATTTAATAGATTTTAGGTTCTCGACCTGAGATCCAGTATTAATATAATGAAATCCAAACCATTGCAAGACCTCAAGACACAGTGAGGCTTTATGCATAGATCGGACCGCAAACAACAACTAAATATGAGGGTACCCCAGTTCAAACTTTGACACCAGGACGTCAAACACCTCAGTCCTCCCGTGACCATGGTTGCTGTAAAGTAGCCGAATCGTCGGGAAAGTAAAATCGTAAAATAAAAGCGACAAAATCCATAAAATAAGTTTTGTTTCAATGTGTAGTATTCGCGTAAATATAAGAAATCAATATTCTACATTTTTTTTGGAATTGTTGTAATTGATGGGCGTGAATACATCCTGAAATCCATTTTTTCATTTTTTATATCTCTTGGCAGGAGAGGAGTTGGAAATTGGAGAAGTTTTGCAATAATCTATATATAGTCGTGTTAGTTACATCATTTGTAACTCAAGAAGGAGGGGGCCGATTTTTATGATCATTGATTTTTTTAATTGTCTCCGCTCCCGATAGCAGAATAACTATTAAAACATGGGTAAAATTCACTGAAGATAATCCATTGATTCTGAGGCGGTTCGAAGTTCACCAGGACAGCTAGTAAAATATAAAATACATGAAGTTGCCATCCAATATTGTCTCAACGCTCAAAAACAGCTGAAATCCTTGTATTAAAAAAACAAAATGCATTTAGCGACCATATTTCAAAAACGTACATTAATTACAGTCAATGATAGCAAGTAAATTGATATTAGACTTACCTTACTTTACAACGCCCCAGCATTTTCGTAGGGAAAATATATACGACTTCGACATTACATCCATTAGAATCCGAAATAATTACAATGATATCTTACGTAATAATGACATATTGCAAGTAATTAATTACTTTCAGTCCAGATTAAGAACAAGCGGAGCATGCAAGGCCGCGTGCCATTGCGTCTGTACAGAGCTATACAGATAATGTATCTACATTTTTGAGCGCTTTTTGTGGCAATGTTTCGCCTATATTAAATGTCAGACTGATAGCAGGATCTAGGCTACGTACACTTAAAGTCACGGTTGACTCTGTTGTAATGCTTATCCGCAGATTTTCCTTGGCTCTATAATGGCTTGTATACAATACACTATCATGCCGTTATGCCAAGCCTTTCTTTCCTAACTTGAGGAGGATTTAGGCTATCACCCTCCACGCTGGGCCAGAGGTGCTAGCCGGGGTTTAAACCTGCACACCTTGTGTCCAAAGCAAGCGTCAAAACAGCTTCGCCATCACTGTTTTTAAAATGTACTGCACTGAAATTTAGACGCTAAAACTATTATACTTAAAGCTGAGAAAGAGGAAATTGAGGCTATTTGCTCGACTCATTATGATAATTGATGGGATTGTATAAGTGTGAGCACCAAAGCTCAACTTCATCCCACTTGTCACAACACGGTTTCTAGTTTTCTAATAAATAAATATCACCAGACGAACACACCAACTATATGGTCCCACACGAAGCAACGCTTGTATTATGTGTACCGTACAATGGACTGAGGGCGAATCCAATATATATTACTTACCTATATAAATATTCAACATCCATGACTTGGGTGCAAACATTCGTGCTCATTACACAAAGTTTGTCCCAACCAGGATTCGAACCTCGGACCCTCAGCACAGGAAGCAGGGACACTACCAACTGCGCTATTCAGGCAGTATTATTTCTGCAGAAATAATACTTTTTTTTTTTTGTTGACGGGGGGGAAATCTTCGATAGATACCCGGCCTCTGTGTGGGAGAGGGCCGGGTTATGTGGGATTCTTACCCACTAAAACCCCCCCGGTGGCCGCCTTCGACACATGTTGGAGGGGCTCCGGGATCTCCAAACGGAACGCACCGGTGCCCCTCTTGTGCCTCGCCCCCTTATGGGGGCCCGTCTCGGGGGAGCATATGTTTGCTCCCCCTGCGCCCTCGCTGCGCACGGCGGCGGGGAGCCACGCCCGCCGCCGTCCTCCTCAGGAGTCGTCATCGTCACCGGACGTCCGGGGCCCACACCCCAGTCGTCCTCGACCCCGAGGGGCAGAAATAATACTGCTATGACCTTTAAGATGATAATTATTGCATTTACAAGCACCTATGCTTAACATCTACATACCACTTGAAGGAGTTGTTGGTGTTTTTCCATCCGTCATAATATAGCTCGTATGATCTAGTTAAGGTTATTTATAAGTCCTGTTTATAATTAAGTTAAGAGATAAAATAAACCACGCAAACATATGTAGACTGAATGATTTATATCTGTTTGACTTTGAGCTTGACTTGTCAGTACTTGAGAACATTAAATCTAATTCAAATGATGAATATACTAATTAATTTATTTCCACAGTGCTCTATTGTTGATTTCAAATATGGATACTACTGAAGACACACTTTAGGCATGAAGAGAGTAGTCTAGTAAATTTCATTACCGAAAGTGTAGATTGTAAGTAAGTGCAGCGGTCTGTAACCGCCATTACAAAAACACTTTAAAAAAATGTTTGACACCTCCGTATGTGTGTATGTAGAAAAGTATATAGGATATACATAATAAAATTAAAATGCGGATACGAATAATTGACGTGCGTCCCTTCTTTACGGTACTCGACCACAAATATTTTTATACATCACATACAATTTAAAAAACACTCTATAACCATTTATTTATAGTTGATAATCCATTAGAAGTAATATAACAAACATAATTTGCAGTTAATTAAGCGCATATATCAAACATATTTAATACAGACACGAATAACACAGCTGCATTAATAACTTTGTCGATGCAAACGTCGGCAACATAACCAAGTTATTTTGCTGCTAATATCAAATTGCTTGTGAAATAAATGTTCTAGTTTTATAATTTCCCAACGGCATATCGTAACTTTGTCGTTATAATTGACGGTGATAGTTGAAAAGGTTCAACGGTTGACACTAAGGTCGTTCGCAAGGACTGTAGGCCGGTTATAATATATCGGAATTATTGTTGGAATTGGGTCTGTGCGAGTTGTGATTTAACGATTCGTGATTGCTTGCAATTTATCAAATTCAATCATGAGTTATGTTTCTACGGCACACAATGGGTTAGGCTAAGCGGATATTGATTCGAAGCTTTAATTTAATTATAATATGGCTAGCCGTGTGCTCGATCGTAGCTTTAAAATATATATCAAACATATTCGTGTTTCACCATTAATAACTCAAGAACGGCTGAAACAATTTGTATGACCTTTGTTATATTGAATTTGTCTCCGCGCTAAATAGCAAAATAACTACGAAAACATGGGGAAAACTAACTAAAAAAATCATGTAGACAATTCATTCATGGCAACAAGTGTGTGTGTGTGTATGAGAGAGAGAGAGTGAGAGAGAGAGAGAGAGAGGGTGTGAGAGTGCGTGTGTGTGTATGTGTGTAGTCAATCATTAATATTCTTAAGAAAATTACCTAGAAGTTCAAATTGAGATACATGTTTGAATAAGAACTAAAGAAACTTAGCTCGGGAGTTCTAACTACTTCCAAGGTTCGGCCAATTGGCTATATTGACATTTCAATAGTTGTTACTACTTAGAATCGTATTAGGCGAATGTAATAAACAGAACAAACACAAAAACACATTCGCAGTTAAGTGCTTCAATAATTTTACTCCATTTAATTAAGTGCTGATGGAACTTCAAAGTAATGCACTGCAGCAAATTGAGGTCATTGCGAATTACCAGAATTACTGGCTACAGCACAATTATTACATTTAATACGATCTCAGTTGAGTTAGAATTAGGTAAGCAGCTTATTTTGTGGTCATAGTACCTATATAAGGACATCCAATCAACTTACCAATAGAGAATCTTGCATACATAATGGTCGCTTCAACTCTGAATGAATTTAGGGTTTCTCGGTTAAGGATGTTGAAAAGGGTGTTGGGTCAGACCATTAAATACAGGGTGTTTCAGAGAGGCTATTCTAGGCCCTAAACCTGCGTTTTAGGTGTATTTTTAATCATTACTATTTGAGGTTAGAATTTCGAAATGTCTATTTAATAAAAAATATCCTTAGACAGATAGATAGATAACTCTTTATTGTTCCACCACATAAAATTAATACAAAATTACACAAACTTAACTTATACAGCGAGTGTCACAATGGGCGGCCTTATCACTAAAAGCGATCTCTACCAGGCAACCTTTGGATGGAGAGGATTTTACAGAGATGTTTACGACGGGGGTGTACTTAATAATAGATACATGATTACAAATACTTTAATGATAGTTGTGATTGTTTGTAAGCAAAACTATATTTTAATTGACGTATTGAAATTCTAAATTGATAAAATTATTACATGTGCGCTAAAGAAGCAGATTCTAGGCTAGGTAGTATTACGTACAATACAGGTTGAAAGAATATGTTTATATGTATATACAACTTGTCTATAAAAAAATATATATATTTTTAAATCATTAATTTGTATTCTCACTTAAATCAATTTAAATGTTATGTTTTGTATATATCTTATAATATTGCCTGTGCTTTCAAATCAATCAATCAACACGTGACAACAATAATGATAAAACCTATGCTATGACGTCAAACTATTACGTTACAGAATCGTGACGGCATAACCCATAGGCGTTAAGTTCATAGTTAAAAAGACGAATTGGATCCGACGCGAGGAATTCGATAAGTGATCTGGTATAACGCGCAAGACTGCTCCGGCGCAGCCGAAGGATTTCCGCATAGTTGGCGTGCGCATGCTTCGATTTATACGAGAGCAAGTGCCTTTGCGTGTATCATGTTTGTACGGATATTGGATTTAATGATCCCGGGACACAGTACGCTTGTAGATACTAAACGGAAACAAACACACTGTATATATTTTTTTGTGTTGTTAGCTCATAGCCATATTAAATTTGTACTGAAAACACTAATTCATTTAATTTAATATATAAGTGATTATGTTGCCGAAAATGCTATTGAAAAGCGTGACGGCACATCTAACACCATTTAGATTGAAGCTTTAGACTTGATGTCCATTCTTTGTGGTCTTACATTTATTCGATTGAAATTAAAAATCTATTATTTACAACTCATTTCCTAACTGAAATAAAACTAATGTTAAAATAATAAACGCGATAAAATCCGTAAGATTAGTTTTATTTCAATGTGTAGTATTTGCTTACAAGTATAAGAAATTAACATTTCCTAACTATTCATATCATAAATTATTACTAACTAACATTAAAATAAACTACTTAAAGCATAAACAAGTTAACTATTTTCGCAACATTGTTACAAAAACTTGATGTTAGAAGTTGAATCATAACTAACAAGAGCATACTTACATTGTAAATGATTTACTAAACGTTTGATGAAATTATTACAATGCATATTTTAAAAGTAATTACTATAAACCAGTATAGAGACCTTTGTTGCATAGAAATCTGGTTAATTTCGTGGATCAGTTTATATGGTAGTTCTATTAAGATGAGGTCAGTGATAACATATTACTTAATTATTATTTCAGCAATACAGCCGGTAATGTTTTACAGACACCTTTAGTGATTGATCTTCTTTCGTCACACCATTCTATTTATAAGTTATGTTTTTGTTTTATTTATTAGGTTAACCATTAGTTAAAAAATAATTATTACATTGTGATGTTGTCGTGTGAGTTGTTAGCTAAATGTAACCCCACATGCATTTATATTAAACACTGTGACAAAATAATTATATACAAAATACTAGTTCTGAATATATAAAAACCACCAATAATTAAATAACAATTAAAATAGTGGTCTAAAACTTGATTTGAATTGTCAGATCTGATTGTTTTATACAATTTTCTAGAATGAATCATAAAAGACATCTGCTAGGGTGCTTATTTTATTGTATAATTTACAGATGCTTGGTACAGGTGAATTTACACCCAATACAGTAGCACGTAGAGGTGGTAAAAAGGGGGTAATTGCTTTCTGTACGCATCGGGGCAGCAGGCACTCATACTTGCTAAGTAAAGTAACTAACTATGAATAGGTTTAAAAATATTTTCTATAAAAGAAAGTAAGGTTGTTTTAGTAACCATTTAACTGTTTTGTTTAATCTTAATTAATTTCCAACCACTGCCGGGCATTCTACTGTTAGGCAAGTCACTACAGGCTGGGCCACCCCCCTACGTCTCTACAGGTTGCTGTCTCGACCGTGTTATAGCAAAAGTGTCCAAATGCCCGCACCAGTAAACTGTAAACATTATTATTTGTATTTGTCAACATATAAGTGTTTTTAAATAACCCACTTACACGCTCTACATATTATTATACAACACCAAATAGTGCTGGTACTTATATTTTGTAACGGTTACTTAATTATATGTAACTCGTTACTAATTAACATAGTATATAGTATAATATTCTTGTAACCGCAAGTAAAGAACTCAATTTTTTATATTGTGTACCTAAGTAATTATTGCGCTCTACAAGTTAGTGTTTTTGCAATAAGATTTCGTAGAATGTAGTCTCCTTGGTCTAATAATAGACTAGTATTTGCGGTAGTGAAATGTGCAAGTAACCTTTGAAAGAATCCGCTTGCTTTACATTAATTACGTTTTCGTAATGACTTAATTTGAAATTAATTAATTAATACAGCTCTAAACTTCATTTAAGGATTTAAAAAACTAGCTCTACTTTATAATTTCAATAAACCTATCTATAGTTTCAGGTATGTTGATCTTAGATAGAGAAAAAAACTAAAGTTTAACTCTATCAATTTCGTACTTGAAATGTTGCTCTAGTTTTTAAAATTTCGTCAGTTTATAGCAATTTTGACACCGGCCTCTACGTAGAGTCCGTCGAATCTGATTATCTTGATTACATATGACAAGAAATGTTGCTTGAATTATGATCGACACTGGTTGTAAACTTTGGATGATGCTAACGGACTTAATTTAATTTCATAGGAATTCGGAAATGTATGCTTTGTGTACTTTCACTGAAGTGAGGACGATTGGAGAGCAGAGGAATAGTTACTACTATTCCTCTGCTCTCCAATCGTACTTATCAGATTGTTTGAAATTGGCACTTGGAGAAAATAATAATAATACCACCCCTTTTAATGTCCCACTGTTGCAACGTGCCTCCCCGCAATGCGAGGGGGACTTGGAGACAAAATGTGGAGTGATTGATAACCAGCCTTACTATGTTATTTAGATATCTCCGGTCTCTATCATTAGTACTGCTATGTATGTCAAAAATTCGGGCACCACGCCAGCGGCGGTTTGTGCGAAAACGAAAGTGTTCCGCGGCCTACATCACGCGTTTTCGGCGCTTGCGCAACCGGCGGTGCACTGGTGCATTGCTTTGTTTTGTGCTTTGATCACTGAAAGTGTAAGTAAAAAATTGGCTATATCAAAAAAAATGTTGCGATCTATAGTACCTATTCTGAAATTATTACTTTCTAGCTTAATTGCTTATATTGATATCAAGCAATTATTAGGTATAATATTACAATGGTTTCATGTACAGAATCTAAATAGACTACAAATAAATCTTATAAACCATATTGAGGAAGTACTCTACATCGTGCACATAGCTCTACATCGTGTTTTTCGTATGAAAGACTTCAACGCAGTCGCTTGAAATTATTGCGAAGCTTGCCTCTGAAAAAAAAATTAATGTCTTATTAATACAATATAATAAATAAAATGCAATTGCATTTTTAAAACAAGTATTGTATATATTACAGGAAGAAAAAAAAAATATTTTTTAAGAAAATATTAATTTTAATTAGGTACTGCGATCTGTACCCGATGATAATTATTTATACGTCTGCAATGAAAATGCTGAGTATTACTTGACCACTTCCCCATTAATATGTTAATATATAGTTACTTTTATAGCTCAAGAATGTAAAAAAGTAAGAAGGAAATGGAACGTTTCCTTGATATTTAAAAACTTGTTTATTTATACTTCAATGGTGCTGTCCCATTCTATCCTAATAATATTAGGGCACTCATTAAGTTGTAATCTTTAATTTATTTTATACTAGCTGTCTTGGCTAACTTTGTACCGCTTTTGTTATTATTTTTTGTTTATTTTCCATGTTTTATTCACCTATTCGGGGCGGAGATTAAACATCAACGATCATAAATATCTGCCCACCCGTTCATGAGTTTTAAAAGGTGTAACTAACACGATATTGTTATATATGTATATGTATGTATGTATGTACGTATATATATATTCGTGTATTCGTGTATATATACGTGCGTACTTTTATGTATGTATCTTCGTAAATTATTTAAATTTAGATTATTTAGATTACTTTTTGTGAAAAATTATATAAATATCCTAACATTATGTATACCCACAATAATATAACAACAATTTTGAAATTGCGAGTGTAGTCTAAATATGGATTTATGAAAACTTGTAATTTCAAGAATAAAAAGTAAATTAAACGCGAGGAATGTGCTGCACTATCCCACCCGGTATCCGCCTTAATTTAAATCCCTGACATTTCATTCACTTCCGTAACCCTTGCGGTGTGGTTCCAGTGGAAGCGTAGCGATTATCTGCTACTATTGGTAGGCTGTTTCAGTTATTTATTTCTATATGTAAATCGTGAATATACTGTACGTCTGTACCGTTTAAATAAAAAATATGAACGGCCGCCTGGCCATGGGTTCGATTCGGACTTGGGATAAATAAAGACCCTTTTTGTAAATTCCTCAAGGCTGCTCACAATTGAAGTTAGAAAAGATGCATAGCTTAGGACTAACAACAAGACAAAAAAATGGTTTTTGTCATTTAATTTTCTTGGAATTAAATTGTCTAATTGAAAGCATTCACCGAAATGTCAAACCGCTCATACCCATTTACCGTCATCTATAAATCGCTCTACAACACCGGTAGCGAATCCGCTGCCTTCATGGCCGAACCATGGAGCCTTCAAGTTTAACAATTGTATCGCAACTGCCCCACCACGGCACCGTCGGCGCGGGCGCAGCCGCCGAGCCGATCACTCCCGCGTCCGCGCGCTGAGCTCTCGCGCGTCAACTGCGTATAATGCATCGGTGGTGAAGTGCGTGTGTTGTGTATAATAGAATTATATTTTTTTTAAACAAAGAACGTGTACTGTGCCCTCACGAAAATGAAGTACGTCGGCGCTGTAGCGCTGTTGACGCTTGCGATCGTAACAGGTGAGGATCTAGACCGATTTTAAGTTAAAATATGTTTTGATTTTTAATTTATATTAGTTTATTTTTTATTGGCACGAAATAAACACGACTGTTAAGTTAGTAGAATTAAATAAAATTTAGGCAATAAATTTGAAAAAGTCAATAAAAATATTTTTGACATTAAACTGAAATAGGTCATTTAATTTGTTATATCAATAATATTTTAGGATTCTTATTCTCATCATTTATTATTATATACATTTATTTGAAATAAAAATATACGCAACCAAATAAGTATAAAACTGTTGACCTTTTGACTATGTATACAAAAGATCGAATCATCGATTTGCATAGTCCGAATTGTACGTCATTACACATGTCTATGCATATCTATAGGGTGTTCAAAACAAGTGAACGCTTTTCCAACACTTGCGTAATACAACTACGCTAATTTCTAAACCGATACGCGAGATACACACAAATCAGACATGTAAATAAATACATTGAATATGTATGTACCAATTCACAGGATACTGAACGATTTTAATCCGTATGTTTCGTAATGACATCATATAATTCGCCATTTCGGTCATTATCACATCGACATTCAATGCCAGCAGAAATAAAATATTTAAAAAGTTATCTTAAAAATAAAATACTTTCGAATTGCGACAGTTTATTATGGTTACCATAAATTAATCAGATTGTCTTCAGAATGGTCGTCGGTAACTTTCGTTCTCTATGACTTGCTGCGCGGCGAGTTACGGCTTTTTCATTCGATACGCGCATGGGAAAATGGCGGTGGAAATTCAACCTAGCTTATTTAATGAGCAAGATAGCTTCTCTAAATTGCTATCTCGTTATATGCATAAATAATTAAAAAAACATATTTAGGTGGGTATTGTTATAGAACTATACTGCATTTTTGAATAAGCAACCATGTTAGTTTGAACCGTTTTCGGAACACAGCTTGTAAATGCTGGACTAAAATTCAACTCTAACATAATTGATTTAAATTTCAATGTTGTTTAAGTTCAGCTTTGATGAGTTTTCAAAATATAGTTACACAACACTAAAGGATCTGAGAATTTAAATTATAATTAAACTGACGCTTCATTATTTGGAAATATTGTCTATACAATCTAACGATTGACCTCATAAAATACTTTAAACTATTCTTGCTATATTTTTTACAAAAATGGTTTCTTGCAGCAAAGTGCAGTGCTAATGAAATTCAATCTGTCATTTTTGGAATGACGGTCGTTGCACCCATTTTAGCTATATAATTGCTATATTTTTTACATAATCTCCGCTTTGTTTTTTTCTACGACGCAAGCGCTACCGCGAACGTAAATCGCGCATAACTGTCGGTGAAAATGCTGCTCGTTCCTTATTGCAATAGACGTGAACAAACTGTGCTGTAGAAAATTTACAAATAATGCAAATTAAAAACACGATTTGGTTTAAATGATTAATACCAAATTTATAAAGTTCAAAATCATTTGTAATTTACAATGAAATTACAAATGATTTATTTGTAATTTACAATGAAATTACAAATGATTTATTTGTAATTTACAATGAAATTACAAATGATTTTACAGAAGAAAAGGGCTTTGTAATGCTATTGGAAATAGGTGAGAAAATTATAAAATAAGGGTGCATTTACAAATGTATGTCACGTGGGTATTCGAAATTCAAAATATCGAACAATAATTTATACCGTCCTAGATAATTATGTAAATCACGCGCCGCTTAATACCTTTATATGGAGTTACCAATGCCAATCAACTTCGTTGTTTGATCATTCATTCTTTTATTGAATCATCCATCCCGTCTAGACTAAAGAGGCGACAAAAAAAAACTCAAGATTCCAGTCTCGTGTAAAATACAAGTCAATAAAATACTTAAAAGTTAAATGATGATATAAGTGACTCACAAGATCCCGTAAATGCTATTAAAATGTCTCTGGGTCATCGAGACAAACTGTAATAGATTATGTTATCATCACTCACATTGTCTTGTGTTAAAAAACATGCGGAATAAATTAATTATTGGATTCCATAAATCCGGTCTTACTTAATTGATGTATGTATAAAAAGTTTGGTATTTTAAATTTAGATCTACCATAAACAATAATAGTATTTTTTCTTAAATATTAAACACCTGTTTAAACAACAATAAAGTTTCTACTAGTTATTGAATAAATGGTTGTAAATTAACATTCTCATTTTATGATTATTTAAATTGCCGTTTCGACAGAATATAAATAAATCGTATTAGTTTTAGGCAATATATTGATGGTTAAGGTAACCATGTTAACCTTTGTGTAAATAAAGCTGGAATTTGAAATCCCTAACAAAAAGTAAACAATACGTCAATAAACATTTGTATTGGTCGTAAAGGTAATTGAAGACCAGACGAAGATCTAGGATTGGGGTCATGGGCTTTTAAACCTCAGGCAACATTAGATCTATTCACAATGCATCTCAATTACAAGCATATTATTTAAATATTAATAAGAAAGCCAAATGAATTCTAATTTAAATTTAGAATGTTAGCTTTTTGTTTTGTATGCATTTTTAATTTATTGATATAGAGAATAAATAAAACACTGGCCATTTACAAATGATTTACTATCAATAATTATTTGAATCGTATTTCTTTTATGAGGCGGAATTTCGGATATTAATGATTTTGCTCTTAATTTTTGACCGTTATCCCCAAAATATATTGAAGCTTACAATGATATTATAAAATGTTTTTTTATTTGCGCTTTGTAATTGTATAATATGGGTGTTATTATGTAGTCTTCTTTCTCTCACAGACGCCCATTAAATATTTCACAACACCACCTACGTACGTAAGATTCGTGGATATGTTGTCACAACCTGAAAAGTTGATACGGACACGGGCATTTTTCACGAAAAAGGCCAACAAAAGGCGCTGTTGCTTAATCTATACAGCTATTAGTGACGGCCGTTATGCAAACAGTTTTCCAGTTGTGACCTGAATGGGATCAAGATTGTGAACTCGTGATCCACGGTGTCTTTCCATGTTGGTCAATTGTAGCATGTGATAGCTATTGAGTGTATTAAAACCTAATCCCAGTAGGTCTATACCAGGGGTTCCCAAACTAATTTTGTCTACTGCCCACTTTGAGAAAGAATATTTTTTTAGCGCCTCCATTTTTTCACCTACATAAAAACCACTATAACTTCAAATTAAATTAATTATTGTAAGCCTCTACACAACGCCCCCATTTTTTTCTGGGTCTCTTACCCCCCTTTAGGCCAGCAGCACCAACAAGGGGGCGTTATCACCCACTTTGGGAAAGGCTGGTCATACTAATACTATGAAGACGTAAGACATTTTAGTTTACGAGTATGGATGTCGGAGTTAATCTTCCGAAATATTAATCCGATTTCAAAAAATCTTTCATTAATAGCTATATTATCCCTGAGTGCTATAGGCTATGTTTTATCAAGATTCTGCGGATGATGCTACGGACAGAACTTAGTATATACTGGGTTTTGCGCTGTAGCTCAATCCCCCTTATTCATGTCATGATATAACATAACCTATGTATGACATTCAAGGACAGTGTAGCTTTCTATCATGAAAGAAAATAAGATTTGTATAAGTAGTTCCAGGGATTATTCCTTATAAATAAACATACAACTTTACTTCTTTCTATAATGATATTAGTATCGACATTTTTATATAAATAATTGCCAATAAAAATAGAACCTTTGGCTTATTTATGATTTGGGTTTATGGTAATTGCAATCTTCAGTAATTGTTCAAGAGAGTTGTAATAGTCTTATAATGCGATTGCTTATATTGTTGTCAGCTGTGATACCAAATTGTACAGTTCTTAAATCTTAAACTGAGTTAGACGTACGAAAAAGTACGCATACTTTTGGCTTGATAACCTTTTTTGCGGAACCAGAACGAGGTAACTACGCGAACTAGCGGCCTGACACACGGACGAAATAGGTCGCTAACCAGTGCGCGTATTTATTCGTGAGATCTACGATGGAGCATACTTGCCTAGAAGGTACCTGTTCACTCTCGACTTGAAAACACCCAGATTGAAGTCAACGGGGAACAAATACGCCGGTAGCGTGTTCCATTCCTTGGCAGTTCGCACGATGAAAGTAGAAGCGAAACGCAAAATGCTTAACTTAACTTCACAAATGAGTTCCATACTCGAACATAACAATCATGTGCTTTACATCACTGCTCTTACTTAACAGACACATGTCCATGATAGACTTACAACAGCATCCAAGCTTTATAGCCATAAATTCGACAATAGCCGGCCAATAATCTGTGCCAAGGCTGGTCTCGTGTTTCACAAATACTGATTACCGATTCACCTCATGCCGGTTGTCGTCCTAGGTCACACATCTAGGAACAAAAAGCATCTAGCTCTGACGAAATACCGGGAGTGTGAACTGAATTTCTTTAAAAAATTGCAAATAAAATTTAAAGAGTTTTGTTTCGGTTGAGAAATATTTCGTGTTGCTAATATTGATGTTAGTTCGACAACGTTCCGTGAGAACTTTTATAAGGTGCGGTCGTGTTAGATTATATTATGTCACTTGTCTTCGTACGTGACGGTTTATGTGTGAGATAGAGGTTTGTCTGCATAATGGTGTACGTATATATGGACATAATAATATGAATTAGTTGCGTTACATGCGGGGTTATGAAATACTAGATTTTGCCGTGCAACTAAAGATTTTGCTTTGCTTCTTGATTCTGTCACAGCGCGATGTTACCATTATACAGCAAGATGCACAAAAGGTATATACTAACATTGTAACCTGCGCTTCTGTAACGTATTCTTTATCATTGAAGTCACCATTTAGATATGTCACTTTTAAAAAGTTTGCTGCCAACAAAATTAAATCTTATGTGAGATATTTTTTTTTATACAAACTCATAGACAAATTTTGAAGTGTATCATACAAACGCACAAATTAAGAAAAAAAACTAGATAAATATGTTAAAAATTATTCTTTCGGTCAAGGTTTCATTATTAACAGCAACTTAAGAATAATATAAACAGAAAATTAAAACAAAACTAGTGGGCATTTAAATAAATTCTGCCGTATATGTAACGGCTGGTATGTCTAGTAGATCATTGGTTGGTACAAGCTATAAAATAAACCAGACGGTATGTAGGCGAGCTATAAAAATGTTTTAAATTACGCGTAAGTTTTTATGACTATGGCATAATTAGCTGAGGATTTGCGGTTGGATTTAAGTATTTTTTTAATGAAATATTGTATTACCAATGCGGAAGTATCTATGTTGAAATAAAAATTGATTAGAGACTGCATAAGCAGGCTCTAATAAGATATAAATCTATCAATTATTATGTGATCTAATAAATGAGATCAGAAGTAGCGCACGATTTTGTTAGAGTTATTTATTTTTAATAATTTCCTTAAAGTGCCCGTACAAATTATTTATATTGAAATATCTTCAATTTTGTTATTCTAAATTTTTGTAAAGAAACCTCAACATTCAAAGAAAAGTTAAATACAATATGATATTACAAATCACTTTTTAGTTGTTTAATGTCTAAATTAAAAATAAAATTCTTTAGATTTGGGAGTAAATTATGACTCTACAAATGATTATTAACACGATATTTAGTTATACCTCTACCTCATATAGTGAATGATGTAATCCCAATATCTTCACCAGAGCGACCACATCGAGTTTCACTTAGATAGGTACCGTGTTACATCCGATGAGAAATTAATTGGATCTAGTTTTATTTCAATAGAGACACGACTTACTTCATGTAAAGAAACTTATTACTTTCACAACATCCAAATTTGAGTTTGTGACTTTTTAATTATGTGATACATTTTCTTAGCAAATAAAAAAAAAATCAGGCTCCTGTCAATATAGTTCGCATTTCAAGATGATTTTACAGTCATTTTGAAAGCATGATTATGATGACTCGTTAACTGTAACTTTTACGAGTGTTTCAAAAAACCTACCATCGCTGGCTGTGTCGAGACGTAAGGCAAGATATATAAGGTGTAGCAATAATAGTGTTAAATATTTTAACAGGGTCAACACTAAGTTGTAAAGATCACATTACCAAATAAACAAATCAAATTATTAAATGACACCCCGTACGTAGCGCATGGCCAAACGCTATTGGTTCGCCTTGTTTAAAAAAAATCAAACATCGTTCCCATTAAAATATTTTACACAATTTTTAATACACTCTATATATGTATTGATTTTGCCTAACTCTCCCGTGCAAATGAAGTAAGAAAGACTCGTTGTGATATATACTTGTCTCGAGCCGCGTGCTAGCCCTGTTGTGTCTATTCAACATACCTACGTTTATTCACAAGAGCCAGTTACTCATAACATATTACGTTTCATTAATTACACCGTGAAACCAATTATATTATAACTAGAGGTTGATTATCCGTTGCATAACACTTACGCTGTCCGACGCAAGTCACGGAATCGCACTTTTATTGTTTCAATGTTCCGCGATACTTTCACGGTCATGAATGCGTGGGCGACTTTCTTTCGGTGCGCGGGCGCATTGTTTCGAGCCGCAGGTGATCGACGCACGCCCGGTGACCGCGTGATGCAATGTCACTGGTGCCAATCATTACGACTAATCATCGATTGTGATATAATCGATATCATAATCGATTGCTTAACTTTGATTTGATTTTTGGAGCGATTGTCTTTAGATTTGGATTACGTTGTTAATTCTGGTTATGAACGCGTAATTGCTTTTATCTATCTATGGTGTAAAGGAACATGAATGTAGGCTAAGTTGCTGTTTGTTTAAATTATGTGTTGAAATTATTCCTGAATTATTTAATCTGTTAGTTAATGTACCCCATACATTACCTAGTTGCCTGATAATGAACGGAAAAAACAAATTGGGTACATTAAAATATAATGTACCATAGCTATTACACATACTTGCACACACTACATGGTATTTAGTTATGTACTAGCTGTCGCGGCAAACTTCGTACCGCCCCAGAATTAAATGTATGAGAAAGATAATTCATTATTTATTTTTTTCCATGTTTTAATAGTTATTTTGGACAGAGACAACTAAAAAAAAATATTTGAAAAAACAGCCCACATGTTCTTGAGTTATAAATGGTGTAAATAACACGACTTTATTTTATATATATATATATTGATAGATTAAGCGGATAATTTCGTCTTCAGTTCTATTTATATAAATGTTGGCGAAGTGGTAATTGACAAACATTTTGTGGATATAACTTGTTAAAATGATCACTAATTTATAGCTACGTAAATATTCAACGAGGCATAAACACACTACATTAAGTCATGTTGTAACTATACTCCGAAGGTTACAAGCGACATAATTATTATTCTGAAGTAGTATCCAATACATTTGTGTTATATTTAAAATACTTACATTTATTTGGAAATACAAACCTGTAAGAAATTTCGTTTTTTTATTAAGAGCTTTGAAGTAGTTGCGTGTATATTATATATAATAACTGCCCTCTTTAATATCCCCCTGCTGGGCACGGGCCTCACATCAATGCGAGGGGGATTAGGCCATAGTCCACCACGCTGGCCTAGTGCCGGTTGGCGGATTTTACACATCTTTCGAGGGGTTCTCTCAGACATGCAGGTTTCCTCGCGATGTTTTCCTTCACCGTGTATATTATATAGGAATATTGATTAAATCAGGACTAGGTAGACTTGTCTGATATAAGAGGCTGTTAAAATATCCGCAGTAACAAGAGAATTCTGAGTAGTATTTAATATTTAATAGTAATTTGTAATAACATTATTAAAACTAGAAACTAGTCGACGAGTCTGTGTTTTGACAAATTTACTTAATCTTGAACTTGCTAAAGCAACATTATGAATAAACATAGAATGCAAATACGCATCGTACAGTCGCTAACAAATGACATTATTAAATTAAAAAATCATGATAAATTGTCACAAAAATGTCAGTCAGACTTTACCGTGATGAAGCAATTCGCTAGCATGGATATCGGATATATATTATTACTAGCTGCGCCCCAAAGTGTTACCCGCGTTTACTATTTACCGGGACAAAAAGTAGCCTATGTGCTATGCCAGACTATAATCTATCCCTGTGCCAAATTTCATTCAGATCCGTTCAGCCGTTCTGGCGTGATTGAGTAACAAACATCCATCCATCCATCTATCTATCCCTCCAAACTTTCACATTTATAATATTAGTGGGATTAGTGGGATTAACAAATTGGTTCGCCAGGACGGCTACTACTACGTAGAGTTTTGGGAATTCGTTCGCCGTGTTTGGCTGTAATGGAAACACTCTTTACCGTTTATATGCAAAGTCAGTGAGAAATCGGTTTTAAGTTCGATAACGGTCGATGTTCAGTGAAATGGCGAGAACTTTCGCATTTCTTGATATCACGTCGTCTTATGTAACGAAAGGTGTCGTCAAATTACTACATACCCATCGAGTTCTTGCAAGCTACGGTGAGTTAACGATTAAAAAGTTAATATATCGTTGAAACATGAATTAAAAGGTTTAAGATGAGTATATTCTCGATTTAAAGGCATATATTGCGTAATATAACGTTGAGCCTGTTAAACTGTTAAACAACATTATTATAGTTTGACAAATCCAATATGTCTCTAGAGGATATAAACAAAACGGTTTGACATTTTTTTCGATGACAGAACATCATGAAACCGCATGAGGTATCTGACCTCATGACCCAGACTTGACTGGATGAGGTAGGCTCGGGTCATGGCTGTCAGCAAGTCTTGTCCACACTGTTACTAATCGTTATTTTTAATTTCAACTGATTGCACATCTAAATGATGGTAAGTACTGTAAAAGAAAAAACAAGTTTCTTATTAGCTTATAATAATATCGCCAACACACCAGCTATACGGTCCAACAGCAACGCTTGTATTGTGGGTACCGCAAAATGGACTGAGGGCGAACTCAGTATATAATACTTATATAGATATTAAACATCCATGACTGGGGTACAATCATTAGTGCTCATCACACAAAGATTGTGCCTACCAGGATTCGAACCGGGGACCCTCGGCATAGAAAGCAGGAGCACCACGAACTGCGCTACCTACATACATTTGACCAATGGTCGTTCCCAATGTTATAAAACGGGGGCCCTTTGCCACATTCCCCCTTAATACGAGGGGGATTCGGGCCATAGTCCACCACCCTGACCCAGTGCAGGTTGGGGTACTTCTATCGTCTTTGAAGTGACCGCAGATATCCTCACGATGTTCGCATTTGCAATAAAAATGTAATTCGCACATGAACTCCAAAAATCCCAGCCATGCGAGCCGATGGCCAATTTTGCTTTCTCAGAATCTCAAGAAAAATCTTAAAATCTTGTTCGTTATGTGTTGGTGATAGAGCTGAGCTGATATGGTACCTTGTTTACTTTCAAGAAAATGTTTACATCATAATTTCCACCGCTTCTGTAATGGTAGTCTTTTGAGAAAGTACCTCTCAGCAATCCGTGAGATTTGTAGCGTAAGACGTAACGCGGAAAAGTATGCTCACGCGCATCTCACACTTCTGAATGACAATTATTGTTCCGTAATGCGTTAGTAGATAAAGAATGTTTTTAGAAATAAATTGTCTCACACATAAAAAAAACTAGTAAATAACCTTCAATGTTGATGTCAGTGGTGCCACGGATAAAAGTTAGTATTATAATATGTTAAGGTTCTAGAATTGAGACTATATGAGCCAGAAGACGTTGTGTGGGACGGCCTTCACAAGGTGGACTGATGATATCATCCCTGGCAGCTGGTGGATGCAAGTTCCCTAGGGGGGGGGGGGGGTCACTGGGAGAGGCCTATGACTAGCAGTGGACGTCTTTCGACTGATAGATGGATGGAGTACTAACCATTCGAACCCACAGCCTAAAGACACAGTGACCTAACGCTTTAAGTCCTGCACCACCAGGATATCATAATTTAATTAACACAATACTATCTGGCAACAATACTGAAAGATGTAGAAATAATCCTCACACATGCTCGCGGCTGTGTTTGTGTGTGCAAGTTGCGCTTGCGACGATGTTGCATTTTCACTTGCGCGAACTGGAAATCTCGTTTATATAATTATAAGTATGGTACTTATTTTAAGGAAGTGTTTGTATTTAAGAGTGAAATTAAAACATTGCACCTTGTTTTAACTGAGGTATGACTAACAGACACTCGATTAAACTACATAGATGATTCGGTTTTATTTAGTGGAAAATGTAGGAGGTTAGCAAGCCCAGTAAGTGGTAGGTTCGTCATCCAAATAGTTTTACAATGGACTACTCCAGTAACGCCTGATCTATGGGCCCTAAGTGTGTTTTATAGCCAATTTAGCGCTAAAATGCGGTGAAATCTATACTAATATTATAAATGTGAAAGTTTGGATGGATGGATAGATGGATGGATGTTTGTTACTCTTTCACGCCCGAACGGCTGCACGGATCTGGATGAAATTTGGCACAGAGATAGATTATAGTCTGGAATAGCACATAGGCTACTTTTTATCCCGGTAAAATGTATGGTTCCCGTGGGATAGATGTTTTAATTTTTCATACTTTTTATCGCGGGTAACACCGCCGGGCGCAGCTAGTTAAAAATAAATAAAGTGATTCGAAACCGAATATGCTTTTGGGTGAGCTGATAAACTCGTTAGTTTTAAACAAAGGTATAAAAATGTATATACTTAATCTAATGTCTACATACATACTATTTCCTATAGGTACACAGTCATCATAGCAGTTTCTATACATATAAATTATACTTATTATTTACAACTAGAACTGTCACTTAGCATAAAACAAGTGGCTTTCTACACACGACTAAATACATGCGGGAGATACGGGAAATACGTTCGTTTCGTACGTTATATACGTTAGTTTTTTTGTAAAACTCAAACATTTATACCGGCAAGAACGTTGAACGAAATAATTTGTGAATCGCACACAATCCTATATAATAGAGTTTCAAGGCTACACTTGTGTATTTGGTAGTCGATTAGTGTGTTAATCTACTGATTTGTATAGATTTCCAACAATATTGTGACATTCTGGTTGTGACATATAAGTATGTTGGTTTATTCATGTGACAGTGGTTTCCAAAATCTTTGCCGCCAAAGTTGTATGGCATGGAACTCTATATTATGGAAGTTGTAACATTTTTATTCCTTCCCTAGTCTGTGAGGCAAATCAATGATGAAGAAAATTTCTCGTTAAACTTGATATAAAGAAAGTAACTCATCATGCTCAAGCGATTATTATATACTCATCAAAATCAATGAAGACCTTTATCTGGGCCATGGTAGATATGAAATCTAAAAATTGTCTATTGAAATACCACCCTTTTTAATAATATATATAAGGGTTCATTGCAATATTATCTAATTTTATCTATAAAATGCCGATCAATCACAACTTTTATACTAACGATATATAACGTCATTCCCTCATAAAAACAGCTAACCAGATCAATCAACACATTCTAGTGTATCCCGTAATATTGAAGAGTTAAAGTTTAACTTTCAAGTGAGTATTCTAAATGGTTAGCATGTTATTGTAAAATGTGTATATGGCGATGCCACATATCATTGCTGTCTCCGGGTTGCATGGCACCAGGAACACATAGAACTGCTTTCTTTCTTTTTAATATTAGTTTAGGTGCGACGTCTGTATACATTTCTAGATTTCCTAGTAACAGCCCGTCTTGACATGTAACTATTGATGACTTGATAAGATTAATATCGAGAGGTTTGGGAGCAAAAAGAACATGCTTTCATGTAGGAACTAATTTGTAACCTAAACTCTAGCTAAGCATTCTTGTAATCTCTTTCTAAGTAATAACTAAAACTAGTAGCATTAATAACAACCTTGGATACATAAACACATTTAATTCTACAGAGCAAATACAACTGTCTATTTTGAATGGCATATTAAATGACCTGCATATTGCATATTACAGAAAAAAAATCGACTTCTCATGCAAATTAATTTAGCTGGTAGAGCACGAGTTTGTTTTTCAGATCCCGGGTCTCTCAGAGTAAGGTTATAATCGATCAATACTTTCAACTTTTCAGGGGATAATAATAATCACGACCTTTTGAATAAATATTGATATATTATTATTAGATAGGTGTATAGATTTTTAATTTAAATTACTAAATGTTAAAAATATAGGCAATTGATAAATCCTAATCATTTTTATGTTTGTTTAAATTTCAATAAGCGTTATCATTGCAGTAATGAACTTTATTGCATAGTGAAATAAAGTTCTAAAACACGTGACAAACACTAAAGTGTGACTAGGAGATCACCTCGGCATGCCGAAGGCTTTCAACAATGTTACAAAAAATCTCGTCCGTACGTTTTTACTACGAACACCATTAGAATTTAAATAACCGAATTGGAAATTATTCATTTTATACTGTTATTAGAAATCCGGTTTGGTGATCGACCGATCATAAGTCAATGAATGTTTCACAGATATACAAAATGCTTTCTTTTTACTACATGTTTGTAAACATATCCTATCACACAAGCTTTAAGATCGATAATCCAATGTAGATAATGCTCAAAAATCCAAACTTTCGTGACTAGCAAAATGTTAACTATATGACGTCAGTACAGTACATCTAATGTTAAGACTGAGATAGCTTTATGTGGTAATTCATCGTTGTGATGAGCTCAAAACATTTATAAGATGTTATTTAGAGATGATGTAATTACCAAGAAAGCTGTAAACATTAGTTATACGTCAGTTAACTATAATTTAAGTGGTAATGTTTATTCATCTGGCGTTGGGTGGCATTTAAAATGTGAGTTAATGCAACTACGTACTGCGGTGACGACAACATTGCGGTATTTTTTTTAAGTTTTTTTTTTTAATTTTGTATATATTTTTTTTTTTTTTACCCATATATATATGGGTTCATTCGTAGCCCTGAGGATGCCTTATTTAGAGACGAAACACGTGTCGAATACTTTTCTAGATTCGTATCGTTACATGGAGAATTGCATAGAGTCCCGACTCTCCTGACTACAAAAACATGCTAAGTGTACCGCTGAGTAACAAGTCTAAAGATTGAAATCAATTAACCAATTTTATAGTTAACTGACCAAGTAACCGCATCAATGCATGAAAACAACATAATTGAACGGCAAATTTTGTTGTAAACGATTTCAATAAACAAACAGTTTCAGAGTTACCAAAACCATTTTTGTTTGTTTTTTTATGATCCCTGCATCGGTTAAAGTACTTTTTTGTAAATTTTAGTATACATTCACCAAATGTAATAAGAATTTCATAATAATACTACCCATTGCGCGTGAGATCATCAATTAGAAGCGAGCGGACTTGGTGCTAACAACGTTTTGTTTCCACAGTTGCGAATCCATGCAATTAGTTTTCTTCCCAAGAAATGTTTGCAACTTCTGCCACAGTGGTGTTGATTTTTCGTAGTTTAAAAGCAGAGATGGACTTGGTAACATAATTTTTTTTGCAAATTTATTTTGAGCTTTGAGATTATCTTGACTACTATTTGTATCTACCTCTGCAATGTTTATTTAGCTAATAACAATAGTAATAGAGTTATTATAGTAAAATCTATACTAAATTACTGTCTATACTGCTATTATAATCAGATATAGTTTAGTTTGTGTGTAGGAAATAATCTTTGGAACCACTTATCTGATTCTAAAAAATATTTCACTAATATAATGCTACTATAGAGAGCTACAGACTGTTTCATTGAGGTACCGCGGGTAGAAGCTAGATAATTATAGACGTAACTACCTTAATACCATTACATCAAGTCCGTCTCTGCGTGTGGCAGGTGTACTCAACCGTTTCCCATAAGAGACGCGGTTGCGGTTCGCAAATTGCCCGTCATTTGTGTATAGATTACTCGGAATTAATGGTAGCTAATCTAGCCTTTGTTGCTGCACTACATGGAACGTGTATTAACGTTTTTGGTTACGACATAATGGGTAAACCTGATCGTTAATACTGAAATGGAAATACAGCTCCTAAATAAATAATAATAATTGATTAAAAAGTTGAGTGTACACTGAACACCAATGACCTTTGTCGACGTCATCAGCCGCTTTGCGAGGCGGCCTCGAGCATATGCAGCCTCCGTTTTGATTTAAGAAATTAGTTCACGCGAAATTACATTAATAGTAGGTACGGCTAACAGCGAAGCAACGATAGATGACAATGCTAGTGTAAGGCGCGAGCATTTGCCTCGAACGAGCCTCGTACTTACTGAACGCCGAGGCAGTCCCAGGCTATTAAGGAATAGGGGTGTATTTTCCATTTATATTTTAAATATGTATATATCACTTTGTATTTAGTTTTGTATAATCATATAAATTGCTTCCTATATTGTGAGTATTGAACGTTATCGTTTCTTACTAGAAATAAATTGTACTATCGTCTTATAATAAGTACTTAAGCTTTATTGTATTGTTATTTATATTAATTATTCATTCGCGCATTCTCCTTGCTTTCTTGTTTAAGACAATAGGAACAACATTTGTTTACATAACACTGTGAGTTTTAGTGCTTTCTAATAACGACCTTTTGTTTTTGTTCCAGGTAAATATTTCACTGACGACCGTGGGAGCTATGCGATAATGTGCGCAGGAGCAATTCTTAACGAATACAATGATTGGTCTGCGAAAAATAAAATCGTCAGTTCGGAAACAGTACCCCAATCATATTATAATCATATCGGTAACGGCTATCATAATTCGGTAACGGCTATCATAATTCGGTAACGGCTATCATAATTCGGTAACGGCTATCATAATTCGGTAACGGCTATCATAATTCGGTAACGGCTATCATAATTCGGTAACGGCTATCATAATTCGGTAAGAGCTAAAAGTCCACCCGTACAAAGTCGTCTATAAACTTTTAGAAAATTTGCCTGACTGATAATATCGTCAAATTTTTGACCGAACTATTCCATTGTTATACTTAAAACATTCAAAAACTGGATAGGTGTCAAGGGACACCCGGATGGAACGAAGTTCCTTTATTATTTTTTATTATTTATTATGTACAAAAAATCAATAATTTTGGGAAACAAAAATATATCGCCCCCGGGTGGGCTCGAACCACCAACCTTTCGGTAAACAGCCGAACGCGCTAGCCAATTGCGCCACGGATGCAATTGTGCAATGTCTCGAAAATACTGACCATTATGTAAATGCAAACGACAAAGATAGCAATAAGTGTCGTTACAACTTCTCGTGATATTTTTTTCCGTCTAGCCCCCTTTCGCAACGCGCGATAAGGAACTTCGTTCCAACAACTAATATGGGCTTTGATCGCATGAAGTAATTCCTATTAACACACTATTCCTGCGTCATTCACACGGGTCGATTGTGTACAGTGGCTTGTAATGAAACTCGCGCTTCTACTGTTTCCCATGCAAAAGGTTAATAGTTGTTTTAGATTATCATTTAATGACACGTTATTATGACGGCGTCAGGTGTTGTCATTAGGAAGTGGGTGTAAGTAGGTCATAAAATGATATTTTGAAAGTGTATGTCACGGGAGGTGTTGCAAAAAAAATGCTGTCAATTGCAGTTTTTTTTGTCACATTTGTGCAATTAATACAATCATGATAGGAATGCTTTTCTATCATGATTGTATGCGAGATTTAATGCCGCGTATTTTTACCCGTACGGTAAAATATGAGCAGAATAAAAAAAATATTCTGAAACCTAAAAGATGCAATTATCACAATATAAACATACCGAAGTATACTGTTTTGCGATCACATATTCGCATCATTGACAATCCCAAATCCGCTCAAAATTCCATTTCGTTTGAAACATTCAAACCAATAAAAAGTCAGCCGCATTTTCTTATGATTATTCAACTTTCGATCTCACTTTATCCGCATATTGAACGGAAGGTCAATGTCGCTATGGTCATCTGTGAATAATCTTTATAGTAGAGCCACTAAAAATAGTAAAAACACGGCCTCCGATATTTATATTTCTTGATGTCATTGAATATTAATGTTGGCATCTCGTCTCTAGTCTATGACAGTTGAAGGAAAGCTTTTTTCCTACCGAATAACTCTTAGGTATACACTGAAAAAAAAAACTAATCAACCGAACGTACCTATGGGATAATTTAAATTCAGTTAAAATTAACTAAACTTTGATTATTTACCAAACTGATTTCCAAATAGCAAGTCCTAGTTTTGTTACTAGTAACACATAGTTTGCAAGTTACAATATTTGTGTAACTGGCGGTCAAAGTTTTGTAAATGATAAGCAAACTTATTTTCAGTATAGCTTATCCAATAAGTTGAGCTACTTGTGACATATCGCATAATGTGTGAATGTGTTTGTGATAATTATCTGCCTTCTGTCTCCTTTTACAACTTCTATGGAGATTTACCCCCGAATTTGTAAACTTAAACATATATAACTACACGACGACACAGACACACATACGACAGACATACAGTATATAGTACTATACGACGTTTAATAATGTTATAAAACGTCTATAAATTTAGGGGTCAGTGTTTACCAATATACCATGATCACAATACTTAGCTAAAAATGTTATTTACTTTCGTAAATCACGGAGTTCGATGGATTTCTTCACCTATACACGCGTTTACTATAAAGGACAGAATTTATCTTCAGCTGATAGATTTTGTAAGTTGTTGACTCCCTGCCAAAGGTCGGCCATTAGCATATCCGAGTTCAAATGTGTATGACATCATGTGAAGACAATTTGATGGCATCAAACATGGGCGTGATATTTGAAGACATAGGTCTTTACTAAATGTGTTAGTGGTAGTGGGGATGGCTCTATTACCACTAACACGTGGCCACTAGCAGTGTAGGTGAAGACGTGTCAGTGAATTTAGTAGTGTATGCGGCTTTTAAACTTAGTTAGTACTTTTTTTTTTGACCTGCTGCTAAAGTCTGATTAGCCGTTCCTACATCTCTCTCATATACCTATAACAATATATTGCTCAAAAATGTAAAAGATCTTTTTTAAAAAAGAGCAACCATGGAGTTTCTTACCCGTTCTTCTCCATAGGGACGGCATTCCAAACGGGTGGTAAAGTAGTAGCATAATATTTTGTAACTTTTGACGATACATAAGTACTGTACGAATAAAAAATATTCTGATTCTGATTCTGAATTATCAAACGATTTTGTTGATTGGCATTATAGAAATGAGCCATTGGAATGTAGCATTCTTTTGTTTTATTTGCGCACACAATGTAGCTCTATTGAAAAAAGCATTTTCTTGTTTTATTTTCAATGTTTTAGTTAGTATCAAGTGTGACAACCGTATACTGAATATTCGACAAAGCGAGTATTATTTACTTTTGTGGAAAGTGAAATACATGTTCAAGCATAAACACTCTCCATTGTTTACCTTTCAGATCATTGTTTCGCTAAAACTGGGCGTGGTTTACTGGTGCAACTTTACGTAATATTGTGTTAGCTATTCATATTTTTTTAGCATTCCTGTCAAAGGTCAAAGTCCTCTTGCACTCTTCCCTCGGACTCTCGGAGTGCTACGGGCGACCAGTAATGTAAACACGAAATTCTAATGTAATCGTAACGCCATTGAGAGAAAATGCCGTCACTGTCATACGTATTTATAAAATCTATGGTGTGAAAGGGATGGAAGAAGTTACGTTACCTAAACGGTATGTACATAGGACTGTGCTTGAGGTACAGTTTTTTTTAAAGTGCCCAGTTCATTCCTCCATCTCCGTATAAGGCTACCGCGTTTAATTACCCAGTAGCCTGCCAATTTATAGATCAGAATTTCAGAAAATCACCAATTCTATTGAGCGTGGGAATACGGTACATATTTCTTCAGCAACTAATATCTTTCAAGGATGCTACAACATTGAACTGCTTACCATTCATTGCGACACTACTCACACACTTTGAAGTGCCAATTGATGCTCAATGATGTATTATCGGTTAGATGACAAGCGCTCATCGGTGTTTAGTTATCTTATTAATACGAGCGCTGTTACCTGGAATGATTTACATGTCAATGTTGATATATTGTACAAATAAATTGGATTTTTAAAAGTGATGACATGTTTAGTTATTATTTTAAGGTTGTTGCTTATTTTTACGACTGGATAGTGTATGGTTTAACTGAATAGCAAGGATACTATACAGGTGATTGAGAAAGGGTTAAACATTAGTTTGCACATAGGTAATCATTAATGTAATTAAAAAAAAAATGCTACAATTTTATCGTCATTTTGTTAGGGACAAATTTTATGTTTTAAAATCGACATATCGAAATTTTCACTCCATATAATGATTACAAATGCGCTATAAATGCGCAGGTCCAAGTCCTAGTACACCCTTACTGAATCACTCTTTATAATCATCACGCTGAGGCCGCTTTGAGGTCGAGCACGGGCAAGCCAAGCAAGAGCTGTATTAGATTGATATAATAATACCAGCCCTTATTAATGTCCCACTACTGGGCACGGGCCTCCACTCAATGCGAGGGGGATTAGGCCATAGTCCACCACGCTGGCCCAGTGCGGGTTGACCGACTTCACACATCTTTCGAGGGATTCTCTCAGACATGCAGGTTTCCTCACGATGTTTTCCATCACCGTTTAGCAAGTGATAATCATGGTTGAAAATGAGATTCGCACATGAAATCCAGAAATCCCAGAGGTGCGAGCCGGAGTTTGAACCTGCGATGTTCGTTACCAAGGCAAGCGTTCTACCAACTTGGCTATCACTGCTTATATTTATTAGATTGATAGAAATGCGATACTTGGCAACACTTATGACTTCATTACAGATAGATTTTCGATTGACATCTCAAGTTCGGTGTTGCTCGCTTCTTCAATTATCGATCAACTTGTTTGGCTTATAACTGGGAAAGTTGTCACGCCGAAGTGCAGTGGTGGGTTCCTTTCCCCTGTTAGTTTAAGATCTGCATTCATAATTACACTTTATTGGCAACAGACGCTTTGCAACGCATAATAAATTACAGGAAAAATGATTTCCTACAATGCGTATATAACACACCACAGAGTATTCACATGTGCACGGTATTGTTTCCCTTCCGCCAGTAGTGTTGTGACAAACGATCGGACATAAAAACTCTGTGAGGTAACACACAGAGTACCCACACTTCCTAGAACACCGGGTGACGGTGAGAAATATTATATCCGAGGCTGTTGATTACAATAGGCAACCAAACAATAGACCTTAGCTAACGACTTCAATGGATACTTTTTAATTAATTAGATGTTTGCGGATATAATTGCTTTATGGTTTGAGGAGTCTATGCAAATAATGTTATTTTTATGTTCGTTTGTATGATAGGAAAATTTTGTTATATAATGTATGGCTATTGATTTCTTATATTTACGCGAATACTACACATTGATATAAAGCAAATTTTACTGATTTTATCGCGTTTATTTTTAGTTTTTTACGTTCCCGACGTTTCGGCTGCTTTACAGCAACCATGGTCACGTGAGGAATACTACTACTAGGGTCCTCCCTTAAAATAAACGCGAGAAAATCCGTAAAATTAGTTTTATTTCAATAATGTATGGCTTTTAGTACAAGTACATTAAAAAATAATATACATATTAATTTAGATCACTGATAAGTGATTTTTAAGAATAAGATTATAGGTAGATCGTAAAATCTATACATATAAGAAAAATGTAACTGATCGCTGTCTGTACATGGGAAATATATGAGAACAACTATTATTGGGGGTCTTTATCAACGCAATAGAACACGAAACAATGATTGTTAGAATTTTTGTTTGTTTGTACGTTAGTGCGCGCTAATCTCAGAAACGGCCTAACCGATTTGGGCGCGGTTTCACGAATGTATTGTGGTAAGCTTTACTTAAAATTTATTGTTTATTTTATTTCAATCAGTTTAATTCGGTTATCGGCTCCGAATACATATTTGTCCCGTTTGGAGTCGAGACCCTGGGTCCATGGGGTCCAAGCACCATTAATTTTGTAGAAAATCTTTCTAGAAGATTGGTCGACGCAACCGGCGACCCAAGGGCTGGGTATTTCCTCGCTCAGCGAGTAGCTTTGGCTATTCAGCGAGGAAATGCGGCCAGCATTTTGGGCACGCTACCGCATGGGCCAAATTTTTTACACATTTTGTAGCTTTTCTATACTCTTTTTAAGTTATATTAGTTTGTAAATATTTCAGTTATTTTCTTTCTAATTGTTATCAAAATAAATAAACCTTAATGATACGTAAAGAAACTTCCGTTTTGTCTACGGGGAGTTAACTTTTTTTTATTATCTTACAAGAGTTACGATGAAAAATGTTATAAATAAGAAAGTTATATCAATTTAAAGACGCGGGCAACTGGTATACGCAATATAACGATATATAATTTCTAAAGGTATAACGAACTGCTGCAACAGTAATTATGACGTCAAACCCCATAATGATGACCACGATCATGACCTCTATGTCTTTACGTTAAAAAAAATCTCAAAAAACAACGGCGTTCATCACTCTCTTATTGTGTAGCGTATTTACAAAGTACGATTTTGCAAAACCGGTCCATGTGTTGTTTAAGTTAAAGCTTGCCTAATGAGCCATTCGTCAAGTTGGGACATTATGTGTGAGCTATAATTATGTTGAACCGCCCACGCTCTTGTCTCAATAGCTGTTTCCAACAAAAGTTGTATGAAATTAAGGTTAATGCTGGTTAGGTTATTGTATACCACGATTAAATAGTGTTCTGTTTTAGTGGACTTAATATTAAAACTTTTTAAGACAAATGCGCAACCTTTCGTAACATAGAAGATAACTATGCTTCCTATTGTACTAAAGATTTAACTTAGGCAATAATGTGTGGGCTCACGGAGAGGAATAAATATGGCCGGTGGAGTGAAAGAACATCTTTTGCCCTTATTGGCCGATATCTAAAACAAAAGATATTTTGACTGTCAGAAAGGGAAGTTTAGTTTGTGCAATGTCTTTAGATTTTGTGATATGCGCTTAGATTTTCGAGTTTGAATGCTTTCGTCTAAGCATGTAGGTTTATTTTCGAGAAATATGATTTATAAATTAATCTTGTTCATTGTAAATATCAAGGCTGGTGCGTTCAAATTAACAAATTAAATACTCTTTTTTGTTTGGATCGAGTATTGGTTGAGAAATAAATATGTTTGCTACTTAATTGCAATTATTTTGAGTGCATAAAAAGTTATCATTGCTTTTAAAAGGTTATAGAATTTCAAAACCTACGTAGGTACCTATATAAATTATACCTACTTAACCCAAAGTTAGGACATTGACTCAGGAAGGTAAATTTCGGTAAGTTATAAAGGTGTCGCTTGATTTGAATAAAAATCGAAAATTGTACGCACTTTTTCCAACAACAACCGGTTTTTGGTAAATTATTAAATTTGATATTTACGGTCTTCTATACATATAAATAAAATTGGAGTGTCTGTTTGTAATATTAAAATAACCGCTTTTTACTAAGTGCATTTGGATGTATACACGTTACCTATACCGAAACAACCTTTTTTTCAATTTTTGGCTGTCTGTCTGTCTGTCTGTCTGTCTGTTTGTTCCGGCTAATCTCTGAAATGGCTGGACCGATTTTGACGGGACTTTCACTGGCAGATAGCTGATGTAACAAGGAGTAACTTAGGCTACTTTTATTTTAGAAAAAAAGGCTCTCACGAAAAAAAAAAAAACCAATGTTGCAGCGCAGCGCCTGATTAAGTTTGATAGCAACAACCTGCAATGCGTCCCGCGGGCTCAGAATGGGCGAGCAGGCTGTTGTCAACGGTTGTCTTTGTTAAATACCACGCGGAGGAAGTCGCGGGTAGCAGCTAGTTGTATAATATAAAGTATTTGTTGGATACGCTGTATAAAATAAATAAATTTGCCTTATTCATTATTTCCTTTGGTATGGAACTCCATGTGGTGTTTTATTGGCTTTTATGAAAAATAAAAGGTATATGATGTTTTTTTTTATAATACAATTCGCACAGTTTTCCAAGAAGAATATGGTTTATACATGAACCAAACTAACTAAACATATTTCGGTCAAGGATTGTAAAGTTACTGATTTGGAGAATTCTTACCAGGAAAAAATATTTAATTTAAATTGACTACAGTAAAAACCCAATTTAGTCATTCAATAAAAAGCAACATTTTAGCGATGGATTGTGGGTACCCTAAAATTGGGTGTGGTCAGGGTCAATAACCTTAGGTAGTTATCTGCCTGACGTTATGTCAAACAGGTAACCGGTTCAGGAACGCACAAAGAAAAATAAAATAAAATGAAGTACCTAATAAACTTATTCAAGAATTTAATTTAATCTAAAGTTACCCTCGGTTTTTGGGTTCAAATCAATCTTACTTTTTTTATGTTATCCTGGCATATATGCCACTCTTATAATATGATTTCATTAATATATTAATGAAATCATATTATAAGAGTGGCATTAGTTGTCAGGTTTGTATATAAAATATCTATAAATCTAAGTGTTAATGTATGGATAACTATATATTGTTCACTGCACCGTGCAGTTGCGGGTTCGATTCCCGCCTGTGCAAATTTTGGAAACGATCTTTTCGTTATTTGCTCTGGTCTGGGTGTTAATGGAATCACCCCAAGTCCATTGTACGGTATCTATAATACAAGCGTTGCTTAGTTTGGGGCCATACAGTTACTAACAAACCCACAAACATTACTTCTTTATAATATTAGTATAGACAATGACGTAAGCTGTCATTGAGAATCGTGGATTTGTTATTAAGAAAAATGGAAGCAAACAAATGATGCGCACGCGCCGTGCCGTGTTGATGAACTCGTGCGTCTAGTTTTGGGAGGACTTGCTGTATAAAAACTAAAGGACGTTCCGTTACCGCACGTACCGTTTTAGTGCCATCAGCTGTTATAACTGCATCCTTTGTGTTGGGTACTTTTTTCATTTGGGTATAAACAACTCATTTTGTTTTGTTTAGGTATATTATAAAAATGCTACAAAATTAATATCTATACCCATTATGTATGAAGATCTGATTGTTAACCAACAGCGCAACAAAAGAGAAGTATATATGTTTGACCCCTTGGTTCGCCAGTGGACTGTTTTTGAATAGAGTACTATTTGTTGTTTTATTATATATTTCTATTTTTCTAAATTCTATACATAATATGTTTTTTAACCTTGATAGCTGGTATTATCGAAATAGTTCTTAGGTTTTCAAGATTACGCATCCCTATTATGTGTTATTCGTCTTGTAGGCTAAAAAGTTGCTATCAAATACCTAGTTGCTATTAAATACTTACAATGTTTGAGGTTATATAACAAGTTATTAATTCATAATGAGTGTGGGTGCAATATGTAGGATGCACTTAACTTTCAAGGTATTTACTCATAACGGATGAATTATTGAACTGCAACTATGTATTAAATAAGCTACACAATAAGTTAAGTTTTGTTTTATATTATTCAGGGTGATTCAGAGGAGGTATACTAAGTCTTGAACGTGCGCTAATTTAATGGATTAAGTGAAGACAGTATATAGAGATGTCAATTTAAAAAAAAAAAACAAAAAATCGCCATTGTCGTTGAGTTGGGAAGAAAATATTTTTTTTTATCGTCATCAAAATTCTGACTTCATATACTTAGTGCTTACAAATGCGCTAAAGAAGTCAATTCTCGGCTTTTTATGAATCACGCAAATTGTCGTATTCATGCCTAAAAAATAAAGCCTCATTAAAAGTTTTCCATTAAAAGTTAAAAGTCTTGACTATGGTGATATATTTTTTTAAGCTTTACCAATATTTTACATTTAAAGATTTTCTGTCAGATTATTCTTCGCATATCCACAAAGATGTTCATACATAAGTCATTCAGTGTGTTTATTGTTAACTAATCTATATTTGATTTGATACACATTGAATTATTACGCGTGTTTGATAACAATCTTACAAGAGAAAAGGCAGGATGCCCTCGAGGCTAAAATCATTTTTACGAAATTAGGCTAAGGTCCATTTTCAAACGAACCTTCACGCATGGTTCCGTACCCATAATATTAGATTGAGTATTCTATTGTAGCCCTGACATGGGCATCACGAAGATCGTATTGATAATAACACCGTTACAATACCTTGGATGGATTCAATGGATTTCATTTAAACCCATGAAATAATAACTTTACCTACCTACAGTATTTTTATTTATTCACAATAATAGTATGTACAAAGATATTAACATTAAAAAAAAACGAACAACTAAAAGATACTTATTTTGATTTCTTATATTTACGCGAATACTACACATTGAAATAAAACATTTTTTTCGGATTTTATCGCGTTTATTTGATGTTTTTACGTTCCCGGTGTATCATCTCAGTTGAGGTCGCGTTCCGATCCGGTTGTAGACTTAAGAAAAAAAATGTAATGACAATTTGTAAGTGCCCCCGTAGGCCTATACGAAATAAATGATTTGACTTGACTTGACTTGACTTGACATCGGCTGCTTTTCAGCAACTATGGTCACAGGAGGAATATTGGAGACTTATTGATAGAAAAAGAAATGTATACGTACTTTTAAACATTTTCCATATCTTTTGTTGGTTTTTTAAGCTTCGTTGCGCTTTTAGATTTGTTCTAATTGTAACAAGCAGCCCAAATTACTCAACTATTTGAGCATTCAGTTTCAATTTTACATCTCCGTGAAGTCTCTTAGAAAGTTATTTTTGTTGATGACCGTACTTGTTAGTTTACATTGTAAAAAACGGACTATACTCTAATCAAACAAGAGCTTGAATAGTCGCCTATTATTAGCCTATTCATTAAGTCACCTTTCATAGTGACTACAGGCTACTAGCTCGTATGTAGTGAAAATTGTTACACAACTGATTATGCTCTTAAGAGGATTACGGGTAAATTTCGATGTTGAAGTTTAAAATAGCTCTTGAGTCCAAGTGGTTTGAGTGTGACTAAGCAGTGTTTTCGCTGGCAAAGCCGACTTCTAATCAGAACAGGATTTCATATTACTAGACAGGTTTTGATGCACATTTTAGGGTCTCAGTATAAATAATTTGAACTATACAAAACTCGTTGGTTAATTATGTGGTCAAAATTGAAATTTCGTTAATTTATTGATATTATTTATTTCACATTCTATAATCGAACAAGCCATAAAATGATGGTTGAATGCAGCTAAATAAACATTTTATTATCTTCTATTATACTATTGATTTACTAGAATAGAACTAGTTTTTGTTTTCATTCATATTTGTTTAAGATTAAATTAATTTTCGTGTGTGACTAATGTGTGAGACATTTGGATTATTTAACCTATGGCATTGACATACTTGTTATAAACATATTGCGTTCTGTTTTTTTTTGTGAATTTATATACGCGGTGGATAGGCCTAAATCATTATCATATTACGGAGGAATGTGATCGCTATTACATTGGGACCAAATACCATCGGTGATATTTGGATACACTGCAGTGCAACTCTGTCTACACCTCCCGGGCAGAGGCGTGATAGTATTTATTTATAAGCGCCAATGTTTTACGACTTCTTAGCTACCTAAGGGTTGCACTACGTGGACTATAATGCTGTTAGGCATCTCTCTCTACCTAATAACTTCGGTGATGTTTTGTCTTCTTTTTACGCGTTATAGTATTTTAAATTCAGATTTTGCGTTTCATTTACGGTTATCAGTGATGTTGTTAATAGCAAAGCGCAAGCGCACTCCACTCTCCAAAAGAAAGTGAATGTGTTGAGTACAAAAAAATGGTCCGGTAATATTAGAATTATTGAAAGTTTTTTTTTATGAAGACAACAGCCACGCGCCATGATGTATTATAGAATAAGAATTATTTTTTTCATGTCAACCATTAAGTACAGTACTCATGAATCGTCATAATTGTAACAAAATGCTAAGCTACAACTTTAACACCCGTTCGGAATGTCGGTCCTGTGAAGAAGAACGAGCTAAAAACTCTATGGTTGCTCTTTTTAAAAAGAAGAAGACTTTTATGAACATTTCTAGATAAATATAGCCCTGAGTAAAATTGAACTACAATAATGCCTGGTTATATTAAAAAACTTACTGGTTTTACTTATCTAAGCCAGTAAAATAATATAATTTATTTCCCGATATGTGTAATTGTTTTGGCTGCAAATTAAACTCAATTGCAACATGTATGTACATAATATAATTTTTTCTTAAAAAATATGAAATTTGTACTTGAGAAAAAAAAACATAAATACAATAAATATTGCAGAATTAATGATAGAAGTATACAAATTTAAATTTGGAATAAATTAAAAACTATTCATAATTAATTAATAACCGTGACATAAAAAGTCGCTAAGCGGGCTCGTAAACGAATAATCGATTTGATTGCGAAATCGCGGGCGTCTGTTAATCGCATCGTACCTCGAATATTGGAAAACTAGTGCATTAGTGTTACGTAACCGAAGGCTGTTTATCCGAGTCAATGATCGATAAAAATTAATCGATGGTAATACGAGCGTGACGAATCGATGGTTATGTCTACGATACGATCGAATGGGGATTTGGGTCAGATTTATGTTTGGATAAAGTTCTAAGATATAGCAGAATAGTAGACATGGGTTCAACACGTAATGCCCATTGTGATAATTTAATTTATGTTATTCACCTACTGATAGTTTATTATTCTGTTTGTTTATTTATTTATTAATTCTGTTAAATAACTTTAATTTTTTTTACGATGACTATAATTTTGATTTGTTTTCAAGTAAATAAAAAAAACCTATTTTGTTACAGGTAATTATCACCCATATTAACCGCGGACTGATACGGACACGGACCTCTAGCGATCGAGCTTATGACGTTGAGTGATGACTTTCTGGATTCTTAATACGAAATGTTAAGGTGGGAGGCTTCGAAGTTTTTAGAAATTTCAAAATTGGAACATATTTTTTCTAAAAACAAAATCACATATTATTTACACTTTATTTTCTACAATAATTTGATCTGTATCACCCACAGCTTAAAATAATTTACACTATTTTTGTTAAACCAAAATTAATATTAGTTGAACTCGCACACAAAAATAATTAACAAACAAAGTTTCATAACTAAAAACAACCAGTGAAACTATATTTCGTAAACAAACAACACAACAGCCAATGATAGCGATCTGTCATAAGTAGGTACTCATTCTTTAACCTCAGACCATAAATCAATCTAATATTAAAAAGCTTAAACGTATTCTTTACAGTACTGACACGTGCATTAATTAAAGCTTCTTTGTACAGTTGCCAAGTAAAGTTATTCAATGGTATTGGAACGATCTGAGTGTTAATATTGGCGGTGGTTTCGACAGTACGCAGCTACTTTTGCTCGCGTCTGTACTTGTTACGTAATTGGAGCAAGCGGGTTTAGGATTTAAAATGATTGTGTGTTAACGGCTTTTTTAAATGTTTGTTATACAAGTTAGTTTCGCAAAAAGGAAATCCCTTGATAAAAAGTAATGGCTGTGTTTATGAACTCGTATGCTTATTTCAGTGCTACTGTTGGTCTAATTAACCTATTTAACGACAATCTGGTCTTGTGGTTTGAGCGTAGATCGTTCGGTATACTGCACCATGGTCGCAAGTTCAATTCCCGCCTAGACAAATTTCAGAAATAATAGTTAATAAAATCGCTCCTAGTCCAATGTACTATACCCATAACACGAACAAGCGTTGCTTAGTATGTGACCATACAGTTGGTATGTTTGACTGGCTATATTAATATTTAATATAATCTGTCTAGTTACAAAGCCAGGCGCGCGATCGTAATGATAAAAGTCGTTATCACGACGCCAAGGCCCTCCGTCTGCGGGCACTTATTCATTATAAACAATTACTTGGCCCAGTTTGCAAAGGACAACCAGGCAAATAAGTACACTGGTAATATAGTTTGCATAGTAATCCGTCAAATTAAGTACCTGTTTCCCATAGTATTGTTAAAAAAGGTGGATCCAGGCATACAGCAGGAACAGTGGTCAGAGTGCGTTACGGGCCTAGTCTTATAATAAAAAAAATTACTACGAATGAGCCAAAATTCATATAGATACAAATATTAAAACTCACGAAGTAGTAATTGCGCCACACTTGCAACTGATACAGCCATACAAGGCAGTTCTATTATCCTAATCCGAACCAATATCTTGTTATTCCAGTTCCACAATGTGCCAGTTGCATTTACGACAGGTCGCTTTGTGTGTTACAGAAATGGTATTACATAAAATGCACTTGATCCAATTTATATTTACAAGAACGGTTGGTGACACCTGACTCGTATTGACAAACGATTGCGCTGTGTCCATTATCGCATGATTGAGTTTGGTTTTGAATAAATTAGGGTTTACTTTTTATTTGTATTCGATTTTTGAAATTAATGTGTTCGATTTTTAAATATTTTTTGTCTTCATAAATATTTGATTTTTGAATATGGAATCAGTTTTTTTCAAATTAAGAACTAAGATATGAGTTATTTATTTTAGACACAAGATGCAATTGCAAAGTGTACCTTATCTGTTTTAGGTGTGGATGTCTTTTTAAGAGTTGCTATGTGTGTACCTAGTACTTATTATAGTTTACACAAAGACACATTATAATATTTTCATCACAACATGACGGACGTTACGCAAATACAATGTTCTACAATTATTATAGTTTACAGATCGGTACGATATCGAGTGTTTGCGAAATAGCGCCCTATTTGCGTGTCTTTCCTGGTAGTTATATTAGAATTTATGATACTTATCTATTATATAATACTTTGTAGGTATATAATTATTTTGATGCCGTGCGATTGAAATAAGTCTTACGTTTCACCGCTTCTTTGAATATAAATAAACATTGCATATAGACAATAGCTAGATGCGCCCGCGGTGTTACCCGCGATCAAAAAGCATGTCCTTTTTACCGGGATAAAAAGTAGCCTATGTGCTATTCCAGACTATAATCTACCTCTGTGCCAAATTTCATCCAGATCCGTTCAGCCGTTCTAGCGTGATTGAGTAACAAACATCCATCCATCCAAACATTGACATTTATAATATTAGTGTGATAGTGTGATAATAATATCGCCAGACGATTGCGCCAACTATACGGTCCCACACTAAGCATCGCTTTTATTATAAGTACCGTACTATGGACTGGGGGTGAACTCAGTATATAATACTCATATCGGCTGGATTCGAACCCGGGGCCCTCAGCATAGACAACAGGGTCACTACCAACTATAATATTATTTCATTCTTGACTATGTGTTTTAGTCAGGACTCATTACATTGTGCTTATATTGACTGGTTATTCTAATTGAAAATAGTACATAGACAAAGTTTTTGTGGGTTCTTTAATCCAATTAAAAGTCAATCGCTAAGGTCGCATGTAATACATATTGTCACCTCAATGTCAATATAGAATCTATCGCCTGGTTTTTTATTCAAAGGTATTTTTATTTCCTGACACAAATTATATTACAACTTATTATTTGGACCAATGCTATCAATATAATTAGAAACTTATGACATAGTAATACGATCCTATTTCGCTTGAAACACAAATTGAGCTCACTTACATCGATTCACATGTGACATTTATTTTTACGTCAATAAAAACTGTCCCATTTTTTGTCCCAGTTTATATTGAGATGTCAACCTATCCAGTACATTTTTAATTTGTTTCTTAAAAAAAAATACAAAATTATGACGTATGATTTAAGATTAAAATTACGTTTTTCCAATTTAGTTACCACCTTATATTGCTTTGATGCACTAAAAATCACACTAATATTATAAATGTGAAAGTTTGGATGGATGGATGTTTGTTACTCAATCACGCCAGAACGGCTGCACGGATCTGGATGAAATTTGGCACAGAGATAGATTATAGTCTGGAATAGCACATATGCTACTTTTTATCTCGGTCAAAAGGACATAATCTTTAATCGCGAGTAACACCGCGGGGCGCAGCTAGTACTTCCATATTTCGTACATTTTTAAGGTACAATTCTGTAAAAAAGTACTTGGACCAATATAAAACCTGCATTATTTCGTTGCAAGTATTTTTTATTACAAAATAGCCCACATCTCGACCCCGTGCCCACCGCATTCGTCGCGTACCTTAAGAAACAACTTGTTCGATAAGGTACATTTATGTAACAATGTAACTAGAGCAATCGCAATTGCGCTGAAAACAACTTGTTTGTCGCTTACACCACTTGACCAAAGGACTTGGCGGTCCGCTTGAAAGCGACTTTATTGCTAAATGGTTACATATTAGTATTGCCTGATTGGTGTTTTGCTTTCATAATTTAACTATATTCAACCGTGAGAACGCTCAGACGAATGAGCCGCTCAGTATAATACCAGCCCTTTTAATGTCCCATTTTTGGGCACGGGCTCCTCAATGCGAGGGGGATTAGGCCATAGTCCACCACGCTGGCCCAGTGCGGGTTGGCCAACTTCACACGTCTTTCGAGGGGTTCTCTTCGACATGCAGGTTTCCTCGCGATGTTTTCCTTCACCGTTTAGCAAGTGATAAGCATGGTTGAAAATGAGATTCGCACATGAAATCCCAGAGGTGCGAGCCGGGGTTTGAACCTGCGATCATCGTTACCGAGTGAAACGTTCTACCCATTTGGCTATCACTGCTATGAGCCGCTCAGTAAAAAATGCGAACTAAAAGTCTAAGCTTGATCGTCATTGCTCTGAGCGAACTTGTAATCAACTTGTTGCGAAGCATCAGGATACCATTACATGAGTTGCACACCAGAACTGAAACACCGCTGTAATATACTTAAACCAGATTATTACATTACGAACGCAATTAAGGACTCCGTAACCGCTTTAAAGCACTGCTATTGCTGCATTGTAATACCTGCCTCTATTTGGCACAATGTTACACTATCTACATTTTCCAAACTCGTTGGAATAATAAAGCGCTGTTATTGCTACATTGTAAGTCATTGCGTTATCATTTTAGTTCAAGTGCACCGAATAATGAAGTAGATCAAATTGTTCTTATATTCTAAATGTATCATTCAGAGTGATTTGGTGTTTTGTGGCATTTTTGTTGCAAACCTAGTAATTTAAATAACACTAATGGATTACTCAATTTAATTATCATAACTTTTTTTAAAACATTATTGTTTAGTTCTATTTAGAATTTAGTTTATAAGCGTAACAAAAAGTGTATGAAAGCTTACATGCAATTTTGTGTGAATATTTATTATAAAAATAATTTAAATAGCATATACTACATTAACCTTAATTACCGTGTCGAATGCGTGCATTAGTTTGGTCACTTAAAAAAATACGTTAGATAGCACACAATGCTATTTTAATTTAGTAACACATACAAAGTGATAAATGTGTTTGATAAAATATGGCGAGCTTTGTTAGATACTTGTTCTCTTAGAATGAAAACTCATTTGAAAACTGTATTGACTAGTTCTAGAGATAGTCTGATACGGAGGATAGCTTAGTATAACTGGCTTTGTAAGCGATCATAGAAAAGGTTCAGTCCAGTCTGTCAGTTAGGAATGTGTAGCGACCACTTCAACCGCACAACAAGCTACACAGATGGCACTGCATACGCATTCAGAGCAATAGACAATTGTCATCACAATCCTGAATCGCGCTATAAGTGTTTTCGGAGCAAGTAACATATATACAAGATCCCGACAATAACCGTCCGGGCATAGCGGCCGCCCCGCCAGGCATACCACCCGCCCGGTTGGAAGATCTTCAGTTTTCCGCTATGTGTATGCCCTAACTAATATACTTATCTGACAACGGATACAAATCTAAAGCAAAGAAGAGATTCACAAAAGAGATGTACTTTGCCAAGCTCCTTAAAAGAACGACTACATACCATGATTAATAAAAAAACAACTCCCATACATATCATGGCCGCTGGGTTTCTTATAAAGATTATTATTTTACGCCAGCATAGTCATTGTTTCTGCAGGATTGCGTAAACTATAGTCACGATTAGTCGACGAGGCGTGAGGTTTTTGCGGTAAAAAGGTGCTCAATTAATCTCATATTTTGTTTCTGGCTTTGCATTTGCACCTTTGTGAGCGAAAATGTAGACGGTACTTAAGTAATTTTATATATAGAGCCATTTTCATATCATTATGTCAAATCCATTATTTCATTTATAATGTGTATTTATTTAATGTTTTATTGCTATTCATTACTTGACATTGGCAAAATACCCGGTAAGTTGTGGGTGAGGCCATTTGCATATCCATTTTATTTCATCGCATTTCATTTCGTAAAAAAAGAAACAGAAGAGTGAGTGATATTGATATTCTTGGCATCAGATATTAAATGTATCATCATTTGTACTGGTGCATTATACTGTTGTGCCACGAGGTGTTTTTTTTTTAATATTTTTTTTATTCTTTATTTAACATAGAATACGACGGTTACTTTCGTCATGTCATCGTACCATCTGGCTGGTGATCTGTCTCTCTCCACACACCCACTTCTAGGTCTTCATGTTGATTTTGATTTACTTTTATGTCAATAACCGTGGTTTGCGACAAAATAGCGAATCTCGTAGCATGAACATTTTCCGATTTTTTTTTTTTAAATTAACTTCGTCGGCCAAATGTTATTTTACAGAAATAACGGCGGGGTTAGTTAATAGGATATGTGTAGTTTATATTAAAAAAAAATGATTGGCTTTGATACAAATTGGTACGTGGATGTAGAGTTCCGTAGCCATTGTTATTTTGCTTTGCATAGACGTAGTCACGGGTAGTAAATGTGTATTGAATGGATAATACGAGGAAGTAAAAGATAATACTAAGCACGTGTACATAGGCGACTATTATCACGAAGCGATTGTATTACATAAGCCCCGTGAGCAACTTACGGCTAAGTGCCCCACAGCCTCAAGTTATTTTCGTAATACAACTCCTGCGCATGCTAATAACGAACACAACCGGTGCCATGGGCTGTGACGAAATATCCTATGTGCGCTGGCACAAGCGTTATGTGAATTTGTTAAGATTAAGTTAGTTATAAGTTTATTAGTTCATATTAAATACTACTGTATTGACAAGTTGACAAATTGGCTTATACTATTTTATTGACAGTCATATTGACTGGGCCCTATTCTGATAATACAATTAACTCATAATGGAAATACAGTGACATCGTTATTGCCACTGACAGTTTTCTCTTACATAAATTGAAAAAAAATTATTTACTTTACCATCACCATTTGATTAAAAGAAATAGCAGAATGGCAGCGCTATACCCTCTCGGTCAGGTGTAACACGCTCAGTCTGGCCCCAGTCTAGTTATTACCAGATTTACAAAAATATATAAAACATGAAAACGTGCATCAGTCTGGGCTTCTCAAAAAATCAATCATAATAATAATCGGCCCACCCGTTCTTGAGTTATAAATGGTGTAACTAACACGACTTCGTTTTGTAAATATAGATTCTCCGTTTCATTAAGATTACTTTTCCGCGTCGCGTAGCCACGCATGCCTGGTTTCGCTTTAATTGCTCATACCGTAAGGAAAATGTTTACATGGATCTAGTAAGTCTGTAGTCGTCCGCCTAGAAATGCTATCTTCTGTCCCTTATTGTAAGTAGTAGAAGGCGGGTGTCACCCCGAAAAGGCAACACTACGGATTTATACAGGTGATTCAGAGAGGGTAAACTAAGCCTTGAACCTACGCTTCTTTAGCTTGTCTGAATTTAGATTTGTAGAATTGAAAAAAATAAATATTGTTCCCGACAAAATAATCATTGTGATATTATGAGAGCAAATTTTTTTAAGTCTTTCAAAAAATCTATCTTCACTTAAAAACTACTACTAATCATAGAAATATTGTTCTTATTCTATTGTGACAGATCAGAAACAAACGCAAAAAAATTCCAGTGCGATTTTCTTATTGACACTTATTTTACTACCGGAATTCGATCCCGGGACCCTCGATGGTGTCATCATTGGACACTGTAGATCCTGGCTTACAGGAGTAGCAGTGGTGGGAGTGTGTGGCGGGCCTAGTCCCCTTAAAATATACCCCATCTAGGTGCATATAAATCTATGGACAGATATACGTCCGACGGTATCTCACCGCGGTCCTCGCGCTAAGAATGCATTTTCACCGATGTATTTCGATATCACTCTTCCGCGGTTGGAGCTGGACACGGTGGTTAGATACGATCGTGTGTGGCTTATGTTCTAGTCACGTTTTTAGTGGCCATAATGTGTAGGTATCAGATACCTTTCCTGTATACAAATGAGGATTGATGTGGGTGTGTGCTTTTACATTGACGCTTGAACATTCTATGACATTTTTAAGGTAGGAATAGAGTAGTAAGGATAAAACAGATATGTGTAAAAAATGTGTTTATATTTTTAAATAATTCAGTTGAAACTCTTAAATTAATCGTATGCTCAAAATGAATGCTTACGCTATCGTAACGCTACGTAATGAGATAGTGCTTAGGCCTATCGTGTCTGCGATAGCTGAGATATTAAATTACATCGCGTTAGTACTAGCATGACTTGTCTACGTTCATTACTTCAAAATCATTGGGTAACATGTAAAAATATTGAAATAATAGATGGCTTAGCTTATACTCTTAGTAACATCTCGTTTCAAACTACATCTGGGTGATTACGTCGGCTGCAATCAGAACGCAGTGCAACAGGGCGTCAACTTAAGCTTATCGCGAGAGCACATCGGATATTTCACATTTTATGAATCGTATGTAATATATCAGTCGCTGGGTACTCGGTAATCTGAACCGAACTGATCCGACGTAACCCGAGAGCTCCCGAAGCGGTTTCGTAAGCAGGGTATACGCTGTATCGATAGTCGCTTAGTTTAATTAAAGTAGCGTGATTTAGAAAATCACTAAGATTATGTTAATTGTTGGTTGATTGGCTATTTGTGTTGATTGAAAAACAAATATGATTATAAACAACTATAGCATTTTGAATAGTTTTTTAAAATGAATGTCTCAGGTTATATTTTTTAACAAAGGTCCAATCTTATACTAGTAAAAAAAACATTCCATAGCATAGATATTATCGATCCGCATTTTAGGATCGATGCATAGAAATAATTATTTATTGGATCTCGAATAAGTATAGGAATAAGAATAATCAGAACGCCAAATATTCTGGGTGGAAGATAAATATATTAAAAACAAATACACATTTTAATATTCCAATTAGTATTCAATTAAAATTCTAATCGAATCGACTCGGTACCCGTCTTATCGTTCTGAACCGAGCCGCAGATGTTAGTATCGAATTCAAAACAGATTACTAGTCTAATATAGTTACACAGTTAAAAAAGCTAAAGTGTTTACCAGAACGCGCTTGCGCAACACTTAAAAAACGTTGGCGTTTAAAGAAGACTCTCATTAGCCGCAATTAAAACCATTCCATAAATATTTTATTGCACTTCCTATGTGAACGTAACCAAAAGCACAATACGAGGTCACACAACCATGTATTATGGTCAATTGAGACGAGATTTTGTTCTGCGCCGGAAGCTAGGGCGGACGCGGTAACCTTGCATCGACGTCTTTGTTTATTTATTTTTTGATTCTACATTTCACACTGCGTAATTGATGACAGATATCGACCACCAACACCATATTTCAAGGTCGATTGGCGACCGGTTTGAGAAGTAGAGCTATTATAAATCTGAAAGTATTACGCAAACTCGGTTTGATTACATTATAGCTGGCGGTGAGGTATTTCTGTATTGCAAATAGCGCGCTTTGACAGGAAAGATATTACATTTATAAGGTGTTAATGATTAACTATTATGTGCTAAAGTGATATGTCTTTATTAACATAACCGTAATGATATGCCTTCGACATCTTTGGCATGATTGGTAATAACATGGCATGCATCTGAAGCAACCGAATGCAATGAATATTTAAATATCAAAACTGTAGACACTTACAATGTGATACAGCGGCTAAAGTGAAGGAGGTATCTTAAATGTCATGCAAGAATTATGTTCTTATGTTAAGAATACAATTTCAAGGCTCCAGACAGCTTAAAGTGACTTGTAGTCGGAGACCGCAACGTGAATATCGTGTTTGCAGCGTGACATCTGTCACCCCACACTGACGTCCTTGTTTTAATGAAATCAAACTAATTAAGCATTTATGTCGTCGTGATACGAGTGGTCATGCGCGTATTACATAAAATTGTGGACGTCGCGACAACGTCACATCAAAGGCCGGCTTTCGTAAGGGCGTGCGTTCAGAATACTGAATATCTGTGTGCCACTTAGTGAAATGTCGACATATCTTTGAAGCGTGTTGATAAGTCGCTAATGGTTTTGTGTTTGTCTGTTACAGGTAATTAGCTACAACAATTAATATTTCTGATACTTCATAAATCGATTGATGCGTTAATGGAAAGTGCATGCGGTAAGTGAACAGTGAATAATAAGTGTCACGACAGTGTTGAGTGAATACATCACAAACCCAGGGATTGTCTGCATATTTTCTTGATCATTTTTTTTAAGTAGGTACTTATTATATACCCCTATTCTCTCCTTTCAATCTCTCATGCACATCCTTTTATTTTAGGCTGTAGCATAGAATAAAAAAAGAAAAAAAAAAGTTTTTTTTAATGTATTTTTTTTTCACCACACATCAAGTTTGATTATCATTATTGAAAATAGGATCGTTGAACCTGCACACCTTGTTGCCAAAGCGAGGGTTGGATCAACTAGGCTATTCACTCTTCCAGAACGGCAACGGCACTCCTAAAGAACTTATAGAGCCACAAGTAATTATTTTAATGTCGAACGCAAGATCTCACATATATATATTCTCTGAATATTGATCTCGTTGCTAAACCTGTGAGCATGCGGAAATGTTGACCGCTAGCTTTAAATATCAATAACCTGGCCTGATCTGGTCTCAAGGTCCGAAGGCCGAAGGTCGGGTACTGGTTTCACACCCTCAACCTTTCACTTGTCGGTGATTTGTGTAATTGGGCCTTAGTAATAGGTACTGAGGCTGATATCACGCAGGCATAATGTAGTTAATTACGGTCCGTGCTTTGTCTTGTCTAACCTACTTTTAAATTATAGATCCTTGTTACTTGTCATGTAGTAATGTATGTTTATTATGTTGAGATAAAGGCTATTATATTTTCTGGGCGTTAATATTTGAAATGTAGAGGAGGTGGTAGCTGAGTTGGTAAAATGACACATGAATTGGTGCGGTGCTAGATAGGATGGGTAACCAAATTATTACCGCTTTTGTGCTTCGTAGAGCACATTAAGCTATCAGTACCGGTTATTATACTGACATATTGATAATTGTTACGGGAACAAGAATTAAGCACAGAAATTGAAGCACCGGAACCTAACCCCAATACAGTCATGAAAAGGTAAACATACCAGAAAGAAGAATCTCTACATTATGCAATCTAACCTTATTATTAAGTAGATCATTAAATTTAAATAGAAAAATATGTTTTCTCGTAAATAGCTTTTGATTGAATCTGTAAAATTTGTTTTATTAAAATGTGTAGTATTCGTGTTAATATATGAAATCAGTATAGCTTTGGAGAGTTTATTATCGTATACGTTTCTATATTGATGTCCGGCTACTTTTAACTTGACTTACTAACCTACATTTACTGTGACATGTATTGTCCAGCTACCTGCACCGAGTGACTCGGCGCTGATGCTCATAACCCATTCTTTAACCACACACTTGCATAATCCTGACCATGATTACAAGGAAAATACGAAATATACACACCTATGTCCAAGGAATTTTCATTTGGCTGTCCGCCTCTATAGATTTAGATCTATCTTTTAGGGTGAAATAATAATAATGTATTATGCTATTTGTATTTGTTCGGTAGGTACAAATATACGTGCTCATCACCCAAAGATTATTCCCTACCAGGATTCGAACCCGGATCCCTCGGCACAGAAAGTAGGGTCACTTCCAACTGCGCTAATCGGTCGTCAAGTGTGGCGTGAGAGTATTATTAATTGCACATTTTATAATTACTAGCAGCACGTCAACGCGATAACCTTGCCATTTTTTTGTCTCATTACTCGGTCCACCTTTATCAATCTAGACTGTTTAAAATAGAAGGATCTCGGAGCCGGGTTGCGAGTTTCCGCGTGGTTACTAGCCCTTACAAGGCGTGGTTAGCCGAGGCCGTCGGCTCCGCTCACTCGCGAGCCTGGACCTCTTTTAACGCGCTACTTGGAGAATTTGCATCACTCAATACCTACGTGTACGTGGCTAGTTTCAAAAGGGCATAGGTTTATCAGTATTGTTTGATCAGGTAACTGACCTGCATAGAGTCTTGCCAAGCATGATACGACCAAATACGATTTAGGTTCAAGTATACTTGAATGGTTGGTTTAATATATTCCCTTCACTGATGACTTCAACCGCCAAAATTGGTGACATAATTCTGGGCTAGTCTTTTGATTTACATCTGTTTTTTTAATAAGAAAGAAGAAAACAGTTAATTTATATTGGTACGGCATTGTTTTTAATATGAATGTATATTATCTTTATAGATCTCACATATATTCTACAAGAATCAATATATATAAACATTATTAAATAAGGTCTAGATGCAAGATTCAAGACGAGAAAAAGAATCTTGCAAAATGTTTTACCAAAAACTCTACAAGACTCTTTAGTAAACACGATGAAGCTCCCATTCCATCACAAAAATAAACTTTGACCTTTGATAATTCATCTATCATCACTGAATAAAAAAAAACTTAAACAAAGTTCAATACAATTCACAATTTACATCATAAAGTTCACGATCACATGTCAAATAAACCAACCTAATAGGAAAGTCCACGATTACTTCACTGACGCCCATCTGCCTACGTTATATCACAATGTCGGGTTATATCGATGACGTAGTGAGACCGTTGGAACTTTCACCTTCTACGGAGACATTTGCCCAGCGGCAATGAACTTGGTGATAGATTGTATAACAGTCGTATTATGGCGTCTTGCGACGTGTACTTTAGTAGCTACCTTATAACACCTTTAAGTGCCTTTGTAGTATTAATATAGCATTTGTAAACACAGAATCAAGAAGTACTTATGTTGTCTACTTGCTGTATAGATAATTATATTTCTATCTCTTCTTGTCACAGTTGATACAAACTTGATGTCTTAATCGTAATAACGAGTACTCAGAAATGGTACTGACAATAATATATTTGACAGTTAAAAAAGTTTTTAACAGAACAAAACTGTCTTCAAATACTAAATATAATCTAATCTTGCAATCTACCTTGTATAACTAAGTCAAATATTTAACGAATGGGAAGTTGGTGCCTTCAGCAAATGAAACTTTCTGAATGCAAATGCTTGACTTGTTGATGAAAATACTAAAATTGCTATACGTATGCCTATAATATTTGAGGAGTTCTCTCAATTCCTCATGGACCCCATCAGCAGAACAATCAAATTGTCGTCAAAAGTACGGTTGACAATATGGCGTAGAAAAAAAAATACAATCCAGCGCCCTCCTTACCTACAGCTGCTTATGTGATGTTAATAGACAATGTATAGTTAAGTATAAAGAAGACCAGTGTTCTATATATTTACTTTTCTCGCAATTTTTAACATCAGTTAGGTATTACACTAACAAACTATACTTATGTAATAAAATCAATGAAACTTCCACTCGCAAATTTGGAAACAACCGAGATTCACCGACGAAAACCATTCGCCAACTACAATGACTTACCACATTATGTAACTCCAATTTAATTTGACATTCGCTCTTCCCGAGCTTCCGTAGGCTGACATACAAACTACTTTACCACTGACCACCAGGGCCCCAAGTCTGCTAACACAATCGATTCATAATCGAACAGCAATCGCATAGTAACTGTCACTTTTGACAGATATTGTATGGGACATATGTCAGAAGATACAGTTACTATGCGGATGCTGTTCGATTATGAATCGATTGTGTTAGCAGACTTGGGGCCCAGTCAACTCGCCTGCATTCCCCAAAGACGTACACAGATATGTATTGAAGCGCACTCACATTTGCCAATGGTATTTAGGTCGTAACTCATTGTAATAGGGGTGAGCCCATTGCTATTATACCGGGCACACTCCCCCTTAGTGCAAGGAGTTCTCGCTCCATAGTGCACCCACCTCAGCCACGGGTTGGCAAACTAAACACATTTTTGTAAAGACAGGGTAGATTGAATTTGAAGAGTTGAATATAGGTATACATTGATAAAAAGAGATTTGTGAATTTCCATAGTGTTAAACTTTCTCACGTAAACCTACGAACGCGCACTATAAAAACTTAATAGCACGAGTTGGTCAATCCAATGCGAGCAATAAACACACAGAGCATGCGCGCGCGCCGATAAAACTAGGTGAACGGTAGTAGAATGTTGTCACATACCCATTTCAGAGTCGTAAAAAGCAATCACGATTCGGTGTTTTCTTAGCGAATTGCTTTAAAGGTTTTCTTAATGAAGTAGAAGCTACCTAACTTTGTGGTTTCTCGACTGTTATTCCAGAAGTTGGTTATAATCTCAAACCTGATATGTTTTTTGAAATGTGTCGGACACATAACACACCATGAATCCATGAATCATATCTAATAAAAACATCGATAATACAATGAACTGATGACTCGCGCACTGTGCAAATAACATTATTTGACGAGCAATAGAATGATATAAATTGTCTTATATATCACGTAATAAGTTACCGGATTAATGCGAGTATACCTACATTTCCTCGTAATTTAGATATTTTTCAATGCCATTATCGACACGACTACACAGACAGAGGACATTCATTATTACAATTTTTAAAATAATAACCAAATGGGTATATACAAGACTTGTCGTAAGGTTGAGTATCGAGTGACTTGCCTAATTGTTTCGGTCCATTTAATGGTATTCATAAGACGAGGGTTGTGAAGAGTGTGTTCTTCTAATGATACATAAAAATACAAGCTCAAATGTATTGTAAAATTCAACAAAACTTTTATCTAAAACACAAACAAAATATTTTGTAATCCAATTATAAATAACTTGTATAACAAATTCATAGCAAAATAAATATCTCGACGCTTGCAACATCGTCTGTCAACATAATTTTGTTAATTGAGTAGAGTATTTTGTTAAATTAATTATGACGTTAATTGTTATGATAATTTATTTTTCGTATTCATCTTTTAAGTTTTATTTTAACAAATAAATAAAACCGGATAAGTGCGAGTTGGAAATGCACGAGAACCAAGGATGTTTTTGTATGTAACTGTACGTCAAGTGCGAGATTATTCGTAAGCTAACCGTATTTAGACATTTTGTATGGAGAGTAAAAGTTTTAAATACCGTCCGCTAGAGGCGCTTTTCAATTCTGCATACAAAATGTCTAAATACGGTAAACTATAAAGTATACAGTTAGCTAGCACTTGACGTGCTACGTTCATGTAATTGGTATGAATACGTGACTTATAAAATCACTTTTTTATGACAATTTATGTAATGCGACCTTCATCAATGCGATTGTATATTTTGTTAATACATCTTGGGTCCGATTCGCTCTGTTGGATCGGAGTTAAATATCTGTACGTAAATTGGGCTGCAGTTTTTTTTTGCATTCACATTATAATATTTTTATGATCTAGATTTGAAAGTGAATGTAGTGAGGTCGCGGAATATTAGATCAAAAATATTAATGGTTTACCTTGACAAAAAAAAATCGATTGTTATTTTTTTTAAGTTTAGAATAGCGAATAGTTTAGTTCGAGTTTGAAACGAGTACTATGTTAGCAAAAACCTAAACGCATTGTGAGTAAACTCTGTCAAGTAATATTAAGAATCCTATATCGGTCCGGGTCGCTAGATCGCTCTCTTTTACTTGAAGCATAATAATGTTCTTTATAGAGATGACAGCCTTACTATAGGATTAGTTTGGTTGCTCATACACACATAAAACAAACATATTATAACCGTTACCTATTAATCAAAGTTACCGAATGGGCTTGACGATAAAAATAACAATATTATATATTAATTAATTAATTATTTCGAACGCAAAAGAAATATCGTAGACTGTAGAGTAGGTAGTATCGGAAACCAGAAATGAAAAATAAATAATGATAAATGTTATTGATCTCTATAAATTACCGATTTGATGCAGTCAATGCATTTAAATTATATGTCCAAAGTAGCGAATTTAATTAAGAACTCTGATAAAAAAAACAGGAAGAATGATGAAGCAAATATTGCAAGGGCTCAAGGCGACGCTATTCTATTCTCTGTTGAGCATCAACGCAAATTAATGTATTTGCACGGAGGCGCAATACAAGGCGTCAAATTCACAACATTCCGAGCCCCACCTTAAAACCTCGAGGTATTCGAACACACTTGAAACGACACATGTCTTGATATAAACTAATAACTACTTGTATTTAATGTGAAAACCAACTGACTCATTATGGTACGGGACGTGTTGCAAGCTAATGTTGGCATGACAACCTGATTGGTGACCTTGCTTTCTGTACCGAGTGTACCGGGTTGGAATCCCGGATTTGCGCAAACTTTGTGAGATAAGCACGAATGGTTTACCTGAGTCATGTTCAATGTCTTTATAAAGTGGAAAAAAAATAGTGTAAAATATATTAACAGATGATTTTTTTTTTTTATTACATTATAGGCAAGTATTTGATCTCGATCTCACCTGATGGTAAGTGACGATGAGATCTACGATGGAGCATACTTGCCTAGGTAGGAAGGCGGCAGTAGATAGAGACGCTACATTCACTAGGCACATGCAGCGCAACTGATCAGACCCGCCATCCATAAATGGCAACACCGAACATCATGCCGGAACACGGCTAGGCCGCTTGGCGACATGGCTTTGTTCAGTGGGTGGTGACTAGCCACGGCCGAAGCCTACCACCAGTAAAATCAGTATCAGTATCAGCAGTAGTATATGAATCAGTAAGTTATATGTATCAAGTTGATAAATAAAATAACAGTGTAAATAAAAAAAAAAAAAAGTAAACAGAACTAACCAGTACCGTTTGGCAATGCGCGTACGAGGTGTCTTTTTAACCGACTTCAAAAAAAAGGAGGAGGTTCTCAATTCGGTTGTATTTTTTTTTTTTTTTTTATTTTTTTTTTTTTTTATGTTTGTTACCTCAGATCTCCGTCATTTATGAACCGATTTGGAAAATTATTTTTTTATATGAAAGGATATGCTTACAGATTGGTCCCATTTTTTTCAAAAAATTGTTCTGATCATGGGATCCATGAGGAATTGAGAGGACTCCTCAAATTTTATAGGCAAACCTATAGCAATTTTGGTATTTTCATCAAGAAGTCAAGCATTTGCATTCAGAAAGTATCATTTGCTGAAGTGAAAGTGATGAAGAAGACCACAAATGGCCACCGGAACATGTCAGTGATACGTATTTCACGGGTTGCGCCAAGATAATCTCGATTATGATCGTTAAGCGACAATGAAAAAGCAAATTTAATAAAATGGTTCTGATGAATATGGTACCATCGAACTGATCTGATGATAAACCCAGGAGGAACTGGAACATTGTAATAAAACAATGTATCCAAGCCGTGTTTGGGCTTATTGAAATTGTTATGGGATGCACTTTGGCTATAAATAAATCTTTTTCGTGGATGTTCCGATTTCGATTATTCTTTTTTACAAAATAAGGTATACCTTTTTAAAATTCAGCGAGATTGATTCAGTGGTTTTTGTTTTATCTTGATTTCTTTGAATCTATGTTTTTCTCGCGATGATGTTATAATTGGTATACCTATTATCCAGTAAAAAAGATTGATATTACATTCTTTTTAGTGACAAATAATAGTAAATATATCCACTAAAAAGTGTAAAATAAAAAACTTTTTAACAAAATAAAAACCGTCTTCAAAAAACTAAAAAGCCAAAAATAATCTAATCTTGAAATCTACCTTGTCTAACTAAATCAAATATTTAACTAATCTGAAGTCGGTGCCAAATAAACTAACGATGAAGAATAACAAAAGTATACTCAGTAACGAGATGCGCGGACCAATTTGTAGGTATAGTCTTTGGCGCAGACCGGCAATATTCGACTCAGCTGTTTGCTTGGCACCGACTTCAGATTAGTTAAATATTTGATTTAGTTAGACAAGGTAGATTTCAAGATTAGATTATTTTTGGCTTTTTAGTTTTTTGAAGACGGTTTTTATTTTGTTAAAAAGTTTTTTTTTAAATGCCTAATAGTTTGATTTATTTCTTTGGGAAAGTAATCTTTATAACCTACTGTTGGCCTTGTTAAAATATTTTACACTATTATTGTTACACCTTATATACTAGAATCGACCCTAGTACAAAGAAGACATGTAAAAATATATTTAAAAACGGATGTGTTAATTGTGTTTCCAAGCATAGGAAGGAGAATACTTATTATGCTAGTGTCACACGGTGTTTTACAAGCTTAGTATTTTACAATGCCTTAACAGTATAAAAAGACATCAAGAAAAAGTAAAACAAATATATAGCATATGGGTCAAACTGAATAATTCAAAGCAGACAAACAAACAAACGATTCAGATCGAAATACTGTTTTGTTATAAACAACGGTTCATAAATTGGGGATATACCTACCTTACATTGTTATTCCGGATGCAAAGAATGAAGCACAAACTTCAAGGTAATGTGTTGTAACTGAAAGTACTTAAAATTCATCGTGATATAATTTAAACGAAGATAAAATTGTTTTTTTTTGTTTATCAAAAAAAGGCTACAAATAAACACTGGCTTCTGAGTTTCCAAATTCAAGATAACAACAAAGAAATACCTAAGTAAATTACTAAAATGTCTAATTACCTTGATACTAGACAATTTGAGAAGTGGACAATGAAAAAATTAAAATTACCAAAATAACAAAGAATGTTGTCTACAGTGAAATTTATTTAACGAAATAACTTAAAACGGTTTATCAATTCAAGGATATCCGTTGCATCTTACTATAGCTTACGACGGAATAGTCTACAATATGATTCAGGGAGGGTATACTACACCATGAACCTGTGTCTCTTTAGCGCCTTGTAATCATTATGTGAATTCCGAATTTTGATATGTCATATAAAAAAAAAGTTCCCAAATAAACACAATTGTTACGTTGTTGCAAAAAAAAAATGTGATGACCCCGGTCTATAATCCTTGACACTGGCAAAATATACGAGCGTGTTACGCCAAAAAAACCTTGCTTGCTTTGCTTTGTTTAGGACTACAGATGGTGTGTTGGCCTGCAATGTATTAATTATCAGCCCTATAAGTTTGTTCCTATTTGTTTATCGTTGTATCCCGCCAATGTCATGGGGACTTTTTTTGATTACAAGTTCAACACCGTTATTTCAATCAATTCACATATTAAATCCTTTTTTTATGTCTCCTATGACACCCCTGTGAGGACTCTCTATATACATTATTTATTGCCAAAAGAACACAATCCTCGTCTTTCTCACATAGATAAAGTTTAGCTATAGGCTATAGCGCTATAGCTAAAATTTTGGCTTCGCCGGACAGCGGAGAAGCCAGTATTAAAAAAAATAGCACTATTATGGTGCGACGATGTTTGTCGATGATTTTGCCAGTAACGATGTTCGAAATGATATTTTTGACGAAAAGTCGCTTACAACCTACATGTCGGACGGATTGGCAGAGCAAGATGTCATTGAGATAGTGCCCGATTGTTCGTCGTGTACGCTGCCAACAATGGATCATGTCGACGCATTGTACTGTCCGTCCGAAGAATACTGAGGAAACCGCGGCCATACGTCTAAACCTTGGAAGGATGAATAGCAACGAATGTACTCAATTGAAGCTTTGCATACAATAAGTTAAACCACATTAAGAGGTACTAATTAGCTGTGTAGTGGCTGACGGCGCAATGTCAAGCCTTAGTTTTAATCTGAGCAATCAGATCACGCGAACTTTACATAAATATTAGGTGTAAAAATAATGTAGAAAGAGTTTAGGTTTTAATTTATTACTCACAATAATTACAAAGAAAATAACTTGAATATTAACATTCTAAAGATATTAAGAATTTTGCATTATTATACAAAAGAAATATAAATTAAAAAGAAAATAGAAAAGCTTGCCTACTTAATATTTACAAAAGGCGTAAAAAATTTGGCCCATGCGGTAGCTTACCCAAGATGCTGGCCGCATTTCCTCGCTGAATAGCCAGCAAATGTAAGAATCAATAGATAGGTCATTAAGATCACATTCCTATGGACGCATATAAAAATATTAGATATTTAAAATTAACAACCATATACTAAGTACACGTGCTAGTTTGCGATTCATATTTAAAAAAAAACAGACGGGCGATTTAAAAAATATATACTTATACACAACCAAATTACAATTAGTATGATTTTTTTTTTAAATTGGAGACAATGACAGTGCTTGGGCGATACAGTACGAGATTTTAAGTCACGTACTGACTGAGCGAGCTATGGATGTAACTCAAAAACCGTGTAACATTGGAAGCGGAAATAAACAATAATTTTAGTTGTTTTATACAAACAATGGATCGTTAGTTTATATATAAGTGCCAACTGTTGTTGCCTTCTGGCGGATCCGTAATAGTGTTGCCAAACGGAAAAAATAATCGTTATTCACGATGAAGCCGGACATTAGATAATAGTGTTGTTTCCGAGAAAACATTTATACGTTCGAGTGAAACTAGACCAAAATTAAACGGTAACTAGGTCGTTTATGTTTTGTTAGTTTGCTGCTGTTTAAAAACGTTATTTGGTATTACGTTTTGTATATTATTTGTTGCTTCAACCTGTTTAGACTTAAATGGAAATAACTAGCGATATGCCCGGTTTCATACCAACCATACTTAAGGGTTCCTAATTGTATCCTGATTCACGCAGTGAGTAATGACCCTGCTTTCTGCGCTGAGGGTCCCTGGATCGAATCCTGGTATAGACAAACATTGTGTGAGGAGCATGAATGTTCGTTCCTGAGTCATGGATGTTTAATATCTATATAAGTATTATATACCGATTTCGCCTCAGTCTATTGTACGGTACCATAATACAAGCGTTGCTTAGTGTGGGACCGTATAGTTAGTTGTTCGTCTAGCGATGTTATTATTATATATTAAGCATTCTCATGTTGAATAATTTCCCTTAAAAATATGTAAGGAAGTTTTACTTACGTGAAATTATCACTGGGTCTCTTTTAAACATCCTGGTGTACACATTTTCGTCACAAAAACTCTACTTTCTAATTTTAAATGACTTCCAATTATACATATTATCATCTACATCGGTGTGTCTGTATTTGTAAAGCCATTTGGCTTCACAGAATGGTTGCCAAAGTCCCGCTATGGTGTCAAAAAATATTTGGATTTTCATCACGTTCTCAACCCATAATGGTAGTAAATATGTAAGTGATCCTCCAAACGGTATTATAAGTGACATTATCGTGCTGTATTACATTGAAAGTCCATATCATTAAAGCCTGTACGAACGGCACAACTGGTGACCGAATCTGTAGAGCCGAGTTGTAGAGCCCTTACCAATTGGCATGTAAATGACTAGCCAATCGGACTCTGGACATGCCATTTGTAGAGACCCTACAAATCGGCCCCACGGATTGGATGCTAAGGTGAGCCATACGTAGAGGCGTTTACAATAAAAATATATCAAGTTTCGTACGGCCTATTGATCGTTATTTATTTCAGAATGAAAACGTGTCTTTGTCTTGTTTTTTTAATTGCGAATGACAACTCAATGCTATTCTGCGCAATTCTACTGATTGCATTCCAGCGAGTTACAATTTAAGATTTAAAGTTCATTGTTTGTTAAATTATATTTTACTATAATTTTTTTTGTTTTGTTCAGGTATGCATCATTTCTTATTATAACATCTAGCATCATGGTGTAAGTACGTACAAATACTGTTTTATAGCATCATAATTGGAATGCCCACTTATCGTAATCAAACTATACGAACAAAAAAAGGAATAGAGCCAAAGATGCATGAATTTGAATAAAATAAAAAAAAAATACGAAAGGCAAAAAGCCTTACACCACAAATAGGCATTGTAGCATCAACCACCCCAATGCAGAAACATAATTGCCAGTATACTTTTTTAACTGAGATAATTCAACCATGGAATTAAATTAGATGTAATGTAAGCCGCTCGAAGCAATTCGTTGTGACCTAGATATTAAACACCATTTTATCCCCACGCAATACCCAATTAAGTAATCCACATTGAATATGTTATCTATAACATTTGTAACATAACACAAACTGGGCACACAGTATCTTATTATTAAATCGTAATCGACAATCGATAAAGAGTGCAACGAGTCATTACATCAGGCCACCTAACAATTCGATTGCAGTAATCGCTCACTTTCACTCCGATCGATGCATCGGCGCCGGCGCAACTAGAGGTCGTCCGACCGAGACCATTTCTTTAAACTTTGACGGACGTTTGGTCACGTGATACGTGTTCAAAAATGAGCCTTAAGTGCAAAGGAAAACTAGTTTGCTGTAATATTTTATTGCTCACTTCCTGGATGTTCAAAGAAATTTAATTTTAACACGTTCACTGCGGATCACACAGAATCGGCCCGCCACGGTGCTTACCGCCTGTGCGTACGGTAAAAACTACATCTTGCTCGCTGGTGCGGAACGTTTATCTTAGGTATTTGTAGGAGTTAGACAGAGACAAATATAGATTTCGGCTCGTGGTGTCAAATGTAGATATTTGGCATTAAAACATCGTGGCGGGCTCTTTTCGACCACCATCGCACTGACGGTAAAAAACATCGCTCCTTGCGGCGGCGGGCCTATTGTGGTATATGACCGGTGCCGACCTGTTGCCGCAAGGAGCGCGCGCGCAAGCGTCGAGTCACCAGTCAGTGTTGTGCTCTCTACATGACCGTACGCGTGCGTATCGTTATTTTATCGACAGGTATTTAAGTATGGCGCAACGCAAATGTAAAAGAAAAATAACCCTGTACAGTGATAGTGAAGATAGTTTAGATGAAAATGCACAAATATGTCCACCTGTAAAAAAAAACAAACACCGTCAACCAGCAAGATTTGTATTCTAGAAAACAAGTTGATTTACCCCGCAAATAATGTACAAAAATATGACAGTGACAGTGACAGTGAAGAAATTTTTCCAAGGATAAAAAACAAAGATTGCAAAACCCTATTAGGTACAAAACATCATACTCCAGAATCAAATACAGTTGGTAAGTTTTAGTAATTACACACATCAATATATTTGAAAATGTACGATAAAAAAGTATACCTACTTGACTTATCCTAACCTAAACTTGGCAATAGTTTTCCTCGAAGAATCTTACCTTTAGAAGAAAGTTGTTTTATACAGGATGTCATTTGGGTAACAACAAAAGCTTTACATTTCAGAAAATCAGGGACAAATCAAAAGTAGTGGACATGTCCTCGAAAAAGGTCCAAAGAGAAGAAATTGTGCGCGGTGTTATGAAAAGCTGCGTCTAACTTTAGATTGCAAGGAAGCGAAAAAGAAAGTTAAGAAAATTAAAACATATTGCAACAAATGCAATAAATCTCTTTGCGTGCAGTGCTATAAAGAAAGACACATATAAGTTCACTGTTCTTGTCTGGCTCATGTGATTCGCTTAATACATACTTTTTATTTCTTTTACAATAATTCTGTTTTATTTTCGATAACCCAAATATTTTTGTCTGTCCCATCACTATGAAAAATACTTTCTAGTGCGATATCGGTCGTTTCCGACCTGACATTTTCCTTGGTTGATTTCTCATTTCCTGGTATTCAGATTCAGGGGCGAAGCGAATGTAAACAAATGGGGTTAATGATCATTTTAGCAGTATAAAAAAAATTATTATACACCACATATTCGCAAAGTTATAGCTCTTTAATCTTTCCTCGCGGTGTCAGGTCAAAAAGGATTGATACGCACTGTAGAAAAGGTCGATGGATGCATATTTGGACCGCCACCGCACCAGATGAAAGTTTTAAGGATTTTTGCCGCAGTGAGCGTGTTAAAATGTCATTTTTCTGCACCACTACTTTTGTGTTACGTGATAAAATAAATAGCGGCGGAGTTTATTATAAAATGCACTTAGCTTATTTATTATCAAACATATTATATCTTAGACTTCATAAGCCCAAGACAGGATCCTGCGGAGCAGGACCGGGGAGGCTTTTGCCAAGCAGTTGGAGACATAATAAAATATTAAAAAAATATATATCTACACTAAAATGTAGAGTCAATAGCATTCAATCCATTTTGTGATTTTTAAGAGTTAAATTTCATCTGTAATACAAGTTAATCATCATCAATGCAAACTATTAACCCAGATTTACAGAATCATGCCTGCATTTTTTTTACGTTACTTCCTTTATTCGTTTTTTAATAACCTATTGTGTTCCACTGCTGGGTAAAAATCTTACCTATTTCCTTTTATCCAACACGATCTTTAGTTCTCTTGTGCCAGACCCATTTGGTTCTCATTTTCAACTTGAAAGATCGCAGACAATTCTGTAAAGTTGATCATATCACCGAAAAACGTATTTAACATGAGAAACGACGAAATTCGAATCGCTCATAGCAAATAGAAAGTTATATAAGGTGAGGTCACAGTGGCGACCTTCTGCGCACGCGCAACCTCGACCTTGTCGGTCATTAGTGTCGCAACTGAGTCGCCTATTGCCGCTTGGACGCTCGAACCCTGTTACCTTATATCGATATAAGCCTTATATCGATGTTGCGTGGCATCGATTATGTCTCATCTTTGACACGATTATGCGAATGTTTATGTTCTGTAGAGGTTAATTTATACGAGATAACCTTATACCTACAGGAGTCTGTATTTGAGTTCATCCATGGTTTAACTATAAATGTCTATTGAGGTCGATTGAACAACATACTTTTGCGATTCATTCGCGTTTACTTTAAAGTCCGGGTACTTATTTGTCCACCAATGTTGGTTGAAACGACCCAAACTCATTGGGTATGGGACATATCCTCCTAAAACTGTACAGATTTTTGAGATTATAATAATAACTAAGTACGCAACGTTATCAGCTGTGTTTTCTGATCGGATAATACATTCCTAATATACGAGTTATTAAATCTGTGCCCATAAAACAGGATTGATTGATGGAATACATAGTATTCGAATTAGTCGAGTTATATCTACCATGAGGTACATTGCTATTATTAATTGAAACTATCGCAATATGACCTTGCTTTAAAGCTCACTGTAGATGGTAAACTAAGTATCAGCGATTGATTGATTGGCTGGATAAATGTCATTGTTGTAAAAAACGGCCAAGACACAGCAGAAGCCTGCTTTTAATATGAACAAAAAGTATTTATATTCTAATTCCGATCAATTCATCAAACCGATTCAATTATCCATCAAGCACATTATTACGTTAATAAATATAGCGTGTGTATGTACCTAATACAAAATATGTAGATATTTAAGTATTTATGAAATATTTATACGAGCTTATTTTCTTAATTATTTATTTCCTGTGCTGTATATAAGACCATCGAGAAATTATATAATACGTAATTGTAGTAGAGAACTGAAATGTTACGTTAAATCAAGTTTGTGTTGCAATAAAGATTCACTGATGCAAAATAGATAGAGATAAAAACTTAAGTCTAGAGCATAAAAACATTGAAACAATGCACGCTAATGTAATGCTTTAATAAATAACAATACAATCTATAATTGCATGAATATTCTAATGCGAGAGATCTATTTGAAACATAGATTACTGTAATAAATATTATGACATAGTCTGTTGATCAATATCTTGATGATTTGTTCTTATTCTTTAGTTACTTCAAACGAGATCTTTTTAAAACATCATCACTTGGCGATTCCACTGCCGTGTTCCAAAATGTGTTTTCTTTGTTTACTCTCATAATATAGATAATGATGTTCTTTGTTATATTACAAATGATTTTCACATACAATTTTGTATGGACACATCCTTACAAACCATAAGTCAATGCGCTGTCGCAATGAGACGTAACATTTGTTAAAGTACATCGACCCAATCGATGTTAAATATGATCGAATATTCGACTCGAACGAATCGATTCCACGTGTCACAGCTTAACTAAGTATATTTTGATGGGCCTATTTAATTTAATTCATGTTTGTTTTTGTGTTAATATAAAAGGATAAATGATTTTGCTAATGCATAGCGTTCTAAAATACATACCATACGAGTATTCATATAAGTTAATATATATGAGTTTTTTTTTCAACTTTGTACGTTTGTGTACGATTGAGTGGCAATTGTTTAAATCTGAAGGTTTTAAGTAGGTAATTAAGGATTAGTTTAGGACAAGAGGTCAGGGCTACCATAATAAATATTTTTAGATGGGAAGTTGGAATTAAATTCTTAGGCGATATTATTATATTTGATTTATCAATATAACACAAATTCCCAAAAAAACCCCGTACTATGCATCGAGCATCCACCCAAAGTCATGGTATAACAATATAATTCGCCAGGTATTCTTTTCCGACGACACACGGCTTGACTCCGTCATGCTCAGTACTACCATTAATTGACATCTTCAAAACAATGAATACAAAACTACAGCTGCTGAAGAAGTCTTGGATCGATCACGTGTCACGGGAAGAGAATACCAGGCGTAGCATATTATTATACCATGTCCAAGGCAATCAGCTTCATCGGAGCTTGCATCCGCAGTGTGCCTCGTCCGAGATGCATCAAGATGCGTCGATCATCGGTTGGTTCGTTGACCTCGATAACATTTGCGGTCAGTTGCATCAACCGCGCGGCAATGAGGCCTCTGTGAGCTGGCCCTTATTTCGCGGTGCAAGTGATGAAAAACCGCAATTTAGAATCAGAATCCGAATATTTTTTATTCATGTCAACCATTAAGTACAGTACTTAGGAATCGTCAACATTGTGACAAAATGCTAAGCTATAATTACCATCCGTTCGGAATGCCGTTCCTATAGAGAAGAACGGGCAAGAAACTCCATGGTTGCTTTTTTTTAAAAAAAATTTTGCTTTTTTTAGCAGTACATTGTTATGGGTATGTAAGAACACTTATCCAGTCTAAAAGGGTATTTAAATATTTTTTTGACCTGTGGCTCAAATATTTACGTAGCGTTTTATCGTAATAATAAAAGTCCGTTTGAAAAGAGAAGGAATGAAATACATCGTTTCGTCCTTTTAACAACACTGATTCCACAAATGACAATAACAATAATGACATAATGTCTCGATAACTATACGATTATGTAGGATAATCGTACTAAGGCCACTGATAGTGAATAGTCTATTTTCAAATATGGACGTTTTAAATATAGTGTGTCGATGATATTAAGATACTTAAGCATAATTTATATATATAGCTACACTTGATTTCAATTAAATGGCTATCCGCTTTTCTTCCACCCTTTACGCCATATTATATGCGGCAACCTTTTTAACTGGCGCACACTGTAATGACGTAAGTAAATCATAACAATATACCATCTAAAGTTTTCGTGGGAAGAAAAAACGCATTAGTACGTCAAGTGCGAGATTATACGAAAACCGACGGATCTAAATAAAATTGCGTTGAAATAAAACGAAGCTTACGGATTTTATCACGTTTATTATACATTTTTTACGTTCCCCACGACCATGGTCACGAGTCCTTCTGTGACCATGGTTGTTGTAAAACAGCTGAAACGTAGGGAACGTAAAAAAGTATAATAAACGCGATAAAATCCGTAAGATTCGTTTTATTCCGATGTGTAGTATTCGCGTAAATATAAGAAATCAATATAAAATTGCGTTCCTTGTAATTACAGGTATGTGATACTAAGTGCAACATCCGTTGGACTACAAGTCTGTAGGTATTAGCCGCGTATTACGTGCGTAGCTTTCAACGACTTCTCATTTAATATTCGTTATTGCAGCAACGAGCGAGTGCAATCATGCGCAGCGTGAGGAAACGTAGATCCGTTGTTATAACAATTTGATTTTACCGAGATTATTTGGTAAATGGAATTACATACATACATAACTATCGCTTGGCAACACACTGGAGCTAACTTTTTTTTTTTTTTTCAAAATAATGGCTATAAAAAAAAGACAAGACCGCTGAGTTTCTTGCCGGATCTTCTCAGTTGAGGTCGCGTTCCGATCCGGTTGTAGAGTTAAGAAAAAAAATGTTAGTGACAATTTGTAACTGCGGCTACGGCTATACGAAATAAACGATTTGACTTTGACTTTAAGCTACTAGAAATCCGGCATGGGAATCAAAGCCACAACCTCTAGGTATCGAGAATACGATACACTCCATACACGGCGGGCGGCACGTGGGGGCATATCGGTACACTTACTGGACAATTTATACTCTATGGTACTTAACTCTGGTGAACATTGTGACATCACAAAGTGGTCGCCAATACAAATGAGTTCATAAATAATAATCACTTGTCACATTTGAATTGGTTTTAATTTTGCTTTTATTCTGTTGATTTAAAGAAAGAAAAACTTATTATTTTTCAAATTAACACACTCAATCGGCGCTTGAAAATTTTCTATAGTAAATACTTACAATAGAAGTAAAAGGCGTTGTAACCTTGTCAATGTCAACTAAAATTTAAGACATTTCGCAATCAATCGACTATAGTTAGTTAACGACTCCGATTGTATTAAGCAATCAATTATTAGCACCTTTCGTCAACTTAGTAATTGGTTCTCGTGAAAGCAGTACTGGCCTCGCATGCTTGCATTTCCACTGGCCGGGTTTCAACGAAGGTGAAAATATAGCATGGCGGACTATTAGCTCTTATAATAGTCTGGGAGGGGGGGGGGGGGGGGGGGGGTGCTTTACAAGGTCTCGATCACCGTAAAATTGGTTGAGTGCATCTGCGTTGCGAAACACACAATTTAAAAACATGAAAAATAATATCCCGAATCCATTTTAGTTTGGTAGCCTTCAAGTCAAGTTTAGGTACCTCTATACAAATTTTATAACGAATTTAATAATTACATAATTCTCACAATGTAATTTATGAATGCACTTCAATAGTACTACATAAAAGCCTTTGAAGCCTTTGACCTGACCTGGAACGTTCACAAAAAATCCAACCTTGTTACATATCCTAGGTCAGTTTGTTTGCAGATAAAAACTGACCTCACGTCTTAACATAATGGTTCATAACTTTATGATCTTAACGAATCATGCGAAATCGAGATCAGTGGTTCGCAGCTGGCCCAGTTCGCGGATGGTTGTAAAAACGTGCGGGTGCGCACGCGCCGGTTCAGATCGTGAGGTCCGAAGTGTTATCGATACTTTGCGGATGTAATTCATAGAATGTAGAGCTGCGTGTCGGATATAATTAATATCGACTTGATTAAGTATGCGAATGTGGAATATGTTTTTGAATGGTAGTTACTGCAATACTGTCAAAATACGATTAAGATAGAGCCAAGGCTGCCATAGACTATTTACTTTTGTCTATGATACAATTGACAGGTGACACAATGCGCACTAATTATAAATGCGATAATATATAGTATTTTTTTATATATATCCGTACGTACCCTAACTAAGCACATCTTGTATACTGGTACCGACAATTGGACAAGCGGTGATCCTATTATGTAATTAACCATAGCCATCCCGGAAAACTTCGTACCACCTCAGAATCAAATGTATGAGAAAATAGACTATCTTTATTACAATTTTTTTATAAATCTTTTTCTCATGTTTTAATATTCTGCTATTCGAGGCGAAGACAAAATCAAAGATCATATGAACCGGCCCACCGTTCTTGAATTATGAATGGAGTAACTTACATGACTTTGTTTTATATATATAGAGTTATTGGAACCTCGGTACTGAAAGCGGTGTCACTGACCGTCGCATCGTGTCGTCAAAATTTCCTTGTGGAGCCCGGATAAGCCATCAAAATAAACTTTCAATATCTTTCATTGTGAACCTAATTTGCATTACAGCAAGTGTTTACAATATCTACAATAACCATTCTCTTCTAACGATGATTACATCGGAAGTGCGTGAACGCCGGCGGCGCGGCGCGGTGCGCTGGCGCATCGCATCGCGTCGTCACGTCCGCGGGCGTATTACACAACGCACGCGCCGAATTAGGCCGGCTTATAACAGCTGATCTATTTTGTAATACCTGCGTTACACTTGCAATTATTTAGGTAATGGCTCAGTTGTTACGTGGTGTAACGTTACCGATAGGATTAATATTTAATAGTGTATTATAATTATTGATTGCTCAATGGTTAGGTTATCTCGATCAAATACATTGAGGCCGTATTCGATAATACATCAAAGTAGGTTTAATATTGTTAATCAAAGATGATGATCTACCTTCTTAATGGTGGTCTTATTTTAAAAAAACTATTCTTTGATTTATATTCTAAATCAGTTTGTTTTTTAATCACAGCTTATTAGGCAGATAGTAACAAAATAGGTTTATTTTCACCATAAGCCTCACGTACGGTTTATCATAACAATATGCATGAGGCAATTTTTTTTTAAATTATCATCTTTTTAAGGGTTGGTAATCAGCTACAAAATAGAGCCATTTTTGCCAGTGTCAATTATAAGCATCCCTGACGATAATGATAATGTAGATGTAGATGATGATGAAATGACTTCCCTACCCCTATCAGTAACGCTGTGGATACTTTACTGAAAATTTACCGGACATCTTGGGAGAACTTGAGAAGTCAAGTTATACAATTTTATTTCAGTTTCCTTCACTCGTGCACGTTTATGAACACACAATAGTTAATATATCACTATTATTATACATTATTTATCAAAAAAACACATTTGTTGGTAAAATAAAACAAAATTCAACTTCTCGCCAAAAAGTCTTGAATTGTCTTAATCAGTCTTGAAATATAAAGGTCATGAATGTGTTATGGTAGTACACTCAGAATTCTAAGTAAATAAACTTCAATTCTTTCCGACGTTCATTTATTCTTGGACGTTAAAACTTGTACTTGCTAACTTTCGCTCGCGGTCAATGCCGCAATGCTAGAGACTGTCAATCTGGTTTTAGAACTGCATGCAGCTCTATGTAGAGACATATACCTATCCGATTTAACGACACCAATGTAGTACGTATTCAAATCACGGATACTCGGTTTTCTATTGGTAAAGTAAGATAAATTAAAGAGAAATTTAGATTTAAAGAATGTTGAATGTTTACTAACTATATACAATGCAAGTAGAGCTTGAAGGTACCAGCCATCGTGTGATGCCATACATCGTTAAAACATGCGAGGCTTCTGCAATAATGTTAATTCAATAATCACCACTTAGTACAGTATAATGGAGATTACAAAGCAAATAGCTGAGTGTAAATAGGCTTAGTAGAGCACGTTTATTTTATATACCATATCGTTTGTCAACATCATTCATTTATTAACTAGCGGTCCCGGTGAACTTTGTACCGCCTCAGAATAAAAAATATCGTTTTTCTTTAGTGAATTCGTGATTTTTTCCCATGTTTTAAAAGTTATTCTGCTACTCAGGGCGGAAAATTTCAAAGAATCAAAGATCACAATAATCGGCCTACCCGTTCTTGAGTTATAAGTGGTATAACTAACACGACTTTGTTTTATATATGTAGACAACTAGCTCTCCAGACGAACGTTCTTTTGTCCAATAAAAATCCCCTAGATAAAAGCATTTTCTGTTAATCCGAAAATTCCCGGACAACTTTTTCAATTGTTTCTTTCCCTAATCTTATTCGGACTATTTATTATAGCAAAAATTTAAAAAAATAGCCAAACCGCTCTCAAACAAATAACGCACAGACCGACGGATAGCTTAATTTTTTTATTTATCGCTCTGTTTCCATAACACCTTTCAATAAATTTGAATGTCCAGTGTCATAACTGTATCAGGTATCGCTTGATCAAGTCCTATTGTTACCTTTTACATAACACACTTTAACTAAAATCGCGACAGGATAATGTAATGTTATCAGTATTCTGTGCGAGTCGCGATCGACTTTCACTAGAGTAGTCGATGTATTCCTGAACAGCGCTCCGATTGTGGGTTGAATCTAATAAGTAGAGCGGTATCGTTGAAGATGTTAAGTGTAGAGCAAAAAGAAATCACTAGCTCTATGAAAATAATAATTTATCGATAAACTGTGAAGGAAAACATTCCTAAATTCCTCTTTTATTAAGGGCAGACCTATCGGAACTACAACGGGCTTATTATTGTTATTATAAGTATTATTTTATCTAGTAGCTGTTTCCCGCGATTGCGTGCGCGCAGAGAGAAGTTCATTCTTAGCGAGCACCTAGAGGCCGATAAGAACTTACGCGGCAAATTTTAAGCTAAAAGACCTCATAATTTTGGAGATATCGTGATGAGTGAGTCAGTAAGTGAGCAGGAGTACAGTTTAAAAAAAAAAGAAGACGAAGAAGGCTATCACATCTAACATTGTGTTTTATATGCTCGTATTATTTGATCTCCATACAATAGAGAACGATTCTATTACCATGTGTGATTAATTACACAGGAACTTAAGACCGCTGACCGGTATGCGCTTGCGACTAATGCTTAATAAACTTATGATTTCTAAAATTTAACTGTACATACGATCTGTGACTAACATTACGAGGTAAACAAATACTCATCAGTTACATCAACGATAATGAATCGTAAAATCGATTCGATCAATACAATCGGTTTGTAATTTCGTATCGCCAGTAATCGATTATTAAGTGAACGGAACTATGTTTAATTTAATGAAGAAAAAACTCTAAGCTCTTTTATTGGGTTTTAGACAATGCTTCTTATTTTAATTGTTATATAATCGAAAAGATTGCTACTACGTACTTGAGTTGTTTTTTTTTATACCGTGGAGTCTTTATTGATCTCTTATCTAGAGGTTCTAAAGTAAGTTTTTATATTTATAATTTTAATGATTTGTTCTATTGTTTGGTTTTGTTTCAGTAAAAAAATGCGAAGTGAGTAGGCGTAGGTACAATTCTTATTTTTCGTTGTTTTGCGATTCTATTATATTATATTATAAATTTGTGATTAGATCTGTGACTTTGATCGCGGAAAATACGGCTGTTTCTCTCTTGACACTAGGAGTAAGAGTGAATTTTCTCAGAGAAAATATTATACAATTTAATATGGGTTAAATTATATAGGGAATAAAATAGGCAAGAATCCATTGTACTGTTTGATTCTTGAACATAATTTATCGATTAGCTAGATAATGTTTATTTAAGTCGGGATTCTCAACTATCTCGGAGCATACATAAACATAGATCCGTCCTTCCGTTTGTCGCAATTGCTTTCTCTATAACTACGTGGTTGCAATGAACAAACCGTTCGTAATAAATACTATTGCGTATTTATGGCGTAACTGCGCAGGCGCAGCCCTAGTATAGTCCAATGGTTATGTGTGTCAATGCTTTAATTAAATAAGATGAAGAATATCGAGCTTATGATTTGTGTTAGTAAGCAAGTTAATTTCGGTCTCTTGGTTACGTTTGACTAAATACGTGTTAACCTTAATATATAAAAATCATTGTCATGAGATTTACACTATAATACTAAACATGTTTATGAAATAAGAAAATTATGGATCACTATAGAGGCTATTTATTAAAAAAAAAAACTGTTTAGTAATTGATAGTGCAGTGACCACTGTCATGCTAATATCGATACTCAGCTAAAGAGATGGAAATCTCGTCAGAATGAGTTAGACGCTTGTACGCAGGCAACAACAAGGGGCACATTTCAAGGCTATATATTTTGTCTCTGTCTTCCCAGTATGTCTGTGTATGGTAACGTTACCACTACTATACTATGTGGGATGCCAGCTAAGTCTTGCATTCATAAGGTTAACTAGATCGCCTATTCAAATTATTGAGTTATAGACAAACGCAACAACACTTCCTTGTTTACTATTTAACTTATCTAAAGGTGTTTTCTTCCATGTCTGTCCGTTACGGCTCGGTAAAAGTATGGATTACACAACGTAATTACCGTGCGTATAACAAAGTCGTGCTCGCGTATTTAAATAAACATATTGATGGGCGATCAGCCGGTATCGTGAATCGGCGACTACCGCACTAGTTTTCTCGCAAATATCGATGTTGCATAATATATTAATTGATGAGATTTATCGATATTTCATTTATGTACTTCAGATATGAGAGTAAAAGAAAAGTACCTAGGTTTTAATGACATGACAATAATTAAGACAATGTTTTCAAACAAGCAATTAGAAATTGTAGTATTTAATAATTTGTGAAATGCCACGCTGACAAAAATGTCGATATTAACAAATCGTAAAATTAACTATCGGTACACCCCTATAGCGCCAGGAAGCGATTCGCCTGTTACAGTTTGTTACGCAATGCTTTTGTTTATTAAGTAATTTTACACTTAGTAGCAATGTTATGGTTTCACGGTGAGCGCCTAGAATATTTGTTTCCGATTTCCTTAGTGTGATGTAACCGATTGATAATTTACGAGTAAAGGTTTGCTTTTGATCGATGTTCTAAAAATAGTTCGTTTCATTTTTAAATTAAGTGCCTCCTAATGGGTAGCATACATTAATTACTTAGTACTTGGTTAACACCAGCAAACTATTCAGTTTTTTTATTTAATCTGTTGTTTCTGTTGTTATTTAATCTGTGAGTTGGTAGAACGCTTGCCGCGGTATCGAGGTTTGCAGGTGCAAACCCCGACTCGCACCTCTGGTATTTCTGGATTTTAGGTGCGAATCTTATTTTCAACCATGATTATCACTTGTTAAAAACGGTGAAGGAAAACATCGTGCGAAAACCTGAATGTCTGAGATAGCCCCATGAAAGACATGTGAAGTCCCGCAACCCGCACTGAGCCAGCGTGGTGGACCATGGCCTAACCCTCGCATGGGATATTAAAAACGGCTGGTGTGTATGTACTTATCTGTGTTTTGCAATAAAAACTCAGTCATTGGTTACATTAATATGAATCAGTTGCACAAACGCCGCGAGATATTGGTAAGTAACTCGAAGGTCAATATAGAAATAACACTTCCAAAATGAAATCACGAAATCTCAGAATTAATAAGCGAACACCCACATGTATGTAGAATATGAACACACACACGACATCAATAATCATTTTTCTACTTGCTAACATTATATTATTGTAAAAATAAGATCGCCAGACGAACACACCAACTATACGGTACACTAAGCCACGCTTGTATTATGGGTACCGTATAAGGGACTGAGGGTGAACTCAGTATATAATACTCATATAGATATTAAACATCCATGAATCGGGTACAAATATTCGTGCTCATCACACAAAGCTTGTGTCCCTACCAGGATTCGAACCCGGGACCCTCGGCGCAGAAAGCAGAGTCACTACCACTGCGCTAATCAGGGCGTCAAAATAGATAAACGGAGAGTCAACCTAGTCTAATGCGGATTTCTGTCATACAATGTAGAGATCGAAAGGAAAAAAAGCCTTATCAACACCATCAATAATGGTCATATTGCATCAGCATTAGAACTGATCTAAAACATAAACGGGATACAATCAAATACTGGTTTACGTTTAACCCATAAACCTGTATTACATAAGGATTATATTTTCCGTGTTACCTAACAAAATTACGCGGTCATATTATAGCAGTTTAAAGGAAATTATTTCCATGATTTTGTATGTAAATTGACTTGCATAAACCATAACTTGTGAACCAGTTGAGGTCTCTATTAGAATGTGCTCTACCTAGTAGCTTTACTTGATACAACTCAAGCAGTAGCGAACGTCCTGGACAAAATTTAAGAAACAGTTTTATTTCTATGTGCTGTAGAATTTTTTTAATGAGTGTGTACATACAGAAGCATAGATAATACTTAGTTTATTTTATTTTCGAATGTATTTTTTTAAAATTGATCTTAACTAGACTATTATAACGTGCCAGCTTTATTATGCATTGTAGATATTATGTGCTTAACAAACGGCTTTACAATCAGTAAGGTAATCAGGAAACATTAAATGTAATTGTAACGTCAAACGTCATGCTGTCACTGTCATACTTATTAATGAAATCTGTGGTATGAGAGAGATGGAAGAATCGCGTTGAGCCTAAAAAGGCCATTAGGGGAAAAAAAAAAAAGAGAGATGGAAGACGTTACGTTACCGAAAACGGATCGTGCTTGTTAGCTAGGTACTGTTCACGATAACGTAATCCATTCATTCAAAAACTTAGCGGAAGCATGTTCAATTTGTTTTTTTTTTAAATCTTATCGCTCATTGATTTTAACGAATCAATAACAAATACTATTTCAGATTATATAAGGTTTAATTCCGCTATTTCCTATTACGTAAACCGCGTGACAATAGATGGGCGGCGCGTGCGCAGAACACGTTAAGCTTATCTGGCCACATAACTGTAGAGCGGGCTACCAGCGGGGTTAATGGGCATAGATAACAGCGAAGCCTTCTTGTTCTAGGATATTAAGTTTCATTGTATAATTGAACAATTAACTTAAAGTCGCGTGAAGTTCACCAAACCGCACTGGACCAGCGTGATCAAATATAGCCTAAATCGTCATCATATTGATGAGGATGTGCCCTCATCATATTATTATTGAATGTGCCCAGAATAATGGTAATAAGCTTGGCCATTACATTGGGACAAAATCACAACATATATGTTAACATTTTAGCGAAAAAGGGAAGATCTTTCAGCCAGGCGGTTGGTATGCCTGGCGGGCGCTATGCCCCAACAGTTATTGTCATGAACTTGTATATATGTTACGTGCTCCGATAACTCTCATAGCGCGTTGCAGGATTGTATGGAGAGTTGTCAATTGTTCTGATTGCGTGTGCAGCGCCATCTGTGTAGTTTGTGGCGTGGTTGAAGAGATCGCTACAACAGGAACATTGACATGTTACCTAGGTATGTATCAGATAAGGACTAACATAAGCTACTAGACTCTTTGATGAACATGCCGATAAAGCCTACACTACTGCAGGTATGTATGTGTAATATTTAACCGACGGGTTCAAAAGAGGTCTAGGTTAGAACGAATTTGATCGGCAGTGATTGCGCCTACGCATTGTTCTTGTTAAACCGATTAAAATGATAAACTATAATGATGGATTTGATAGCCGAATTTGGGAGTGAAGCTTGAGTTAAATTTCAGTATGTTGAAATCAAATCCGTTGATAAGAATAATATATCTAGCTGTTTATCAGAGTTTAACGCCGTTTCGGAACGTTTGTTGGCATAGCAAAATGTCGTCAAGAGAATAAATGGCTATTTTTTACAAATGAAAGTGTATGCATTACCATGAGAATCATAGTCTCATTACTAAATATAATAAGCAGTACCAAACTAATAAAATAAAAACTCGTTCGGATTCATTTATTATAAACAATTCACTAAAAAAAATTGCATTCTTCACAAGAAAAGTACCTCATAATGCCATTGTAGACAAAAAACTTTCTATAAATTTGGGGCCCGCGAATGTGATCATTCTAATCTGGCATAACACAATAAAATTAACAGCCTATTACCAACCCTATCGACATTCCTTTGAGTCTAAATTACGTCAATTTGTTAATGCATACTGATGTATAACACGCAAATGGCGTAATATTATGGAATCGAACAGACTACCTACAAGCCGGAACATGAAAGTCTTTGAATTAAATGTTTTGCGCACGAACGATTTGGCAACATTATAATGTTGTTCCTCAAACGGAACTTCGTGTTAATTTTGTTAGATACAATTATTTTCAGGGTTACATTCTGAAGACCATTTTTTTAAAGAATAAAACACTCATTATTACTATGGTAATTTTCTTAGGTGATTGGTTCATGAAAAAACATCCTAATTTCAAAAGGGAAGATGACTGGGTGCTACCACGGTCTTTGGATCCAGTGATAAATATAATTAAATCCAAAACCAAGCGAACCATTGTAAAACCTCAAGACACTGTGAGCACTTTCTGCATACATAATGTAACTAATGCAACTAAATATGAGGGTACCCCAGTTCAAACTTTGACACTAGGACGTCAAACACCTCAGTCCTCCCGTGACCACGGTTGCTGTAAAGCAGCCGAAACCTCGGGAATGTAAAAACATGAAATAAACGCGATAAAATCCGTAAGATTAGTTTCATTTTAATGGTTTATAAAAGTTTTTTTTTTCATAATTTTCTAACGATATGTAGCGACTTTTTATACTTTCATGATGAGCTAAGTTCCTTATCCTACCATTAATCTACCACATACAACCTACATAGTTGTTAATGCGTCTAGATTTCCTTATGGGTACAGACTTGATCCCAGATAATGAATAGTACTATCCGGACAGACATCAGTTAATTTATTTAGTTATTGCCCAAAAGCGTTGATACAGTTTCGGCTTATACAGAGTGTTTCAAAAAGGGTCTAAGCCTTGAGCCTGGGCTTCTTAAGCGCTTTTGTAAACTCTATGTGAAGTCAGAATTTCGATATTTCGTTATATATTTTTTATTTTTATTTATTTACGTGTTCAAATTTTCAAAATACGAAAACCCTTTTTGAATCAGCCTGTATACATTGAAAATATTTTTTTTGTGATTAATTTTTTTTTTTTTGTGGAAAAACAATGTATTAAATAAATCATTGTTATCTTCAGACAATGTCTTAGTTTCATTATTACACATTTAAAACTATTTTGTCTGGATCATTTGTTGCATAACATCGTTGCTGGTACGTGCGGTCTATGTTATGCCCATCTCACTAGTTAGCTATGGTTCGTGTGTGTACTATGGTAATATGTAAGATTACGCGATTATGCATGGCTGACACAGGTAACTGCGTTTTAGATGCAACGTCTCCATGTTAACCCACATATGGACAACACACAATAATTCCAAAATCTAATAAATTCTTTAAAGATGTTTTTGGATTTAAGATTTTACTCATTTTATAACTTTATAACCACCGAAGCTACATCAATTATTAAAAAGGATATTTGAAGCTTCAGCCATTAAATATTTTGAATACATCCATCGATAAGCTAATCAATGGACGTTTATATAAATACATTCTATTCCCAAAGAAATAAATCAAAATATTAGAAATTAATAAACAGAGTGTACATCCTTAAAAAAATATCGCATGAATTTTACATCTGTATGTATAACGTCTGGGCTACACCTGCGAGTTCATCGAATGTCTAATAAGGGATTAACTAACGGCATTAGGCGCAAGTGTAGCATGATCATAACACGGATTGGTTTGACCTAGGACGTTAACTACTTCAAATATTCTACAATGCTATTGTTACATTTTATACAGCCGCCAGCAATAGCTAGTTGTCCAAACTATAAATACCGTCCTTTCCCAACTCCATGAATACATAAAAACTTTTGTACCCTGCATTTTGTGGAACCAATGAGTAAGTGGTATTCCACGGCCCGTAGCTACGCTATTATTTGCATCCGTAGATCGTGAGCGAGCCATTTGTGCAAGTATACCCTAATATGCTTTAAAGCACAAACGATTTCATACTTAACGCGAATCACGATGTACTAATTTTAGTGTGCGGCTGCAATTTTGCACAATACTGATTCTTACTGATATATTACAGTCATTGTTTGTTCGTGCTTCATGCAATTCACCTACTTATAATACTGGCTAGATATTAAGGGCTAGTTTTGTCTAGCAAGACATCGGTGCTCGCGGTGGGATGCAATAGAATTTTGGGTCGCCTACATCTAAATCAACGAATAAGACTGTACCTACTCTATACAGCGTGATTCCGAAAGGGTATACCTTTGAAGCTGCGCTTGTTTGCACGTTTGTAATAAATATGTCAACAAGGAATAACTATAGATCAATATGAAAACGATGTTTACAAAAAATCACTATTATAATTGCATGGGGAACAAAATTTATTAAAAAAATAATCGAAATTACTATATTGTGACTTCTTATAATGACTACAAATGCATTCTAGTATACGCTTTTTGATTCACGATGATATTAAACTCAATGACTCGTGAAACGTGTCAAAATTTTGTATTTTTTTATCACATCATCAAAAAAACCTAAATCTTGGTCTCGATTGAGCTACACTTAATGTCGAATTATGTTGACTATTAAGAATATTAATTAATTGTATCGTTTTATTTTGTTTCAGGTAAAAAATTGTGGATCAACCGCTTTGGGCAGAGAGAGACCTACCGATCAAACAAAATACATAATTTCAACGTTAATAATTTAGGACCTACTTTACAAGTTTGGTAACAAAGACGAATTTCGCTAAGTAAGTTTATTTTCGCTCGCTTCCAAAGCATTTAAATTTATTGACGTGTATAAGTAGGTACATAGTTTATTTGTCTGGTATCGCCTAATTTGCCTGGAGCTGATATTGATCTCAAGGCTTTAAGATTATTATTATTTGGTGCGGGCTCAATGAAGGTCGTCACGTCACAGTGCTTCAAATAATTATAGTACTTTATTAAATAAGACTTTGGACAGACTAATCAAGTTGGTGTGGTGCCATTTGCTCGTTAAGTTGGTATAATGCTCGCTCGAGGCAAATAGTCGCACTGCCTCACCCGAGCTGTGGCATTGCCTTGTTGTTAGCCCGACTGTTTATGTCCATTTAGCTTGAACTGATTGCTCACTTATAGGATACGAGCTAGTTTCCAATCGTAATTAATAACATTGATTTAGTGTGACGTCAGACCTTACTTAACTAAATTATTTTGCTGTTAACGAAACATCCCTTTGCTATATTACGTCCTAAAACAATTGAATGTTGGTTGGTCGATTTCATTTCTCATCCAATCGAAAAGGTGTTGATATTTCAAGATAAATTAGCTATAATTCAACAAGGATTAATTAAGGAAATCCTTCGTCGATTTCATGATAAAATACGAGTCAAAACAGATAATAACATACAAAATTTTAATTTCCGTAGTCAAACTTGGTATAGTTATGCATGTACGAGTCACAACCATTACATTTATATATCTATAAGGATTATAATGCTAAAATTTTACACAATAATGGGTACATTTGAAAATGCGTAAAAATACATGAAATAAAAAACCTTTATCAGGTGATTACTTTAAAAAGAAAAACCAGCAGCGAGCAATTTTACACATAATAAATATTAAAAAACTCGCAAGCGAAGTTGACATTCGTTTGTAGATAGCCTTACACATCCTTTTACCTAAATTATTTTTATTTCACGCATCTTTCAACAAATACCATTCCGTTTAAGACTTTAGTCACACATTACATAATTGTCATCACGGTAGTGTATAAACCAGTGTCGTGGTTGATTGATGCCGACATTTCGAGTGAAACTGAATTTAGGCAACGGGTCATAAAGGTTCTGTCCAGTGTAAAGGTGGGATGTGTACCTACTCTTATGGTTGGTAGGTCATGTTATATAACAGCCTGCGTCATAATCATTTATACGATTACGGATTTTGAGTTCGTACGAGGGCCATTTTTATAAAATTCCCGAATGAGTAACAAAGTTAAGAAAAAAATAATAGGTAGCATCATGTATTGTGAGTTGTGTGGGAGATCTTAGTAAAGTCCTACGATCAAATTTAAAAAAAGACTATGTCTTGATCTATTTAGTTATTCGAGCGGTAATTAAACCATGGTTATATTAAGTACAAGTACAAGGACGATTGTTAAAAAGAAAAAAATATGCTCATAATGGTAACACGACACTCATAAACATTAATTAAATCTACAGACTTCATAAATGTAAAGTACAGTCAAGCTCGATTACGTTATAACAATAGGTATTTATTGATGTAATAAGTTCAATAAAATTGCGACAAACAAATGACTTGTTTACTGATACTATTATTACGAGGCAATTTATATAACAAGATAAAATTACAACAGCAACCTTTTTTTTTCTTTCAAAAATAAAATGCATTTCGTAAAGTTTAATTGCGTTTCCCACCTATTATTTCAACTGGATCTTTGCGATTTCTTTAGAGCACTATAAGCGTCTCCTTTCGGACCGTTACATAAATCTGGGCGCTGAAAAAACCGATGTCAAAATAAATAATCATGATTAATTTCATGCGATTTCACACAAGTTATCACCCTGTTACAAAATGGCTAAGTGAACACCTAAATATATTGGTTGGGCTTTCTTCATTTATTTACTTCGGCAGTATGATTTTGGAGTTTAAAGAAAAATCGGTTCTGTACCTCGTCTTTTGTTGCATATGACACGGAGACGGCAGTCAAATTGATTCCCTAGAAATAGAGTTCAAAATTAACAATTCGTTGTGGTTCTAAATACAATATCATGTCATTTTAATTGTAAAAAAAACTGGTAAGTGGTATTATTTAAAAAAAGTGGTATTATTATTATACCACTTTTTATTATATATTATTATATATAATAATAATAATACCAGCCCTTTTAATGTCCCACTGTAGGGCACGGGCCTCACCTCAATGCGAGGGGGATTAGGCCATAGTCCACCACGCTGGCCCAGTGCGCGTTGGCTGACTTCGCACGTCTTTCGAGGGGTTCTCTCAGACATGCAGGTTTCCTCGCGATGTTTTCGCTCACCGTTTAGCAAGTGATACGAGTAATCATGGTTGAAAATGAGATTCGCACATGAACTCCAGAAATCCCAGAGGTGCGAGTCGGCGTTTGAACCTGCGATCCTCGTTACCGAGGCAAGCGTTCTTCCAACTTGGCTATCACTGCTTAACTATAAGCATAGTGATAATTAAATATAAGGTAAGTATATATTGATGATTTATGATGTGATCATTCATCGTTGAATCTGGCAATAATATGAGATTTCATTATTATTTATAATTTTCACGTCTTATTAAATAATTAAATTTTACTGCAGATATCTATTTGTAATTTTACGACTCTTCATTAATGTATTTGCACTAATATAAATAACACGTAGCACCATAAAAATAAAGTTTAAATTACAATACATAGAAACAATATATTAGCAATAGAAATACTACCTACCCAATATCCATATTATTTATTTCATTCGAAAAGCTTTATTGCGACATGAAATAAAGTTCAAAATACATTGTAGTAGTGCTACAGCTGTAGTAAAAAATTACTCATAGGATCATAGGTCAAGCATCGTCTGACGTAATTAAATGACAAAACGGCTTCATCATATTTTTTCATATTTATTGCATTCATATTGAATGACCTATCAGGTAAAGTGTTATACGGTTTTGTTACAAGAAACCCACACTTATTGCCTATAGTAGGATTGAAACTGGCAACTACGTAATATTATAAAATTATTTCGAATAAAGGAATTAGTTGCGACTTAAATTAATATTATAAAACTATTTCGAATAAAGGAATTAGTTGCGACTTAAAAATGTATTTCTTAAACAGACAGACGAAGCCACAGGCGAATTTCATTTATTAGTTATTTACTTCTAACTTATAATAAAATACCATATTGCTAAAGTAATACCACGGATTAAAATAAAACTTATTTCACAGATTTTATCGCGTTTATGTTATGTGTTTACGTTCCCGACTTTTCGGCTGCTTTACAGCAACCATGGTCACGGGAGGACTGAGGTGTTTGACGTCCTAGTGTCATGTCAGTTTTAACCGATGTACCCTCATATTTAACATTACAAAGACTTTTTAGTTTATGTAGAAAATCAAGTGCGTATATCATAATTTTAGTTTTTATAGACACCTAGATTATATGTACAGAATTCGTTCGACACACAATGCATAGTTATGTAATGTGAAAGCCGAATATTTATCTTCGTATCCTGACATGTCTCGCGACTGTCAGCTTCGCAAAGACACGAAACATGATTCTAATTGTTATTAGATTAATACGTTAATCCTACCTGTACACTTATGTTGTGTAGTGCCCGAGAAAGTTTGGCTGTTGTTTATGTGGTTGTAGGTATTAATAAGAGTAGGATAGACGGAGACAGTAGTCTCCATCTATTCCAGTCTTAACAGTAGGTAGAAGACGGTTCACGATGATAAATATTTTTTGCAATTGTTAACAAAAACCTTAAATTAAAATTATTTACCACCTACGGGAGCACTAACAAATTATCATTTGACATTTTTTCTTAACTCGTACAAATGAATCGAATTGCAACCTTAACTAAGAAGATCCGGCAAGAAACTCACTCGTACAAATGGATCGGATTGCATACTTTATTAAAAAGATGCGATAAGAAACTTACTCGTACCACTGGATTGGATTGCAACCTTAACTAAGAAGATCCGGCAAGAAACTCAGGGGTACACCCCAGCAATGGTGTCCTGTTTAAAAAAATAACAACTTATAATACAGTACATATAATACCAATCCTATTCTGTCTGTAGAAGTTTCAGGCAAATTTGTTGCAAGTTGGTCTATTTTAAACTCTCAGCCATTGGATTTTTTGTTCTATTTCTTATACAGTTGTATCACATTTAAATAATACCAGCCTTGTGAAAAGGGAAAACAATAATTGAAAATAGAAAGTTAAATAGAACAGACTATTTATTATTTATATATAGCTCGATGTTTTTATACAACACTAATAATAGTGAAGTCGTTTAAAAAGACACAATGTTATCGACAACTCGATATTCGCTACAGTAAATAAGACTTTCTATTTATAAACTATAATGTCCCAATAAAACAATAATTTTGTTTGGACAGTTATCACGAAAAGGTTTTAAGTATTTTTCTATGTTAAGTGATGAGCGGTGAGCGAGTTATTCGTTATATTAAATTAAATTATGTATTTATCATAAATAATAAAACTTCATTATGTTACAAGTTTCAACTTAATACCAACATGATCGGCTGTGAATTAAATAATTAATTTGTTCAATTCCTTCTCATGAATTAAGAATATTTGACGTGACCCAAACGTTGCAATTAATGTCTTGCCTTATTTGGCTCAGTGACTTTTGGCTGAACTAATCACGATGGATATTATCATGCAACCTGAATAGACGTCATTATGAAATATAGGAATAATGAAATATATAATTGATTTAATCGCCAGACAAACGCTTCTATTATGGGTACCGTACAATGGACTGGGGCGAACCCAATATATTTATACTTATTTAAATAAACAACCATGACTCGGGTGAAAACTTTAAACACACAAGATATGAACACATGCATGGCATTAGAATCCTGCGAACGCTTGGTAGAAATTAATAAACCATCATAGAAAATCGCGAATTGAACGCTATACGTTTATCACTTATACCACCCTCCAAAACAATAGTAGTATTGCACTAGTCACGAGTTTCACGACCGCTGCTCGGCTGTTGTCACCGGCTGTCTGAGCCGTAGGTAACCTGCCAGATACGACTCGCCCACTTGTCAAGGGGGAGGAATGTAGCACTTATGAAAGTGACAGTATCGTGAGAAAACCGTATAAAGCCGATCAAAATTGTACCTACGTAACTTTAATTCCCTGACTGAAAAATGTATACCACTGCGATACAATTTTGTATCGTATTTGTATACATCGAAACCCTTGTGATTTCCTAAATTCCTGGCGGAGAATGTGAAAGTGGAGGTTCGCATAAAAACCGCATAAATTCGTTCCCGTAATTTATATTCATAAAATAATACAAATCATTATATCATTTCGCATAAACAACGCGTAAATTGTGCGAATCACTCGATTCCACTCATTATTCCAAAATAGTATGGAAAATAGTTCAAATATGTCTCATATAGTTTGCTAATATAAATAATGCAACTTAAGCCCGTATCTCGGTGCGCCCACTTGTTACAAGAATGTAGGAAATGGTTGCGATATTCAATTGGTCGCGCACGGACTGCGCAGTGTCAGGTATCTTGCACGATTTATATCGACTCACTATTGTTTCACAGGTTCAGAATATAGCGAGCAATAGTCTCATTTGCATTTATTGTTGCTAGGTAGGTATTGGTAAAGCTTTGTGAGTTTATACGCTGATTTAAAGATATAGAATGTGCCATTTGATTTGAGTTAATGCAGTTATACATATTTAGTCTTTGAACCATAAACAATAAATTTCATTGCACCATTACACACATAACTATTGTTATAAAGGTAAGTCACGCATAGACGAGCTCGTATTTATGGTTAACCATGGTATTATCATCAGAAGATGATCTGTGTTTAACCACAGAACACCTAAAAGCGCTTACCTAATCATTGGACTGATTAAGGCTTATTTGAGTATATGGCTTATGAAAGTCGCTTAACAGACCGTGCACGCATTTTTCAGTCAGAATCTTACATTGGTCAGTATTGTGTAGACCTGTAGTTCAATCGACATTATTTATTGAGCAATGTTGTTAATTGCGAATGGCATTTACAACATCAACAGGACAACAGTTTAAACATACTTGTCTTGATGCAATCTACCTACGAGAAATATATGAAAATATAAAACACAATTATTAATGCCAAATATTAAAAGCTCTATATAGAATGGTTTATTATTTTATAAATCGATAACCGCTTATAGTATTTCAGAGGCTGAACAAATCGTGACTTGTATGCCAAATGATTTGTAAACGCGAGTTACTTGCCCTTTATAACAATTCGAATTCAAAATTGGATACACTTTTCGACGGGCGGTTTAATAATCCATATAATTATTTCTCTGATCTTAACTATTGTTCATTACCGGTTAACATTTTAAAAGTATTACAATTTTAAATTTCGAATACTACCCGATAAAAAAAAATACCTTTATTTAACATGCATATTTTTTTTTATTATGTACCTACTACGCTTACAAGTCTCCTTAAAAAGATTTAAGTTAAGTTTATAAGGATATGATACGGTCCCTTCGCCTTTAAAGGTGCGTTTTGAAATTATGTACATCCATCTATATATAGTAATATGATCTGTTATAGGACTGTCTGTACAACGCAGACATGAAAAAAAAATGGTGAAGTTACTTTTACTCTCTGATAAAAATGACCCCGGAATTTATAGACGTTTTATAACTTCATCAAACGTCATTAATACTGCGCACAAGAGTTTTGCTCTGCGCAGAATTATATGACGTTAGATAAAGTTATAAGAACGTCTTTATGTTTGGGTTTAAGTGTTTTTAGGATTGTTATCTGTATTGTACTGTACAATTTATTTATTTATTCATCACACAATTGGCTTACAGCATACGCCAAAATACCAATATGCTAAATATAAAACATAGACTATAAATTTAAATGGATTCATTATTGGATAGCCTATGGTCAGATATCATAACGCCATAACCATTAGGGGTCTAGTTGCATAGATATAATATATGGTTGCGTGGGCGCAGCCGCGGGCATGAGTTAGCTCAAGTGTATACCACCCGGATGCAGAAAGTAAATCTTACCTTGACATTCAACGTCAAAATCACCTGTCACACAATAAGAAGCAAAAACTTTAGTGTCAAATAAATAAAACAAAAAAGGCACAGCGAACACAAATGGCAAATTCACCGGACAACAAATATTAATGTTTAACTTTATTTATATGATAACAGAGTCAAAATCAGAATCAGAATATTTTTTATTCATGTAAACCATTAAGTTACAGTACTTATGAATCGTCAAAATAGTTACAAAATGTTAAGCTACAACTTTACCACCCGTTCGGAATGCCATTCTTATAGTGAAGTATGGGCAAGAAACTCCATGGTTGCTCATTTTTAAAAGATCCCTTACATTTTTGAGCAGTCCATTGTTATAGGTATGTGAGAGCAATGTAGGAACGGCTAGGCAGACTTGAGGAGCTGGTCAAAAAAATGTACTAACTCTAAGTATTTATATTAGCTATACCTACCGTTAGCTAACATACAGATTAATACCTAGAGTTACTTCAGTTATCCCAAGAAGTCGATCGTCAGGTATGCAACTTTTGACGCTTTATTAAAGCTACACCTTCTGAGTGGGCATAAGCAAACCTCAGTTAGTCTGTATTACGATGCTAGCCATATAGGCAAATAAAAATGACCATTCCATCCCACAACACTAAGCTCATTCAAGAAGAAACTAATGACTCCGTTGGAACTGGTAATATCGTACATTTTTTAGGGTTCCGTAATCATTATAAAGAATCTAATGGTCCAAGCAGCAAATTAGTGATATAGTAGCATCTATAGGATTCTTTTGCAGCAGTACTATATATAGGACAGAACATTTCTTCTTTGTTTTAGGTAGTTTCTATGTATTTTGGTATGTACAGGCTGCCAACATGTCTAGTTTCTAGTTAACTGACCAGGCCTGACATAACGACAAAATCACAATATGTAAAAAATATTATTTTACACCTGTTTCAAGATACACTTTAGCAAATATAAAAATATGCCATATTATGTATTTCAAAATTGAAATCGATACTTAGAATCATCCTTGTGATTAATTGGGAGTATATTAAGTTTTGTTGAGGTTCAAATTTACGTAATTATTACAGAACCCACTAAAAGTGGTCGGAAACGCACTTGGTTGCTTTTATTATATTGTTTTTTAATATGTTTCCAGTGTAAATAGAGCTGAAATGTAGTTGGTAGAGTATTAATATCAAGTGACATTGCAATTCATATGAATATGTTTCGTACTATAGCTATTATATAGCTATAGGCATTATAATCATCACGTCTCGGCACCCACGTGAACACTTAAGAATCTTGACATTTGCTAAGAGTTCGAATAAAACGCTATTGATTAGCATACAACGTGGGTATTTAATTTTTTTTGTTATGGCGCCACAGAATAAACGTCATTCATATTTTTTAATTAGTTGTCAATCTTACACTTCCTTCGGTCAAGAATACAGCAAAATGTTATTATGCACTCTGTCGAGCCTATTATCAACCCAAATGCTCCCTCTTTTATATTTTTTGCCTTGTGAACAGATTGATAGTCGTACAATAGTTACTCTATGGTAAATTAAAAGACATTTTTCTTAGCTTATATTTTGATTGATTGTCTTTTTCATGAATCTGTAGGACTGTAATCAAATTTAAAAAACATAAACTGAACGTAAGTGAAACCAGTAATTTTGTAAAATTATTAATGGTACAGCAAAATTAACTTCCTTTATGCTTTTAGCTTTTTGTCTTTTTGTCAAGTACGTGTTATAACGTGCTGAACATGTACGAAATTCATTCTTGACATTACACAGTAATTGCACAAGGTTTTCTAAATAGAGCAGGAAGTTGTTATTGCGAGTTACCGGCAGCTATTACATGTTAAGTAATAAATTATGTATTTTTTTTTGCATATATATACTTACATTTTATCAATTAATCGGAATAGATTGGCGAATTTCAAGGTTTTCTGCGGACTTGGTGTCTTTTGGCCTGTAATTTTTTTTTATGAGTACATCATATTGTAGTGTGAGTTGTACATGTTATTTGTTTTAGACATTACATTTGTTTGTCGGTTACAGTATCACTTGGTATAAGAATTAAAAAAAAGTCGTCTTAGGTATAAAATGCCAAGGTGAACGAGTTGTCACGTTAAGTGTACTATATAAAGGTATTCGTGTGTCTATAATAAGGTCGAATAATTGCTTTATAAATGATAAATTAGCGTCGCTAAGGAGTCGATATGTTCACCTGAAAGGAATTCATATTATTATTATTTAATAATAGTTTGAAATGACGATGACCTTGGACAGAAGTCTATGGAGTCCTAACGGTGATACAATTTTTCAGCCGCCATAAAATGAACTATAAATAATGCCTTACTAGATAAATAAGAATATGTTGTACATCATATTAACATGTACTATTTGCGTGTGAGATATTGTCAATACTTGCGTACGGTTTTCCAATGTTCTTAGGAACAAATAAAAACACATTTTTTGTTCAAATGTTCGCAGTAACAAGTCGCGTAACAAAGAAATCGTTATGTTTAGATTAACCTTTCCCTCACAAAAATAACTGGACCTTGAGACATTTCAACGTATCGAATGTGGCAACGTGCAGGCATATTTTAGAATTGTGCATAAATGAAGTGAAAATAAGGTAATTATTGCGATACCGAGGCCGTGTGCCGTGACAACGACAATAATGTAAGTACCAAGTGATGAGTGGGAGGCGATAACATCGGATGGTTCATCAAAAGTCTTTATTTTTTTTTAAGTTAATGCTATCTAGACCACTGTGTTTTCGCGCCATCCTATGTGCATCTAATACAATATTGGCAAATATTTTTTTTTTGTTTCAAAGTTTCAACTTCATCGACTTGAAAATTTCATTAACCATCAACTCCATAAAACCTGAAACAGAAAACGCACCAAAACTTAATTGGATTGCGTGCAACCAGACAGTTCCAAAATCTCGCCCACGACTGTAAGTGTCCGTAATGAATTTATCGCAAGTGAGAGGTCCAAGGTTGATTTTGACGTATCATTACGTACATTGCGCGTTGCGACCACGAACGGACAGTTTGGCGGAGTGATATAGGCTACAGATAGGAAACATGAAAGGTCAGACGCCAAAAAGGGCACACCATCACGATTTGAATGTATTGTTCATGTGGGCAGTGTCCGTTGATTCGTTTGCTAAGATAATTGAACAGATATGGGATAATGAAGTATTGATTTGAGAAACAAAAGCAATTTATGGACAGCCATTTTTTTTTAATAATGAAAATGAACTCAATTACAGGCTGAACGGAATATTGATTTCTTATATTTACGCGAATACTACACATAGAAATAAAATTGCTATCACAGATTTTATCGCGTTTATTTTATGTTTTTACGTTCCTCACACTTCGGCTGCTTTACAGCAACCCTGGTTCCCAAGTCTGTCGAGAGCCAATTTGTTTTTTTATTTCGCTATCAAAAATATGTTTTGAACTATTATTACTTCTAACTAAAACTACATACTTTATGGTCACAGCATACCTACCATAGAGAGATAGGTACCCTAGACCAAACCAAAAAAAAATCCAAAGTATTTGAATCAAGAAGTACAACGTCCAATCACAACAAAGGACGCCTTATCTCATGATTGTATTTGCATTAAGCATTAAGAGATTAAGATCTAATAAATTATTGAATAAAACCATGGCTCACCGGGCTCGCCTACGCCACGGAGTTGGTTCACCCACCTCGTTGCTATCCTGGTCAATTTACCTCCCACGGCGCACGCATGTCCTATCTTGCAACTTGTTTTAAAGCTAGCTTACAACGTTGCTAAGTAAGGATACTGTAGACGCGGTTAAGGAGATGTATTTCAGAATTTTAAAAAAAGGCTGGTGTGTTAAAGCGCCATGCTATAAACCTACTAGGATATTTTTTTTTGTAATGATGTTAGGAAATTGTTGTAATTGAGAATTAAAATATGGCTATGGTATGTTGAGCGCCATTTTATAAACTAGTCTATTTTTTGTAATGATAACATTGACTTGTTTTAAAGTTAAACTAAGTCAAATAAGTCGCCTCAAGGTGTTAACTGATCAATAACATTCAAGAGACACATTGTGGGCTTCCTATTACAATATTTTACATATAAAGTGCGTTAATAATTACTGTTTGCGACTTTAACTGAAATACATAAATAATGACAATAAATATTATTCTTCGACATTGGCAAAATGACGTGCACCAAACTAGCAATGAAAAATGTCTAAATAAGTACAAAAAATACACATTTGTTGATACAACGTAAGTAAACGTAATAACCACTGTCAACTTTTTTTTTTATTTCATATAATGTAAAAAACTGTAAGAAAAAATGTCTTTTACGACCTTACATTAGTCCTCGCCTTATTTTTACAGAGGTCTAGGCATTATACCTACATTTATTATAGTTGATCTATTACTGTGGCGCCCGCGCATAATTAAGGCTTTGTTCGAATAGACATATTATATGAATACTTTGAAATATTCTGACGCCATCATTTTGCATACTCTTGACCATTTATTACATAGAATTATAGTCCTTGGACATTAAAATATTACCAACTTACTAAGAAAATAGCATCATTTATCTGAAGTAATAGCATTAATACATAATAATTGTATACCTACATTGCAGAGGTTACTCCATTACGTTGGAATATTATTCACACGAACATTTAACTTCATTTTACAATCAAAGTAGAAATGCATTAAGTTTTTGTTCAAAATTATTAGTCCTAGAAATAATAGCTGGTGACGCGTCATTGTGTTCCATTTTCAAAATGCGAGGTACCCATAACATCTGGATAAAAACGATAAAAACTTGCCAGTTCTATATTTAAAATTTAAATTTCGACTTCTACACCACCTATCCACAATATTTACATGTTATTTAATCTGTGCTACCACAGAGCACGGCGAAGATCTAACGTCTAGTTTATTGTATGTTTTTTTTTAACTAATTTGAATATTGTCTAATTTCAGGGCATATTCATATTTTATTTTAAAATCTCGATACTTTTGATTCTCAGTTTATATGCCAAGTTACGTTAATGCTAAATAATAAATTACTGTCTCAGTGTGACATTTTAGACGCTATTTTCATATAATGATTAGTTAACCCAGTAAGGAATCTTGGGACACTAGTTGTGCTTACTGTCCTTTAAAATTACAATCAAAGATCCAATTTATAACTCAAGTATGCGTTATCCAGTGGGTGTAGGTAAATGAATGCAAAATGGCGATAGAATGCAAATATATTTGCAATGGCCGACGATATTCCGTTTAATACCAACCATTATCCAGCACTTATCGACTGCAATCGCTTGGATCCTTTTTCAACCGACTTAAAAAAGGAGGTTCTCAATTCGATTGTACTTTTTTTTTAGACACAAACATGGAAACTCAATCCACGGGATATGAAGAAAACAATATAGAATGTCGGTGTCAATGATCTGGAGCGAGGTTTAGTTCGTTTTCTCCTGAGTAAAATAGGTACATACGGAGAAATATAATTCAATATGAGCCCTTTCTGTATACAGAGTCACTGGTTTCTTACCCACCAGGATTCGAACTCGAGCCACTACCACTATCTAAATCGGGACATGACACCCATATACCGCTAATAAGTGCTAAAAAAATATAAGTTGCTTACAACTTATATTTCAGCACCTCAATTTTATTACTGCCTTCAATCTACAGCATACCCCTGCTGCATTGTTACGAATCTCATTCCACTCCACTACTAATGATTGGGGATTCATTACCCTAAGCTTGCGACACCAAGCTACGACCAGGGATTTGCCAACGTATTAATTCGTACGAGTTCCTTTAACTGGGTCGATTTCGTTGGTAATTCTAGAGTTCGGTTCAGTTCGCTGTGATTGTATGGTTAGGAAATGGATGTTTAGCCGTTGTTGGGATTGCAATTGTTATTTTTTTTATTTTGAAATTGGAAGCGACATTTTTTGTGATTTTATAAGTTGCCTGACATACATTATTTTCTTACTTCTAGCATTGTTCCATATTTGAGTAAATTTTTAATCGCCGATGCTTGCAATTCGAGCAACATTTCAAATGACACGTTTCTCGTCGATACCATATTGAAAGGAAATATTATCGTACGATAAATAGGCGGCTAATCAGAATACACATCTTGACGCATAGTTATCGAATGTCCAACAATTTACTTCGAAAACTTATCGAGAGGGTTACGTATCCGAAAAAGTGCAAATAAAATATTGCGTGTCGTTTATACGGTACAAGAATCGGATAAGACCACATTATATGAACATTAAAACGATATTTGCAATGCGAACCTCTTTCATAAACACTGGCCTATAAGATTTATTGACCCCAGCTTAACCAACGCTATTCTAGATCATATTTAGGTATTCATAAACCAAATTGGATCTATAATAAACCGTTTAAAGGTCAGCGCTCTTAAAATGTAAGCTTCTATTAAACGAATTTGTATACGCGATTGCCGATAAGACATTACTCGTGGTACACTTACGGCTAATATTATTTAGAGTTAATCAGGTCCCAAGTCAGGTAACACAATTGGCTCATGATCAAATGGCAATGGCATAGTAATTGTTACTTTTGACAGTTTTAATTGTACCTATGTGAAATTGTTTTAACTTTTTTACGAGTTGATTGTGCTGGTAAACTTTTTTACAATTGTGCGATATATCGATACTAAATTTCGTACCGATTATCGATATTCAGTATCGATAAACATAGCTACACGTGCATAGTTAATGCCTCAGCCATGTCGTTAATGCGCGTGCACACGCGGCCCGAATCTTGGCGGTCATGTGTCGACATTACCATGTACCCTTATGCTTTTAAACATAAGAGTGATTTTCAATTGGCTCGTCCACTTCGCATTTTACGTGAATTAGCTACTTGTGGGAAACTCAAGCTTTTGTTTGGTTACTACTATTGTTCCATGGTGATGATTGTAGCAGTCTCTAACACAAGGTCGTGTTGTGAAATCTGGTATAGTATGATGTACTTAGTTGTATCAAGATAAGGTACATATTGCCATAAGTGATTGTCTACGGATATATTGTTCGGTTTTATACGGGTTATTGTATGCAGATTGTTAAATAAGTGATTATATACTAATGTCTGAAGAAATTACTACCTGTGCCTAGGTTGGTTGGTCAAAAATACTCGTACCTCATGATGCCTCGAAGACGGGATGTATCTTGACTCAGGAAGTAAAGGAAGGAAATAGAGTTAGGGGAAAATCGTAAAAACATAAAATAAACGCGATAAAATCCGTAAAATAAGTTATATTTCAACTCCAATGTGTGACCGACCTTGTCACACTCCGATTGATGTGAGTTTAAATTAAATTAGGTATTAAAACATTGTATAAATGCGTCCGCAAGATGGGACTGTCTGTTAAATCCCACGTCTGTCGTGATGCCAATGACGGGCGTGACTAAACACCTCGTAGAGATATATAAAACCTTTCTAGTTTATTTTTTAACGATTTTCGTGCTCTTCACGTGAATCTTAATGTTGTGAAAAAGTGAAGCCGTGTCACGTAACTCATGTTTTAGGAATGCTTATTTTACGCCTCATACGAAAAATTCTGCGCTGCCTCTTAAATGGTTAAGATTTGAGGAGGTATTTGGTTAGCAGATATTTCCTGTGCTTGTATTGGATACTTTTGTACTATTGTTAAATCAAGTGCATTTATTATTTAAACTGTAAATAGGTACTTTTGACATAATGTAGTTTTTAAAAAATATTTATTTACAATATCGCAGATATTCGCTACGGTTAATAAGGTTTAAGGAAATATGTAGGTAGCAGGGAGAAAGTGGGTTATTAAATCTTGCTCTGTGACATACCCACCGTCTAATGGCAGTGACGTCACGGACTTACAGCTTTGTATTGTTTTTTTTTCGTTCGGAAACTAAATTTCTGTTGTTTTTTTTTAAATAGCTCACTATTGGTAGTTGCAAAGGTATTAAAAAATAGACCAAAATCCAATGTCATAGATCCTCCCTATGCGTACAATTATCTGCGGTGCTGGACATACATACGTTTCAATACTCGTTAAACAGCACCAGATGACAAAATAAAAACCGGTACTCAATTATCATTTAAGCAAGTGTACATATTAATTAGCAATTTTTCGCCACAACTGCAACGTACAGATAAGTATGTGAAAAAAAAAAACAATTCCCATTGTTACAGAATATTTCTGATTGCACAATCGAACGGCCAAACAAAGCGATGGATTCCAGACTTCGACTTGTACTTTACGAAATCGATTGCTGGCTTACGTCGATCTGATAAATTTTGTAATGTAACACAATTTTGGGTACATTGCGTAGATGTATGCTTCAGATTTAATATATTAGTTATATTGCTCAAACAGTGTTATGTCGTAATTGATAGAACTAGGCGATACTTGGCGGAAATCCATTCTTAAACAAATGGGGGAAGAGGAACCCACCACTGACCCTCGGCTTGTCAACTTTTCCAAATATAAACCAAATAAGTTTGATCGATAATTAAAAAAGCCAGCAACACTGAACTCCTCAAAGTTGTTAGTAGAGAAACTATGTATCACGAGTGACGAGACCTCAAATAAAATGGATCTCTCCGCGAAACAAATTGTTATGTCCACAAAGCATTATATGGGTTTGAAGTTTGTAGGTATGAATCTTGTTGGCAGTATGTTGAAACGCCTTAATAATCGATAACTATCCTGTAATTGTCAGTTTGTTCGCATAGACTTTATTATTTATCCCGAAAAGTATTTCATTGCGCAGGACAAGAGTATTAGACATATTATGAATTATTGTGTTTATTTAGCAATGGAGAACACAGAAAGGCAATTAACTTAAAGTAAATGTAATAAAATAAAATAATAATTCTATGTGTATTTGTATGGAGTTTTATCGTGTTTGGCTTTATGGACTATTTGTCTTAGTCTTAGAAGAAGTAAACACTTATTCACTAGAGCATGAAACGGTGTTTTGGTCTGCCTACAACTAGCATAAACATGACAACATTTTACGAGCACGAGAAGTGAAAAAGTTTTTTTATAAGTTACATGTAAATCGATGCAACAAATTTATACATTTGCATACTATTTCATACTGCTGGGCGGGCTCGCCTCTCCACAACGCGAGGTTAATACAAGTTCATTTCACCTCTGATTACTCTCTACTGTACGAACCGGAAAACCGATATAACAAGCCAATGACGTATACATAACAAAATCAAGAGAATGCAACAATAAGGTGCACTCGAATGGTTGCGGCAAGGTCTCTGTCGCAATGCCGCATACTTCGGCGTTAAGTACATCCATTACCGGCGCGAGCGGCGGCGTCGTGGTTACTGCTTGTGTTCCGATTATTACGCGGTTATCTGAAAGTGTCGAGGTTTGTTCTATAGTTCTGGTTATTTGGACAAATCAATCTAGATGTTATCCGGGTATATTACTGATTTGTGGTGCTTTATCTGAGTTCTTCGTTCTTGCTGGAGTTTCTGCCAGTCCTCTCGTTTTTCTGGTAGCGCCTTGATCACCTGATAGACATTTGCTCTTTTTGGTATTAGTTTTTATAGCTTCTTCTGACTTATTTATACCCAAACTAATATATCGTATTCCTTCTTTCCAGAATGCCTCGGGGCGCAATCGGACCGCTCCCGGTCGCGTTCCAGCTCAGTACGGAGCGCGCCAGTGGCGGCCAAGCGCGAAGTGGATTTCGACTGTCCCGAGGAGTTCGGCTACTACCCACACCCCACCGACTGCACATTATACTACGTCTGCGTGTTTGGCGGCGCTTTACTAGAGTCATGCACTGGTGGCCTTATGTACAGGTAAGTTCATCAGTTGAGTCCGTATAAAAGTTATTTCAGTCTGGTTGTACTTTATGTTACTTTTCGCAGGCCTCGTTTCAGAATACCGTTTGGATTAATGCACCGTGTGGTCACTTGGTTCAGGACCATACAGTTGTTGTTTGTCTGGCGATATGCATTTATTAATTATCTCTATCGCTCACAAAAATAAACTTTTCCTTGATGATAGAAATTTTGCCTATTGTTTTTTTGCTTTCCAAAATTTTTAGAACATTGATACTCCCAAGTATTCATGAAGATGAGATTAGGTACCTTTGAGTAGATTTGGACATTCCAGACCAAAATATTTTTTATTCGCATTAAAAACAAGTCACTTCTGATAGCGAACGTCATGTTTTGGATTTACGTGACAAGTCTATAACAAAAGATGTTGTGGATTCCAGCCACGAGCTCCAAACATGTGATTGGCCGCGCAATGTCGGCTGTGACGGCACCTTCGCGGTCGGCGGCGAGGATCTGGAGCGTCTCAACGAGCGTGAACTGCCACCACCGCCACCCCCGCCCCGCCGCGCCCCCCCACCGCCGCCACGCGCGCAACCGAACCCTGTCATCACATCGAGAGGGCAACCTAAATTCAATAGACAAGAATACGAAAAGGTAGTTTTTAACAACTATTTAATGCCACTGTATCAAGTAAGAAATATGCTTAGATTAAATAAAAAAAACGTTTGTTTTTCTAGCAACAGCAATTATATGCAGAAGTAGACGATCTACCACCAATTGAAGAACTCGAAAGTGATAGACAACAGCGCGTTTACCGAGGTCAGCCTCCTACTATAGGACAAGTTCAAAAGGACCGAGATGGTTATGCATCCCAACCTATCAGCTCTGGAAGAACTATCAACTCGAACATCATTCCAGCATCTCTGGCCCAGAGTAGCAAAATTGGATCATTCTCTTTCGGATCCCAAGTAGATGAAAGGCGAACGGCCACTGTAACACCCGCACCGCAATCGTACAGGTAAGTTGCATAAGATGATCCAACAGAGACCTCGTTTGACTATGAATAAGAACTAATATTTAGACATTATTATTATTTCAGTGAAGACAAAAGTGACACCGTGACTGACTCTCATCATGACAGACTAGACATTGAGACGAATGAAATCAATACTGATGACGTAATTGAAAAACATTCGAGAAGAAAACGGGAAACTGTAGGGAAAAACGTAGGTGAAATTGAGACTAGTTCTACTAAACCAGAAGAGATATCTAAAAAAAGTGACAGCGGTGAAGAAATGGAATATATTGAATATGTGGCCAATGACACAAATGATGAGAATACTCAAGACGATACTGAGAGAGGGAAGAGGCAAGTTAGGTATTATTTGAAAAATGGATACAAAGGTCCTGGGAAGACCTGGGCTGTTGCAAAGCCAGTTAAAATTGTTGAATACCAACAACCTAACTATAATCCTAACGTAAATAGTAGATATCAGCAATCTTACAATAACTTGAACAATGATAATTATTATGAAGCTAGTCGCCCGCAATCAGCATTAACTAATGATTATTATTCAACGGCCAATCCTTTCCTTCAGTACCAAACAGAAAATTCAGCTCCTCAGGGACCTTTTAAGCCTAGTTTGCCAGATATTTCAGGGCACCAAACAGCGCATAGCCCTCATAACGCTGAAACTCAGATAATAACTAGAAGTCCACCTATATCTTCACTATCCGGTAACAATAATAACCTTTTCACTTCTTTATCGGGAGGATTTATTAATAATGCTCCAAGTAATGTCCAATATTTCAATCAGTTCTCGTCAACTACAAGTCGTCCCCACAACCTTATTTCATTCCCAGATTCATCACAATTGCCAAGTACTATTGTCACAAGTAAACCTGTTCTCAAACCATCGTCACTGCGTACTCAAGGCCAATACCGAACACCTAAATCAAACAAAAATAACTATCATGCGCAAGTAACTCAGAATCCCACAAGGCACGTAAATAAAAAACAAAAACAAGTGCAAAATCCACCAACACGTGATAGAGATTATGATGAAGAAACTAGTTCTTCACGAGAAGAAGATTCTTCTGAAGAAAATGAAGAAGAAGAAGATGATGACTACAGATATCCTGAGTTTAAATTCCCTAGCAACAAATATAAAGATATAGTTAATCCTTTTGCAAGTCCCGACTTTGATTTTGATGCTTACTTATCAAAATTGAGCTACAGTCCTTATTCATCTGGAAATTCTGAAAATGAACCTAAACCCAGCTCGGCGCCAGTAAGAAATCCTACAGCAAATCCTACTATAAAGGCTACAACAGTTTCACATTTAGGATATAGATCACCTAGCCCAAGCGCGGCAGATATTCGCCCTAGTTCAGCGCCACTTTTAAGTCATACAGTAAAGGCAAGTTCAAATTTAGGACAAAGATCACCAAGCGCAAGCCCAACTACAAATTACAATGGTATTAGTACGGCCAAACCGTTCACCGTTTCTTCTAGACCTGGAACTACGCCTATTTCAATCATTAGTAGCACAAGACCATCATTAACACCTATAAAACAAGTCCAGCAATATGAGCAAGCTATTCGAGATCCTGAATCGACCAGTCATATTTTGCAACAGCAATTGCAATTGCAAGAACAACAACAGCAACAACATCTGCACCAGCGACAGCAGAAAGAACATCAGCAACAGCAATATCAGCAACATAATCAGCAACAACCACAACAACAATATCAGCAACATAATCAGCAACAAGAGCAACATCAGCAACAACCACAACAACAACATCAGCAACAGCAATATCAGCAACAGCAACGACATCAGCAACAACATCAACAACAACAGCAACATCAACAACAACAACAACAACAGCAATATCAGCAACACCAACAATATCAGCCTTTAAATGAAAACCTTTTCAAGGCTCCGCAGTCAACTGCGGGTATACCTTTAGATGCTGTTAGACCTAAACTCAAGCCCCCAAATTTTAAAGACGACCGCCAATTACCCCTTAGTTACAGTTTTATTCGCCCAATTGAGAGTACACTAGCTCCAATTCCTGAGGATAAGCCAAAGATTCAACAAGTGATTTCAGTTACGGGAAAGCCATATTATTTAATAAGCGGAACTGCTGCACCTGGTGTAGTAGTTTCAACACCAAAACAACAATATGTCGTAAAGCCAGACCAAATAATATCTCTTTCTCCTCATACCGGTAAACCTTATCTGATTTCGTCTGTTAAGCCTCAAGATGTCTACAAAGCTATTAAGCTTTCTACAGCGAAACCTTTGACAACCTTAGCGAATGAACAACTCGCATTTCTAAGGCAATATTGGAACAGCCCCACTACTAGTTTTCCTCCTCTTAAGTCAGTGACCATTAAACCTAGTACGTCATCAAATATTCCAAAATTGGAAAACTTGTTTACGAATTCCATTAAATCCACGCAAGTCCCCGTTAAAAATTATAGTAATTTATTCAACTTAAATAGCAGCGCTAAACCAGTGGCTCTCGTTACTACAGCCAAACCATCTCCCAAACGTCGTCCTATCCCCAAACCTTCTCCAGAAATGAACGACTACTATTATGATGATGATGAAGAATATTATAATGAGCCTATGGTGAAGCCTAAATATATGCCGAGCACCGAGATTAAACCACAGAGACCACAAATGGCACAGAACGATGAAGAATATGATGATAGCTACGAAGACGACGACGATGATGATGAAGAACCTGAACCAGCCATTCATGTGAAACCTTCGCAGCCTACTAGAGTACCGGTCGGATTCAGTACTCGAAGACCTGAAAGTGCCACTAAAAATCATAATGATGTTTCTATTGTAACAAAGTTGCCTCTAAAAGATTTCAGCAAAAACATTAATGGTAAAATACCGGTACCTGTTTTAGTCGATTATGTCTCTCCTACACCCACAGTTTTGATTCGCCCCGAACTGTCTGATATTGCGATCGTACATCATAATCAAATGAATAAAACACAAATACGAAAACCAATAATTGAGAACAGTCCAAATACTCTTAAGCCACCAAAGTATCTTAATCAAACTACTTTGCGTCCGTATACAGTTAGGCATAGGTTAGCTAAGCCGACTACTGTAAAAGAACCTTCTCACGATGAAGACAAAAAGACCAGAGGAAATGTGAGACACCAAAATCTTGTTGCTCAAATATTATCCACCACTCCACGTGACAGCCACAACCAAGAGACTAGATTTACAAAGACTAAACATGACGATAAAACGAACAGGTAATTTGAAGAGCACAAAGCATTAATACTAACGCTGAAATGTATTCAACATCATTTTTGGCACTGCACTAACTGACACCTTCTGTATAGAAATTCTTCAGTACTTTTATATCTATCGCACTTAGAACATATTTCGACAATGCTAACATTGACGTGACGACTTTTGACTGTATAATAGACTGACTCGCTTTGTATATTGCAAAGGCTAGTGTATTTTGGTTTTAAATTTAATGTTTGATTTATGTTTAGTAAAATAATAACTTTTTTTAGCTTGGAACCGACAGAGAGCGTTGCTCCAGTGTCTTATTCCGCAAGTCCCCGACCTAAAATGTTATACAATGGATCTCAGAACTACAGTCCCGACCAGTACGACCCATTCTACGCTGTGTATGACGAAGACGGTGAATTGTATAAAGACGCTGGTAAGCTATATCATTTAAAACAAGAAGAAATACAATAAATACTAATAATTAGAAAAATAAGTTTTCTTGCATGACAATCCTATTCTGATATTAATAACTGAATGTTAAATAATGTAATTATCAAACAGCAATTTGCATGTCTTACAAATAGGTACCTAATGTATTTAAATGATCTAGTCACGAATATATCAGCACCGTCAAACAATATTTATGATTATTAAAAGAATAGACACAATCACTAATTTATTAAAAGTTAATCAACCATGAACCCTGATTTAGAGCACAATTACGTTGGAAAGGATTCACAACTTGGAACTACTTCGTCTAAATTTAATCACAAACCTTTAACTTTTCTGTAAGAATTCGATCCACAGCATGTGTATACACAGTATCACTGGCACATAACGCACTAATGGTGTTGGCAGACTACGTACAACAATATAACACGGCCTCGCTCCGCCCAGCTGTGCAGCAGACTTACCGAGGCACGCCGCCACCGGCGAGGCGCCCCGTCGAGACCTACACGCGGAGACCGTCAGCTGACGACTACGATGATGCCCTTATTCAACCACAGGTATGATCCTTTTATATATAAATAGAATGATCTCTTTCAGAACTTTCAGACGTTATGTAACGTGGTTAAAAATGTTATTTGTTGCGTTTAGAAATATTTAGTCTACATAATTTTTGCTCGTTCTAGTACGGTGTGCAGTATTCTATTTGTTTTTTTCAGATAAGCAACCAAAATCAATACCAAGCTCCTATTCGCCAATCAACGAGGTAAGTTTTTTTATTTGTCTCATTCTATTTTATGTTCCTAACTGATTATTAATTTTAAAAGATGACTTGAAAGTCCCACATCTCCAAAGCCAATGATTAACAAGAGACAATTGCCTACGATCCAGGGGAGAAGGTAATGAGTTGGGGTACGAACATAACCCGAGCAGTGTGAAGACAACCTTGTATGAAGCCACAACTATACGCACCACCCCTCGTACAACCACCACGAGCACAACTACTACCACACAACGCCCAACTACAGCACCATACACTGAAGCTATGACACCTCGATATACTGCAAGGTACTACAAAAGATCTAACAGCTATAGAGGAATGTCAATTCATCCTAGCTTGATACATTCTTTTCAAATTCATTTAACACTAGAATGATCATCATCTAATAGTTATTCATCTCTCATATTAAAAGCAATCTTTAAAGTGATACATTAACTCTTAACCTATTTCTTATATTCCCGTCAGTTTGAAGGTTGCTATTTTTTTTATAATATCTATTATTGTACGTAATTTTATTATGAATACTGTCTCTGTTCTTAATCTTTAGTTCAAATCTTCGACTAGCTTTTGTGGTATCTTTATTATTATCAACAATGTAATACTATACACTTAGTATTTAACTTGTTTCCATTTCCACTAACTTAAACTAATGTGTAAATGTCAATAATATCCGCCTATTACCGCAATAATGATAAATATTTATTTAAGTAGTTATTGTTAGAGCTTCAATTAGAAAGTTTTTTTCTGCTTTGTATTCAACAGATCATCCACAGATGAAAGTCCAATTCCTGAATCCTCTTCAACAAAGCCTTCTGACGAGACTACTTCGTCAATTCCCATAATACCCTTACCAGTCATAAATTTATCCTCCCTTGCTAAACCATTTGAAAAGACTGACAACTCACATAGGTTAAGAGAGACAATTTCTACGACCGAGAAACTGCTGACCGCTAGGCGTTCTTCGCAAGTGACTAACAATGATAAAATATCTGTGGAAGTGGGTCAACCTAAATCTAATAGGACCAATAAAAAAGTAGTGTCACTAACAACTGGTTTTTCCATCAGGCGCAATTCCAATAATACCAATAATCCTTATACTTTGACTGTGCTAACACGTCCATTCGAAGATTACGATAAACCACGTAGAGGGAGTAGCCGAGAAAGCAATAATAGACGTGCGCAATCGGAAAGATACTATTATGATAGTGCGAGTAGTGAGGCTCCTGTAGAAACAAAAGTAAAATCTGACAGTAAATCACATGATAAGTCATCTGAAAGCTCAAAGCGTAGGAAAACTTACACACCAGTAGTAATAGAAGACGACGATATTCCTATTAATGTGAAACCTAGTAGATCAAGGACAGCTAAACCCAGGATTAAGACAACATTTACTACTTCCTACACGACTTCGACTACTACGGCAACAGAAAATTATGATATTCAAGTAGCCAAACAACCGACACCACTGTCTATATACAAACAAGACATTCTAGAATCTACGGAGAATACTGTTAACACCGAATCATTTATAGAGGCTGATCTACAAAATGCCCACTCTGCTGATATCGATGATAAATCGCGAAAAAGTTATAACTTTAGATCACGTAATTCCTACACTGAATCAGCTTCACCGATTTCACCCTACACGACCCTGGACAATATCAGAAATTCATACAAAAAATATGATACATTTTCTGATATCACAACAACCACATCTTCATCCACCCGATACACCACAACAACATCGAGGCCGAATCGGATTCGTAACACGAAAAAACATAAAATTTCACGCACAAAACCATCATACTATAGTTATCAAATCGAAGACGACATCGTTCCTGACCAAACTACTGAAGTTTTCAATGATAAATTAAAAAGTGTCATTACAACTTTCTTTACAAATTTAGTTACGCCTTCTAATTCAGACGTTCCTATTGAGACATTCACAACGACAACTATTAAAACCACTACACCTATTAAAAGAATTGAAGATACAATAGTTAATATAGGTTATCAGAATAAGCCCTTGAAGTTTGTAGATGAAAAACCTTTGCGCAGCAACGTGAAGCGTTTGCAAATTGTTACAGAGCCAAATGTCAATGATCATGGCACTTCTGAAGTTGAGACGATTGTTTTCACCGAGAAAGATACCGCAAAAGATTTTTCATCGACATCTACTACAATGGCTACCATGAGCAGTAGTCTTTATGAATATGCGAGCTTACCTACTACTCCGCTGACCGTACAAAGTTCAACAAATGATTTTAGAAACATGCCAGTTAAGGAATTACACCAATCTAAGTTTAGTAGTTTGATTGAAAGTAAACCAGAGAGCGAACATTCGCAAAAGTTTAAAAAAATTGTAAACCATGTCCCTGCTACAGAGCGCAGTAATCTTTTAAATACCGAACCATTTAAAGCTGAATCAGAGGATATTAAGTCAACGACTGAGAATGCAAAACAAAGTCCAAGTACTGTTGAGAATGAAATCGCGTCGACGACTAGTACTACAAAATCGACGACGACATTAAAACTTGAGCCAAAGACTTCGACAACAAAGAGCATATCCTTCCCAACGCGAGCCTCTCGAGTTAATCCTGCCATAAAGTTAGCTGCGACAAACCCTGGAAGTGGGCGCAGGAGTTACCAATCGTCGTCCAATTGCTCAACAGACAACAGTCTGCAAGCGAATCCAAAATGCAACGAAATCAAATACCAGAGGTACATTACTCGCCGGCTAGTAGTTTAAGCAGCCTGAAGTTATCTCACATTTACTTATCGGAGGTGGAGGCTTCGTTTAATAAAACCTTGTTACTTTCCGCCTCGCGAGTAACTAGCATGAAAACAAGAACATCTTATCCGACAATCGTTTAATGGCACCAACATCTAAACTCTATTGCTTAACATACTATTCTCATTGGGGGACTTCATGTCGGTTGATTTGATTTTCCGAATTGTTAACTCCTGACGCGACCTTTCCATTTCCTGCACACTATTAGTATTATGTGTAGTTCATAGAATGATCGTAGATGATAGTTTGGTAGCAAGTTCCTCAATGTAGCTTCACGTAATTATACTGCACCACATTGCAACTCATCATTTAGAAATAAGTGCACCAACAATTATCTGTGTATCAAAATTAGCTCATTGTGATCCGCTACTGCATGTTTTGTAACCATTCTATTATTGTGTGTAACATAATTAAAAATCAGTATCTGTTTAACAAATTAATGCTGTGGTATATCAAGAATTCAAGTTTACGACAGCGTCTAGTTTAATATTATTTTGATCATAGTTTAAAATTTTATTATTATTGAAATTATTAATTCATTATATCAGTATTATTGTGTGTAACATAATTAAAAATCAGTATCTGTTTAACAAATTAATGCTGTGGTATATCAAGAATTCAAGTTTACGACAGCGTCTAGTTTAATATTATTTTGATCATAGTTTAAAATTTTATTATTATTGAAATTATTAATTCATTATATCAGTAAAATGCTTCGTTTTTAAAAATCACGCATACTAACTAAGTATTGCGTGTATCACTGTATTGCTAATACTCGTTTATGCCTTACAGGCCGACTAATACCCGAGGCCGTGGCTCTGCACACTACTCTAGTTCGAGTGGATCGGAGTCAGCTCAGCCACAGCCAGCCCCGAACCGAGGAACACCCCCGACGTTAGAACAAAATGCACATTCAATTACATGATCCATTATTGATATTAGCACAAATTTTGCATTGATATTTTAAGAACTATTTTTATCAATAAAAATATATAAATCATCATCTCATCACTTCACCTTTAGATTGTAGCAGAAACAATCATCATGATCTACAACTTGATTTTTTCTGAGCAGCCGCAGCCGCCCAACCCTGAAACCGTCCACATCCATTGTCACCAAAACGACTGAGTTCGTGGACATTTATGCTCATCCTCCAACCAGACCTGCTCCCGTCTACCCACAGCCGACACCTGACAAGACAGCAGCTAAGTGCAGGAAGGATGTCTGTCAGCTACCCGACTGCTACTGTGGCGGCAAAGATATTCCTGGTACGTTTCGATCATGATATATTATATGTTCTTGGGTAATTAATGACATAGTCCATTCAAAGTTTACATTTTCAATAATTATTTTCATGTGGCTCTTGTAAATGATTTTTGTGACTTAGGTAAATTGTCCGTACACGAAGTGCCGCAAATAGTCCTAATCACATTCGACGATGCTGTAAATGATCTAAACAATATGTATTACGAAGAAATATTTCAAAGGGGCCGAGTAAATCCGAACGGTTGCCCGATAGCTGGGACATTTTACGTCTCCCACGAGTGGACAGATTATACTCAAGTACAGAACCTTTACGCAGATGGCCACGAATTTGGCTCTCATACTGTATCGTAAGTTAACAGACAACAGATTATCTCTCTCTATATCTATCAGTATCTCGGTAGACAGATAGTTCTGCCACTAACACGGGCCATCTTTGTATTTATATAATAGGTTATATTTATATCCTTTATTTATGTTTTGACTAATGATTTTTATTTTGTTTCTCTTCCTTGGTTCCATCCATCTTGATGCCTGTCTTCTTTATCTACCTTCTTCCTGGCACTTCTGACACACCCACACGCACGACACCGACGTCCTAATACAACAGGTGAAATGCCGGTGGAGCAAGTACCACAGATCGTCCTACTGACGTTCGACGACTCTGTAAACGACTTGAACAAGGGACTTTACGCTGACCTGTTTGAGAAGGGTCGCGTGAACCCCAACGGCTGTCCGATCTCCGCAACGTTTTACGTATCCCATGAATGGACAGATTACAGTCAAGTACAGAATCTGTACTCCGCTGGACACGAAATGGCCTCCCACACGATATCGTAAGTTCTTAAAGAGTAATAAGCATATCCACATCCGTAGCACCAACAACAATTTGACTCGGTATTATTTAAAACAACGACTCTTCTGCTTTATTATTGTCTAAAAACAAAGTATTTAAACTTATTTATATAATATATTTTAAGCCTTTTTCTGCTTAACTATATTAATTTCACTTTCTTAAACATTAATGTCTTTAGTAGGTAGCTATGAATATAATATAACATGAAATTACAATTTTAGCCATAGTTTTGGAGAGCAATTCTCCCAAAAGAAATGGAACAGGGAGGTGGCTGGTCAGAGAGAAATTCTGGCGGCGTACGGAGGAGTGAAGCTTGAAGACGTGAGAGGAATGAGAGCGCCTTTCCTCTCCGTTGGTGGAAACAAGATGTTTAAGATGTTGTACGATTCGAACTTCACGTACGACTCGTCGCTACCAGTTTACGAGAACAAACCACCAAGCTGGCCGTACACACTCGATTACAAATTATTCCACGACTGCATGATTCCGCCTTGCCCCACAAAATCTTATCCAGGTAAGAGACATAAATTTTAATTTAAAGCAATAATTTGGTTTTATTATCACTATCATCTAACTCGTGGCTGAAATTAGAATAAGATACACATGGGATAGGAATGATTGAAGCAAACGAAGGGACACTACTCAGCAATGAGTTGATAATATCCCGGGACTTTGATGAATGATTGGTGAAATAAATTCAAACGAGTTGGAGAATAAATGGCTGCATTATAATGGAGAATTAATTCCGTAATTATTGTTTTCAGGTGTTTGGGAGGTTCCCATGGTGATGTGGCAAGATCTGAATGGTGGGCGTTGTTCCATGGGTGACGCTTGCGCCAATCCTCCTGAGCCCGAGAATGTATACAAGATGATACTGAAGAACTTTGACAGACATTATACCACGAACAGGTATGTTTTTATTATCCTTTTACCTTTATATCTTTGTTGCTTCATAATTATGGGTTACAGGCAGTCATGAAGGTATTGTTGACGTACAACGATGAAAATTCAAATAAGAGATGTTAGAGATTTGCACATACTCAATATTGTATTTTTTGTTTAACTGTTTCGGACACATTTTTAGGTTTAGGACTATCGGTTGCTATATTAATGAAGATCTTTGCAACTAACCCATTAATTAACCATTAAATATAATTTTCAGGGCACCATTCGGTCTTTTCTACCACGCGGCGTGGTTCACCCAACCCCATCACAAGGAAGGTTTCATCATGTTCCTAGACTTCATCAACAAGATGCCAGATGTGTGGATCGTCACCAACTGGCAAGCACTGCAGTGGGTGAGGGACCCCACCCCCACTTCCAGGATGAACAACTTCCAGCCATTCCAGTGCAATTATCAGGTAAAATTAAACCGTTATAAAATATGAATAGAACTCTTTCTCGTTTAGAATATGTATTTTTTAATTACTCATAGTGACAATGCAACAGTTATTAGGCATTAAAATGTACTTAAGTATCTATTGACCAGTAAAATAATCAAGAGGGCGACGTTAAATAAGTTCTTAACCCCTACACTTAAAGTTTTTCTTTCTGACTTAAGCCGTTTTTGCGTCGATGATTGTAAGTTGATCCTAAAAATATATACTTACCTGATCAGAAATTTACTTAGCAAAATTTACATTACAGGACCGGCCGAAAAAATGCAACAACCCTAAAGTGTGCAACCTCTGGCACAAATCCGGAGTCAGATACATGAGAACGTGCCAACCCTGTCCCGAAATCTACCCATGGACCGGCAAATCCGGTATCAGTTCTTCACGCATAGACAACGATAAAGGAGAATAAGCGCCTCACCTAACCATAGCATACATGATTAAACCGTCCATTCTTGACGATGATACTACAATAAATGATGATCAATAGCTATCAGAAGCTAATGAGGCGAGTGATGTTTCGGTTGTTAATTAAATCACAGTAGTAATTGTTTTTTCATCGAATAAGAGTGCCATTTTGATGTGAATGGTCACGGAGCAAGTCTTGGACAATTTCGTAGTAACGTGAGGGGGTGATTGCATTCCTCTAAGAGCATGTACACACTGGGCGTTGGGTGTTGCGTGGCTGGGATCAGACATTGATGTCGAGATGATCGCTTGTGTGCGTCCACTGAACACGAAAGCGCGCGATAAAATGTAGATGTACCTAGTTTCAAGCGTGCGGCTGACTCCAACGCAACACGCAATCCAATCAAAAATTCGATATTTTTCGAACCTCTTCTTCGATCTTAAAACGCGTAATGCATAACGCCGAATGTGTACACACTCTAATTCTCTTGATTTACGTCGTTAATGTATTGGAAACTGTGATATTTAGTGTTTTCAATCGTCTAGTGTGAAGATTGCGTCGATTTTGTTAGTTTTAGTTGCATGGTTTAAGTATTATAATACTCCTGCAATGTTTTTTGCAATAATATATTTTCCTATTATATGTTCGTATATTGTAGTAGTTCATAATACTCTAATTACTTAGGAACAAGTATATAATAGTTCAATGTTAGATGACGCAATAGAGAAAAAAAGATCACCTTCAGTATCTATTTATGTCATGAGGTCACACATCCTAAAAATGATTACCATATTCCGAATATATTTTAACGAAAGCCATATTAAAATTTAGAAAATATTATTTTTCTAATCTTGCCAGCTTCGTGGTTGACACTGCCTTTTTTGTAATGTGTAAATATAGAATAGACTAGGGTGTCATTAAAGTAGCAAATAGGATAGTATATAGTATTATGTACGTTCTTTCTTGATTTAAATACAAAACTAACGCAAAAATTAATTCAAAGACAATTTTAGTTCAAATTAATCTTCTCATTCTAAATGAAAAAAAAACCCGCATTGTCTAGACGTCTGTCCACATCGCACAGTGTCTATGCGTGATGTTGCACATGTCTATACTATGCCTGTAATTATTTGAGAACGTATGACAATACTGTCGAAAATGTTAGGCGAATTCTCGTTGGAATCAGTTCAAGTCTTTCCTTCATTTGGTTCGTACTTCGCCTTGAGCGTTTCATATTTTCCACCTAAACTGTGATTCCAACGTTTATTCACTTTCAAATATATCTAGGTACTTATTAGTTTAAAAGCTTTGGTATGCTAATGCAACTAAAGCAATTGGAAGCGCTTGCTACAAACATTATTTAAAAAAAATATTATTTAATAAGTCCTACTATTGTAAATATAGGATTAGTATTTAAAAATTGGTAGTTTCACTTTTTTTACCGTCTTGGCAATTTTATTGTATCTCGTATGTATGTTATTAGCACTGAGATACATGTGTGTGGATTGTTTAAAAATTTAGCGATTGTTTACTTTGTATTGGTAATTGTATTTATGTTGTGAAAATAACAACTGTTGTCACCAGTGCTGATCAATAAAACGCTATAAATCTTATGTTATAGAGTCTTATTTATTGTTGCCTTTATTTTTTATTAAAATGTACCGTGCCTACTAGACCCAAAAGTCACGGCTGTGACCGTGAACGAAATCGCGGTGGTAATCAAAAATTAAATTCAATCATAGCACCTGTGTTATGTTATTTTTATTGACCAAGGTTGGTGCAGTCCTATATAAACCAGATCAAATATCAATTCCCTATCTGAACTCTGAAGACAGTCAACTAACATGATACGGTTGCAATTGTATAGAATCGTGTTTATTTTGCATTTTTCTTTGGGCCAAGAGGTTGAATATTATCCTGCTCAGTCTACTTTAGATACGTACAAAGTTCATGTGAAAAGGGGAATAAAATATGCTGATTCTATTGGAAATATAGTCGAAAGTCATGAACACATTACGGAAAAGTTGGGCATGAGAAAATATAACATAGAAAATCAGAATGAGAGTGTCAAAGAAATAGCCAAAAGAGCCGTAGATCCAATATTTCATGGATACCCTAAAACCAGAGAAGAACTTTGGAATGAACATTTTCTGTACAAAAGTACCGCTTTCGATCAAACACCGTCTTTAATAAAGTTACTCCACAACGTCACTATGACCTATTTGAGAGATTGTATCCCGGTTATACTGTATGACAGTCAGGCGAAATCTAAAGAAAGTTATATAGTACAAAATTTACTAAAAGGTTTTCCTATTACCTTTGTTCATGGCTATATTAATGATAATGATGAACTTGAAGAACCAGAACTTCTAAATTCTAATTCAGAATGTCTTCACTTTATTCTCTTTTTAAGTGATGTGAAGGCAAGCGGAAAAGTTTTGGGTAAGCAGTCTGAGAGCAAAGTTGTTATAGTAGCAAGATCATCCCAGTGGGCCGTGCAGGAATTCTTAACAAGTTCTATGTCTAGAATGTTCGTCAATCTACTTGTAATTGGACAAAGTTTCAAAGAAGGTGATGCATCGTTGGTAAGTAGTTAATTAAACTAGGGAATCGTTACTACCGATGGATCTAAATATCAAACTATGCCAGGACTTAGGCTGTTTTTTACAAACTGCATATCAAACTACTACTATACTAACTTATTTGACAGTATATGTACAGGCCATCCATCGAATATGTTGCCGATAGGATTTATTTTCACATTGTTAAACAGATTCTAAATATTTGTAATAGGAAGCACCATACATCTTGTATACTCATAAACTTTACACGGATGGACTGGGAGCAAGTAAGCCAGTGGTCATTAATTCTTGGTCACATGAAAAATACTCAAGAAATGTTAATCTGTTTCCTATCAAGATGACAGGGGGTTACGCTGGTCATAGATTTGTGGTCGCTGCTGCTAATCAACCACCGTATGTGTTTAGAAGGTAGAAGAATTAGAATATACAAGATAATCTATATGTAATAGAAAGTGAAAGTATAAAGCAGATGTTTTTCTTATTCAGGATTAAAGCTGACCTTGATGGTGGCAATCCTCGAGTGGTGTGGGACGGTGTTGAAATCAGACTTATAAATCTGTTAGCTGAAAAAAACAACTTTTCTATTGAAATAGTTGAACCAAAGGAGCCGGAATTGGGGTACAGCGCAACGATAATTTATTACTTATGCATTCTTAGAATTAGAGACTTTGTTAAGACAATATTTGATTTTATTAGTGCAGGGGACGCTGTAACCAAGGAAATAACTGCTGGTCGAGCTGATATAGGTATAGCTGGAATGTACATGACTGGTGATAGAGCTAGAGATATGGACGTGTCATTTTCGCATTCTCAAGATTGTGCGGTTTTCATTACACTCATGTCTACAGCTTTGCCACGGTAACTAACTCATCTTCTGAAACTATGAATAGTAGGCGCTTGCCTATTTCTTATGCTTACACATAAAACTAGCTCTTCAGTTAAGCTCAGCCCGGACGTAGCATGCAAAACAATAGTGAGAACCCTGGCCATTGTATGGTCTAAAGTAATATGTTGTTGGCGAAATTATAAATGGGGTCATAAATAGAAGCAAAATTATATAGGATAAAATAATGTTATGCGTCGTACATTGCTGGCGGCTTGTCACCCTCGTCCGAGTTACAGTATGATTATTGATTAAAATACAAGAACACCTCTGTAACGGTACAATTTAAATAATTCTGTAACAGTTTAAGGTTTCTATACCCAACATGTTTCTATAACTAATGCTACTTCGTCGTTTCCCCCATAGATACCGTGCAATACTTGGACCTTTTCATTGGCACGTCTGGGTGGCTCTAACGTTTACCTACCTTTTCGGAATGTTTCCATTGGCTTTCTCTGATAAGCATACATTGAGACATCTGATCCACAACAGTGGAGAAATTGAAAACATGTTTTGGTATGTCTTCGGCACTTTTACTAATTCCTTCACTTTTATGGGAAAAAAATCTTGGAGTAAAACCACTAAAATCACTACTCGTCTCTTGATCGGTAAGTGACTCTACATTTAGCATATCACTCCTTATTAATCAATTGTAAATCTTATGTATTTTTGTTTAGGTTGGTATTGGATATTTACAATCATAATTACAAGCTGTTACACAGGCTCCATCATAGCGTTTGTGACGTTACCGATATTTCCTGAGACCGTGGATTCTATTGAACAGTTGTTGTCGGGATTTTATAGAATTGGCACTTTAGGTATTATTGTATATTATAATGTTTCTTGTTTATGTGAATATTCTATTATGTATATTATAATCACTGTATAATGCTAAATAATATCAACACAGATCGGGGAGGCTGGGAAAAATGGTTTTTCAATTCATCTGATCCCTACACCAATAAACTGATGAAGAGATTAGAATTCGTGCCGAATGTTGAAACTGGTGTTTTGAATACAACAAAAGCTTTCTTCTGGCCTTATGCTTTTTTGGGATCTCGAGCTGAACTTGAATACATTGTTCAAGCAAATTTTACAGCTTCCAAGTAAGTTTTAAAAAAACTTTAGCTACTATCATTATTGTGGTTATATATATTTATATTTTTCTATCACTTACAGGTCTAAACGTGCAGTATTACACATTTCTGACGAATGTTTCGTACCTTTTGGGGTTACTATAGGTTTTCCAAATAAGTCCACATACTCAGCAAAAATGAGTGCGGACATTAGAAGGATGATTCAAGGTGGATTAATTGACAAGATCTTAAATGATGTACGCTTTGAAATGCAGCGTAGTAGCACTGGGAAATTATTATCCGTAAGTTGTCATCGAAGTATTTTAAACGTGTTGTGGTGCACCCAAACTCTCATTATTGATAGTGATACTTGGAAATTATTACTCAATAAATGATGTTTGTTAAATGTTGGTTTAGGCCGGCTCTGAAACGATAAAAATAGCATCAGCAGAAGAAAAAGGACTGACACTAGAAGACACCCAAGGCATGTTCCTGCTTCTTGCCGCTGGTTTCCTTATAGCGGCTACCGCTCTTGTATCAGAATGGATGGGTGGCTTTTCAAGAAAATGTCGATTCAGGAAGAAAGTTGGAACTCCAACAAGCGCTACTTCTGAAGAACAATTAATAGCCACCCCTAAATCTGATGATACTGAAATAAGAATTGTAGCAGGTACTGATAGTAGACTGAATTTTGGTTCAAGATCAACTAGTGCAGGTTCTAATGATACTTTAGATGGTCGAATTATAAGTGTCACTGAAAATAGTATTATCGTTCATAATGATTTCGATGTTGATAGGTATGAGTCTAGAAGATCAAGTTCAATTTTTGACATAGATAAAGAAGTGTATGATATATTTGAAAGAGATATGATTAGGAGAACTGTTTTAGATGAGTGCGAATTAAAAGATGATAGGACAAATGAGTCCGTTTCTCAGGGTGCTTTTGGCGACCATCTTAAAAATAAATAAATTATATTAATAATGTGTGAATTAGGATTGATCCTATATAAATGTGATTTAAAGATGAAAACATGTATCTATTAAATAAGTATATTATGTTATGGTGAGTATTTCTATTGATGATCATTTATTTCTTGGCAATCCGCTACAAGACAGAACCACTTTAGCCAGAGTCGAGCATAATTTCTTAATTGTTTTTTAAGTGTGGTATCCCGATGACGGTGAAATTAGTAGCCTACCCCTATCATCAAAGCTTCGTATAATTTACTGAAAATATTTTTTTTGTCAATTTGAAGATCTAGTTGGACTCAACAATTTCTGCCAGTGTCATATGATGGCTACTCGTGTGTATAGTAACATACGATTATTGAAAATATTCCGGACATCTAAAGGGAGCTTGAAAAGTAAACTAATACCATTTTCTTATAATTTATTGCACTCAAGTGAGTACTTGCAATAAATTATAATCAAATTGTAAAATAAACAAAATTGACAACCACTCTTCATCGTACCGTCAAAAGGGCCGAGTAGCTATTCATGTTTTAGTCGCGGACAAGTGTGAAAGCCTTCCCGTGGCCCCCTCATCAGAAGGCGGGAGAAGGACCAGCGTGGGGTTTTAGTCGGTAGGAGTCCGACAGAACCCGCTTGCCACTTCCCCACGAAAAAAAAAAGATATTCATATTTTCGACTTTTAGGTACCGTATTGTGATTATAAATGACAAACAAAATTTGACATCCAACTCTTTATTATCCTTCGAACAGTCATCAAAATAATTTATAACAATTTTCTAACACTGTCGATAAACATTAATATTTCATTCAGCCACTGAGATGTTTCATTCATCATACAATTATAATACACAGGGCAGAGATGCCCGCCTCGACAAAGAAATACAGGCGCCGTGAGACCTAACATTAATGCAGTATTTGGCCCGGCCTTATCTTAAAAAATAATTATACAATTATGACTTAAATTTCCCGAGGGCCACCTCCGGAATACCGTCGGCGACACCTCAAATTATCAGTAAAAATATCGTTAAAAATACAACAGATTTTGCATTCTTTGTAAATTCAAACGAAAATATACCTACCTAATACCTACCTAAGCATTTTGTTATATATGTATTGCACGACTGTTGTTACGAGAGAAATGAATGTGAAATCGACTTGAGTATTCAATAAGGATATGTATTTATATTCCTATATTATATTTTGGGTTGTTCACGATATACTGTGACGCAATAGCAAAAAGTCGAGGGAGACAAAGTATCATCATCTACTGGGAAGAAATCACACCATTTCTATAACTGGACACTTACGACTACGTTTCTCGTTAAATGCAATGAACTATAAGTAGATTATAAATTATTATATGAACAAATACTCTTTGCTATTGTCACACAGCAGGATAAAATACGGGTAAGAACACATACGCGAAAGAAGATAAATCTAAGACAAACCAAGCAAACTCTTTTTAAAACAAACACACACCACGGTTGTGCGCCCCAACGAACAATTATAATTATAGACTTATAACTCATTCCCGATAGAGAAGCTCACAACCTCGGAAATTATGCTCCCAATACCAGCTTACTGTCGTTTTATTTTTATACAAGATATAATACGTGCAAGCGATAAATAAATTACGTCCGTTAATTTCATCATTAACTCTATGCCAAGGAAGATTAAGATTGAGGACAAATCCAGCGAGAAAATTACACTGATGATGCCAGCTATTGTAATGTAATATTGACAAATGTTCGTGAAATTTTCGCCAGACATGTCCTTGTCTACACTTCCATTATTATTCACATAACACGTTTGTGCAAATTCCATTTTGCTACTGAAATTAATATTAAACTCGCGTTCAGTGCATCTGTATGATAGGTATATAGGTAACAGCGAAATGTATTATCTGTACAATGCAATAATTCCATACCATTCTACAACGGACCAAACAGTAATGAATTAACAAACAAGGATTTAGCGTCATTGTAGAACTTATTGAGCAAATTTTAATACAAAGCACATCGACGCATCAAGTGAAAGGAACTATTAGGAACGAATGACCGAAAACAGTGAATAACGTCATTTTAGAATCTCAACGTTGGGGCCTAGACATAGAAATGAGATTGGATCGCTACGCAATGGCATGGACGGAAAAGAACACAGCTGAGAAGGCTGTAAAATCGGCAGCTTTGGATTCTTTAGAGGTCGTTAGTAAGAGAGGTTAAAAACTTGTAATAGATTACATACCCAAGAGTACGGATTCTTTGAGATACACTGCAAATGTATTTGATGGTCCTCTTCGTCCATACGTTGAATAGAAAATAAACTTGGTCTTTTAAATAATATATATCATATTAAAAAGTGCGCGACGATCCTAATTTAGTGTATATTAACAATGATCTTATCAGGCCCGAGGACTGTAACAGTGTAATATCACATTAACAATTTATACTAACATTTAATGTGTAGGTACTTACAATTCATTACAATAGTTCCCTAAAAACGGGTCAACATTCATTATGCTCCGGTATTAAAATATTAATTCGTTTTAAAACTAATCGTGTACTTATTTTACAATGTGAAAATACATTTTTTTTTTAATATGCGTTCAGACTTTTTAACTCCAAACTGGTTAAGTCCCTGTACAAATTTAACAAATGTACATTTAATATTTTGTTACTGTGATTTGAAGGGTCACTACGACGTTGTACTACGTGCAGATTGGTTTTTTTATTTCTTAACATTATTTTATAATTTACATACAATCACTTTAAGACAGTTTGACTGTTCTTAAGAATGTGTGAAATAGCGATCCTATAATCGTTATGACTATATGGATTAAATAACGAATGTTATAGATCTTAGTACATCTATAGCAGAAATAAATGTAAGGTCAAACAAATAGGTACATCTCGCAATATAATTTTAATAAAAGAACGTACAATATTTATAAACTGATATTGATAATTGTGTTTAAATTAGGTAGATACTTTAAATTACCAGGATGGGAATATAAAAGCAGAAAATTCTATAGTATCATACAAATTTTGGTACATTATGGTACAATTAGGCACTGTGAGTAAGGCGTAAGGTAATCTACAGTGAGGCGAAATTACGGGGGAGATGGGAAGTGGAACGAATTTGATTGTAGGAATCTGATATCTGGATTAAGGAAGCAGAATTTATAGTTAATGCTATGTGGGGACTACTATTAGTTATGGACGAGACCTTAAAGTATCTTTTTTACACAATAGAACATATAAGAAGGGCGGACTGTGATGAAGTGTCATACCAAAATAGTTCAGTGTAAAATACATTTTCGTATGTACGCTTATAGCTGATTTATAAATGTAATATTTTTCACCATTACAAGATAGTATTAATTAAGTAGAAATAAAAACAAGCTTCAGATCACATTAACAAAATTATAGGTAAATGTACTATCAACAAAGTTGCATCATACAAATTTGCAATCCTTTATATATAGCCACTAAATTATTCTACACATACTTAACATGTAATTATATATGATATTCAAAATTGACTTGATAATATTTTGGTCTGCAAGGGGTATACGACCGTATTGCAAATGAAATGAGTTGTAATCAGGTAATGGTCGAAGCGTAGAATAAAGGGATTCAAAATAATTGTGTCAATAACTTTTCTCGGCTATTGAATACCAATGCTATTTGTTCATAGCACGAAGCGAACACTCAGAAAAATATATTTTTTTATTAAACAGCTATCGTGAAGTTCTAATTCCATTCGGTTGGGAATTCTAAAATTTATCTTACGTTTTTAAACGGTGTTTACTTACAATTCTGCTTAGAGTGCAAGTGTTGTCATAAGAAATTTTAAAGCTTCATGTGGTACCTTTATATAATCGTCTCTAACTAACATTACCTACTAACTTCCATAACGTTCGTTCCTAACGGGACGTGTATACATATTATGTAAATATTATGATTCTCATGTATAAATACGTCAATAGATAAAGTTACATTTTACAATACATAATTTATTATTATCTTCTGTGATGACACTACGCTTACTATACAAAGATTCAAGTTCGGATGTCACACTATTATTAATAATTTTTAAAATGGCACAAAAAACTTTTTAAAACACTAACACAAAAGTCAACAGTCACTTTTTATAAGTCTTACTCGCACTTACACTTTGTAGTCTGTGTTTGTTCGCACTTCTCGCACTACACGACGCCGCAGCGGCTGCCCACGCGCACGGACCCTACCTAGCGCCATCAGCTATTCATAGTCACTTAATATTATATTGACTAACATTAAGCTAAACAGACAATGGCACGGATTGCACATACAACGGTTGTCTATATACATAGGGAATTAGATCTCTATCTATTCTTAGTTGATCAGAAGATTTTGCAGCCATACTCTACTGTTCTTAATTTAAACATTTAACCTTATCTTTTAGTGTACTCACGTGTGCATAATACCTAATTAATTACGTATTAATAGGTTAGTGTAAAGTTGAACATTAATGTTGTAATATGACCTCAGAAGATCGATGAATTTATAGTGTACAAGACAGCCCTCGTGGGTAAGGGGGCAAATGTGCCTCGTTAATCGAGAACAGTCAGCCGTGCCATCAGGTTAAGCACCGTGATTTGGGATGCACCTTTCCTTATCAGACTTGTGTTGGCTAGCTAGCGCTGTCACGTTCCAGCACCGTGGGAAAGAGCGCGGTTGTCGATAGAGGACGGTCACCGAAGCTCGATAGGAGATACGCAGCCGCTTGTGGCCTGGAGGCGGACTGGGCTGGGTTTAGCAGTGCGGGTGGAGTGGCCTCGGGTAGGAGCCGAAGGCCTCGTGGCCTAGCTATGTGGCCCAGCCCTCGATCCGCGGCCGCTTCGTGTGCGGCTGCTCGTACTCGAGCGGGACGGCGCTGCTGTGCCTCATGTCCTGCCCCGCCGGCGAGCCCATGTTACTCGATGACACTGAACCTGCAAGGTTGTGAACTGTCAATGTTGATGATTAGTAGTGTTAGTATCATCGCTCTATATATTTTCTACTAAGTATATAACTCTACTATCCAACACTAAGCAACGCTTGTATAATGGGTACCGTACAATGAACTGGGGGCGAACTTACTAAATCATACTTATATAGATATTAAACATTCATGACTCGGGTGCAAACATTCGTCCTTATCCCACAAAGTTTGTCCCTACCGGGATTCGAGCCCAGGACCCTCGGCACAGAAAGCAGGGTCACTACCAACTGCGCTAATGAGGTCGTCTATATCATAGGAGATTCAGTTGCCAAACACATGTGGTCCCCTCTACCGAAGGTTTGGTCTATGACAATGGACCCGTCCGTGAAAACAATATTTAACTATATTTGTGTGTTCGTTTTGCTATTGTGACGGTACTGCCGCCGTCATCGAGAACTAAATGACGTTCCCGAAGTAGCGATATACAGGATGCGTCAGAAAGGGCATACAAACCTTTGAACAGGTTCTAGAGTTAGTATACCATATCTGAATCAATCTATATAGACAAACAACGAGTAAGTAAACTGGGCCCAGTTTCATATTTGATCAATTATTGCCACACAAAAGATTCTAATGATCGAGGACTTCCAATTGATAGATTGATATTGTAATACATACCATCAATGATTCCAGATAGGTGGGCGGGCTGAGGCGCGGGCGCGGGCGGCGGGCCGCGATGCATGTGGTCGGGGGCGCGGGGTGGGGAGATGGGCTCCGCTTTGATCTTCACGTTGCTGGGGGAGGCGGCCGGCGGCGGAGTCCCTCCACCTCCCAGCACTGGCAGGCTGCTACTGTTGCCGAACAAGAAGGAAGTTATAGTGGCAGCCACAAAATCATGGTTTAACGAAGTGGTAGGTTAAGTTGAAATCATTCAATATATTTTTTCTGTATTTATAGAAGTCTAGCTGTTACTCGCGCCTTTCTTCCGCATGGATTTAAGAAAATCAGGCGCAGCGCTGCAACATTGGTTTTAATTTTTTTTCGTGAGATCCTATTTTTTTTTCTAAAATAAAAGTAGCCTAAGTTACGCCTTGTTACGTCAGCTATCTGCCAGTGAAAGTCCCGTCAAAATCGGTCCAGCCATTTTAGAGATTAGCCGAAACAAACAGACAGACAGACTGACAAAAATTAAAAAAAATGATGTTTTTTTATATGTACCGTGTATCCACCATACATCCAAATGCACTTAGTAAAAAGCGGTTATTTTAATATTACAAACAGACACTCCAATTTTATTTATTTGTATAGATTATTATGTTATTCATTTCACACTCTTTACACATTCACACTCTTCAAACCTACATACACTATGTGCCTTAAAGGGGAGGCTAGTTTATGGTAAACATACTTAATACCAGCAACTACCATAACAGTAAACTAAAATGATAATGAACGAGTAGTACATTGTGTTTAATTCATGATTTTATAAAACTGAGCAAAAATCTCCACAAGACTACAGCAACTGATAAAATATTTTTAATAGCAATTATCTTCAGTCAATTGGCGCAGCCAAGCGTGTCTGAGCGAGTGAAAGTACCGACAATTACTCTTAAAGACCTTGATTGCTACACGATTCCCCTTAGTCGTCCATATCTGATTCAGTTGCGGGAGGCAGGGGAGGTATTTGGATAGTGGAAAAATGAAGTGCAATTGCGTATTTGGGGACAACAACACGGAGCTCCGACAGCCGTGATCGTCTAGTGGTTAGGACCCTACGTTGTGGCCGTAGTAACCCAGGTTCGAATCCTGGTCACGGCAGTGCACGCACTGTCACGGCGGAGCAAATATTTTTTGAAGTTGACAAGTTTTATGAAAAGCTTGACGTTAAGCTTGACATCGAAGATACATATTGCCGACAAAACTTAAAAGATAAACTAGTCAATTACTATCTTTGTGAAAATACTACTAAAATAATATCTGAATTATGAAGTAACCTGAGATACAACATGGAGTCCCGCCATAAATGTCAATTTTGTGGATTTGGCATAAACTTCCTAAGAGTCAGAATATTTGGTCATGATGACCTTTAGACTATAGAATAATGTTTTATTCAATGATCATCATCAAGATGATGTATCACGCCATCTTTTAAGATCAATAAGAAACTGATCAAACCAGGGGAAATGGTCTTAATAACCCAACTATGCCTTTAAGTAATACACTCATTTCAGTATCCAAATAAGCAGCTCCAATAGCCGTGATCGTCTAGTGGTTAGGACCCTACGTTGTGGCCGTAGTAACCCAGGTTCGAATCCTGGTCACGGCAGTGGACACACTGTCGCGGTGGAGCTATCTTTTGTAAAATCGGAAAGAATGTTGAAGAGTTTCATAAGCTCTGGGAAGATAATTTTAAATATGACATTATTAATCGTGCCTGAAGAAAATAATCTATTTTGCGGCAGAAAGCCAGAAATGTTTGCTAGAAGATTGAAGAAATATATAAGAGCTTAACTGTGAGCGCATCGATCAATATACAAAATAAGTTCTATGGTTTGAGTAAATATATGCTTTTTCTAGGATCAAGATAATCTGGATTTAATGATAATTGATGGTGCATACGCCATCTTGTATAATTAACAAGAACTTCTTAGTATACAGAGTTCAACAGCAATGCCATTGCTGGTCTTGCAAGTGAAAGGGAAGTGCTCTACATTAAATTTAATGGAATTTTAGCAAGTGCCCGCTCGATTCGGTGTTATTATCACCAGCTCCGACAGCCGTGATCGTCTAGTGGTTAGGACCCTACGTTGTGGCCGTAGTAACCCAGGTTCGAATCCTGGTCACGGCAGTGGACACACTGTCGCGGTGGAGCCAAATATTTTGATTCAACTACTCTTCAATTTGATTTTATTACGGCTATCTAAAAGTATTCTTATTAAGAAAATTGCACAGATTAAAACATCTGCCTTATAAGCTTTTATCATCTTACGCAATTAATCCCTTATTGATTTCTGAGTTAAAATGTTTATCAGTTATCAAGTGTATATTTTTTTGCTTTCTTGCTAAATATTTACAACAACTACTTCATCGAATTTCCTATCTGATTCAACCATTCATTGGATAGGAATAAAAAATGCACAAATCAATTGGACTTTTTCGTCCTTTTTTTCAGTTGCCTCTAGTACGAAACCAATTTGAACGTGACGATGCGTGACGTTCGTTGGTCACGCTATGCCTCCCGGAAAACAGGTTTAAAATTCTTGATACGTCAACTCTTTGAAAGAAATATCTACTAGGTACTTTGTTTTCTTAACATTGATAGCAGTATTCGACACAAAGATTCACAGCTGGATCAATAGTAAACTAAACTTCAAAAATAAAGTCAAGTCTAGCAAAATTTATTCGTTGACATCTTTATAAGTAAACTATAAGTAGGAAGCTCTCTATAGATCAATGGTAGGAAGTAATAAAAGCAGAAAAACAAAGATTTAGGTTGTATAATAAGTAATTGTGTACTATGGAGGCGTGAATAGCAATTACTTACTTACTTTTCAGCATAGTTCTAAATCTAGGAAGTGATTTCAGTGAATCAATTGCAGATTTGTTTTTGACTCTATCAAAAAACTAATTACGCTTAAAAGTGGTTGGCTTTATCTATAATGAATCTGTATTAGAAGCTTCTAAAGATAATACATTATAATAGCACTGTTGTAACTTTTCTGTAACCAATCAACTGAAGACTGTGATGAAATTTATGAATAGCGATTGCTGTTTTTGTTTGTATAACCACAGCTCCAACAGCCGTGATCGTCTAGTGGTTAGGACCCTACGTTGTGGCCGTAGTAACCCAGGTTCGAATCCTGGTCACGGCAGTGCATGCACTGTCACGGTGGAGCATTTTTTTTTAATAATTTGAGAATGCAATATTTTATTTTTCTATTACTTCATGCTTCTAAGGAGCTACTTAAAACAAATGTGTGGCAGTTAGTATAAGATATGTGCATTTTAATAATGGAAGAGAATAATATTTTCTATTATATGACAAAAAATGACTTTGAAAGGTTGGTTACAAATTATATAATTGTTTTTATTCACGATGTTGAAATTAATGCACCATTTATAGAAGTAGAAGTAGACAAATCAGAACAAGATAATTAAAATATCAAAGCAGAAAAACAAAATAGACTTTTGTCTGATTACAATTTTGTTGTTAACCTACCCTCCAAAGTCAGTAATTACAGTAAAGTAGGTAAATATAAAAATGAGCACAGACATGTACCTGTTGTGTTGTAGCGTCTGCAGCTGGTGCGCGCCCCACGTCAGTCCGATGCCCATGTCCGAGTTGATGCTGAAGTCCTGCGGTCCGAAGTTGCCAAGTCCTGCGTAGCTTAGTGGTGTCTGCAACGTAGAGACAAGGCATTAGATCATTCCACGTAAATACATGAAGGGCATCCGTAAGAAGATGATAAAATATATGAAAGAATAGCAGCTGAATTAAGAAATATAAATATAATAATTTGTGGACTGAATTAACCTAAAGCACAATCTGAGATCACAGAATGCAACTTAATAGTTCTAATGCTTGAGTTATATTTCTATAGCAAATCAGACAAAATGTACGAAAATTATATTATAGCTGATGTACTGGTCGATGGACGTTAAGTAAGGTGTAAGGATCAGCGTACAAAGTGTCACGTTTATTCTGGCTATTTATTTTACGAGTTGCCGTTTGCCCAAGGTCTACTGTCTTCTGTAGGACCTTGGTATTGGGACTGAGAACAGTATAAAATATGAGTACTAAGTTTTTTTTTTTTTAATTTATTTATTATTTAAAAGCATAGTTTGTTGGGAAACATTTTACATAGCCTGCAAAAACCACTGAGGTTTATAATGAAGCTATACATATATAGTTTACATCAAGTTATATAGGATTAATGATAACAATTTATTGTAGGTATAATTTTTTTTTTTTTTTGTAAGTACAGAGATACCTATTAGATGATATGAAACACAGCGAGATTTTAAAGGCCTCGGTAATTAGTCTTCGGTGATAGGTCCTCGGTAATAGGTCCTCGGTAAAAGGTCCTCGGTAACAGGTGCGAGATTCAGATTAGGTGACGCCTGACTTGGGTACAATCATTCGTGCTCATCACACAAAGATTGTTCCCTACTACGATTCGAATCTGCGACCGTCGGCACAGAAAGCAGGGTCACTACCAACTGCGCTAATCAGGTCGTTGATATATGCTAACAGATGAGTGATTTATACTAGGGCATGCATATGCTCTAAAGCTACCATCACTAATTTGGACCTTACCTCTCCAGAATAAGATATATCGTCCTGTGGTGGTGGCATAGAGCTCGGTATGACGACGCGCAGGTTGTTGTGTCGAGGCGAGTGGTGGGGCGGCGGCGCGTGCGCGTGCGACTTGTGCGCGTGCCGGTGCGGGGACGGCGCCGGCCCCGGCGAGGGGGACGGGGTGCAGCCAGCGTCAAGGGGAGAGCCTGATCCGGGGTAGCCGTTTGACATTTCGAGCATTCCTCCGCTTGGGTATACTGAAATAGATTTTGTGACATATAGCAACAGAGCTAAATTTGAATGACGATACTCTTGCAGTGTCGATATATGCTGGAGAAAAGAAATGAGTCCTGGAGGGAAAGTCCTTGCAAGTTTAAGTTTTTATGTATGTAGGTATAATTTGGTATTATAAATATGTTCGATGCGAGTAATAAACCATCTTGTGTGGAAATTATTTAACTAGATATCTTACAGCTGATGGATGGATGCTTGATGATCGCGAATCACCTAGATATCATAAGACTAATCGAGATTTAAATAACTATTTATTATTGGGTTTGTTATTACCTGAATCGGTTTCCGAAGACGATGGCCGTGGACTGATAGAGGTGTGCATCTGTGGACTAGCTTGCAAGAGCGCCTGATCGTAATTCCCGACTGGGACACTGACTGGCAGGTTGTAGTTGCTGCCAGTCACTCCCACACCCACGCGGCTACCGTTCAACTGGTTCCTTTGCATCATCATTTGGAATTCCTCATCAATTTTCGAATATTTGGCCTCGGTCCGCGGTGTAAGGTTGTATTCTGGGTCCTGTTCGGGGCTGTCCGGCGACATCACTCCGTTCTTATGCTCTTTCTTCGTGAGTGCCTGAAAGTGTCAGCGAAAACAGCTCAGGTGGCTTGACGAGCCCAAATTTATTAATATTGCACTGTATTAATCTCGCATGCATTATTAATTATTAGATTTACACCCTCCGTACACACCGTTAGCGTTGTCGCGGTACATAGCCTGCCATTTGGTTTGTATAGGCCCTGCACACACTTTAATACTGAATAAGTGCGTGTATATTGTCTATTAATAAGATGCATTGAAGGTATCAATGATGAATAATTCATATTAATTCCATCTTGATCGACATGAAAATATATATCAATTCTAATCTTCACTATATATAACAAAAAAAATCTATATTTCCTCGGAATTTTCGTGCTGATTGCGCTTTGTAGAAATTAAATAGATCTTGTTCGTGAAAGTTTAATATTTTGAGTAAAGTGAAAAATTCACTAGCACATATTTAGAATACTATTACATTCTACCATTAAAAATATATTATACCCTACGATCTATAGAGTTCGTAATAGACTTACAATAGTATAAATAATTAATCAACTATGAGCATTATTACGCTAGTAGTAAGGTATCTTAACAGTTAAGGATCAAATTGTTAATTCAAAGCGCGGTTATTTCAGATAAAAGTTTGTCAATAAGCGAATAAATGTTATATTTTATTTTCTGGTTTCACTTCATTCTAGCAATGTGGTCTGATCACCAAAAGTTTTACTGATATTTTTGCATTCAATGAGACGTTATTATTATATTTTGATATTTCGTTTTGGTGTGTGTGCAGGGTCTAACTACTACTTTTTTTTATTGCATCTGTCATCGCATCAGTATGTAGAGGAGGGTAGTAAAAAGTGCTTCATAAAACTACAGTGTACTCTATGGTAAGTGAAAAACTTTATAGCGTACATTTGTGTGTTGTGTCGAACGCAATGTTGCAACACCGACTTCACCCTTCATCGAATGCTAGTCAGGTAGGCGCGGTTAATTCAAATAAACACAATAATATATACAAAAACCATGCCGGTATAGGAACAAAATAACGTAAATATTTGGGATATCTAGTCATAAACTGTTAGTATACAACGCGGTATCTGGTGTTTTGTACTATTTTTTTTTTGGGAAGGGAAAATAAACATGCCGTGTTTTATTGGGAGTGTAGATGTGTCATAAGGTTTCTAGCAGATGCACATCTATTTCTAATACGACATTTACAAGAGGGAAATAGGATTGTTTTAGTAACTTATGTATGTATTAGGTATTGTGTGAGTACAAAGCACGCATTAATGGGATAGTCAAGTTTGCATGGACATTGCATTGCGATCACGAGCACACAGATGACGCCGTACTTAATGTACCTCGATGATGTTGCGGTTCGTCAGCGACTCGTGCGGCTCGTTGTATTCCGTATATTTTAAAAGAACCTGAAATTAAAAAAATATTTTTAATAAAATTATTATCGAATACTTTTTTAGATTCGCTTGGTTTCGCGGAGAAATGATATTAATTAGGATCTCGACATTCATGATAGACAGATTCTCGATTGAATTCTAAAAGGAGTTCGGTTTTGTTGGCGTCTTTATTGGTCGATCAATTCGTTTGATTTGTAATTGGAAAAGTTGACAAGCCGAGGGTCAGGGGTCCGTCTTTTCCCATTTGTTTTACAATTATTGTGTTGAAAAGAACTGCAATATGCAAATAAAAATAAAGCAAAATATGCCAAGCAAAAAAACTATTTTAAATACATAATTAAAATATAATTAAATGACGTAAAGTCCCATTTAATAAATCGTAAACGACGATTTTTTTTTGAAAAAAAAAACCATACTTATAATAATCTAACTCAAACATATAAAATTCAATAATCAAGAAAACATCTTCCTTTTTATTTGCATACACGTGTAACAATCTAAATAAATTTGCAATAATAAAAAAAAATATCAATTAATTTACAATAAATATAAAATAAATTAAAAATCAATATATTTGCATTAAAATGGTAGTAAAATAATAAAAATTTATAGTTAACCTTGTCCATATCAGTGCTGGCGTACTGGTAGAGCTTGTTGTTTGAGCTGAAGATGATGAGAGCGATCTCGCAGTCGCAGAGCACGCTCAGCTCATAAGCTTTCTTCATCACACCGAATTTACGTTTGTTAAAGGTCACCTGAAATATAAAACATTACAGAATTACATAGAGCAGTGATAGCCAAGTTGGTCGCAGGTTCAAACCCCCCACGCCACAGTAGTATGCCATGTGCGATCCTGTGGCGCCCCACTCAAAGGCGGTGAAGGCGGACCGCTGGGTTTTAGTGGGTAGTCTGGACGTGTCAAGGACCCCCACATGACCGTTCGGGTCCCCCCGGGCCCGAGCGGTATGCGTAAATGTATTTCCCAGCCTAAACAAAAAAAGAAAATGTTCAAACCCCCCGGCTCGCACCTCTTTGATTTCCGGGATTTCATGTGCGAATCTAATTTTCGACCACGATTATCACTTGCTAAACGGTGAAGGAAAACATCGTGAGGAAACCTGCATTTCTGAGAGAACCCTTCGAAAGATGTGTGAAGTCCACCAACCAGCACTAGACCAGCGTGGTGGACTATGGCCTAATCCCCCTCGAATTGAGGGGACGCCCGTGCCCAGCAGTGGGACATTAAAAAGGGCTGGTATTATTAAGAATTACACATACGATTCAAGATATAGTATCTAACTATACGGTCCCACTCTAAGCAACGTTTGTATTATGGGTACCGTACAATGGACTGTGGGCGAACTCAGCATAAAATACTTTTATAGATATTAAACATTCATGACTCGGGTACAAACATTCATTATCATCACAGAAAGCTTGTGTCACTACCAGGATTCGAACCTGGGACCCTAGGCGCAGAAACCAACTACGCTAATCAGCTCGTCGAAATCCGCTACTGATGAACCTAAGAGAAAACCGATAATACCGGTTCTGATAAATCTATGTTAATGCTTCCATGGAAAATTGAAAAGCTCGTGTGATTGTTACAATTATAAAAATAAAAACCGTCTTCAAAAAACTAAAAAGCAAAAAATAATCTAATCTTGAAATCTACCTTGTCTAACCACATCAAATATTTAAGTAATCTGAAGTCGGTGCCAAACAAACAACTGAGTCGAGTATTGCCGGTCTGCGCCAAAGACTATACCTACAAATTGGTCCGCGCATCTCGTTACTGAGTATACTTTTGTTATTCTTCGTCGGTTGTTTATTTGGCACCGACTTCAGATTACTCAAATATTTGATGTGGTTAGACAAGGTAGATTTCAAGATTAGATTATTTTTTGCTTTTTAGTTTTTTGAAGACGGTTTTTATTTTGTTAAAAAGTTTTTTATTTTAAACTTTTTAGTGGATATATTTACTATTCTTTGTCACTAAAAAGATTTGTATATCAATCTTTTTACTGGATAATAGGTATACCAATAATCGAGATTATCTCGGCGCAACCCGTGAAATACGTAACACTGACAAGTTCCGCTGGCCATTTGTGGCCTTCTTAATCACTTCCACTTCAGCAAATGATACTTTCTGAATGCAAATGCTTGACTTCTTGATGAAAATACCAAAATTGCTATCGGTATGCCAATAAAATTTCAGGAGTCCTCTCAATTCCTCATGGATCCCATGATCAGAACATTTTTTTGAAAAAAATGGGACCAATCTGTAAACATATCCTTTCATATAAAAAAATAATTTTCCAAATCGGTTCATAAATGACGGGAGTCCTTCAAAAAGGAGGACTCCTCCTTTTTGAAGTCGGTTAAAAAGATGCGGTTCATAGATTAGATACCTATAAAGTAATTGAATAAAGTTCTTATTACAATTGTTTTAAAGTTTAAAGCGAAACAACAGAAAGTAATTTTGTTATTGGTAATATAGAGAGCAGTGTATTGGGTCACAGCGTCCGGTAATTATAACTGGAATTCAAAGTGCAGTACATAAAAAATAATATTCAATATTTCAGCTTAATACGTTGTAGTATAGAACATAACATTTGTGGTCAATTTTGTGTCGTTTTCCTTAACAACAGAAAAGGCTGTCGTTGCTTTGTGTTTATTTATTTCAACAACAAATGTTGTTGAGTAGATTTTAATTTTCACAAAACTCAATACTTTTTCTCTATAAACAATTACATAAATACAAGGTGATTCAGAAATAGTATACTAACCTTTGAACCTGTGCTTCTTTGGCACATTTGTAATCTAATCGTTATTTGAACTCAGAATTTAGTCAAAATTTGTTCGCAAAAAATCTCAATTGTCATTTTGACCAAAAAAAAATTGACGTCGATATTCTTGACTTCCCATAATGATTACAAATGCGCTAACGAAGCTTAGGTTCTAGGCTTAGTATACCCTTCCTGAATCACTATGTATACTGGAACAAAGGAACTTGGCGACCGTCAAAGCAAATTGACCTTCGCTGTTTTAATTCTACTAAGTCTGCTTCTTCTATTACCGGACCACTTCCAAAGACCCACCTCTCCCTCTCCTCATTAAGGATTTTGTTTCCAAAGGGGGGAGATGATGAGTACACGGTAGGGTCATAACAAACTGGACAAGGTTGATGTACAGTGTAAACGTATAATTAATAAATTACAAGCGGCTGCGGTCGTTGTACTGCAGCGATAGTGTTTTGCAGTGGGAGTGTTGATACGGCGCGTCTGTGAGGTCGGGCCGCATGCTAAGGTCATTTCACTCTCACAGCTTCCAGTGTGCAAATATTTGTATGATCAAATTGATAAGAAACTCTTCTCATTGGAAGATTATCTATGTTTCTCACGGCGAGCAAATAAATAATGGTATCACCAGACGAACACGCAACTGTACGGTCCTAAGAAAAGTGTGTTATAGGTTTGAGTATTGCACAATGGACTGGTAACGATCACAGTATACCTATAATGCTTATATAGATATTAAAAATCCATGATTTGTGGTTATCACACAGTGTGCCTCTACCAGGCTTCGAACCTTTGGTACAGATAGCAGGGTACCTTTGGTACAGCCCTACCGACTGCGCTAATCAGATCGCAACAAAACTACAGCAAAAAATTTGGTAAATTTCTAAAATAATCCCATACAAATTAGCTTAAGTTGCTTAAGCATTTTATAAACGGATTTTTTGATGACCTGATTACCTAAGTTGTTAGTGACCCCGCCTCCTACGCTGAGGGTCCCGGCTTCGTATCCTGGTAAGGGACAAACGAATGTTTGTACCCGGGTCATGGATGTTTAATATCTATGGAAGTATAAGTTATACACTGCGTTCGCCTTCAGTCCATTGTACGGTACCTATAATACAAGCGTTGCTTAGTGTGGGGCCGTATAGTTGATATGTTCGTCCGGCGATAATTTAATATTATTAATTGTTTTAAATGGTTTGGTATTCTATGACTCATTCCTTTCTTGAATTGTAAATTTTGTGTCGATTTGGGTTTGCCAAATTTAGTACCTACGTTTATAATTAAATCCATTGTAGTTTATAATGATCTATCATAATATGACGTTACTAACAAAGCATACAATACAAATAAGAAACTGATTTATCAAACAAGGAAATCTTAGCACCCAATATTACAAATAATTTTAAATTGAATTGGACTTTTTTAAGTTTGGGAGTGAATTTAATATGCTAATTTAACTAACTAAGAAATATTAATTTATGTCAAACGAGAAAAAAATGCGGTCTCTCAGCCTTCAACATATTATCCAAAATTGCAAATTTAGAACTTAACTCACAATTATAAGTATCAAAGTTCCATAATCTGGCGGATGGAATGAAACAATTTGCATGTTAGTAGGTATAGGACTGGTTTGTACAATGATAAAGTTCTTTTAACTTTACTGTAACCAATAAAGGAACGAATACTAATAGGAGTTGATAACGAGTGATTATTTAGGTATTAATCGAAATTAAAACGAAATAAAAAAGCAACGAACACTGTGATGACAAAATGTATTCGCTTGCATACGACGTTTTTCAACACACTTCTTGTGAGGAAATAAAACATAAAAACTTTGACACATATTTGTGGCACTAGGCCATAGAGGAGAGAATTCCGCCATAAAGGCCACAGAGAAGAGTTTTTTTTGCGCCCGATTGAAAGAGAAGCACAGATAACAAAACCGGAAAAATACCTCATATTAAAAATATAATTGAATATTTTTGTAATTATAACACAAATTGATGTTAATTTAATGACAAAAATAAATAATTTATATATAGACAAAAATAAATGTTTAATTATTATATTTTAAGTAACATAGTTTAATTAAATTAAATCACGAAGATTTAAAAACAAAAATTAGACATGAAATCTTTTTGCCGACATCTAAATGAAAACGTTATGTTCGGTATAGTGAGGCGTGGGGCACCATAACGTGAAAAGCACGTATAATAAGCTGCATTGTGAACCTAATATCGGGTCAATAAGAGCCACTTTACGAGCAAGTGTGTTGAAAAATATTTTCCCCGTCTATTGTTATCTACACCTTTAATTATATGAAGACTATCCAATGTGGAACTGCAAAAACATACTACCACGCAGAATAGATAAGAAAATATTACTCAACACTGGCAAAAAAGCCACTATTTTGTAGCTAATTGCCAACCTAAAAAAAAAAGATATAAAAATGATTGTTGCCATGGTAACCAACCTGCCGATTCCGTTCGTCCGTAATCCGGGATATTTGTATTTTCTTCCGGCCCATGGTGGCAGCAATCTTGGAAGGGGGAGCGGGAAACGGGGCGAGAGAAAACTTTGCCTTAGGGCTGGCTGTTACTGCCAACGTCAACAGCTGCTACCTGTTGACAAATGAAAATAAACTTTAATTACATATCATAACTAGCTGTTACCCGCGACTTCGTCCGCGTGGTATTTAACAAAGACACAACCGTTGGGAACAGCCTACTCGCGCGTTCTGAGCCCGCGGGACGCATTGCAGGTTGTTGCTATCAAACTTAATCAGGCGCAGCGCTGCAACATTGGTTTTAATTTTTTTTCGTGAGATCCTATTATTTTTTCTAGAATTTAAGTAGCCTAAGTTACTCCTTGTTACACCAGCTATCTGCCAGTGAAAGTTCCGTCAAAATTGGTCCAGCCATTTCAGAGATTAGCCGGAACAAACAGACAGACAGACAGACAGACAAAAATTGTAAAAAATGTTGTTTCGGTATAGGTAACGTGTATACATCCAAATGCACTTAGTAAAAAGCGGTTATTTTAATATTACAAACAGACACTCCAATTTTATTTATATGTAAGTATAGATGTATAGATAAGGTTGAAATTCAATCGTTACATTATTCAAAGTTGAATTAATTTTATGTTGATCGTTATTGCTATTCTATTAAAAGCTATTTGAGTGACGATTGGTTGAGGACAAAAGCTCTCGTCATCGCTCGCTGGTACCATGGAGCCATGGTCGTGATTGTGGTCGCACGGCGACACAAGGCCGGTAGCAGATAATAAAATACTTAAAGTGATGCAATTTTAATGTCGATACCGATCGATGTATTTAAAAAAAAAAACATATCATTCCACATTTTAAATGTTCATCGAAGTAACTTAAGAAACGATTTTTTTTATCTTGTGGATAGATTTATTCCAATCGCAAAATTAAAACAACATCTGGTTAAAATATTAAGGGTCGCTTGCACAACCATCTTGAATATGTTTAAGTAATTTATTGAAACAAAATTGCCCATTTAAAATTTGATATCAAATTCAAGATGGTTGTGCAACCGGTCCCAAGAATAAAATAAATTAATGGACATTTATTTTTTTCACTGGGTATTCAGACAACATAAGGTCCAATCTAAGATATTAGTAACAGTTAAACTTAGTCTATGTTAAGTAGTGGTTAACAATGATTTGATCCGGTTGTTCAGCGTCCAGATTAGTGGGTTTTCGAGTATCAACCCAGATGGATATTTCGCGCAGGATAGTGTCAAGTCAAAGTCAAATCATTTATTTCGTATAGGCCTACGGGGCACTTACAAATTATAATTTTGGATTTTTTAACTCAGCGAGCTTGTCTTTTTTACAGTATTTATTTTTATCGCCATGTGTATTAATTAAAATTAAAATAATAATAAAATGTGGTAAACTTAATTACCATACTATTACCACATTATAATTGACCAAATTCATCCGAATCAAGGGCAAAGACACCAACGAACGGGCATAACAACTGCCATATTGGAACCCAACAGTTTAGCGATAATGTTTAACGCGATTACGTAATCCATGACGTAACCAGACGGCACAAAAGATGCTTTGACGGTCGTCGAGTAGGGACATTCCAGTTACAGCATTAATTTGAATATCACCAATCCACTTAGAGCACCCGACGGGTGCGCTATAAAACAATTTTAAAATATTCCTCTTAGCGTTGGTGCGCTAAGAGGAATAGAGTCATCTTAATATATATAAATCTCGTGTCACAATGTTTGTCCTCAATGGACTCCTAAACCACTTAACCGATTATAATAAAATTCGCACACCATGTGCAGTTCGATCCAACTTGAGAGATAGGATAGTTTAAATCTCAATTTATTTTATATGGCAAAACAACGTTTGCCGAGTCAGCTAGTAATGTATATAGACAGGGGTATTACCGAATAAAAAACCCAATAATTCACTATGACCGTTGGTGCGTTAAGTGGAATGAATTAAAAATATTTTTAATTTTATTGTCAGCGCACTCATCGGATGCTCTATGTGGAATACTATTGGTGATATTCAAATCGGTGCTCAAACTGGAATGCTCCGCCGTTTATGGTCTGTGTCGTAGATTTACAAATTTTGTCGACAAATAATCGCTAGTGGAAAATACAGATGTGAGTCGGTTAGTGGTATACTTATGTGACAAAAAAAACTACCATTCAATGCCATTGGTAGTTTTTATACTGGTATTTTTTTTTAATTTAAGCACAGAAGCTTATGATGATGCATGAATGTGGTCATTGTTTAGGTACCTCACTCGAGATATGTGACTTTTAAAATAAGTAAAGAGGTTACCATGTGATTTGGTCCTTATTGTATGTAATGCGTAAAATTTCATGACATTGTTTTTTTATTTTTAATTGCCTGTTTTAGGTCCCACGGCTAGGCGAAGCCCCCTTTACCATTTATTCCTATTAGGGCTTAGTGTGGCTCTTTTTTACTCGCAAAGGTAACGGTCAAATAAAATGTTTCTTCGGTATAAGTACCCCTGATATGATATGATGTTGATGACAATGACATGATAAAATGAATCCTCTACCTATATCAGTAAGGCTGTAGATTCTTTACTGAAAATTTTACCAGACATCTTGGGAGAACTCGAATAGACAAGCTATATTGTTTTATTTGAATTACGTTCACTCGTGCACGTTTATGAACACACAATGGTTAATATATTTATATTACACATAATATATCACAGAAACACAATTATTTGAAAATAAAACAAAATTGATAACTTCACCGTTCAACTTCCCACCAAAAAGTAAAAAGTCCCAACCTAAAATTATTTGCATGATTTCCAATTATTTTTTATAATATGATTGAAAAAACCTAGAAAAATAACAATATCGCACGTGAATGTGGAGCCATACAACGAGATAACAAACACGTTGTCTGTAACGGGAAAACATTGATTACCTACCAATGTTTACAGCACAGAGTTAGGCAAAAAAGGGGGTCATGTGGGCTGATAGTAGGGTCATTATGCAAATCTACGTGACCTACAGTCTTGCAGCGTGTTTGTAGTAGAGCTAACTCTGTCCGTGTTGTTGTATTTTATATATACGGAATGATTCAGAATAGGTATACTATGCGTTGAACGTACGCTTCTTTAACACATTTATTAGACATTATGTGAAGTCATATTAAATTTAATTTAATTTAAAAAACCTTAACAAGACAGAGTCTAACTAATTATATAATATATTACGTTTATTTTGTTTTTACGTTCCCGTCATTTCGGCTGCTTTACAGCAACCATGGTCACGGGAGGACTGAGGTGTTTGACGTCCTAGTGTCAATGTTCGAACTGGTCTACCCTCATATTTAGTTGTTGCTTGCGGTCCGATCTATGCAGAAAGTGCTCACAGTGTCTTGAGGTCTTGCAGTGGTGCGCTTGGTTTTGGATTTGATTATATTAATTACTTGATCCCAAGTCCGTTAAATTAGTTTTGTTTCAATGTGTAGTATTCGCGTAAATATAAGAAATCAAGAAGAGTTTTGATAAGGCTAAAAAGGGATGTATGCTCATAAATTCACAATTTTCATTTTGTTGGGAACAACATTTTTTTTTGTTAAATCGACATAACGAAATTCTGACTCCACACAATTATTACAAATGCGTTAAAAAGGCAGGTTCAAAGTTAAGTATGTCCTTTCCGAATCATCTGTATAGTTACTATTAATGTTTTTATTTTGTTTTTAATATTAGTTACCAACCACTTTTCGATTCGCGACTAAATAAACATAATGCAGTGTGGCCGGTAATCAAATTTTAACAAAACATTCACATATATTTGGATAATCGCAGAATTTAAATTACGTACGAAGCAGGAAGTACGAACGTGAATATAATTTGCGATACATCGTAACAAGGTTTGTATAAATTAAGGCTCGTTGTATACATATTGTAGTGCTTGATTAAAATTGATATAATGATTTCCATAAGATTTAATTGTATGATTTATATGATAATAACATAGTTAACTACATTATGTGATGGGAGTAGAGTACCTTTGATCATAAAATCACTCTTAAAGTATTTATTTAGATTATTCTTAGGGACTAGCTGATGCCTGCAACTATGTCGGCGTCTATAACAAAAAAAATAACCTTTTTATTTATGAACTGATTGAAATAATCAACACTAAATTTTAAGTAAAGTTTCCCACAATACATTACTGAAAACCGCATCCCAAGTCAGTGAAGCTGTAACCCAAATCAGTGAAGCCGTTTCTGAGATTAGCGTGCACAAACGCACAGACAACAATTCTAACGATCATTTTTATTATATGTATAGGTAGCATGAGTAGCATTTTAATTTCAGTAATACCTTGAAGAGTAATAGGTACACTACAAATACAGGCCATACATTTACATAGAAATACATTACCTTAGGTTAGTGCTTTTTTTCTATAAATAACGATGCTATAAATAGATTGCGTCTATACGGGGCGATCATTACGTGGTAAATATACTGGAATTTATAGTTATATAATGAAAAAAAATAATGATTTAGAGTGTAAGTGAATTAGTTACCAATCCACTTACACACATCTCTCTCATCATTCTAGACCCCCCCAGAGTTGTAATTTTCCGTTTATCTTTTCAATAATTATACGCATTGATTGATTGCATTTTTCCAGTATTTAAAATTATTTTTTAGCATGAAATCATAATAAAAGTCTGTGGTCCTAAATCCGCAATTGGTTGATGCATTTACCATATTTTTTCTACACAAGGTGCAGGCATTCTATTTTCTAGTTCATCAAAGATCTGAGCAGAGGTGGGTGTATATACGTCACTCTATCATAAGGCGTATGTTTACTTTATTGCAAGGTTTATTGATGCACGCGTTAGTATAACACAGCATTCAACAAATTTGGTGCGGTTCCAATTCAACTTTAAGGCCTCAGCCTCGAATTTAGCGGGCAGCGGGGCGGCGGCGGCGCGGGAGCGGGGCTCGTTGGCCGCCCCGCGCCGCTGCCACGCCGCTGTTTTCGAGAATCGGTCCATTTGATTTTACGCATAAGAGCGGGAGCGGCAGTCCCGCGCCGCCACCGCCGCCGCCCCGCTGCCCGCTAAATTCGAGGCTGAGGCCTAAAACAGGTCGGTGTTTTACTGTCAACCTTATTGTCAGTATTAAATTTCATGTCATATGATCTTGAAATATATAATTTGGATACTAAACGAGTTTCTGTAATTAATGCAAGTGTTCGTATTGAATGTCTACCTATTATATATACTTATGGACCTAGAACCAACCCTTGCGGCATTCTCTTGGTTAACGACGTGCGTGCTGGCTAAGGTATACAGTTTAACACGTGATTAAGTTCTAGGTTGCTTTTTATGTGACCTGATTTCATATTCTTATACTGAAAGGTAAATTGCATGGAAATAGAATTACAAAGCTTAGAATGTTATTCTTACTGATGCGTTTATTGATGTAATAATAATAAGTATACATCTAATATACGTTAATTATTACTTCCAGCAAGATAATTAATTTAGTATATATTGATTTCTTATATTTACGCGAATACTACACATTGAAATAAAACTTATTTTACTGATTTATCGCGTTTATTTTATATTTTATGTTCCCGACCGCAAGCTACAGCTAAATATAAGGGTACCTCAGTTCCAACTATGACACTAGGACGTCTAACACCTCAGTCCTCCCGTGACTATGGTTGATGTAAAGCAGTGGAAACGTCGGGAACGTAAAAACATAAAATAAACGCGATAAAATCAGTAAAATAAGTTTTATTTCAATACATTAGTATAACTTATCTATAATAAGAAGTATGAAGTATGACGACTGTATGTCGTTAATTATTTAAGGTACTCGTATAAAAAAATATTGGTGCTTTTACTAAAATAAAGTCGATTTAAGCTCGTAAACCTAAATGTAGCACGGGAAATATTCTCTTTGGAACCAATTAAAAGTAAAAGCGAAAAATTGTTTTCATTTGACGCCTCGTTGCGATTAGATCCTGAAGCGATGAAATTGAAATGTCAACAATTCAACATTTTATGCCGCCACTTTTTTGCGATGGCAAAAGATGAAGAATTTATTATAATTCTGCTTCGTTTTATGTGTGAATATGTTAATAAACATTGCCTTGTGTGTGTGTGGGATATATTTCATGGTGTTATCTTGGTTTCCGCTGCACGTGTGCGTTGGACTATACAGTGTTGTAGTGTGCGTTTCAGTTCCTTGTGTGAGTTGGTGTGCACTTTAAAAGCATTGCCCGTGTGTAGGTCAAAGGGTGTTTGCTGGGGGTGGTTACAGGGTGTAGGGTGTAGTGCGCGGGGGAGGGTGTCAGGTCACTGTGTTTATAGGTGGAATGTTACGCGGCATTTGCGTCTAATCATGCGTTATCACGTTCGCCATGCGCATAATTATCATGTGCTCAATAATCATTAAGCAGTGATTACCAAGTTGGTAGAACGCTCGCCTCGGTAACGACGGTCGTAGGTACAAACCCCGGCTCGCACCTTTGGGATTTTTGGATGTCATGTGCGAATCTCATATTCAACCATGATTGCGACTCGGATAGCACGTAAAGTCAGTCCTGCGCCTGATCTCTCTACGGTCATGTCGGATTGCCGTTCCATCGGACTATGAGAGTGAGGGAAGAGAGAGAGTGTACCTGTGCTTGCGCATATACATCTCCTGCGCAGAATATAGTATATAGGTATATTATAGTCTCCTTTGAGATTAGCCGCCGTGACCGAAATTCGGTCAGGAGGACGATTATTATTATTATTAATTATCATATGGTCTAATTATCAGTAAGCTTTCAGAACTAAAGTTAGCAATACCGTATCCTCTAAAACTTGAGACAGTCCGTGGGCGTTGTATTGCTTTCAGATGTGATCCAACATCAAATCGAGAGTAGGTAGAAAAACTTAAAATTTGTCTTAAAGTTTTGTAACGATAAATCGGTATTTATGCAGGCACTGATCTTGTTAAGAGTGTCCTAAGATCAGAGGCGGTGAGGACGTGTCCTTAGAACGAGGACATTGGGTCACGGTGCTACTAAAAAAATAAATAATCAACAGGCTATTTTTTTTTATTAGGTTTATGAAAATAAGTACATGCAAATCTAACACCAAGCTAACGACATTCTTTTCCCTTTTTTCTCACGGCTCATTAAGTTTTTTTCTTAAAAGGTTAACATAAGCGTTAAGCCGTGAACAATAGCCTTGTTCAGAGGTAAATAACTGAATAAATCTTTCACGTAACGCGCAAAAAGGAAAGCTTGGAGCACAGATCAATGGGACGAATTATCTCAGTAAATAAAGGAAAATAGGTTGACATTTTTCTATGGAAAACGGTTTGTTTTTTAACATGATTAAAGTTCGAAGCCCTTAAATCAACTTTATATGTTTACCTACGAATAATTCGAATGGAATTGAGTCCAATAATAATATTATTTTTGATTTTCAATGTACTGTATTGTAATTACTAACGAGGTTTTGTGTTAAGAAACATGAATTGTGTATTTAAGCCAACTCTCTTCTTGAACTTCGACGAAATTTTCGTACGTCATAGTCTGCTGATTATGATAAAAATATACACGTAATAGGTTAGGTTACCTAAGCAACCTTGAAGATAATCCAACACTTAATACAAAATAAAATTTATTTTATTTTCGGTAGGTATTATTTTATATAGTACGTCCTAGAGCTCTAGGACTAGACAGACACAATAGAGCCTTAGAATTTTAATGATTTCGTCTGCACCGGAACACGTCGTGAAGGCGATCTTATTATATAAAACAAAGTCGTGTTAGTTACACCATTGTAACTCAAGAACAGGCGGGCCGATTTTTATGATCTCTTTTGATTTCGATTTGACTCCCGGATAACAAAATAACTATTAAAACATGTGAAAAATCACTAAAAAAAGAATACTAATCATATTTCATTGTCTCATACATTTGATGACAGCTAGTTGTTATTAAAACTTAAATTCCTTTGTTAATTAATAACAAAATTCTATTCAGCAAAATGCTTATACGCAATAGTTCACAGTCATGCAAATACCATCACATGGTGAGTGTGCTCTGTGTTTCCAGGGTCGTGCTTAACTTATTGAAGGCCCTGGGCACTAGGATTATGGGGATAGGACCCCATACGACTAGGACACAGGATAATTTTATTATCCACAGCGAAAGCAGTGAATAAGAAAAAAAAGACTTTATTTTATTCGGCTGTCTAAGGGGCCCCATAGATCGGGAGCACTTGTCCAAAGTGGCCACGGAAAAGCGGGGCCCCCTATGTTTCACAGATGAAAGATACCTCCAGAATCCATTGTCGTATGCAATCCGATTGTAATTCGACAGTCGACATGTTGTTTGAACAAACCGCGGTTAATCCAGGATATTGTTGATTGTTGTGATTGCGCTTTGCTATGGATTGTACGGGGAGTGAGAATAATGTTTATTTTTTAACTTACTCTTAATATTAAACTTAGAATAAGACCAAAACGTCTAGTAACACTAGACCCCAGTAACATCCAGACCAGAGTAATGCCGAAAGAGCATTCTCGAAAATTGCTTAGACGGTAGTTGAACCAGTACCCACCCGACACAGTAACAAGTATCATCGGCGAAATGTGGGGCACTGCAGTGTACTTCAACCTATCCTATCTGGTATTACAGGCGTGATGGTGTATATTTCTACCAAAGTATAATATATTGACCGTAACACCAAATCTATACATACTACAAATAAATAAAATTGGAGTGTTTGTTTGTAATATTAAAATAACCGCTTTTTACTAAGTGCATTTGGATGTATACACGGTACCTATATCAAAACAACATTTTTTAAATTGTTTGTCTGTCTGTTTGTTCCGGCTAATCTCTGAAATGGCTGGACCGATTTCGACGGGACTTTCACTGGCAGATAGCTGATGTAACAAGGAGTAACTTAGGCTACTTTTATTTTAGAAAAAAAATTGGATCTCACGAAAAAAAATTAAAAGCAATGTTGCAGCGCAGCGCCTGATTAAGTTTGATAGCAACAACCTGCAATGCGTCCCGCGGGCTCAGAACGCGCGAGCAGGCTGTTGTCAATGGTTGTGTCTTTGTTAAATGCCACGCGAACGGACTCGCGGGTAACAGCTAGTAGCAACATAAATCCAAAATCCTGGATTAAATCATTTCGCAATTTCGACATTATACTTACCTACAGACACCTGTATCCCCCACCCTCTCGCTCGCACTAGCGACCTTGTGGGTGGGAGGGAGAGGGGGGACGCCCACGTGCCTATTGTCCAGAATCCTAATGTACATAATGTGATATCACACTAGAATCTAAACCCAATCAATGTCTGTTTGTTTTGGTGATACGGTCTAAGGTAGCTGTAGGAATCGATAGTTTGTTGACTGATGGGTTTAACCACCGACGCAAGGTATAGAGGGGTGTTATAAGTTTTGAACCCTCGTTTGTCTACGGTATCGTAGCTCCGTAATACGTTAGAACATGATCTAACTTAACAAGAACTGTATTCGTACAACGGTATATCTCTACCAAAAGTAAGGGTCTGCAGGTATGATGTTTATTCCAGATTGAGTACTCAAGCATACAGTTACTCTTGTGAGTACATTAAAACTTAAAAGTTGGTGCGATACGCTTCTTGGACACTCCGATCCAGAACAAAAGTTTGTCTGGTATTGTATGTCTGTAATACTTTATAATAGCCTGTGGTTTAAACTCAAAAGAAAATAGTCTAGAAGACAAACTCGCTTAGTGCAAACTTTTGTGTTTCTGCACCATTTAAACTCGACAGTTATAATAATATAACAAAAAAGTGGAAGGCATTTATCTATCGCTAATAAAAATTGTAAACTTGAAATAATTTATCTTCGACTATTAGAATTCACAAAAGTGACGTATTACGATATTATTATTAATTGTGCATCAGTTCCAGTACGGTATCCATAATACAAGCGTTGCTTAGTAATGGGACCGTACAGTTGGCGGTCGTCTGGCGATATTATTATTTCACATTCATTCGTCAAATTACTAGAAAAACTTTCATAGATAAACAACGCCGCCATATGTAAAATAATCACTCGTTTAGCTACCTCTAGCTATAATTTGCAAAGTGTGAGCTATACTTACTGACGCAACCTCCGTCGTTTTAGATTGAATTTTTTATATGATAACTGCACAAGAAATGAAATTGTTTCATTTGCCATTCTTGTGTGGTATAATGGAGGTGTTGCCAACACTTGGCTTTTAAAATGTATTTTATAAGGAAGCTTAATGATAATTGGTACTTTGATTAATAAAAAAATATATAAGCAAGTAGGTATTAAATTCTGTTGTATATTTTTATATTTTTTTATAGCGGGGAAACATGGAGATCCTGGTGTTAACTTCAATAAATGAAATAGAAATTCCCCAACCCGTTCAGTAAAGCGGTGTATGCTTTACTGAAAAAAATACAGCTATGTTGGGAGAACTTAAAAGAAACGGTTTTTAATAGTATTTATTAAATACTAACTGCACCCCGCGGTGTTACCCGCGATAAAAAATATGTCCCTATGTCATTTTCTGACCCCTAAACTACCACTACCTATGCAAAAAACCATGTCGATCCTTTGCTCTATGAAAAATTAAAACAAATCTATCCCACCATACCAACCATACATTTTACCGGGATGAAAAGTAGCCTATGTGCTATTCCAGACAGTAATTTATCTCTGTGCCAAATTTCATCTAGATCCGTTCAGCCGTTCTGGCGTGATTGAGTAACAAACATCCATCCATCTAAACTTTCACATTTATAATATTAGTGTGATAGTGGGATATAAAAAAAATACAACTTCAGTCTTAAATTTTCCACCAAAAAGCGCCTATTAGTTTCCAGCGTTCTGCGAACTCTTCCTAAAACCTACAACCAAATAAGCTGAATATATTTTATATGTTACAAACTTATATACTTCATTAGGAAATCGCCATAACGCGCAACGGCACTGATAACAAAAGTCTTACCGATTTTACTTCACAAATTCGATACATATTACAAATTCATAACTTATATCAGAGTTAAGCGGATAATGTGTATATTAAAGTAATTTCCTCATGCTAAATTGTATGCAGTTCTCATTTAAATTATTTCATGTAGAATACAAACGCAAAATTACAGAAAATATTCACGTAAAAACCTAAAGTTGAAATGTTGATACAATTTATTGAAATTTTATTTCGTTTTATGAGGTACTTACTATCTTTAACAAAAGACATGATAGCCATGTTGGTAGAACACTTGCTTCGGTAACAAGTATCGCTGGTTCAAACATCAGTTCGCACCTCTGGGATTTCATGTGCGAATCTCATTTTCAACCATGATTGTTACTTGTTAAACGGAGAAGGAAAACAAAGCAAGGAAACCTGCATGGCTTAGAGAACCCTTCGAAAGATGTGTGAATTGCGATAACCGCACTGAGCTAGCGTGGTGGACTACGGCCTAATCCTACTCGCGTTGAGGGGAGGCCCGTGCCCAGCAGTGGGACATGAAAAAGGGCTGGTATTATTATTATATATTATTTCTTTTTGTTAATTTGTTCTCCCAGGTGCTTGGGGTCTAATCAAATCCGCGGGCTTTTGGCCAAGCAAGAAATGGTGGGGTGGGGGGTGTTGTGTGTGTGTGTGTGTGTGTATGTCTGTATTAGTGTGTGTGTGCGTTTTATGTTTTATATTATTATTATTATTTTGCTCCCGACTTAATGAGTGATGCATATGGGAATTTATATCGTCTATAATATTGTTGCAAATCATTATGTCACCACAGGATAAAAGTGGTTTTAAATATTGTTAATACTTCAGTTCAATAAAACATACCTACTGTTATTGTTATTCTATACATTTTACTTTTCTATACTAATATTATTAAGAGGTAAAGTTTGTTAGTTTGGATGTAGGGGCTAATCTCGGGATCTACTGATCCGATTCTAAAAATTATTTCTGTTTTTGAAAGCTACATTATTCCTGAGTGCTATAAGGCTTTGTTTCATCAAGGTACCGCGAGCAGAGCCGCAGGCAAAAGCTAATGTTTTATAAATTAACAAGGAAGTAGGTACCACTTAGAGTAGAGCCTAAGACAGATGCTTGGGTGTAATAAAAATATGAATCAAATAATTACTTTTGCATAAAAACGAAAATTCCTTTCCAAAGTAATGGATTTCTTGAATAAATCACTGGATCACTGATTCATAAACCTTTTCCCCAGTAACAGTCAAGGAAAGTAGTTTTGTTTTTTTCCAACGATCCATATAGCATTGCTCTAGATAACAGTTTTTAAAAATTATATTCACATAATTTTGAATAAGTACGTTCTTGAAAATATATAAAACTGTCATTTGTTTTTGAATAATGTCTGTACATCTGCTTTTGTTTACATATTGCAATGCACTTGCTTTGAGTAAGACCATTGGGATCGGCGCCAAAATAAGTGTCTAAACATTGCCAACTCAGCATCCTTCATGACTATCTGTTGATACATTGTCAGTAAGTAAATACTTTAGACGACATTGTAAATAGTGATATATAAACACAAAAAAGTGTTGACATGTTTGATACACTGCTTTTGTTAAATATTCGAATGCAATTAAAAATGAAATACGTCATTGCACCTCCATTTTAATCTGAATTTAAAATGCAATTCTTTTAACAAAAATCGTCCAATTAGATTCGGGTCAATAGATCAGTCGGTTAACTAACAGTTAATCTATATTTTAAACATACATAGTACATAACATTTATGTAATGCCGATTAAATTGTAGAGTGGTTCATTATCTCATAGCAAAAAGCCTGTGTTGTTCTCTCTACTAAGATAGTAATAATTAAGTTTAGAGAAGACTAGAGTTCAAAGATAGAGCAGTAGCGACCTCTAGCCTCGCTACAAGAAACTAGTATCGCTACGACGACACATAGATGGAGCTTACGATTATCCATACAATTCCAAAAACGCACTATGAGAGTTTTCGTAGAGCGGTTTGCTGCTTCGTACTCTACAAGATAAAGGGAAGATATGCTTGTTATTTTTTTATTTTTTTTCCATAATCGTTTTTAGTATCTCAGTAAAATAATATTTATTAATAAATTTATTTCTAAATAAATGAATAAAGAAAATGTATTTCTACACAACACACATGTTTTTTACGATCCCGACGTTTCGGCTGCTTTACAGCAATCATGGTCACGGGAGGACTGGACGATTATTTTTTCCAAAAATAAATGATTCACAACCCTATTTCTTATATAAGTACCTAAATAAATAAAATACTTATGCAGTTTTATACGCAAAAATGCTAACGAATCACAAAGCAGTTGTCATAAAAAACAAAATTTGCATGATAACATTCGCGATACAACCTGCGTCGCGCGTGTTCCGTTGCTTAGCAACGCGTCGCTGTCGCAAGATGGCGCGGGTGACGTCAACGCGCCCCGGCAGGGGGCGGGGAGGGGGGACAAGGTCTCGTTGCCGTCGGCCAGCGATCGTGACACTTCCCAGTGAAAAAGAGTCTCAAGAACCTGAATTAAAGGGTGTCCTTGAAATTGGCGGAAGGTAAAAGTACAAGGTGAAGTTTCTTGTAATGACGACGGTGGAAATGGATTGCCTTCTTATGGGAATACTAATGAAATATATTTATCTATGAATATATTGGTCCGTACAGGGTAGGTACTTATCTAGAGGTAGGGCAGCCTGGAGCTTTTAAGTTATGTAATATCGACTAATTTGAACCCTCGAACGACCTAGATAAGACTCTGTTTAATTTAACATTTCGAAAGGATCACTTGCATTTTTATTACAATTGAAGAAAACTGTGGAAGACTATTCCCAAATGACTTATTGTTATAAGGCTCAAAATCGTGGAGCTATGACATCAGCTTAGCACGCGCGCTTTGTGTCGTTATGTCACTGTTTCAGCTATGTCAAGTTCAGTGAAACAGAAAGTGAATCTGTACGTATTTCAAGAGACATTCTAGTTAGAGCACTGATTTGAATATCACCAATAGCATTCCACATAGAGCACCCGACGGGTTCACTAACGATACAAACTTAAAATATTTATATTATTCCACTAAGCGCACCAACAGTTATAATGCATAGAGAGCTGGGTGTAACCGAAACAAAAATCTTTAGGAAAATAAAATAGTTTTAATTTTTGTTATTGGCGCGTCTGGTGTTATAAGTGGAATACTATGTGTGATATTCAAATCGGTGCTCTAGCTGGAGTGCCCATTTTCAATCGTTGATGTGTTATGTACAACGTGTTTTACGAGCAGCAATTCAATATATTTACACCTACATTTTAACACCTGTCAAAAGGCAAGCAACTGTTTACACATTATCAATGTCACCATATGATCAGGCTGTCATCTCTTATATATTTATGCGTTATCATTTAAAAAATTGCTAAAATGATTAATACTGAAACACAATCGAAAGCTGCACGATTTCCTCAGCCTTCAGCTGAAGCAGTGAATAACAAATTCAGACAAAACACCATAATAATACGTATTAAAATTCCAATTCGTAGTAGCGGAGGTTACTCACGATTAAATAGGTTAGAAGTCCAACTTATGTTTAACAACGGCAATGAATGCCAATTGTTTTATTAAATGAAGCGTACATTGTCACTTTGCAGTGTAAAGACGAAACGAGAACACGTGATCGCCAGCCGATGGATTTGAAACGATGCGATGTATTCGACGGGACACTGGACGGTACACGAACCAAAACAACGATGGAACACCGAGTTGTATCCGTAATATAATAAATGTATTGTCCTTGTTTGTCAAGAGAATGATACATAATGTAGTGTAAACACGTTTCAACTGGAATTAATTGGATATTTGACGGAATATCATTTAAAATTGGATACTAGGTATAATGTAAGTTGGTTATCGAGACATAAACCTTGAAGCTTGAGATATAAGGAGCAGAATCTTTCACTGATCAGTATCGTTAGTGAGCTAGACCTTACGAATTTGACAGCACTTGTGTCGATTATCGACTCTATCTATATAATAAAAATCAATTGCTGTTCGTTTGTCTCGCTAAAACTCGAGAACGGCTGGGCCAATAATATGGAAAAGTTGCGAGGACGAAAAATAAGTCTTTTTTGTGCTTTATATTTCTTACTGTCAGTTGGTCTGTCGAACGTAAGACGAAGGGAGAGTTTTAATGTCGTTAGGATAGGTGATACGAAGTACAGCGGGTCATCTAGTGATATGATAAAGCAAATGAAAATCTATTAGAATCGAACCGAGAATGGTGATCGAGTGTCGCTCGATAGCCGTGACAACGATGACAATGCATGACGTCAGCGTACCAACACGCTCGCACATGCCCGTGCGCATTGATAAAGAAAACCACAACTGCATGCGTGTGTTCGTGTGTGTAAAAACGCGTGTGGGTGTTGGAGATTACATTCTGTTGCGTTTACCGGCGGCGGGATCGCACGATGGTTATTTACTATAGAATTGTAATTTCACACATTATGATATATTTCGTCAATGTTGAGGACAAGGACATTGCCAGTGAGTGCACACGTGAATCAGTTCTGCAGAATTGGCTGTTCGATTTATGAAAGCTGTAATTCGGCAATGACAGTTGCCTATCTTAATATATATAAATCTCGTGTCACAATGTTTGTCCTCAATGGACTCCTAAACCACTTAACCGATTATAATAAAATTCGCACACCATGTGCAGTTCGATCCAACTTGAGAGATAGGATAGTTTAAATCTCAATTTATTTTATATGGCAAAACAACGTTTGCCGAGTCAGCTAGTATGATTATATATTTCAATATATATTTTGCCAGTTTTCCTAGGTGCAACCTATTTAATATTAAGCGCGATTAGATTAGCATTGATCAATGGCAGTCTGTGTTTTTTTTTAAATACAATTGGCGTAACAACCATGAGGAGAAAAAGTTCACTTATTGAGTTGAGGACGGTTTAACATTATATCTAGTAATGGATTTAACTCACACTTAAGTTAGATAAGCAAGTACAGATGTACTTGTTAACTAAACAAGATGAATAGATATTCATTCCTATTAAACAGACGTCCATCGCTGGGCATAAGCGTCTCCCAATGACGTCCACACATCACGGAAATCCCCACTCACATCCACAGGCTTCCTGCGACGCATGCGATCCGATCAGTCTCCTTTAAGGGTCCGTCTTTAAGATCATACTTGCCGTTTTAGAACCTTTCTGCCCCATCGGTCATCGGTTCTTCGAGTCTTCGAGCTATGCCCCATACACTGCCAATTCAACTTTAAATCCACTAAGAGACACTTACTTAACAGATTCTCACAATTTAGTTATTTCTTTTTTTCCCAGTATCACAACAAATTTGTAGTCGCAGTCGCCAGCGATGTTTTTTAATCTTATGCCTGTAGTGGCCATTGTACGGAAGACTTGTGACTGCACATGAAATATGCAAGTGATACTCGCGACACGTTTTGCATGATGCATGCTACCAGTGGTGTGTTTAATCGTTGCTGTCCAGCTATTAGAGCGTTGTATATTGGCAATTTAAACTGTAGAGTAAAAAAATATTATCCTTGAAACAGCAGCTTAAGAGATAGTGACTTAAAAATGTTAAGGATATATCAACACATTAGTGTGCATAATATGCTAACTGTATTGCCGTCTTGCTCGTTCTGGTAATATATAAGCGAGATAATCTTCTCAATATATAGTTAATTCATGATTTACAGCTAGCTAGTCTTTGCCTGATCCCTTCGCGCTATCCACGTCGATACCTCTGTCGTAACTCCTGGCGTCCATATCCACATTAGCTTTAGTGAGATGCATTGCAGCTATCAAAATTAACATCTCTATAAACAGGTCAACGATTATATTTATGATCAACCACAATTTTGGTGTGTTTTATTTTGGACGCTATACAGTTGATCTAGCCCTAAGCTAGGCTTATCCATGTCTTGGACAGTAGACTAAATCTCGTGTCACAATGTTTGTCCTCAATGGACTCCTAAACCACTTAACCGATTATAATAAAATTCGCACACCATGTGCAGTTCGATCCAACTTGAGAGATAGGATAGTTTAAATCTCAATTTATTTTATATGGCAAAACAACGTTTGCCGAGTCAGCTAGTATGATTATATATTTCAATATATATTTTGCCAGTTTTCCTAGGTGCAACCTATTTAATATTAAGCGCGATTAGATTAGCATTGATCAATGGCAGTCTGTGTTTTTTTTTAAATACAATTGGCGTAACAACCATGAGGAGAAAAAGTTCACTTATTGAGTTGAGGACGGTTTAACATTATATCTAGTAATGGATTTAACTCACACTTAAGTTAGATAAGCAAGTACAGATGTACTTGTTAACTAAACAAGATGAATAGATATTCATTCCTATTAAACAGACGTCCATCGCTGGGCATAAGCGTCTCCCAATGACGTCCACACATCACGGAAATCCCCACTCACATCCACAGGCTTCCTGCGACGCATGCGATCCGATCAGTCTCCTTTAAGGGTCCGTCTTTAAGATCATACTTGCCGTTTTAGAACCTTTCTGCCCCATCGGTCATCGGTTCTTCGAGTCTTCGAGCTATGCCCCATACACTGCCAATTCAACTTTAAATCCACTAAGAGACACTTACTTAACAGATTCTCACAATTTAGTTATTTCTTTTTTTCCCAGTATCACAACAAATTTGTAGTCGCAGTCGCCAGCGATGTTTTTTAATCTTATGCCTGTAGTGGCCATTGTACGGAAGACTTGTGACTGCACATGAAATATGCAAGTGATACTCGCGACACGTTTTGCATGATGCATGCTACCAGTGGTGTGTTTAATCGTTGCTGTCCAGCTATTAGAGCGTTGTATATTGGCAATTTAAACTGTAGAGTAAAAAAATATTATCCTTGAAACAGCAGCTTAAGAGATAGTGACTTAAAAATGTTAAGGATATATCAACACATTAGTGTGCATAATATGCTAACTGTATTGCCGTCTTGCTCGTTCTGGTAATATATAAGCGAGATAATCTTCTCAATATATAGTTAATTCATGATTTACAGCTAGCTAGTCTTTGCCTGATCCCTTCGCGCTATCCACGTCGATACCTCTGTCGTAACTCCTGGCGTCCATATCCACATTAGCTTTAGTGAGATGCATTGCAGCTATCAAAATTAACATCTCTATAAACAGGTCAACGATTATATTTATGATCAACCACAATTTTGGTGTGTTTTATTTTGGACGCTATACAGTTGATCTAGCCCTAAGCTAGGCTTATCCATGTCTTGGACAGTAGACTAAATCTCGTGTCACAATGTTTGTCCTCAATGGACTCCTAAACCACTTAACCGATTATAATAAAATTCGCACACCATGTGCAGTTCGATCCAACTTGAGAGATAGGATAGTTTAAATCTCAATTTATTTTATATGGCAAAACAACGTTTGCCGAGTCAGCTAGTATGATTATATATTTCAATATATATTTTGCCAGTTTTCCTAGGTGCAACCTATTTAATATTAAGCGCGATTAGATTAGCATTGATCAATGGCAGTCTGTGTTTTTTTTTAAATACAATTGGCGTAACAACCATGAGGAGAAAAAGTTCACTTATTGAGTTGAGGACGGTTTAACATTATATCTAGTAATGGATTTAACTCACACTTAAGTTAGATAAGCAAGTACAGATGTACTTGTTAACTAAACAAGATGAATAGATATTCATTCCTATTAAACAGACGTCCATCGCTGGGCATAAGCGTCTCCCAATGACGTCCACACATCACGGAAATCCCCACTCACATCCACAGGCTTCCTGCGACGCATGCGATCCGATCAGTCTCCTTTAAGGGTCCGTCTTTAAGATCATACTTGCCGTTTTAGAACCTTTCTGCCCCATCGGTCATCGGTTCTTCGAGTCTTCGAGCTATGCCCCATACACTGCCAATTCAACTTTAAATCCACTAAGAGACACTTACTTAACAGATTCTCACAATTTAGTTATTTCTTTTTTTCCCAGTATCACACAACAAATTTGTAGTCGCAGTCGCCAGCGATGTTTTTTAATCTCATGCCTGTAGTGGCCATTGTACGGAAGACTTGTGACTGCACATGAAATATGCAAGTGATACTCGCGACACGTTTTGCATGATGCATGCTACCAGTGGTGTGTTTAATCGTTGCTGTCCAGCTATTAGAGCGTTGTATATTGGCAATTTAAACTGTAGAGTAAAAAAATATTATCCTTGAAACAGCAGCTTAAGAGATAGTGACTTAAAAATGTTAAGGATATATCAACACATTAGTGTGCATAATATGCTAACTGTATTGCCGTCTTGCTCGTTCTGGTAATATATAAGCGAGATAATCTTCTCAATATATAGTTAATTCATGATTTACAGCTAGCTAGTCTTTGCCTGATCCCTTCGCGCTATCCACGTCGATACCTCTGTCGTAAATCCTAGCGTGCATATCCACATCAGCTTTAGTGAGATGTATGGCAGCTATCAAAATGACCATCCCTATAAACAGGTCCACGATTGAATTTATGATCAACGACAATTTTTGTTTGTCTAAAGCTAGGATTATCTATGTCTTATGCAGTAGACAATGATATAAAAAAAATATGGGTTTAAATGTCCATGAATGTGTTACAAAAATTTGTGCTCATCACATCACAAAGTTTACCCCTACCAGGATTCGAAATTGGGGCCTTTTGTATAACAGGCATGTTACTACCAACCCAGCCAATCGGGTCGGATTTTATGAGGTAACCCAGGATAGCAAAGTTAAAAGTGTAGTGAACTCGCCGCAAGCCCCTTTTTAATGTGTTATTCAGTCAGACCTGCTTCACAGAGTTCATCGCCTTTAACACACGCCGACCTTGCGGTGTGGAGTGGATTAACAGAATCCTCGTAAGGAAATCTAGGGACAATTGAATAATAAGCCGAATGAAACGCTGGTAGGATGTCTGTATCACTTGCAGCACTGCTTGTAACTGTTATGAAATCAATCATGTTTTGTAGTCTTAATCCTTGTAGTGCGACTTCATTTGAGATTGTTTCCATATCCATCATCCTGGACAATCTTTCGATTTGATGTAGAACAAGATTTCGATCACATAATACTAGTCCTAAATATTGGAACGATAGTCCGAACACCTACATACTTTATCTGTCTGTCTGAAAGTCTGTTATACCTATTATTGTCCTCATTGGTGTATACATTGTAAGTATTTGGAATGTAGCTCTAGCAGGAAACAACAAAAAAGCAACCTTCAGCTTCTTGCTAGCACCGCTGCACCAAACGGTCGTCAGCTTCCAACCAATTTGTATTCATGTTATCATGTCTTTACTTTTTTCTACTTTACAATTCATACTAACCTTTGGGCTTAATTCAATATACAATCAGACCAGAAGAATTTCCAACGCAGAATTTACTTTTTTCATTCGTTTTAGATCTTCAGCTTGGTATTACTTTTGTGCCAAAATTAACTTAAATGCACCGGTCAAATTGAAATAGCGTGTCTCTCTCGTATATAAATTGTCTGTTTTATCGGAATAAAGAAAACCTGAATTTTGTTTTTATCAATGCACCCTTTTTGAAGTTAGAATATGAAGTTGTATAGTCATCCGCATAAACCACAAGTAAATTGTAAATTTGAAAAAAATATTTTATAACATCCTTCAAAGACTTTGAAATAAGAAAAAAATGTATAAGGAAATTATTGCGCTCATCAGTGCCTTTAAAACTCACGCTTGTAAGATGCACTCAGATACTAATGACAAAGTTATATATGCGGTTAAAACTGTCGCTTATCGTATAAAATTTGATGTGATCCACCTGAAAATATAACTTGGTGAAGTGAGTTACTGATAAGGCGATGTCAGGTCACTCCTTTGTTATTCAACATGACAATGTCAAATTGTATTAGTGGTTTCTCTTCAGATGGTAATGTGTTGAGCAAGATGGCGCCAGTGCCGATGCTATCTGTAACCGGTGGAGGTAAGGAGCCAGGGTTGCCAGCTCTAATTATACGAGGCTGGGATATCTAGTTTGAGAGTTTTGTTTTCTAGCATAGTTTCACTTGATTATTTTTGTTCCTTGCAAACATATTTCAACCTATTTCTTCTTTTGGAGTTTTGTTTTTTTCTTATTTGAGAATTTCAATGAATTGAAGTGCATTGTTAATTATTTAATAAACACCCAATTGTTTTCAATAATAAAACAAGAATCATTATAAATATATTTACATTCGTCTCGAAATGTTTCGGAAGAATATTTATCGCAAACCATTCTGAGCATTATCTTATCTCGTTGACAATACAGTTTTTGAATTTGATGCCACGTTACTGCTACCGAAAAAAAAAGATTTCTGCAACTGTTTTATTATATAATAATCCGATGTATAAAAGAAAAAAATGAACAATCTTAAGTGTTACCTTTGGCTTTGCTATTTCTTTGTCGACCATTATGTTAATCTACGTCGTAAGGCATGTGATGTAAGAAAATAATATTAAAGCGAAATTTGAAACCACGTTCTCGCGCCGAATCTTTATGAATGCATGTGAATCAAATTACATTACTTGTTAATCAATTATCACTTCTAAGCGTATCTCTTCACGGCATTGTAGTGAGAACTGAAAGTTCTGTTACCAATCGCTAGATGTCGTAACGGGCACACAGTATTCAGGCTCTCGCACCCGTCTGACCCAAAACGCGAATCTGTGTCAAGCAGTTTATTCAATCTGCGGGCCGAGAGTCTTAAGAAACGCTCCAAGCTGAACTAACACCTATATGGGTAGCCGTACAGTTGATTATTCTAGCGCGCCACTCTCATGGGGAACTCGACAACGCCCTTGTAGGTGTGTATCGTTTCTGCCCTTGAACATGGTGCTAACGATGTGTTGGAAGAAAGTGGAAAGATTGTGAGTGTAGACTATTTTGTGGATTGTACTATCTTTCAAGAATATCATTGTTTTTGAATTTTTTGTGGTATATATATATCTACCTATCAATCAGTAGTTTAAGTATATACTTAGGTATATCAAAAGAATTTGACACAAATTACAAAATAAAAAATAAGTATAATTAAAATTTACAATTAAAGTTAAACTAAATAGAAAAAAAATTGAAATAGTACGACACAACAAACTATGTATCAAAAATAACTAGTCCACGTGGAATGGACCGAGATTAAAATTTAAGATTTCGAATTATATTGGGGATGGCCTGAATCAATAAATACAAAAAAAATTAACACTTTAACTGGTCCCCCGGTCCCAATTATTTAATTGGGGCAGACTATTTAGCGGTCCGAGTCGACTATATAGCCCTCAAGTCCACAAAATTAACTACATGCATTTAATTATTATTTAATAAGTGACAGCGTGTACCGAAACTCGAAATCTCAATCGACCTTAAACGGTTTCCTTGCACCAATTACTTGTCCTAGTTTTGCCAGCGCCTCGACCCAACTTAACGTGGATCCAGTAACTAGCATTTCCGTCAACTAAGTAATCTGTACATACACATGATTAACAAATTCGTCGGCAGATCCAACGAACGTGCTATCTCCTCTAGGAAGCGGATCTCCGAGCTCCGTCAACTGTGATAGATAGCCACATCACATGTTCCCTGCCAAAATGACAATCGCGATCAATATTTATTTATATTGTACACATTATTTAGCACGATAAGATTGTGTAGTATCACTGCAATTTATTGTTATCTATGATTGTCGATAGGTGGTAAGTGCGGTCAAGTGTGGACTCGAGTTTTGAGGAATTAAATATTATATTGTCTGTGATTTCGAATTGCTTGATTATACAACATAATCGAAAACCTTTGAAAAAAGTTCCAAATTTAAATTTGAACATATAATTTCAGTAGACAGTCACAGTGTATAGATGGACTGATTTTTTTTAAGATTTTAAATAGAACTGAAACGTTTGAATTTGATAATGGTCATAAATTCATATATTTACTTGTAAAAAGGTTTACATCGAAAATTATATTCTTGCTTTTAAGCAAAGACTTACGAACTAACTTCAGCTATCTTTAAATGATCTAATCGACCAACTACAGGCGACGACGAAATCAATCAAATATCATTACATGTTGCTGGCTGGTCATGACAAATTTTAACATTTCAGAGTGATTCTAAGTGTTTATCAAACTTGTGGACGGAGAAAGATAACGTTAGATTGCAACGTTACGTTTTTTTTATCAGATTCGTTATATAATTTCAAAAAATACCCCGGCTAATAATTTTAATTCCTTTTTCAAATCAAATAAGTTGCATAACGAGTTGCCTTATAAGAAAAATAAAATAAGAATAAATAGCGAACCCGCCGCACCATAATGTTGGCAACATGGAACGCGCGAAAAAAAGTAATGGCCGGTACCAAGGTCGCATAAAGCTGTCCTAGTCACGGAGGGAATTATTTTATACATGGTAAAAATCGAATCGATTCTAATTCGCAAATAGCTATCATCGACGCTACGGCGCACAGTTATATAACATTACAACGTATAAATCACGTAATGTATATACAGACGTTTAATGATACGAACTTTATAGCTATCGAAGCATTTAATTTATGACTGGTAAATTACTAGTAATGCGGCTTTCCATTTCGAATTAAGCTGAGATGGTGCAAAATTACAAGCAAGAGTAAACGATAACGCGCTATAAAAAAAATTACAACGCCTTCAGTTTTTTTAAAATATAATTTCACCGATAATAAATTATTTTTGCTTAAAAAAACCCTGAAGTCAAATGTCATGAAAAAACAAAAAACATTATGATACAAATATTGAGGACCTATTATTTTATTTACCAATTAATATACAATTCCGCATTTTCACTTAAAAAATAAACTGTTTCGGGTTTATCCATCGTTCACTATCATGTATCGACCTTGCAAGTTGCATTGCGAAACCAGAATCTTCTCATCGTAGACCCGTTTCAGATAAGAAAAAAAACGCGCAGTATGCACTCAGATCGCATGGGAACGTCGTAAGCGCATCGTTGAACATTTTTTATGCAAAACTGTTCAACTTTATGTCGATGTGTTAAAGAATGATTTCGCTCTCTTTGGGGGCCTGAAAAAAAAACTTTGTGGATCCATAAACGGGATTGGTGCACCTGTCACGAAGCACCTCCTAGACTGGTAATAGGAATTAGGTTTTAAATGACTAGGATTAAAACTCGCAACCCACTTGTACCATAATGAAAAATCGTAAGTTACCTATGGTTATTATTTAAAAGATTTTAATTTAGCTATCAAATTATAAAGGTTCGGGAGGCGTAATACTAACTCTTATTGTCATCTGTGTCTGGTTAACAACATGAGTTGCCGCTAGATAGAGCTTTGTTTCAGCCTATTTTTATAGATATTATCGTAACACACCCCCTGAGGTCCAAACTGAAGGTTTTCTACATAGCAATGGAGCGCACCATTTGGTAAGTTAAAATGCCGAAACCTAACCTAGTTCCATGAAATTATCATTTTTGATTTATTTTCTGAAAATTATGTTTCTATCATGTGTAATATTATATTAGTATATTAACCATTGTGTGTCTATGAAAAATCACGAGTGAAGGAACTTAAAATAAAACAGTATAGCTTGACTTTTCGAGTACCTTACTCTCAGGATGTTTTACTGATAAGGGTAGAGATTTGATTTAATCATCAAATTTGTCATCAACATCATTATTATCATGTGTACTTATATTTAAAATGACGAAGAAACATTTTACTAGACACTGTTAAAAATGACACTATTTTGTTGCCGATTGCTTCCCTATAAAAAAAGAAGAAAAACCATAGATTAAGAAATATAGTTCTCCTAAACACAGTAATGGGACTGAATGAGACGGGGAGACCTTTTTTAAACAGTTCAGGATTTTAAAAAAAACTGATTTTTTAACAAAACAATAAAATACCAGTTGACGTCATTCCACAGATTATGTACCACCAACAAGATATTTATAATTTACGCACTCATGACGCATATATTCTACGATACAAATAGTATAATTAATACTAGCCCCTTTTAAAGTTCCACTGTTGGGCAGTGGCACTCTCTGCAATGCGAGGGGACTAGGCCACCACGCCACCACCACCACCACGCCACCACCATGCCACCACGCTGGCCCAGTGCACGTTACATATACTCACTTATGAACAAGAGCTTCTTTGGCGAATTTGTTATCATCATGTGATAATCGCAAAATAATTTAATTCAGAAGTAAGTACAGCATTAACATAAACCGTTCCTTACTTCATTATCTACAAGTTTAATCTGATAACGCAAACTAATAAATACGTATATAAACTAATATTTATGTCCGTTGATTACCTTCTAATATATTTTTAACGACGCAATGTAAAGCAAGTGGTTATAAGTTATTATCTATACATATAAATAAAATTGGAGTGTCTGTTTGTAATATTAAAATAACCGCTTTTTACTAAGTGCATTTGGATGTATACACGGTACCTATACCAAAACAACATTTTTTACAATTTTTGCCTGTCTGTCTGTTTGTTCCGGGTAATCTCTGAAATTGCTGGACCGATTTTGACGGGACTTTCACTGGCAGATAGCTGATGTAACAAGGAGTAACTTAGACTTGTTTATTTTAGAAAAAAACATAGGATCTCACGAAAAAAAATTAAAACCAATATTGCAGCGTTGCGCCTGATTAAGTTTGATAGCAACAACCTGAAATGCGTCCCGCGGGCTCAGAACGCGCGAGCAGGCTGTTGCCAACGGTTGTGTCTTTGTTAAATACCACGCGAACGAAGTCGCGGGTAACAGCTAGTTCTTAATACTTTTACTGTGTCACTTAATTGCTCCATGGACCGGTCTGTGCTGGCTCGGTAGCAAGTAGCAACGACTCTAAATTACTATCTACCGAGCGATGCGTCTGCGCAGTTTGCGCTCTCAGCGGCGCGGTGGCGCGCCTGATTGGTGCCCTAGTCTAGTGGCCTAGGGTTGTCATGTGCTACTTTTTATACAACTTATAATGTGCCAAGAGGATGCGCGTCCTGATAACCGTGCAAAATAAAAAGACTCGATAATGTAATATTAGTGTTTGGAATCGAAACATCCCAAACAATGGTGACTAAAATTGCCGACACTACAAAAAAAAATATCTCTGACCTTTTATTCTCAAACACATGTTTTCATATATTTCTTTGAACATTATTTTTGACTAAAACCAAATATAACGGTATCTCACGAAAGTGTTGTTTTTTTTTCAAGAACCAGCGTGAAAACCTTCACTCTACATCGTGGGAGATGAAACAATCAGTTTCGGTATCTAACAAAAGGAATATTTTTTTTTACTTTAGTAATTTAATTATCTACAACATGTGTAGGCTTTTGTAATAATGATATAGTTACAGGCGAAATTAATGGATATAGTGTAAATAGGCAGGGAAGTACATAACATGTAATTAAAAAAATAAAATAGTAGCGCAGCACTAAGTTCATTGTTAGCCACAATTTAGTTATAGTTACAACCCTAACAGAACAGGTGGCTATAGAAAAATCCTGCTTTGCTACCATGATACCCTATATCTAAGCAACTATCTAGGGTCACCCCCTACTTTAAACTGTAGATTAAATATTACTTACATACAAATCCCTAATTAATAAATGTATATTGCCAAGGATTAGAATATTACACTACACAACAAATATTACAAATAACTGGGTGTCATAATCGTTAGTTAACTTGTCATTTAACAAGAGGCGTTGTCAATGATGTCATTGTCGAGGCTCAGCAGACGAATTGACACAATGTATATATGACAAATTGAATTATAATGTATGTTTAGTGTCTTTAGCCTTACTTACTAAGGCATCTAATGTTAGTATATCACATTTGATCTTACGATTAAACTGTAAATAATACAATGTAATTTCTATTGTATCACGTAATAGATTAGGATGGGATTAGCTAAATATGCCAACAAATATATCTTTTTTTTTTTATGACACAATATTAAAAATTATTAAACCTCTTTGATTTTGACGACCTGATAAGCGCAGTAGGTAGTACCCTGCTTTCTGCTCCAAGGGTCACGGCTTCGAATTCTGGTAGGGACAAGCTCTGTGTGATGAGCGTGAATGTTTTGACCCGAGTCATGGCTGTTTAATATCTATATTAAGTATTATATACTGAGTTAGCCCCAGTCCATTGTAGGGTACCCATAATACAAGCGTTGCTTAGTGTCGAACCGTATAGTTAGTGTGTTCGTCTGGCAATATTATTATATTATATACTAGCTGACTCGGCAAACGTTGTTTTGCCATATAAAATAAATTGAGATTTAAACTATCCTATCTCTCAAGTTGGATCGAACTGCACATGGTGTGCGAATTTTATTATAATCGGTTAAGTGGTTTAGGAGTCCATTGAGGACAAACATTGTGACACGAGATTTATATATATTAAGATTATTGCTCAAAGCAACAAAACTAAGTACTTACCGCAACAATATTAAAAAACTGCATGTTTCGAACATGCAGTTTTTTATCGTATTTTCTACTGTAAATTTCATGAATTCTAGTCTATAATTATCTTTTCCTATATTTTTGTCTATGATACTTGTAGCTCGCATATTTTTTCAGTCCCTTTCTGCATAAACTAACCCAATCATATCCAATCCCGGGTACCCGGGTACCCGGCTATCCAAATAGTTAAGCGAAAATGAACCCAATATCTCAGTATTCACTGACGAACGGCCTCTGAAACCCCGAAAATTTATTACTTTGGTCCTTTATACCACAAATTCTGTAGATCATGTTCAGTCATCTAAGCAATGGGTATAACGTCGATCAATCTTAATCTCTAAAGATAACCAAATGATGTTTTATGATGGAGATAATGCGAAAAGTAAACAATAAAATAATTTGCGTTTTATTTTCATAAAATTAATGTCTAGAATTGCATATTCCTCATCATCACGTCTGCGTTGCGTTGGAAGGAGCAGGAATTCACGGAGAATATTTTTCAAAAGAGGACTTTGTGTCTTACTGAACCGTATTAAACTTCCAAGGCCTGGGAACTACTCGCAATGGAATGAAAATCGTATCGCGATAGACATTTCTGACCAGGTTTACCAGAAAAATGTCAAATGTGACGTACGATCATGGCACCCTCATTAATTTTGAATCAATTTAATTCGCAGACCTATGCAAAAAAATAATATAAAACTTACACGAACAGGGAGCCGAACTGGTCCAACGAAGCAGTCGACTCTATATACTTGGTTTATGTAAAATCAATACGTCTCAGGATAGCAAAAGTTCAAGGCTGAAATATTTCGGACTAAACAACTTGTTTTTTGATCAAATTAATAATTCATGTTGTTCATTTTACTTTACGTTACTAATTATTGTTTTATTATTATAACCTTTAAGCTAAGTCGGTCAACAAAAGTGTTCTCCAAGTTTTTACGATCGATTTGAATGAGGGCATTGTTCTAAAACATACTCACGTAGATTCGTGACGTAAGCTCCTTCAAAATCTCGTTGAATACTCAACGGACCTCCGCACTCTACGCCAGATTTGGACCAGTGCTCTACCCGACAGCCGTGTCTTGAATTCATTCGGGTTTACGCCAAAACTTGATCAGAACATACCTGTAACAAAGTCAAAGTCAAATCATTTATTTCGTATAGGCCTACGAGGGCTTACAAATTGCCACTAACAATTTTTTTTCTTAACTCTACAACCGGATCGGAACGCGACCTCAACTGAGAAGATCTGGCGAGAAACTCAGCGGTCTAGTCTTTTTTAAATACGATATTCATCATCATTTCATTAATCATTTACACTTTTCTTTTGAAAAATGATCATGTTTTCTATGGGGATTAGATTTTTTTTATATCACAATAAGTGTATTCAATTACTATGACTCATCATATGAACTAGATATACGGCATATAAATATTACCTACATTGAGATATGACCTGCCGTCGTCGTCACGAAGTGACACAGACTACATTATGCGTGCTCTAAGGTCGTTTCCTAAGCTGTCGACCCAGTAAAGAGTTGGGGCGAGAAACTACATAGATTGGAGTTAATGTAGGTAATAATTGTAGAGTACCGCCCTAAAACCAACCAGGGTAGGTTATACTATTTTTTAATGGACCTTGCGACAACATTCAAAGTAGAAAAACATCGCAATAAATGTTTTTAACAGACGATAAAAAGGAGGACTTTTTCGATGTAAATCGGCGATTTCGTGAAAAAGCGAGTATCGGGGCGGCAATGTTACATTATACGAACAATACTTAAAATAAACAAGCAGTCACTTACAATATTAATTAAAATCACAGAGAAAATGCATAAAAAAAACAAGCAGATATTCAGTCTCCCATGTGGGAGAGAGCCGGCTGATGTGCGGGTGCTTCCTACCCGCGACAACCACACCCGGTGGTCACCTTTAAAACGTCATCAACTCCGGAGACGTCGCACTAAACCCACCAAAACCAATACCTACCTACCTATTCCAACTAAATTACTCAAACATAATTATATTTATACATCTTTTCATAGAAGAATAGAATCGGTAAAACCCATAACAGAATTAAGAGGAGAATACCAAAAACAACAGTTCACCGGTTCAAACAAAGGGTGACTAATAGACAGATATTTAAAAGCTGTGTGTACCTACTGAAACGTAATTGCGATGAACGCTCGCTCGACAAGATGTCGTGTCAAACGGCTATTGCAGAAGTTAAACTGCTACGGTGTTCACACTAAGCGGTTAATAATATAGTCTTTAAGCTGCACATCCGAACTGTAGCGGAGCGTATTTTTTCTATTAGACCTTTCTAATGATCATGGAAATAACTAGGCGATACTTTGGAAATCCATAGCTAAACAAATGGGGCTAGAGGGACCCACCACTGATCCTCGACTTGTAAACTTTCCCAATTATAAACCAACAAGTTTATCGGTAATATAATTAAAGAAGCCAACAGAAGCGAACTCCTCTAAAATGTCAATCGAGGATCTGTCTGTCATGAGTGTAGGGACCCGAATTAATATTCATTGCTGGGCACACCGACTTAATCAATGGGGTATTTACACGTTTTTCTAGAACTAGGTTCTCTCAGCCATGCAGGATTCCTCACGATGTTTTCCTTTACGGTTTTTTTACCAGCCCTTTTAATGTGTCACTGTTGGGCACGGTCCTCCCATTAATGCAAGGGGGATTAGGCCATAGTCTACCACGCTGGCCCAATGCGGACTTCATACGTCTTTGGAGGGGTTCTTAGGCATGCAGGTTTACTCATAATGTTTTCCTTCACCGTTTAGCATATGATAATCATGGTTGAAAATGAGTTTCGCACATGGAATCTAGAAATCCCAGAGGTGCGAGCTGGACTTTGAACCTACAAGTCTTGTTTTGAAGGAAGTGTTGTAGCAACTTGGCTACCACTGCTTAGTACCTAGTACCGTAATGTTATCGGATATATGCTGACCGCTCATGAAGAAAACTGTTCTACAAACATCATGTAGTCCTATATGCGTAGGAAGTTTGCTGGAGGAACCCTTATGAACAAAGCGCGAAATCAGGACATCAGAGGAACCTTCAGGACATCAGAGGAACCTTAATAGTTACAATATTACACAGATACCAGGTAATCTGGTAGTTGACGTTTCAGAAAAGCGAACTCTACCGTAAGATAAGGAGAGCAGACTACAAAGAAAATTAGCAAACGATCGACAGAAGACAGTTTCCTACAACTACTGAATACGATAATTTAACTTGTAAATATTACACAGAACATTTAAAACGTATAGTATTTGAAGTAACCGCATTATAAAGTTAATGTAATTGAATTAACAATGATGGGCACTCATGTTATCGAGATATTCAGGGTGAGATGTCACGGCCCGTCTGTGTTGTGTTTACAATTATATGTTAACCGCTCTGTTTCTTGTCAGCTGTACTGCGCCAAATCGTTCTAAATGGAGAGAGAGAGTAAAAATATGCTTTTGACCTACATATATCAAAGACAAGAAGTGCTTTTTAAATGTTATGTCATTTTTTGTGTCTATGTGAGTAGGTAGTAACAATTATGTCTATTTTAATAACCGACTTCAAAAAAAAGGAGGAGGTTCTCAATTCGGTTGTATTTTTTTTTTCAAATTATATTGCCAGCGCATTGAAGGAGGGTATAGTAATAGGCTCGCCCTCTATTAGGTACATTGGCAACAATACAATCCTTAAATTGTGGGTGCATTGCAGTGTAGTGCTTTTTATGCTTACTCCTTAGAGGAATACATGCGTAATGAGACCTGCATATACAAGATGTAAGTGACATGATAACGAAATCTTTGGGTACTACCGGTTAATGATTATAATAAAATGAGAGAAATAATTTATGTTGAAAGTCATTGGTTGCAAATGTTGTAATTTTTGAGCGCGCAATGTATTGTAAAGCACGCGATCACAACACAACGCTCCGCGCCAGCCCGAATCGTGCGAGTGACGAGCGCGCTCGAGCGTATCAAGTTTTAATTTATATTGCTGTCTTCGGTCTAACTAAATTATAGTTTTTGCCTTAAAATTGTATACGTAATAGTCACAACATACTTTACCGAGTTTATTTTAGAGAAAGGCTTCCACGGAACAAATTTTCCATAATTAAAAGTCAATGTACGAAGACTTACGGGTAGCTCTACATTGATGGTAGAGTTGAATAAAAGCTAACAACTTTTAGGGGTCTAGGAATACATAGAGCTAATACATTTGTATTCTTATTTATACACGACTCTAGATGTAGAGCTATCAGATATTTCTATGAAAAGTTTCAGATCTACGTCGTACAGTATGTTGCGAATTGGTAACAAATCATGCAGGCCGGTACACGTATCAAGTTTTTGTAATAACAAGGATTGCATATAAATAAGGAAATTAAATTTTAAATTCGCGTGGAAATTTTATTTAAAATACGCGTAAGTAAACCACAATCTGTGTAAATATATCAACTTATTTATTACTTATGTAATGTATTATTCATGTTATTGAACAAATACATGAATCCATATTACAATTGTATCTTAATTTTGAAGGCCAAACTGATCTTAGACTCCATATTAAGATTATTTAAAAAAAATATTACTTTTAGCCGTTGAACGTCATGATCGTGTGGTATAATCAAATATTAATTCGTTTCGATTCGCAGCGAACACATTTAACAACATCGACAGAAATAATACGAATGCAACAAAAAATAAACGAACAACAAAAACAAACAATCCAACATGGCGGTCGGTACGTCACATACCTACTATCGGTCGCGGCCACGTTATCACCGGCGCGTAGACGATCCGTTTTTAGAAATATTAATTCAGTAATAACTGCTGTACTATTTTTAGTCCAGCCTAGTCTAAAAATACAGCGACTGTAGTAGCGAACTGTGACGCTTACTTGATAACACTCATGTAACGTAAGTGTCAATGACACGGTGCAATTTATTGGTTATATTGGTCACGATTGACATAGAACGACGTCGCTGAGGTTATCGTCGGCGAGTAGAGTAGTTAGTCGATCGAATGTGATGCTGGAGAACTTGTATCCGATCCGGATGTAGACTTAAGAGAAAAAAAAATGTAATGACAATTTGTAAGTGCCCCCGTGGACCTATACGAAATAAATGATTTGACTTTGACTTTGTAAGTATTGGTATTTTAAAAATGATACTGGTTGAAACACAACCAGGAGTTGTAATTTTCCGTTTGTTTTTGCTTAATTGCGCAGCAAAAACCGATTGTTTTAATAAACAAGTAATTTTGCAATACCTCGGCACAGATGCACTGAGCTATCGTTTCTTATTGACGGCCGTATTAGCTCAGTTGATAGTGAACCTGCCTTCTGCGCCGACGGTCCCGGGCTCGAATCCTGGTAGGGACAAACTTTGCGTGACGAACATAAATGTTTGTGCCCGAATCATGTATGTTTAATATCTATATAAGTATTATATACTGAGTGCCCACAATTCAAGTGTTGCTTAGTGTGGGACCGTATAGTTGGTGTGTTCGTCTGGCGATATTATTATTATTATTTGTCTCTCTCCACACAGGCTATATCCGGACTATTGGAAGGCTTGCGCGGGGACATGGGTCCAACACGTAGTGGCCCTTTTTGAGAATTTTAATGTTATAATCACACATCAGTGTGCGTATCTCTGTATACATTTGGGTAATCACTTACGGCCAGTGAGCGTCGACATTAACACTGTCCGATTCTATTATCACTCGATTTAAATTCACTTCACGAGGATACATTAGCAAATTAATAGTTTGGTTACGTAACTGGTTGTCCACTATTCCGACTGTAATCGAACGCGAGACGTGCCCGAGTGAGTAGCAAGGTCGACTAGTCGACATTGACCGTGAAGTTACAACATCAACTTACAAAAAAAACTTACTTATTATGTTTCCGCAAATCGAGACCGCTTCGCCTCGTACCAAAGTCTCGTTGAAAAGTGGAGGCCGAGCTACGTCATCGATTAAGATCACTATTGTAAACATTCGCGCCGATTGTCGTATAAAAAAGTAGTTTAATGTGAGACTGTTTAAGGTTGATATTAAATAGTATTCGTTAAATAGTTTAAAGTTTTTTTTTATTTGAAAGCGATACCGTGCGGGCAATTAAATTGAGAATGACGTGCATGGAACAAATGGAGCAAAGACAAAAAGCACTTCTTTTTTTTAAGTCGGCAATCGGCTACAAAATAGTGCCATTTTTGCCAGTATCGAGTATTTCTTGGTAATTGTCATAAAATTATAAGTAACCCTGATGATAATGATCGTGTGGATGAAGATGATGTTAATGGAATTGATCCCTTGCCCCTATCAGTAAATCAGTGGATACTTTACTGAAACTTTATTACCGGACATATTAGGAGGACTTGAAAAGTCAAGATATACTCTTTTAATACAATTTATTCATTCGTGCTCGTTTTATATATGTATATAGATAAATTTATTATAATGGAAATTTTTAAATAAATTATTATTTTATCCTACCAAATCTTAATTATTAGACAGTAACTTAAGGGATAGCGTAATTGTTTGCTCATTAACGAACAAAAGTTTTTAATACGTACTATATTATACATATACCAACACAATATTGAGTAACTATTTGTTATTTTATTTTATTTTATTTTTATTATCCTTGTATATATGTATTAAATAAATAAATGGGGTTCATTTAGTTTGGGTATTGTGTGATCGTGATAACTTGTCACAAAGAAACTTAAAGTGCTCTAAGCTTAAGGGTTTCATCACACACAGAAAGTGCCGAATCTATCTATCTTTAACACATGCCTATGCTTAAGTCTGTGATTTCATGGTTGTTTAAAATACAACTTTACGCGTGTTGTTTTCCAGTTTAAACTGGCGAAGTACATAGGCATCAACAATATGTGAATTGAATGAACTGTTTCAGAAATGTATACTAATATTATAAATGTGAAAGATTGGATGGATATGGATAGATGATTGGATGGATGTTTGTTACTCAATCACGCCAGAACGGCTGAACAGATCTGGATGAAATTTGGCACAGAGATAGATTATAGTCTGGAATAGCACATAGGCTACGTTTTAGCCCAGTAAAATGTATGGTTCCCGTGGGATAGACTTGTTGCGATTTTTCATATAGCAAACGATCGACATGATTTTTTGCGCGGGTAACACCGCAGGGCGCAGCTAGTGATTAATAAACTTTGAATTGTTTTGATTAATAATTTTTTCGTTCTCATTTTTACGATGTAATATTATTTTCTGCTATGTAATAAGACTCACACATTTAGAAATACAAATGTTATAACGAAATGGCAAACAGTGTATCCTGTATGTAAGTATCCTGTCATTAGTCACCTCTTGCGTCTCGCAGCAGGAAAACGGAGGGACTACTCTAGCCCCGGCACACACACAGACAAAGTGATACATTGAAGAAATATAATGTATATACACATCTACATATACTGGAATGTGCCAACTAATTAATAGTATACTTAATAATGTTGCATAGCTCTACCACCCACATAAATTAACGAAGAATTTTAAGGACAAAATGTAGAGATAGTGTGAACGAGAGCAATTATTTATTACTTGCGTAAGTACGTAATATTATACATTCTGAAAATCATGCATATCGTGTATAGGATCCCAAGTCTGTACATAACTGACTCGCAATGGAATACAAATATCTTCTCACTTATCACTTTGGCTATTTGAAATAGGTACGGGAACACAATCGACAGTGTCGATTACGATGTCATCACGTTTCAATTATGTGTAGGCATGGCCCATGTAGTCCATAAACGGGTGTATATAATAACTTGAGGCTGACCAACTGACTAGAATTATAGCAAATACATAATAAATTACAACGAGTGGGTTCAACCAAATTATGTCGCCAGTAGCATGTGAAAATGCTATTAATAGACGTTCCAGAATCCAAATTTGGTGCGAGCCAATTGTAAGACAAGCACCAAGTCCATTTCAATTAACAAAAATTATATTAATCTCTGGATGGCGCCAATGCATCATGGCCGCCATGACTTTACGACAGTGTAGCCAACATGACGACCCTGTACCAACGTGACTTTGACGATAGATTAAACGGGTGTTATCACTATATATGACGGCCTGATTAGCGCAGTTGGTAGTGACCCCGCTTTCTGTGCCGAGGGTCCCGGGGTCCAATCCTGGTAGGGACATACTTTGTGTGATGAGCACGAAAGTTTGTACCCAAGTCATGGATGTTTAATATCTATATAAGTAATATATACTGGGTTCGCCCTTAGTCTATTGTACGGTACCCATAATACAAGCGTTGTTTAGTGTGGGACCGTATAGTTGGTGTGTTCCTGTGGCGATATTTATTTATTTATATTCACTCAGTTGTATATCGTCTGTGTGTCTCTAGAAAATCTGAATCCAAGCTCAACACTGCCAGTTTTATTTTGAACTAGCTGCGCCCGGCGGTGTTACCTAGCCTATGTGTTATTCCAGACTATAATCTATCTCTGTGCCAAATTTCATCCAGATCCGTTCAGCCGTTCAGGCGTGAAAGAGTAACAAACATCCATCCATCCATCCATCCATCCATCCATCCAAACTTTCACATTTATAATATTAGTATAGAAGTATAGATAAATGTATGTAACAATAATATTTCAGAGAATGAAAAATACTATTTTTATTAACCGACTTCAAAAAAAAGGAGGAGGTTCTCAATTCGGTTGTATTTTTTTTTTTATGTCTTAGATTCCAATATACAGACAAAAATACATTGGTGTTTAGTTTTAATACATTCACATACATTTTATGGTAATACGATTACCCAGGCATTACGTCATCTATTATACTTATTTTGCGGGTTCTTTCTAAACATTTACTAAATAAGATCGTTTCAAACTTTATGTTATGTCTGGTTAGCAAAGTATAGATTCATCTCATTATGTTAGCTAAAATGAATCTGTGATAAAGTGAATGTGTTGCTATGAATGATTAAAACGAACTTTAAATATAAGGTACCTAATTTTTGTTAAGACTATGAATAATAAAAAAAATACCACCGAATTGAGAACCTCCTCCTTTTTGATGTCGGTTAAAAACTAGTAATAGATGTTATTAGAGCAATTTGGTAGCTGTCTATAACAATCTTCGTCTAGTTTTATAAGATAATGTTTAAACACCTCCAACATCCTAACCAAATATTTATATACAAAAGAGTACATTTAAGAAATACGTACATAAAAAAAATAGACCTACAGTTTGTAGTATAGATGTTAATCAGTACATTTGTGGTTTATAGTGCGTGGATGTGACCTTGTACGACCGTCCAATATATTTCATTATTCATTATTTCGCATTAATTTGTATGGGACCGTATGTTTTTTGTTCTTCTGGACTGTGTTGTTTTGAATTTAAACACCTTTATTTTGTTTAGCTCTGATGCTCGGTTCAGGTAGGAAGCAATGACAAAAAAACAATTGTTTAAGGTAGGTATTACACGCTGTTTGATTTCATAGGATTTCATACACTTGATCGTTATTAAGAATAATAATAAAATATTACTTGTACATGTCTATAACGAAATACATTTTAATATATATCAAATTATTTTTAAAAATGAATGTGCAAAGTTGGAATTAAGAGACACAGACTTACCTCAAATTTCATATTGAACGGAATAATCTTTAATTTGTTAAAAAAACCGTCATTTTCATCAACAATATTTATGCTCCAAGTATGTTTAAAAAAAAACATAATCACATTTAATGCCCGCGCCATAATCACCAATTACTTATCACAGTCGATATTCGCATTTAGCTACGTCACACCAAGGTCACATCGCAAGGAAGTGGACAGACAATAAGCGAACGATTCTGCAACTGCTCAAGTAGGAAGTCTAGTTATCACGACAATCGCCGACTACTATGCAAACCAGATAAGCGTTGTTTATGGATATCATTGTATATTTTAAATAATCGAATAATGACATCGATTTTGTAATCGATTGGGTGGCAAATCGCGTGCTGTTTTCTTCTGTGGATTTCGTAAATGGCGACTAGGTAAAACAACTAGCTAATTGTACGGCAACTTATACATATAATAATAATAATACCAGCCCTTTTCAATGTCCCAGTGTTGGGCACGGGCCTCCCCACAATGTGAGGGGGATTAGGCCATAGTCCACCATAGACAATTCTAATTTGTGTTTATTTTTAGTAGTAATTGATAAAATATATTATTTTTGAAACAATTACCTACCTAGGCTGTTAGAATTTCAATCTATACACATATAAATAAAATTGGAGTGTCTGTTTGTAATATTAAAATAACCGCTTTTTACTAAGTGCATTTGGATGTATACACGATACCTATACCAAAACAACATTTTCTACAATTTTTGTCTGTCTGTCTGTCTGTTTGTACCGGGTAATCTCTGAAATGGCTAGACCGATTTTGATGGGACTTTCACTGGCAGATAGCTGATGTAACAAGGAGTAACTTAGGCTACTTTTATTTTAGAAAAAAAAATAGGATCACACGAAAAAAAATTAAAACCCTTGTTGTTGATTAAGTTTGATAGCAACAACCTGAAATGCGTCCCGCGGGCTCAGAACGCGCGAGCAGGCTGTTGCCAACGGTTGTGTCTTTGTTAAATACCACGCGGACGAAGTCGCGGGTAACAGCTAGTTGTATATAACTATGGAACGCTACTAATGACTTTAATTTCCATCAAGTAGGTAAGTACTCTTAAATATTGATAATAAATAATCAGCAGATTACATCCGATATTTAGATTAACATACTGCACGAAGTGATAACAATTATGATTACTCGTATGAATTAGTTGTTTTGATTAAAAAAAAAATTTTTTTTCAGGTTCATTGAAATTAAGTTATGTGAATGAAATTATTACTGCTAATGTATTTAAGTTACATTCAGTACTAGCTGATACCGGCGACTTCGTCCGCGTGGTATTTAACAAAAAAGTTTTTCTAAAATAAGTCACTCCTTGTTACATCAGCTATCTGCTAGTGAAAGTGAAAGTCAAAATCGGTCCAGCCATTTCAGGGATTAGCCGAAACAAACCGACAGACATACATACAAAAATTGAAAAAAAAAATGTTTTGGTATATGTACCGTGTATACATCCAAATGCACTTAGTAAAAAGCGGGAATTTTAATATTACAAACAGACAGTCCAATTTTATTTATTTGTATAGATAAAAGCAGCCTCTCCTAGCGACATCTTTTGAGTAAGTTGTCATGTCCAGCGCACCCTGGGCCACCCTGGACACCCGGATTGGTCAATCCTTTCAGCACGGTAGCAATAAATTTATCTTATCGATGACACGATTATTAGAATATACAAGAAGTTCTTCTTCTTTCTTTACGAAATGAGATGCGATGAAATAAAATGGATTTGAAAATGGCCAGTTCGGTATGTTTGTAGATTTGACACAAGCCATCAATGTAGCTTTTGAATAAAACAAGTGTTATCTGTGGTAAGGCTCAAATATAAGTTCAAATAGTATCGTAGCTTTTCTTACCGTAGATCAAGAAATTAGGTAGCATTATACGTGTTACGTATTTTAATTGAATAAATTAAATTGGATAGTTTAAATTCAAAGCGGCGTAATAATATACAAAGAGGGTAAAGCTTTTCTCATGTAAAATCTGACACTAACTATTGTTGCGGATCTTTTGTTTCGTGGCAACAAATCATAACAACGCTGTACCAACCATCGGCAACCTAACTGGCACAGTCACGGCATGTAGTAATAAACACGTAAATTCCAACGCAAGCGGCCTGAATCACTTGACATTGAAAAGCTCAACCAAAACCTGAAGCGGCCGAATTTTAGGGTGGCGGTACACGGGTGCTGCCATCGATCCCGTGGAAATGGGGTCGGGCCCGCACCGCTCGTGACCTTGGTAGCCGGAGGTGGCCGAGCGTTTCCGAAAACGCCCGAACCGTTCATTCATTCGGATACGACCGCCCACGTAAGGGCCATGCCGGGCGGATTTTCAGCGGCAAAGCCTCCGCGCCGTCGCTTTTAATGATGTGTACTTAATGTTCCACGGGTTCTGAATGTTCGAGATAGGGGCAGGTTTCTTTTTGCTGTTTCATGCGTTCACAGCTGGGTCAAGTCAGATATGAAAGTTATAGTTGGGAAAATGTGAGGTTGTATTTTTCCTTGCCTCAGGATAATATATCCGTTAAAAGTCCAAAGACATCAACATCTAATAGTTTAACATAGGCATTAGAAAGACTTTTGCTTTTATAAAAAGTACATGATCAGCACAATGTATCTGTAGTAAATAGTAGTCCGATTTCATGTATATGCTAATTATTCAGTGAGATTTAAAAACGAGTATATTAGCATTGGTTATTATCTCCATAAATGGAGCAAAGTAAACGAAAAGGGATTGCCGATTGCCTTGCGTTTACCGTTGTCAAAAAGCTTCCAAAATACTTTCAAAACGACGTTAAAAACAAATTAATTATCACATGAAAATAACTACATACATTGGCGATTGGCTTATCCTTTCATTGAAATGGTAAACAACTCTTTTTTTATGGACCCAATAGAAGGAGGAAGGCTACGTAATACTGAATTAGCATGACGCTATTATAAAGTGGAAATGCGATAGGCAACTGTGCACTGATATTCTAGGTCCTGACGAGGCCTAGCCCAGGCGTGGCTTGGTCAGTGTAGGTCCTGACGAGGCCTAGCCGAGGCGTGGCTAGGTCAGTCTAGGTTCTGACGAGGCCTAGCCGAGGCGTGGCTAGGTCAGTCTAGGTTCTGACGAGGCCTAGCCGAGGCGTGGCTAGGTCAGTGTAGGTCCTGACGAGGCCTAGCCGAGGCGTGGCTAGGTCAGTCTAGGTTCTGACGAGGCCTAGCCGAGGCGTGGCTAGGTCAGTCCATCTGCGGCCGTCCGTTAAACAACACGCTCGTGTTTAAATCCCATTTTATTGGTCTCATTTAGGTTTAACGCTAGCCAAGAAAAGGTACCACATTGTGTACACGTCTTACACCAGTGGCACTATAGACACCTTGAATATAATGGCTGAACCATGTAGTAAAATCAAAATAGTGGTACCACCAGCATGGGACCCTGTAGTAAACATCATAAAATCCAGAACCAAGCGTACCATTGCAAGACCTCAAGACACAGTGAGCTCTTTCTGCGTAGATCGGACCGCAAGTAACAACTAAATATGAGGGTACCCCCGTCAAACTTTGACACTAGGACGTCAACCACCTCAGTCCTCCCGTGACCATGGTTGCTGCAAAGCAGCCGAAACGTCGGGAACGTAAAATAAAAAATAAACCGCGATAAAATCCTTAAGATTAGTTTTATTTCAATCATAGTGGAACCGTTTAACTTTTGAGATTTACCGTAAGATGGGAGACAGGAGGTCCACGTTCTCACCTCATGCATAGTTTTATAGGAAAATCTCTTCATTGCGTTTGGTCTGAGTTAGTAACAGCACGAAGACATATCAATATATCACCTAAGATAAACATGATGCATCAACAAACAATAGACGCAGTCAACATGAGAAAGCTGCGGAAGACCCTGTTACAGACAATGCAGGGTCGCCTTATCGTTATCAATATTTGCACGTGACCTTAGGAAAATTTATTATTCTAATACATCATTAAGTAACTATGATAGATACGACGGCTTTTGCACTGAAGGTGCAAGTAGTTATGAACACGTACATGTTATGTATAAAATAACTGCCGATAGTGCAGTGATAGCCAAGTTGGTAGAACGCTTGCCTCGGTAACGAGGATCGCAGGTTCAATCCCCGGCTCGCACCTCTGGGATTTCATGTGCGAATCTCATTTTCCACCACGATTATCACTTGCTAAACGGTGAGAAAAACATCGTGAGGAAACCTGCATGTCTGAGACAACCCCTCGAAAAGATGTGTGAAGACCGCTAACCGGCACTGGGCCAGCGTGGTGGACTATGGCCTAATCCCCTTCGCATTGAGGGGAGGCTCGTGCCCAGCATTGGGACATTAAAAAGGGCTGGTATTATTATTTTATTATTGTAATTATTTGAAAACGTCCCAAACACATACTAAGGGCTGTAGCGCGCACACATGTAATACCGGCTATTGAATCTTGGCCTTCATGATTAAGAGGCGATCCTTATGACCACTGCACCAACAACAGTCCATGACATTTTTGTCTATATTACATAATACACATCTCAAGGTGTATTCGGTGTGGAATTTTTTAGAGTTTAAAACCAGTATTGAGGTCTTCCGCGGTGAATAAATCTGAGTTTTATGTCTGTGTGTGTGTTGTGTGTATATTAGGCCAGAGGTGCATTGGGCAGCCAAGAATCGTCGCAGCCGTCATACGCTGCCTGATGTTGGACTGGCCTTATACTAGGTACTTGATTTGATGACGATGACGCCGCGAGGATACTTGAATACTGGTCGTCATTACAGAATGGTTTCATATTTTTTTTTGGTTTCATTAATCAAGATCTCTATTGACAGACGGAGTGTTTTTGTAAAAAAAAAAATATTATTCTTCTTCTTGTATTTAAAGGCTTGTCAACATTATCTAGATCAAATGAGTATACCAAGTTATTTATTTTTATAAAGTCTTTTTACCTAGTTAAAAATCTTCATTTCTAAAAAAGTAGTAAAAGGTGTTTAAATAATTTCGTTACCAAAATTTTGTTCAATACAACATTCCCGGGATTAATAGGATAGAGGTAGTAACTCACTGTGTTGTAGTTTTAAAAAATAATATTGATTTTGATACTATTTGACACGTGGATCTACAGCTTCGCTCCGCGATTTTATATTTAAAAACGTATAAAAGATTTTATATACGCGGTTATGCCGCAATGAACATGAAAATTGACTCAATTTTAAAAAGTAAACACACTCAATAGTCACGTGTCGTGAATATCAAAGCGTAGTACGGATATAATATTGACAATAAGCGGTTAAACATTAAAATCTACAATTGAACGACCAAGCGGTCCCGGACGACTGCCGGATGACGTAACGCGATAGCGAAACAGTCAATATTTGATATGGAGCCATTAGCCGCTGCGCGATAACACGACAAGTTCACTAATGAGAACGAGACGCAGATACTGGCGATGTTGCCCGAACACGAATAAGAATTCACGAGCTAAGTGTTTAGAATGTAGACAAATTGCCTGGAATTCCTACTAATCTATTAAATAAAATTCTTAGTGTTAAGACAGAAGACACGAAAACAGACGGTAGACAGTAAGATAAAACTGACAGACAGACAAGGCACAGCCAAAATAGTGGCTCAAGACATTTTCAATTTGTTACATATTATATTCCTCGAGTACCTTGTTCCTAGTTCCCCCAGGAGATCACCCATTGGGGGGTCGAATTTCTAAAACTACTTTTTTAGTCCCTCAACGAGCGGTCCTGGGGATCAAAGTTAGTATAAATTTATTTTTTCCAAATTACGCTCGGGCCCATGATGGCTATCCTAACATAGACCTGTAGCTGAGTATTTAAATTGAAGATATTTTAAAAACTTTTTGTTTAGACAGACAGACGACTTTTCCAAGAATAACGGATTATTTTTATCCAACAATATTCAATGTCGAAACTTTACTACATTACAGTCTTATTGTGTGAAAAGATAGACAGCTTACATACTCCTACTTAATCCTATGTCAGACAAAGGTAAATCAGTTTAAGATCAAAACATCCATTATTGTATTTACGACAAAAAAAAACAACCAAATGGAGCACCTCCTCCTTTTTGAAGTCGGTTAAAAATACTCATTAAATTTAAAGAATAAACACCCACTCACTTGTAAAGAACTACTTTTTTGTCATAATTATGGGCAGTGATAAGGTCAGAGCGAGGTCATTCGAAAGTCCCTTTTCCAGTATTGAATTGTTCATTGATACACAAGTGAATTGGATCAAAAAAATTGAGGCAGCAAATGTATTGAAGAAAGCGAGATTAAACGAAGGGTAACGTTACAAGAATGTGTTGTCTGAAGCTTATGCATTGACAGATTAGAGTATCAAATAACAGAAAAAAGAATCCTAATTCTTGTAAATCTTTTATTTCCATACAATACACATACCACCGTATTTATAGACGTTTTATAACATTATCAAACGTCATATAGTACTGCGCACAAGAGTTTTGCTTTGCGCAGTGCCATATGACGTTTGATAAAGTTATAAAACGTCTATTAATTCGGGGGTTATGGTTTTATACCATCTATAGTTTACAGATGGTTTTATACCAAAGACGAATCTATAGTTTTCAGAACCAGCGTACTTAGGGCCCTAATTTGCTGAACATTCCAGTGATAGTTGAAATACAATGACTACGTAATTGTCACTTTGGGGTCGAGTCACCTTAGTCCGTAGGAGAATTAAGTACCCTCGAGATACCCTACACGTGACCCTGGGTGGTGCCAACCAGGTGACAACTCTACTGGTGGTAGGCTTCGGCCGTGGCTAGTCACCACCCACTGAACAAAGCCATGTCGCCATGTCGCCAAGCGGCCTAGCCGTGTTCCGGCATGATGTTCGGTGTTGCCATTCATGGATGGCGGGTAAGATCAGTTGCGCTGCATGTGCCTAGTGAATGTAGCGTCTCTATCTACTGCCGCCTTCCTACCTAGGCAAGTATGCTCCATCGTGGATCTCATGGTCACTTACCATCGGGTGAGATCGAGATCAAATACTTGCCTATAATGTAATAAAAAAAAAAAACTTCTGACAGTCCATATTTACATGCCAGATTGTGCATAAGTACAATTTTGTGGCCTTGTAGAGATTTTATGAGCAAACTCTTCGACGGTCAGAGCATGATGATGAGAAGCGTGAATGACATTTCGTACCAAATTTTTGCATCACTGAAATTAATTGACCCATATGCTTGAGGTCTCCTCAACCTATAGTCAACAGTGTTTAGTATAGTTAATTCATGATAATGTTCTCGACCACCTATATAGAGTTACTAAACCGAATCTATATATTTAAACAAAGTCGTATTAGTTACATCATTTATTGCTCAAGAACGGGTGGGCCATTTTTTATGATCTTTCATTTTTTTTAATTTATTTATTGGAATTTCTGCATTTCATGTGCGAATCTCATTCTCAACCAAGATTATCACTTTCTAAACGGTGAAGGTAAACATCGTGAGGAAACATGCATGTCTGAGAGCCCGTCGAAATACGTGCGACGTCTGCCAACTCGTACGTCATTCCTCGAAGAACCAAAATCACACGAAGAAAATATTTTCTCAAATATATTCCCACCTACACTTTCGCTAAAACGTCGCAACACCGAGGGGGTGGGGTACCGGGGGAAGGCGTCGGAAGGTTATCAAACGTGATTAGAGCCCATCCATCACTCGACGCGCGACTGTCAAGAGTATACTCTAGGGCTGCGTGGATACGGAAGATTTTTCAGAATCTTGCTGGCATCTATCAAATAGTGTCAAACTGGTTGCGGTTGATGTATGTTTCGTGTTTTTTTTTATTTCACATGAGATCGTGATAGATAGAGAAAGGGAAGAAGTATATACTTTTTTTCTTGCTACCTATTGGCGCTTGCGACTTTACATTGTAGACTATGTATCTTCAGTTCAACTGTTTATAAAGATACATTAATAGCATAAGTATTAATAGCTACTATTCATAGCTAATGGACTAATTAGCTAAACAATGAGCGTTATTATAAGTTCATCAATGTTACATTATGTCTTCATAGATTATGCATATTATAATTTCAATTATATAAAATATTGGTGTAGTAACTAAACTACTAACATCTTAGAACTTACCACATTTTTTTTATATAATAAATTAAAATTGAAATTGACATAATTTGAAACGATTTATTTTTAAAATATATATATTTTTTTAAAAGCAATACTATTTAATTTTACTTGAAACGCGAGCTTGTTTAATCCGATTCCAAGCTATTAGCGAAATCACCGGAAATTCGGTGAAATATGAAATTCAGGGGTTTTACATTAAATTCCCTCCGAATTTCAGCTAATTGAAATCTGAGAATTCTTCAGGACACAATGTTGGATTGGGGTCTTTAGAATCTTTTGAAAGACAACGTAATGAGCAGGTATGTGGGTACGAGTACCTACTGCTACATCAGCAATGGCAACATCAAATACCGTACCATTAAATTACAGACCACTAACGAATGTACACATGTAAATGTGTCTGTATACAACACTTCGGTTGTAACAATCCGATATCAAATTTAAATCTACCTGTGACTTCTTCAAAGAAATAATTGGTCAAATTCCTCCCGCGCCACCGAATAAAAACATAAGTAAATCCTAAAATAACGTCGCTAATTTTGATATCAGCAATTAGGACAATGTTCTCTGTAAAAGTAATCATTGATACTGGAATATTACTCAAAACTAACATCTAAAACAATGTAACTAAGAACTATCTTGTTTTTATATTCCACATGAAGCGAGCGGGATTGCACGCATTTAGTCGACTGTACACAAGGGTGTTACTTGTAAAGAAGCAAATCAGTAAGTTGGATACGCGTGCTACACGCACGTTGACCGATAAATTACTGGTCGCAAGAGGTTTGATTTGACCATACAAGTAGCAGCGCGGGAACGTGGCCACACAAGCATGCCAGTGGCAATCGCATACAAACCGCGCTGCCAGCAGCTGGCATGTGCATCTCATCTACATTAAATGTAAGTTTTGGGGTCGAGTCACCTTCGTCCGTAGGAGAATTAAGTAACCTCGAGATACCCTACACGTGACCCTGGGTGGTGCCAACGAGGTGACAACTCTACTGGTGTAGGCTTCGGCCGTGGCTAGTCACCACCCACTGAACAAAGCCATGTCGCCAAGCGGCCTAGCCGTGTTCCGGCATGATGTTCGGTGTTGCCATTTATGGATGGCGGGTCAGATCAGTTGCGCTGCATGTGCCTAGTGAATGTAGCGTCTCTATCTACTGCCGCCTTCCTACCTAGGCAAGTATGCTCCGTCGTAGATCTCATCGTCACTTACCATCAGGTGAGATCGAGATCAAATACTTGCCTATAGTGTAATAAAAAAAAATAAAAAAAAGTAAAAAGCACGTTAGCTACTTTTTATTGGCATGCTTTTTCACTGGCGTATGTGCTGTGGCCCTTACGCAACAACTCGTGACTCTTATTACAAGTGATACAATCAATAAACGTTATATGTCACCTCACACGCACATAACAAATGTAGACCTTTCAGCTGTATTGATAGAGATAGAAATAGAACAAAGCGAAGATAGTAACTCTTCCTTGCTGCGGCAAACGCTAATAAGCTCTTTCCTAGTCTGGTCTCAAATGTTGAATTAAACCATTTGATTAACGTAACTATTGCAAATTTGTTGCAAAAATATACAGACTTCTGCCGCTTATTTGCTTATTACATATATTCAATTCTGGTTTGAGTAATGTTATGCCATTCCTAAGAAATTAAAAATTCATTACATCTTTTGCACAAATAAATTATTTGCCTTTGTAATCGCCATTTAATGACGGCCTGATTAGTGCAGTTGGTAGTGACCCTGCTTGCTGTGCCGAGGGCCCCGGGTTCGAATCTTGGTAGGAACAAATTTTGTGTGATGAGCACGAAAATTTTTAACCGAAGTCATGGATGTTTAATATCTATATAAGTAATATATACTGGGTTCACCCGCAGTCCATTGTGCAGTACCCATAATACAAGCGTTGCATAGTGTTGGAACGTATAATTGATGTGTTCCTCTGGTGATATTTATTTATTTATTTGCCTTATTGACGCCTAGGGTCCACGATAATCAACATCTTTATTTTTATGCGACTTTTTATTATAATAAAACATTGACAACGCATGTGATCAGAACCTCGTGCGTGAATAATTCTATAAAGGGTATATAGTATTGAACATAAAATAATTATTTACTCAGTACTAAATAGAGGTCTGCAATAAAATGAACAATATTGTTGAAGAAAAAACAAAAGGACAATTAAGCACGCACGCCGCGAACCCACAAGCAAACCTCGCAGGCGCACACCAGCACGCACACTGACAAAAAATCTGTCAGCACACACAGACACTGAGGCAAAAACTTCGCAGATGTGCTCACACGCATCGTGGTCGAGCAAAAAGCGACCGGCGCGTCTTGATCTTGCGTTTGCGCAGCCACACTTGTGAGCAGGTTCGTTTGCCTGTATCTCTTCTTTTAATTATTTTTTCTTACACGAATCTTTTAGATTTTTGGTCCAAGAAACGATTTTGCATCATATCGTACGCATAATTAGCATAATTTTATAATAAACTTTTGCAAGTTAATTATAGCTACATACACACCTACTTAGACTTTAAAAATAACGCCTTCTTCTTACGTAAAGTTAAGACCCTTGTCGGTGTAGCTGATAAAGCTCTATCTAGAGCAGCCTCTTTCAACTTCTTATGTCTGGAATCGACCCATTCTCTTTCCCAGTCTCTCTCTCTGACTCATGTAGCTTATTCGTGATCTTCCTCATACACGCGTTCCTTGTATTTTCTTCTTTATGATGTTCTTCAGAAGGTATTATATCATATGAGATGGCTTATCATATTTTCTCTTCTATTAAAAGTAATATCAGTTTATCTCTACGTTGGAGAATATATTGTAAGATTTTTTGCAATCCCTGAAATATATGGTGACAATAAACAGTAAATGAAACTTGAACCGCAAAAACATAGTAATTTGTCTTTCGATAGTGTTCGGTGTAAAATGTCTGGGAATATAATCATCTGCGCGTTCCTTCGGCCTGCAAACGGTGGCTCTACATGTAACCGTTTATTTTGAATAATTTCACCCACTTTATTCTATTCAGAACCTGTGTAATTAAGTATTTATTATCCTTAAGCTGAGCTGTCGTAGTGGTAACTCGATTTTAATTACATTTTAAGATTGTATCTAGTTAGAATCATGTAGAGACGGACGCGCTCGTAGTAAGCTCTCTATTCCATAAATTGTGCTAACAGATGATGATAATGGTTGGTTAACTATGATAGCATTTGATACCCTTATAGACTTTGTTAGTTCAATTGTCAATTCAAACCAAGTGCATAAACATTATTTTGCCTTCAAAACTAATTAGAAGCCAATATGCACAATACTTGCATAGCATATGCAAAAGAAAAATAAACATCATCACGCATGTGTGTGTGTGTGTATTCGACTGGATTTTGTCTCAATATAATAGGGTGCGAGCCTTTTACCATTATACCGAGCACACTCTGCCTCATTGCAAGGGGCATTTGGGACATAGTCCACCATGCTGCCCCATTGCGATCTGGCGAACTTCACCTGGCCTTCTTAAGCCGTGCAGGTTTCCACACACTGTGTTTGTCTTCACCGTGCCAGCGATAATCATTACTGAGAAAAGTTTATTGGTACATAAATTCAGAAAATCTCATTGGTGCAAGCCAACATCTTGTTTCCAAAGCGTTGCACCAACTTGGCTAGCATTTGCAACAAAATTATCTAATTGGCCTTTTATATTTAATTAAACCTGTTTACAGTAGACAGTTCGAAGAACTAAAGCCACAGAATACCTCCAATATAATGCAACACTTGTTTTATCAATGAGTACCTACTTTACAATTACTATGATCGTATACAAAAACCATGTAATGAACAGTATACAACATAATAATAATATAACCTAACCTAACTGGAAAGTGAAAAGACTTGTCCGACTCTAATGCAGATATGAGTCATATATCGTGTCGCTTGATTTAAATAATAAACAATTTACGTAAGTAAACAAAGCAATATAATTTAAACAGTAGGCTAGGTTACAATCACATCAACAGCAGTTATACAGCCTTTGTACATGTTATACATAATTACAATGCAGCCACCAGATGGAATCTGAGAGTTATAGGGCAGGTCATGGCTGGACGCGTAAGCAGAAACGGATGTGCAAACGATAACATTATCACTATTTCACAAGTTTGTTTGCGGTACAAGTGTCGGTTAAGAGAAAACTAATATTTGAACACTGTTATCTATAACAGAATTGAAGTCACATGTATAATAACACAGTGTTCTTTGCTCGTGAAATTTGTATAACATTTGCATTATTTACCTAATCGCTGGCATTTTATTCGTAGCCTTGCTTAAAGTCCTACGTTCAATTCTCATGTTTGTCTGGAGTGTAGTGTCTGGCTACTACTCAAGTACCAGGCTAGCAGCGGATCGCGGCGGTGTCACGTTACGCGGTGGCTGTTGACACCAGCGCCTGATTAATATTTATGATACGGCTGAGCATCTCGCATGGCCGGTTCGCTCGCTCGATGCGAATTATCTCCATCCCGCTTGCTCATAAAGACCTCTAATACGCGAGACAGAACGCGCGTTTAGTACATGTGGTAACTGCTCTTTCATTTCAACATTCAAATGTGCGTAAGTGCGAATGAGAATCCCAAATCTTGTTAATTTTTGTTCAGTTTCGCTTTTTGATACAGGTTTTTTTTAGGATTTGATCGTGCTGCGGCCTTGATGTGCTTACATTGAGTTTTTGCATGTTTTTGATAAACATGTAGACAGGTTTCAGATTGAGTGTTTTTATACTTATCGTATTGATAAAATTTGTGTCTCTAATCATTTTGAAACAACTCCAAAAATTGTTCGTAGACGCTTGAACCCAATTATCTCTTAGATAGAGATGTAAATCACTAGATCAGGTCAGGCCCACTGACCATGCGATTGCAATTCGTAAGAAATGAGTATGTGGTACGAGGCGTGGGACCAACGCCTCGAACCTGACCGTATCGAGGTATCTCAACCGGATAGACCCGACTTGACTCGACGGCCATTATAAAAAAAAATATGCGACGGCTATAGAGGAAAACCGTGTTGTAGAAATTACAGCCATTTAGAAAAGGGAATACTTGCTCGTGTTGATTTCCGATGTAGTGTGTTCATTTTGTTTGTCATTAAATACTCCTTCGGCACGACTATATAGCATACGCTTGTTCGTGTTCGTTATAGTTGCTCATTGGACCATTTCATTAGTCATTTAGTCTCCCATGTAGTTAATTGAAACGCATCCAAATATTACTAAGCCAATCTCTTTTGTTTTATCAGCTTCGCGATGACGACAATCAATGTTATTCGATAATTCGCCGTTTCGTTTGGCCAATTTGCATATTTGCCTTCGTAATGCACAACGAATATATTAAAATGAGTACATATAATATAACGTTGTAGCCGCTTTGTGTGTCAAAGATGCGTTATATTCGTATTATTTCGAGCGTGAATCGGTCGTTAAATGAATTATCATTGTTTGCGACACCATTCTCGTTGTTTGTCTGGATATTTTCCGTGAGCTCGCGCGCTTCCAGCGCCGGCCGGCGTTCGCGTTACTCCGCTTCAAGGCCACGTTATCTTGCTATCGCCAACCCTGAACCAATCCAAGGTTGCCCGACAAATAATCACTTTTCACGACAAACTCTCTTCTACCTAGAAGGGCCATCGTTTAATTTATCGACATCAACACGTCACTAGCACCGTCTTAACAGGAACTGGTCAATCTCGACCGTCGCGCGCCGTCTTCATCGTTAATTTGCGAACGTTAGTGGAGCGCGCTCCGGACGCGGACTCTCGCTTTTAAGTGGCAATACCGCAATATAGTCTCAAATCAAATTAGCTGCGTGTTTACATTTTATAAATAGAGCACGATCACGTGGCGCCGCCGTGAGATAAGCGTCCGTCGACTTGTTGACATCACTCACCGTGCGCTGTTAACATCCTCCGCAGGGGGCTACAGGTTCCTCCGTCACACTGACACTCGTGCAGAATTTAAAGCACTCACAAACGGCGCACTAAGTGGAGCGGCACACGCGAGGACTGCACGGCACGACACCCACAACTAGAATGCGGGCGAGACGGCTCGTCGCGGGGTGCGGGGGGAGGCCGGCGGCGACACACAGCAGCTCATACGAAGGCGCGGCGATGAGGACTGCGGCCGAGCGCGAGCGCGCTCCCCCCCATTGGTCGGAAGCGCGATGACGTCACACAAACCGACCAATCGGCTACCAGCTCGTAGTTCCCGCCACCTGCCGCAAGAGGCGCCTCCGTCGAGGAAGTCGCCCGCCCTACAGAGCTTTCCTCAGCTAGGGCGTGTGCTTTTGCGGGCGGCAAGCACGGAAAGAAATCATGGCGCCATGAATTATGTATTCATTATAATTTATTTGTTGTCCTCGTCCTCAAATGATCTGAATAATAATTATTGTTTATAATCTTGACGTTTCCGTATAAAAAACATTTCAGGTTTATTCAGTACTCCGTACACAGTCTTGGATGACTGCCAAAAAAGGTTACATACCTATGCGCTAAATAAATGCGAAAATTATCAAAAGTAATACCGTCAAGATTCAATGAATCAACAATTTTACCTATTTTCTTGGTAAACGGGAACAGGAAAATTTTATGAAAAAATTTGAATTGTAAAGATTACTGTTATATTTCCGTTAGAACTTTATATCAAGTCTGTAAGACAAGTTTTAGTGATATTACATTTATATTTTAGAAACGTCGACAACTTACATTAACACACATTTGTTAAACAAGAATCGAAACTTTGTAAATACCAAAGCATCTCAATGTTGAATGAATTTTCGTCTATCGTTTTTGAATGAGAGATTTGTCAGCTATTTAAACTGTGATTGTTGATTTGTGTAATTAAATTTATTAAACTAAACGCGATAATTTTATTTATTATATATAACTTATTTCAATAAATGTATTTATTTAAAATTTGCAGGATTATTTATTAAGCATTCTTTCCTGGATATAACCTCTTCCGGCATTCATTTAATACCAGTTTACAGAGTTGTTTAAAGAGAGAGTAAAAAATAGAGTCCGGGACCTTTTTTATTATTTAAATTGTGATAGAGAGGTCATGCGCACTTAAATTGTACGGTACCCGTCTTTATTGCTTAGTCCGGGACCGTACAACGGGTGTATTAGTCTGGCAATATTATTATTATTGTAGTTCGAAATTCTTGCGCTAATCCAGTCCTATTGTTATTAATTGCTCTTCTTAAATCACACCGGACCATTGCAAAAGCAATTTCTTTAGTACTTTCAGCGCTAAGATATTTGTCATTAGAGTATAGGTACTGTAAACAAAACCCTTAGTGGTGCCCAAGGGAACGACAGCTGTCTCCAAGCCTCAGTCCTCTGTCATTAAACACCCACGTAGGTGTCTGCAGCAACTTATTCAATCATTCAATAAATAACCTTAAAATATCCAGTATACAGTTCAAATTTCCTCGTGCTTACTATAAGCTCTTCTGAAATTCATAAAGATGATACCGTCGTTGTGAAAAGAGTTTTATTGCTTCGGTTTTGAGTAAGTTTTGGTGTGGTTCAGTACAATTATATTACAGGAAATTGTATCGGAGGTTTAAGTAGAAAAAGTGTTAGTAAAAATAATTAAACAAAAAATACTGGCTTATGGAGAGTTGATAGCTGGTTTTGTTTAATTATTTTTTGCAAATATATAAATTGACTAAATCAAGGATAAACAACCTTTTTGTAGGTGCTTATTTATTCAAATTGCGAAACGCTGTAAGCCATTATCGAACTCAATGCAATGTAAACAAAACCAAAGGCGTTGTGCATAATAGATAGTAATCTGTGGGGAAAATACCATATGCGCGTTGTTTACTCAGAAATTAAGTGCAATTATAACACATTTCCGCTATACGTGGCTGCAGTTTAATCAGAAACTTAGAATTGTAAGTTAAGTGAGAATGTACGCGATATTGATTTTTACTTGAGTTCTTGTTTACGTGATACTATTAATATGTATTAATACTTTGATAGTTACTGTGGAACAAGTGTGTACTAAGTAATTCTTGAGAATGTTTTGTTAATTATCTATTTACATCCAGTCAGATTGCTGTAGAAATGAGAAACATAGTCAAAGTCATATTCCTTTTATTTATATAGCCAAGAAGATAGGTATTTTTTTAGTATATTTGAGTTTATAAGTACATCTTTTAAATTACTTATCACAATGTAATTTCTACAATCCTCCATCGTTAGCCAAATCTAAAGCAAAATAATGCTACTGATTTGTATAATAATTATGTAAGTAATGTTTAATATTTCACTTAACTACTGTATAATTAAGAATTATTTTACAGTGTGATCGATCGATCACCTATTTCTGCCCTACACGTAGGTCTTACTTCGAGGGACCATGGGAAACAGAGGTTCAGTCACAAATATTTACCCTATATATATACCCTGAACTACACACGGAAAATCTTCCAAAGAAACAAAATACGGAATCCATCAAACTGTACCAAACAAAAGTAGAGTGACGTCAAACTTCGTTCGACTTTCAAAACATAAATAGTAATAAAGTTCCCTCTCTATTTAATCAACTGGAGCAATAATGACGGATAATTAAGTATCGGTATGGCCTGTCTCCATGCGTTTACTATAAATCTGTCATGTGTTAAATACTGTCCCCCTCCACAATCCATACAAGAATAAAGAAATAATTCTTTTTTTACTTTCATTTTGTTGCGTTTGTAGAAGTCTGTTGCGCTTACGTTCAAGTTTGATTGGTTTGAGATGATTTGTTGGATCACAATCGCAGTGCTTTCAATGATCCACAGTCGTGGTCAAACATAATGACTAGGTACCCGGCCATAGGACAAGGACAATGATAATGGGAACCAACTAATGATATCTACATTGATCTTCAATACCATCCATATTCTTCCATATTCTTATTGGTTTGCGCTTAATTTTATCGAATCAAGATGCAAACTCTCACTGAAAATCTATAAGCCAGTGCCCGCGACTTCACCCGCGTGGAATTGTTTTTTTGCTATACCGCAGCAAACCAGCCAATGCCCAGGATGAAGAAAGTATCCTATAAAGTACATTTGATGGGCTATGAGCTATCACCATGCGAATTTTGATCCAAATCTGTCAAGTAGTTTTCCCGTGACGCGCGACAAATTTCTAAACACCGGATTCGGTTCACTCAAGGCTAACCATCGACACCCCGAGGCGTCCGTTTGAATGCTATTTAATGCTTGAGAATTTACTTGAGTTAATTTCATGCAAGATATTGATTTTAAAAATCTATGATAACGTGATAGAACATATTGATTTCTTATATTTACGCGAATACTACACATTGAAACTGTGACTGTGAGCACTTTCTGCGTAGATCGGACCACAATCAACAATTAAATATGAGGGTAGCCCGTTTCTAACTATGACACCAGGACGTCAACCACCTCAGTCCTCCCGTGACCATGGTTGCTGTAAAGCAGCCGAAACGTCGGGAACGTAAAAACGAAAAATAAACGCGATAAAATCCTTAAAAAAATAGTTTTATTTCAAAGTGATAGAACATTACAGGTACGGAGTTAAGTCCTGAAGGTTCTTTAAAAACCAATACCTTTATGTCATATATTCCACATTTTTAATTAAACACAACGGCATCGTAGGCGCGTGCGGCTAACGATCCAGCTCGGCAGCGATATGCGCATGCACAGGAATCCATGAGGAGTCTATTTTCGTACTGTTCCCCTCGACGTCTGCGCACGCGCACTCCTCGGGGAGACTTGCACGGTAGAACTTCACGCAGTAATGTAGCTACTGGAAGTGCCGCGATTCATCTTTTTGAATTTTGTCATGTTTTGAAGTCAAATTTTAAAAATCAAACATAGGGTATGATCCCAATAAATTGGAAACAACGCTCGCATTGTGGACAAAATGTTCTGAGATTGATAATAGTAACACCCAGAATCAGATCCAAGAATATTACGAAAAGATGATTTCCGAAATTGGCTTGATCACCTGTCTGGCCCCACCTCCACGTAATTTAACGATTAATCTTCACTTGAGTCATAGAACTAAAAAGCAGTAAGTAACTAAGTTCATTACGACCTACATTTGCACGAACATAAGGTCCAAAATTGTATCGTAGGTGTCAAAATTGTATGAAACCTATGTCGATTCTAGAAATTTCAATAATTTAGTTTATTTCTTTGATTTCTTGCAAATGCATTAGGGTTATATTATTTAACATTCACAATCAGAATACAAGTGTTGAAGATATATACCTACAATATTCCTGAGAAGACCTGTCACTTGAATGAAGATTTTCTTCTCTCTACACTCTAAACGTTCATAGTTACCGCATTAACAACAACATAGCAATTGGCCATAAATATTTGTTTTTTAATTTGCTTTACTGTTTACAGCTATCTGTAAAAAGTTATTGTCTGCCTCTGCTTCAAAAAACAAGGTCAAATCTAGAACACTGTTATCAATCATATCATCATCAGCATCACCTATTTCAATTGTCTGGGGATGGCAATATGATATTTTCTTCCACGTATCCCACTTCTCTGCTATACACAAGTTCATTCCAATCTCATTCATATCACTGTTAATACATACCATTAAAGATTTTTTGGGTGCTATTTATACGTCGTATCCTTCCACATTCATACTAATTACTTATTTAGTCATATGATTCTCAACTCTTCTCATATCGTGTACCTTTCCAATCTCCTGCTTCTTACTATCTATTTTACTGGCACTACATTGCTCATCTTAACCGTGCGCGTCACACCACACAGTCATCTCAACATTCGTACCTTGGCAGAGTTAACCAGCGTACAGCACCATCAGATCTGATGATAGATTTATAGATAGCTTTAGATGGTGATGAAATATCTTGAGCCGTTCAGTCCTCACCATCATATGCTGAGTCAAATGCATATCGGCACATGTCACACCGAGGTCAACATAAAGCATTTCTGTTCGATCGTATTTTTTTCTTCTCCCAATTTTAAATCTACCTAACTATTATTATAATTGCTGTTTCGAATAAATGTTTTCATTTCTCCTAACTATAAGTTTCTGACTAGGTACATATTATGTTTTGACCGGCCCCAAGCCGTTTCAGTTACAGCACAATACCAGCCTATATATGGAAAATGGCAACACCGTTTCCGTCCGCATGTGTGAGCTATTCGCTTAAACAATTCGCGTTCAGCATTAAATAACGGTACGTGACTGTGGAGCCCTCTGGCGGTGCGGCAATAAAAACTGCAAACTAATTAGAACAACATCACGCAACTGTTGTAGGAAACTCAATATTGAAAATAACAAAGTGTATTGTATGGTTGGGAAGAAACTCGAGCGAGCGGAGCAATGCTCGCACTGGCTCGACCGAGCATTGGCGTTTGCCTCGTTTACATTACCGCTATACAGGCTGGTTCGGAAAAGGTGAACTAATCCTAAAACCTAAGCTTCTTAAGCGCATTTCCAATCATTAGGTGAAGTCAGAATTCCGAAATTTCGATTTAAAAAGATAATTTACCAACTAAATGACAATTGTGATTTTTTTTTGTTTTAAATTGGCGTATCGAAATTCTGAATTCACATAATGTTAACAAATTCGTTAGAGAAGCACGGGTTCGAGGCATAGTACACCGTTTCTAAATCACTTGTTTAATTTCAACTTCGTGAGAACAGAAATAACCCCAGTTCAAACTATGACACTAGGACGTCAAACACCTCAGTCCTCCCGTGACCATGGTTGCTATAAAGCAGCCGAAACGTCGGGAACGTAAAAACATAAAATAAACGCGATAAAATCTGTAAAATAAGTTTTATTCCAATGTGTAGTATTCGCGTAAATATAAGAAATCAATTCGTGAGAATTGATTCTCCAAACACAGTGGGTATATGGTACAGTAGGTACATGACTTTTTACCGAAATTTCATTAGCTTAAGCCTTTGTTATACGCAATTGTATATAGGTGGTGAGCCCATTGACGCGACAAGTAGTCCCATAAAATACATATTCCTAAAAGTCCCATAAACCCAAATGCCAATTTCGGTAATTTTAGTACATTTCAACACCAACAAAAGGTCTCACAGCTTATTTGAATTATGCAACAGTTTGTTTACTATTGTCTTCACAGCCAGGATACAAAACGGTTTTGCTAGTTTTTTTTTAACAAATAAGTACTCTAGAGCCAGTTAAATAACAGTACGTTAAAGTGTGGCCCATATATTTTTTCAAATATCTTTTTTTTTATTATCTCCACACTGCAAGTTGTACAATGTGGTACGCATATCGTTTAACCTTTCGCCTGTCTCAGGGAGTCTCCCACAAGGTAACACTAACGTGATCTAATACACTGAACGGCATTAATACAAGACTGCAACTTTGAACTTAATTCGTACGGCAACTGGGTTTATTTCGTCTTAAATGGTTTAGGGCATTTAGCACCTTTTTGGGTGAGTTTTTTGAAGCTAAGACCCACGTGGTGTAACACATGTTTGGGCCCATCGTATCCCGATTCAACCCGGGAGATGCAAGATAATACAATTTAGGTGAAATTTGTGTTTTTATAATTATTTTACTTTATTCAGGGTTTGTCAGAGATAGAAGAATTGAGGGAGATATTAAGAGGATTCAATGGTCTAAGCTTTAGTTTGCTTTTATTCCTTGAAAAAGCTAGTGAGTGTTGAAGAATTATGGGATTTTAAAATAAGGGATTTAAAGACAGGTTGCTGATGCAAATAATCAGTAAATCTGTGGTTGTAATCTAGTCTTTAGTTAAAAAATATGATTCATTAAGCCTGACAACAATATCCCACCAGTACACAATGAATCATCATTCGTTAATAGCGAAAAAAAAGTAAATTAAGATGAAACAAAAATTAACTCCAATACGACAAGAGTCAATGAATCAGAAATTCTCATGAAGTCGAAGCGTCGCGGGCGCAGACAGATGTTGCACACATTTTGTGAAACCCCCCGCCGCACTCCCTACCCCTCTGTCACAAGCACCCTGCCTCCTCTAAGGGAATCACAGAAAAAAATATTAACAAACTGTATAAAACATTGACCCATATTGCGATAATGTTAAGGTCTACATTGGCTAATACTAGATTGCTTTAATGTACCTCAAGAAACAGTATTCAAAGGGACATTTTTTCAGCGAAATAATCCAGCGAGGTCAACGACCTGTCTCTTTGGCACACATTTTTACTTGTAATTTTCATTATTTTGTACTTTTAAAATAACTTCTAAACTTCTTTTTGTGGTCCTGATTAAATAAGAAGGTTATTTTTACGTTTACTTGCAAAATTATAATTAGCAATGGTAGCTAGCTATCACGTCGAGCGCGCGCTTTGAAAGTAACGTGTGCATGTTCGAACCCCGGCTCGTACCTTTGGGATTTTTGGATTTAATGCAAATCTAATATTCATTATCATCACTAGCTGTGTTGTGGCCAACGATTGTGAGAAAACTTGCACATCTATCGAAAGCCTTATGAAATTCACCAATATGCACAGAGCAGTCGACTAAGGTCCAACATAGAGGGCAAGTGTGCTCGGTATTATCGCAATAGGCTCACCTATTATTTATATTACTAAAGGAGCAAAAGAACATTTAAATGTTGATACACCGCAGTTCACATCTGCTTAATCTTTCCGGGATTATAGGCGTGATGGCGTTTACTTGCGCTCTTGAAATATGGGCACCTGTATTAAAACCTTCAAAATAGTATGATTATCACTATCGTCATCCTTATCATTGACATTATCCATCGATCTAATACGAGATCCGTAATATTATCTAATCAAGATGAGCACGTCTTGAAATTGAACAAAACATAAATCTTCAGTTACAATTTTGCACCAGAGCAGTAACCATGTGGTTGCTATTGAGTGTTTGTTCAACATTAGTTGCCTGTGCTGTAGGGCAAGAGGCGTTGCCTATAGTAACTATTGGGCAAGGGATAGCGGTGGGCTCAGTGGCATCTGATGGGAGCTACTTCGAGTTTCATGGCATACCGTACGCTGACTCTACTTCGGGCAGTCACAGATTTAAAGTGAGTTTTTGGGGTCGAGTCACCTTCGTCCGTAGGAGAATTAAGTACCCTCGAGATACCCTACACGTGACCCTGCGTGGTGCCAACCAGGTGACAACTCTACTGGTGGTAGGCTTCGGCCGTGGCTAGTCACCACCCACTGAACAAAGCCATGTCGCCAAGCGGCCTAGCCGTGTTCCGGCATGATGTTCGGTGTTGCCATTCATGGATGACGGGTCAGATCAGTTGCGCTGCATGTGCCTAGTGAATGTAGCGTCTCGATCTACTGCCGCCTTCCTACCTAGGCAAGTATGCTCCATCGTAGATCTCATCGTCACTTACCATCAGGTGAGATCGAGATCAAATACTTGCCTATAATGTAATAAAAAAAAAATAAAAAAAAAAAGAGTTGTAATTTACACCATTAAACAAAAATGTCTCTTTCTTCTCGAACTGGATCAGTAAAATTTTAAAATAATGCTTTGATTGCAAATAAGTTACGTGAAAGGTATATCAACCTTGACTACGTATGTTTTAAAAATAAAAAGTTGAATTCTTCCATTAGTAATTTTTAGATTGAGTCAACTTTAATATCCAATTCCAGGCACCACTACCACCTCCGTCATTTGAAGATACCTTTATGGCTAACAGGAGAGATATAAAATGTGTTCGAGCGCTTGGAGTCGGATATGAAGGGATTGAAGATTGTCTAGTAGCCAATGTCTTTACACCAACGCTCAACAATACTGAACAGCTACCTGTCATGGTCTGGGTCAAAGGGAAGGAATTTGACAAGGTATACGAACAAGCCTATTCCTTCAGGAGCTTCGTAGAAAAGGATGTTGTCATTGTGTCTCTTAACTACCGTGAATCCGTCCTAGGATTCTTGTGCCTTGGAACTGAAACTGCTCCTGGCAATGCTGGGCTAAAGGATATCATAGCTGGATTACGATGGGTGCAAGAGAACATTGCAGAGTTTGGTGGCAACCCTAATGATATCACACTTTTTGGACACGGCAGCGGTGCAGCGGCGGTTGATTTGGTCACGTTGTCCCCAATGGCGAACGGTTTAGTGCAAAAAGCCATTGCTCAAAGTGGTAATGCTTATGCTCCTTGGGCTGTGTCTCGAGACAATCTAGAGTATGCCATACAAGTTGCAGAGGGTCTCGGTCATGTAATAACTAGCATTGAAGAACTGTCAAATGTATTTGCAAGAACCAGTGTTGCTGCACTGATGGCGGTCATAAACGAGCTTGATTTGACCGATAACTCGCTTGCATTTGCTCCTTGCTTGGAGAGGTCGGACTTACAAGACGTGGAGCCTTTTCTTGTCAAATCACCCTATCAAACTTTTGTTGATGGCGACTTCTTACAAATTCCTTTTATGACTGGCTTCGTAGACAATGAGGGAACAATCAGAGCTGAAGAAGCGGTGAATGATGCTTGGTTGGAGAGAATGGAAAGTTCTTTCGTAGATTTTATTCAACCAGACTTAGAATTTGACACCGAAGCACAAGAAACGCAAACAGCTGAACAAATAAGATCTTACTATTTTGGAAGCGAGGCAATTGATATTTCTGCCATTGATAACTTCTTGGAATATAATGGTGATACAATGATGTTGGTTTCAACAATTAGGGAAGCCAGAACGCGAGCCATGACTTCTTCAGGCGCTACGTATTTGTATCAGTTTTCTTATAGAGGAACTCTTGGACTGCCAGTTATGGAACCTCTGGTACTAGAGAGCGCTGTACACAGTGAAGAATTAGCGTATTTGTTCCACGGGGAAACTTCTAGCCAAGAAGTTCCTGAGGAAGACCTAGCGATAGGAAATATTCTGGTTGAAAGGTGGACAAACTTTGCTAAGACCGGGTAAGTGCTAGAATATAGACCTTATTATTTTGTTTATACTGATATTTTGAAATAATTCAGTATTTCTATTTTTTACAGTAATCCAACAAGTGAAACCTCTCCAGTATTATGGAGGCCATTTACAAGTATAAACGCTTTCTTCTTGCGTGTACTTGATAACAGCGAGATAGGTACGGGAGAAGACGCCACTTTCGAATTATCTCTACAAAACCCCCATGCTAACACCATAACGTTTTGGGATCAAATCTATGAGGAGCATTTCTTGGATGCCGAAGGCAGGTGGGACTTAACTAATAGACTTGAAGATGACGATGACGTAGTAATCGAAGATTCAGAAGAAGCCAATGAACCTGGTGATGGAGAAAACGGTGATGGCAATGGTGAAAATGGTGACGGTGATGGTGAAGAAAATGGAGAAGTAGATGGCGAAGACAACGTTGAAGTTGAGGAAGTCGTTGAAGATGAAACTGAAGAAGAAACGAATGGTTCCGCGTCAACTGCTGTTGGTTACACGTTCTTAATAGTCACCCTGTTTTCGTTTGTGAATATAATCCATACCTCTCCGATTTTGTCGTAAACTGCTCAGTAGATTGAAGCTACTGTTTCAGATTTATTTTGTATTTTAGCGAATGCTTTTGTTTGGGTTTTGTTTTGAAATCCAAAACAAGGAGTGTAATAATTGAATGGAGAATAGTGTTTAATTATATTAGTTGTTAAGACATTTTTAGTAAGTTATGAATTGTTAAGTAGGTCATAAGAATAAGTTACTATTTCCTTCTTACAGCATTGTCGAAATCTTATCTCATCTTATCTTAAGGTGGATCATAGTGCTTAAAAACCTAAACATAATAATTTTAAGTAGCTACTTTTACGGGGACTAATAACTTAATGTACGTTTTATAAATTCCTATTTACAGTCGTGTATGAATATTTTATTAAATTACAAAAACCACAAAATTCGCCTTGTTTTTTGTTTTATCAAAACGATGTATCGTCTGTATGACACTATCGCATCTGAATGTCACAAAATAAGTTATTGATAAACTTAATCTTGATATCATCTTGTATTTTCCAAATGCTCTCGAATGTTGGTAGGTACAATCTTACCGTATGAACCTTGATAAAGAATAAAATATTGACAAAATGATATTTTATTATGTCTGTTTGTGCTCATTCAGGTAAATGGTGATGTTCATCGATCTAGATGTCCGTATTTATGTGCTAAGAGATTGATTTTTTAACTGATAATACTGAAAATGCGATAAATAAAATAGCATTCGATAAAACAAAACGAGGACACCTTGTTTGTCACGGAAATCCTAATATATATTAAGATGAGTGTTACTTTAATATTTAATTAAATATTTTTGATTTAGGTAGATAAAATTTAAAATAAATTTAGGACTCTCGGCGCGGAAAGCAGGGTCACTACTAACTGCGTTTATGAGGTCGTAAAATAGATATATCGCTTTTGTTTTACCTCTCACTCACTCACGGCTACTCCTGTAGCCGCGACAATTTTGAAATGTAATGTGGCAACCTCAACCAATTAGGACCGCGCTAATATTCATTTAGCCTGCATTTATTTATTTGCCAGGCTGTAAACAATAACACCTAACATTATGATACAATTTTCTACATGTGTTAAATTGAGTGGCCACGATGCATGAAAATTTCACACGAGTCGCGATGCCCGTGTCGGATTCTCGAGGTCAGAGGGTCACCAAGACGTGCTAACATTTGTGCTAGTATGTTGCCTCTGTGTTTTTTTTTTAATATCTAATTTCAACTCTTGAACCTATGCTTCTTAAGCGCATTTGTAATCATCATTTGTAGTCACAAATTAGATATGTCAAGAAAAAAAACCGCATATAATTACTATTGTCAGTATCTAAGGGACAAACTTTTCTTTTTTAAATCGTATTGATCGAAATTCTGACTTCACATATTTTTCTATTTCTTATAGTTTGTTTTTCCCATCTCGATGTTACACCCTCTGTACTTAACTTTACATTTCATTTTTTTTATTTATTGAGTTTTTTTATATATAGATGCCTACATCAGAATATTGTTGTAAGTTAATTATTAAGTTCGGGCTTGAGTGTGTTTATCAAATGTACCGTCAGTGGCCGTAAAAGCAAAAGCTATAAACTGCATGCAGATTTGCAGGTTTAATGTTTCGATGCGGACCCTGCCAGCTGTGCGCCTGCACATAAATTATAAACAAACTTTGAACGCAACTTAACATCAATGTTAGCGGGATTTTGACACTAAGTGTGCATATTTCAGATCAGATTCTATCAGATCGAAATAAAAAAAAATATTTAAGATTTTATCGCGTAAATATAAGAAATCAGAATCAGAATATAGTTATTCATGTAAACCATTAAGTACAATACTTATGAATCGTCAAAATAGTTACAAAATGCTCAGATGCATCTTTACCACCCGTTCGGAATGCCGTTCCTATGGCGAAGAACGGCCAAGAAACTCCATGGTTGCTCTTTTCAAAAAGATCTTTTACTATTTTGAGCAGTACATTGTTATAGGTACGTGAGAACTATGTAGGAATGGCTAGGCAGACTTTAGCAGCTGGTCAAAAAATCTCTAAGTATATAATTACAAGTTAATGGCTACGGTTCCCACATTTGCAAATTTAGTTTTGTGAATGAAATGTATATTTCCTTTAAGTGAGCTATCTGAAAGCAGTGATAGCAAAGTTGGTAGAACGCTTGCCTCGGTAACGACGACCGCAGGATCAAATCCCGGCTCGCATCTCTGGGATTGCTAGATTTCACGTGCGAATCTTATTTCCAACCATGATTATCACTTGCTAAGCGGTGAAGGAAAACCTCGTTAGGAAACCTGCATGTCTGAGAGCACCCCTCGAAAGACGTGTGAAGTCAACCCTCACTAGGCCAGTGTGGTGGACTATGGCCTAATCGTCCTCCCATTGAAGGGAGGCACGTGCCCAATAGTGGGACATTAAATAACAAGCCAATTTTTATGGTCCCATTGGTCCCCAATGGTCCCATTGTTAGGCATTATATTATTATTAATTATAATTATTAATTATAATAATAATATAATGCCCAACAATGGTTCCAATTGGGGACCAATGGGACCACTTATTAGAGTGAGCTAAACTTTGAGACCTTATAGAAAACATAAGTTTACATGCAATTAACTACAGAAGTGTCAAACAAGTTGAAATTAATTTCTATAACAATCTATGGCTTCTTTGAAATACAAACTGTAATATATACTACATTAGAACTATTATTTAGTGCTGCTGAGCTATGTGGTACATAAGTAGGTCATTTATAACACCAACGTCATAGATTTGAGATTAATCTACACCAGAATTGAATCTGCATTACATAAGAGCATTTAGTAGGTATTGGGTACTTGTGCAGTTGCCTGAAATCACCGGGCACACGTGCTAGCCACGTCGATTTTTAATGTTACTCACTGTTTCATAGTGTTTGTCTTAGTGTGGATACGATTTATTATTGAAAAATTGTGTGGACGCTTAGATTTATTATATTAAACGGGAAAAAGTGTATATTTGATTAATAATTTATCAAAAACTTAGTTGTTGACTCGCCTGAGGTCCTATGAGGTCTGATTTGATATCAGCTTTGTGGTCAAACAAATTTATGGTTAGGTTAAAATTCTGATTCTCTAATGGTAATAATTCCGAGTGAGTCCGGTCTGATCAACTAACTCCCCTGGGAGGTCCTATTATGAACTACAAGAATATTATAATATTTTAAATGCATTCCTTTTTTGAGTTTAGTGTTCCACTGCAACATGATAATTACACATATATATGTATTTATTTTTGCGTTTATAAACGCAGAAAAACATATTTTTTTTAGTGATATGACTAAAATAAGTTTGCGAGAACGCAACACATGTGGCATCATTTTATATTATTTTAAAAAATTACAATGCCCCATGTGCAGAGTTTTATAAAATTGTAATATAAAATATATGCAATATTATTGATAGTCAAAGTCAAATCGTTTATTTCGTATAGGCCTACGGGGGCACTTACAAATTGTCATAACATTTTTTTTTTCTTAACTCTACAACCGGATCGGAACGTAACTTCAACTGAGAAGATCCGACAAGAAACTCAGCGGGCTTGTCTATTTTTTTAAAATCCATTGTTTTAACAAAAGAAATAAAAAAGTAAGCTCCAGTGTGTTGCCATGCGAGGCGCACACACGCTACACTTTAACATTATAAATATTAATATTTGAGCGATCAGTCCCAGGCTGCTTTATCATCCAAATAATCCAGGATCCTGTAATAACCCTTACGACATAGAATACTTTTCACAGTTGTTTTAAACTTACTAATGGGCAAATCTCGGATTCCTTCGATTCGGATAAGTCATGTCCATAGTGTTTCTATCGTTTAAGCGCCCGTGCCGCAGCCGTTTCTTGCGGGCCATGTGGCTTCGCATCCTGCCTCGATCCCCTGCACCTACGTACCTACCTTGTTCAGGTTACCAAGTGACGAGGGCCGTGTGCGCTACGTCTCGTGTTTTACTGACTTTGTTATTTGCGAATTTCGCTTTTATTATTTGTAGAAATGAAATTGAATTCCTACTTGTAATAATAAATTAAACTCAAGTTTGTGCTAGGAGTCTAACCCAAACAAATTGCACAGCAAGCCCTTTCTTGTATTATTACCCTCGAATTTATAGACGTTTTATAACTTTATCAAACGTCATATAGTACTGCTCAAAGCAAAACTCTTGTAAGCAGTACTATATGATGTTTGATAAAGTTATAAAACGTCTATAAATTTGGGGGTAATAATACAAGAAAGGGCTTGCTGTGCAATTTGTTTGGGTTAGACTCCTAGCACAAACTTGAGTGGCCAACGGGGTTGTTGGCCAACTAGTTGCATGATCTCCACACATTACAATATAAAAAAGCTATATGAGATATCCACAGATGTTATAGTAATCTAAAAAAAAGTAATAAACAACTACATACTTTTTTATAATACAGAAGAGTTATGACCCTGGAGTTTAAAAGAAGGTCACAAGTTTATCGCAGAAAAAAGCTGATAAGTTGTTATATTATTATTTTTTTGGGACTAGGCCCGCCACACACTCCCACCACTGCTACTCCTGTAAGCCAGGATCTACAGTGGTCTCCAATGATGACACCGAGGTTTGACCCTCGGCGAGTCCCGGGATAAAGTTAATTGTCTTGGAACCCGCACGAATTTAATCGAAAGATAAAAATAGGAGGAGTTGGAAGAAAATTATCCACTTCCCTCCATTGCCCCAAAGCAGGAGACAAAAAAGATCTGGTAGACAAATTAGTTATTATTATATATCGTCACAAATGTTACCTGTAAAGTTATAAATATAGGAGAAACCGATATTCTCAAAAATCTTGGATTTGAAATCTAGGTTATTTCAAATCCAGGCGCCAGTTACGAGCCGATTAATAGGTGATCAATTTTTCCCCTATGCTTCCTTACGACGTGCTAATGAGTGAAGTGAAAGTTTACGATTTGACACCCATAGTTCGATTTTATGTCGGTTATAAAACACTTTTAAAGTTCCTGAAAGAATGTTACACAAACAATGTTCTGGGATGACTGAGAGTCGTAAAATATGAACGATAAATAGGTCCATGAACTTTTCATGAGACAGACAGACCAAGCAAACGAGCTAAAGGAAAAGGAAGGCTTTATGTGTGATAATAATTTCTCGTGAAGATCTAGCCAAGCCTAGGACTATATAATGGATTTCTTCGCCATTTTCATCTCTTCATGTCGTCATCCATTTTGTATTTATAATGTGTTTTATAGAATTTGGTATCTCTTATTGATTTCTCATATTTACGCGAATACTACACATTGAAATAAAACTACTCTTACGGATTTTATCGCGTTTATTCTACGTTTTTTACGTTCCCGACGTTTCGGCTGCTTTACAGCAACCATGGTCACGGGAGGACTGAGGTGGTTGACGACCTAGTGTCATAGTTTGAAACGGGTCTTGGTATCGCTATTAAATACTTGACACTGGCAAAATACCAACTAATTTGTGGGTGAGGCCATATTTCATCTTATTTCATAACATTTCATCGCATTTCATTTCGAAAGAAAAAAAATTGAAAAAAAAATTGTTTTGACAGTACGATATTATGTACTGTCGAAAATCTTGTCTAGGCTTACTTTTCTGCCTATATGACTTATATTATGTACTATATTTTGCCCGCGGATCCACCCGTGGTACCTTGATGAAACATAGCGTATAGCTCTCAGAGCTAGCAGAAGGCTTTCTATCAGTGAAATAATTTTGATAATCAGATTAGTAGTTCTAGAGATTACCTCCTACAACCTTATACTTTCGCATTTGGCTATCCACGTCCAATTGAAAAAGTCTCCTGTATCTTCTACTTGAAATTGATATTGGATGCCAGAGCATTTTTTTTATTATTCATATATTTCATTCAATTAACATTTACAATTACCGTTAAACTAAATAGGAAAATAAAAAAACTTTAAAATAGTATGACATCAAACTATGTATCAAAAAGACCTTGTCCGCGTGGAATGGTGGCAAGAATGCTGGCTGCATTTCCTCGCTGTATAATCAAACGATTTTTTTTGAGTCAGCCCTCCTGTCACCCGTGGAGGCAATCAACCTAGGTGATATACCTACAACCAAACTCATAAACTACCTGTCTATTGTATAGATAAGTCGTCAGACACTTTTCCAAGAAATGATGAAATAAAATTATTCGCGAATTTATTTCGATGAGAGCCAATTAGTTCCCAATTGAGTTGTTTATTATCTTTGTTATTGTGACGTCTGAAAACTGATTTTTTCAATCATTTTTGTTACTTCAACGTCCATTTTCGAATTAATAGCTGATTTTATTATTATTTTTATAGGTCTTCGAATAATTTCACACGGTCAAAGAATAACGTTTGAAGTATCCCTACGGCATACAAGTTATTTTGACGTTGGCACAGCAAAAAAATGTTGAAGGCTTCAATATCGGAATCTAACTATTAATAACTAGTTCGAATGTCATGGGGAATGTACATGTAAATTATGTTTATAATCCTATGAGACTGTGCGGGGAGTGATTGCTACGCGGAGTTTGATTGATATAAGCTTGCGACTACCTACGACTTCCTGGGAGATCAAATTTGTTTACTTACTTTTCATATTATTAATAGGATACATAATTTCACTGAAAATCATTTTATAGAAAACGATGTTATAGGAGGATACATTATTTAAAAGTGAAAAAAAAGTTTTAGACCACATAAAAAGCTAGCAGAGAATAATATTCTTACAAAAAAAACTGTTAATAATGTCTGGAACCTATATTATCAATGTTCCAAAACTCAAGGGTCGCGAGAACTTTGACGACTGAGCGTGACAAAGGAAACAAGAGTAAATCGAGAATGATAAACACAATATACCCACCACCACCAATCACGGCATTGTCTCGCGTATTGAGTTCGTTTATCTACTTACAAACCTGAGTCATAACAATAACAAGCTTATAACAGTCACGACCGAATTCGCTGATTCCACCAACAATGGGTGTTACGAAAACCTCAGCTACGGTTGACGTCAGGATTTGAACTGATAAGTCTTCAGCCTTTTTAATTCGCTGTTCGAAAAATATTCGAGCTTTTCGCAACAGTCAAGTGAAAACGAAACGTTTTGAAGAGAGCATTGAGGAATAGGTCCTTTCGTCCGTTCCGTTATGGAGACATTTTCCTGCTCTCACCATGAAGCTGGCCACATTATGAATAATTGGTTTATAGCCATTACAAAACTTTTGTGTTAAGGTAGAAGCGCTAGGTTAGGGCGCGAAATTATTAATTTGAATTATTATTTTTTTTATGAAAAATTGAGACTTTACAATGTAATTTAGTTTTTTATGACATTGGCATAGTGCATTAGAAGCCTCGATGCTTGCTTAAAAAAATATCTGAAGCGATACAATACTCCAAAGCTTTTAAAAACTGCTATTTTAATAACTTTGGAGTGCTGTTTCGTTTGTAATTCGTTTTGAAGCAAATTTAATCTTAATATATAAACAAAGTCGTGTTAGTTACACCATTTATATTACAAGAATGGGTGGGCCGATTTTTGTGATCTTTGACTTTTTGAATTTGTCTCCGTAGAATAGCAAATAAATACGTAATAATAAAGATATTACATTTGCTTATACATTTGATTCTGAGACGGTAAGAAGTTCGCCGGGACAGCTGGTTGATATGAATGCTTTACAATATGCAGTAGTCGAAAACAAACAAATTAAAAATCCAAAATCCATTAAAATAAAACTAATTTTAAGGATTTTATAGCTTTTATTTTATGCTTTTACGTTCCCGACGTTCCTAACATTAGTTTTATTTCAACGTGTAGTATTCGCGTAAATATAAGAAATCAATAAAATCCGTCGAAATGTTGAACGACCTAGCGCTTTCATCTTAAGACTTGTTCATATCCCATTGTCGTTTGTCCTATCATCGTATCGTATAGACCCCGTATCTAGTAGGATAGGTATTCTGTCCGGACAAAAATGGAATGGACCGTAGGCGTATGAAGACTATGCAGTCTTGATACGCTTAAGCATACTGTTGCAAACTCTTTTGTTACTAGTTTTATTCCTTTTTTATTTTGATGTTCTTTTTATATATTTTGAAGTGTAATTAAAATTATAAGGATTTGGCAGATTGATGGAAGTATTGGTAAGAGAGGTTTGTTCTTGTATCTAATTATATAAATATTCACTATTCACATCTTCGTTTCATTATTATTATATACAGTCCACATTCGTTCGCTTCACATACGCTTAGATTAGTACAATACGATGGACGTGTTTTGATAATATTTTTTAGCGGAAAAGGGAAGATCTTCCAGCCAGGCGGGTGGTATGCCTGGCGGGGCGGCCGCTATGCCCCGACGGTTATTGTCGGGATCTTGTATATATGTTACGAAAACTCTTATAGCGCGATTCAGCATTGTGTTGAGAATTGACTATTGTTCTGAATGCGTCTGGAGCACTATCTGTGTAGCTTGTGGCGAGGTTGAAGAGGTCGCTACAATTTATTACTGGTTATACACTTACTTTTTTTTATTTTTCTTGAGTATCTTCCGATTGCTGTGATCATAAGTATCATAAATATTGATCCGCTGTATAAGATTAGGTACACAATCCGATTTTGACACAAACGTTTTTGGCTATTACCACAGGGAATCATCAATGTTCCTGGACTAAAATGCTTCTAGGCGGTCGATCTTGTTATAATGTTCGTCAACTTTTTTTTTTTAATTTTAGCACCTACTCAGTTACCACAGAGTACCAAATATATTATATGTGTAGAATAGATGGATATTACGGTGTTTTTATTTAATTTTAATAAGTCGTTCTTGAACCACGATTTTTTTTTCATCAAAATAAAAACCTTCGCCGTGATATTGTTCATATGAACATATTCAAACATAAACTATTCACTGTTAATAAAACTGCACTGCCATACTTCCGACTTTTCAATACCACTTTGACTCCAAACTGTCCGACTTGAACCGGGTAATGACGCTGATGTATGTTGTCCACTATTTATTTATAAATTGTCGTATCGATTTGTCGGTACATCCGTAAATACATTGAGATCCTTGACCGTATGTATAACTAAAATGTCCCATCGTATAATTTGGTACCGAAATAATAGGTTGGTGATAAAATTATCTAAATAGGAGTGGCCTTGGGTGGGAGGGCGATGTCTTTTTTGGTTAAAACTATTTGTGTGATACTAATTCTGTAAATAGTAATCATGGAGTATTAAGAGTTTATAAGTAACCCCGTACATATGTACGGAGGTACTTCTAAATAGTTTAGATAGACCCTCAAAGTTATAGAAAGTATTCGTCTATTTACAATGGTACTACAAGGCACATATCTTCTGCAAAATGTATTGACATGCCATTGTAAATTGATCCAAATATGGGTGGAAAGAATTCAACACTTCTCTCGTCCACATAATGAACTTGGGTATTCTAATCTAATAAATAAAAAATAAACTTAAAAAGTTTTTGAATTTGTTGGTAACTGTAGGCTTCTAGCACTAGACGGTTAACACAGACTTATAAGCAATGGTTTCATTGAATAAACAAAATGATTCATCCGTGTATCATATCCAATCAAAAACCCTGTAATATCGCCGATTGAAACATTGTTATCTCGTTCGCCAATGAATTATAAAGCTTCTCCAGCCACCAGACATGCTTTCACGGGAATGAACATCTAAACTTTGGCCGCCACGATACCTCTTGCTAGAGTAATTGGTGCTATATCCGGACGTGTACAATCGAAGGCTCTGTCTGGTATGATGGGGATATTCGATTTTGTGAAATACTCATCCATTTTCGAACTCCACCGCTTTGTTTGGCTATCTGTGCTACTTCTTCTACATAGGTTTTCAAGCCCAACTGGGTGAATTGGTATGTGAACTGCATAAATAAGTTTTTTACGAGGGGTGGACTATCCAACGATGATCGCGATCCTCGGACATGAGGGCCCGACCATAGAGAGAGAGAGTGCCTTCGAAGGCCTAAGCTCACTCAAATCTTCCATATGTTCAGCCTTAACCTGTGAAATGAAGAACACCAACTTTTTGATATTAAATTGATATGTTCCTGTTCAGTGTAACATCATTCATACGTGGGAAATCCCAACTGATAAATATGAAGATACCTCTCAAGTATCATAATCACTGATAAGAGTTTAGATCCAAACGAGTTCCATAGACTATAGTCTATGTTTTTCTCACACAATTACGTCACCAGACTATCGTAAAAGGTTACCCTTGATTTTTATCTGTTTCCTTGATTTGCTAGGTACCCAAACAATTAAACATTAAAACTATGAACATAAACATTATAGGTGGGTTATATCTAAGTTGGACCATATACAATATATTTCCCTAAATAGGCAATTAAATAATAACAATATTAGGCCTTTTCATGAGCATATAGATTTGGCCATAGTCCGTACCATGCTGGCCCTGTGCGGGCTGGCGACCTTTACACGTCATCCAAGGGGTTCTCTTAAGTCGTGGAGGTTGCTTAATTTACCGTTTAGTAAGTGATAGTCATGGTTGAAACCCCAATGGTGCGAGCCGGGGTTTGAACTGCGACCCTAATTACGAAGACGGAGTGTTCTACCCACTTGACTATCATGTCTTATCTTACGCACTAACATAGTTAATATCAATATAATAATGTGGATTGTGATATAAACTTCAATTTGTTTCAGGACCTAACCTAATATATTATCCTCAAAATTATAGTTACAGTACTAATATGTACTAGTTTACTTTTAAGTTAATTTATGGTAACTTTTAAGTTTAACTTTTAAAAGTAAATAAACGTCGTTTATATATAATTAGTCCGCAGCAGTCTTGCTAAACGGCCCGATTTAACTAGTTATCAAGCAAGCCACGGAAAGCGACTAAATAAACTATTCAACTAATAAGGTGAACGGGCATCTGTGATAACGGAACATTTACATAGGTAATGTAAGTTGACATAAAATTAATATAGCACGTATACAAGGTGATTCGGTGAGAGTATACTAATTCCTTGAACCTGTGCTTTTTAAGCGCATGCATTTGTAATCAGAATTTCGATGTCTAATTGTCCAAATTTGTAGACAGTTATAATGAATTATAATGGCATTATAACGAACTTTTACGAGGAAAACTGCGTTATAATGGATTTATAATCCATTATAACATTCTATAAATTTAATGGTATTAATTAATGGAATATATTGGAAATCTACAACTACGTTATTCACATATAACCTGACAGACTACTATTAAATAAATCCAAATCGCATATAAAAAATTAAAATAACTCGAATTATTTTGTTCCCATATATTCGCCGACTGAAATTTCGCTTTTCCGCTGTAAAGCTGAAACCACTCGCTAATTTTCAGTGGAAATTACGAGAATATCTTGTCCTAGTTCTCGTATAAGGTCTATTCTATAACAGTCTGGCTTACATTGGATGTCGCTCAGTTTTCATTAATAAACTACCGGGTTAAGCGGTTTTCTGTGTTCCACGTTACGGAAATATCTGGATTTAACTGCTCCGATGCATATTTGGAATATGTAATAATTGAAACGCCAGCGTTAATTAAACGTAATTTGAATGCAGTTTATTTTGGGGTAATATTGCTTGGTTTCCACAAACAAATAGGGGTAGAGGAACCCACCACTGACCCTCGGCTTGGCAACTTCTCCAATTATAAACCAAACAAGTTGATCAATAATTAAATAAGTCAGCAACACTGAACTCCTCTAAGATGTTAGTCGAGAAACTGTCTGTCACGAGTGTCGGGGCCCCAATTTATATGCAATTCTCCGCGAAACGATGCACAACGAATCTAAAAAAAGATTCGACACGAGTTTCCCTCTAAACTAGAATATTAATTGGGGCCCTGACAATCGTTATAAATAGTTTCTCGACTAACATCTTAGAGAAGTTCAGTGTGGTTGGCTTCTTTAATTATCGATCAACTTGTTTGTAATTGGAAATGTTGATAAACCAAGGGTCAGTTATGGGTTCCGCTTCCCCCATTTGTTTAACAATATAGATTTCCGCCAAGTATCGCCTAGTCATATCAATCGTTTCCACACAAGTTAATTTTGTTTTTATGTTTTGTTTGAACGATAGATAAAAGTTATTGTTTTTTAATTAAACTATTGTTAATAATCGTATAGTTTTTTTTTTTTATACATTATAGGCAAGTATTTGATCTCGATCTCACCTGATGGTAAGTGACGATGAGATCTACGATGGAGCATACTTGCCTAGGTAGGAAGGCGGCAGTAGATCGAGATGCTACATTCACTAGGCACATGCAGCGCAACTGATCTGACCCGCCATCCATGAATGGCAACACCGAACATCATGCCGGAACACGGCTAGGCCGCTTGGCGACATGGCTTTGTTCAGTGGGTGGTGACTAACCACGGCCGAAGCCTACCACCAGTAGAGTTGTCACCTAGTTGGCACCACCCAGGGTCACGTGTAGGGTATCTCGAGGGTACTTAATTCTCCTACGGACGAAGGTGACTCGACCCCTTACATCCTTACAACAAGCCTTGTATCTACCGATTCGGTTATTGATTGAAACTTGCATCGTGTAATTTACTGTGTAAACAGCGAGTATGGAATCGAAAGATTCAGTTCGATTCAGGTACCTGTCGAAACGTTCTGAATCGACCCGCAGACTTTGTTATGTATATTCTAATGTTTAGAACTTAAACATTCATCAAATACATATATTTCCAAAGATAATTATGTAGCTGTAACCGTGAGTGTAACAATATAAGGAAGCGTTTTAAATAATAATTGTAGTCTTAAAATGTTTGATCATGGAAACATGAAAACAAACGTAGGTGTACAATAAAGGATAATTTCGTCCAACCCGAACTGGCCCATACTCCTAACCCGCATTTACAAAATACTAAAATAAAAGGCCAATAGGTCTAAGGGTCATTTCAGCCTAAGTGCCGGTGACATTTCAGCACGTGCATAATTGCGGACGGAACTGACGGGCCTCCCTGCCCCCCCCCGACGGGGAGGCCGTCAGGCGTCGACGTGTCAAGTCAGGAGCTGAATAATATATGGGGAGAGGAGCCGGATGGCTTTACCACTTAGTGCTGTTTGAATAATGTATGCAACAGCTCCATAGCTGGCTGAAATGTTTTCATAGCGCTAGCTCTGCCATTGGTCGATGCGTAATTGTTTTTTTTTTTGTAGCAAAACTTAAAAAAGGAACGCCTTATCATAGTCTTTCTTAGTTATCTGCAAACGTGTATTTGACAGTTTGACTGAGAATCACGCAAAACAGCATAACTGATTTCAATGAAATTTTGTACAGGTATAAGTTATGCTCTGGATTAACTATATTTTCTTACTTTTAATACAATAGAACACTGAATAATCTCTGAAGATAATGGATGATTGAAAATCACTTCTTATTTCAGGGTAAGACCTTTTTCGGTGCAGCTCATGAAGCTTTTTTCACTTGTCTCTACATAGAGCAGCGACTATCACCTTATACGACACAATATCGACCTTTTTTTATCTGACTCTATCATATTCTTAGGCTTCTTCTTCCTCGCTTTCCTTCTATCCTTCACTGTAACTTTCTTTATAAAGAGTAAGCCGTATTAAGTGGCACATCATCTTCTCATTTCTCATACTCGTACGTCTCTTTTCCCTTAGTGATCTTCTTTCAATTTCATAAAACGATTAAATTCTTACATAAGTCTCAGTACGCAATTAAATACCAAATTAATAAGTTTAAAATATTTATATTTCCATTGTAATAACCTATGTAATTCTAGCGCTTTATCATACAGTGTTATATACCTAAATAATACTAAAGTTCCCACAGTAATTAAGGAAGACAATACCAAAGCAAGCACCCTAAAACAATCAGAAACTCATTTTTCTGCACCTATCAACACTTCGAGTAAAAAGTTCATTATTCATACCGGAGTGTATTAAAACGTAATAAGTTAGAGCGCATGCGCGACGAGGCGGCGGGCGTGCGCGCGCGCAGGTGTCGCGCCGGATGCGGCTGAAACGCGGGGAGGACTGGGGGGAGAGGGAGGGGAGAGGAACTGAGGGTGCACACTCCGTGTCGTGTGGGGACTTCATATTTCCTTTTTTTTAGTTAGCATCTCACAAGGTATTGAAGGATTTGTGGGGGCTTAATGTAGTATTTGAACGTATAATGCATTAGTTGATGGAATAACGCGAAATAAGAATAGGGCAGAAAGATTATATTGATGTCTCTGTACCAGCTGTTAGTTTACAGGACCTATGATAGGTATATAAAACATAGCAAAAATCTACTACAGCTAGGAAGTATATACATACGCTTAATTGCATTGTTTAATGTTCCTATGTTTGTATATTCATAGAGGTTTGTAATTACAGACATGCCACAAGGAGGTTTGATATTGTCGCAAAAGTGCTGCAATTACCACAGACAAAGAACAAAATATAGACAAAATTAAGGTAAAAAGAAAACATTGCCGATTTGTACAGTATACGCGAATTTAGTTTATTTCGTGAAATTCAAACGCGTCGCCTTGAAACTGAATGTGTATAAGTGCTTAATATTTTTTTTTGTATTTACTTAAGGTGGAAGCTCAGGGTCAGGGCGCGAAATTCAAAATGTCAATGGTTTTTATTTTTTTACGATAAATTTGGACATCTTTACGATGTAATTTAGTGTTTTGCGATATTAGCATTCTGCATTGGATGTCTCGATGTATTAAGTTTGCTTAAAAAAGAACCTAATCCGATACAATACCATAAGGTTTGTAAAAACCGCTACTTTTACTAACTTAATAGTATTGTATCGGATTAGGTACTTTTTTAAGCAAACTTAATACATCGAGATATCCAATGCAGAATGTTAATATCGCAAAACACTAAATTACATCGTAAAGATGTCCAAATTTTTCGTAAAAAAATAAAAACCATTGACATTTTGAATTTCGCGCCCTGACCCTGAGCTTCCCCCTTAAGGAACCTTTTGTCCTTATATTTTTATATCATCATGATTTTGATCCTCGATCATAATGGAAAACAATATTCTAGATTCTAGAATGTTCGGAATATATTACCTAGATTAAACTGTTTAAAAGGGTTCGTTAACCGCGGGCAAACGATGGAGGGCTTTGCCCACTGATAGGGGAGGGTAAGCTGATAATTAATAGGGGCAAGTATCACAATAAATATTTTAAGAATATCGATCTCATTGCAATGAGATCAATGTTTTTGGTATACCTAAAGTATCACGTTTCTGACAAATAATTTTCGTTGTCCCAATGCACAAAAGATTAAAGCGCGATAAAATTGATTTTATGTCTACAGTTATCACAGATAAACAAAGTAAGGTAGAGTATTCTTGGTAGAGTTTAAATTGGCATCACTTCTTCAAAACAAATGCTAAATAATTATAAAATAATCTCAATAACTGCTGCCGTGTGGACGCAAACAATTAAACATTAAGGCGGATAATAGTTATGATTACCTGTAAAACCTATGAGAGCGGATGCTGTAAGGGTGGATACATATCAGCGGTGCATGCGCGGGTCGATGACCGCACCAAACTTTTTTTGTTCACCGGGTGCGCTCGTTTCCTGTCACAATTTGTCTGTTTTTTTTAAACGCCGTTACAGGAGTAACGTTTTTGTTATCCGTTGTTAAGAAAAAAAAACGTCAATGTTGTAAATGGTTTTGAAATAATGTAATTTAGAAATTAAATACGTAGGCGATGGTTTCCTTATTGATTTCTTATATTTACGCGAATACTAAAAATTTAAATAAAACATTGCGTGTATATTATGTTTTTACGTTCCCGACGTTTCGGCTGCTTTACAGCAACCATAGTCACGGGAGGACTAAGGTGTTTGACGTCCTAGTGTCATAGTTTGAACTGTGATACCCTCATATTTAGTTGATGTTTACGGTCCGATCTACTCAGATCGTGCTCACAGTGTCTTTAGGTCTCGCAATGGGGCGCTTGGTTTTGGATTCAATTATATTAATTACTGGATCCCAAGTCAGTGGTAGCACCCAGCCATCTTATAATCGTAAAAACATAATATACACACGCTAAAATCTGTAAAATTTGTTTTATTTCGATGTGTAGTATTCGCGTAATTATAAGAAAACAATAGTATCATTATTATTGGTACATTCTCAGAAATGGATACACCAACTGCGGCAATATTAGTCTACTTAATTATCCTTTCTTTTTATGTTTTAGCCGCGATAGATATCACTGTATTCACAACCTATATTAAGGGTGAAATTGATCGACGATCTCAGGTTAAAAAGATTTTTCAAGGTATATGATCAACCCCACCATTGGATACATTAAACTTTGAACCAATAAGTTTATCTCTCTCGTTGCCGACGCTTACGGGCCTTCATTATGACCTAGTACACGGGGATATAAGTATACATTATACACATATTGTGACGTAATCATACGTTAAAATCTATTTCAGAACGACAACGTTGGGACCAACGACCAGTTAATTACCTATAGACTGTCCGCGCGGTAATCAGTCATGACTTTAAACCAGTTATACTCAACTTGTGGCCCGCTGGGCTTTTGTGGTTGGCCCATCAGGTATAAATAATACCAGCCCTTTGGACACGGGCCTCCCCTCAATGTGATGGGGATTAGGCCATAGCCCACCACGCTGGCCCAGTACGGGTTGGCGGACTTCACATGTCTTTCAAGGGGTTCTCCCAGACATGCAGGTTTCCTCGCGTTGTTTTCCTTTGTAGACCTCTATATTTACGTAAATTAAAATTAATATTTTTATTTATTACTATAAATTATATACAATAGTATAATATATTATAGAAATTAAATAGGTAGGTATAGGCGATGGTTCACATATTGATTTCTTATATTTACGCGAGTACTACAATTAATCAAATTAATTGTAAATTAAATAGATATGATTCGGCCAAAATGTTGGTACAAACATTTGAGATCATCACACAAAGTTGGTGTCTACCGTGATCCGAGAGAACTGTCGGCAATGAAAGCAGGGTCACTACCAACTGAGCCAATGAGGCCATCCGATAAGACAATATTCCAAAAACCCGACTAAATTCAGAGTAGATCGCCACTAGCTAAATAATCACGACCTACCACAACGGATGCATGTCCTCTACCTCATCAACGATTCGGATGCTGCACTTGCTAATTCAAATTGGCAGATCAGGCCAGACGAAAATACCTCTGCCGTCTGCCCGCGCGGCCGGTGGGTTGGGGAGGGTGAGCACTCCCTTTAGTTCTGAGTTCAAATTGAAATGGCGTGTTTGCTGTTGTCATAATGCTTTTTGACAGTGCTGCAACTCTACATTCATTATTTAGAGAGTTCTGAACTATTATTTCTGTAGAGTACGAGTGGATTTCAAAACTTGAGTTTGTGTTGTTGACTTGCTACGATTATACGTAGCGCCTTTATAAAAAAAGAATTACAGGTTTTCCTGAGAGAGACCAATAAATAATTGGCACGACCATCTCAAAGCTCATTTGTTGTAGTGTTAGGAGAAATATAAAGATTGTGGTTAGTGGCAACAGTTTGAGGAGACCTTCACTTAGCATGGTGACGTATTCGGTTATAACAACCTTGGTTTTGTATTAGGTGTAGTAGAAGGAGAAATAATGCAAAAATAGCTGGGGGACTTCCTGGTGGAGCTTGGATGGCTAGTGTGATCAGCTAGAAATCTTCCTACACACAAAATATGGGTACACATTTGTGAACGTATTTGTGGCAAACGCCCGCAGAAGAAGAAGCAGAAGGTGTATCAGAAACAGAGTTCATGCAAAAAGAAAAAAAAAACTTAATGACACCATAGACCCCCTCGCGTAGAGCTGCGACAGCGCGCGTGCGCAAGAGTGGACGTCGCGGCGCGCGCCACACCGCCAACTCCCGTAGAGAATCCTCGCAATCAATGTATAAATAATCGTTTACCAATGCGTCCGAAAACACGCAAACCAGCGGCCGTAGTACGATATTTCAGGAAGGTATTCCCCCGTCCGTCAGACGCAACTTCAGCACATCCTATTTATAAGCGTCTATGTATAAATTCACTAAAAGTTAACACCACAACACACGTAACGAATATAAACTCGGAAAAGCCTCTATTAATAATCGACCGGCTGACTTTGCTACCAAAAATAATAGTCTAATTGTGAAAAGTTTATGTGCGATGGGTCGTGGACCGGGGCTATCTTGGGGCGGCTAAACTTAGTGGTGCGTCTGAGCCAGATGGTAAAATTAGTGAGACGCCGTCTGCTGCGCTGGTGGTCATGACGCCAGCGCGTCCATTCACACACCTCGCGCGGCCGCAGCCACCGACGCGCAAGTAACTGCCAAACTTATGACATTCCATTTAAGAATTGGCCGTCATGTTGCCAGGGCGGCCATCTTGTTCATGATTTATTGTTTGGGCATCATTCAGCACCGATGGTTGTGGTATAATCAGCTGAATTACGTGGTGTTCAGAATGAAAGATGAATCTGGGTTATTTTGGCCATAGCAGTCATGATCTTCTGTTTTTCAAAATTGTCAGTACCTACAAAAGGTGGTTTTTGAGGTAACATCTTCTATCTCCTCCACATTCATCGTCTTCAACTTAATTTGATATTATTTCCATAACATATCAACTTATTCGTCTCTGTTCTTATCGTTGTACAGAATGTACCGCAATTGGGTCATAAAATGACTAAATTGAACGACTCGATTGTCAAAGTCAGTGACCCTGCTTTCTGTGCGAGCGTTAAATTCCCGGAAGTGGTGAAAATCATGAATACTGTGCGATGAGCACGAATTTTTGTACTCGGATCGCCCCCAGTCCATTGTTCAGCACCATATTACAAGCGTTCCTTGGGTTAGGATCATACAGTTGGTTTCTTCGTCTGGCGATATCATTATTATTAAATTCGGAAATAGCTAAATGTTTTTTTTAAACAGTTGCAACTTTTCCTGCGACTTTATTATACACAAATAAATAGACGATAAATAGCTCTTGCACAGTTTGATAATATTTATTTATAGATCTTATCTAATTTGAAACAACGTGCTGTTATTTATTTACACAATAAGCAAATGAAAATAAAAATGAGAATATAAAATCTTACTACCTACAAAGAGTGTAATAAAATTGGCCCATGCGGTGGCTCACCCAAGATGCTTTCCGTATTTCCTCACTGAATGGTCAAAGCTACTCGCTGAGCGAGGAAATGTTTGGCTCATAGGTCGCCGGTTGTGTCGACCAATCTTTTTGATAGTCCTTGTATAAACACTATAGCGCTTGGACCCTAAGGACTTAGGGTCTCGACTTCGAATCAAAGCGTATTCGGAGCCAATGACCCTCTACTTGCGTCTTTATAAGTTTTCAGTTCCTTTTGCCGCTGCGCCCACTCCTTGACATGTTCTCGGGAGGTGGGACGAAGCCAAATTGATTATTGGATATAAGGTGTGCTAGATTTTTCTTTTACGTGAAAAACATAGTAGTGGTATATGCCAGTCATTACTGATGCATCGATGGGCGAATACTGTGGGTGCTAAATATGATAACGAGCTGGGCTCTTACTGAACATAGGTATCACGTTTAAATAATTACATTGTTCAGTATTTTGCTACTATCTCTGAGACCAATGCAATACATCATTTCTTATAACAGTATTACAAACTGATCACAATTCATATTATTTATATTTCAAATATGCCATTAGCCGTGGGAATACTATTGATCGCGGTCCTATCACAAATTAATTCATTATATCGCTTCCAAGAAGAACTATAAACAATTAGGGACAATATAGCAAAATATATGCGTACGATCTTTGCCAAGACAACCCAAGATCATATGGTATAGCACTAGGTACTTTGAGGTTCGGATATTTTCGTGCATTATCGAACATATTCGGGTAACTTAACTTTGATGATAAGGTATTGAAAGTGTGCTCGGCCCAAGAATTAGTGATCCTAGTTATATTTATTTCTCAATATTTTAAACCATTTATTTATTTTGAAATTCCTGAAGCAAGCATGTAAAGGCACTCAGTGGGACCTTTTGAAAGCTTTGACCCGTAGAAATGTGGTGGAGCGGCAAATCAAAGAGTTTTTCAGGGCCTTTTGTTCCGAACGGTTCATTTAATGAGAGGATAATTACCTGGATTGGTTCGAGGTCACACTTAATCGAGATTTTAAGCTTCGTACACAGTAAAAAGGATAATGATAAACAGTAATACTTTAAAGCTATATACTGTGTATTCGTTTGTCCTACTTTTGTATATCATAAAGGTTGAAGTTTATTTAACTTATTTTACTCCCTGAGTTTAAAATATTGAAATAAAACTAATTATAAGGATTTTATCGCGTTTATATTTTGATTTTACGTTCCCGACGTTTCGGCTGCTTTACAGCAACCATGGTCACGGGAGGACTGAGGTGGTTGACGTCCTGGTGTCATAGTTTGAGACGGGGTATAAGGGTATAAGAAATCAATCCCTGAGATTAATTTGTACGAATTTTTGTGGAAAGTAAATCTACTAGAAATCACAGTGATTTTTTTTTTGGATGATGACGTTCTCGTCCTGAAAGTTATTATGTATATTTGAACAGTTGGTAAATCAACTTTCTTTTAAACTATAAGATATTAAATTCACACTGTTTCAATCCCCGCGGCATATAAGCTGATATCCAATAGAAACACTATATTTGCAGGAGATTCATAGGTCCCTAGACAGATTATTTTAAAACAACATTCCCAATCTCGATGGTAGTATGATAATCATTTCGTCTGACTGAAAAGTGACTTCTCTATTGAATCCTTGAAATCGTTCTAAAAATACAACTGGCAGGTTTCCAGCGATGGAATGGTGTTAATAAAATGTTAGAGAATTGAACGAGCCGGTCAAAAAGCCATGTTTAAACAGTATATTCATTCCATTATTGTTTCCAACTCGACAGACGAATTATATGTACATTATGGATATTATAAAAGTTAGGTGAGTTTCCATTTAATTACATATTTCGTGGATTTTGCTTAGTAACTAGTGATCTAAACCAACTATTACACAGTGGCAGATTAGGTAAATCAAATCAATTTAGTCTAATATAATTCTATTTAAAACCAATTGAGAATAAGTTTTTCTCGTTAGTAACGTGAATAATCTGTATACTAATTATGAATTTCGTGGAAAATGGAGGTTTTAGAGGAAAAACAGTCAATAGTAAAATTAAAACGGAATTATTTTTACAAAACATTTAAAAGGATATTTATGAAATCCTTTTATGACCCTCCTACTCGGTTAATTCTAGTTATTAATTGAAGTTACAAAGTTGACTTACGTAAAATAAAGTTTGCAAAAAGTTTTGATGGGTCCACTTAACTTTATCTCAGATTTCTTATCGTCAAGATCTCTGTTTTTCATTCACCCAGGGTATGATGGACCTGTGATTAGGATTATGTCCTACACTAATTATCGCCAGTACAGAGCTAAGTTAAAAAACAATAATTGTTCTACAACGTTCGTTGCTCGATGGTATGAAATCGATCGAAACAATCGTTCACATATGAAAAATGCATCGCGAAAGAACATAGTTACGTTTCAATCACGGTTATCATGGAGTTACGTCGTAACAAATAATGTGGTAGGTATAATGGAAAAAAACTAACTTTTTTCTGTCGAAATTGAAATAAAACTATTTCTTAAGGATTTTACCGCGTTTATTTTTTTGTTTTTACTTTCCCGACGTTTCGGCTGCTTTACAGCTACTTTTTTTCTGTCGATTGAATGACGTCATAAGCCACACAATGTATCAACATAACCTTTCAAGTTCTCCCAAAAAGTCTGTGAAGCTTTTTCAGTATAGTTAGTATCCATCTACAGGTTTGCTGATATTGATAAGGGTGCTTTATCAGTATCATCAGGGGACCAGAATATTATTTAAAACTAACTGTTACCCGCGACTTCGTCCGCGTGGTATTTAACAAAGACACACCCGTTAGCAATAGCCCGCTCGCGCGTTCTGAGCCCGCGCGACTTGGTAAAAAGCGGTTATTTTAATATTAAAAACAGACACTCCAATTTTATTTATTTGTATAGACTAGGAATGGCACCCACACGACACTAGCAGCTACGGCTTAATTTTGTAGCCGATTGCCGAGAAAATTCTCAGTATTCATATAGTAAGAGTTTACCCATAAAACGTGGGTAGATTCACAGAATGAATATAAGGGGCTATCTTTAAATTTTTCTCAAAGCTCAAATTGAGATCTTTTTCTGCTCTATTCTTTTTTTTTAATCGATATATGTGTTGCCAGCTAGCGGTATTCTTTCGAGATATTCCAGTTGGAGCACCGATTTGAAGATCAATCATAGTATTCCACTTAGGGCCCCCGACGGGTGCGCACTGGTCGGATACACTAAGTGGAATAATATTGGTGATATTCAAATCGGTGCTCTGACTGGAACCGCATTTTTTCCTCACTTCTTCTTCTTCTTTTTAAAACAATTGACGGATCGCTTTACGCCGTAAGTACATAGTTTACAACATTTCACAAGTTTCGTAGCTCGCAGCCAATCCAAAGTATAAAGGGAGCAGTCTACGATTGTAGCATTTATCATTTATTCATCGGGTTACGGGCACTGTCCGTGTGTCAGGCGAAAGTTAGCTCAAACTTACATTTAGACACTGCTTGATTGTTCCTTGTGCGAGCTTTGTTTAGTTATCCAGTGTTCATAATACGTGGGAGGTAGGATTTACATAAATTGTCAATGATAAGTAAGTTGATGCAAAGGTACTGATCAACGTATATATAAAATAATAATAATAAAGCTTTATTTAATTCCATGCAAAGTACATATTAAACGATAACAATTGGTAACTTATTAACCTATTATACAATTACATTTATTACACTCAGCTGGATTTGGTTAATAGTTATAAATTCTATTTTGTAATTTATTTATTTATTATTTGTTTTACTTGTCCAATATCCAATTATTTACTGCATGGACCCCGTTCGGGTAAAAGCCTCCCCCAAGGAGTGCCATCTTTCTCTGTCATTAGCTCTATCTAGCCAACTTCTTCCTGCGCACGCTACAATTTCGTTTGCCCATCTGGCCCTTGGTCTTCCTCTTGATCTGATACCTTTCGGTCCAGACCACTTTATTGATCGTAGAGTCCATCTATCATCCTTGTAACGGGCTACGTGGCCCGCCCACCTCCATTTAGCCTTCATTGCAAAGGGTAAGGCATCGCGTACTTTTGTCTTCTTTCGGATGTCAACACTCTTTACCTTGTCCTTCATTTTTATACCTAGGCAACTCCTTTCCATTCTTCTCTGGGTACTCTGAATTTTGTTCCTGGTTTTGAGATCGAAGGTCCAAGTTTGGCAACCATAGGTGAGACACGGTAGAAGTCCTGTATCCATGACTATTTTTTTGATCGGTAGCGGAAGTTGCGTTTTTAGTATTTCCTTATGGTGCCAGAACTTTTTCCAGGTAATCGCCACTCTTCGGTTAAGTTCTTCACTGTTTCTTTCCTTACGAAATGAGATTTGTTTTCCTAGGTATATATAGTGGTTGACAAACTCGAGGGGAGTGTTATGTATTGTTGTTAGTCATAATTTTAGTTTTTAGTTTTTAGTGTTCAACGTATATATACAACGAGCTTAATATCTCGTACATATAACTGCCTGATTAACGCAGTGGTAGTGATTCTGCTTTCTGCGCTGAGGGTCCCGGGATCGAATCCTGGTAGGGACAATCTTTGTGTGATGAGCACGAATGTTTGTACCCGAGTCATGGATCTTTAATCTGTATATAAGTATTATATACTGAGTTCGCCCTCACTCCATTGTACGGTACCCATAACACAAGCGTTGCTTAATGTGGGACAGTATAGTTGATGTGTTCGTATGGCGATATTTATTTATTTATTTAACTATAATCCTTTTAGAAGTAGTAGCTGATGAGGGCTCAAAGCTACATATATTTCTATATATGTAGGCCTTAATGGTTCGTAAAGGGGGGGGGGGGTATTTTCCGTGTAATTGGGGTTGAGTCACCTTCGTCCGTAGGAGAATTAAGTACCCTCGAGATACCCTACACGTGACCCTGGGTGGTGCCAACCAGGTGACCACTCTACTGGTGGTAGGCTTCGGCCGTGGCTAGTCACCACCCACTGAACAAAGTCATGTCGCCAAGCGGCCTAGCCGTGTTCGGGTATGATGTTCGGTGTTGCCATTTATGGATGGCGGGTCAGATCGGATGCGCTGCATGTGCCTAGTGAATGTAGCGTCTCGATCTACTGCCGCCTTCCTACCTAGGCAAGTATGCTCCATCGTAGATCTCATCGTCACTTACCATCAGGTGAGATCGAGATCAAATACTTGCCTATAATGTATAAAAAAAATAAAAAAAATAATTGTGTAACCGTGTAACTGACATTGCAATTGCATTCGCAATAAAATACTTTAGTTGTGAGTCAGGAAGCGGGCAAATATGCCCATTGACCCAAGTATCCACCACTGTCTGAGTGATCCCTCAAAATCTCCTAGAAAATTATTCTATTAATACTGATTATTGCTGTCCCATATCAATGTTATTTGAAATATTATATCCAATTGCTACAACGAGTGTATGTATGAAGAAAATGAAGACATTATGTCAATGCTCCTTCATAAAAGCAAGGATTCCTTTTTAAGGTTGGTTTAAGACTAATTGAGCAATATTAAACATCATCAATCATATACAGTTGAACTCATAATAATTATAAGCTGTAACTTGGTTGAGCTTGTACATATGTTTTAGTATATTGTAGTGGATAACGACGGATTCGTCGATCAACCAATCAATGGATCAATCTGCGAACTCGCAGCCAAATCTAGTAGCTAACTAAGAGCATTACGTCCCGTACTTATGGTTAGGTATTATCAGTTGTATAGTCTTTGTTTTGTAGTTACGAAAAGAAAATAAAATCAAATTTTCATGTCAAAAGTAATTTACGATGTAAGGGCTTATCAATATACAGTCATTAACAGGTGAGTAATAATTTTATGAGCCCCAACGAAACTATCAGGTCGAGAAAAAAAAGAAGAATTTATGAGTGTTTACAACACGAGCTGGCGGCCGGCTCATTGAAACCCGACATCAAGATGGAAAATGTGAAGCGGAGTCGACGGTGACCACGGCGGGGTATGGCGACAAAGAATAGTTGATGCAGATGTGACGGTACGTAATGGACTTTAAATATTTTACCTACACCAAAAATATCATCATCTCATTTACCTAAGTATTAGGTGTCATATAAAGTTTTTGTGAAGTAGGTATACAAAATTTCAGACAATCCAAACGTTTTTAATCATTTAAAATGGATTCATAATGTGATACTTTATTTTTATGCATTAATGTAGAAGTTAAGTGCACCTTTCGTGCAAGTGCTTATGTTTTATTTAGAACTTTGTAACACAAAATCCAGGGTGACAATTTGCAAGAAGCACATTTGAACCCAGTAGGTAGGTACTTCATAATTAAGAAGCTAATCTTGCCAACATTTTAGTTGCCCTTCCTCGTCTAAATCAGTGAAGGCAGCTATAATAATCGCAAACTATAATATAATACATGAGGAAATATTTTTAACTTACGTAAATGAAGTAAAATCAAAATTGAATGAAAAGTCACTTCTGCGAAATCCAGTGTACCTATCGCTTGGAGCGCGGGGCAAGGCGGGCGCCGCCCAAAATAGCACGCACGTGCCGCTCGCCTGCCCACGCGCATCCAAGATGGCCGCCGCGCCGCGCCGCCCTGCGCGTGTGTGCGGGCGATTGATGCAAGCGAATGTGGCACGTAATGCGCATTATTGTTGTGCATGGAAAATATGTTTATAGTTAAGAGATTCGATACGTAGAGTGTATGGAAATTTTTGCTTATGACCGAGTTGTCAATGTGGTTTTTATTTAAATTAAAATCATAAATTAAACAATACACTTATAACATTGAATAAAGAGCGCAATAGAACTGAAATTAATTTAATAATAATGGATGAAAATAACATAACGACATCACACATTTCACAGCTAGACGCTGACCTTACGAAAACATTTACTACATACCGTTCAATTTTACCCATAGCCTGAACTACCTACCCTCGTATTCGTGGGAGACAAGTCGCCAGAAGCAGGACATTGAAAGATAATTATAGGCAATGATGAAATATAATCTCTTTAATAAAATATTGTGTTAAATACTTTTTTTTCGCGTGGAAACCTTCCAGTGTCAAGCGCAAGCCTTTTTTAGTACCGTTTTGGTAACGTGACGTCTTCCATCCCTCACACCCCACAGATTTCGTAGATAAGTATGACAGTGACAGCATGTTATCTCGATGACGTTACGATTACATTAGAAGTTAAGAAGACTCAAGGTTGCTCAACGTGCAATGGAGAGAGCTATGCTTGGGGTTTCGCTACGCGATAGAATCAGAAATGAGGAGATATTTTATGACTCTTCCGACACAAAAAGAAACCCGCAGAATTCATGAATCAATTAATCATCGCATCCTGTAGGTATCACAAATATTTGTTACACATGTGGTACCAGGATCGCGTGTGCTTTGGGGAAGATGTCTGAATCATATTTTATAGCTTTAATAATAAGAAAGTCTGCTCGATTATAATCTAGACTTGAAGATGATAAACAGAATTTTGACTGAACATGTTTATGGGCACGTTGATTGATAAAGTAAAGAGTCGAGAGGATTGCACAGGTTGAATTCCATCATCATCTCGTATATTAAGCTGCCGTCAATTTCATATTGCACTTTTGTTAGCTTTCGTAAGCTTTTGTTAGCTTGTAAAGAACAAACTGTTTAGTACCTACATTGTAGAATTCGTCTAAGTAATATAAATTTTGTGTAAAATTGACATTTCTGGTAACACGCAACGTGTCAGCGTGATAGCGCAAAACTTAAGGCACGCCAAGCTGTTTATGCCATCCTGGGTGTCCCGGCGAACTTAGTACCGCCTCAGAGTCAAATGTATGAGAAAATGTTTTGTTTTATATTTTTCCATATTTTAACAGTTATTCTGCTATTCGAAAGGTACTAGTTCTTCACTAAACATATACTACCTATATAACCACTGTAACCCATACAGTAAACCTTAACTAAATAAATAAAATAATCTGTTTTTTAAGAAAATAACAAAATTTTGAAAATAGCGGCTTTGGTTCGCCTTAAAATAAAATAAAATAAAATGTTAATAGGAGAAAAATGGGCATACCGGTCTCTGACAGCGAATTATATTCATGATTAAAAGATTTAATCATAATACGACCGATTGAGCTAGCTTTAATTCGGTAACCTAATAAATATTAGTAGTATGTTTAATTGAGAGTTTGTACGATATATTGCGAGTGATGCGATCGTCACATGTTCGTTCTAGCGATTGACAATTAGGACAACACCTGCAAACGTTGAAAATCGTTTAATATAATATTCTAAATGAAATACAGATACTGTTTTTTTATTTTATTACGTAGATGTTTCTTTAGCTCTATTCGACAAATACCTAAACATTAAAAGTATTTTCGAAAACGAGTACACTCGTTTTCGAAAATACTATTATTTATAATTTCTACTACTTTTTGGTTTAATATTGTATCCATTCAAAATCCAATGTTTTTCATTTCCAGGACCGATTTTATTCAGCTCTACATCTCTGAATCTTATAGCGCAGCAAGTTCACTGCTCTCCCAGGTACACAGCGTATCGGCGCAGGCGGACGCCAGCCGCAGCGGTGGAGAGTGTGCACACGCACACACAGACCGTCAGCCTGTAGGCGAGCGTCGCGCATGCGCGGTGGGGCACGCGTCGCAACGCGCGCGCACCTAAATATAGCCGCGCGGCCCGCGCCTCCCGTCGAGCCGGCAACCACTGGAGATCTTGAAGATTCCTTAATTATTGTTTTTTTTTCTATTAGCACAAGTTGTTTCATGTAATCTGATCATTTAGATCTGAGAGAAATGTAGGAGGGTTTGATAAATTCCAGTAAGAAAATAAAGTTGATTTTTGAAAATTTACTTTTGCAGTCTTGATATGGTATCCATCATAGGGTGACAGGGTAAAAGGTAAAAAAGATAATTATTACATCAAGCAGTTAAGCTTTACAGATAGCTAAATCTACGAACTAGGAAGGCTATAATAAATAATTTTAGCTAAGTACTAATCTGTTTTTTTTTTTTTTATACATTATAGGCAAGTATTTGATCTCGATCTCACCTGATGGTAAGTGACGATGAGATCTACGATGGAGCATACTTGCCTAGGTAGGAAGGCGGCAGTAGATAAGAGACGCTACATTCACTAGGCTCATGCAGCGCAACTGATCTGACCCGCCATCCATGAAGGGCAACACCGAACATCATGCCGGAACACGGCTAGGCCGCTTGGCGACATGGCTTTGTTCAGTGGGTGGTGACTAGCCACGGCCGAAGCCTACCACCAGTAGAGTGTTCACCTGGTTGGCACCACCCAGGGTCACGTGTAGGGTATCTCGAGGGTACTTAATTCTCCTACGGACGAAGGTGACTCGACCCCAAAAATTCCTAGTATATTCTTATGATTTTTATATCAACGTGGGAGATTATTCGTAAGAAGTTTCGTAGAAAGTTTTAAATACCGTCCGCTAGAGGCGCTGTTCAATTCTCCATACAAAATGTCTAAATACGGTAGACTATATAGTATACGGTTAGCTTACGAATAATCTCGCACTTGACGTACAGCTTTGGAGAAGAATTTACTGCAATAGTCCGTAATTAACACGATAATATGTAACAAATAAAATCCGTGTCATTATACAGTTTTTATTAAACACATCAGGGTAACTCTTACGTAATCGTTACGTTATCGAGTAAGCACGCCGTCACTGTCACCATTATTCATAAAACCTGCAGTGTGAGTGGGACGGAAGACGCTTAATTTAGTATAATGCTAAGTAAAAAGATTGTGCATTAACCATAGATTGTAGAATTTGTGCATACATCCCTAAAGACTATTGATTATTGGCATTTAGCGGACGATTCCAGGTATTTGTTTACGGACAGCTAACCTTGCGAAGGGCCGGCGATATTGCTCACGATATTACATAATGTTGTTTACGAACGAATCCGTTGAGACGCAGTTAAGCCGTCTATTATGGGTTTATAGAATGTATAGGTAGCTTGCAGGTTTATTGAATTAATGAGTTATTTTTATTGTAGAAATGTTTAAACTAGTTTGCTAAAATTGATTGTATAAGTGGTAATTGTTTTGTAATGCGTAAGTCTGCTTAGCATATAGGTACAATAGGGTAGTCTATAATAATACCAGCCCTTTTTAATGTCCCACTGTTGGGACGGGCCTCCCCTCAATGCGAGGGGGATTAGGCCATAGTCCACCAAGCTGGCCCAGGGCTGTTTTATCTTAATACACTTTAATGCACAGCCGTACGTCTAATAAAACTTAAAGAAGCTACATTTGTTAACATTAAAATTGTATGTACTTAAAAAAAAAATCTCTATAAAAAGACTATTAATGCCTTATTGGCGGTCTCACAACTCAATAAATTCTTATTCGAGACTCAAAGCTGGTACAAAATGATCAGAAATGAACAACTCAGTAGATTGTTATGGAATCTTCAGCTGCTAGTTGTGGATATCGAAATGTTTATTCTTCCATCTGCAATGCTATGTAAATTTGGTCCCAAATTTATAGGGTGTGACCAGAGAGAAAAATCCTTAAAAAATCCTCGTTAGAAAAATAACTATGTATTTAGTATCCTAACTGGTGTGCTGCAATAGCGCATGCGCAGTCTCTTTTGATGAAGCTAGTAAAGCTAAGCTAAGTAAGCAAGCCAAATCTAAGTAAAATTAATTTAATAAGTACGATTGAAATAGTTCATCTAACATGTCCTTTCACTTACCAGACCAAGCGTACTTATGTCGTGGGTGAAATGCAACGACAGCTGCGCGCGCGCAGCTCGTCGTAAATATTCGCCTCCAAGTGTGCGTGCACGTTACTTAGCTTATGGGGATTTATCTAATGCGCTACACTTTTTTGTTTTATGTGACGAACCCTAGTACAATAGGTACAATATGTGGACAAGTAGCGATTTCTGAAAAATTATAATTATACGAAAGAAAAAAATATTTCACTTCAATAGTTAAGTCAATAACGAAGTGAAAATATTAAAACAATTTCAAGAATATTTATCAATTTTGTACTTAAGTACTGAGGTGTTTTTTTGTTATACTTTATTGATTATTTTAATTATACGCTCTTCTCAGTTCGGAGTACGAATCTTTTCAGCTGAAGTCGCGTTACGATCGGTAGAGTTCCGAAAAAAATATAAAATATATTTGTGACAAAGTTTTCATATTATTATATTATTGTTTACTGTGTATTTTATATTTTTGTTTTTGACAGCTTACAATGTCAAGTTTGCATGCTGGAAGGCGAAATATGGCGAACATTAATTTATATCTTTGACCATGACTGTAACCTACCCATATTAGCAAATAAATAATTTGAATTTGAATTTGAAAAAATAATACCATAATTAGTTATTTATTCTTCTCATAGGTCTGCGCGAAATAATTCGGTCTCATCAAATGTCTTATCGTTTCCAAACAATTCGTTTAATAAACGGATTATTTAAAAACATACCGTAATCATATACTTTTAAGATTTTTACCTATTGAAGCATTCTCATACATCAGCCATCTGCAATATCAGATACCTATTTCGTTCATCTTAATGTTTTGGATACTATGTGATACATAACGTTCATTGAGATAAACCTATACATAGAGCTACCTATAAAAATGCATAAACGGCAATCGATCCCTTATTTGCTTCAAAATAATGGCTATTTTTGTGTGCGTGTGTTTAAGTTGTTCTTGATAGGTCAGTGGTAGACACGTGAGACGTGCGCAACGTAAGCCGAGATCCTTTGGCAGCTGCTTCTCAATTGTGACGCTTGTGGTGACTCAGATGTGGTCGAATCTGTAACTTTTAAGAATTTTACTTTGTAAAAATGTGTATGTCTTTTATTCTCGGGTTTGAAATGAGACATAAAATTTCAATGCAACAAGCTAAATGCCCAAGATTATATTTACTTAAGAGTGCAAGATGGATTTTCTAAAAAAAATATAATGAATTAATCTATTTTATAACAAGAGGCAAAGATAATAAGTTTTTACATTTTAACATTTGAAGTCGTATTCCGAAAGCATTAAAGGTGATTTCATTTGCGTGTATGTCAATATAACTGTTGTTAGCGGTAAAATGGATTTTATCGCGTTTATTATACGATTTTTACGTTCCCGACGTTTCGGCTGTTCTACAGCAACCGTGGTCATGGGATGACTGAGGTGGTTTACGTCCTAGAGTCATAGTTTGAACTAGGGTACTCTCATATTTAGTTGTTGCTTGCGGTCCGACCTACGCAGAAAGTGCTCATAGTGTCTTGAAGTCTTGCAATGGTACGCTGGGTTTTGGGTTTCATGATATTGACTACTGGATCCCAAGTCGGTGGTACCACCCAGCAATCTTCCCTATTGAAATTAGGATGTTTTTGTAATTTCAATGGCCTCGCGTATCATCCTTGGTCGGAATCGGTGTTCTTTTGCGCGGATCTGTGACTTATCAAATCTGATATAATGGCGGGTGCGATCTTGTACATGTTCACAGATAAAATACACAAGATTAGTTTTATTTCAATGTGCAGTATTCGCGTTAATATGAGAAATCATATGACTGCATTATACCTATATTCTAATTCTATCTCTCATATGGAGAATGAACCAATAGTTCACGTAGGTAGTAGGTACGATGTTAATGTGCCAACCGAATTGTTTTCAGAATCACTCTTGAAATCGTGTTAATGGCACGAGCCGTGGTGGCGCAAATGAAAAACATTAGTAATCCCCGCTTCAATTCCAGTTTCAGTGGAAAGCGAAACAGAGGGAGACAGATATACAATGATGTCAGTGTGCGCTTGCGTCATTATACTGATTCATTAGTGTGTTCTATTTTTTTTTTCAATGTTGAATTGATGCATTTTTTTATACTTTGGTACACGGAGGCAATCCAAACCGGAACTAAATCCTTATGCCTAATCAGACTAGGAATAAAGATCCATCTGTACATATTAAACTGTAATTTAGTCGTACCTTAAATGTTTTTGAAAAAAAAATTGGATATGAATAAGTATATCTGAATGCGTAATTGTTGACATTTTTGTTATTATCTCTCCGAACGCGTGTCACGGTAAAACTACTGGATTGATTTTGACGAAACTTGGCGTGATGATAGCTTATATAGCCTTTTTCAGGTACCTATTTCCTGAAGAACTAGGTAAAGGGGTGTAACAATCAAGTTTCAGAACGGGGATGAAAGTATTGCCATCTTTTGGTTACACTTTCACATCCAAACAGAAATTATTCTTCTATTTAAATTCCAAGATCTTCAAGAACCTGTTAAAAGAAATTATACTTAAATAACACACTGCATAGCACTTGACGACAACCAGAGTTGGAAAGCATATACACAGACCCATCTATCTAACAGCCTAGTCATATGTTACTTGCTGAAGTTTCATACGCAATGGATGCATTCCACAGTATACCAAACACTCAAACCCACTCAGTGGATCCATTGAGTGTGGCCCAAATGAACGCCAATAAATATGTTGCCAACCTCTGCTTGAGTCAGCTCGGTTTCAATCGTAAACTATACCAATAAGCTAGGAATGCGTTGTAACTATGTCCTTAGTTCGTTGATCGCGTAAGCTTCGGTTACGAGCCGGGAGCTGTAACGTTTCTTTGGTCGAAGCGAATTTCGATACGAGTTCAAATAAATCTGAATGTTTGGATGGATGGATGGATGTTTGTTACTCAATCACGCCACAACGGCTGAACGGATCTGGATGAAATTTGGCACAGAGATAGATTATAGTCTGGAATATCACATAGGCTACTTTTTATCCCGATGAAATGTATGATTCCCGTGGGATTTGTTTTAATCTTTCATATAGCAAAGGATCGACATGATTTTTTGCATAGGTAGTGGTAATTTATGGGAAAGGACATATAGGAAAAGGACATACTTTTTAATCGCGGGTAACACCGCGGGGCGCAGCTTGTTTACTATAATTTGAAGGTTGCTTTTTACTAAAAGTCTTCTTACAAGTAATATTGGTCACACATATATTTATTTAAATGTCAGTAATTGGTAGGTACCCAAATCGCTAAAATCAGAGATGGATCCAAAAATATTTGTTGCTGTTATTATGTAACACGTAAGTGGTCGTTACGAATACTATACAATTAAGAATGAATACTATGCGGTACCTAGCTTGTAGTGGAATGTCCACCTTTAGTTAGTATTATAGCTGACAATTCGATATCAAAAAATCTTTAGTACCGATATCGCGATAAATCCTTTTTCACTTTCAAAGTGTTCGACATGATATCGTTTTCACTCCGAAATCCCTCCCGTTAAGCCCAAAGAGGGGGTGATTTGGTGTGTTGGCTGAACGCCAAGCGGCGTCTTTGGCACGGTGCCAAATCGAGAGCGAACAGTGGAAAAAAATGGCGTCGCGCATCTTTGATATGCGTCAGAGAGGCGCGCACGCACGCACCCAGAGCTACAGGTTTTCATGATGTATAAAAGAGGTTTTATTGCGGGATTGGACCTTGAAGCTACGATTAGGGAGCTTTTATAACAATGATTCACTTTTCAGAAGATGTATTTACTCTACGGTTATGCAATTAATGAATTGTGTTATGTAGAGCACTCAGGACAAGACTGCTCTATCATTTTTTTTTTAAGTTTTGTTCGTTTTCTATATACCAGTACTTTCAGCTTCTTGAAAACAATAACGCAAACAACTTAGCGGGATTCCGGCGAAAAATTTCATCATAGTCCATCCTACAGAACTGACCACTTGTAAAGCTTTTGCTCACTCTGTAAGAACGTGCCTTACCCGAGACAAACGCTCACCGTGCCTCGCCTGGGCATTCTATTTGATGTCAGCCCGCTATATTATATATATGTCAACTTCAAAACTGAGAAATTCGCGCGTGGCATACTCGAGCAGACAACCGAGCGTGATCGTGTGCGGTCAGTCAGTACAAGCCTATATATAGGGTGATCCTTGTGGTTGGTAGAGTGTCCACCAGGCAAGGTTTATATATCTGGGGGCAGTGCCCTCGTCATGTCAAGCATATTTCTTTCCACTACCCTCTGACAAGTAATTACAAAATGTTATATTTGTAGCCTTATGCGAGCTACTTGAATTGTTACATGGCTCAACGACTACCTCTCTTATTTTATTTAAAACATAAAAGAGATGATATATTATCGCGAGATCATCTAACTTTTCAGGAAAATAACAGCTTACATTTTTTTCAATAACCCTCGAACAAAATATACATTGAAAATCACAATTAATGTTAACAACTAAACATGTGCAATAGTACACGGGGGCTATTATCTAGCATGTGTATAGTGTAGTGAAACCGCATCGTAGCGGGCTGGCATCGTGCCAGCCGAGCAACAGGCGGCCATACTACAGTTTTCGTGTCAAGACGAAATTTATGGAAAAATATTATTTTAACGGCCCGTTAACACGTAGGTATGTCGCATTTCGTAAAGTTCTCGTGCGCTGGTTGCGAAACGGACTGCTACGTGTTTTATTTATTATTTAAAATTTGAAATAACGACGTTATGTAGAACAGTCAATACATTTAATTATTCAACAATTATTAGGCTATTCTGTTATGCTGAAAAACATATTACACAGCTAAAGTTATAGCTTGTTAGCAATATTTTTAGGTCTGTGGTAAAAACAGCTGTGAAGCATCATCATCGACATACTTCACAATGCTTCAGCCATTAAGTGGGTAACATATTTATGACAATTATTTTTTACCGAGGGCTGGGCATTTCCTAGCTCAGCGAGTAGCTTTGGCTATTCAGCGAGGAAATGCGGCCAGCATCTTGGGCACGCTACCGCATGGGCCAAATGTTTTACACTTTTTGTAGCTTTTCTATACTCTTTTTAATTTATATTAGTTTGTAAATATTTAAGTTATTTTATTTCTAGATAAAATAAAGACATTTTTATAAGTATCTTTTAAGTATGATCTATTTATTATCTTACAGTTGCTTGTTTTTTAATGTTAATATATTTGTATATATTATTTTTAAAAAACAATAAATACGTATTTATTCATCATAGAAAAGCGTAGAGGAAATATTATATTTCCCTTTTTTTAAATTTTTTAAATTACATTATAGGCAAGTATTTGATCTCGATCTCACCTGATGGTAAGTGACGATGAGATCTACGATGGAGCATACTTGCCTAGGTAGGAAGGCGGCAGTAGATAGAGACGCTACATTCACTAGGCACATGCAGCGCAACTGATCCGACCCTTCATCCATGAATGGCAACACCGAACATCATGCCGGAACACGGCTAGGCCGCTTGGCGACATGGCTTTGTTCAGTGGGTGGTGACTAGCCACGGCCGAAGCCTACCACCAGTAGAGTTGTCACCTGGTTGGCACCACCCAGGGTCACGTGTAGGGTATCTCGAGGGTACTTAATTCTCCTACGGACGAAGGTGACTCGACCCTTTTAAATTAGTTTACAAATTAAATTAAATGCCACACGTGCTTTCATCGCTACAGAAACCGAAGCAAAGACGAGCAAAGAAGAGTGACGTAGAACATATTTGAGAAGCGCTTGAGCATTAATATGCTTGTAAAATAAAAAAAGATATAAAATAACTCTCACACTCTTCAGAGATGACGGCCGCAGCCAAAATGCTTTAGAAGAAAGAAACAAAACGCCCCCAGAATCTTTATCACTATCAGCACTGTAGAAGAGATTCGATGAATGTTGGCGGAAAATGGAAGATGTTCCAGCTAGGCGGGTGGTATGCCTGGCGGGGCGGCCGCTATGCCCCAATATGTTACGTGCTCCGAAAACTCGTATAGCGTGATTCAGGATTGTGTTGAGAATTGTCTATTGTTCTGAATGCGTCTGCAGCGCCATCTGTGTTGTGGCGCGGTTGAAGTGGTTGCTACAAATGCTTGGCGTATGATAGTATTTCAATGTTCCAAAATATATGTCTAGTTTATCTCTAAAACACATAGTTTTAAAAGTATTACGCACTTAAGATTTCGTTTATTCCATTAATTTAGAACAAAATTTATCCAGAATGCTAATCACGCTATAAGCTATCATCAAAAAAGTATCCACAAAATCCATTCTGTCATGTCAAAGACATAATAAAAATAGCGGATTTAATTTCTTTATCAAAAAACATAACATTACAGAATAGTAAAAACAATACACGTAGAATAAAAAATAAACCGCGATAAAATCCTTAAGATTAGTTTTATTTCAAAAACAATACAAAAAATAAATGGAATCTTTTGCCCAGGAGTGGGCCATTAATTAGGCTATTATAAACCAAACTACCTCTAATTCAGCTACGGTATATACCTACCGAGTATCACGTACATAGCTCGGCAGTAAAAAAAGTTAAAGCTTTTTTTGTCTGCTTTAATTTATTAGATTACTTTTTGAAGGTCGGTTGGACCTTAACAAATTTTACTAGAGGCGAACTGAGACCAATTAGGAGCGGACCAAAATCTGTCTACTCATGACTCCTACGCATGTTGTGCGTAATACGAAACACTATAATACGTCACGAAGTATTTAGACTTACAAGAGAACTGAGCGCATGGGATTCCTATCAAGTTTCATAAATAAAGATGGACAATTGTGACAATGGAATATTATAGTATAATAATATTTTATTACGAAATTTTTATGATTACGATAAAGTACTTATCGCATTGTCAATGTTTCTGAATCTTAACAGAAAGTCCGAAAGTGTGAATAACTAATTCATTAGTAGCTTCTGCCCGTGCCTCCGCCGGCGCACTCAGGAATAATGTACCTTTTTAATAGTGAAAGATTTTTTTGAATCGTATCTGTAAATCCGGAGATTGCCCCCTACATCCAAACTCACAACTACTAAAAATCTTTACCTCTATTGATTTTCTTTATATCTACGCGAATACTACACATTGAAATAAAACATATTTTACCGGCGCTCCACGAAGTCTGCAATCTGTGAACATGTAAATTATCGCACCCGCCATTATATCGGATTTGATATACCTCAGATCCTCGCAAAAGAACACCGATTCCGACCAAGGATGATACGTGAGGCCATTGACATAAAAAAAAAGATCCTAATTACAATAGGGAAGATGGCTGGGTGCTACCACCGACTTAGCATCTAGTAATCAATATAATTAAATCAAAAACCAAGCGCACCATTGCAAGACGCTATGAGCACTTTCTGCGTAGATCGGACCGCTGAGGGTACCCCAGTTCAAACTATGACACTATGACACTAGGACGTCAAGTCAAACACCTCAGTCCTCCCGTGACCATGGTTACTGTAAAGCAGCCGAAACGTCGGGAACGTAAAACATAAAATAAACGTAAAAAAACTGTAAAATAAGTTTTATTTCAATCTCTACCTCTTTTAATTATTAGTATAGGCAGATAAACTCACGCCTATGTAACTAGTGCATATGGTTTGTGAGAGGCTACATGTAATTTATTGAGTTTAAACGCATATTTTATTGCGGTAGTCTCGGACATACGTAGGTATCCCACCCATCAGCTGAAAGACGTCCACTGCTAGACAAAGGCCTCCTCCAATGACTGCTTGTCATTGTGGCGGTTGCCATGGGTACCGCGTCTATGGCAACGAACGTGACGGTGGCCGCAGTATGTTATTTTTAACCGATTTCAAAAAGGAGGAGGTTCTCAATTCGGTTGTTTTTTTTTATTTTACACAGAAGGACGCTGCACGCTGGTGCCCGTCTGCTGGTTTAGTCGGAGTGATGCTATTCTAAGCCGTCACCACACGTCAAACGTAGGTATAAATATACCTATTTCCATTACGATTTAGTCAAATTAATTTATGTTTTTTAGGGCGAGTTATTCGATGTTCATTGTGATCGGTACGAATGTAAACATTGCCATGATTTAAATTGGGAACCTTGTGAAACTATTGTGCCTAGACAGTCTGTGAAATTTTATTGGTTTATTAATATCGAGGTTGCAGACATTTTAAAATTAACTGTTATTGCCAGTAAAAAAAACATAGGCTAAGTTCATTGTTCATGCGAACATGTCCTTATGTAAGGGTATACTCGCGGAGAAGGGACGCAGGGGGCGACTCTAGTGACCATTACAAAATATTTTAGGACCGCAAAGCACGTACCTTATTGTCGAGGCTAGCCATGTATTTTAACCTTATTAAAAATATTAATTAAGTTCGTCGGTTCGGAGTCCCGAAAAATTTATGTTTTTGGCATCATCATAATGGCAATAGGCCCGCCCCCTATTACATTGGTACTAAAATCATCGGTGAAAAGTAGCACTGCCTACCTACCCCTTCGCCCACTAAAAGTGTAAAAGTGTCGATAGTGAATTAAAAATCAACAAGCAAATAGCCTCTTAAATCGATATAATATCCCACTAAATTATTATACATTTGAAAGTTTGAATGGATGGATGTTTGTTACTCAATCACGCCAGAACGGCTGAACGGATCTGGATGAAATTTGGCACAGAGATAAATTATAGTCTGGAATAGCATGTGCGCTACTTTTTATCCCGGTAAAATGTATGGTACCCGTTGGAGAGGTTTGTTTTAATTTTTAATACTTTTTAATCGCGGGTTACACCGCAGGGCGCAGCTAGTATTTAATAATATACATATATAACAGTGAGATCCACGGACTGTTTGACTGACACACTTATCACGAAATTTCTGAAACTATGATACCTAGGGACTTGAAATTTGGCAGGGGTCCTCTGGATCCCTAAGTGCTGGGTAATAAAGGATATTTGTAAGTTCGATCGCTAAGGGGGTCAAAGTTTGTATAGAAAATGTTATTCTGTGGATAATTATAATGCTCTACTTTTTTACGAGGACGAAGTCGCGGGCGACAGCTAGTTGTCTATGTACTCGTTAATTGTTTGAATGTCGAACACAATGATATATATTTTTTTCTATAAAACTCAACTAAGAGCGAATCAGTAAGTACAGGAGGCTTGGCACTATGCCAGCGCTGAAAGTTGTAGTGGTGAGAATTTATGTGTGTGTGCCGAAGATATACGGTCGGCATAGGAAATAAAAATTATACGTCCTCATAGTTTTATGCCGACGCATAGAAAAGAAAAATATTTTTTAAACAAAAGTCTAAGTTCCAACTCAAATTTTAAACAAAAGAATCTAATAACAAATTCATATCAATGATATGGGGTAAAGCTTTCTTCATATATACTCAAGATACAAGTCTTTTATTTGACTTGGATACTAGAAGAAATATTAAAAACTTTATTTGCAGACTTTAACAATATTGATATTTTCGATTTTATTCTTATTCTTTTGTTTAATATGCTGACGGTACTCGCAAAGAGACGATGACCTCGAACGGACGTCTAGCCAAATGTCGGCGTGCCGATCGTGCGTTACATCCCTCTAACAGATAAACAACCGAAACGATTTATACGTAAGGTCCGCACGCAAAATAATTGTTGCCAATGTCGAGATTAATCTCCCGGTTATGCAATAATCTATTGGATTTATATGATGATACAATAGAAGTGTCAAATTCGCCAACCCGCTCTGGCTCAGAATAAAAAAGGCTAATTTATTACTGATACAATATACTAGCTTCTACCCGTGACTCCGCTTGCGGTACCTCGATGAAATATGTCCTATAGTACTCAGGGATAATGTAGCTTTCTATTAGTGAAAGAATTGTCAAAATCGGATCATTACATCCGGAGATCACCCCCTACATCCAAACTGTATAACATATCCTTCAGGGCCCTGGGGTGGAAAATTATACTTCTTTCTAGTTAAACAATCATAATTTTATTTAAGTACAGAGAACACTTTTTAGACCACCCATTTTCAAGCAGCCGCCATAGAGAAGAGAGAGAAACCATAGAGTAAATTATATAGAGCAGTTTCATAGATTATTGTCCACAAACTAACAAACTTTACCAGTTTATAATGAAAAGTATAGCTTGGCAAGGAATAGTGTAACTTATCTACAGGATCGCGTAAAAGAATAGTCAAAATTTTGTTTAATTCATAAATCAAACTTAAGTACATAGCCATATATCGTTGTAAATCCTGGCCCTTTTGTCCCATAGCATTACAAAGAGACAGAGGCTTGCGGCGTTAATTTACCGCCAGAATCGAATCGTTAATTACTCTGTGTCATTACAAGTTGACCCCTGACGATTGCAGATACAAATGAATGTTTTTTTTTGCTTATCTTGCAATCAGTTTTAATACTACGAGCAGATGGGTTGAAGGAGGATTTGGCAGGTATGAGCTTTTCCTCATATGGAGCAACTGGTACACTGGACTAATGAGTAAAGTGTATCTTACTTATTATTCCACTCTCATCCTGTTCCTTTCTTTTCAGTATCATTTTCAAGTCTGCCATTTCTCTGTTGCTAATTGCTTTTCTCATGATGAGCTCTAGCAAAATTATGATGTGCCACAGATGCTGTATAATGAAGATTGATTGATAACCGCGATATCGTAGTCGTAAAGCGCTGACAAGGTGCGGATTTCAGGATGAAAAATAATATTATCAAAATTATCAACGCTTGTTTGTAGGTACATTATAAAAATATAGTACCCACGCATCCCAGTCGCACCCAGACTAGAGCAAAATAAGCCAATATCATTTTAGAAATTTTCCTGGACGGGAATTGTACCCGCAACCGCCCAGTGTTATGAGCCGACCGGCTAATTCCACTATACCTGTAAGCAGTAGTCAATGTTGTAAGTAGTCAGGGCTGACGCACCGGGGCTCCATCCTTGGATGGCACGTGCTTTGATAGGACTAGAGACTGCCGATAAACTGTAAACCATTGAAGCCCATTAATCATGAAGGTTTATATTTATAGACTAGCTGTTACCCGCGACTCCGTCCGCGTGGTATTTAACAAAAAGCGGACGAAATCGCGGGTAACAGCTAGTCTAAAATAAAAGTAGCCTAAGTTACTTCTTATTACATCAGATATCTGCCAGTGAAAGTCCCGTCCAAATCGGTCCAGCCATTTTAGAGATTAGCCGGTACAAACATACAGACAGACAGACAGACAAAAATTGTAAAAAAAATGTTTTGGTACATGTACCGTATATACTTCCAAATGCACTTACTAAAAAGCGGTTATTGTAATATTACAAACAGACACTCCAATTTTATATATTTGTATGTATAGATTTTGTTTCTAAATGCTCAGCTAGCGGAAACTCAGTACTAAAATAAAAAATGCAACGAAAAGTCGCATTAGCGACGTTGATCTGACACACCTATGACTGTTTCAGCAATATTTATGTTTCCTTTGCCAAGTACGAGTTTTGTGGGTGGCTCTCCAACTATCCGTTGTGTCGTGGACAGTCTACGTTTCGTTCAATAGGCTATTTGACTGTGTATGAAAAACTATCTTAAACTGTTCTTTAGTTTAATACGATGCTCACAATACTGTTATTTCATAGTAAATTCTAGTGTTGTACCCGGGTCATGTGACTCTTGTGAAAAAAAATGCCTGGAAACACATTAAAATCCCAAATATTACCCAACTCGTATTGACAACCTGACAGTGATTACGACGGTGTGACGTCATAACGCATCAACCAACAATCCAGAGCGTTTTTGATCACGTGACCGAATAAAAAAAAACATGATTTTATAGGAAATAATCGATATTTTTGGTGCAAAATGAAGACGTTATAAAAAGCTTTAAGCTTTTAGGATGGCCACAATTTAAAGCTTATTTTTCATACAGTCACACCCTATTCTGTTTATATATCTATAACAATATATATATATTACCGAAATTATACAAATAAATATAGTATCCGCTAATGTAATAATATAATATAGCTAATATAAGATTTAAGTTTACGCCGGTATTTTTTTTTCAAGGCAAAAACATGTCCTGTTTATTTCATAAAAATTACTATCATCCTAATTTCATACAAATGACGAAACGAAGATGAGGCAATTGGCAAACACAAAATTAATGTAATTTCGAGAGACGACGCTATAATGTGGATTCGTCTAGAAATCTAGACTTTGAGTAATGTCTGCTTCCATTTTTTTTTTAATAACATCGCCACAGAATCTTTACGGCCCTCACGAAGCAATGCTTGTATTATGGGTACCGTAAAATGGACTGGGGGCCAGTACCATACTTATATAGATATTAAAAAACCACGATTCGGATACAAATATTTGTGCTCGTCACGCAAAGATTGTCCCTACTAAGATTCCAACCCGGGATTCTCAGCACAGAAAGTGGGGTCACTACCTACTGAGCTAATCGGATCGTCAAATTTCAAAGATTTTTTTGCTTTATTTAATCATTAATTATCATAATTCTTTTAACTTTTTGTGTATTAGGCATCTTACTATCATAGTAACTTTAAAAAATCGTTTCATTGCCTTAAAAAGTGCCATATATTCTACTTAAATCTGAGGCATAATTATGCGCTACAATATTAAACCTTAATCGCCCACAAATACAGCAAACCGCGCACCCGTAGATGTAGATTCCGTGAAATCAAGAATTGGACCATTCATAGTAAATAAATATATGAGGTAAATATTTACTGGATCACTCGCGAAGAGCATTCCGCGGGTATCGAGAGATACGAAGCAGTCTGGATTCAGTGACCTCATTTATATAGAATACATTATTGCTATTAAGACACGTATTTTCGATATCAACAGTGATACATTTGACGCCCTGATTAACGCAGTGGTAGTAGACTCTGTAGTAGACTCTGCTGTCTGCGCCGAGGGTCCCGGGTTCGAATCCTGGTAAGGACACAAGCTTTGTGTGATGAGCACGAATGTTTGTACCCGAGTCATGGATGATTAATATGTATATAAGTATTATATACTGAGTTCGCCCTCAGTCCATTATACGGTACCCATAGCACAAGCATTAAGCTTAATGTGGGACCGTATAGTTGGTGTGTTCGTATGGCGATATTTATATTTATTTATTTATTTACATAGTCAAGTGGGCCGAATGCTTGCATTGAAAACGAGGTGTGCAGGTTCCAACCCTGGCTAAGATCTCCGTGATTGAATTTGCAAAATTAATATCAATAATGAACGTCACTTGCTGTGAAGGCAAATATAATGAGGAAACCGTTGAGGTACTGCAGTACATCTCTGCCTAGCCCTTAGGAGTTTACAGGCGTGATTGCGTTTTAAATAAGTTACACCGTGGTTATTATACGGAGTAGTTCGGAAAGCGCTTCTTCAGCGTATTTATAATATAAGAATAAAGGCCGAAATATATATCTTGTTTTTTAAAAATAATTTCGCTGTAAGTCTGATTTTTGTGAGCATTATTTTTAAATTGACGTATCGCAAATGTGACTTCACATAATGTTTACGAATGTGCTAAAGAAGTGCAGTGTCAAGGTTTAGTGTGGCCTTACTGAATCACCTGTTGTTGTACGTCAAACGATAATCGAAAAATATTGGAAGCTCGGGTCCACAACTCGTACATCCTCCCTGCGGCGTCTCGGTAGATTTACATTTTGATAGGTAGGTACTCAGTCACAAATTACTTTGTTTACTGGAATCCTGCCTAAATACTTCATTAGAGCCGGGTACGCGAATAATATAATCTACCCAATACATTACTCTCTTAATCAACGTCTATTCATGCTAATTAGCTTCATAATTCACGGGGAATTCTTTGCAAATGTAATTTTCTACAATAATAATGTCGCGAAAATTGTATACGTCATTAGATAGCCTTATTTTCAAAACTCTGAGTGTGCTGGTCATGCCCGAAGTTAGGGTCCTTGGGACAGATCACTACTGAAGTCATTAGGGGTAGAGTACCCTTAAGGGAGATGGTGGAGCATGCCGTTGCCCCTATTAAGAGCGCTACAACATGAAGGAAAGTAAGAACCTTAATGCGCTGGAAATTACGTCTATAATGCAGCAGGATGTAACTGAAAACATAAAAAATACACTCTTGCACAGTTTATGGAGTTTGAAGAGGTTGCACAAGACAGAAGAGGTTTGAACAGGTTAAGAGTGGAATCGAAAAAACGGTTAAAATGAAAAGAGTTTGAAAATAATAGGATTTAGTCTATGGCGTTAAATTATGTGCATAATAATGGTTTGCTTGAGCCTTTTGGTGGGAAATGCAACTGAGGTGGGGATCATGGACATGGGCATCATTATTATCATCTGGAGTAGGTTATATAAGATAACAAAGAAACAATTTACTTGACACTGTAAAAATGAGTCTTCTTGTTTGTAGGTTGGCAATCAGCTACAAAATAGCGCCATTTTGCCAGTGTAAATCTTTTAATTGTGATTAAATTATAAGTACCTCTGATGATAACGATTATGGTGATGACGATGATGATTATGAAATAAATACCCTACTCCTATCAGTAAAGCTGTGGATACTTTACTGAAAATTTACGGACATCTTGGGAGAATTGAAAAGTCAATTTATACTATTTTATTTCAAGTTCCTTCACTCGTGCACGTTTATCAATACTCATTGGTTAATATGCCACTAATATTAAAAAAATATTAATCAAAAACTATTTTTTTGGAAAATGAAACAACATTGACAACTTCACGGTTCAACTTCCCGCCAAAAAGTTCAAAAATGAGACTATTTGTTGCCAATTAAATAAATTGCCAACATAAAAAAAATAAGAAACAGGTTTACTTACCAGTAGTACAGATAAATAATGATACGTAACTCTTTGTTCTTAATGTGCAAGGACAAACGCACATAGCCCCCGAAAATCTTCTCATCTGTCGTATCAGACGTAACCTTTAGTTCTATCGTCACGGCTTGGCTGCAAGCTTGGGTGACTAATTCCTGGCATACGGCCAGTAACTCGACCTATATACTCGACTTACGTCTTCCTACTAGTACTAAATACTCGCCGGTCAATCTAATTAGGTTATAATTTTTAATTTATCTTTATATGGAACACCTGTGGGTGTCTGATTAAATCCAAATCGAGATTAATTCAGTAAAATTACAATGCATGGCGAATGTCGGAGAAATTCAACATGCATTTAGAATGTATGAAACTTGTTACAAATTAAAAATGGCGTGTATGTTAATTCTTTCGTATGCTTACAGAAATTTCTCTAAGTTGTCATCTGATCCCTGATGATCTTTTCAGATAAGATTACCTATCAGCGATGACTACGCAGTTTAGCTTGTGGGTGTAAAATTTATTTCAATAACTATCTGCTCTTTGCCTTCATAAAGGCTTCGGATAACAAAAGAGAATCTAGAATGATCATTCGCAAAAACTGTTACTTCGAACTTTGGATATACTTTTTTTTTAGTTTGAATAGAGAGTTATTCAAGTCAATCTCCGACTTCGCTTAAAGACAACTGGGACATGTTTCACTCAAGGGTGCCTGATGGCAGCAAAGGAAATGCGAAAAGAAAACTTATGGTACATGTTTAAAACTCATATTCAATTGCATTGCCTCATGAAGGTGTATATTGAATTTCAGTTGTGTCAAATGTGTGAATGTGAAAGACTTGCGGGCGTCATAGGCACGCACACAAAGGCGAGTGGGCGGAGCGTCGCGTGCGCAACCGCGACTGCCGGCGCCCTAGGGTACAGCTGCGAATATAATTTTTGTGAGGATTTTTCTTTTATGAGTATAATAAAAAAAAAATCGCCTGACGAACACACCAACTATAAGGTCCCACACTAAGCAACGCTTGTATTATGGGTACCGAACAATAGACGGGGGGCGAACCTGTTATAAATACTTATATATGGGGACTGGGGACTCAAGGAATACAACCTTAAATTTCAAAGCCTAAGTCCTCCAGTTTAGGCTTGCGTTGTCTATCACTCAGTCAGTGTTAAGAATTTTATTAAACAGAATAGGCAGATCAAATTAAATTAAAACTGAAAAATTGTAACAAATATCTATGCGTGTGTACCGGACTGCGCCAGCGCACGCCTTATACGGGGCGCGCTGCCCCCTCCGCCCCGCGCCCGCCCGCCCTCAGCGCATTTGGCTCACGTTTCGACATAGATCAACTATACAGAGGCGATACATTAATAATAACGAACACACAAACTGTACCGTCCCGAACTAAGCAATGCTTGTATTATGGGTACCGTACAATGGACTGGGTCGATCTTAGTATAGAATACTTATAATTCCAGCCCTTATTTAATGTCCCACTGCTCGACACGGGCCCCCCTTCAATGCGAGGGGGATTAGGCCATAGTCTACCACGCTGACCCGGTGCGTGTTGGCGGACTTCACACATCTTTCGAGGGGTTCTCTCAGACAAGCAGGTTTCCTCACGATGTTTTCCTTCACCGTATAGCAAGTGATAATCATGGTTGAAAATGAGATTCGCACATGAAATCACAGAAGTGCGTTAGAATACCTATATAGATATGAAGCATTCATGAAACGGGTACAAGTATTCGTGCTCATCACACAAAGTTTGCAGCTGTGGGACCGTATACTTGGTATGTTCTTCTGGCGATATTATTAATGTTCAATCAACCTAGCTTACTCTGTGTTAACTATAATGTTGCATTCGTATTATAAGTATAATTACATGAGTAGCCATCACATGACACTGGCAGAGTTGCTGAGTCCAACAAGATCGGCAGATTGCCATAACAAAAAAAATATTTTTAAAAATATTTTATTACATTATAGGCAAGTATTTGATCTCGATCTCACCTGATGGTAAGTGATGATGAGATCTACGATGGAGCATACTTGCCTAGGTAGGAAGGCAGCAGTAGATCGAGACGCTACATTCACTAGGCACATGCAGCGCAACTGATCTGACCCGCCATCCATGAATGGCAACACCGAACATCATGCCGGAACACGGCTAGGCCGCTTGGCGACATGGCTTTGTTCAGTGGGTGGTGACTAGCCACGGCCGAAGCCTACCACCAGTAAAAAATATAATATCCCTATTCCCACGTCTACACTTAGCTTATGATAGCGCTCGCGCCTGTTTGTTTATACGGCAGCCGCGGTGCATTTGTTTTTTCTCAACGTGCGGTGTAGTGTGTTGTTAGCGCGTATGATATACCCAAGTACATTGACGTTTCAGCACTTACACTAGAGGGTGAATATTGTTAAAGAGTTGTAATGGAAGTAAACAGTAAGACGTTGAGTAGGCGAAAGTAGATGATAAATAATTTTAGCTAACATTGCAGCTTGCAAATACCAGTGATAAAAAAAAATGGAGAAAAACATACTCAGATAGTTGGTACTATCTTTAGTGCGATCACTTAAGTACGATCTTAAATACGATCATTTAAATACGATCTTAAGTACGATTCCTCAGTAGGATCACATAAGTACGATTTTAAGTACGATCTTAAGTACTATTTCTTAAGTATGATCATAAGTGCTATCACTAGTAAAGCTGCTTCAAGAGTCCCTACTTGGCACACTTTTGGCCTGATTAGCGCAGGTGGTAGTGACCCTGGTTTCTGTGCCGAGGGTCCCGGGTTCGAATCCTGGTACGGACAAACCGTGTGATGAGCACGAATGTTTGTACCCAAGTCATGGATGTTTATTATCTATACATATAAGTAGTATATACTGGGTTCGACCCCAGTCCATTGTACGGTACCCATAATACAAGCGTTGCTTAGTGTGGGACCGTATAGTTGGTGTGTTTGTCTGGCGATATTTATTTATTTATATTAAACGTTGCACGTTTCCACTAGGGTCCTATTGTGATATTATATGGAGAGATTCTATCACTCCATTGGTATTTGACGGTATCAAAACTTATACTAGGTATACTGAAATCACAGAAATACTTATAACTATCTACATACATCAAGTAAACTCGTACTTCATTTGTTTAGTTTTAATCGTCCCAATAATTGTTGTTACTTCGGTCCATTGCACTGCCGGCCTGTGGTTTACATTACAAACGGTTTACAAGATAGTTTATTGTTACTATAAAACGTTTTGGTATCAACAAGGGCAGGAAATTGGTGTGTGGTTGTGATTTGGATGTAAAAAGTGATTTAATACGTATTTATTAAAATACGACTCCTTGGTTTTACCAAATGGTTTTTTTTTCCGATTTATAAATTACTTTTTTTTTATTTCACGTCAACCATTAAGTACAGTACTTATGAATCGTCAAAGTTATTACAAAATGCGAAGCTACAACTTTGCCACCTGTTCGGAATGCCGTTCCTTTGGAGAAGAACAGGCAAGAAACTCCATGATTGCTCATTTTAAAAAGATATTTTACATTTTTGAGCGCTTATGAGTTTTCCACACAATTGGTCTGTTGTTATGTTGTTTAAGATTTGTGTCCCTCTGCTAATGGATACATAGCACTTATTATATTATAATGAGGCTAATTTCTGAGTTTGGATGTAGAGGGTAATCTTGAGAACTGCTGAACCGATTCTGAAAGTTCTTTCACATAGAAAGATACAAGAATATCCCTGAGTGATAACCACTATGATTAGTCGAGAAACCGCAAGTGGAGCCACGGGCAGAAGCTAGTTACTTAAAGATGTCGCAGCATAGCATGATTAATACATAATCCAGCGGACTTAGAAGGGACAGAGCTACACGAAGAAACAGGATGCAGATAGGCGGCTGTCCGTGCATGTTACTTTTTCGTATCTTTCTATATAATTCTGATCATCATTCCGCTTGATAATATTTCAGCCGTTTAATTGATAGCAGAGCTAATTGATTTGTTATGTTGACCTGGAATACGATTGGTTGACAAATTATTACATCGAAACTTATCTATTCTGTGGCGGGTAAGGTAAGCTGTCGGTCACCCTCTTTACAGGGAACACAAAGTACAAACAATAGTTATACAACCACAAGTAATATATGGGCGGGAAACGCGGCTCATCTGATTGGTGGACGGGCCGCCATTACAGCCATATAGGGAAAGCGCGGGCGCATATCATGTTACACAGAACGCGTAAACAAATTTGATAGGGTTGTCAATAATTATGATTTTAAAAGTTTGTTTTATTGTCATATCAATTCTATAGAATGTAATGATATTATAAGTCCTTAAGTACCTATGTACCTTTTTATTATACTAAGGTATCTTCGTGTCGGAATTATTTTTCAATTGATCGTCAAATAATATCTCAAGAGAATGGCAGTATAATATAAATTATCAAAAGGCATTTTTTTACTATATAACAAAAATAAACAATTCATTAACTTCAATTAATTGTTAGTGCAAAACTTTGTAATGCATTTGGGTAAAAATTAAAAAGGGATAAATACTGTTTCTGAAGATAGCCTATTAATAGTTATTCCTAATTGGGTGGTATAGTGGAGTTAGAACACGATATAACACATTACTCTACCCGTGAGTTATAACTCAAGCAGTTTACTAACACTCTTATAGCTCTTATTTTATTTCCAAATTAAGAAAAGATAATTGAAATAAAACTAATGTTACGGATTTTATCGCGTTTATTATTTGTTTTTTACGCTCCCGCCGTTTCGGCTGCTTTACAGCAACCATGGGTGCGGGAGGACTGAGGTGGTTGACGTCCTAGCGTCATAGTTTGAACTGGGGTACCCTCATATTTAGTTGTTGCTTGCGGTCCGATCTACGCAGAAAGTGCTCACAGTGTCTTGAGGTCTTGCAATGGTGCAAAATCCGTAAGATTAGTTTTATTTCAATGTGTAGTATTCGCGTAAATATAAGAAATCAATAAGACAAGTACATTTCAAAAAATTTCTCCAACGGGAATCGACTCGCACCGCCACCAATTTTTAGTAAGATAATTTAATTATATGTTGATTACACATTTTCCATTTGAAAAGCAATGGACTACAAAATGTAATGAAAATAATTGGCTTCATTGAAAGTGTCACATAAAATATTGATACTCGACTTCAATAAAATCCGCCATCAAGGGCACGACGGCGGATATTATCACCGTGAAGTAGGGTATCCATGATGCATAACCTTTAAAGTAAAAAAAAAATACAACCGAATTGAGAACCTCCTCCTTTTTTTGAAGTCGGTTAAAAAAGGAGACCATCGCTAACATAGTTTTTTTACTGTTGGCAATTTACCTCTAAATTTATAGACGTTATATAACTTTATTAAACGTCATCATTTTGGGGTCGAGTCACCTTCGTCCGTAGGAGAATTAAATACCCTCGAGATACCCTACACGTGACCCTGGGTGGTGCCAACTAGGTGACAACTCTACTGGTGGTAGGCTTCGGCCGTGGTTAGTCACCACCCACTGAACAAAGCCATGTCGCCAAGCGGCCTAGCCGTGTTCCGGCATGATGTTCGGTGTTGCCATTCATGGATGGCGGGTCAGATCAGTTGCGCTGCATGTGCCTAGTGAATGTAGCGTCTCGATCTACTGCCGCCTTCCTACCTAGGCAAGTATGCTCCATCGTAGATCTCATCGTCACTTACCATCAGGTGAGATCGAGATCAAATACTTGCCTATAATGTAATAAAAAAAAAAAAAAAAATGTCATATAGTGCTGCGCACAAGAGTTTTGCTTTGCGCAGTACTATATGACGTTTGATAAAGTTATTAAAGATCTAGAAATTCAGGGGTGAATGTATATTATTGTATTATTAAAAGTAACCTAGTTGATATCGCGATAAATCTACTATCAAAATGTAGACCGGCTTGGTTCTACCAAAATGGGTTAGTACTCGAAAAAATATAAATTGTTAAGAGTAGATAAAAAACCTAAAAAACACTTTCTAAATTAAAATAACAATATCGTCTGTCCAAACCTAACCTATATTCACCCTAGTCTCGAAGCTTAGTTGCATAGCTACAGTATGCCCCCACTCCTCTCCCTAACCCCCCCCCCCCCCCCTCCCGGACCGGCCAGAAGCTACATCCGGGGTAGCCACTTGTTGATCGGTCAGGAAAATCAGCGGGAAATGGAAGGGCTCGGGAGTTCATTCAGAGATTCTATAGAATGTGATCTTGGCATTGAAATGAAAATCAGAGGACTTTATGTCATAATCTGTCGATATACTACGTTGGGGTTGGATGGCGCAATATGACAGTGATATTCTAAGGCATTCAATTGATAATAATATCGCCAGACAAACCCGTCAAACTAATTACGCAAGCAACGCTTTTATTATGGATAAGTACCGTACAATTAACTGAGGGATCCCAGTGTATAAATCTATCTATATATATGAAACGAAGTTGCGTTAGTTAGATAACTCAAAAACGGAGGGGCTGATTTTTATGCTCCTTGATATTTTGAATTTGTCCCCACCCCGAAAAACAGAATAACTATTAAAACGTGGGAAAATTTACATTTGATGCTGAGGTGGTAGGAAGTTCGCCGGGACAGCTACTACGTATTTATATAGATATGAAACATCCATGAATCGGGTACAGACATTCGTGCTCATCACACAAAGCTTGCCCCGACCGGGATGCAAACCAGGGTACAGAAAGCAGGGTCAATAACAACTGTACCAATCTCCTCATCAATTCGGCAAAAGTCGACAAATACGCAAACTTTAAAGTATACGGTTAACTTAAACTTGCACTTAACATTCAGTATCTCCGCCTACTCTATCTGCCAACACCATTAATTTACCTTTTTTGTCATAATCCTATGATATATTAACAATTTATCGTATCCACCGAAGTTTTTTTTTATTTCAGCGCGACACCTGGTGCTGGGTTTCAGGGTAGGTAGCTTAATCCCGGCGCCGGGGCCCCGACCACGTGAAATATTCAGGCGCAAGGCCACAGAACTACACCACTTATGTTATCGATTGCCGGCTGGCAAGCCTTTGAGGACACCGTGTTACATTTTAAAATAATCCCTGTATATCGTTCTGAGAACACATTAAGTCGACAATCGCTTGGTAACAAGTTTAAAAGTGGAGGAACTTGTTATCGGTACTGATTCAAAAGGCTAGCTGTTTGTATTTGAAGAATAAAGTCAATTTTAAATTAATGAAAAAGTAAATGAAATAAAACCATTTTTTCGGATTTTATCGCGTTTATTTTATATTTTTACGTTCCCGACGTTTCGGCTGCTTTACAGCAACCATGGGTACGGGAGGACTGAGGTGGTTGACGTCCTAGCGTCATAGTTTGAACCGGGGTACCCTCATATTTAGTTGTTGCTTGCGGTCCGATCTACGCAGAAAGTGCTCACAGAGTCTTGAGGTCTTGCAATGGTGCGAAAAAAAAAACGTTTCATGACACCAACAAGTGTCGAAAATAATATTAAGTACCTACAACTATTGTTTATTAAAATATTTAATGTAGGTACCTACAGCACAACCAAGTAACAATCGTAATAGAAATTTACTTGGATGATTCTTCACTTATTATGTTCACAATAACTACATAGATTTTTTTACACATACGTAAAAATAGACTTGCAAATTACAAAGGCTTGCAGAATACGCTATAACAAAGGGACTTTTTGAATAACGGTCAAAGCGTTTAATACCATAATGACACATCATTTACATACTAAAATAGACATGAAAATAATAGCAGTAAAAGCCGTGTCATTTTCCCTTACACTTAACAATTACACTTTATTCCCGATTACACTGGCGTTACTTGATACCTTGTGATTATTTTGTGGCAAATTGACCTACATTAAAACCTTGCATAGATTGAAATAACTTGAAACTTATACCGTTTAGGGAGACCCTACTGGCATGCCGTTTTTTTATATTATAATATTACTTTTTTTTTTTTATTACATTATAGGCAAGTATTTGATCTCGGTCTCACTTGATGGTAAGTGACGATGAGATCTACGATGGAGCATACTTGCCTAGGTAGGAAGGCGGCAGTAGATCGAGACGCTACATGCACTAGGCACATGCAGCGCAACTGATCTGACCCGCCATCCATGAATGGCAACACCGAACATCATGCCGGAACACGGCTAGGCCGCTTGGCGACGTGGCTTTGTTCAGTGGGTGGTGACTAACCACGGCCGAAGCCTACCACCAGTAGAGTTGTCACCTAGTTGGCACCACCCAGGGTCACGTGTAGGGTATCTCGAGGGTATTTAATTCTCCTACGGACGATGGTGACTCGACGATATGCTTATGTCCTAGGGCTCGTGCTGCAAAATTTTAAATCAATATTGTTGTTATTAGTTACGTTTTCATAAAATCCAAAACGTGTATAGCACAAAAGAATAAAATTATAGATATATGTATTTAACTTTTTCAACACAAAAAAAGTAAGTATTAAAAAAAAATACACATAATTTGCACAGAGTTATGTTAAACGGAATAAATTACTTATCAATTTGTATTTTCGTCTGATTTTCTTGTAAGGTTATGATACCTTTATATTTATAATGTAAACCCAACGTTGTAGTTAAGATTAAAGCCTATTCAGAACAGACAAAGAGACTACAATGTACTTTGATAAACGTGTCTGTTGATCGATGTAGAACAGGCTTACCATGGTTTTTGTACAACTTTCAGGATAAAAAAAACCGTATGTAAAATAACGTAATGATGAAAGTATTGAATGCGTATTTTTTTGCTTTACCAGACGGAAAAGGCAATTACCTGCTTTTAATACTACTTATTCCCAAAAATTTAGTTTTTTGTATTCCAAAATTCGTAACCCTATAATTCGCTTATCACGAATTCCTTACTGCCTCGAGTTACTGTAATAGAAAATACTTTTAAAATTCAACGTTTAGGTTGTAAAAATTTCGGTGGAAAATTATGTGTCTCTGTAAACGCGTAATAGTTAAAATTAATATAAAACTTTACAAGTTCGTTTGTAAAATAAGAAAAATGTTTATGTTAAACATTATAACAAAAAAAACATTCCTTCTGCTTGAGTGGTAATTTAATAAAAATCAAAAACCTTAAATCAATTTAAGACTATTTTAATAGTGATTATATCGTGTATTTTTCGTCAAGTTATTAAATAAAATAAAAAGTTTGCATATAACTACATTATTAAATTAATTCAGTTTCGTTCACTCTATTTTCCACCACTCTACCTATGAAAAAACTGGTAACCTGTCAACTGTCATGTTACTGAATAAGATTAAAAGTCGAATTTTAGACTACGCAATTACCCCTGTCCATTACAAAATTTGGTCACCATACCACTCAAGAGCATGCTCGAATATCCAACGTTCAAAGATTCTCAGTAGCATAACAGTACATGAAATAAAAACTTAAGCCGTTTAAGGGTCGCCCACACACAATCCCTATCATCTTTAAAAAGTATACTTAATAATATTATTACGAAAGTAAAGTATCTAGTATTCTATTTTAAAAGGCTTTCTTAGAGAAAGCTACTTTTGCATAAACAACAAGTGTTTTGTTATTTGAAAATTATCACGTTGGCACTACGAATTAATTAATAGCTCGTTGCGTTGGCTGATATCTGTAGATATAGTGTTGATGAGGCTAATTTTAGTTAAGTAGGTAAAATTACCATTATTAGAAGAGTAATATTCTAATTGGGAAGTCAATTAAGCCGACCAAAATTAATATGATTCGGGGTATCACGAGTCACGACTCGATTGAATTACAGCAGATTAGAGGTTAATTCGTGTAACTAAAGGCTGATATCATAGTTTGAAATAAGAATGATAAATGGCAGATGAAGTTATCAACCTGATTGCTGCTGCGCTTCTGCTTCTGACAGAAGGACGAGTCCTGGCCATATATATACAACGTTTCTATTAACTTGACTAGCGATTATTTCACTGACAATAAAAATACAATAAGTACCCACGACCTACCTTTTTGTAATCGCAATAAGTATGTAGCCATTAACTTGTCAACTTGTCTCTAAGCCGTACTTTGCGTACTCAGGTTAGATTATTAAAATCGGAAAATTGCTTTACGTAAACATCGGTGTAACTACCCTCTCTTTCCTTCATATACCTGTCCTTTCCAATATTAAAATAAGACTCTTTCAATATATTTTTTTTTATTACATTATAGGCAAGTGTTTGATCTCGATCTCACCTGATGGTAAGTGACGATGAGATCTATGATGGAGCATACTTGCCTAGGTAGGAAGGCGGCAGTAGATCGAGACGCTACATTCACTAGGCACATGCAGCGCAACTGATCTGACCCGCCATCCATGAATGGCAACACCGAACATCATGCCGGAACACGGCTAGGCCCACAGATATATTAGAGGAGATATGTTATGAAAGCGGTGGGCTTGCGCTCACCTTTAGCCAAAATTAGGCTAACATAGAGTTTTCGCCGTCAGTCGACTGCAACTGCATGTCGGTATCGGAGCTCTAACTTTTTGTTTAAATGCCGTGTTATTCCGTGGTTGTGTGCAAAAATACTAGCAGCAAAGTGAACTACGCGAAAGATGGAATCTCATTTCACCAGCCAGTATTAAGTATTTTATTTATTCGTCTTTAAAATCATTAAAAACAACAAATCAAAAAATATTTAATGCCTTTATTATGTTTTTTTAGTTTTCATGTAGCACAACGACTTTTTTATTTTTGTACAAAATACATGGCTCTTTAAGTACCACCTATGTTCGCTACTGAGTGAATGTACGAGGCAATGGATAGATCGTCTAACGATACTTTGAATAAACTGGTGCGTCGCGTGGTACGGCCGGTGTATGCGGCGACGACGCAGCACGCACCGAATTATTGGCACGCGTGTGTGTGTGAGACTTCGTATTGGTTGGTTTTATGTAATTGCATGTGTTTTGTGGCGAGTGGTGGGAACAAAACGGAGACAGCGAGTTCCGATACATTTTGAACCGCACGGCATATCTCTCGTGATCTATGGCTAGGCCGCTTGGCGACATGGCTTTGTTCAGTGGGTGGTGACTAACCACGGCCGAAGCCTACCACCAGTAGAGTTGTCACCTAGTTGGCACCACCCAGGGTCACGTGTAGGGTATCTCGAGGGTATTTAATTCTCCTACGGACGAAGGTGACTCGACCCCAAAATATATATATAACATATCTATGCGACCATAGATACTCCGTTTGGCCTACTCCAATCAATATAATCAAACAGAAACCAACTACTGAATAGGTACTTACCGATCCACTTGTCTATCGCCACTCGTGTTCACTCGGTAATCCTCGGCCGACAAAGACGCCGCGGTGGCCGCTGGCGCCTGAGCACCTGCCACCTGCACCTCTTGACTCCGAGTGCTTTTAGAGCTTTTGAAATGTGAATGAGACTTTATTGTTGCTTCCTGTAAGTAGATTAGAGATTGTTGTGGGTAATGTATTTATGTAGTTCATTGAACTTGCCTTTGTTAGCGCAGTGAAGGCTGTTACGTGTGGATAGATTGAGCTTCTTAGATTAGGCTCATGCTGAAAAAAAAAAGTTAAATTATTTTTACTATTCTACGTCTTTTACCTAATAAAAGCTCTCACTTTGTTTAGTTTTCTATACAAGTGTAACTACCCATTGAACGCTCCTAAGGTCACCTATGCATCTTAGCGCGAAAAGGATCGCGTGATTTGCTTTCACGTGTGTTTAACAGCGTTAAATAGAGTGCTTGCGCACTTAGATTGATGCGCCGAATGAAATTAAATAAAAATGTCTTAGGGTTTCCGAGATCTGACCAAAATCGTGATGAATTCGGCTTCTTTATTGAGTTTATTATTAAATGCGGTTTCACACTTCGCAGTTTAAAGATAAGGAGTCTATAAATCAAACTCTAAGCTAACATAGATAACGAGATCTAGATTCTTCATCAAAAACATCATTGATATGATATGAGCAGGCAGACTCTTAAGATTTAAATACTCAGCTATTAAGAAAGATTTGATATAAAACTAATTTTACGGATTTACGGTCGCATTTAATTTAAGTATTTCTTGTTTACGACGTTTGCTGTAAAGCAACCGAAACGTCGGTAACGTAAAACACATAAAATAAACGCGATAAAATTCCAAAAAATGCTTTATTTCAATGTGAAGTATTAGCGTAAACATAAAAAAAAACCAATATATTAAAAAAGTTATATTATATCAGTTGGATCGGTAAAGTAATTAGGTTAGGTTGGTTGTCTAGTGGCGATAATAAAAAAAAAACTATGTCAAGTTACAGTACATTACTATTTCGTTCTATGTTACTTTTCTATAAAACCTGTAATACAAACTATCGGTAACTGTATACGGAAAGTAATCGCAAGGATGGGTACGCTGAATAATTTAGTACAATCGCGTCGAGTGGCTCATTTCATTTTAACCGCGTTGTTAGATAAATTTTATTCCGGATGAGTACACTCGAGAGCGTAAGTGTTCATAAATAATTATAATTTATTCCACTGGGGAGATACCACACACACAGGGACAATATGTGGTGACTTTTTTTTATAAAAGTTACAGTTTTTTCCTTCGGCGACTTTATAAGCTTAAGTGGGAGCAGGCTGGCCATGTCTATTACTTTTATCGGTACTTAATCGAATGAAGCTCTATATTCGATTTTATTATATTTACTCGAATACTACACATTGAAATAAAACTAATCTTACGGATTTTATCGCGTTTACTATACTTTTTTACATTCCCAACGTTTCGGCTGCTTTACAGAAACCATGATCATAGGAGGACTGAGGTGGTTGACGTCCTAATGTCATGGTTTGAAACGGGGTACCCTCATATTTAGTTGTTGCTTGCGGTCCGATCTACGCAGAAAGTGCTCAGAGCAGCCGAAACGTCGGGAACGTAAAAAAGTATAATAAACGCGATAAAATCCGCAACATTAGTTTTTTTTCAAAGCTCTATATTCTTTTTAGTATACTAAGCACCACTGAATTGAGGTGACTTAGGTTATAAAAGGTATATTATGTACATTATAACGCAAAGCCCATCCCATACGCATTACACCGTGAGCACTTGCAATGACCCATGAAGCCTTCGGGCACGAGTGGGCTCATCGTATCGACTGAATTTTATATTTATATTCCTATGAAGGCTGTACATTATTTTTTAACGCATGACTAAACACGGTGAAGGAAAACATCGTGCGGAGACCTGCATGTCTGAGAGAACCTCTCGAAAGACGTGTGAAGTCCACGAACCTGCACTACACGATACTACACACTGACTATGGCCTAATCCCGTATTGATGGGAGGCCCGCGCCCAAAAGTAGAATAATAAATAGGACTGGTATTTTTTTTTTGTGATGTTACCTGCTCACGGCGTTTTGCAATGTTCCTGAGAATGTTTAGTGTCTTTTTCTTAAAAAGAGTACCTAACCATTAAGGTTTTTGATAATTCTGACCGAGACCTGATGATAGATTTTGACTATTCAAAAGTACTTTATTTGGCTATATGAATAGAAATATTTTGATTAAACGAGAGAGAGAGAGCAGAGTATTATATATAGGTTCAACAAAATTAGTGTAAAATCTTTTAAGGGTTCAAATAGTAGGTGATATCAATCACGTTTATGTATAAAATATATGTGTATACATTGTTTGATTTTTCTGTGAGAAAGCGAGCCATCGCAGTGTCACCACGCACTTAGTACGGTAGTGTAATTTTTAAAATTTCTGATAAGTTTTTTTTTCGAGAATGTGACCAATGGTCTTATAATATTTTACAATATTATCGTTAACCTTTATATATAACCTAACCAAGAATCAAAATCACATAGCAAAATGGCAACACATCACATCATTACAGTTCATTACGCCGCCACAAGGATTGCTCCTAGCCGGGTAATTGATTGACTACCTGGGCGGGGGCGGCGTGGGCCGGTTGCCATGGCGACACCCACGCGTGCCGCCCGCCCCGCTCCCCATCCACCCCGCAGCATTGACCCGGGAGACCTTGAACCTTCAGCTGTTCGACGCATGTCGTAGATACAAGAAGTCTCAAGATGGGGTAGGGAAGCTGGATCGAATAACCGCGGCAAGTACCTACAATGTGTTCGTATTAGCCCCCAACCGATTTTAGTTTAAAAAGGTACATTTATTAACATACCCTTAAATTATTATTTTAATCAAATAACACTTTTAGGGATGCTTTTGTTAATTGAAAATTATGGTCTCGCTAAAATCAATGCTTTGCGTTAATATTAAATCTGTTATTTAATTTGGAACTTCAACGATAAAGACGAAGCAAAAGACCCTACTTAATATATTATAGAGCTACTAAGCAGCACAAACAGAAATAGTAAGACTGTCTAGAAATGAGACAGGGTACTCTCCTTAATGTGACGGTGATATAGGCACTCTCTACATGTTTTTCGGTTTATTTTATTATAGGTACGCATGATAAAAAAAAACATTTGAACCATGAAAGAATATCCTGCCAGTTTTCCTGATAACAAATTTTAAATAATATATCTTTTAAAGGTGGGCGCGAGGTGTCGTGCCACCCCCATCTCCCTCCCAGTGTGGGGGGCATACAAGATGACGTCACGGTTACGTCATGCGAGCGAGCACGCGCCGTGTGTTAGCGTCAAGCACATGAGCATTTATTGTGTTCAGTTTACCGGTAGAATATCAAGCTAGAAAGATGCAAACGAAAGCTTTGTGGAATATGTGAAAGATTTAAGAGTAAATATCTCAAACTGGAAACTTTGACTTCTACTTGTTGATAACGAGAGGCGCAGGTTCAAACCCTGCTCGGCTCTCTTGCAGTTACGGATTTAATAATATTGCGAATCTCAGTTTCAACCATGATTATCCACAGGTTTTATAGAACAATAATAATTACATTACAGCATACATTCTTGATGACGTCACAATTCAGTTTGGAGTTCCTGTTACCCTACAGATTGCTACGAAAAAATCGTAGTTAGTTACTTTACATGGCTACGAGCTACGGAAGCATTCGTAGCCTTCGGCGTAGCGTTTTAAATCTTTATCTTTCAGTTGTATTATGAATTGTCATATTACAGATGAAATTAAAGAATCGTTTAACTTATGGCTTTTAATTCCTTAATGTCTGTACTGATAATAAGCATGCTTTTTTGATAAAAAAAAAGAAAAAAAAAGACAAGCCCGCTGTTTCTCGCCGGATCTTCTCAGTTGAGGTCGCGTTCGGATTCGGTTATAGAGTTACGAAACAAAAATGTAAATGACAAGTGCCCCCGTAGGGATATACGAAATAAATGATTTGATCTTATAATACTGGTGCCAACTGGAATAGGATTGATAAAACAAATGTTAAGTCACATACTAGTTCAATGGTAGCATTTCCAAGTATTTCTATGACCTTGTTTTTATTTAAAATAATAGCGCTTATTACAACGAGCTACACAAAAGCGGATGTACTGATAAAAGTAACCCCATTAAGTAGCTAAATAAATAAATACTTATCTTTCACTAGTCAACAGTAACAGGATTCATGGGAAAACGGTTACACGAGTTGACCGGGACGACTTATAAGTTACTTTCCCAAAAATAGAATGACAAACATTGGTGAAAATAATATGATAACAATAATAATTATAGTATTGTTTTATGTCCCTTATATTATGATGTTATGAAAACCGATCTTTATATACACTAATAATGATATTATGAAAACTGATCTTTATATACACTACCAACTAACGAGCAGCACAGTTGATAGTGATTCTGCTCTCTGTCCCTAGTTTGAGTCCTGGTTGAGGCAAAAAATATTGTGATCAGCACGAATACCTAGGTCATAGATGTTTTATATCTATCTAAATATAAATAAATATCGCCAGACGAGCTCACAAACTATACGGTCCCAGACTAAGCATCGCTTGTGTTATGGGTACCGTACACAATAGACTGGGGGACACACACCATTTATATGACACTACTTGACACCATTTATAACTCAATAACGGATAGGCCGATTTGTGTGATCGTTGATATATTGAATTTGTCTTCGCCACTAATAGTAGAATTACCAATAAAATATGGAAAAAGTTCACACAATTAATTTTCTCATACATTTGATTTTGAGGCGGTACGAAGTTCGCCGGGACAGCTAGTGAAGCGTATAAATTGATTGAGTAACGAACGGGTGTAGCAATAATGTCTACGAACCCGATTTTGTAATTTTGTAGCGATTTCGTAGCGCCACTTTGGTGAAGACATAGAAATCTCAACTTTCGCTGACATTTCGTCAACATTGTTATTTTTAAGGTATGTTAAAATAACTTCGTTAATTTATTTGCGTCAGCGAAAAGTTTATACTTAGCTCGATTAATTTCAACGTTGTCATGCGGAAAAAAACATTACTTTTTCATATTTATTGCCAGATACATTTAACATTGTTGCATTTAACACTGACATACACATACATCTTTCAACGGGGGCTGTAAATTATACGCTGCTTCAATGCTACGATTAATTACATGGTTTTAAGTCGCGGCCATGTTAGAGGTGTAGCGAAACCGATTCTATAAACGCAAATAGTAAAAGTTGCTTAGACATGTATAGTGAGCCGATCTTATTAAGTTGTTAGTAATCATCCATGATGCTACTTCCATGCACATAAGGTTCATTTTCCAGGTATCACGTGTACCATTCGATGACGTCAGTCATTTCACCCGTCAAGCGGATTAAAGTCGACGTCAGTAGATAATAATATGCATGACATGCATACCTCTAGCTTAACGGACATTGCATTTAAATATCATTGGGAATGTCAATCAAATCGTTGTAAAATAGGGGTAAAACGTTAATGATCGGCCTGAAATCTGAAACAACCACATGAATATATCTGAGTCAAGCCAGCTCTTTTGAAAAGACGTGTTAAATTGTGATCCCCTATCCACATCGTACCCGGTTGTTGGACTTACACCCCCTTGTATTTAGGGGAGACACATGTCCAGAAATGGAGCATTAATTAACACTTCTACTGAATAAATATGAAGCTTCAATCTTGTGTCGGCATAATGTGATTAGTTTCAATGTTTTACTATGCGCTATTAACGCCAAACAAAAAGTCGCCACCTTACAATCGATAGAACGAAGAAGCACTACCTTGTATGGGCAATTAAACAGCATTCGAACTATCTAAGAATAAGTGGGTAGATCCCGTATATTATACTTGTAAAGCAGGGTCACTAACAACTATGCTAATCAAATCGAATGATACGTAAATCTGGAGGTCTATAAGCGTGTGGGTATAAGAAATCCAACGTTTTATTCCACCCAAAGCCCCTTGGCACTTCAAGCGGCATCCACACTTCACCTTTGATATCTGAAAATATTCAGGAAACGTGAAATTACTTTGAATGGCAGTGACAGCTCGATACGAGGGTAGGAACGAATCAAAGGCATTTTGTTGCAAATTAAATTTTCATATACCAACAACAAGAAAAACGTGGGTGCTATCATTTTGAAACACTGTAATATTCATGGCTACGAGATATGGTTAGAAAAAAAAAAGATTTAGCCAGAGAGTAGGTGGGTATGTTCTTATAATATATCGACAGACTAACGCACTGTATGGTCCACATGCATTATGGTACCATACAATAGACTTGGACGAACTTAATAACACTCAGACCAGGGAAAATTATAAAAATGTCATTTTCAAAATTATCCCTGATAGGAATCGTTCATGTAACCACCCTAACCACTGATTTTCAGTCAAAACTAGTTTGAACAGGTTTGCCTGTTTTGCTAGTTAAAAGTAGTTTTGACCGGTTAAGAGTGTTTGACTGCAACATATATATTACTCATAGGGTTGATTGTACTGAGTATATTCGTTTGCCCTCACCATAGTAAGAAATATGCTGCTGTAAGGCCAACTGACTAACCCCTACATTAAATAAAATAATTTAATCCATCTACAATGGCATTACTGAGAACTTTTATTCCGAATAATCCTCTGTAATACCACTGTCAATGGAAAAAAGGATTAAAATATGGTGTTGAAAATATATGTGCGTCTCTGTGTTCAACTAAATCGCGGGCCTACTTAATGTAAATCTTCATACACAGTGACAGTTTGAATTATTGCAATCATTTACCAGCCCTTATTGTGCTATTTCACAGGGACGTTCAGAATCTGTTTTTTTATGTATGTAAACCATTAAGGAGAGCAGTGTTAGCCAAGTTGGTAGAACGCGTGCCTCAGTAACGAGGATCCCAGGTTCAAACCCGGCTCGCACCTCTGTGATTTCTGGATTTCATGTGCGAATCTCATTTTCAACCATGATTATCACTTGCTAAACGGTGAAGGAAAACATCGCGAGGAAACCTGCATGTCTCAGAGAACCCCTCGAAAGACGTGTGCAGTCCGCCAACCCGCACTGGATCAGCGTGGTGGACTATGGCCCAATCCCCCTCGCATAGAAGGGGGGCCCGTACCCAACAGTGGGACATTAAAAGGGCTGGTATTATTATATTATTATAAACCATTAAGTACAGTACTTATGAATTGTCAAAAAAGTTACAAAATGCTAAGCTACAACTTTACCACCCGTTCGGAATGCCGTTCCTATGGTGAAGAACGGGCAAGAAACTCCATGGTTGCTCTTTTTTTATAAGATCTTTTACATTTTTGAGCAGTACATTGTTATAGGTATGTGAGAACAATGTCATTGTTGTTACGGATTTAACGTCTAACTGATTTTACTATGAAATCCTTCAAAGAGATTGTGTCCTTTTAGCCAGAATAGAAAGGGGAATTTAATATGCGCCTTCAGAGTATTTGATTGGCTATTTCAATCGCAGTTTGCGTTATAAAAGATTTCTTAGAAAAATGAGTTTTAACGGTTACCAATTTTCCCATTATAAGTAGGTCGGGGTCGGTTTGGGGTCGAGTCACCTTCGTCCGTAGGAGAATTAAGTACCCTCGAGATACCCTACACGTGACCCTGGGTGGTGCCAACCAGGTGACAACTCTACTGGTGGTAGGCTTCGGCCGTGGCTAGTCACCACCCACTGAACAAAGCCATGTCGCCAAGCGGCCTAGCCGTGTTCCGGCATGATGTTCGGTGCTGCCATTCATGGATGGCGGGTCAGATCAGTTCCGCTGCATGTGCCTAGTGAATGTAGCGTCTCTATCTACTGCCGCCTTCCTACCTAGGCAAGTATGCTCCATCGTAGATCTCATCGTCACTTACCATCAGGTGAGATCGAGATCAAATACTTGCCTATAATGTAATTAAAAAAAAAAGGTACTTATTGCGTTTCAGAGAGCATATGTTCGCTCCGTATAGGTACTTACCTAAATATCGGCAATCAGCAGGCCTGGATACAGAATTTCGATTAGGAGAGTGACAGCCTTTTTCTGTTTTTACATATCTTTCCAAAATAAAGATAGGTAGGTACTTACTACATTTAGGTTCTTTCCTTAGATTATTGGTAGGTACATAAGTACCTGCTAATTCGGCAAGTCTTTCAAGGAGTTCTCTCAGACATGCAGGTTTCCTCACGATGTTTTCCTTCACTGTTTAGCAAGTGATAATTGTGGTTGAAAATGAGATTCGCACATGAAATCCAGAAGTCCCAGAGGTGCGAGTCGGGGTTTGAACCTGCGATCCTCGTTACCGAGGCAAGCGTTCTACCAACTTGGCTTTCACTGCTGCTAAATATAAGTGGGAATATCTTATTATTATGAATGAACATTGAGCGCCGAAGTTCATTCATAATCACCCACCTTAACTTGTTACGTTATTCACGTAAGAATGATAGAATCGCCTTTGGAACAACACTTTCACGCCTAATCCTCGGGAAGCCAATTATCGTGAGCACGCGTCTCGCCATGCGACCCTCAACACCTACACGCCACACACAACAAGCCGATACATGTTCTGAAGCGAGGGTGGTAGTGTGTAAGTAGTTTGTAGTGACCTCTTCAACCTCGCCACAATCTACACAGATGGCGCTGCAGACGACATTCAGAACAATTGCATACAATCCTGAAACGCGCTATGAGTTTTCGGAGCACGTAATATATATACTAGATCCCGACAATAACCGTGGGGGCATGGCGGTCGCCTCGCCAGGCATACCACCCGCCTGGCTGAAAGATCTTCTCTTTTCCGCTAATAGTTTAAAGCGGTAGGTAGTTTTTTCTTAAATTTTATGTTAGCAAGCGGCTACAAAATAGTGCAATTTTGCCAGTCACGAGTATAATACTTTTGTTGTTTTAAATATAAGTATCCTTGATGGTAATACTCATGTTGATGATGAAAATAATCCCCTACCTGTATCAGTAAAGTTGTGGACACTTTACTGAAAATTTACCATGCATCTTGGGTGACTCAAAAAGTCAAGCTATACTGTTTTTTTTTTACTTTTATTCACTCGTGCACGTTTATGACCACACCATGATTATTACACATTATAAATCCAAGAAACCATTATTATTATTATTATTTTTCCCTAATGGCCTTTTTCCATTGAGTCAGGCTCAACGCGATTATGCCAATGTCGACGTAGTGGCGAAGACACGATGGAGATTGCTTGATCGGTTTTACTTTTGCTTATTAGTTCTTGTTGAGATTGGCCGGTTAGCGTAGTGGAAATTATCTAAAACAACACATGATAAAACATACACACGGGATAGACGACACAAGCAAATACAAAACAATACACAGTTAATGACGGTAAAATGTTATAATCTAATATTATACGTAGTTATATATTTCATTAAAAGGTTAATAAAGGAAGAAACCATTTTCTTGGAAAGATAAAACAACATTGACCACTTCATTCAACATCCCGCCAAAAAGTTTATATACTTAGTTATTAATATAACGTTATGTAACGTTAAACGTAACGTTATATAGCCCTACCCACGTTTACTAAAAATAACCTTACAACTCTACCTACTTAGTTGAGTTAATTTGAAATTGGATAATTAAAAATTATTGGCTTAAAGTAATTTTAGATTATTATGAAGGTAGTGACGTTATTATGAAATTAAAAATGTCTGTAGAGTCTGAGAGAGAGAGAACGATATAAAAAAATAAACAGACGGAGAGCCGCGAGCAACATATTGAGGCACAAAAAACTAAGCTGATTTATGTAGTAGGTACGCATAAATTCGAGAAAGCTAAACTATTAAGGAATTTTCCGATTCGGGCCAGTAGTGCCGGAGATTAACCCTTAAAAACATACATCTTTAAAACTATCTATCTATCTTCACCTCTATGCAATTGAACATAAGAGTCAATATTATGTTAGGTATGCCAGCAAGCAATGGAACGAGTTATTAGAAAGGAAAATCAGACGATGAAATCATATTATTGACGACCTGATTAGCTCAGTGGGTAGGGATCCTGCTTTCTGTGCTGCGGGTCCCGGGTTCGAATCCTAGTAGGGACAAACTGTATGATTAACACGATTTTTTGTACCCGAGTCATGGATGTTTATTATCTATATAAGTATTATATACTGAGTTCGCCCTAATTTTTGTACGATAGCCATAATAACTGGTTGGTTTGTGTGGGACCGTGTAGTTGGTGTGTTCGTCTGGCGATATTTATTTATTACTAGCTGTTACCCGCGACTTCGTCCGCGTGATATTTAACAAAAAGCGGACTAAGAAGCGGGTAACAGCAAGTCTAAAATAAAAGTAGCCTTAGTTACTCCTTGCTACATCAGCTATCTGCCAGTGAAAGTCCCGTCAAAATCGGTCCAGCCATTTCAGAGATTAGCCGGAACAAACAGACAGACAGCCAGACCAAAATTGTAAAAAAAATGTTTTGGTATATGTACCGTGTAAACATCCAAATGCACTTAGTAAAAAGCTGTTATTTTAATATTACAAACAGACACTTCAATTTTATTTATTTGTATAGATTTATTTGGAGGAGTGTGGTAATCAACATCTTTGCCGTATCGCCCTTATCAGAGCGGTCGTGGTCATAATATGGAGCTGTCAGGGGCAGATGTGCCTTGCCCCACGATGTCTCGCCATTTGAACGTGTGAACAACACATTGAAGCACAAAAAACCAAGCCGATTTGTGTAGTACGAGCGAATTCGCGTGTACGTAAAGTCATTGCTCGCGATCCTCCGTCTGTTATTTCGTGGTTTAACGCAAGTGTATCCAAACGACAACGTAATGGAAGACGCCGGCTTGTTATTGAAGATCAGAAGATGGGATGAACCTAAGTACCATTTTCGATTTCCATTTCCAACAAAATAAAATAAAGTGACAAGATTATGTCTTACAAGTTTGTCTCTACATAACAGGCTTATGTCTTGTTACATCGATTTATGGGCTTCTGTTGTTTGTTTTACACTGACGGGCTAATTCGCTGTTTACACGCGATCATAGTTTATGAACGTTACGTTATTTAACAATACAAGTGTAGATTAGTAAATACATTTTCGTTATTTACAATAATAATATATCGCCAGACGAACACACCATCTATACGGTCCCACACGAAGCAACGCTTGTATTATGGGTACCTATATATATAGATTAAACATTAATGACTCGGGTACACACATTCGTGCTCATCACACAAACCTAGTCCCTACCAGTATTCGAACTCGGGTCCTTCAGCGCAGAAGGCAGGCTTCAACCTAATTAGCTACTCACTGAGCTAATTAGGTCTTAATTTGTGGATTGTTGTCGTCGTTGCATTGGATAGCTGGTCATTAGTTTATCGGTCGTCCGGTAATCGTAAACTTAGTCAGCAAATTTCGAAAAAACGCGTAAACTTCAGCGCGGTGAGCGATGGCCCTAACCTTATCTCATCGAGGGCAAATTGGCACGGTATAAAATCGTAGGTATAGGTAGGTTACTAAATTCCGTGGGTGAAAGCTTTCGGATACCTACCTACTATTTTAAAAACAAATTAAGCAACAAGCACTACCAACTACTAACTATAAGCAGCAATAGTAATGCGCAAAAGATCAAAGTGAAACGAATCTGCAATACTTAGGTGCCCACCAAAAAGGAATGTCGTCCGGGTTCTCGGGAAAGGACCCACGCGCGGGCTAAGTGGGGGGCTAACAGATGTAAGTGCCACCCCGCCCCATACCAAAGAACCTATACTGTAGAGCACCTGGTCCACACGATCGTGTCTCCCACCCGACAAAAAAGGCAGAGCTATACGAAAAACAAAAACAGGTGACCTTGCGTCTGTGTTCTAGATTTGATTATCTATACAACTAAATAAAATTGGAGTGTCTGTTTGTAATATTAAAATAACCACTTTTTACTAAGTGCATTTCGATGTATACACGGTACATTACCAAAACAACATTTTTTTCAAATTTTGTCTGTCTGTTTGTTTCGGCTAATCTTTGAAATGGCTGGACCGATTTTGACGGGACTTTCACTGGCAGATAGCTGATATAAAAATGAGTAACTTACAAACCACAAATCGCGGATTGTATTTGATCCCAATGCAATAGGGCGGCGAGTATATTGCCATTTTGCCAGTCTACTACGATAGCCCATTTTGCTTTGATGAACTTCACACGACTTTTCGCCAGACGTGCAGGTTTCCTCACAATATTTTCCTTCACCGTACAGCGCGTGATAATCATCACTGTAAATGCCCCTTTCGCATGCGCCTGGTATAAACGCATAATATTGAAATTATACCAGGCATTGGGGCCCATATACTAGATACTACTATTTATTGGTGAATGTGTGTGCTAATTCGAATGCCTACATAATACATCTGCCTACCTATGGGAGTATAGGCGTCATAGTATATGTCCGTGGACGTATTTTTATAAATCTTTGAACAATGGTCGCGTAGGTACTTGTCTAGGACTTACGTGTGACTGCTTGCTTTGAAAGTCAGTCTGTGACGGAAAATTAATATTTTGTTGATCAATATCACGTCCTCTCTAGACAAGATAATTGTCTACCATATTACGTTTCTACAAATCGTTGCGTAACACAAAATCGTATGACAAAGACACCAAGTCACAAAAATTAATGAAACACGAGTGACGAAATAAATGAAACACAAGTTAAAATATACATTTTTTATTTTCACTTTTGCTAAATAAATATACCATACATAAGGTTCACATTAGGTATCCAAGGACCACGTCGAGTTATGATAAGCTGTTTGTAAACACCAATCTTCACATACGAGGTAAAATATTTAAACGACATTCAGTAACATTTAATACTTAGGCCTAACATTGGGCGGCTGGACGAACGTTGCGACTTTTGTATCGGCAGTCAATATATTAAAGAATCTATCTCATTGGTCGTCTTAAACTCCTTTATTTATGCAATAAAAATGTCTAATTGGCTTTGTTAATCAATACATTTTCTTAAAATTTTGGGGCCTTTTATTGCGATAGGAGTAGGTCATAGTTATATACATACAAACATGTTTGGACCCATAGTTTAGCCATCTCGATCTTATGGTTCAAAGATCTCAAGTCGTTACAACCATGAATGGATATATTAAGAGCTGTCAAACAGATTCCAAGCGGATAATTCACACAGACCTGAATATAACAATAGACTTTCAAAAAATGCATCTCAATAATTTAATTTATAATATATAATTATCTACATACGAGTATATAAGCCCAGTGACTGACTGACTGACTGACTCACTCATCACGAAATCTCGGAAACCATAAGACCAAGGGACTTGAAAATTGGCACGCGGGTTCCTCTGGGCCCCTAGGTGCTCGTTAACAAAGGATATTTTGAAAATTCGACCCCTAAGGGGCTAAAAGAGGGTCAACATTTTTATGGAAAATATGTTATGTTCTAATTCTAATTTTCTAGGCAGGCAAAGTCGCGGGAAACAGTTAATAAAGTTAATAGAGATGAAAAGTCAGCAACAAGTTCCCAGCCTAAAGACCGACTTACACGATCAAGTTGACAAGAAGCGATGACTCGCCACAACCTGTCTACTTGTCATTCTGTTAAAACAACATAAGACAAATTGATGCTAGCTCTGCAACTCGCCAAGTTGACTCGTATTAAACAGGCATAATATAGGTTCTCCATATCCCCGTGTTCATAATAACACACGGATATGATAAAACATTCACCCTCAAATTTATAGAAAGTTATAATGGATTATAAATGCATTATAATTAACTTTTCGGATGAAAAAGTGCGTTCTAATGGCTTTATAATCTATTATAACTTTCTATAAACTTGAGGGTAAATATTATGTTTATAAATTATATTTATTATACAACATCAGGACATGTGTCGTGTCTCACACGTATGTTAATACTAGATACCCTTATAGGACATTTTGTTAATAGGAATAAGACGCAGAAGTTTCAAACGCCGCAAATGATAGGTCATTTTTGTTTTCAAAATCCTTCTATGATCTAAATTTGTGCAACAAACATTTAATTAATACAATTAAGAAAATGGAATGTAATTTTTAATACATAAATAAGTAATTAAATTAATATTACAAATATAATACTAGTCTTTTCACATGTCTTTATAGGTTTCATATTTTTTTCCGTTATTCGTGTACATTTCATATTCAACAAACAAACACGAAGTATTCGCTCAACCGTGTATCGCCGACGTTATTTAGTGTCACAGAACTATCAAAATAGCTGTGACAATGACAGGCGACTGAGTCATTGCTATTGGCCGATTGTTCGGAAAAGATCGGCTTTCCGAGCTTTACCGATACTCCAAACGCTAACGAGGTAATCATTTAAGAGGCCGCTTATACTAAGAAACAAAGTACTCTCTTAATAAATCGCTGTAAAACCCTTAACAGTTTTAAGATGATGAGTTCTAATTTCACGATTCCAAATTCTAAGATCGCGGAGATACCAAGATCTGTACTTCAAGCACAATCCTTTTTAGGTACCATTTTGGTACGTAAGCATCGTCCATCCCTCTCGCCCCACCGATCTTATAAATAATTATGACAGTGACAGCTGCTTTCTCGATGACGTTACGATTATATCATACATATCCTGGGGTTCAAGGTTACTGTTTGATAAAAAATCGACGAACTTAGCATAGGCGGGATCTTAAAACGTTTACGTGCAACAAAAATATATATTGTAAAAACATAGGTGACACCGAAAATACACAATTATAGTCATTCAGAAACTATTGAACGCAAATACTTAACAATAGCATCCGAATAAGCAGGACGCCACTTATTATTTACACGTTTGATTTAATTATTATGAACATTCAAATTGAGAGTAAATTTACAACATCGTCATAGATTTTAACAGATGTACGTTCAATTCTTCGAACGCTTGAAAACAAGTCATATGACTTAGAATAAATAACAGTGTAACGTTATGGAAATTTACGTCTTGTCCGTGCAGAAATTACATCTAAATTTGAGCGGGAATATATATTGCACCAGTTCAAATATGCAACCCTAATCATTATATTATTACATTCGAAAATGTTTCTTATCGGAACGGCAATACGACTTATTTGAATGTTCATCATAAAATATAATTAATCAGAGTCCAAGATTCAAAGCTTAAGTCGTTGAGAATTTAAATACTTACAAATACAGAAGTGTGTAATATAATATGACACTTAAGCCCTCAGGCTGAATGGCCATAATGGAAAATACATTTAAAATAATTAAAAATAAAGTTTGGAGCTCACTTTCTTTATAAAGTAGAGTGTTCACACATTCTCGAGAACGGCTTAACACATTTGCTAGCATCAAATACTGATCGAATAATCCGATTTCTTCACATATAGTTGACAGCAGCGCCCCTAGCGGACACGTTCCCTTTGAGTTGAGTTCGAGAACTCATTGGTAGAAGCTTGATATGATTTATTTTGCAACCATAGGGGACGCTGGTCACGTACAAGTAAACTAGAGATACTTAGTGCAGACTAGACTATTCAGACTATCTGATATGATGTCATTATAGTAATATAAACTCTGCTAAGTTTAATAAGTATTCACTTACCAAAGAAAATACAACATAGCGAAGAAGTGTAATTAGGGACAAAACAATATAATTTAACAAACTTCAACAGGAATGTTTTAATTCAGTACAAGTCATATAAATATAGCTCCATTTTTATATATATTTAGATATAAATATAAGTCTTTTGTATTGATTTTGACTAGAAGAATACATGTTGAAGTTTTCACGCGGGCGTGGCTGTGCAAATTTACATCTTAATTTTTTGTTTAATCTAATAATGCAGTTTTTGTTTTTCATCAAAATCGGTCTCGAGAGTCCTTTAAGCATTTTTCGATAAGCCCTATAGTTTAGGATTTGGCCATCCACGGACACTTGAAAAATTTATCAATTCAAGTAATATATATTATGTAGGTTTTACATTAAAAATATACTTTCTTATATACATACTACTTTCAGTTCAGTTTAAGGTTGATATTATTACATTGACATTGAAAATGATGATTGACAATAAAAAAATATATATTTGTTATCATATCCTTGCAACCCATAGCAAAGTCCATGTGATTTCACAAAAATGTCAAATATATTAAAGACAATAAAATTATAATAATAAAGATTGAAATAGATAATACTTCTGTTAAATATTTATATACAGATGTGTGCCAAAAACTGTCTTTCAACACGTGACTATAAGAATAAGCAGTCCGCCAACCCGCACTGGGCCAGCGTGGTGGACTAGGGCTAATCCCCCTCGCATTGAGGGGAGGCCCGCGTCCCAACGTTGGACATAAAAAGGGGTGGTATTATTTATATTATTTAAGAATAAAGAAAATAATACTTTAAGTAAGTACTTATATTATCTACACTATGAATTATAAAACAAATGTTACAGTATTATTTTTAAAAATATTTAAAATCTCAGATCTTAATTTACATAGAGATAAGTATTTTACTTAGTAATATATTGTAAGAATATGTTAATAAATTACTATTATCGAAGAGAATACTTATGTAATAAATTTATCTATATAGGTATATAAAATAAATGCATGTTTGTAAGACCATTTATAACTCCAGAACGGGTAGGTCGATTTTTTATTATCTTTGATTTTTTCGCCTTTGTCTCCGCCCCGAATTTGGAAAAAAATCACTAAAAATAATATAATATATAATTCGTTTTCTCATAAATTTGATTCTGGGACAGTACGAGTCCGCCGGGAGAGCTAGTCCTTTATTAAAGGATCTTACTTATAATAATTATTTTTATCATGAACATAATAATAGTATCTTGAGTACGTCTAAAATGTATCAAACGAATATATATGTTCCTATATTGACTGTAAAAGTAAATAGCATTTGGCACGCATCTGTCTAACAAATATGATTGACAGGACTTTTTTTTTTTAATAATGAATTTAATCAGATTATACAATATTTGGGTGTGTTGCAATAGATCCCACAGAAACGGGTCGCCAGACAATTTTATTATTATCAGTTATAATATAATTTACATTATTACTTTCAGCATTATCAATAAATTGATTGTTTTAAGTACTACATAAATATTCAATTTGAACAGTCAGATCCTTGATAATTCGAAAATAATTACTCTTAAATAGTTTCATCAGATCAATATTGATATAATCCTTACTTGCTGGTCAAACTAGTCAACGTTGATAGTATTTAAACGGTGTTATCTTCTAGTTCAGGTATTCGATTGAAGTTCTCCCTGGCCCGGTTCCAGTAGTAGTATGGCGGGCCAGACGTGAAGCAATATTTCTGCTCGAGTGGTGTGTTGTTCTCCACCCAGTACATCAGGTAGAAGTTGCACATTTCATCCTTGTTCGTAGCTCTGAAAATAATTAAGTACAATATTGTAATAACCATGCCAACGCCATGGAGTCGACCGTCGCAGTTTCAAACCTCGGTTCGCACCTCTGGGGTTTCTGTATTTAATGTGCCAATCATTTGTAATCATTACGTGAAGTCAGAATATCGAAAAGATAAAAAATAATGACTCAAAAAATTTACTATAAAAATAAATACTAAAAAATATAATTTAATCATAAAGCAACGACTAAATATGAGGGTACCCCGGTTCTAACTATGACACTAGGACGTCAACCACCACAGTCCTCCCGCGACCGTAGTTGCTGTAAAGCAGCCGAAACGTCGGGAACGTAAATCCATAAAATAAACGTGATAAATCCGAAAAAATGGTTTTATCAATGTGTAGTATTGGGCGTAAATATAAGAAATCCATATACTTACCCAATATTGACGTAGTGGTCGTGTGTGTTGTTCATGGTGCACCTGGCCGCGAGCACGTCGCCCCGCCGGATGGGGCTGGTGTTCTCGACTGAATAGAACATTTGGGGCAGTTGGGGGTCCTTCTTACCAAGCAGTTGCCAATTGTCTCCGTTCTCGTCTTGACGGACTACGTAGCCGGTCACTAGTTTACCTGAAATTAATGGATATTGGACTATGTTAGGGGCTATTATTATTCTATGTCTTTGGTTTTCACACGGGCTATATACGGACCGGTGGAAGGCTTGCGTGGGGACATGAGTCCAACATGTAGAGGCCCAGAAGTTCAAACCCATTAAGGACACCTGTTGGGGTCAACTGATGCAAATAGCGAATTGACCTCAGCAGGTGCACGATGTATTGCAAAAGTGTGGACAGACTGGGTCTATTGCTGAAGTTTGGATGGATTGGATGGACACTTGGAATTATTATTATGTTTAATTATAGTTAACACAAGGCCTTTCATTTGGCCAAATATCTAACGGGCCTATTTATATAAAGAACTCCAGTAATTAGCTTATATCTTAAGACTTTTTGGCGGGATGATGAGGAGGGGATTTGTATTTTTTTTAACCGACTTCAAAAAGGAGGAGGTTCTCAATTCGGTTGTATTTTTTTTAACCCTTAGTAGCCTGATTTACGAAAGTGATTTATTTTTAATATTACTGTGTTTAATGTTACTGTGTTTAATAATAATGACATTTTTTTATTTTTTTTTAATTTCGTTGGAAAGAATATTATACAACAGTAAAATACGTACAGCCAACCTATAAAAAAAAACTAATAGTAATGTGAACATTCGGTTTAAAAGATTGGTATCAAAATTGAAACTCTAGGCTATTAAGGGTTAATTCCAAATAATGCGGTCCCTTGATATAATATAGTGTGTATTGTTGGTGGGATATATTAACTATTGTGTGTTCATAAACGTGCGAAGGAAACGAGTGAAGTAAATTAAAATGAAATGGCATTGTTTGACTTTTCAAGTTCTCCCCAGATATCCTTTAAAATTATATCTATACAATCTTGTACTTGGGGTCGAGTCACCTTCGTCCGTAGGAGAATTAAGTACCCTCGAGATACCCTACACGTGACCCTGGGTGGTGCCAACCAGGTGACAACTCTACTGGTGGTAGGCTTCGGCCGTGGCTAGTCACCACCCACTGAACAAAGCCATGTCGCCAAGCGGCCTAGCCGTGTTCCGGCATGATGTTCAGTGTTGCCATTCATGGATGGCGGGTCAGATCAGTTGCGCTGCATGTGCCTAGTGAATGTAGCGTCTCTGTATACTGCCGCCATCCTACCTAGGCAAGTATGCTCCATCGTAGATCTCATCGTCACTTACCATCAGGTGAGATTGAGATCAAATACTTGCCTATAAGGTAATAAAAAAAAAAAAAAAAAAAAAATTGTCAAACAAAAATAATCAGGTACAACAGACAGACAAACATAGCCACACCATAAAGGTTCCGTTTTTAACATTTTGGTACGGAACCCCAAAAGCAATAAGAAGCTTAACTCTGTAGTTCCTAGGGAAAGAGTGATGGGAGTGTGCGCGCCAAGTTCAATTAATAAGCTTCTCTAGAAAAAAGAAATACTTACCAAGACTATGGGTGTGTGTTCGGAATGCAAATGGATGTATGACTTTGTCCTCGTTGATGGCGCAGGCCGTCTCCATGTGTTCCACGTGGTTCGGCGGGATCCTACCGCTCGTGCCGAGGAGTATCACGCCGGCTTGTCGAGGCATGCTGGTAAAAACAAAAGGTACTTAAGTTAAAGTTAAATCATTCATCGTATACAGGCTAATTCAGAAAGAGTATACTAAACTTTGAACCTGCGCTTTTTATTGCATTTGTAATCATCATGTGAAGATAGAATTTCGAAAGGTGGCTGATGTAGAATAATTTTTTATTTTTTTTAATTACGTTTCCAATTTTTTTTTTTTTTTACCATATAGGCAAGTATTTGATCACGATCTCACCTGATGGTAAGTGACGATGAGTTCACGCAATGATCACAAATGCGCTGAAGAAGCAAAGGTTCAAGCCTTGATATACTCTTTCTGAACTACGGGGACTCTCAAGCTGGTAATTTTTATGCCAAAAAAAGTCCGGATCGTACCGCAACCACAGATTGGGCAATATACTCATAAGGCTTGTCTTTTTTTACAGTTTGTACAGTACATATTGTGTAGTACATGCGAATGCGCGTGTACGTAAGGACGTAATTCGCTTGTACCACACAAATCGGCTTGGTATTTGTGCTTTAGTATATTGTTCACTGCGACTGTATTATTTCTTCGTCTGAGTTTTAAGTAGGCAGGTATGTTGCGAAAAGAATAGCTTACCGCTTTTTCGTATATTTCAGGAACACGCCAGAGTTATCGGTCTTGCCCTCTGTAAGTATATTAAAACTAAATTTTAAAACGCCTTAAGTATATATAAATCTCTCTGAATCATCCATCATCAATATAAATAAAAATAAATAAATATCGCCAGACGAACACACCAACTATACGGTCCCTTACTAAGCAACGCTTGTATTATGGGTACCGTACGATGGACTGGGGGCGAACCCAGTATATATTACTTATATAGATATTAAACATCCATGACTTGGCTACAAACATTCGTGCTCCTCACACAAAGTTTGTCCCTACCAGGATTCGTACCCGGGACACTCGGCACAGAAAGCAGGGTTACTACCAACGGCGCTAACCAGGCCGTCGATATATATGTTTTCAATGCTCTCATCATCAAAACTCACAGGTTTCTAAGTGCTACCTGATGAAAGTAACTGTTTGGCTAATTAAATGGATATATCCAGTGTATAAGCAGCGATAGCCAAGTTGGTAGAACACATGCCTTGGCAACGAGGATCGCAGGTTCAAACTCCAGCTTGCAACTTAGTGATTTCTGGATCCAACCATGATTATCACTTGCTCAACGGTAAAGGATAACGTCGTGATGAAATCTGAATGTCTGAGAGAACCCCTCGAAAGACGTGTGAAGTCCGCCAACACGCACTGGGCCAGCGCGGTGGACTATAGCCTAATCCCCCTCTCATTGAGGGGAGGCCCGTGCCCAACGGTAAGACAGGGATATTAATCTATTATTATACCATGTGTACTTACCAGGGAATTTGTGCATATAATGTACTTGTAGTACAAGGTATTTGATGGGCGAGTCTTCGCCAATGAGGAAGCCGACGTCTTTTGGAAGGTGGAGGCTGGGCGCGTCGCGGGCCCAAGCATAAACGATCTGTCGGGAAGGTTACATTTTAGATATCGGATGAAGAACTTATACAGGATGAAATCGAAATAATTTGCCATTTGGATTATTTCAAATGTATTTTTAATCAATCAATATTTTTTTTAAATGGTCCCAATATAATCGGAATTATGTATAGAGTTATATTTTTAAATATATATTTGTCAATGATTTCAATATAACAATATGTTTTAGTGTGTTGTTCGCGACACTCTGACTATATTATTTCTTGAGATTTGTTCAAGAATGCTCAGAATGAACAAAGTTCAAACAATTCGAGATTATCAACAGTTTGAAATAAAAAATATTTAACGGATTTTATCACGTTTATTTTATATATAAAAACAATCCGTAAAATTTGTTTTATTTCAATGTGTAGTATTCTCGTTGATATAATAAATCAACTAATAACAGTGACAACATAAAGCTGGCTACTCATTAGGCAAAATTTGTTTGTAAACACTGTTTATAAACAGTGTTTCAAGATTTTTCATCATCTCTATAAACAATAACGACCTGATTAGCGCAGTTGGTAGTGACCCTGCTTTCTGTGCCGAGGGTCCCGGGTTCGAATCTTTAATATATGTTATGACTTATATAGTACATAACATATACCAAAACAACATTTTTTACAATTTTTGTCTGTCTGTTTGTTCCGGCTAATCTCTAAAATGGCTGGACCGATTTTGACGGGACTTTCACTGGCAGATAGCTGATGTAACTAGGAGTACCTTAGGCTACTTTTATTTTAGACTAGCTGTTACCCGCGACTTCGTCCGCTTTTTGTTAAATACCACGCGGACGAAGTCGCGGGTAACAGCTAGTTTATTTATAAACACGATGATAAACTTTATGAACAGTTTATAAACAAATATTGCATAATGAATACTCCGCTTTATTTATTACAAATAAACTCAGTTGGCCTTTGATATAGGAGGTAATTCCCGTATTCTCATAACGAAATGTATGCGCTTATCAGCACTCGTAACAAAAGTAATAGTCCATAAATAAAGTAACTACTCATATTATTCATTGCGATGTAATTTCCTCGTATCAATTTAATTAATTTTGCGCATATTCTGGCGACGAGGATTTAATAACAGTTTTAGTTTTATCGCAATATTTTTTTTTCTCAAAATAACATAGTACCTGTTTTTGATTCCTTGGTCTCAAAATTGTTAGCTAGACCTCTTATGGAAGAGCTAGAAGCTTAGTAGGAAATTATAAGCAACAAGCATTATATTCAAGTAATCATATAAATAAAAACATATAAATAAAATTGGAGTGTCTGTTTGTAATATTAAAATAACCGCTTTTTACTAAATGCATTTGGATGTATACACGGTACCTATACCAAAACAACCTTTTTTAAAATTTTTGTCTGTCTGTCTGTTTGTTCCGGGTAATCTCTGAAATGGCTATACCGATTTTGACGGGAATTTCACTGGCAGATAGCTGATGTAACAAGGAGTAACTTAGGCTACCTTTATTTTAGAAAAAAAAATAGGATATCTCGAAAAAAAATGTAAACCAATGTTGCAGCACTGCGCCTGATTAAGTTTGATAGCAACAATCTGCAATGCGTCCCGCGGGATCAGAACGTGCGAGCAGGCTGTTGCCAACGGTTGAGTTTGTTAAATACCACGCGGACGAAGTCGCGGGCAACAGCTAGTAAATAATAATTCTAACACTTGTAGAAGAATCTAACATGAAAATTGATAATGACGCCTCAAAGCTGCTAGAGCGATCTATTCTCGACTTTTTACTAAATATAATTAGTAGCAAACAAATATAAATTGAAAAGGAAAATAGAAACGTTTAACTACTTTATATTTACACAAAGTGTAAAAAATGTGGCCCATGCAGTAGCGTGCCCAAGATGCTGGCCGCATTTCCTCGCTGAAGAGTCAAAGCTACTCGCTGAGCGGTGAAATGTCCGGCCCTTGGGTCGCCGGTTGCGTCGACCAATCTTTCTGATAGATTTTATATAAAGTCTATGGCGCTTGGACTCCATGGACGGAATGAATGTGTATTGGGAACCGATAACCTTGTGCTTTCGAACTATGGATGGCGAGGTCTCTAATGTACTATCTACTGACCATCGTAGCCAATGTTAGCATACTGATGCATCATAACAAGGCAATATTACTAACCTGCGAGCCAGTGAGGCACGGACTAGCAGTTTTGTACATATCGTCGACTTCATTGCTTTGCATTTCACCGCAACTCCTGAAAATGTGTAATGATTCATTTAACACATATGTAGAGATACACTCATGTTAAACTTTAAAAAAAACATTAGTACCTAAGACTTAAATTATTCCAAATAATGTGGAAACGTGCTACATAAAAGCAAAAGAGCACGTTTTTATTTGACAGTAATCAAAAATAATAGGTTATCTAGGCTCTTACCAGACGGATTCGTTCGATCCCGGCTCAGAGCATCCGTACAAGAGCATGTGATGAGCAGTATGCATAGACGCGTTAGGTTCAAAGCCAACTGAAACAAAAGTTATATACATATTATGAAGAGGTAAAGTTTGTAAGTTGGGATGTATGGGGTATCTCCGGATCTACTCAATTCTCAAAACTATTTCAATTTCATTCGTAGCCGTCCTGAGAATGCCTCGTTTATAGGCGAACCACGTCCAATATTTTTTTACATACGCATCGTTTCGCGGAGAATTGCACATTAATTGGGGTCCCGATACTCGTGACAGACAGTTTATCGACTAACATCTTAGAGGAGTTCGGTGTTGCTGGCATCTTTAATTTTATTGATCAACTTGTTTGGTTTATAATTGGAATAGTTGACAAGTCGAGGGTCAGTGGTGGGTTCCTCTTCCCATTTGTTTAACGATGGATTGACGGCACGTATCGCCTAGTTCTTTTAATTATATTAATAGAAAGTTACATAGTCCCTGAGCGCTAAAGGCTAGTAATCAGTTTCATAGAAGAAACTTGGACGTAGCCGCAGGCAGAATCGAGTTTTGAATATTCTCGAGAAGAACTTGGAAAATCATTAAGATATTGTGCTCGCCTCATTTGATATGCAAAAGGTAAACATATTTTTCAGTCTTATGTTGGTATATATACCATTTCAAAAGGAAATATCCAATACTTTTATTGTTCTACGATATATTATATCTTGAGCGGGTAAGGACACTGTTATTTTTAGCACTCCCGAATTGCAACAACGAGGTGAAATACAAATTGGTAGTTGCCTATTAAAGTTTATCGAAGCTGAAATTGATAACAGAATTAGTTTTGCCGTTTACGTTCATTTGGCCCAAGAGTAACAAATAGATAAGTAAGTCTTTTTTTTAATTTGGAAAGCCAGACCTAGTGACTTAAGTTATACATTTATGTGCCATTGAACGCGCAAAAAGTAAACAAATTATATACACACCTGAACAAATGTATGCCATTGTGTTGATCGCCAAAAATACAAGCTAAAATTATGTATTGCAAGAAATGCCACAAGTTAATTTTCAACCAAGTTCTCGAAAAAATTTTATGCAAAAGATATCCTTAGTCCAAAATGAAGGGAGTCTGTGCATAATATCTAGATAATTATTGAGTCGTTTTTAAGTAAGAACGTGCCTTCTCAAGTGATCGTCAATATAAAAAATTGGTCATGCCTATGCAATTTCTTGTTCGAGAAAATAAATTTTCCTACGTTAGTTATGTAGGTAGATGCTTGTTACATAAAACTCTGTAATCTTGAAATTCTTTCGCAATGTCACGTTTTGCAAAGTTAAGGAAGCAAATTCAAATATTGCTAAGGCATATTGATTTCTTATATTTACGCGAATACAACACATTGAAATAAAACTAATTTTACAAGTTTTATCGCATGTATATTATGTTTTTACGTTCCCGTGGTTGCGGCTGCATTACAGCAACCACCGACTCATGCCCACCATTGTAAGACCCTTAAGACAATATTGTGAAGGCACTTTTCAGATCAGCTTTTAGTCTTACTGAAGAGTTTCACGATTATAGAACCATTATAGCAGTTTTGAATGGTCTGAGTATAGATTCTACCACCGGTTCCGAATTTAATTTTATGGTATCAGTTGTTCTATAAACAAGGGAACAGACAGACAGGATGAAAAGGCTGCTGAATTGTTTTTATGAATTGACTAACCTACGTAGAAGTTGTTGCGGGGTGAAATCCTGATCGGTGTGCAAAGGTATAGCTCGTCCTGAAACAAGAATTACAAAATAATAAGTACTTACGTATAATTATCATAAAGGATGATACCATATTGAGCAGGATTCAAGATTGTAGTTGTTTTGTCAATAGCCCTTTAATGGTAATTGCGAGAACAATTCCGAAAAAGAAATCAGATAAACTCGGAGGGAAGAGAGTAAATCCTGCGTAAGCTATTAGCAGGTTCTGTTATCAAGTATATTCCAGTTTCGATAATCAGTGATCAATATTGGAGAAACTTTATTATCGCTGATAACAATTGAAGATAACGCTCACTTGGTATTTAGTCATGTCCACCACACACACCCAGCAGCAATGTCCATACCATACGCTTAATTTCGCAATTGTCACACGATAATTTTCAAGTGCTTGTATCATTATAATATAATTATGGATTAGATTGGCAAGTAATACTACGTACTTTGTTCATTAGTCCTTAAAAAGATTTAAAAACTGTACATCATAGATATTTACTTCTAATAGGTACTAAGTTTATTGATCCGGCCGTGCATCTAAGCATGCTACTGATTGTGGATGGTGTGTAGAAGAATTTTTTTTGTTTTTTATTATGGTAATCTGCCGATCTTGTTGGACTCAGCAATTAATATAATTTCTGCCAGTGTCATGTGATGGAATATTTTATTCATGTTATGGTGAATATCTGTCAAAATCGCTAATTGATAAGTATTTACTAAAATACTTAAGTAAAATGATTAATCTATCAATACATTTTATTAAATGTTCTTAATGAAGACTGAATTATTAGTGACAAGCCATTATACATCCACCTCTTGGGTGTGAGCACCCACAATGCACCATGCTGGCCCAGTGTGGGTCAGTGGACTTCACACATCTTTAAAAAACTAGCTAGGTTCTCTTCTCCTGTACAGTCACAGGTTTCCTCACAATTGACTGTAGAAAAATATCATGGATTCCAAAGTTTTATTTTATAATTTAGAAATTGTCAAGGTAGGAGAGTTCCTGGTGGAGCTTGGATTGCTGGAGTCACAAACCAACCAACTTCCCACACACACAACAGACGCACTTGGTCGTCGGCTTGTGGAAAACGCCCGTAGGAGAAGAAGAAGAGAAACAATATTTGTTGTTAGGACGAAAGGTATGAATATTGGGTCAAAAAAATATGTGCAAGCACTTACCCTGTGAGGCACCACATTTGGCATCAAAAAATCATAACTATCGGTCTCATGCGCTGACGCAGGAAAATCACAAAATAACGCAACGAATAAACCAACTATCAACTTATCCATCATTTTTAAAATTTAATGAGAAATAAAAAAAAAAAATTAAAGTTTCGTCGAGTAACGCGGTACTATGTACGCAACGTGTAGTTTAAAGAAATAAATATAATAAATTCACTAACAGCGAACGCGGCAACGCTGCTTGAACATTACGTTATGTTTAATTTACCGAAGCGACAAGTGTTTGTATAAATACATTTCGCAAATAAATACGATCAATACTGCACAAGTTTACTAACGTCATAGCTGTGTTGTCAGATTTAAAAATAGTCCCACCCGCAAAGAAGATTTATTGCAAAACTGCAGGTAGGTAAGGAAGTACAAAAATGATCGAATACAACATTCAAGAAATTACTTAAGATTTTTCTACAATTTTAAAAATATCAATTATATTAAAATACTTACATATTTTAATAGCGTGAGGTGATTATAACACGCATGTTTAGTGATTATTGTCAACCACGGTAAAAAACAACTTTAAGACAATGGCTTTAATACATATTACACAATTTAATACAGGGTTTCCCAACCTTTTTTGCGTTGTTCCCCCCCCCCCGGATTATAAAAAAATTTCATGCCCCCCCCCCCCCTATATTTTATTCATTGCTTCAATAAAAAACACAAATTATTTTTACGATATTTATTTCACATGATTGATTATTTATTAATGGATGTTTGCGCATCAATTTTTTGAGCCAGTTGGTCGATATCAGGTTGTTTTTCACATAGCTATCATCAAATCATACACTTCATGCCCCCCTTCTTAGGGGGGGCATCTCTCTACGCCCCCCTGGGGGGGGCACGCCCCACCGGTTGGGAAGTCCTGCTTTAATATATAATTTTGAAATAAAATGATTACACGATGACATAGGTAATGATTAGGGTAAAAATATATTATTATACTTGCTACCCCAAACCGTTCAGAAACCATGTTGACAGCATTGACTTACACGCGACAGTTCGAAAATTATTTAATAATATTTTATTGATGTTGCTCATAACATAGTAATAATTACATTGTTTATTATAAACATTATTCATCGTTGATATTACAATATTTCACTAAAGATACATAATTATTTTATTAATGCATGATTTCTATGAGCTTACTCAATCTCGCTTAGTAGCGACATCCAGGAAATGTAAATAAAACTACTAACCGAAGTTTTTACCCGTGAGTTGTCTATAAAGTCACAGCAGATGGCGTTAGCGTGTAGAAACCTTTTTAAGTAATAGATACGAAAACTCAAAAAATAATCTTTACGGATTTTTTGTTTCATTTACTTAATAATATCATTTTAGTTTTATTTAATAGGAATAAGGAGGTGAAAATACTTTTCACCATTTTCGTGATTTTCACTTTTTAAGTAGACGAAACATTACCCATAACAATAATGGAAGTTTCATGTCCCAGTAACAATATTAAACGTTCTGTCAAGTCACAAAACTACTTGCGACGTTCCTTCGTTCAAAACCGCTGTTCAGTTTAGCAATATAAATTGACGATGGGACAGCCCATTGGAGGGGGCATCTTCTGAACAATCTTTCACAATAAGCACAATTTGCTTGAGAAATGGTGTGTAGTTGCGCATGGGGTTTTATGTAGATGCAGAGATATTGTTATTTAACCAAATAGGTAAAAATTGTGAGGGGAAATATTAGTATACTTATTTAAATAGAGATCGCTAATATTTTATAGAGTTACACTCCGACATTTGATTTTATGTTTTATTTTAAGAAATTCTATAGCACGTAACATTATAAATATTGATTTATTATATTTACGACATTGAAACTACTAAACATTACTAAACATTGAAATAAAACTAATCTTACGGATTTTATCGCGTTTATTTTATGTTTCTACGTTCCCATTTAACACCAGTCCTCCCGTAACCATGGTTGCTGTAAAGCAGCTAAACGTCGGGAACGTAAAAACATAAAATAAACGCGATAAAATATTAGATTATTAAAACTAGACAGTGACAGTTGAATCTGCACGTCTTATTACCAAGACGAGCGTTCTAACAACTTAGCTATCAATGCTCTATCAACAAAACAAACACAAAAAAAAATGTTGAACATAAATAAATATCCTATTTCTGAAATAAATTCCCTCGCCGTGATTTACGTACAGAATCGCCTATCATTTCACTTGATACACGACACCGACACGTTTTTGTTTGAAACGTGACGGGAGCGACCCGGGAAAACTGAGGGAAATGGGGATTTTTTATCCAGTTTAAAAAAAATAAAATTCATTTAATTTTGTCTATCAAACTGCTGAAATAAAGCCAGGCTATGATAGAGTTTTTGGTCGGACTTGGTAATATGCACCAAAATCTAATTATGTACCTACCCTAATCATAATTAAACTAATACTATACTCACCTATTGATTTCTTATATTTACGCGAAACATACACATTAAAAGAAATACAACCGAATTGAGAACCTCCTCCTTTTTGAAGTCGGTTAATAAAATCTGTAAAATTACTACATAAACATGGTCACGGGAGGACTGAGGTGTGAAAACTCAGGCTTTGAAGACCGATTAGCTCAGTGGGTAGTGACCCTGCTTTCTGTGCTGCGAGTCCCAGGTTCGAATCCTGGTAGGGACAATCTTTGAGTGATAAGCAGGAATGTTTGTACCTGAGTCATGGATGTTTAATATCTATATAAGTATTATATACTGAGTTCGCCCTCAGTCCATTGTACGGTACCCATAATACAAGCGTTGCTTAGTGTGGGACCGTATAGTTGGTGTGTTTTACCGGCGAAATTTATATTTATTTATTTACTTAACAGGTGTTTCTGTATTAAATTATATAATACAGAGGCGCAGGCATGTCACTAAATAATTGTAAAAAAATAAATATCTACATCTATTTATTTTTACTAATGTCTATGTATTTAGAAGATTACGTGTAGATAGTATGCACCGACTCTACTGCCCAATCGGAATGTAGTTCTTGTACAAATAAATATATACTTATCCATTAGTTATAAGTTAAAGATTAGTTCAAAGATAACTGATACTTATAAATATTGCGGAAGTCAACATAGGAAAAAATGCGGAAGTCAAGTGTTACCTTCATATAAGTATAATATCGGATGATTGCCTTCAGGGAAATTCTGTCGGAATCAATTTCTAATAGGTACCCACGCCGACAAGATACGAAAGAAATATAGAATCGTATTATTTTTACGACGTTCCACATTTTGGGAATACCCTCCGAAGGTCAAAGACTATAAATTCAGGAGTAGGTAAAATGCTTTTCTATTCAATATTCTGAGGTAATCTGATCACTATCTTGTTTTACGCTAGGTAAAGATAATTCTATTAAGACACTAAATTCGAGGAAAAAATAATGATGCTAAATTAAAACGGACCTCAGTTATCATCAGTCAAGGGTCAGCTTTTAGCGTTAAAAATAAAAAAATAACAAGCCAAAACCATAGTATATTAAACAGCTGATAGATTGCCCAAAGGATCAACAGCTCAGAGCGAAGCTATATAGGTACAAAGAACCTTGGAATAGCTTCGAGAAAGGGACACCTACTGTAGCGCGTCCCTTTTTTTGACATGGCAGCGTCGCTGCCGCAATCATCAGGTCCTCTAGGACCACCAACTCAAATGGTTCTACCATCTGTCAACTCCATCTTTGACGTAAACTTTTTATAACACAAATCACGTACGTTGCCCTGTATCGATATATCAAAGTGATGTGTTCCAGCGGCCTTGGATTCACCTCGAAATAATAATATAATAATATCGCCAGACGAACACGCCAACTATATGGACCCATACTAAGCAACGTTGGTATTATGGGTACTGTATAATGGACTGTGGGCAAATTCAGTATATAATACTTATATAGATATTAAAAATCCATGACTCAGGTATAAAATGAAAATAAACAATTTTGATTTCTTATATTTACGCGAATACTACACATTGAAATAAAACTATTTTTAAGGATTTTATCGCGTTTATTTTATGATTTTACGTTCCCGACGTTTCGGCTGCTTTACAGCAACCATGGTCACGGGTGGACTGAGGCATTTGACGTCCTAGTGTCATAGTTTGAAATGGAATACCCTCATATTTAGTTGTTGTTTGCGGTCCGATCTATGCAGAAACTAAAATTAAATTAAAATACTATAGATTCAGGACGAAAAGGAATTAGCTGTTACACACGCAATAAAATGCTTGCAAATAGATTCGATTTCCAACAAGCCATTTATTGGGAGTCGAATGCGCCATAAACATTTCCCCATGTTTCCCTTGGCTTATGAAAATTCACCCTTATGTGTAGCCCGAGGCATAGACATATGCGGAATTTGAGATGAATCAATTGGCTAGCTAAATATTGATCAAGGTGACTGACGCTCAATGAAAGGAGCTTGGGAGTGATTAAACATCCGTAGAAGAACAAACTAAGATTGCAATATTTAGTAGAGTTAAAGGTAAGTTTCTTGCCAGATCTTCTTAGTAGAGCTCGTGATTCGACCCGTTTGTATAGTTGAATATAAACTCTAAAACGAAATGTTCTATGTGCAATTTGCTATACCTACAAAATTGACTTTGAAAAAGGTTCTAGGATGGTGATAACTAGCTGAAAGATGTAGCTTAAAAAAGTCTATACGAAAGTCGACCGATGATAAAGCGAGTTAGGACTACAGTTGATGCTAGTAGCAAAGGACTGTGACGTATTGTAATCGTTGGAGGAAGCCTAAGTCTAGCATCGTCTTTGATAACATGAAACGCTCACCGCTCCTAACTTACAACGATTCAACATCCCCTGCAATAGTTCGAGTGTAAAAAACCAAAATACCGATCTGGCGTATCAGCTGGTTGCAATCCCTGCATTCGGACCCTCAGCAATGCTTCAGTAGGTACGTTTTATCAATAAAGGAACACGGATTTTGGGTTTGATGTGGGAGATAAGGCATGTGTTATGTGATTCTTGGTACATACGAGGAATGTTATAACATTCGGAAAAATCCCTTTTGCTACGGAACTTTTTTTTATTTTTTTTATTACATTATAGGCAAGTATTTGATCTCGATCTCACCTGATGGTAAGTGACGATGAGATCTACGATGGAGCATACTTGCCTAGGTAGGAAGGCGGCAGTAGATAGAGACGCTACATTCACTAGGCACATGCAGCGCAACTGATCTGACCCGCCATCCATGAATGGCAGCACCGAACATCATGCCGGAACACGGCTAGGCCGCTTGGCGACATGGCTTTGTTCAGTGGGTGGTGACTAGCCACGGCCGAAGCCTACCACCAGTAGAGTTGTCACCTGGTTGGCACCACCCAGGGTCACGTGTAGGGTATCTCGAGGGTACTTAATTCTCCTACGGACGAAGGTGACTCGACCCCAAAACTGGAACTGCTCTGCTCTGTGCCTGGAGGAACTGCTCTGCTAACTGTGCCATAAAAGCATACAAGCGCATATTATGTGCTTATAACACATCGTTTGCTGGGATTCAAACCCGGGCATCCTCAGCGTAGAAAACAGGATCAGTATAAACTGAGCTAGTCTTGTGGTTTCTCAAAAAAAGCTTTTAACAATGAACATAAAATACGTTTTATTAATCTAGCCTAGTTTTGATACCACACTTTAAATTAATTTGTTAAAAGGTAGGTATATTGTGTGAGTGTTAGTAGTAAGGAAGTACCCCCATATCTTAGCTTTTTAATTAAGTTATTTTCAGTGACTGAGGACAATTTGATATTGTCACGCGACGCAAGGTCATTCCCACGCACTTAACAAGCGCAGCATAGAAATACCACACAGCAAAACTTGATGTACTGAAATGTTCAATTTATTTTGTTCGAGATGTTTCTAGCATGTGGTCAGCTGGTTATATTTAATGTGCATTTGAAAATTTATCGCTGATTTGCGTGTCTCGTAGCAGTTTTGCCGTGAAAATATCTGTCATAGAGGCTTAACTGGGTATAGGGTTAGTGGGTCAAATGTCCAGTCCTAAAGGCTTCCTCCAGTTGGTCATTTTATTACGTGACAATTTTAATAACTAGCTTGTTTATTTATACTTATACTATACTATATTATGCAGAGTTAAAGTTTGGGTGTTTGTATTCAAAGGGTTATATATGAACTAAAACTCTTTCTCTTACGACTTCAACTGAAAAACTTCAACAAGTCATAATAACTTACCTCTACCCAATTAAATATATTTTGTACAAAAATATTTTCATACAAAATCTCAATTGGAGAGGTCTCAGCCGAGCCAATCAGACGTCAAAGCAAACAAATTTCTCAAAATTACTATTACAGAAAGGCAACATAACAATATGGGAAACGTAGCCGACCGGAAGGGACAGAACGGAAATACCCCGACTTGAACTTGTTTATTCTGTGTCGGTACATTACATTTTGTTGCCGGCGGATCTAAAAATATTTGCGATTGAAAATTATTGTACGGTCAAGCGGTTCTTTAGCTATGTGAATTATTGGAATGGAATAAACATGCTTCGGGAGTTAACATTACTTAAAATAAATGTATAAAAAATATGTACCCCTATACAATATTGTTCTGATCTGCCTGTCCGTTACTGTACCTACTTAATAAAATAAAAATAAAATAAAATAAAATAACTATACAGAAATTTTAATACATTTTCTATTTATTTTTTTCTAAAGAATAGTGATCTGTGATGCTAATGTAAAATGGGCGAAAACTTTCGATAAATTTAGGGAATATTGTGTGATATGATAGCTATCCGTTGGTTTAATTAATTATTACAGGGCTCTTCCTAAACTGCAATGATCAAGGTCTGGATCAAGTCGGATTATGGTCAGGTGCGGAGAATTAAATATGTCTATTATGTAGGTTCAGTAATTAGCTCTTAAGCCGCTGGAATGATAAATAGGATTCCTAGCGTAACATACAAAAAACAGCCTCGTGGTTAAACTTTAGATGTGCCCCGAATTTCTACCACAAAAAGCTATGTTTCCGCCCGGGATCGAACCGGGGGCCTTCTGCGTGTTAGGCAGATGTGATAACCGCTACACCACGGAAACTATATACTACGTAGCTAAATATTGCTAAATATTCTGAACAGTATTTTAGTCATGCACAATGTCACATACGTGTTCGCCTTTCACTGCAGGCCGCGATAATTACAAACCTTGAATATATATATGACTAGCTGCGCCCCGCGGTGTTACCCGCGATTAATAAGTTTGAAAAATTAAAACAAACCTATCCCGCGGGAACCATACATTTTACCGGGATAAAAATTTTGCTTATGTGCTATTCCAGACTATAATCTATCTCTGTGCCAAATTTCATCCATATCCGTTCAGCCGTTCTGGCGTGATTGAGTAACAAACATCCATCCATCCATCCATCTATCCATCCATCCATCCATCCATCCATCCAAACATACACATTTATAATATTCGTGGGATAGTGGGATTGATAGTATATATGATAGATTTAATCGCGCTTACTGCCAACAACAACTAAATATGAGGGTACCCCAGTTCCAACTAGGACCTCAAACACTCAGTCTTCCAGTGATCCTGGTTGCTGTAAAGCAGCCGACACGACGGGAACGTAATACACATAAAAATAAACGCGATAATATCGGTGAAATTAGTTTTATTTCAAAGAATACTCCTACCATAGCTCGTTATTCCAAATCTGCTCCGTATCTAAAAACTGACAAATATTTACAGTCCAAGTTCATTCCTTTCAGTCCTGAAAGTGTCTAACCTCGGTTACCCGTATCAAAATATTATCTCAGAGATTTATGGTACCTTCAATTATACTACGGCGGGTTTGTTTTATCACTGAAAGGTTTAGTGTTATCACTAATTTATTGAATTTATTAGTTTATTTTAAATATATAAAGTGTAACAAAGATTGTGTAAAATATTTAAACAGATGAATTAGTAGGTTATATGGATGACTTTGATGTATATAAAATAATTATGTAAACCTTGACTGTTTTTTTTTTTAATAAGGCGAATCAGTAGGGTTTTGCCATGCGCTCAGCACAGGGTGGCATTTTTGAAATGTCTAATAATTTGATTTATTTATTTGGGAATTTTATCTTTTTAACCTACTGTTGGCCCTGTTCAAATGTTTTACACTATACTTACGTAAATGGCTTTGGATCATCCGTACAAAGGAGGGAGACAGAACTATGATTAGCCGTACCGTACGGTTCGTACTCTTCTAGAAGAGTACACTTTGATGCAGGTCCTATACGGACACATTTACAAGAGTAGGAACCTACGCTTTCCTAAAGCCAGGGCCGTACTTATCGTCATATTCTATTCGAGGTCGCTATCGTTTGATTTTCGGAAAATAAATATATTTATCGGTAATATCAATAATATCGGTTATGGGTTAGTGATCTGACAGGAACTAGGGGGCCCCGTGGATCGCGGGGCCCTGGGCTCTAGCCCAGAGTTGTTAATAAAACAGGGAAGCGTGTCTCGATCAATATACCAACCTATTTGGTGATCCGTTGGCATCATGCACCGAATATTCATAATGTATGAGCAATACAAAAACATGGTATACAATTTTCCTATTATTTTGTTTAATGTATAATACAAACAAATAACTATAGCCATAGTTAGCTGATAACAATATATGTGTCAATAATGTTTCATTAAACAAACTGTTATTTATGTTATAATATCAATAATTATTGTGGTGACGATCTGTTCGCAGTTAGTAGTGACCCTGCTTTCTGTGCCGATAGTCCCGGATTCGAATTCTGGTAGGGACCATTTTTGTGATGAGTACGAATGTTTGTACCCGAGTCATGGATGTTTGATATAGATATAAGTAATTTATACTGGGTTCGCCCCCAGTCCATTGTACGGTACCCATAATACAAGCGTTGCTTTATGTGTACCGTATAGTTGGTGTGTTCGTCTGGCGATATTATTATTATCGGTCATGCAAACGTCTATAAATTTATTAAACGTTTATAAATTCAGGGGATATTTACAGTTGGCTTACGAATAATCTCGCACTTGACATTAAGTAACGACTAATGTAACGTCATTGGGAAAACATACTAAACCTGTGGTGTGAGCAGGATAGAAGACGCTTACGTTGCCGTAACGTTACGTAAAAAGTTTGCGCTTGAGCTACTACAGGCAGACATGACGTACGTCTTTTATGATCTATAATAAATTAACTACTTTCTCTCCATCTGTTAGAGAGCTCTATACTATATAAAAAGGTATGTTTCCGCCCGGGATCGAACCGGGGGCCTTCTGCGTGTTAGGCAGATGTGATAACCGCTACACCACGGAAACTTGATTGTAGAAACTTTATAATAACGTTGCAAAGCGATTGCAGCTATTCGCACGTAATCCTTTGATGATATGAAAATGGATTAAAGATTATAAGGCTTAGCACGCACTGCAACTAAATAGTTTTGGAACACGTACGATTACGTACCTACTGTATCTCTAGCACAATCTTTTTACGTACAGTCGCGGACTTTAATTTGGAACCCATTTAAGGTTTATTATCGTGTAACAAACGTATACCATAAGGGTCACTATTTCGACAAACAACCAAACCAAAAATCATAATAAAAAGGATTTGTGGTTTTTACAATCACAGAAAAATCATACACTGTACACACATATATGTTATACATAAATGTGATCGTTATCACCTACTTGTTAACCCCTTAAAATATTTTACCCAATTTTTATTAAGCCTTATGTTTACCTCATACTGAAGGCCAACTTTGCTGCTAAGCCTATGAATTAAATTAAATTGTATTAAAAGGACCTATTTACTTAACATCTTAAGTATTTCTTTAAGAAAAACAAAAGCATCACGAGGACCGTCCCAGCGATTTATTGGGTGCCATTAACTTAATGGTGGGAACACGGAAAAACTTTTTGGGCTATTCTTTAGCCACGTCTAAAAATGTGGTAGCGTTACTTAACCTACCGTGTAGTGTACCACTGAAAATGTTCTGCTGTGTTTATCTATTATTACCGGTAGGTACCGTGTGGAAAAGGGAGGAAAAAAACTTAACTCTTGTGTCCTGTACTATTTGACGTTTGATAAAGTTAAAAAACATCTATAAATTCGTGGATACGTATCCGATACATAAACCTAGTAATATCGAATCGTAAACTATGAAAGGCAAAACAAATACTGGGCTATAACAACAACGGGCATCAACTATACCTACTCAACTACATCCTATAAATACAAGAAACGTATGAATTTTTCAAGTGTGCGTGGATGCCTGAATCCGAAACTATAGGGAATAGCTAAAACTGCTGAAAGGACTCATGAGACCGATTTTGATGAAAAGTAAAATTGCATCATCAGATTTTTGATATAAAAAAACCCTTGACAAGAATTGAACCGGTTGATTATGACAAAAACATACACAACCTGTTTTATTGCGCTTTCTGATACTGTCGCCAATAAGGATCATTTTCTGAGAAGTAATGACATACGGCCAACTAAAGACAAGACCAGACCAGACCAGAGCGCTCAATATGCGCGTACTACGTCGGCCGTACGACGTATGTACCTGTTACAATATTTTATACACAGGTAATATTTGGTATTAGAGGTTCCATTTCACTTTCTCTCTTTTGCACCCCTTCTGAATAATATTTTATAATTTGTATTAAACGTGACTCTTTGAAATGCGATAGGCTCTACATCAAAACTAAGTTTAAACTCTACATAATTGGTTTAGCGTCGGCCGCTCCGACGAAAACGAAAGTAATCATATTATAAACGAGCTTTTAGCCCCGGACTCGGTTGGAATAATTGCATTAAAACGCTGGAAAACACTCGGATATATTTGCCTACACCCAGACGATTTATAATATTTATATTATAAAACGTCACATTTATATGGAGAACTAGCCATATGCCCGATCGTAACTTAAAATAAGGTTTCTTCGTACAAACTTTGACCGCCTCCAGTTTACTTCTTCGGGGTCTAACTTCCAAAAATCTCTACTTGGTGCACCTCTAAGTTACTCAAGGAGTATATTCTCTAAATTTCATCTACACGACGGAATAATGAGCAATGGGCCACTAAGGAGTAGCCTAGATAGTCTAGAAATATATTTAAAAAAAACCACGACACACGGTAAATAAGTACATATTTCGTTTTGTATTTAGGTACCAATGCTTCTATTTTCCAAGAACTCGGCATGAAGCAGCATCTGTCAGATACAGTCCATAATCGCATACTGAAATTATTCAGACACTACTCAATCGACTCCATAATGTCTCGTTGTATAAAACAAGTGGACGGCAGTAGACCACGTGATGGTCACCCATGCGATGGACGGACCAGATCAAATATTGCTTGGGCGGACCCCAAGCAATATTTGATCTGGTCCGTCCTTACATGAATGCACCAGAAAAACCGCTAACAGGTACAAATGGCGAGAAATCGTGAGGCAAGTTACATCTCTCCTGACAGCTCCACATGATGACCACGACCGCTCTGACCAGAGCGATGCGAGAAAGAAGAAGAAACCAACCCATCATATTTTTTTTAACGAAATGTGATAAATATGTGAGGATTGCATCTTTTATTACCCCGTAAATCCATTTAATGATTCAACGATGGGATGTAAGTCAAATCCACCCTCCGACATAACCGGAAGTACGGATTGAATGGGCTCTAGACACCCTAGGCAACGTAATTAGCATCCTACCACGTCTGAGAGATATTTGAATACGGGGTGGGAGTCATGTGTAAGGGTTGGAACACACGATATTAAATTATACACAATTCGGATGTCCATACTTAATGCAAAATAATACACATTAATGTTTTTATCGTTATTTTATTAAATTAACGGTGCCCACGTCTTCGTATTAGTGGAATTAAGCTTTTTAGGATTGATAGAAATTTTTCGGGATAAAATAATCCTACATGTTGTTATGTAGGTATGATCCTCGCCATGCCAAGTTTTATTTTAATCCGCCTATTGGATATTGAGATACATTTTTATGTCTATACACAAGAGAATTAAGATACCTATAATAAAACAATAATTAAACAATATAATTCTTATTCGAAAATATGCACTGAGATTTGAGGAGAGAGCTGTACAGGACAAAGACGTCAAATAAATAAATTGTGTATTTTTTAAGGATGCATTTAGGTAACAGGTACAAGCTAACTATGACAATAAGTTTAATATATAGGTACTAGCTCAACAGTATTGTCTTGATTGAATGAATGAATGTTTGAATGATTCCGCCATGTACACCTACCCTTACGACGGCGGGCGGCGTGCGGCGTGAGGGCGGGCGGCGCGTTAACGCTCCTCTGGACACGTTAATTGAAAGTGGATTGGAGGTGACAGTGTAGAACGAGCTTTATATTTATTTTCTATACGATGCTTCACGAGTGTGATGTGTGCTGATTTAATTTCACTTGAATTTGTAAAATAATAAACAATATTCAAAAAGTTTTCGGCAACCTATAGGTAAGACTTCATAGACAGGCGGGCTAGAAAGCTCATTGGCAATGAGACCCTAGTGCAGGCCAAGCTACAGAGCCTAGAACACCGACGTAGGGTTGCCAGCCTATCAGTTTTCTACAGAATACATTTCGGAGAGTGTGCGACGGAATTACACGAGTTAATTCCCCCATCTCCATTCTATCATCGGTTAACAAGACGCACGGACAAGTGTCATCCGTACACTGTGGACATTCCTTCGGTACGTACTAAGCGGTTTGCTTCTACGTTCATCGTGCGAACTGCCAAGGAATGGAACACGCTACCGGCGTCTTTGTTCCCCGTCGACTATAATCTGGGTGTTTTCAAGTCGAGAGTGAACAGGTACCTTCTAGGCAAGTATGCTACATCGTAGATCTCATCGTCACTTACCATCAGGTGAGATTGAGATCAAATACTTGCCTATATCGTAATAAAAAAAAAAAAAAAAAAAAAAGAATATACTATTAATATTTGTCTGTATTCGTGAGAAAGTACTTCACGCACTTCTACCTGCTTCACGTAGAAACTACTGGTAGGATTATGACCTGACCTGAATAATCAATTAATTTCTTAAGATCTAACAGAAACGATTGTCTGTGCAAAATTGCATTTATAGACCAAATAATAATAATAAATATCGTCATGTTTGGTCCTAATCTAAGCAACGCTTTTATTACGGGCACCACTTTTTTTTTTTTATTTACGTGGGGAAATCCTCATGGATACCACACCGCCACGGGGGTGACGATGTGGTTATGCCGGACTCTTACCGGCTAAAACCCCACGGTCCGCCTTCACCGCCTTTGAGCGGGGCGCCGCAGGATCGCACTTGGCATACTACTGTGGCGTATTACGGGCACCACTGGACTGACCATACAATTCCCAGTTACAGCTAGGCCAGGGTTCATTACCGAATTTTCCCAGGCGGGCTTCAAGCCTGCAACCACCTCGTGCAATGAGCCGAGCGACCTATACTCAAACCACTGCTGTCGTCACCAAAAAAACGTATGCCTTTATTACAGGTAATAAGGTATACCTTGTTTACTGGGCCGAGAGCATTATCTACCTCACATACTAAAATATAATATACTAAGTACGTTAGCAGTGATAGCCAAGTTAGTAGTACGCTTGGGTCGGTATGGAGGCTCACAGATTCAAACCCTGGCGGACACCTGCCATAATCAGCTCTTATCCAATTACTGGCAGGTGGTGACTCGCCGCTCTTTAGGTGGGTCCCCTAAAAAGGCTTTAGTATTATTATTATTAACACTTTTATAACTTGAAACCTACACTTAAGGGTCCGTAACCGCTATCCGTTTCGTTCGCGTCCATTCGCGCGGCAAAATGAGATATCAGTGTATTGAATGGCGCGAGCGTCACCGTGGATGTGGACTTTTAGATATAGTGTTGCGGTCAAAGTGGTAAATACTTTTTTCTATTGAAATAAAACTAATTTTAAGGATTTTATCGCGTTTTTATTTTGATTTTGATGATTGCCGAAAACCGCCGAAACGTCGGGACCGTAAAATCAATATAAAAACGCGATAAAATGCTTAAAATTAGTTTTATTTCAATGTGTAGTACGAGTATTCGCGTAAATATAAGAAATCATTTTTTTTCTATGTTTAGAAATTTCTAAATCTCCCACACGCATTGATGGCCACAATATAAAATTACTATATCACGTATTTTGTATTTAGAACGTAGTGTTTGTATTGTCTTTGACTTTATCTTAAGTTATGACTGCCATAGATATCGATGTAATTAAAATGAAATTATGTTCGTTGGTGAGGGCAGCACTTAATAGCGGATATTTTTCAATTATTTGTAATATACTCAGGCAAGTAGGGCCAAACATTTTAAACACACCTACTATACGGTCCCACACTAAGCAACGCTTGTACTATGGGTACCGTACAACTGGGGCTGGGACGTTTCCGTTAAACACCACAAACGCAGACTTTAACCGTAACATATAAGTATTTTCTATTTTTTGCTTTCCCTTTTCGCGCGACTCACAAAGGGTTTCGGTATTGAAGCTTAGGGTTGCAATCCTTGGGCATATATTGTATTGTTCAAGAAGATTAGGGTATAATAAACAGTTTGTTTGGCAGCCCTATGGCCGTTTGGGTTTTCCTGCTCCTTATCGCACGCATCGTAGTTGTGTTGGTAATATTTTTTATTTAGAGGGTGATTGAGATTGGCCGTCTCAAGAGGCTGAGGCACACGAGGCTGAAGCAAATACCAGATGACAGTGTACGGGCGAGGCATTGCCTCATTAATTAATGGTACGCGACCCATTCCGCACAGGTACACCCTGCTTTCTGTACTGACAGTACCGAGCTCGCATCCCGGTAGGAGCAAACTTGGTGCGATGACCACGATTTTTTGTACCCGAGTCTTGGATGATTAATATCTATATACCTACTGGGTTTCCCCCAGCCTATTGACGGTACCCATAATGCAAGCGTTGCTTATTTTTTGTGTATGTCTGCCGAGATTATGTAATATATTTTGTGGTGTTTATTAATCTCGATCGCTGAGTACATGGCAAGCGAATTTAATTTCCCAGAATATTAATAAATACCAACTACTAATTCAATGTAAATCGCTATAAAATACCTCGATGTCTGTCCTTGAATGTTACGTCTTAACACCAAAACTCCTCAAATTCTCAAGTAGGTATTTGAGCTGTCAAAAACATGATCTATTGACGAGGGTTGCGAGCTTGTTAGCGAGATTTAGTTGACCTCTTACACTATTTGATCCGGGGCTCACAAGAGAGTTGTAAGATTCAAAATTGGGACTAAAACACTATCTTTTGAACGGCAAAAAGTAACTTGTATTAAAAATTAAATATTCTTATTATAGAATGGTGATTAGTCAGTATTTTTATTTCAGCTCCATAGTAATAATATTATGTTTTAAGCTTAAGCACAAACTGCATTCAAATCGTTTTTGTGTTACACTTTTAACAACAAACATATTATATCAAACAAATCATCCTTTATAACTTTACCCTATATTTTTCGAGGTTTCCTAAAAGGTCAGTAAAGGAATTAACAACATGGACTATTATAGGTGATGGATTTATCTCCATGGTAATGAACTCTTATAGTACCTGCCTATACAAATGGGTCACGTTCCAAGTCATTTAAACTATTTGCAACGACTGAGAAAATTTTATTAAAATAATTTTATCAACGTTTGGTAGCGTGAAACGAAGTGTAGCGTTTGGAACTAAAAACTGTGATTTGGAAAGAGCAGGAAGTTGGGACCGGATGTAGCAGTCTGGTGCAGGGGTGCCGCTGCAATCGTCGCGCCGAGATACTCCGAGCTTCCGGCAATATGCAGGTTATGAACAGTACCTTAAGAGGATATTAAATAATTGCATATTATTTTTAACCGACTTCAAAAAGGAGGAGGTTCTCAATTCGGTTGTATTTTTTTATTGTTTTATATTTGGTCTCATTATTTTCTCAGACACCGAAGATTATTCATAATGTCTGCCTTCCTTCATTGTTCAGTGTAATATTACTTAGGTTGGAGTGCACCCTATATTGTTAAATGTAACTACCGTCTAATTTTCATGTGAGTTTCTGCGATAGGTACGATATGAATTAATCAGTGTGCAAAAGTGACTTAAAATTAAATCAAGTTTTGTGTATCGTTGTAACAAGCTATACAAACAAAGTGATCAACTTAAGAGATACATTGAATCATTATTAATTAATTCCGCCAATATTTGTTTGTAATATAATATTTAACTAACGAGTTGTAAATCAAACATCAAATCCGCCATTACGGGTATAGTGTTAGTTTACACGCACAAATTGTTTATCGTTAAAATTATTGGCAATATTCCTCTGATCATTAATTAGGACTTATATTTAACAAATCAGCATAATGGAATCTATTTTTGTATCCATAAATTATGTCTTTAATTACCCTTAGTTATATAGACTAGTGACTTATGTTTGACGGCGGTTATTGCAGTGCCATATCCCGTGTAGCCTCTGGTTGGAGACGTACCATTCCCAATTTATTTGTAGACGTCGTTGTAAATTGCAACCTTATCTAATTATATCATTTAAGGCCAATTTTGTACGAGCCGCACCAGCTACCTGTCACCGATAAACCTATATATGTATGTTAACCGACTTCAAAAAGGAGGAGGTTCTTCATTCGGTTGTATTTTTTTTAAAGATGTTTTCGCGTGTTTATTATGTTTTTACGTTCCCTACGTTTTGGCTGCTTTACAGCAACCATGGCTACGGGAGGACTGAGGAGTTAGACATCCTAGTGTCATAGTTAGAACTGGAGTAACCTCATCTTTGGTGTCATATGTAGCACGTCACCATGTCACCCTCATATGTTGTTATTTTAAACGCGATAAAATCCTTAAAATTATTTTTATTTCAATGTAGTATTCGCGTAAATATAAGAAATCATTATATATGTCATTTTGGCGTTTGGTCAAAGAAAACATAATGGTCCATATCTGTATGCCTTTTTGTTCTAAAATTGTACAAATGACTGTGTCATTGAAGCAATCGTTGAACCAGCTCAACTATTATATTTTAATAAATACAGCACAGCCCCTTTCTGTCTCCCCAATATTTCTATAGGTACCTACTTTTAGTAAGTACCTCGTCGCGAAGTACACGTAAGATACACGCCATTACAGATAAAAGCTTCCGTTCGCGAGTACCTACTCGAAAGCCACGATAATCATGTTACAATATGATCGAGTTACGATCTCGATACGAGATTGATCTCGGGTAAAAGGGCCGAGCGAGAGTTGTTTGATGGTGCAAAATATATGAGAATATATCGATAAGAGAATATAATCGTTATAAGAATATATCGATACGCGAATATTATCGATTATCTATTTGATCTTTGCTCAGTTAGTTCTACGTTATCTTCGATCTTATTGCGAGGAGTTAAAACTGTTTCAAAACAGCGTAACTCAAATATGAGTTCCGTTTGAGTATGTATACTCAAACGGAACTCATATTTGAGGGTTGCTCAATGTGAACGATCACCAACATAAATATGTGATAAAATAACATCTCTTACACTAAATGCTCTATATTAAGAAGTAGTACTTAAAATATAAGTCGCGTTTAAGTAATTTGCTAGTATGACACTTTGAAATTAGGCTTATAGAAAAAAAACTCCATGAGAAACTTTATTAAATTGGATAATTTTGTGTGATTTCATATATACTTCATACTCGTATTAATCCTTTTTTCAAATTATGACTTCGTATATGATTGAATAAAATTAATTTTAGTATACAATTATAGATAACTTCTTGAGTTCGATAAAGACAAAGACTTAATAAAATACCCATATGCAACTATTAGCTATAGAATTGCTATTTATTCTGAATCTGTATGAGCCCAGTACAGCAATATTTATTTACAAGCAAGGTATTAAACAACATACAAATCTGTCCTTGATTTTTTGTCCATCAGCAGCACAATTTTTCAAAGTCCTTCTACCCCTCCGTTGTCATTCGCAGCAGCCCAGTAACGAGGGTGAACATAATTTCTGTAGTCGGACGGACGCCCCGGAACTTGACAAATCCTCTTAAATTTCTCAAATGTGAACACCCCCGGATAGGGGTAGGCAAATTTCGGATATAATCTCATTATTAAGTTGTGTTATGGAGTGGCGCTTGTGTGAATGCGCTGTAAATAATTTTAGTAAATAGGCTTATGGGATCAGGAAATACTTTGATATGGGTATGTTATTGAAGTAGGTACACTTAATTATGTGAGAAGACTTGAAATGGAAGCAATATTTTTTTATTTTTCGTTATAATACTAATATATCCATATAAAAGCCAAATTAAATGTCATAAAATAAAAAAAAAACATCAGGTGACAGTAAAATGTAACATTTAAAATTGTGACGTCACAAGTTGCATCGACGTCGTCCAGCGCGTCATGTGCGAGATTATTCGGAAGCTAAGCGTATACTTTATAGTTTACGTATTTAGACATTTTGTATGGAGAATGGAACAGCGCGTCTAGCGGACGGTATTTAAAACTTTCAGTTCTCCAAACAAAATGATTTAAACTGACGTTTCCAAATACTGGCTCATTCAGATAATCGCAATTTAAGGCTTAGTTTACCCTTTCTGAATCTTACGTATATTAATAATGTGTACCTTACCTAGGTATATTAATAATGTGTACCTTACCTAGGTATATTAATAATGTGTTCGACTATTAACGGATATAGACACAGCTAGAATTGTTTATTTCAGTTATTTCCATAGCGTTATGTCCTATGGCATTTTGCTCTGGGGTTGCTCTGCAGATCTTAATACTATCTTCATCTTGCAGAAAAGGGCAATACGAGCAATTTACGGCATGGGTCCTAGATATTCCCTTAAGGATAAATTCAAAGAAATAAATATTCTAACTGATGTGTCTCAATTTATTTATGAAAATCTAATGTATGTTAAGAAAAATATTCATAATTTTGAAAAAAGGAGTGATGTTCATGTTATTAACACTCGTAATAAGGACAAACTATCCGTGCATGTCACTCGTCTCCACAGAATAAATAATTCTTTTATGGGGCAATGTATACGCTTCTATAATAAACTTCCCAAAGGAATCCGAGATTTGCCCATTAGTAAGTTTAAAAGAACTGTTAAAAGTAATGTATTTATTTAAGAACTGTTAAAAGTAAGTTATTACAGAATCTTGGATTATTTGGATGATAAAGCAGCCTGGGACTGATCGCTCTAATATCAATATTTATAATGTTAAAGTGTAGCGTGTATGCGCCTCGCATGGCAACACACTGGAGCTTACTTTTTATTATTTTTTCTGTAAAAATAATGGATAAAAAAAAAAGCCAAGCCCGCTGAGTTTCTTGCCGGATCTTCTCAGTTGAGGTCGCGTTCCGATCCGGTTGTAGTGTTAAGGAAAAAATGTAATGACAATTTGTAAGTGCCCCCGTAGGCCTATACGAAATAAATGATTTGACTTTGTGCCTTATCAAATATTGTTTGTCAAAGCGCTGGTAACTGTGTGGAACTTACTTTAATTACCGTGTCTGGAACAGAAACGGTCGTTGTTTTAAGGGCGGGTATCGACTTGCCCTTAAAACTCGACTTTTTGTGTTCCATTTCTGAATGTAAGGTTTTGGAAATGTTAATCTTAAATCGCATTGCCTTTAAACCGTATAATTCCGGAAACCATCGGTCTGCACCGGGTCATAATGTCTCAAAACGTGCTGTTCAGTTATTATTCTTTTACTTTATATTAATTTAATGAATAAGGTTGTAACGTTGTCGTGTCTATACATTAAATATTTTTGAAAAAACAAAATAATATTTATACCGATCAAAAGCTGGCTCTTTTGAATGTTTTTTTTTCTATTTAAAAACAGAACTTCTACTTATCATATTAAAATAACTTATCCCTTACCTCCCCTTAAACGTGACAGCGGTGTCGAACGCGGTGACGTCGAAGCTCGTGTTGTTGTCCGTCTGCCGAGTTTCAATGCATGTGTATAATTAGCACTAGGTATATAAAATACTGTATCATCCAATTATTTGAGCCTCGGATTACCTATTCTTTTTTCAATTATTATATTTACAATTCTGTTACGTTCAGTACCAAGGTTCATTTTACGTTACGTCTGGTGATTAGTTACTCATTTGGACTGATAGCTTTATTTGAATAATACAATTTCAGTAGCCTGGCTACGTAGGGCTATAATTAGAATGAAAATCGATGTGCACGTTAGGTTTAACTCCCTTGTAGTAGACGCCGAAAGTTCAATAACTAAACTAGAGGCGACCAGCTATTCAAATAACAATAATAATAACGCCAGATGAATACACTAATTATACGCTCCCAAACTAAGGAAGGCTGGTACCGTAGATTAGAATGAGGGCCCAGTATATAATACTCCTATCCATAGATATTAAAAATACGTAACTTGGGTACAAACATTCGTACAGATAAAGTTTCTCCCTACCAGGAATCGAACCCGGGTCCCTTAGCACAGAATGCAGGGTCACTTCTCACTGAGCTAATCAGGTCTTCAAATTGAATCATTACAGGCTCGTCTCAACGTTGAGACTGGTTATTGAGATGAAGCCTTACAGTCTTGTGTTAGAAGTGGTTTTTGAGGCCATCAGCAATAAGACCCTTGAAATGTAGTCTGTCTTTCACGTAAAATACTTTGTAGGGCTATATACTCTAGTTTTATAGTAAAACGTTAGTGCTAAAATGATTACTATAACTTTACGACGGCATAATTTTCGTCCATGCGACAATTTTTCCACTTCATCAGACTGTGTCGTAAGCACATTAATTTTACAACCACCATAAACTGATGATGCAAACCCAGATGTTGATGGGTTATTAATTTTATTATAGCAGTTTATGTTGTGTTTTGTGTTTCAGCTGTTTGTTTATGGCGTTTTTTTTTTGGTGGTAGTGGACAGTTTGGTTCTTGTATGTAGTAATCACGGCTAGTTTATGGGTCCTATTATTTAATGTGTTTTAATCCAATTTGTTGTCAGTTAGATTATTGGGTATTTTATAGATCTATAAGTAGACTAATTTATTGAACTCTCGTGCCAAAATGCTTATCCTTTTTTTTGCATTCGTCTCCGGGTTATCAGTGCGGAATCAGAGATCACAAAAATTTGCCCACCCGTTCGTGAGTTATAAATAGTGTAACTAACACAACTTTGATTTATTTATATAGATGACACATTTTGTTCAAAGCGATATTCTTAAACTGGGCCCTATATCTACATTCAACTAATGTGAATGGAAGTACCAAGATCTCTCCCTTGTAAACCCTCATAACTGGAAGAGCAGAATCTCCATCAAACTCTACATATATTCCAACAAGAGATAAATTTTCCGTCTCGCCGCAGACAAGTATAGATTGAGATAAAACAACACGACTGACATTCGTATTCTTAAATAGGTCTAGACGACCCTGTAGTACTGAAAAGGTCACGATAAATCGTTTATCTCCAAAAAAAGTATCCTAAAATCTTTGGACAGCCTGTAGTGGGGGACTTGTAACAGCTCTCAAGAGCTCTCGAACGGCTGCTGATGTGTAACGGTGTTACACCGTGGAGTTTTTATTGGGGGCTGGGATTGCGAGTGATTTTATAATAAAAAAAAAAATATTTTTTTTATTACAGGGGGACAAGTCCTCGCCTGCAAGAGCTCATGGCACGTAGGCACCTATCGGATAGAAATAGATTTTTAATAGAAATAAAACAAAAACACCTTTCTCTCTGAATATCTAAGTACTCCGAAGGGGTCCCACTTTGAATTAAATAATAAAAAAAAACAGATATTCATGTCGAGTTGAGAACGTACTCATTTATATATCGTCGGTTAAAAATAAATAGCAATAGGTCATACCTCCACAGCAGTATTTTCCGGTCCACATGATAAATCATCCATCACACCGAAAAAATTGCATGTTCTCGCCACCGAAATAAGGCTGTCTTCCGCAATTTACCTCCTTCGACCCACAAAAACGATACACGCCGAGGCCAGCCGACTTTCATCATCATAATTTTCTCTACAAAATCTTTGTGGATGATCAAAGACCATGTAGCTTGACACCCAATACTTTCCGATATGAACTTTGTTTTCATTGCAATAAAGGTGTTAAATGTGATGTAGCGTGTCTGAGCAAATTGGTTTTGTGTCGCTGAGCTGAATCGCGAAAAAATGTGTCCGATAATGTTAGCGACGTAAAAAGAAGGTAATGTTTTTGTTTAAAAAAAAAACAAATTTCTGACAGCGTGGTTTAAAATAAACTATTAACTATGAAGTTTTTTATTCCCAAGAGGTAGGCAGAGTTGAATTGTTGAACACCAAGATTTTGCTCGAGACGTGAATACAATTTAAAGGCAATTTTTCGAATTTCGAAAATAGAATTCGCTAACTACTCCATAACTTGAGAGTTGAACCTATATGCACTGGCCACGACCACTAAGCCTACAAGAATAATATACTTAATTCCTTGCTCTTTTTTTACAATATCGTTTTAAAAAAGGGCAACCATGGAGTTTCTTGCCCGTTCTTATCGATAGGAACGGCATTCCGAACGGGTAGTAAAGTTGTAGCTTAGCATTTTGCTACTATTTTCCCGATTTATAAGTACTGTACTTAATGATTTACGAGACCAAGACTGGAATCGACCCTTAACGCTACGCTCAAACCACTCATTCAAGCTATCGTCAATAACGTTAGATATATCGTTAAAATGATACTAATGTATGGGTACATAGTTCCAGTTTAAAATAGTTTTCAAACGAATAACTATTCGCTAATAGTTATATTACTACACCGTATACAGTATGCTAAAACCGCGTCGTTGTCGGCGACAACTAATAAACTAACTTCATTAAATAACGTACTCCAAACTTAGCGCAGAATGTTATAGCCAACATCGATGTGATAAAATATGATATATAAACTTTAATGGAGTTGACGGTATGTGCAATTTTCTCCGAAGCCTTTGCTATATAATTTTAATGCAGATAACAATATCTATAATAAAATGTATAAAAGAGTTACCTATATTAAAAATATAAATATAAAATAAAAATATGAGCACTTAATCTTTTAATAACAAATTTTGTTATTAAAACATTAAGTGCTCATATTTTTATAAATTGTTCTAATAAATGTAATTCGCATAATATTGAAGAAGTTCTCTAATGTTTGATGAACTGGGTAAGAAAAGGTGGGTTTCTCAGCTAAGTTACATTAAAATCTGCCCAGTATCTTGTTTTCATAGACAGACAAAAATACCAATAATGGCCCATTTAGCTTGTAAGCAAGTTACACTCTTATTATATACATGTTAAGTTTGAGATCTCTGTTGTTGTTAAAATTGTCTTAAAGTGCCTGCTCCGTTATCATGTTACTGTCACAAATACCACCTCCATAATCGGCACATAATTAGTCGGACATCACGTATGTAGTTGCATGTTGTGTGGGAACTCCGCCACCTGAAGCATTGAACTTCCTCGTGGCGTTAATATGAGCCAACTTCTTGTGCGAAATTAAATTTTAATAATAAATTGCATATTTTGAATACCTAATTAATGTACAGAATATCATGACGTTGGTGATACACACACACATATTAGATCGATATCTCATATCGCGATATCACAAATATGCGTATTGGAATTCAAGCTACGAAGTAAACTCTATGGTCGCACGAGTAAAAGCCATTTGCTTGTTAAAAATATATCGTCGGTATAAAAACCACATCGATTAGAAAAAGAATAACTTCATTCTATTTTCAAAATTCAAATAGCAATTCTTTTGTTTCGCTACAAGCCACAAGTCATCAACTCACGAAACACAAAGAAACCGTTTTACTAAATGAAAATTCACCGCCGCTACTCGCTTTGTATGGCGAAATCATTTTTTTTTCTATTCCACAACGTCACACCAAATCCCTTATATAAAGCGGTTGATCGCTTCTCGTGAATTCGATGTGTAGAAAATTGTATTTCCTAAATCCATACCAACGTTTTTCTGTCATGCCAATATTTTTATTTAAATGTGGAATTTCGTGTGATCGGATTTAATACGCCATCACGCCTTTATGCCTACTTGATTTTTTTATTAGATGTACACAAGAGGCCTTTGCCAAGCAGTAGGATACACAAAAGGCTTAAAAAAACTTTATCTTTATAATATTTATCTTAAACTTGACGGCTTTCTATGCCGAGGGTCCCTGGTTCGAATCTTGGTAGGGACATACTTTGTGTGATGAGCACGAATGTTTGTACCCAAGTCATGAACCGTATAGTTGGTGTATTCGTCTGGTGATATTTATAATTATTAAATAAATATAAATATGAAATTATGTTTGTGTGTATGTTTAAAAGACGCGCACGCTAAATTGACTTTGAATAAAGTTTGGTATATTGGAAAATACAGTCTGGAATAACATAGGCTATATTTTACAATTAAAACCATCACAGACTGGGGCTACGGATAAACGTGACTATTAACATGAATATAAAATCCACAATCCCCTACTATATACAGTGTAATTCGCGTTGTCGTGAAGGAACAGAAGTTGTAGGGAGAGTACAGAATACGATTTCCTTGACTTAGGCCTCAGGGCATTGTGCCCCTTGCTTTGAATTTGTCCGTCGTGTTTACGCATGAATCTTGGTAGTCTATGTAATACAAGTAAGAAGAAAATCTACCATCACGAGTACACAGGAATGTGTTTCCTTTAGGGATGGACAGAGTATTACATTCTATCGACAGGACTCTATTATGAGTGTTTACAGCTTACAAAATAATTATTCGATTTGGGAGTTCGAGTTATCGAAAACGTGTAATGAATTCGGTGGGGCGCTTTCAGCGAATTTTGCTAGCAAATTATTAAACCCAGACTGCTAACTATTAGGTTTAAAATCGATGAGTACTATTACTACCCTCGTGATAGCAATTGCAGTACTCACAATATGGCGGTTTCGAGAAAAAAGGCTATTGAAAGTTTGTTTTAGATCTCTAATCTAGCTGATATCAAAGTTAAATCTTTTGTTACTTAAACATATTCAAAGTAACACAAATTATTGTTTAGTTAAAACACATTCTGATGCTATTTTTGATAACACAGAAAAGTGATAAAATGACGATTTGCTATTACGAGGGCAGATTTGTTTACTATTATTACACTGTACTTTGGCATAGTGCCTGTACGTTGGAGATATTTGCAATGTACAATAGGTTAGGTATTTGGACGACAGTGAAGAAAACAAGTGTTTTTAGAATTTATATCCGTTTGTTTGAGGAAATCAGAAAACTTAACTTAAACTAGATTATTTTAAAAGTGGTTTTCCCAATGTTTAATAATGTATAATCTCAAATGGATACATGATTGGGAGTCAAGCTATGCGGAGCCAAATTAATAATTGTCCGGACAGATTCGTGGGCAAAAGCTAGTAGCTTAGTGTCAGGTAGTTTGTACGGAAACAAACCTCTCAAGTAGGTACTCAAGGAAATATAAGTGTTGTAAGTCTATTACGAACTTCTTAGAACGTACTTAGTATTTAAAGGAAGAATGTCAAAGTAATTTGAATAAGAGTTGTGTTGTTCGTGAAAGTTTTATATATTGAGTGAGGAATAATGTTCACAACTCATATTCATATTACTTTGACATTCTTCCTTTAAATACTATGTACGTTCTAAGGAGTTCGTAATAGACTTACAACAATAAGTAACACCAAAACTATATAAATACTATTCATATATAGTTTGTCATGCCGTCATCAATTCTTTTGAAATTATTATTTCCTTCAAATGGAAAATAAAAGTCCGACCTGAATACTGTAAAACAAATTACTGGTGTCACACAGTTATCCAGCTCGTTCGACACCTACCGGCCATCAGTCAATGAAGGTAATCATCGGTCATTCACCTCGGAGGGCCGCGGCTTGACTGATCAATAATTCGGCATTCATTCCTATTTGACAGCTTTTGATGGGTGCCCTATATTGTTAAATGATGTTTGGATCTGAACGCATTTTGGATTTATGTGAAAACTTTTAGCTAAGTAGATTGTTAAGTAAAGTAGGATATCGATTGAGCGACTAATTGTACCATTTATTTTGTTTTTAGGTCTTGTGCCAATAAACCATATTCACAGCTTATTTGGTAGAATTTGTAGGGGCTATCTGTCAAACAAGTTGTGAATAAGTAGTATATAACTGATCGTATAGGTGCCTACACACCTATACAATAAATATATCCGAAAAAGCAAACAAACTGATAGCATACTATGGTCTGGCGGCGATACCAGTAACAACCAGACCAGCGACCATTACGTAAAGATTGCTTACGAAATGTGCCCTGACGGGAATCGAATCCCCAACCACCCGGTGCTATTAGCCGAAGAGCGCACGCTTAAACCACCAGCTCAAGCTGTGGTCCTATGCAGGATTGATAATATTATCTTTATTTATTATGTTTTAGCAAAATTATAATGTAGGTTAGAGAATAAACTGAAAAATAATTCTCATTAAATGTTTACATAGGCAGCTAATGACACAAAATTGTATTTTTAAAGCTAAAGTGGAAGTTATTTCTACGTTTTGATAACTATTAAGTAATTATACCATTAACGAGAATTGCTTTCAATTTTAAACACGATTCGTCGTGTGTCTATTATCGATATGACCTATTTTCCACCCCCTATTCTGTACTAATTACGAAATATCGATAATTTTCTACAAACAACAAAAAATATCCCAACGTTTATACTCGTATGAAAAAAAAATACTTTACATTGCAAAATTTTGTTTTCGTCCAGTAATTTACATTGTAATGTTCTTGGAAATGGATTAGAACGTCTATACATTTGTGGCTTAGCCTATTTCAGTAGCTGTAACAGCTACAACACGATAAAATATTTAAAAGTAAAACGGACTGAAGTTGTACCAATTTATACAGAAATGTAGAGTGTAATTTACCGTAAATGACGAGCAATTACCGTCGTCGTAATGCATATTGCTATCTTTAGTAACAGCTTATTGCGTGAATATCAAATTTTGTTGGGTATGTTCATAATTTTCCAATAATTTTCCTATGGTCTGTCTCAAAGAAGGTTGTGTTCTGTAATATTTTCACGTTTGATAAATAGGTTACACGGAGACGCCATTTTCATACATTCATATCACATCCATTATTTTATTTATAATATGTATTTAATAATGTGTTATTGCTATTATTACTTGACATTGGCAAAGTACCCACTAAGTTGTGGGTGAGGCCATATTCATTTTATTTCATCGCATTTCATTTCGTAAGGATGGAAGAAGAATAGGTTACAAATTAATTAATAAACGTCTTAAGTATCAAACAATGATCCCCGAAATTAAGTGTCAATATGAGTTAAGCTCGAAAAAAACTTAAGCAAACTCAATCGAAGTGAGTGCGTTCGCAAATATCGTCTCACATACTTTTCGATATCAAACGAGTCTGGACGATGCCCAGTTATCAAGGCCCATGACAACTAACATAATCACTCTTCAAATATACCAAACATTATACTTAAAGAGGGGTGGGGTAGTTCAAGTTATATTAGTTGTTTGGACGGGATAAGGGTGCATCCAGATTAACAGGGAGATCGACAAAGAAATGCAATTAAATGTAAAATAGGGGCTGTTTCACACGACTGTTGACATGGCGTGACAAATGGGGCGGATAGGTGTCAGTCCGTTTCTTTTTAATAGATTTTTTTTATTTATTCACTGGAAGCCATCTTAGATTTCGGTTAGAGTGGGCAGGACAGTATTGAAAAAAAAAAGAAGCATAAGCAAATATATATAAACATAAATGTCGCCAGAAAAACATAAAATCTGTATTTTCTTTATCTAAGAAAGGCTTGTATTATAAGTAGGACCATACACGGAATAGGGGCGATCCCAAATTCATTTCCGGATTTTGTACAGACGGGAATCGAACCCATTACCATCCGGTGTAGTTTGTTGTTGACTGGATATTGTAAGCGATTACCTATTCATAAATCGGAAAGTTTAAGCCCCCGGGACCCAGTTAACGGACCAACCGAGCCAAGGAGATTTATGCATTTTAAATTACTGCTCCTGAAACGATAAAACCATTTAAGGTATACGATGCGACTGTAAGTTTTTAGTTTAGAAGTATATACTCAGAATAGTCTTAGTAAAGTCGTCCATTACAAGTTTAAGTCAAACTTTTTTAATTAATAGTAGGTAACCTCTATGTTTCTCCTTTTAGGGTGGTTATATCATTAGTTTCTTATACTTACGCGAATACTACACATTGAAATAAAACATTTTTTTCGGATTTTATCGCGTTTATTTTATGATTTTACGTTTCCGACGGGGGACTGTCAGTCAAACGTTGGGAACGTAAAAAAATAAAATAAACGTGATAAAATCTGAAAAACATGTTTTATTTCAATACATCATTATTATAAAACTTCAAAGTCAATCAGAAGACTATAGTTACTGAAGTAGGAAATCTACTCAAGAAAATGGTCTATCAGTTTTTAGAACTCACTTATTTAATGAAAATTTAATTGAGATGGTGGCTTGGATAGTGTTACTCATAATGCCTGAATGATGTTATCTCATATTACAACAGATATTTTTTTAACCCTTAGTAGCCTGATTTACGAAAGTGATTTATTTTTAATATTACTGTGTTTAATGTTACTGTGTTTAATAATAATGACATTTGATTTTTTTTTTAATTTCGTTGGAAAGAATATTATACAACAGTAAAATACGTACAGCCAACCTATAAAAAAAAAACTAATAGTAATGTGAACATTCGGTTTAAAAGATTGGTATCAAAATTGAAACTCTAGGCTATTAAGGGTTAAACCATACCCGACCAATTCAAAACCTCCACCTTTTTTAAGTATGCTACAAACTTTACTTTGAAGATAATGTGTAGTTTTTTTCTATTGGTAAGTACGTTCCAGTCATGCTTCCCTCGCTAGGGATGTAGCTTGCCTGTTACTTTAAAAAAAAACTGTAAAAGCAATATCGTCACCCCTAAAAGCGGTCGTCGCAATGGTCAGAGTTCGAAACTTGGCTTGATAAAGATAACTTTGATACGATATTCTTGGTAAAGTCGAGTGTAAGCCGAAATTAATGGCCGACCCGGCACACTCCAATGAACACGACGCAAGAGTAATTAACGATGAAATAGCGGTAATTATGTAATGAATATATTAAGCAACGAAGGTTGTATATGAACGGTGATCTGTTTATAAAAAGGTCAGTATCACGGGTTTGAAATTTTCTGAAAATAGCACCGAAATGTGCCGTATTTTTGATATCCGATGCTTTTTTATAATTGTTTTAGGAACATAATTAATTCTATGCTACCCATACTTAACGGAATGTCATAATTATTATGACATAAAAATGTGTTTATATGTTTACTTAAAGCGTACACTTGATATTGCACTTTCCTTGACGTTCGGTAGGTAAACAGCGCCTCTAGCGGACGGCATTTAAAACTTTCAATTCTCCATACAAAATGTCTAAATACGGTAGACAATAAAGTATATGGTTAGCTTCGAGTAATCTTACACTTGACGTACTAAGGAGGTACGAAGTTCGCCGGGTACCTGAATAAACAGGATTTGCCATGGAATCCCACTAATATTATAAATGTGAAAGTTTGGATGGATGGATGTTTGTTACTCAATCACGCCAGAACGGCTGAACGGATCTGGATTAAATTTGGCATGGAGATAGATTATTGTCTGGAATAGCACATAGGCAACAACACGACATACTTTTAAATCGCGGGTAACACCGGGGGCGCAGCTATATATACATAATTATACTAATCTACTCTAGCTACCGTTTTTATATTCACAGTAAATAGATCCAGCGTCTGTAAGACGCGGAGGCTGTGGCCAGTGATTGATGACGCGTCTTGGCACAAGACTGATGCAGCTAGCAGTCGACCTTCGGCCACTCTGCTCCATCACACCATAGCGGTATAGCCAATCTAATAATGGAAGATGCTTCTGCATATTTATAGGTAAGTACTATACTGGTCCGCGAGACAAACTGATACAAACCAAATTGCATTTTATTTCTTAGAGTATAATACCGCCTGTTGACTTCAAATGGGTAGGTAGAGAGGCTTTCTGGTATTGTGTCTACATTTGGCCTAGTAGGTAATTGGAGGAAATACTAATAATTCAAAGATATTTTGAAAGGACTTTTTTGGCGGGAAGTTGAACCGTAAAGTTGTCAATTTTGTTTTATTTTATAAAACGTGTGTTTCTATGATAAATAATGTGTAATATTGATTCATTTCATGAAATATTATTTAAGATAAGTATAAATAAATAATATAAATTTTTAAAATTTCAAGTCAAAATTTAAAAAGAAACGACAAATTAAAGGTGTATTTACACTGTGGAAGTGATTTCGCTTGGATAAAGCGCGCGAGGGTTGTAAGGTGCACCCCCTATTCGTCTGCAAGGGATGATATTAAGCAAAAAGCAGGCACGGGTTGCAAACAAACGATGGACATACTGTGGATTAATAGAAAAGCAGCCTTATATTTATATAATAGGCCTGTGTACCAATTTACTAAAATACACCTTTTATTTAATAGATGGCCTATACAAATTCTGTCAAATATTTTGTGGGCCGGGTTTGTCAGTATATTGTGATATAATTGATAGAACTAGGCGATACTTGGCGGTAAACTATTGTTAAACAAATGGGAGAAGAGGAACCCACCACTGACCCTCGGCTTGTCAGCTTTTCCAATTATAAAACAAACAAATTCATCGATAGTTAAAGAAGCTAGCAACACCGAACTCCTCTTGAAATCAGAATAAACGAATAATTAATTTAGATTCTATTAATGCAGTCGCTTTTAGTAATTTACACATAAGTTTCATTTCAGTTTCTGTAATTATTGGCCATCTATCTACACTCCATCCATAGAAATGATGGATAATACGTGTACAAATTAAAAATGTATCCCAGCAATCATTACTTTGGTGTGAACATCAAATATGGGCGCACTGTAATGTACCTCTGGCTTCTCCTTCCGGATATACAGGCACGATGTTGTATATTTTTTGTTAAAATTCCTTAAATGACATGTTTTTAAAGTCCGCTATGTCTTATCCATATAAATCCAACAACTTCTCAAAAATAATGCGCCCAGAATGACAGTTTGATTCACTTACCTCGTGTTACGCAGTATAAACGCGCCATCAACCACCGGGGGGTGGGCAGGGGTCGCGCTCACAGGGCTCTCACTGCGCTTACTAGAACTGACGGTTTCTCGATCGGGGTTTTTTACATACCACAAAACGGAGTTTTTTATTAGTTATTTTTTTGTTTGGTTAACAATGTTTTTGATGTGATTTGTCTTATATAGACTATAACATGGATGTGTTTGTTTAAAGGTATTTTACATTGAATATTAAAAGAGCATTAAAAAAAAATGCAAGCATTCTAACAACTTTGCTATCACAGTTTTTTGCGATATAAATAGCAGTATAATTATAGCCTGTCTAAATGACTGGATAGTTAATTACATAGCACGATATTAAGTACGTACTATATCACAATTCTAGATTTTGGTATCAATATTGGCGCCAACAGTGTGGCGAGCGCGCCGCCCGCCCACCGCACGCGGTTTTGCAATTTCGGACCTCCAGTCTGCCCTGTCCGCAGGCGACGACAGGGCACTTATTACGTATGGACAGGCCATTGAAATCCAATATTATAATTTATAGTTGTGTGTGAGTCTTATTGGTGCAAGTGCTCATCTTCTCAGTTGAGGCCGCGTTCCGATCCAGTTGTAGAGTTAAGAAAAAAAATGTAATGACAATTTGTAAGTGCCCCCGTAGGCCTATACGAAATAAACGATTTGACTTTAACTTTAACTTTGTATGGCACGCCAAGTCGTCAGATTTAAACGCTATTCGACACATATAACCGGGTAAACAGTTTATGTGAAATTATATGGAGCATATGAAGTCAGATAACAACTAAGTAGTAATCAAATCTACATTAAGCACGAATTTATAATTAACATTATGATAGAGAAAGAGAATATGAACTAACTGAAGTGTCATATGAATACGGGAAACATCTTGAAAGAAGGGGACGCCATTTTCATTTCATCATGTCACATCCATTATTTTATTTATAATGTCTATTTATTGAATGTTTTATTGCTATTAATTACTTGAAATTGGCAAAATACCCGCTAAGTTGTGGGTGAGGCCATTTGCATATCCATTTTATTTCATCGCATTTCATTTCGTAAAACTAGAATAAGATCTTGAAAGAATAAAAATATGATTTGTCTATGGAAAATGCCTCAGAAGTAGCGGTTTGAATTAAGTACAGACGTTAGCGACTGGAATGAGCAAATAGTTGTGCCGTTGTGAATCATTCAGGATGGTTTCTATAGCACTTCCTATCACATATCCCAACACGTAATATATGTCGTCAGCTTGTCCACAGGCGTGGATAGCTAAAATCCGTCGGCCGTAAAATCCTTTGGCTTAAATCGCTTAAGCGCCTGATCACGCCCAGCGGTCGCACATACCATTTATTTGCTACGTTTTTATCAATACATGCCCATATTGGATTTCTTTATTTATGTGGCAGCAACAAAATTTGAAATCATTAAAAAAAATAAACCCGCATGTACTTTTCACCAAATATAGTGACAGATGATGAAGTTTATATTCCGCAAACAAGCAGTTTTTGAGTATTCCATAATGATACGAAACATTAAAAAAAATAGCTCTTTAATATCCCACTGCTGGGCACAGGCCTCCCCTCAATGCGAGGAGGATTTAGGCCAGCCGCTACATCAATCTTAATATATATAAATCTCGTGTCACAATGTTTGTCCTCAATGGACTCCTAAACCACTTAACCGATTATAATAAAATTCGCACACCATGTGCAGTTCGATCCAACTTGAGAGATAGGATAGTTTAAATCTCAATTTATTTTATATGGCAAAACAACGTTTGCCGGGTCAGCTAGTTCAACTATATAACTCTTTGGAAAAATTTGATCCCCGTAAGATAATTAAGTTGTAGTGTAACGACAGGTAGTTATACCTTTTTTGGGATAGCACAGTACAAATGGTGACAGTTTAGAAATTAATAATCATGACGGGATCGTTCCTGGTTATTTCCAGAGAGCTTGGAGCACCTCCGAGTCTGTCTGTGGCAATACAAACCACACGTAGATTGCAATCACACACGTGTCGGGTGCAGGCAATGCCGCAGCTTTAAACATTTAGCTCCAGCGGTTTTGTGATAATTATGTTGGATTTTCTCTCTGTGATGATTATGTTGGATTCGTTATGTGGGATTTGTTTTCTACATATGTACATTCCCATCTACTTGAGAAGTCCACTGGATAGAGGTGGATATCGTCATGTTTTTTTTATAATTATTAAACTCACTTTTACGTGGTTGCTGAAAATATGACTTTTAAATGTCTGTTATAAGGTAAATGTTTTAGCAACATAATTATATCATTTTATTACACGTTGTTGCTGTTAATAGGACAATTTACTAAATAACGGAAGATCATAAAATTTCGCAGTAAACAACTTTCGAAGTGCCTTAAAGTTTTGAACCTCACATAAGACGCGAACTTTGTAGAACACCTTAACTCTTCCGCGTTAAGTAATTACGGGTAGTTCAGAAATTCAAGACCCAACTATACTCATAGTCGGCTTTGCAGGCACTTAGTGAATTTGTCTAGGATAATTTAAAGTAACTCACGTGGGAAACTAAACGGCTGGGGAATAATTATGTACCTACATCGAGTTCAGTTCAGTACCTCGAGTCCTGAGGGTCAGATGTGGGAATTTTGGAATGTTTCATAACAGAGCAAAATGAAATCTTTATACACTGGTTTTTTTATATATCAGCTCGCAGTGAATGAGTTATTTTATAGTCGTGTCTTAAGCCTAACTCAGAAATTGTGAAAGCGTAATTTTACGTTACATCGAAAATGTTAGGACAAATTGGATTCCTGTATGGGTTTATTCATATTTATATTGTTTGAATAATGTTATCGTCCAATTATATCGGATGGGTTCAGTTCATTAACGGGAGTTTATAAACGATTTATTCATAAAAATATTTTTTTTATGGCAAAAAAAAGTGAGCACCGGAGAATCCAGATACCTACGCTTCAAGTGCTGAGTCTCGCTCGGCCGGGCTAATAAATTGAGTATGAAATATTCCAGACAAATTACGCGGTACACTGAGCAATAAAATGATATTTATTATTCAAATTAAGTAGAACATTTTAGGGCGACCTTTATACATTAAGTTACTGCCTTGTTTCGTTTAACATTGATTGTGTTGATTATTTACTAATTTATAAATAATCGAATACCAGTACCTACAGTTTTAACGTAAAAAAAAACATTAATAAACGCGAAAAATTCCGTAAAATTAGTTTTAATTCAACCTACAGATTTGTTTATATAATAGGGAAAGTCATATCCTAGGTCTAGCGTGGCTTAAAAACAAATATAATTTTATAACATTTATTATAAAACAAATGTACATAATTTTGATGCTAGTTAATAATACAATTATTTTTTGTCAAATATTTAGCCGTTGTATTAGATACGAAATTCGGACTATAGCCCTCGGACTCAAGCCATAAATTTCAGTGTCGCTTCTCATTTCAGCCTGTAAGTACACACCATTTTGACCTCAATTTGCTCAAGTGCAAGACCTATGTCCCATTTCACTATCGAAGCGAATATTCGTCAATTGGTTATTTGAACAGAGCCAACCCTCCACCGCCGCGTGATGGAGCGATGATTGATTTCTGTTTACCGTCGGGGTGGGTTGCAATTTAATATCTTATTGTTAATCGTGGGGCGTTAGTGTTGATCCAATGGAAATATAGTGGAGATTGGATGGCTATGATGAGCGGGCTCGTCTACATTCTTCATTCAAGATAATATATTTACCGCTTTAATCTATATTTATATAAAACAAAGTCGTGTTAGTTTTTCCATTTATAACTCGCGAACGGAACAGCTATATTTGTGATCTAGAGAAATTTCGCAGAATAATTATTAAAACATGGAAAAAAGTCACTGAAAGATTAATTCTGAGGCGGTACGAAGATAGCTGGGACAACTAGTTATAAATGTATATAAATAACGGACTTGATAAGAATGTGAGTTCGTCCTATTTATGAAAAGATAAACATCTTGCGCGAAAAATCTAGTTAGAAAAATCTGGTATGTAGGAATATTAAGTAGAAAACCTGCTAGGTATATAACTATGTCTATGTTATTTTATACTTAAAATAGTTTTTAATTAAAAAAGATTATGTATTAATCTTCCTATTTTCAAGTAATTTTCATGATTATACTTGTACTTGTACGCTCACTAGACAAAAATATTATACTTATCTTCTTAGATTTAAGTTTTATTAAGTTTCTCAAATAAGTGAATTTCTTGTTATTCTTCTGAGAAATAAAGATACTCAAACCACAAATTATATTTACCTATAACTCAGTTTTTATGGGTGCCTAGTGCTGCCAACTTCGGCAAATATGCGGGAGCGTCCCAAATATCCCCCCGTATGTTTACATATCCTAGACTCATCCGTTACCGCTTCGGCTCCATTGTTAATTATTATGAACGTTTCCAGTTATTGTTGTGTTTGGTGATTAAAATTTGGATTGTAAACTCGAAATAAACAGAGCGGAAAATTTTACAGCGAATCTAAACTGGGGTTTCGCTTTCAAATATAAGTGTAGGTTTAAGCTATAAATAAATACGAGATGTTGAAATATCGTAGCATAGAATATAATAATTATATTTCACCAGCTGTCCCGGCAAACTTCGTACCGCTTCAGAATCATTGCTATTCGGGGAGGAAACCAATTTAAAAAAATTAAAGATCACAAATATCGGTCCACCCATTCTTGAGTTATAAATCGTGTAACTAACACGAATCTGTTTATATATTTATGATTGATCCTATAGAAGATATTTGTCATCGAAACCCCAAATTTTGTGAAACAATATTAAACTCTATCTTGAACATTTCAAAATAACAATCACAATGTCATCAATCTCAATTACACTTTGCAAAATTCGAAACACTCCGATGATTGTCTTGGAACTAAGTGTAAAACAAACTTTTCAATTTGGTCGTACTCTCGTGTCGTGTAGTGCATTACAATATAACCACAGGGGCCCGTTGGCTACTGACAGCATAAAGTTTTGAACAACTTATTATTAGTTATTGTTCAATAGAGTTGTTTATTAAACTAATGCCCGAGAAAACTGCTGCGATTATTTTTTTAAATGTCGACAACATAAATCAATTATTCCTTAAAAATAAAAAAGTACCTCATTATTTTCTAAAGAGTTTATTACACATCCTGAATCTAGGATTCCTTACCGGCTAACGTACCGAATTCACAGATCTGAAATCGCATTCATCTTCCTAACAAACAAAAGGAATGAAAGAAGGAGGAAGGAAGGATAACAAGTTGGAGTGAAGAAAATGTAATATGGAAAAACTAGTTATCATTGTGGGAAATTCAGTTTATTTTGCCTCATTTCTCTATTGAAATAAAACTCACACGGCCAAAAGTCTGGGCCAATGAAGACGAACTTGCGTTTAGAGAAATAGCCGATTATCCATATCGGCTCAACACAATTTCTTGCAGTGTGTCACGGAAGCAAAGAAAATTCGTAATCACATTAATGTAATTGCGATGCAACCCGGAAAGTTAGTCCATTATGCCATTATCGATGGGTTTCAAATTGCATCAACCCTGCTGGGACTCAACCCTATGATAGTTTGCGGTGGGGTTGGCAGTTTTTGTGGGTCCAATAATTTCAAAATAAATATCTGTTTTGTGGGGTTCGGAGCTCGGAAGTTATTCTAGGTTTTGTTTTTATTTACTATTCTATTGGCGTTGCATGATTAGTTTTTTTTAATTTAATAAATACGTCAGAAACAAAAAATAAAAACCGTCAGGAAAACTCTCCAATCATGTGATCTCTAAATCCAATCAGTCGAGTAGCAATATTCCGAACTACCCTAAATTATATACTTTTTCAATTTAACTACTATCTGACCGAACGGACGATGTCCTATTCAAATTTTCCTGGCCACATTTTCATTTATTTTTTTTAAACATTAATTATTACGAACATTTATAAATATATCCAAATCAGCCCAACTGTTCTCAAGTGATGAGCTTACCCATAAACAACGTTTAATTTTTATTCACATAGTAGCGGACGAACGGCGGTCCGATTACGTATCTTGCAGAAGGTTAGCGATGGCGAAAATTTTGCCATATTCGCTTTAGAATGGCTAATTCGTATTACGTATCAGCGATAGCCAAGCCATAGCAGAAAGATGACAGTGCTGCCTCTTTGGAACAATCGATGAACTAAAATGTGCATTTTTCTGTATTGTCATCTAAATATTTCGTATCACGTATGATTTTAATAGCAAAGCGATAGCCATCGAAGAGCAGTTTGAGCTGTCAAAATTGCGATCACCTTTTAGGTGATGTTGACCGATGGCTTACCTATCGCTCTATTCGCTTACTAACTATTTGAAACGTTAATTATTTTTTTCCATAAAATCAATTCATTTCGTGTATTTTATAAGCTTAACAGACGTTTTGTTTATATTGTGCGCGACCAAATTCAAACCATCTTCAAACGTATACAGGAGTAATGATATGTAATACTATATGAAGGTAGGTTTATGTGTATTCTTTTGAAATGATTTCATTTATAATTATATTTATATCAAGACAAGGTATACTTTTATTTTCTGACTTATGTATAAATTATACCTACTGTGCTTGCATTTGTTGTCTTTTAAAAATCCCCATGTTACAATATTCTATTATTCATATCCTTTACTCAAATGTATTTTAGTGTTTCAAGTAGTTATCAAAAGTTTACTTACTGTACTGGGATATCTATACATTAAAAAAATATGAAAAGAAAATAATCTAAAGTAAGTGTTTATGAAACTGTTATCTTTTTGTCCTGCAATACAGAAAAACTGATAGAACTAGGTCAGCCATCGAATTTGTTCTGTAGGTATACCATCAATGGTCTTGGCGCGATTATAATTAAGTACCTATCTTATTAATTTATTTCAAACATTGTGAAACTACTATGGAAATAGGAGATATACCGTAAGATAATAAAAGCAAATTACTTGTTAAATATCTTTAATAATACACATACACGGATAAACTAGCTAAGGTTCCCTATCTAGCAGCCTGCTGGTCTGCTTTCACGTGAGTTTCATCACATCATCACGCCGCCTTTGGCTAAAGCGGGATGCTTTGCAAGCCAATTAAATGGCCACCAAGAGATGTTCCAGTTGGTCGTACGAAGCACTATTTGTCTTCATAGAAATAATTCACTGAGTTGATCACATTATAACCTAACCTTATTCCTTTGTATTTATAAACAATTTATGACTGCTGGGATCCAAATACAACACTGAACCCGACAGAATCGTAGGTCGGCTACTTGAAACTATCACAAAACAGACGACACGGTAATATTGTAAGATTTCGGTGTGTTTTTCTATTTGCATACGACTATTTGATGTCTAACAGATGTTCTGTTTGACATTAAGTTAGTTCCTTTTATCGCTACTTAATCGTTTTTGGCGCTATCGTCGCCGCGGAAAGTGCATGGAGCCATCGGTTAGCCATAAGGAAGCAATCTCATACGTAATACGATTTTTTTTGACACGAAGCGATTCATCGCGCGTCGATGGAGCCATCACCGCGCGATTTTCTGCTATCGCAAATTCTTAGCTAATAGGGCGGCGGGATATGACTTAACTGTTACCACCAACTTACTATAAGGTCAGTACAAACTGTCATATAGTAACCCAAATGTATTTGATAGGTAATAAACCCTCGCATAATTTGTCCCTTTTTGGTTTGCATCCAAAATCCGCCTTTACCCAAAATTGAAATGCAAATTACCAGAACATTTTCAGGGGCAACCTAATCGTCGCTTTGTAAAGTTACTTACCCAGAACTTATGTGATAAAACACCACTTGTGAAGGTCCCCGAAAATTTTAAGTAACCGCCCAATTTGCTAGCCAGGCCCGCTTGGTAGCCAAGACAGCTAAGTACTATCGTACAAAAAGTTTGTCAAAATTTTGGTTGCGCTCAACTTTCTACACCGAGTCAAAAAGTTACGTACAAGAAGATAAAATTGGCTGTCTTCGTCTAATATTCTTGATGCTTTCATATTAAAGTTTCTTACTGAGTTAACTTGGAATAGCCAAGAGAATTATGTGAAAGAGCGTAGCTTGATTGTATTTTTTTCATTTTTGTTTCAACTACTTACTTCGTAGCTTTGTTTTATCTTAAAATATAATAAGAATAGTTTATTACCCAGTAACATCGACAACAATAAAATATTGGTGAGCTCCAAACTAGACAATGTCTGTACCTTAGAGTTTGGTACACTAATTAAGGAACAAGAATAATGTTACGTGCTATAAAATTTCTTAAAATAAAATATACAACCGAATTAAGAAACACCTCCTTCTTGTAGTCGGTTAAAAATATGTAAAATAAGCTTGTATTTTTTCTTTTCTTACATTAAAAAAAATATAATAATTTTTGAAATTGGAATGCAAAGAGAACTATTTTTTTTTCTGCATAGCATATAAATTGGTGACACAGACAACATAGATGCGGCGGCCGTCTGTCATTAAAAAATACAATGCCTAATTTTAAAAAAGCAAATAGCCTTAAACCAACCACTCTCACTTCCGTAACATAACATTGGAGGCAATTTTCCGGCCCGAACTCTATTTGTGGAACAAATTCCAGGTTAGACTTTGGCCGTGTCGTATGTATTTGAATCGACGCCAAGTCCCGCAATCAGAACCGTATATAGGGCAAGAGGCTGCGGCTGTAGGCTTTCGGCCTCTTTTTCCACAGCCAACAACGACAGGTTGGAGGTATGCATATTTTTAACTGTTCTTGAGTCTCGGAATCTTTTTAGATGAGCTTGTTAGCTGGGAGCATTCTTCAGAAGAGATATGAAACAATGTTAGAACTGTGGTTATATAAGGTGTAAGAATAATAGTGGAAAATATTTTAACCAACAGTAGGTTATAAAGATAACACACTTAAAGAAATAAATCAAAATACTGGACATTTAAAAAATGGCCAAACTCTACTGGTTTAAAAGAAAATAAACTTCATTTAAACAATTATGTTATACATCAATGTGATCCGTATAACTTACTGATTCATCTGTTAAAATATTTTTGTTACGCCTTATATATCTGCATATACATTGAGATAGATTATACAAACTTGGGCATGTACAAAGGGCATTCATTTCAAGCGCATGTTTGCTACGATATTTCCAAATGCACGGAGGACATTTTTAGCTTAGGCGTGGTTTTTATTTTACATGTTTAATAATAAATCCTACTGCCTGGCAGTGCTAAATGCTAGGAAATTTATAAAATAATCATTACACTGTTAAGTATATTAAATAAAATTTCCATATACAAATACATCATGGTATTGCCTTCTAAGCAAAACCATGTCTGTTATTATCGCTAAGATTAAAATCTAACTTGAAAGAGAAACATATTGCGAAATCCATAGAGTACAAGCAATGTGAGTGTCATCAAAGAATGTGTACCTACCCCATATTTGTCGGTAAATATGTCTCGCCGATCAAACAACATATCCGATGGAATATTTGCTCGAACCTACAAGATCCTTGTCCGTTTTGTTCGAGCGATAAGCTTAAGCGGGGTTCATCGTAAAAACTCTTTCTAGACCAGGACGGTAGGTACCTTGAGTACCGACTAGAACTAAAGGCGCGTGTAGATCAATGAGCACGCAAGTATCTACAATACGCAATGTCAATTGCTTTGTATATGTCTGTGGTTAACTGTAATCTATACTAATATTATAAATGTGAAAGTTTGGATGGATGGATGGATAGATGGATGGATGGATGGATGGATGTTTGTTACTCTTTCACGCCCGAACGGCTGAACGGATCTGGACGAAATTTGGCACAGAGATAGATTATAGTCTGGAATAGCACATAGGCTACTTTTTATCCCGGTAAAATGTATGGTTCCCGTGGGATAGATGTTTTAATTTTTCATACTTTTTATCGCGGGTAACACCGCCGGGCGCAGCTAGTTGTATATACACCGTGAACAACCAACTTATTTAACTTATTTATTTAATGACTGGTGATAGCTTACTTTGAGCTTTTTGAAGCTGACTCGGGTACTTACCGCGCGCGACAATCTCAGTTTTGATAACAACAGATCAGGGGCGCAAGTCTGCTAACACAATCGAACATCAACCGCATAGTAACTGTTACGATGTGGTTGATGTTCGATTATGAATCGATTGTATTAGCAGACTTGGGGCCCAGTTCACGTGAAGTTGACTTAAATCGTCCGGAAAATGGCGAAGGGCTTAAACTAGACAGCGCAAACATTAACCTCAAGTGAGATACGACTGACTAAGCGAGGCAAAGTTGTCTTGCGAAGCAATGATACCTCGTGACGCAAAGTTGCGTTGCTAGGCTGCGCATCAGTCAAGTCTGCTATTAGCTAAGGAGTGGCTCCTTTACCTGATTATCGAAAATATTTGGCGTTTTTTTTACCCTTATATTTAGAACTGTACGACAATCCTCGCTTAAATTCACTTAAATAGGAAATGTAGGTGTTCGCTTCTGACTTGCAACACCCTCCCCCCCCCCCCCCCCCCGCCCCGTGAAGAAACACGAATAGTGAATAGTTTCACTTTTCCGCACCGCTGAGCAGCGCGCCGCGAGTGTACGGAAACTTCACAAGTGGAAATCATTCCTTCCGAGAGACTGAACTTTTGAATTTTTAAGATTTTCATTTCCGATGTCGCAACGCCGGTTGTTAAAAAGTAGAAAAATATTATTCTATGCGCCTGTCTCATTATAACTCTTTTTATAAATGGCTCAAAACAATTCTACCAAATAAGTAGTGGATAGGGTTGACAGCATATTATTAAAGACGCGCCGTGTCATTTATAAAAAAAAACTAGCAAAGGCCTAATTTATTTAGCTTGTAGATAGATTATATTGAATCTATTACTCATTCCCTTACTACTTGGACATTCTAACCATATTCATTCCTTCTAAGGTAGACCTTTCCAGTAACTCTCAGTTATTGTCAATATGTAACACAACTAACCCTTATATTTTCTGATAACTGTGCAAGTTAGAGCTACAATCTAGCTTTAAACTATCCCCGAAATTTGTAGACGTTTGATAAAGTTATAATACGTCTATAAATTTGGGGGTATATCTATACAAATATGGTGTACGTTATACCATTGTGACACACGTCATAAACAAAGATAGGAAAAAATGTCGCTAGCATTTTAATAATTAAAAAAAAAAAAAAAAAGAACAGAAGATAAATACATTATTTTTTCTTATAAACACTAGTTCCGTTGAATAAATAGTTCACAAAAACATAATGACTACTTCACTTCAAAGGTAAATGACAGTTACTACCCTCACGGGCCAATTCTCTCTTTGCAATTACAAAAGAAAGGAGGTATCGCGCTGTTTCGCACATAACAAGGGTAGTTGCTCTCTATTCCGGCCACTGGGGACTAAGTGGCCGGAACCCTTCTGCGAGGCGTTTTAAAATTCGAACGATAAATGTTTTTAATACAATTTTGGCGGGAACGGGAAGATCTTCCAGCCAGGTAGGTGGTATGCCTGGCGGCTGCTGTGCCGTGACGGTTATTGTCGGGATCTTTCATATATGTTACGTGCTCCGAAAACTCTCATAGCGCGTTTCCGGATTATTTGAAGAATTGTTAATTGCTCTGAATGTGTCTGCAGCGCCATATGAGAGAGAGAGGTCGCTACACAATCAATCGTAGATTTACCTACTAGTAAATGGAAGGGGCTGAATTTAAAAAAAAAAATAATTAATCGAATATAATATATGACTGTTCTTATCTAATTGGATGATATAGTTGATTTAGGTCAATATGAGCAGCTTATCATGAGCTTACAGAAGCGCTTTTAGTTTTTTCCGGACAGCTTTTTTAATTATTTTATTTCCTATAAACCTGAATCGTACTATGATGAACAATCAACAATTGCCAAACTGGTCCAGCCGTTCTCAAGTAGTACGCTTACCAACAAACATATTTTTTATTTACATAGATAGTTGTTACGCTTCGGTGTTAAAAGGCCACTGAAAGAGCAGTGATGCGTTTCGACTCCAGCTATTATTTCAGTTTTCACTCGCTCGCCTGGAAAACTACTTGTATTCAAACACTTTTCTTAGATGAAGCTACGTGGAACGGAACAGCGATTTTTATTTGCAGTTTGTTTGTTAGGCAGAAAGTTTTTAAATGGAGAGGAAAAAACAATTGTACCTATCATTGCTAATAATTTCTACCTTTTAAATAGGTGTCGATAGATTTGGAATTCTTACAAATCAATAATTAAATGACTGCATTAATCTTTGCTTTCTAGTATCTTAGCTATAACTCCTACCCAGTCACAATTAAAAATATAGCGTGATTCAGGAAAGTAGTACCTTTCTATTAATGACACTAAAAATTATGGCTTCACATGATGATTACAAATACGCTAAACAAGCGCAAGTTTAAGGTTAGTATACCCTTTCTGTACTACGCCGTATAGACACATATTTACGTGTGTGCGTCGCCCATCATGGAGAGTTTTATCACACAAGCTTTCCATATTCAACACCTAACATCGCGCATTAAAAGCGCATAAAAATGGAAGTTTGGCCGCGTACGGTTTATGTGCAAGCGGCATGCCACTGGCGACGTGTCGCATGCTTGTCACCCATTCGATTCCATGCCTAGAGCTGTGGCACAATTTATAAGAGGTGTCTTACATTCGTACATATTACTATAAGGTAAATAATCAACCTCCAGTAAGACAACATAATTCACATTATGCTGATGATGATTTTGGTCCAAAGGTTAGTGGTATTTCTGAGCATTATTACAGAGTCTACGCTATTTCATAGATTTTCTTTACAGAAAAAGTTTTATGTACAGGTAATCGAACCCAGGACTTTATTGGGTTACTGCACTCGCTATCGCTAAGCCAAATAGGCGGACATACGCCTATTTGGTGCAACGGTATGACACATAAATACTGAATAAAATAACACATTCTGCGTGGATCGGACCGCAAGCAACAACTAAATAGGAGGTCCTAGTGTCTTAGTTTCAATTGGGGTCAATTGACACTAAGATACTAGGACCTCATCCACCTCAGTGTTTCCATGACCATGTTTGCTTTAAAGCAGCCGAAACGTCGAGGACGTAAAAATATTATATAAAAGCGATAAAAACCTTAAAATTAGTTTAATTTCAATAGTTGAATAGAGTAAGCCTTTCCTTCAATTATTGAGATAAGTTTTCACTCTACGATTAAGTTTATTATGAGATTGATATCTGTAAGGAGCGAGAATATATTCTGTTTTTTGTAACTTAGACCACAATTTATACACCCAAAGGATTACAGGTTTCTAGGTTTACGACTTTATAACGACTCGCTAAACAGTGAAATATGTGTAAGTTATTCTAAGCAAATGATTATTTTAATCTAGGCACACAATTCCTGTGTTATATCGATAAATTACAAAAAAAAATGAGACATTATTCATGAAATAAGCTCTGATAAAGATTGCGGAACACGCAAACTGATATATAATGATATTTTATCATATTTAGATTTTTTAATCAATTTCATAAATCTTACCGACGCTTATTTATTTTTTACTAATGATACATTTTGAGCTGACTTTATAATCAAATAGTTCATATTACGTTTTTACGAACTGTATCAGTCACACACCAACATTATTATGCCAAAACAAATAACACTTGTATCATAAGTACCGTACAATGAACTGAGCGTGATCCAAGTACTACACAGAAAAGTGTCAATTACGACAAAGATCATTACCGAAATTGTCTCAAACTAGATTCGAATTCACAATCACCAGGTGCAGTGAGCCGAGAAGCCTAGGCTCAAACCACTTAACTAGGCGCTTCAGTTTCAAGTGCAGCTTACAATATAAACCATCTTAAAATACGACTTCATAATGCGCCGAATATATTTATTGAAGATAAGTTAGTCATGTTCTTCAGTTAAATTATAAACTAGAAACCCTTAAAAGAAATATTGAAATTTTCTGTTCAGTCAATTCGCATTCATAACAGTTTAACTTTCAGCTTTCAATCAAAAAGTTATTCGAAACAACTCAACTGCATTTGCATTTCAATTTGGCGTTCTACGGCCTTCACCTCTGACTCGTAAAGCCAAGTTTACGATACCAAGACCAAACTGTTACCACACGGCACGATTTACCGTGCTGGTGAGGTTATCTGAACTTCGGTAAACTTCGGCAGTCAACCGAGTAGTTACGAAGCTAAACAATACCAGCGCACTGTGCTTAGAAAACTAGTGTTGAAGTTTGCTATACTCGCACTTATATAGCGCACTGAACTAGAATGTAAAGGAAGCAGGAAAGTTGTTGCACGGAATGGAACATGGTTTGATTAGAAGTTCACGTATGGCGTATTAGTCCATTTAAGATACAAAGTAAATTCTCTCTTAAGTTTGATTATTGAATCGATTAATATTCTCGTTGTCAATAGCTTAATAGCTATCATGGGCATCATGCCCAGAGCTTCTTTCAACTAACTATCATTGTAATAAAACAACCTTTTAAACAGTTGAAAGCTTAAAATCACCACTTAATGAATTTTCAAACTCTGCCAACTTAAACAGTCATATAAGTAATGCAGAAATAAATTAACTCACCGCCCTTGTGCACAAACGAAATGTAAATTAATGTACTCATCCCAAATTCCGTTTAGATGTAGAAACGTTACCACAAAATGCAATCTGAATTAGGGTGCAGGTAAGTGTGGCTATGACGGGTGCCGCATGTCTGACCACTGTTTTCTATTATGTCGGGACTTGTCGTCAGAAAATAGAGTGAGGATATCTTTAGTCTTAAAAAGACATGGATGGAGAGGATGGAAAAGGTGGAGATGAATCATCAGTATACACTCAACTCGAGGATGATATTAAAAGTGACGGGGTAAATCTACAAATCCATCAGAAGACTTCTGATGCGGAATGTAGGGCGGCCAAAGTGCGTAAAGGGAAACGTCTACTCTCTGTCTTGATTAGAATGTTTATGAAGAAGAGCCTAGATAGAAAATAGCTGGTAACAGAGAAAGTAAGAAGCAGGAGGATAAAATTATTTGGGCACGTGATGAGACAAATGCGCCTAAAAGAGTGATGTTAGAAGTTTAGATAGACACAAAGAGAGAGGTAGAACCAAGAGAAGATGGATATGAAGGTCACGTGGTTGAACGTGACGAGACTGTTGAAGTGGTATTAAATATAGTAGAAAAGCGGGATAAATAGAAGAAAAACATAGTACAGTACAGACGGTACAGTGGTACTGACCATAAATAGTACAAAAAAAGTTGAGACACATTGTGTTGATTGGATTGTCTTCCCAAAACTTCTCGTATATTCAAATTCAAGTTATGTCCAAGAATAACATCTAGATTATGAGTAGTTAAAGATAGGATACGCCGTCCTCGGTTTGCATGTGATGTTGTTGCTTACAGGCATGCATACAAGGATATTTCAAGTTAACGAATGAAAAGTCGCAATATATTCTGGCATCCTTTTATGAACATAGACAACTTCAAATGCTTTAGCTATCATCGAGAATATATCAGCATCTTTACGATACGAAACACAAAAGCTAGAATAGCACGCTTCGGAAAAAGCACACAGAATTTCGTTCACACGCGCACGCCGACAACGAAATAGCTCCGAAAATCTCGTTGCAAATCCACTAAAGTTTGTTTGAGTTGCCGAATAAAATGTGCTTTTTGGTTCTTTTGCGACATAAATGAATGAGAACAGTTGACGAGCTGCGCGCGTTGCTACAAAACTTTTTGGACGCGAAAAAGTCGATGTGAACACAGTTGATTGTCAATTGTTCCAGTTTGTATCAAAAGGCCAGCAAAGCCAGGTGGACATGAGTGGACTATAAAATGATGCAGTTAGCCTTATCTTATCGAAAAGGACTTTTGAAAAAGTTTACTCTAAAAGTATGCAGTTTTATAATGTTGAAGTATTTTTTAAGATATTGGGCAACTCATAAATTACAACACAAACACAGACTATAATATTCTTAATATAAGTAAGAGATTATTGTGTTGGTTTTTATAAAATCTAGAGTAAAGGGTATATAACATTATCATATATATGCCGCTTACTCTAGGTCATATTTATATGATCATATCTTGTATCTATAATCATAGTTATCTAATGTCTTACACCTTTTTTCATTGGTCGCATGTATACTAAATTAAACTAAATGTATATAATAGACATGTGCTACTATAATATTCTGTACTAGATACGATATTATATTTTACGCGCAGTTTAAAAAAAAAAAATTTCAATCAAACAAATGAAGTTATAATTTCAACGTTTCACAGGCCCCCACTCAAATGAATCCGGATAAAGTATAATTAATTCAAACATCTCCATTATCATTTCCTTATATTCAACTCACGGATAACTGTTTGTTTTGAACCGGCAGCGAGCCGGGTAAGGTATCCGGGTAAGAGATTTAGGGCTTCATCGACCAATATTTGCAATGGCTTCCCAAAATATGAGATAATGTGTATGAATTACAATTTTTGTATAATATTACTGGGGTAAAATGATAGGAATTCATCCAAGTTTCATAATGCCAACCTTGCTTAGCCGTAGTTATGCGCAAAAATGTATGATACAATAAAATAATATCCGGACAAAACAATGAGACGATGCCATCAAAGTTACCCATCGAATTTTGGGTAGCTTTGATTATAAAGTTACCCAAAATTTGACTCACTGCACCCAATATTATGGATTCTATTTACGATCACTAAAATAATATTGCTCATTGCTATTTTATTATTATAAGTTATAATCTTTAGTATCGCATAAAACCGTATTATAAAATATCGCAAGTGTACTTATATGTTATGTTCCATATTAGAATTAAAGTTAAAATGTTACGATTGCGACTCAGAGATCTTCATACCATGGAGCATCAATAATATTAGTTATTCTTATAGTTTTTTTTATCTCCTCACTATTTTAATAACAACAATAAAATGTTTGTTCTATTTCTATAAAATTATTCTCCTCACAATGTTGTTCAATTTCTAGAAATCATCTTACACGAAATTATAATTTTGAAAATGGAAACAAGTTGTTTGAATAAAATTCATAAAAATGTCTAGAAAATGCAATATTATTACTGAGTAGGTAGGTACCTAGACACCGACGAAAGCACCAGCGATCGCAAAACGCGCACTCTTGCGGAAAATTCTGGAAACTCACACGAGTACGTAGTGTGCATGCACTAGTGGCTTCTGGCGATGTTTCTCTAAGTAGTATATTTTTATAGTTCCTCTTATAAAAGTAATCTTTTTAGCGGTATGATCAGACATGACAGGCAAATACAGAGTTAGATACATTACACAAAAAATACGAGGAGAGTAATCATACTAATTATTAAAAAAAAACATTCGAATTTGACTCTAGTTCGTTAACTTTGAAACGTCAATCGTGGAAACCGGTCCTAAGCGCAATTGGTAGTTTTTTTTTGTAAAATATGAGATCAATAAGACGTCCGTATTTTTTTTCTTTCTCAGACCAAAACAATCAAGACAATATTATCTGCTTAGCGTTTTTAATTGCTTCTCACGATACGTCGCATTACTGACGACCTATTCACATGAATGTTTGCAACTCAAAATCCATATTTTCAAGCCATTGGTAACCGAAGCAACGTTAATAACACGTACAACGGGACAGCAGACCGAGCAATTTGCCCAAACGTTGCACAAACGCGACGTTATTGCTCTCGCAATTCATTTATACTTTTTTTGTTGTGCATTTCTGTGCAGACAGCATTATAATTTGTTTTTCTGTGCCACGTTGTGTTTATTTCCTTCCGCACTTAGCCAAAGCTAGTTCGTGCTAGCAGTCGATTCCCGTCAATAGTTTCAGGGCAAGCGTACGGATTGTAAATTGGAATTTCAATTAACGCTACATAACTGTAAAAGTTAATGTAACAGTGATTAACAAACGGTACATATTATTTTCTATTGTGAACTTTATTCTGAAGTGTACCTTCGTATATTTTTAAACACAAACAATGTGCACTATGGTGCGCAAAAAATCACTTGCGTTGCATTTAATAATGTTTTAAGAAAAACATTAAAATCTCAAGGCATCTCAAACGTTAAGAATTGGCTATTGAAAAGGGAAATATTTTAAGAAACATAGAATGTTTATCCTAGGTATTTTTTTGTTTATTTTATCGTTATTTAATGAGGTTTTATTGTTTAAACTACTTAACTATATATTTTTAAATTCAAACTATGTTATAAGTTAAATAGGTACTTTGGCGGAAAAGGGAATATCTTGCAGCTAGGCGGGGTGGCTCCGACGGTTATTGTCGGGATCTTGTATATATGTAACGTGCTCCGAAAACTCTCATAGTGCGATTCAGGATTGTATCGAGCATTGTCTATTGTTCTGAATGCGTCTGCAGCACTATCTGTGTAGCTTGTGGCGAGATTGAAGAGGTCGATATAGTACTTATTGCGTGCAATGTTTAATCTCAAGAAGTCGAGATAACTGACTCACGACTTATTGAAGGCATCAATTTCAGTCCCCACTCCCAAGATGGAGGGAAAATGTATTTGTGTACGTCTGTGCAAACATTTAGCGATCTCTCACAATATTGGACTAATGTTTGTCGACATGTTTTATTATAATCTCGGATAACGTATCGATATCTAGTGTTGTTTTAGGATCGATGATCAATCGGACGCCGAAATAGTCCTTTTTGAAAGTGAGGGCGAAAACAGGCACGATTCAACCTCACTTTCTAAATAGACTGAATCGGTTGTGCTATTTCTAATATTATTTACAATGGGTTTAAAATATGTCTCGTAAAGTGCTTTAAGTAATTTTTTTAGCCCGAACTACTAAGTATTGAATACTTTTTCTCTGTTTTAATTAGTTACGATATTTATTAATTGATTCTCTTATATATGAATCTACAGAAATGACTCGCTGTTTTTAATGGGTTTTTTGAGTAATTTATCTATTTTTAATTAGCCATACCGGTGAACTATATACCGCTTCACAAGGAATTATCTTTATTATTGTTTTAATAGTTATTCTGCTATTCAGGCCGATGACAAAGTCAGAAAATCAAAGAAAAAATCATAAAAATCGACCCACCCGTTCTTAAGTTATAAATGGTGTCACTAACACGACTTTGTTTTAGATATATAGATATAGAAAGCTGAACTAAATACAAATGAAAAAAAAAATATAAAAGGAGATTGTATATCATTATTACGAAAAAACACATCAAGCATTCGCAGGAAGTTTTCTTGGAACGCAGTGTTGTAGAGGTTAGCTAGTTGGGGCGAATGTATAAGTAATAGGTTCGATGCCAGCCGCGCCACTGATGGATGGGCTTGCGTAATGAGACCGAAGCTTTATTAAATAATTATTATAAGTACATAAGTGTAGGGTCGTGGCGGCAAAATAAACTCCGTTAAAATCGTTTGTCTTCTTTTATTTAATTTTCACATTTTTTCCCCGTAATCCACCACCATTGTTCTTATTCTAATCATCCAATCTTAACTGTTTAACATACGTCATGTTCCCTTCTCTGTCTATCTTTCTCTCTCTCTCTCACCTATCCACCCATCCCTTTCACTCCTAATCCGTTCCATGTCCTACCATGCATCTCACGCTCCATTCCATGTCCTGCATCTTACGTTCCATTTATTATAGTAGTATTAGTAACAAAAATGGTGTACAATATTTTAAGGGGTTAACAAGTAGGTCACAACGATTGTGTATAAAATATGTTTGTATTATTGTTTGTTTTTTTTTTGTGAAAAAGCGAGACAGTACCGTTTTATCGCGGACTTAGTATGTAGTGTTATTTTTTATATTTTACATAATTTGTTTTTTTTTGGAATGTGACTTTTACCGCAGGACCCGTTAAAATATTTTTATGCATAAAATAATAATATTTATTTCTAAAGGCGAATCCGTAGCGTGTCAGGGTGCTCTTGGTACGTGGTGTAATTTTTAAACTTCTCATAATTGTAAATGTCTTTATAACCTACTGATCGATTTACTAAATTATTTTACACTATTAAAGTTACACCTTTTTTCTATTAAATCCATAAGTCCGGTATTAATTGAAGTACTAAGCTAAAATTGTGTTAAGATTTTATCATGTTACGTACGAACTCTTTCGAGCACTCTATTCATAAAAGATATTGTAATTTTATTAGTATTCTCAGTAGAGCCTAATGCAAAACGGAAACGTCTCTCCCTTGAGACAAACTCAATTAATTCTCTTTAAAACACCAGTCCCTCGCAATAAAAGGCTTTAAAATTTAAACACAATTTGACTCTGAATACAAATTTGATATACATTACTCGATATTAGTGTTGAAATGTTTTTGGCATTGATATAAAATCGTCAATGGATTGGTAATACGTGTTGGTATTACAGTAGGGTTGTGCCATGTGCGCATGTCAGTAAGTAACTTGTTGGTCTGCAAAACGTATCCGAACGGCAGTGCAGCGAGGTACCGCGGCCATCCGACTTGTGTCGGCTATACGAACGAATCCGAACGAACGGTTTCCGTACGAAATTATTCCGGTATTTGAATTTAGAATTTTTAAATTTTCGAATATAGAGCATGTTTTTTTATCTACTCGTTTATAAAAGCGTGTTCGTTCGAAATTTAAATAATTTTATTTTTTGTTGATTTATTTTAATTAGAATTTTGATTATCTTTTTTATAGGCCTGTGAATAGAGTATAATTTGTGTCGAGTTACAAAGGCAGGATTACGACATAAATAAAGAGCACAAATTGGATGCGACGTAACGTTTTCAACAAAAAGTTCATGTTATAATGTACTCGAAAGTGAAGATAAAAATGACTTAGTGAAGTGCACCAATGGCTGCTAAAATCCTTGTTATCGCTTGGGCGGCCTGGCTCGCGTTGCCATTGGCAACCGGCCATCTCAATGTGCTCATCAGCCAAGCTGAAGTAATGAAGTTGTTAGGTAAGACTCGATTTGCATACTGTTTATGTAGCTTGGTTTAATTGGAAATTATCGATTGGACGCTTCGATGTCTCGATTGAATTTGAAACTATCGATTCATAGGCCGGCGGCGCTGTGTCGAAGTTTGAGGATTGTTATTATGTTAGTTAAAGCTTGTGTTAGGATTCGCATGAGTCGTATGAATAGGAAATTAGACGAGGAACGTTTCAGTCTTGTCCGAGGTGCTTTGTAGTCTTAATATAGTCCTATAATAGTGTAGAAAATTAAATAATTTCTAAAACTAAAAATTCAATGATATAAAAAATGTGCATTGTAAATGTACTGTTTAAAAAATCTAAATTGAATTGTTATTTTTTCTTTATTTTGTCGACCTGATTAGCGTAGTTCCGGGTTCGAATCCTGGTAAGGACAAACTTTCTGTGATAAGCATGAATGTTTGTACCCGAGTCCTGGAAGTTGAATATCTATATAAGGCTAATATACAGGGTTCGCCCGTCACACCCAGTCCATTGTACGGCAGCGGTAATACAAGCGTTGCTTAGTGTGGAACCATATAGTTGGTGTGTTCGTCTGACGATATTATTATTTTATTTATTACTAGATGCGCCCGGCGGTGTTACCCGCGATGAAAAGTATGAAAAAATTAAAACATCTATCCCACGGGAACCATACATTTTACCGGGATAAAAAGTAGCCTATGTGTTATTCCAGACTATAATCTATCTCTGTGCCAAATTTCATCCAGATCCGTTCAGCCGTTCGTGCGTGAAAGAGTAACAAACATCCATCCATCCATCCATCCAAACTTTCACATTTATAATATTAGTATAGATTAATTGTAGACCCTTTTGTTTATTTCAGTACGATTCGTCTTCCAAAAAAGTTACATTTCTCTACGACACTGAATCTTTTTTGTTTTTACTATCAATGTGATCAGCTGTCAGGTAAATATTTTTCTTTCGAATGGGCTACCCTATTGTTATAAGGTGTAACAATAGTAGTGTTAAATATTTGAACAGGGCCAACAGTAGGATATAAAGAAAACATTCCCCATGAAATAAAATTAACTATGAGACATTTAAAAAAGATACTCTGTACTGAGCGCATGGCCAAAAGATACTGGCTCGCTACGTTTAAAAAGAAATCAAAATTCATTCACACAGATATTTTATATATCAACGCGATCCATATAAAAATATTTTATACTATTTTTGTTATACCTAATGTGTTTCCATTGCGTTATTGTATTTTGTGATTTCAGACTCACTGTTGCTTTAGGTCCTTTTAATACATAGGTAGTACTTACTTATCAAATAATTTTATTACGATAAACTTGAATATGAATTATGTATACAACAAAATTCTATGCTATCATCACTGGCCTCAGTCTTTTGTTTATTTTATAAGCTAGTTTTTTTTTCCGTGTACAGGATTGATTATCTTTAGTATAGGCTGTTATTATAGCCAATAGATTTATAGATATTCTAGCCTAGAGTTAAACATGCACTAATCATTTTATACAGTACGTATGGACAACATGCGTGCGATGAGCACGAATGTTTGTACCCGAATCATACGTACGTTTACGTACGGTACGTTTTATACCTATATATAAGTAACTAGATGCGCCCGGCGGTGTTACCCGCGATAAAAAGTATGAAAAATTAAAACATCTATCCCACGGGAACCATACATTTTACCGGGATAAAAAGTAGCCTATGTGTTATTCCAGACTATAATCTATCTCTGTGCCAAATTTCATCCAGATCCGTTCAGCCGTTCGGGCGTAAAAGAGTAACAAACATCCATCCATCCATCCATCCAAACTTTCACATTTATAATATTAGTATAGATTATATACTGGGATCGCCCTCAGTCCATTGTACGGTACCCATAATATAAGCGTTGCTTACTTTGGGCTGTAAATTTGGCGTGTTCGTCTGACGATTAATTTATTTATATATTACTAGCTGCGCCCTGCGGTGTTACCCGCGCAAAAAATCATGTCGATCCTTTGCTCTATGAAAAATTTTACCGGGAACCATAAGTTTTACCGGGATAAAAGCCTATGTGCTATTCCAGACTATAATCTATCTCTGTGCCAAATTTCATCCAGATCCGTTCAGCTGTTCTGGCGTGATTGAGTAACAAACATCCATCTATCCATCCATCCAAACATTCACATTTATAATATTAGTATAGATAGCGATAATACAACGGATCCCCAGAACAGAATCACTCGCGGAGGCCTGCGGATGTTGTTCATCTCACGGAGCGTATATTTTTAGACTTAAAAATACATCAATTACTTAACAGCCAGCAATTACCTAAAATATATACAAAGCTAAAGCCCATTACCCATCGATTTACCCATCCACACGTTCAATACCATAAACAAGGCACACGTCATTCATTGAAGGTTATTTTTCTCTTATCTGTGACACTATTGAAACACGTCGGGCACAATAGCGTCGACTCAGACGTCATCCCCAGTAGCCGAAGATCAAAAAATGTAATTATCTACCCTCGATCTACCCTCAACCATTTATATTTGTTCTACAAATTCGAAGTATTTCGTATACGCAATTGGGGGTGTGCCCACTGTCGTACGTCCGTCACGATACGGGGCTGAATCATTTGCGTGACAAAAAAATATCTTGAAATGTATTTTTTTATAAGAAAACAGTAGCTAATATAAGGTTGCGTTAGCGATACGACCGCTCAGTGTGCAGTCGCGGAATGAAATGGCTCATCACGTCGACTTTTGCTCGCAAGAGTTCAAGAACCGTAATGCCAACATTCCAATGCAAGAAATAGTACCTGCTGCCAACATTTTAATAAATGCTACGCGGTTTTATGCGTTGACTATAGAATCTATGGAATAAAGGTTTTGTTTACTCTATCCAATCTTTATTCTCATATTTATGTCAATATTAAACATTGAAATAAAACTAAGTTTACGGATTTTACCGCATTTATTTTAAATAATCTGCATCAGTAACTGAAGTAAAAATACTATTAATTTTTATATAAACAAAATTACACAAAGTACGAGTCAACAAAAAGTAAATCTGTATTTCGAAAACAAAAAGTGTGAAGGTTAAGCGAAAATCTCGTATCGTCTCATGGAAGGGACCCAAACTAGAAGCGCCACTCCACTGCTGGTTTATTACTTTAGGGAGTCGCGACATCAAACTATCCGAATTGGAATCTTATTAGAGATAAAAGAAACTCGCCTCCGTGCAATGCATAGACAATAACCAGAAATAAATGTGAACAAATAAGTGCTAGTCATAAACCGCTCTCTTAGATAAATATAATGGAAACAGAATGGCAATAACTGTAATATCTATACGATGATATGGAATATTTATCGCGATATTTCTTGCTACTATCGCACTTGGAAATGAAATACTTTTCTTTATATCATTTGGGTTGGATTGGGACATAATTAAGTATTCGTATAAGTGATAGACGAGGTGTTAAGTAAAATAATTAAACGTGGAGCTTTGTACTTTCATTATACAGGAAAGCAATGTCATTATATATGATTTGTAGCTTACTAGGGCCAGGCAAGATTTCTGGAAGAAGAGGTACCCAACATTGAATGCCAGACTTTAAGAAACCGTGTCCTATTTTCCATACTAACCAAAAAGTCTAACCAAAGTCAGATAGAACCTTTGCAAATGGCATTATGTAAGTAACAACACTTGCTTTGAATGTGGCTCATGTGTCCGAATACCTGCACGCTCCCTGGACGAATTGCTACGAACAAACCAAAATGCATAAAGAAAATTAATGGTATAATATAATACGGTGATAACATTACAAAAAGAAAAATGTAATATTCTTTTTTCAAAAAAATAGTGTTCCTAATTTAAATTACCTACAAGAATCTCAGACTCTGAAACTATTTTAATCACGCATCATTGAGTGATTCAACGCATCCAACAATAAATTACAACATAGTTCAATAAACTCAATGCATCATTCGATTACTACATTATAAATCATTCTAACGACAAATGACAGTTGTATGTGTCAAAAATAATAGACTGATGCGACATCTGTCGGGCGGGGAATTAATGACAGTTCAAACATCAATTTGAAAGGGGGCGTTATCGGCGCGCGCCAGGGTAGGGTGCCAACTACTTACATAGAGGCGACTTAATACGCGCCTGCATACGGTACGGGAGATAATTGGATGGCTATTTTTTTTCTTCTTTTAGAGCGCGGATATTTCTGTATTTTGTTTTTTTTACAAGAGGATTCGTGACAACATTAATATCGATGATCAACATCACGCATCACTACTCGATTACGTTCTTTTTATAAGGTTTATTATTGAGAGCAGGAGCGCGACGCTAGCAATTGTTTTATGACCGCATCTAACACGATTCTTGGCATTTTCTATAGTCCTAGTATTGCTTAGTGTACTACATCTCCAATATAGGAGCATTAGCTTATTTGGCCCGCATTTTCCGCACAAAAATGCCCTAAAACAAACAAATCACTCCCCCATTTTATAACTATAATGCTCGTAAAATACTCGAGCTCGTATATATTTATCGGGCAGGAAGTTTTCGCCGTATTATTAGGCAATAAACCACTTGTTGAGGTGCAACGATTCGTGATACGAACAAATTACAGCTGCCCTGAAAGCTTATTGCGAGGTGATATTGATGGCTCTGACCCTATTATGACTTCACAAAACTGAATAGCTTGAACTCTATATATGTACCTATTAAATGTCCTTTTAGTTAGAGTAACATAATAATCTTCATGAAATCTAGTTAGGTTTTAAGTCTGTTTGTTTTTAAAGAAATCTCATATCATATTAAACAGCTACCTTATAACGTTTCATTTTACCTCATATTTATTTCCAAAGATAAGTTTATTTTGGTCAGACATTCAAGTCACATTAAAGGATAACTTTCTGATGAAACAAGGTAAAACTTCAAAAAATTGCACGATATTTATTTTATGCGAACTTACTTACTGCCCTTATTTCCATATCTGTAATTTGTGACCTATTGTAAAACCAATTGTTAACCAACCCTTCAACCCTCCAATTATATATTTACAGTTAGTACTTTTTTTTGACCAGCTGCTAAGATCTGCCTAGCCGGTCCTACATTGTTCTCACATACCTATAGCAATGTATTGCTCAAAAATGTAACGCATATTTTTAAAAAGAGCACCTATGGAGTTTCTTGCCCGTTTTTCTCCATAAAAACGGCATTCCGAACAGGTGGTAAAGTTGTAGCTTAGCATTTTGTAAGTTTTTCTGACGATTCATAAGTACTATACTATATGGTTTACATGAATAAAAAATATTCTGTTTCTGATGCTTCATCTTCGTTCACGCACCATGCACACTACAAATGTTACTAATATCCGAGCATTTACATTGAATCGCGTTACGTTTTAATTGGACAGGATTTTCTCTCGTCATTTTTCATAGCAATCACTGCGCATGATTAAGTGGGTGTGCGCTGCATACAAAATGACGTTAGAGCTAATATGTCACGTCAGTTGTGTATTTATGATGTGTCAAATGACTTACGAAGTGTCATTAGAGAAATGTATTTATGCTATTTTTTAATGGGCCGGGTGTAGTCTCTGGTTTAGTACAGATGTATTCTTGAATTACGAAATCTCATTATGTGTTCCTTATGAAGTGCACATTTAAAAAAAGTGCTCAGCAACAATCTATACTCTGCTTGAAGAGATATAAATGAACCAACCAAGCGTTTTTGCACTCAATAAAACATCAGATAACAAATACCCAGTGGTCCTCATAAACTAGAACACAGGAGTCACTTCGTTAAGTACAATGAGAGCGATAATTCAACAGTTATCATTTTTGGCCGGAATTTGCGTTTCCCAGCCCACTGGGGGCGTTTGATTGGACACAGCGAGTTATTGCATTTCGTTTATTTTCGACCACAATTTATTGTGGCTGATACACTGCTGGGAAAAGATGAGGTTTAAAATTAATGTTTTTATGTTGTTGTACGAAGGTTTTAAAGGGTTTTGTTTTTTTTCTGGGAACCCGTCCATATCCTGGTATAAAAAGTATCCTACATGTTCTCTTGGGTAAAAAGCTGCAAATGCAAATTACAATACTTATATTATTTACATCCTTCGGTGTTCTGAAAATAATAAACTAATACCGTCACAGACATTCATTTAAATTCTAAGTGCTTTTAAAACAATAATGTTGCCATCAAATTTATTTATCGTAACTAATTCTTGGTAAAATAATGAAAACATTTTTACTTTAAGAATTGTTGCTTTAAAAAACACAAGCATTCTAAACACACGACCTTGGGTACTAAATTACAACCTTTTCAATAGTATACCTACTGAAAAGTATTATTCCATCCTTTGAAATTCCTTACCGTGCACTTACAGCGCTCTAACCGTGGTAAATCCACCGTGAGAAACATCTGGTGTTGGTTTCCACAGGACCGTTTGTCAAGCCCTCCTAGCCAATTACTATTTACCGCGAGAAACTCCTGAAAATTAAATGTCATTCTACAACCGCCCGTTTTCATGCTGTTACCTAATAACCGATGTTTATATCGTGAATAAACCGGTGTGGACTTCAAGGCGTCCCTGGAAATATACTTTGTGGTGAAGGGGAAAAATTGTGACAATTGTTTTTAGTCTTGTATGAATTAAACTGTAGCGACCACTTCAACTGCACAACAAGCTACACAGATGGCACTGCAGACGCATTCAGAACAATAGACAATTGTCATCACAATCCTGAATCGCGCTATAAGAGTTATCGGAGCAAGTAACATATATACAAGATCCCGACAATAACCGTCGGGGCATACTACCCGCCTGGCTGGAAGATCTTCCCTTTTCCGCTAAAAAACATTGAAGACATGCATTTTTAAAAAGCGATTTAATTCTACACTATCACGCCTATAATCCCCAAAGAGGTAGGCAAAGTTGCACTCCAGTGCACTCACAATTTTCTAATGGTATTCAGTCCCAATTTTATTGGGGGCGAGCCTAGTGCCGTTATACACTGCTTCTCAATATCAGGAGGATCTAGGCCGTAGTCCACCACCACGCTGGCCCAGTGCAGTTCGGTGAACTCTAGACCATAAAACAAGAAATATTCGTGTCCAATTGACACCTCCTCCGTTTTTATGTCACTTAAAAATGTTTTGTTTGCTGCAGTTCTCTTTTAAAATATTTAATTTTGTCTATTTGTCAATGGTTGCTACTGCTAAAACTACTTTACATTTTTCATTGCTCAATCTCATTCTTGCAACAGTCATGGCTTATATTCACCATCATCATTGTCATCGTCTACGATACTGTTATACGGGGACACTTTCCATTCAGCGGGATAGTCAAAAATAAAACTCCAAGCGAACAAAGTCACTCGTAGAATGTAGTTAATTTATCTATAATACGAGTCGTACAAAACTTGTCTGTGTGTGTGTTTGTATGATCGAGCATCAGGATAAAACCACTAGACTTATGAAATACCCTATTTTACATAAGAGTACTTATCATTACGATCACAACAAAAGCTAGTATGAGACATAATATTTACAACAGCACGTGCTATTTCTATCATCCAGCCAATAAATTAAGGTTTGCATCCTCACCCCAAACATCTCAAACGAACACTTAGTGGTAAAGTAAACTTACCGGCAAGTGTTTACGTTTCTTCCGCTACGTGTATACTGGGCGTGAAAATGGGCCCTTTTGTTTTCCAGAGAGTGTAAAGCTGTGATATTTATTGCTTGGTTAGATTTTGAGTGTATGTATTATGATGTATTATGGCGTATATTAGATATGGTACTGGAAATGGATGACGCTCTCTCCACTTACGGTATGGTACGGTAGATAATCCTGGTAGGGGCAAGCTTTGTGTAATGAGCATGAATGTGTGTACTCGAGTCATGGATGTCCAATATCTATATAAGTATTATATAAGGTTTAACAAAATAGGTGTGAAATATTTTAAGGGGTAACATTTAGGTGATAATGATCCTGTATAAATATATTAATACAGTGTTTAAATGTTCTGTGAGAAAGCCAGCCAATACAGTTTATAGTATTACGAAGCGTTACAAATCAGCCACCTAAGATGGACCCAAAATATTTTTCTGATACTCCCTGTATAAGTTCGCAAGTTCGCAGCACAATATACCGTATTTGCGTCACTTGTTGCCGACCCGTACGTGCGTGCAACGTCCGATTGACCCTGAAGTAATATCATTGCGGTCCCAACGGCACAGCGGACACTGTCGCCAAATTAAGCGGAAACTCGAGTTGCTGGTATTGGATATTTTTTCGGGTAGATAATAGAGAACGCGTCGGTAGGAATAATAAATTGGGAATATTGGATGCGGCCCGCAATATGTTACGGTCCCGGCTGCTTTTGTAAATAATTTAGTGCTGCCTCGAGTGTTGTCTTGCGAAACTATAGAACGTTGCAAGTCTCTTATAGTCAAACTATGGAACGACATAGAATTGTCTAATCTCGCGGTTATGGCCCTTGTGATAGCTTAGCATATTCATACTGATTTCCATACTACTTTGTTTATAGTACCATAAAGTATTATACAAAAAAACAGTAAGTACAGCTATGTTTGCTTGCTTATGATTTATCAAATTCGAAGAAAATTTTACCAAACCGTCCGTTAGTTTATATACCATCAGTTACCAACGTTGGTTCTTGAGACCAATTAGCAAGAAATAATTTCTTACAAGGGGGATAGTTCGTATGTTACATTTTAACTGACGAAAAAGACGGAGGACGTTCTAAATTCAATACGTATCTATATTTGTTTTACTTTGTTAAATGTTGCTGGCCGAAAAAAATGCGTCATGAATAATTCAATTAAATTCCAAATTCAAAATGTTTCAAGAATACAAACTACAAAGTGTTAACGTAACCCTGCATTTAAAAGCGCTTACAGGGATTAGCGCTTGGTGAAGTAGTTGCTTGTATTTTGCCTCGTCTTACGTCACAGAACAATGGTGGGAACCTACGCGTGCTGAAGACAATTGCCCCATTAGTCAAATCTTGTGATCCAGCAAAAACATTGATCCAGAACGTCTAGAAACTATAAAAGTAGCATTAATATAATTTAGAGTGTCTTTATGATATTATCCTTTTATTATCTAAGTTTTATGTATATAATGCGAATAAGTAATCTGTTTTTCACCTATTAAGTCCAGATAGGTCGTTAGAAGCTAATGATAATGATGAATCTACTAATAAAGTTCATACTGAAATTTAGTCCACTCTCTTTAGTAATAACTGGGCTGATACATTCAATAACTATATAACACAGTAAGTACTTATACATGTACGTAAAGTAATAACGATGACTCATGTAACAAAAGTAATTCCCCGTGATTGTTAATTTTTATGAAATATTAAAAGAAATTGGACCGTGGCTTAGTTGTTTTGTCAGAGTCACAGTTGATAGGCTTCACCCAGAAATTAACAGCCAACACCTAAGTTACTTGATACTCGAAACCAACTCCCCCCTGGTCTATCCCACTAATATTATAAATGTGAAATTTTGGATGGATGGATGGATGGATGTTACTCAATCACGCCAGAACGGCTGAACGGATCTGGATGAAATTTGGCACAGAGATAGATTATAGTCTGGAATAGCACATAGGCTACTTTTTATCCCGGAAAAATGTATGGTTCCCGTGGGATTAATATGGTAGCATACATACTTTTTAATCGCGGGTAGCACCGCGGGTGTAGCTAGTGTAATAATATGTACATACATAATTTAAGAACTTTCATACTTTACTATTCGTATCCGTACCAAATGAAATTTGAAGATAAATTAAAAACAAGAATAGCATTGAAGCTTTAAAATCAAGCCGGACGTTAATGATGTAAAACTCATCAAAAGATTTTTTTATGAAAAAGGCATAATTAAAAAGGTGAATTATAACGAGGCCGATTGTAAGGCGCCCCTTACTAGGTGTCAGTTGGAAAAGGCTAGGGCTCGGCTCAGCTGAAAATCCATATAATGAATATATATTTTTGTGTTATCTTTTGTACCTTTATTAAATAAGTTATTGTAACATCAAAAGACATTGCCAACCCTAGCAGCAATTTCTACAAAACTGTAGAAATTTTAGAACAAAATAATTCATTGTAGCCGAGTGTTTTAATAGCAAATTGAGAATATAAGGTATAATAAATTATTGGAACTACTAACAAAGAACCATTAGAATTTACATACGAAACAAACTTGAACAATAATCTCAATTCAAAGAGCTTTTGTACTAAATAAAATAACGTACTTGCTATATTGCAAAATGTTACGATAGTAAACCAGCAGAGCGAAGTCATTTTCAATTACCTACAAAGATATGAAATTACAAAATTGGAAGTGAAGAGTAACCACGAATTCCGCTTTCCGAGAATGAGGTACAGGGTAAACTGAAATTTATTACTACGATAACAAAACTTTGAAAAGGCGGCATAAATTTTGTTTGTAGAGTTTATTTTCGCGTTTACCTATTAAACAGAAAATTTGTAACGGCGGAAAGTTTTGCGATGGAAATAATTAGAATTGTAGTCCAAATAACATTATTGGAATACTTTTCGTTAAATAATGTACTGTGGAATTTGAGATAGATGTTTTGTGTTTAGTACCAACTAGCCCGTTTAGTTAACGGGCTTGTTCATACTTCCTAAGTAAGTATTAAATTGCTTGCAAAGCTTGGATAGTGCTAGTTCTATCAATCCAAAGTTTAATAGCCAATCAGTCTATAACTCTATCCGTTCGGAAAACACGTTTTTACTTACCGAAAGTATAAATTGCATCCACGTAGATGGAAAATATAGAATTAGCAACTTTTTAGGCCAATCATTTTATAAAATGATTGGTCTAAAAAGTTCAGTCTACAGACAGAAATCTTTATCATTACAGATGACTATTTGAAGACTAATAAGAGAATGTTCGACGACGTAGGCCTACAGCGTATTTATCTGATATGATCGTGATTTTAGACGTATTTACGAAAGTTATAATATGTTGCCAAGCCAGTTGTGAGTTCAATAAAAGTTTTATTACAGACGTGATATAATTAGATTCGTTAAACCTAAACCTACATACAGCTCACTTAATATTTTGTGTAGGTGCCCTTTTACACTTTTACTATTTTGCGCTTAAAACAAAAATATTACGCTGTAAAACTAAAGGTTCTTGATGCAAAAGCTTCACGTAAGTTAGTGATGATAATATTCATGAACCTCGAAGTGGCGTCCGCATTCCTTGATCCAACTTTTATCGTGTCAGCCTAATTTAAATTCGTAGCGAAAAAAGAACAAAATGGCGCTCAAAGCTTGCGTGCTCACAACCAAACAAGAAGACAATAAATAAGCCTTTATCGCCATTTTAATAAATTTACGCGAAACCTCCTTGGAATAAATAAACGCGGTGGAGCAATAAAAGCGCTATCTATAAGAGGAAGGGAAAACACAGTAATCGTTATGATTGGACTTATGAATAAGCATATAGCAGAAGTTGCATATTCATGTAGTTTTGTAAGTGTTAGTGAATTAAGAGTTACTTTGTAAATTTCATACGTAATAACGGGCTAAAGATTAATTTATAGTTACGGCACATGCTTCAATTATACTATTTAATGTGAACCCTATTTAGTGTAGCCCATGTGTTTATTTGTATGGAGACTTTGAGCATTTTTTTAGGAACCGCGCGGAAAGCGGTGCTTAGTGTGGGACCGTATAGTTGGTATGTTTGTTTGGCGATATTATTATTATATTGCTTTGGTATTTTTATTTAGATCGGTAAAGTCATAGGTTCCGTGCAGCCTATTTTAAGCATTGAATAATCTCCAAATGAAATTTTTGAAATTTTATTTCCACGTTCATCTATTCTACCTACATTACTAATCCATTCGTTTCAACATAAATACAACATCAAAGACTTTTATAAGCATTCCCAATGCTTCCCTAATTTCAATTATTTCCTACCAACCACAAAATCACAAAGCTGCATTAAAGCTAACGACTTCAGACACGACCGAGCCCTTAAATTCCAAATGAAGACTCAGTGGTGTCGTAGCACCTGACAATTCGAGTATAATGGCTCATTAAACCATGGAACTGGAGTGCGTATCGTCAGTGGCCTATGTTTATGGTCACATTAGTGTCTTTTCTCTGGCTATTAGATATTTTAGGGAAACCACATTTTACTTAATCATTTATAAAAGAATAATGAAGTCATCCACATATATTTCATCATCTTTTACCGTAAGGAAATGCTATTCATAAAATTATATTATAATTAAACTGGTGCATTTTTAAGAGAGCTATATCACTACTCTAAGATATGAATTAAGGAAGAGATGGGAATGATGATAGATAGGTATACTAAAAATTAATAAAAACCGATAGTTTAGTTACTTCTTAGTAAAGGTATTAGGATGAACATGGGTCACGTTCTAATGATTCGTTACGTATCCTAAGTGCCTGTTTGGATTTCATTATTCAAGTGCATCGGTGAGCTACCCGATCAACTTGATATCGTGGCGCCAAGCCTTAAGCTTTTAGAAAACAAACAAAGACTGCATTTTCCGATAAAGGGGAATTCAGAGCTTTGCAAACTAACTAACTTATATTTTTAATATAAACTTCTTCCATAAGGTAATTTAAGGCTTAGGGATAAAGTTAGTGCAATATCAATAAGTTCTAGCGATGACTTTATAATTGAAGTATTTTTTATAAGATATTTCTCTGGCATTTTGCCATTTAAATATTATAATAAAGGAAAACAAAATAACGTTCTTTATGAAGTCTTACATAACTTGAAAGCTTTTTATTTTATTAGTTCAATGTCTTGGTATTAGTAAGTTTATTATGTTTTCAGTTCCTCCAAAACACATTGGAGTTATAATAGTCTTGTCATTATAATCTGTTTTCTTAATATCTCTTTGTTCGAAATAAACATTGTCAACTTTCGCAACTACCTCATTATAACTTGGTACTTCAACAGTATCATCTTAACACTGAAACAGCTCACGCAAGTCCTCCCCTTCACGTTGCAAGTCCTTTATCCAAGCTTCATTACACAGGTCCGTTAACCGGGCACATTATCGCCTTTGAGTAATTAATACAAAGGCATAGCTACAGGCTCTCACGTATTGTCTGTCATTAGTACATTTAAATTATAAACGTGCTCGCCTCAAAGGATACTTGTGTGAATGTGCGAATTAGATTTTGAATATTTTAATAGGCTCTTTGTCGTTTTGTCTGCTAAATAGTTCTTTGAATGGAGTTTCTTATTTTGTCTATACTGATGGTATAATTTGATGTCATAGTACTATTGTTAATTGTTACATACGGCTTATAATTGGTATTACTTTTGACATTGATGGACTGATCTATTTGCTACTTTTATTTTGGAGTTCGAGAGATTTTCCTTTTAAACTCCAATGAATGTTTCCAATGCGTAGATATCATTAAAAAATGCAACCATATTGGCACAAATTTCTCCAAAACGAGTAACTAGTTAAGTAGGTATTTTCCTAAAGTAGTCATTTGGATCGAACATTATTTTGGCTATTGCAGACATCCAGATGGATTCACGTTCCCATATGGGAACATGGCAGGCACACTTGTAGGGTGCCCAAGTAAGTAAGGGTAGAGGGAGAGAGAGAGATAGGTATGTACACCGTAGGGGTAGTGATTCATCAATTGTGCAAAGTGCCACTTCATATTCAGTCCGTTTCACTGTCGCGAACGCTTTGCCGCCTTCAAATGCACGATGATTGGATGATCCGACGATTTTCATTTTTTTTAGTGCTATTGAATATTGTCATTCGATATTGGACGATGTTTGAAGTGCCTATATACTTGTTATTCTTTCCATTGCTACATAGAGATTTGAACTGAGTATTTTTATGATTATAGTTCCGTGTAAATATTAAAAATGTTATAACAGATTACTAATAGAGGATGAAACCGTAGTTCTTGATATTTTTTACTTATTGACTGCAACGAAACGTATACGGAAACTATCGAATAGATGTAGTTATTGACAATAATCGCGTATTTAGTATATAATCTGTGATATTCAATGGGAGAGATAGGGAAAAACACAAAGAGACGTTTCCAGCCAAATAATGTGAAATAAACTTGGACTTATCAATAAACATGAAATACTTTTTTCTATAAAATGAATAAATAATGTCTACTTACCAAAAAAAAGTTAAGGAAGTACCAAAACTCCCCTATCCCACTATACCTTCTTTTCAGCTAAGCAAATAGAGTTAGTTGGATAATTTGACGCGCTCCGCCCCACGGGAGCCGAACTTGCATCTGTCCGGAGATACCCTCGCACTGTGCAATCGCACGTAATGCACTTCAAATTAGAATAATGCAATTCTTATTCCGCTCCCAAAATGGCTACGAATTTGAAAATGTTGAAAAGAAAAAAAAAGTGCTAAAATGTTTCAAAGGAAATTATGTGATCGACACAGGAATCAAGATACTATAGGTAGGTAGGTAGGTAGTTGACAATTTGTGAGAAAAAATAACAGACATAGCAAGATTAAGCAGAAATGTTTAATGTTGACCTCGCTGTGACCTGGCTGAGCCAAACGCTTTACGGCAAACGTATGGCTCATCATGAACTGGTGTTAATGCCACTTTGTTCTTAGTAGGTACCTATCTTATTAGTTTGTAGTAATCGAGTAGAGTCCGTGGCTAGATGAACGCAGGTTAGGGCACCTTATGGCCAGATAAAGTGACGACCTGCGGAACGTGGTTGGCAGTAGAGCTAGTTCAGTGGCATGCCTCGGGTGAGGCCTATTTCAAGCAGTAGAAAGATAAGCTGATGATGTTTAGAACATGCAGTTGTAGATAAAGATGACTCAAAGTCAAAGAATCATTTATTTCGTGTAGGCCTACGGATGTATTTTCATATTTTTCTTCTTAACTCTTTAAAATGGGTAATTGTTCCAGGTTTAGATGCAGAGCTGTACTACGTAAGAGAAGGTGTGGTTAATACTTACGCCACGGGTTTCATAGTGCCGGTACCAGCTCACATAGCGGACTTGGAGTTTATGTGGCAAGCGCTTGGAAGGAAACCGGTGAGTGAGTTTAGAAATCTAGCTTCTGATGGCAGCCCTACCAGCTCTACCGCTATGACACATAGCCTGTAGTACTCAGGGATTTCAGGCTTTCTATTAGTAAATGTTTTTTTGGAATCAGAACAGTAGATCTGGAGATATCCCCTACATACCAACTCACAAAATAACCAACTTTACCTCTTTGTAATTAGTATAGATTAGTCAGTTATGTTCTTACCAAGAAAGAAATAGAGTTTAAAATGTCTTGTCTTAAGAATTTGCGTCTTCAGTTGAGATCGATAAAATAAATGTACCTATTCTCGGCGTTCGGCCAAAACATTTTTTCGTTCATTTTTGCTCCTGTATCTACTCGTAATCAACGAACGAATTGTACGTAGACAGGTACTGTCGATAAAAAAAGATTTAAGCATCGTTAATTTATAAATTGCATCGAAATTATAAGTAAAAGCGTGTTTATTTCTCGAACGGACTTAAAATGTTACAAAAAAAATACTTATCCATTGAATACAATACTTACAATTAAGACCGTCTTAATCACATTACACTTCGTACAATTTCATAGAATTGGAGCGTTTAATTCAATTTTCCGAGTTGTTTATTAAATTTAGCATTCTATTGGGCAAACACTCCTTCGTTTCAACGGCCAACAGCTGTTAATACGTTGGTTCAGTACTTTACAAAGAGTTTTAATTTGGGAAAACAAATGCCAGAAATTAAATCGTAATTTTTCGCTGATTCTCGGATATTTGCGGCTTAAGTGTTTTCTTGTTTGCTGTACTCATATTTAATGCCTTTAGAAAAATATATTTGACGTGGAAACGTGACGTGCCAGTCAGTCAGTCATATATTTTTTTTTTAATAGATTCATAAATGATGGAGATCTCAAACATAAAAAACAAAAATCCAACCGAATTGAGAACCGCCTCCTTTTTGAAGTCGGTTAAAAAACCGAATATTGTTGTATAATTCTTTGTTAAGATTGAAATATCGGAGTATTGCATTCAACTTTATATTGATACCAGTAGCATGCCTATGTGTGCGACTCTATTTAAAAACATTCCATAAATGTAAATACACTCGGGAGCACTGAATCCAACCCACCAAATAAACTTTTATATCTTAGAAACTAAGAATGCTACGTTATTCAAATAAAAAGTATATAATAGACTAATAATTTAAATTAATAAACTAAAAAGAAAGAAATGTAAAAAAATATGTTTCTTGAGTATTTAAAACGAATTAAATAAAATTAATAAACTTTATTGGTTACTCTAAAGTAATGGCATCAAAAAGGCTAAAAAATTACATAAATAATTTTATGGTTTATTGGTGACTCGCACCGCATTCATTGCATTCATAAACTACTTAAAACTATTTACGTAAAATTAAAAACCCATATTGGTTGCTGTAAAGTAATGACACCAAAAAGGCTAAAAACAAAACAAATGATTTAAGGTTTATATCGGTGACCCGGATTCATTGAACCCGAGTGTAGATTATATAATAACCAGTTGGTATGTGAAGTTATTGTTTATTCTGTGAAGCTGCCGTACGTGATGGGCGTAGACTATGACAGCCGTGGCGCCATGCTGCCGCCCCAAGTCAATATCTCCGAGAGGGGCTTCGTACCGACCACACTACAGACGTTCAAGTAAGTACTAGATGCTAAAGGAATTGATAGAGTGAGTCATACTTAAGATGAGGTCAACGTACGGCGCGTAATTTATGTGAATACAACAGGGTTTCAGGGCCCCAAGTCTGCTAACACAATCGATTCCTAATCGAACGGCAAACGCATAGTAACTGTCACTTTTGACAGATATCCCATACAATATATGTCAAAAGTGACAGTTACTATGCGGTTGCTGTTCGACTATGAATCGATTGTGCTAGCAGACTTGGGGCCCAGAAATGACGCGACTTCATTGGCTATTATTAATATCGCTTCAATGCGCGGGCAAGAATAAGATTATTCGGATGCTGAATGATCGATGGATGGACAGACAGACATAGTCGCACGATAAGAGTTCCGTCTTTAATATCTTGCTACAGAACTGTAATACTGAAATTGCTAGTAGTTTTTTTTAAATATATTTTTATTTACTTTCAGTCAATATCGCTTAAGTTTATAAGCTTACAGAATTTCATAGACCTTTCTGAATAAAGCAGTATTTTATTTTCCTTGAATAGTGATACCAGATAGTAAGTAATCAATGAGATAACTTGACACTGAATTCCTTTTGTGTCGATTCATGTCTAAGAATGTGAATGAAATATATCGCTTCATTAACGTTTTTAATTTTAACACAGAAATACTCAGACAAATTAGCTTGAACTTGGCCGCCCAGGGCGCTCTCTGTAAATGCCTTATAGACATTGGCCATAAGCGTTATAAAAAAACAAATGACTGAATGTAGGTTTTTCCTATGTGTGTTTTTATAGAAATAATTTGAATTTTCACGAGTGTGCTCGCTTATGTAGTAGTGTGCTGTACGCGTTACCTCCCCTCCCTTAATATTTGAAAAAAAAAACATTAGCACAGAAATAACTTCTTAACAACTCCATTGTTAAATACTCAAAGCATTTTACCACACACTCGTCCCTATGATACAGCAGTCCAATATCTCTAAATTAAAATATGCTGTATAAGCAAAAACATTAGAGTACATTTTTGCATCAATTACTAAGTAGCCCTACATAAAGATTAAACATGCTATCCTGTCTCTATCTAGGGTGCGATTGCCGTGCACGGGAATGAAGAGTGCGGAGATACTGGTGACGATGCAGCTGAATATCTCCTCGCCGGACCGAGCCCATAAGGATGTCCGGTTGCTGTTCAAGAGGAACAAGATCTGTTTGAAAGGTAATTTCCGATGAAGAATATAGTAGACTAGCTGTCCCGGCGAACTTCGTACCGCCTCAGAATCAAATGTATGAGAAAATGAATTTATTGGCACTCTATGAAAAGTTGAAACAAATCTTTTCCACGGGAACCATACATTTTACCGGGATAAAAAGTAGCCTATGTGCTATTCCAGACTATAATCTATCTCTGTGCCAATTTTCATCCAGATCCCTTCAGCCGTTCTGGCGTGATAGAGTAACAAACAGAACAAAAATCCAAACTTTCACATTTATAATATTAGTGGGATTATTATGTACGACGCTCTTATAGGCTGTTGTCGATTGTTGACGCTTGATGGTAAAATAGAGCAAATACTTTTTCCTTCATGTTATATTTAATACTTAAATATTTGTTTTACGATATTCAACGTTAAATGGGTCTCAATTTAAAGTTCATTACACAGCAGTGGTGAAGGATCATTATAACATGATTCCGGTCGGCTTCTCTTACGAGATTAAAATGTAGGTACCTACTTTTCTGAAAACTAATTTAATGTTCGTTGGGATGTGTGAAAATATTGTTTTTATTATATTATCGAATCTGGATATTTAGCTAGTGTTCTCTTTTAAGTTTTTCGTGCACTCACAGGATAGGCTTTGCTATTTAAATTTACAAATCATTTTGTATAAAAAATCACCACTATGACAGCAAAAAACCCCACATAAACAAACATTTCTAAAGTAAAACAAGCTACTTAAATGCAAAATAAAACTTAATCCTAAGAATAGCGATGCAAAACAGCGGAGTTACCCCACTCTCCCCACAGACAAATCATTTTATGGCAGCCATCGGTGCACTGAAAACACATGAAAGCTAGATGCGAACACTTCCGACGACAATCGCAATGATAATAACAGTAAATTCAAGGGGAGATTGGGGAAACTTTGGAGTGCGTCATAATGATGTATATTATTTTACCGTCCGAATAAATATTGTTTTACTCAATCAACGACCGGTGAATTACCGATAGACAACAGACAATAGCTAATATCTAATTTGTTACGAGATTCTCAATTTGGTTGCTAACATATGGTTTTGTCAGCTCATTACCAAAAATGGCCTTAAACAAAAAAAAGACTTGGGATCCAGTGATTAATATTATTAAATCGAAAACCAAGCGTACCATTGCAAGACCTCAAGATACTGTGAGCACTTTCTGCGTAGATCGGACCACAATCAACAATTAAATATGAGGGTAGCCTGTTTCTAACTATGACACCAGGACGTCAACCACCTCAGTCCTCCCGTGACCATGGTTGCTGTAAAGCAGCCGAAACGTCGGGAACGTAAAAACGAAAAATAAACACGATAAAATCCTTAAAAAAATAGTTTTATTTAATGTGTAGTATTCGCGTAAATATAAGAAATCAATATAAAAAAAAAACTATTAAAAAATTAAGTACCTACCTTGTTTAAGCTTTAGCAATCTTCACCAATATATTATGTATTTCACAAATGTAGGTAATTCAAATCAGTCAGTAACCTTAACTTATAAGATTCATATTCCACTCAATCATCCGAATAAGCAACGAATTTAGATTGATCTTTATCTTACCATAACTCTCCCTTCAAGTTTTGAAGATACACTATAAAGACATAAAACCGTATATGAACGCGTTTATTTACCATAGTTCGACACTTTCAACAACTAAAGCAATAACAATAGCCATTAATATTAGATGCAATCTTAAGGCTCTTAGAATTGAGGGGTGGGGGGGGGGGGGATATGAAACATTCAGTGTCAATAAATAGAGGGTTGCTGGAAGACTTCTCGAACCCTCTATTTACATTGGGCTTGGGCTTGGGCAATGACGAGGCTACATACAATCCTGCAACGCGCTATGAGAGTTTTCGGAGCACGAAACATAATATACAAGATCCCAAAAATAACCGTTGGGGCATAGCGCCGCCCCGCCGGCCTGGAAAATCTTCCCTTTTCCGCTAAAACCTCTTTATGGCATGTGCTCTTACATTTAAATATTATTTGATAATTAAACAAATGTGCTTTTACTTGGAATAACCTTAAATTCGAGTAGGTTAATTCACTGTAAGTTTTGTTTCCTATTACCTATCTAAAATGGCAATTTCAAAGTAATGCTCATTCTAGACAATAATTGTCGGTCGATACCAACACTCAATGTTTTTGCTGAACAAATCACTTCGGCACACTTTATTAGCATGTAGACGCAACAGGATACTCTGGGAGGGATGAAGACGTATCAAGAGGGTCCCGGAGGCGTAAACGTAGGGCTGTCAAAATTTTGCAAAACATTTACAAAACTAGAAAATTGATGGAAGTTTGTATAAGGGTTTAAATTTGGAAGAATAGATGAAAGTCTTCAATGAGAATAGAAAATGAAATATAAGGCATATAATGTTAGGGTACATAAAAATAAAGACAATAGTAGAAAAGACCAGAAGAAAGAAAAACAAAGAGAAGTTATTTAAAACAGTTCAAGGAAAAAGTAGATATCACGTCATATCAGTTGGTCAAGGATGCAGGAGAATGAATGCCTAAACTAACATGCGTCTATCTATAGAACTTTTACAAAATAGGCTTTTCAGGCTCCAACTAAATAGTTTTTAAAATTAACAAAATAAAAATACGGTTAAATCTCGTTGTTGTTATTTATGTATCTATTTGTTCACATATAATTCTTACCGGTTCATAGAAAGTACATCGCCAAATATATATTTTAAACAAAATAGACACAGCGCCGTGCCAACCCTATCCTAGCCCCTCTTTTAATGTGTTTACAAGGCAGTATCGATTGTTCTATTGTATGTTTTATTTGACTTGGAAATTTTCTTGTTCCTTTCTTACGCGTTAACGTTCCATTATTTTCCTTTCCCTTTTTTTGCTTTTTGAAAACCGCGCGTTTTGTTATTGAAAGAATCATGATTGTTGGTTTTGTTGTGTAGTAATTGTAGATTGTTTGGTGTTAAACATATTTTTAAGCGTTGAGGACGGCTTGTAATTATTATTGAGCACTTTATTATTCCGTCTGTACTTTTCGGTGAAGTTTATCGATCTAGCGCTCGGTATGTATCTAAGATAGGATTTTATTAAATTGAAGCCATTCATATTGTAACGTAATAATAAAGCAGATATTTAATAAAAGGGGATTTAAAAAATGTCTCGACCAAAAAAAACACCATGGTTCTCACACGTTGTTCATATTTTTTTATAACTTACAAATAATTTTGTTCAACAAGCACGTTTGTTTCTTCACAAAAGCTGTTCATATTAGACTCGGGTAGACTATCAAATCATTTATTGTCGACCTCCTTAAATTCCCAGAACTTTCTAATGGTAAAAGTCCAATTCCTTAGAGTTCTCGTGTCCTCCATCGCTTCATTGACTACAGAAATAACCTGTAATGGGATAAAGTTTCAACCAATGGTAGTATTTAGGAGTCTTAAGTACTTAAATAACACGTTTTCAAACTTAGCCAACGCTATTTAGTGACCAATAGAGATACCAATAGAATGTTGATAGGTAATTTTAAAAAAATACATTGCTCATCTCAAACAACAAAAATATTTTTAAAATCAATACAATTATTACATGCGCTTAAGAAACGCAGGTTCAAAGGTTAATAATATACCCTTTCTGAATCATCCTGTATAAGTAATTATATACTGGAATCGTCCCCAGTCCATTGTATGGTACCAAAAACAGAAGCGCTGTTTAGTTTGGAACCAAAGAGTTCGTGTGAACGTTTGGCAAAAAAAAAACACTTGTGCAACCTCCAAGCGGGGGGCTGTACCTAACAGTGGTACAAAAAGCTTGCACCAACAAAAGGAAATGCGTAACTAATTTCCATCAATTTGAAAACACTTCACAGCTTTAGGGGGCTGTTTAATAAAAGGTTGAATATAAGTACCTACCTGTACTCTGTTACCCTATTACTTCTTCCCCGCTATTACAACAAAAAGTTCTTTTATTGGGCGTAATATTTCATAAAGGAGGGTGAATTGATTTTCATGGTTGCGTAAATTTGATAAAAAAATACCTGTTATTTTTATGAAGAAATCTGCTAACACAGACTTGTTTTTTTTATAGTTCTATAGTAATCACCTCGTCTATAAATATAATATGGATATCACTTGGTCTGTAAATTTAATATTAAAAAATAAAAACATATATTCATAGACATAGGACACTATTTTCCAAACCGACGCTAAATACGACATTTTTGGAATTTAGTCCTGTCTGTCTGTTCGCGTGAACGTATTTTGACGAAACTTGGCATGGTATGGCTCATAATCCTGGTCAGGATTTAAGTAATGTTTATGCAGTAAAATAAAAGACTTCTCCCGGTATAGTACCAAAACTTAAGTCGCGGGCACTATTAGTGTATCATATACTCGGCTTTGGAATATAAACTCAACAGTCCCTTATGATTTCCGACAAAGATTAATCAATATATAGAATATTCAATGGATTTACATCGGCCTTGATTCTATAAAAGCCATTAAAAACAGTATTGCTACACATAGATGGTAGAGCGCACTATGTCTTAATATACTACAGTGTGACACATAAGTGTGGCTGAAGGCCTTAACAAAATCCGTTTTAAAGTTGGTCACGTCACACCGATGTGTCAAGCGTGCGTGGCGCCACCTTACGCCATTTTCAGCGCATTAAACATGTTTCGACTATTAATAATGGACGTGACACTTCACGCACCTTTTTTTTCTTTTCCAAGCGTAGATAAAAAATACCTTATTCAAATCGTAAGCCCTTTTAAATTTGAGGATTTTGTATAAAATATACTCAACCTACTCAACACTCGGCTCAATCAGAACATATACTAGAGTATAAGCCCATAGTATACTGATATACTGACGACCTGATTAGCTTAGTTGGTAGTGACCCTGCCTTATGCGCCGAGGACCCGGTTGAAATCCTGGTAGGCACAAACTTTGTGTGATGAGCTAATTGTACCCAAGTCATCGATGTTTATCGCGTTCATGACACAAGGTTTTCTTCTACCGGGATTCAAAGCCAGCAGGGTCGCTAGCATCCGTGCCAATTTACGCAAATACTTAAACGTACATATCGTAGTATTGTTTACTCGGTATGGAATTTTGTGATATTGGTGTTATACAGGTTGTACCAGAAACGGTATACTAAGCTTTGAAGCTGAGCGCATCTTTAGCGAATTTGTAATAATTATGTGACGTAAGAATTTGGAAAGTCATTAAAAAAAAACCATAACTGCCATTTTATTGTTTTTTTTCTTTAATCGACCTATTTATCTAAATTTTGAGCTCACATAATGATTATAACTACGCTAATGAACGCAGATTCAAGGCTTAGTTATACCCTTCTGAATCACACTGTACAATTGAAAGAAAACTTATTTTAAGGATTTTATCGCGTTTATATTATGATTTTTACGTTCCCGACGTTTCGGCTACTTTACAGCAACCATGGTCACGGGAGGACTGAGGTGGTTGACGTCCTAGTGTCATAGTTTGACCGGGGTACCCTCATATTTAGTTGTGTTGCTTACGGTCCGATCTACGCAGCCAGCTCACAGTGTCTTGAGGTCTTGGATATATAAACGCGATAAAATCCTTAAAATAGTTTTATTTCAATGTGTAGTATTCGCGTAAATATAAGAAATCAATATCACACTGTACAATTTTAAAGTTCTCTTCACCTTTAGGGCTGTCGACAGTAACCGCACACAACGAAACCGCACGCCTAGCTGGAGATGCGTCACAGAACTCTGGCGGGGTGCTGTTTGCGGCCGGCGGCTGCGCGGCTGCGGCATTGGCGCTGCTGACTGCGGCTGCTGCTGCGGGAACGTTGTACAGACGAGGCAGCAAGGCGAGGCACCATGATTCTATACAGTGAGTTCAACATACGTGTTTCTTTTTAATACTCTATTTTTTTTATACAATACTGACTGCTCTACTGTACTTTCAACGATCCCATATGGTTACTTTAATAAGCTGTGTTGTATACTTGGCTTGGTGAAGAAAGTCGAAATCTAATGATCGTTAGCTGAGATTGACTTCACGCATAATAAATAAAACTAATTTTGCGGATTATATCGCGTTTATTTTATGTTTTTTACGTGCCCGACGTTTCGGCTGCTTTACAGCAACCATGGTTGCGGGAGGACTGAGGTGTTTGACGTCCTAGTGTCATAGTTTGAACTCAGGTACCCTCATATTAAGTTGTTGTTTGCGGTCCGATCTACGCTATTAGTTTTATTTCAATGTGTAGTATTCGTGCAAATTTAAGGAATCAATAATATATAAATACACCAACTGTACGACCCCAAACTAAGCAACGTTTCTAGGTATTATGGGTACTGTACAATGTCCTTGGGGCGATCCCACTATATCCCTATTTATATAGCTATTAAACACAATTTCGTGATCACCACACATAGTTTGTCTCTATCTGGATTCGAACCCAGAAGCCCTTGGTACAGAAAGCTGGGCAATACCAACTGTTCCAAATGGGCTGTTGTGATTTGGATATGGAGAGAGATATGATATCGACCACAATTTTTTTCATGAGAGCCAATGAAACCATTTGAAAGTTAACATAAGTGGGTTACTCCAGATGAAAAATCTAATCGTGCTCAAAACGAGGGCAATATTTTTAGAAGTTTCAAAAGTTTTCGGCGTTCAAATCACATTCAATAGTCAACTTGTTCAACGAAGTTGTTTAACCACAAAAACAAACAACATTGGATTTGAATTAGAAGTTTATGATTGAGTTTTGGTGAAATCCTTCGAAATATGAGAGTAAAAATATGAATTTTGGAATTCGAGAAATTCCAAATTTTATAATCGTATCATAAATGTGCCTAATCGACTACTCAAAACTAACTTAAGTTTTGAGTATTCGGTCGTAGTATTGTATTTCTTAAAATGCGCATTTTATATAAAAAGCTCGTCGGATAATTAACCACATAATCATTGTCGTAGCACATACGTAGCATGGCGTAGCCGCGTAGCACAATATAAATTCAAAGTCATTTTTATTTGTTTAGAATGTCCTTATTTCTTTCAAACCTTTATGCAGCCATAAATACTTTAATGGAAATTTACATCTTATCGAACAACGCGTTGGATATAAAAGCGATACATTATGCATGCCATATAAACTGCCCTTAAATTAAGCAGTAACTAAATTCTTAAGGAATATAAGAGCAGGGACCAACCCTCGACGCGGTTCCCTTCGGACCTTTATAAATTTTTCAATAATGTACCAATTTCAACACAATATCAAGTTGAGGTTGACCTTAAACATGTTATTTGGTCCAAGTTTTTGACTAGTAATGAGGTGATCATAATTTGTTACTTACAACATTTATAAAGTTTGGGAATATATAGAATGTGTTTTTAATACGCAATATTTTTTATGATAATTTTGTAAAGACGCCTGACTGACGCTGAAATAACAAACTCACTCTCACTCTCTTTTCACATAAATTATCGTAGGTGCTTCTGTATCCCATATTCGTCTCTCTCTGTTGAGATAATACGTCTCATTATAACCAATCACTGTTATGAAATTCGTCTCTAATACCTCTACTATAAGAATCATGTAAATTTTGAATCGCCTCAACTTCTAATTTAGACCCAAACCTCAAGCATATAGGGGCCAGCGAACCCCTGACGTGTTTGATAGATGACGCCGCGCAAGGTCTCGCGATAGACAAGCCAAATGTTTTTATAGTTACCCGATATAGCGGCGGCTTTATCACAGGAAATTTGGTGGCGAACGAAAAACTGGGTTATAAAAAGCTATGTGAAACGCGTTAAGAGTATTTTCATTTAGGAATAATATTGCAAAACAATTTTGTATGGTTGAAATAAAACTAATCTTAAGGATTTTATCGCGGTTTATTTTTTAATTTTACGTTCCCGAAAATAAACCGCGATAAAATCCTTAAGATTAGTTTTATTTCAATGTGTAGTATTCGCGTAATATTAAAAAGAAATCAATTTTGTATGGTTGTTCATATCTTTTTAATAAAAATAAATAAAATTCTTTTTTTTTATAATACTTTATGGGGTTAAAAATCAAGTGATGAATGCTAATTAAAGTAGGTAGGCTTCATTGGCGTAGCCGTTGTAACTAACATACTTGATATTAGGTATGTAACGACTAAACAACTAAGCTGACGGAAGACCTATTATGTCGCTGCTCAAACACACGGCATGGTTTCAAACTAAGTAACACTTGTGTTATGAGCCCTACAATTTACTGAAACGACCATGGCACGACATTACAAAAAGATCACTGTCGAAATATTCCAAGATAGAAATTGAACCCGCAGTGCAGTGTCTGAAATAGCCTAAATTCACTCTAGACCCGGCTGTCGGTCAAAGATATACATACATACAAATAAATAAAATTGGAGTGTCTGTTTGTAATATTAAAATAACCGCTTTTTACTAAGTGCATTTCGATGTATACACGGTACATATACCAAAAGAACATTTTTTAAAATTTTTGTCTGTCTGTCTGTTTGTGCCGGCTAATCTCTAAAATGGCTGTACCGATTTTGACGGGACTTTCACTGGCAGATAGCTGATGTAACAAGGAGTTACTTAGGCTACTTTTATTTTAGACTAGCTGTTGCCCGCGACTTCGCCCACTTTTTGTTAAATACCACGCGGACGAAGTCACTTCGTCGCGGGTAATAGCTAGTTATTTTTTTTTTTATTACATTATAGGCAAGTATTTGATCTCGATCTCACCTGATGGTAAGTGACGATGAGATCTACGATGGAGCATACTTGCCTAGGTAGGAAGGCGGCAGTAGATAGAGACGCTACATTCACTAGGCACATGCAGCGCAACTGATCTGACCCGCCATCCATGAACGGCAGCACCAAACATCATGCCGGAACACGGCTAGGCCGCTTGGCGACATGGCTTTGTTCAGTAGGTGGTGACTAGCCACGGCCGAAGCCTACCACCAGTAGAGTTGTCACCTGGTTGGCACCACCTAGGGTCACGTGTAGGGTATCTCGAGGGTACTTAATTCTCCTACGGACGAAGGTGACTCGACATATAATATTAATTACAGCACATCATACACAACTGCAGCGTATGGCAGCCATCAGAACGTGCTGCTCCGACTAGATACTCTCGGTAGGCCACCGAGCTCCACGGGATCCTATGCCACCATAGCTAGCTTACATAAATTTCCTTTTGGTAAGTAGCGTTACATGTTTTTTCAAAGCAAGGCAAATTAAGATGAGTTGTTTGAGCACATTTTCTAATAAAACTATTTGTTTAGGTCAGGAAACAGTGTTCAATATAATATTTATTAGCTAAGCGACTCAGATAAGAGCTTTAAGTATCTTATGTTAGTTTTACTTAAGGTACCTACTTAAATTAATGTAGGTAGTTGAATCATTACTTTGAATAAACCACACATATTCATTGAAATCTTTTCGACAATAAGTACTTATTAGATATGATAAGGAAAAGCATATTGAAAAAAAGAGTTTAGAATTCAGGAATGTCAAAACTACCCTCTATTCAACACAGTCGGGTAAAAGTAATTGGATAACGTGACGAAAGGGTTCCTAAACAAAGTTCTGACTTATACCCGAAAATATATGTTTCATAAAAAATAATGTTTGTGTTTTGTGAACAAAAAAAAAAGAATACTTATGTGGTAAAATATGCATTCTTCTTGCAAAAACTTTCGTGGCATGAGAAGTATCTCTCTCACGTGTGTACCCAACAAATTCCAAACAACATTTTTGTTTGGAGATTTATGATGAAAGTATTTCCTTGAAAATGCACGTTTACCGATGAATTCCATTACACATATGACTTATATTACCTATGTGAAAAAATATACGATGAGATTTATTATTTACAAAAAAAATCGTAGAACGAAATTATTTTACTTCGTGTCAGAATAAATAAGCTTTATTAGAAGTCTTTGGATATCATAATAAGATATTTATAACGCAGTAATGCACCAATTTCCTAGTAGATATTTTTTGGAGCACAATATGCGGGTTGTTTGATACTGAGAGAAAACCTAAAATAATATGAACGGTTTTTAGCAACCAGAAATGAGCCATAAAAGAGAAGGAACACATTCGAATATTGCATCAAATCACTCACATGCAAGGTGTATAAATATGAATCAGAATCAGAATATTCATGTAAACCATTAATTAAATTACTTATACCTTATACCTATATACGTCAAAATAGTTACCAAATGCTAAGCTACAACCTTACCACCCGTTCGGAATGCTGTTCCTATGAATATGAACGGGTAAGAAACTCTATGGTTGCTCTTTTTTAAAAAGATCTTTTAAATTTATATATATAACAATGTACTGCTCGATACATTGTTATGGGTATGTAGGAACCGCTAGGCGGACTTTAGCAGCTGGTCAAAAAAGTACTAACATGAAGTTGTGAGGATGCCAGTATGTATTATAAAAGTTGTGAGATGTCACCAACCTGCACTGAGTCAGCGTGGTGGACTATAAATGTCTCTCTCATCGAAGGCGACATAATATAATAGAAAGAAGAAGAAGAATATATATTTGTCGTCTCAAAACAGGTAGCCGCAGATCTCCTTCGCCGTACGCTACCACACACATTGGGGAGCATGTGTACGCTAAGCCCGAGTCGAGGGTTTCTTACTACGCCGCTTCCAATCTCACACATGTTTCTCAGGTGAGTTGGTACCAAATTATATAAGGTTTAAGAATTATTTTAGCAGGTCCATGGGTAGGTAATACAGATAAGTCTCGAAAAAAAAATAACACCTCGTCCGGATTGTCCTGTGAAAAGTTGCGCGCTTACTCTCTTAAATATTTTTTACTAGCTGCGCCCTGCGGTGTTACCCGCGCAAAAAATCATGTCGATCTTTTGTGCTATGAAAAATTTAAACAAATCCCACGGGAACCATACATTTTACCGGGATAAAAAGTAGCCTATGTGCTATTCCAGACTATAATCTATCTCTGTGCCAAATTTCATCCAGATCCGTTCAGCCGTTCTGGCGTGAAAGAGTAACAAACATCCATCCATCCATCCATCTATCCATCCATCCAAACTTTCACATTTATAATATTAGTATAGATAGTATAGATTTATATTTTTTATGTCGCCAGACGAACACACCAACTATACGGTCCCACACTAAGCAACGCTTGTATTATGGGTACCGTACGATGGACTGGGGGCGAATCCAGTATATATTACTTATATAGATATTAAACATCCATGACTTGGTAACAAACATCCGTGCTCATCACACAAAGTTTGTCCCTACCAGAATACGAACCCGGGACCCTCGGCTCAGAAAGCAGGGTCACTACCAACTGCGCTAATCAGGCCGCTAACTTTTATTTTATATATAAACGTCCCTGATACGACCAACTCGTTAACCTCTTCTTCTTTCTTCTTCTTGTATCTTTACGAAAATATTTTATACAATGGTTGGTACACGGTACCTTATATATCTGGGCTCAGACTACAGCGAGAGTACGAACCAGACGCGTACATTGCTTACCAGACTGTAGCTAAAGTATTATGAGAAGAACGCTTGCCTCGGTAACAAGGATCGCAGCTTGAAACCCCGGCTCGCACCTCTGGGATTTCTGGATTTCATGTGTGAAACTCATTTTTAACCACGACTATCACTTTCTAAACGGTGTAGGTAGTGTAACATCGTGAGGAAACCTGCATGTCTGAGAGAATCCCTCGAAAGATGGGTGAAGTCCGCAAACCCGCACTGGGCCCAGCGTGGTGGACTATTACCATACTAATCCCCTCGCATTGAGGTGAGACCCGTGCCCAGCAGTGGGACATAAAAAAAGGGCTGGTATTATTATTATTATTACTTAAAACCGGCGTGTGCACCGACTCCTTCGCGCATTACGTCTGTAGCTGTACAGTGCACTATCAACAATTTAAACATTATTTAAACGCCTACATCGTTACCAATATTCAAATTACAATACCGCCAAGCTTCGTCTCCCACAAACTTGTACGAGCCACTAAATTTCCCATTATCTTAAGAGATATGGCGTGCCACCATACGCTCGTATCTCTCGACTGACACACTGACATAAATCCCCCATGCGTTACGAATGACCTTATAAAGACATTGCTACTGTCGGTTGTTCCCCGACATTTGTCGGATAATAAACTAGTTGGATGTTGGTATAAATTTTGGTTTACTGTCGGTCCCTGTGAGATGGTGTTTTAATGCGGTATGAGATATAGCAAGAAGCGGACGAATAAGATTTGGTATAGACCAACCAACCAAATTCATTCAGACCTTTCAAATAAAAAAACCTTGTTAAAATTGGTTTATTTATTCTCAGCATTCTCACTGATATACAGAGCAACAGACAGACAGAGGTGTCAAACTGATAATATTCCTCAATACGCTACGTCATTTTACGTAGCGTTTCAATAACAAAGCGTATTCCGTCTCGCTTGCTCCACAGATTTAAAAAATAAAAATAACGATTACAGTATTCTTTCTCGAGAGCAAATACTATTACGTTAGAAGTGCCTGAGGTACGCAGTTCAAACATAACTTTACCTACTCTTTAACAAGTTACTATTCCATAACTTAAGCCGCACCGTTAAAGTACCGCAGATAAATTAACCCACATTACGAGGTACACTTGATCTTTGGCTGAATAACCCCGCAAAGTTAGATTTAATGGCGCTACCCGTGTAGGTGTGTGGTTGTCCTTAGCACAGTGCGATTAGCGGATATAATGTAAGTATACCGGTAATAATTTAGCATGGAAGGTCCAGGATATTATGATGTAAATTTTGACGACCTGATTAGCTCAGTGGGTAACCTGTCTTCTGCGCTGCAGGTACCGGGTTCGAATCCTGATAGGGACAAACTCTGTGTGTTGAGCGCGAATGTTTTTACCCGAGTTTTGGATGTTAAATATCTATATAAGTATTATATACTGGGTTCGCCCCCCAGTCACTATAAATTATTTTTGTTAGTACTTCATATCGATCACTTTAATGTATGACATACATGTGTAAACAGTGTTTTGTTTTTTTTCTCTACGAAAGCAAGCCAGTACCGTTTCACCGCTCACTTATTATGTAGTGCTATTTTTAAAATTTTAGTTAATTTGATTATTTTTCCACGGGAATGTGACCTTTATAGCTTATGGATGGACCTCTTAAAATATTGTTACACCTTTAATATAAACAAAAACATATTAGTATTAGAATGTAAATTACCATTTCTAGGTTCATAATACAAACGTATAAATAAAACACCATCACGCCTGTAACCTCGATCGGGTAGGCAGAGGTGCATGGAAGTGCATCTACATTTAGTCGATCGATGGTATTAGATCCCCATGTAGTAGAGACCGGTCTATTGCAATTTTACAAGGCATACTCTCCCTCACTGCGAGGGGGGGGGGGGGATTGAGCCTCGCCGCAAACCCATCAGGCGTCACAAATTACGTCAAAATAATTTCCTCAAGCACGGAATAAACGCACCGAGGTATGTTTGTCGGAACATTCATTACACGTCTTTTGCATTACAAAGACGGGTGAATTGTGCATAAAATAAGGCTTCACCTCATTAAGAATCCAATTTGAGAGTTACCCCTCCCCCCCTGCAGGTGATACAAACGTAATGCAATTAGCGTTCTTCTTGGGCTCGCAGTATTTAACACGGAATTAAAATGTTGCTAGATGTGTTTTTTTTTTTGGATAAAACTTCCACTCATTCTTTTTTAAATACTTTGTCTTAACGTTAACGATAATTGTTTTGTTTTTATAAAATAAGTTACAAAATAAGGGGCAATTTGAAGCCACGGCTGATTCCTCTGGGAATTTCGGGTTTTATGTGCGAATCTCATTTTGCATTAATTATTATCACTTGCTGTACGGTGAAAGCAAACATCTTACGAAAGACGTGTGAAGTTCACCAAGCCAGCAAGACCAATTATTTATATTTTTATCCAATAAGCTGAAGTTACTCGTAGTCGAAGTTTACACTATTTACAGACCACTTTATGGATAGTCAGTATAGTTTAGACATCTGTTATCCATCCATACTTTTATTTTAAATATGTATCTTAAAGGGTTCAAACATAATGCGTCCTCATAAATTATACTCCTTTTCCTTTGTTACCTCAAAATGAATATATTTCATACTTTGTATAAAGAGTTTGTGTCAGGATGGGTTATGAATGATCACCGTCACCTGTCTTAAAGGTACTATAGAAAAATGTGGTTAGATCAACATCACATTTATTATGAAGACAGTAGACACTATTTTGCCACAAATACAAGAATGTTAGCAGACGTCAATGTTAAATTTATGCAGCGAAATAGGTTTTTCTTAAAGAAATCTAACATCATCACGTTAGGTGTTTAGCCAGTGTGAAGTATAAGGCACATAATATAGCTGTTTTCAATCAACGCTTTCGACATTTGCATACCCATGCCCGGCAAGTAGAAATAAATTTTACCATGATATGGCATTGGGCTTGGAGTTTAAGTCTTTTTAATGTTATCAACATAACTTCGTCTCCAAAGACTTCGACTACACACTCATTTGCCACAATCCCAACTATCCCTTCCAGATAAACAGTAGTCGTTTCGTTATTGAGCTTGGCAAAGAACCGAGTTTTTAATTTGCAATCCCCTTTTGTCCGTAAATTTATCGCCTCGCTGAAAGTCTTTGGGAGGAAATATGAATTAGTGTCCTCGTTGAGGGAGAGACGCTAATGAACAGAGGTGTAAATAAGAAGCTCCTTATTAAAATAGACGGACGGGTTGATACAAAGCCGGCGACAATCTGTTTGCAATCTGTTTTTTTATATTCTGCAGTAGAATAAATGGACTAAATTTAAAGATTGCGTAAGTAATTTTAATTTGCGTTCTTTAATCACTTGTTTGTGTTCCACTACTGAGCAACGGTCTGATATATCCGTTCGTTTTGGGGTGCTTAGATGGCTTGAAATTGTGTAAAAATTTACAATTCCAATGGAAATTTCAAAATTATTCTGTAGCAAATTTATACTAAAAATCATATTTCGCTTTGGACCAAATTGGAAGCCTGACTCCTTTTCACACTGAGTGGTATTGCGCCTGGTATGATGGTAATAGGCTCGCCTCCCTATAACATTGGGGCGAATATACTGTGAATGTAATGTGGGTATGCTGCAGTGCGACCACTTTTCACTCACTCTTTACCTTAACGTGCACATCAAGTAATAAAAATTCCATTCTAGAACAGCACGCAAAAGGACTATCAGCTTTCGTGAATCTAAAATTTTCCTTCAATTTTCGAATATTGCTTCAACGTAGTTGGAAGCAGTTGAGGCTGTAAAACGCGAAGCTATCGGCAAACTCGATTAAGGATATCGTTGGGCGACGTTGGACGGTCCAATGCAATTATGTGCCGGCGCACCTGCCACTAACTGAAGTCTGATGCCTCGTGGATAGTGGGGTGTCAGGTTACACTTTTAATATAACTTGGATATGTCCACTCTAAATAATATTACATCGTCAAGTTTTAAAGCTAACTATGATACGTCTATAATAGATGCAAAAGATGCCGTTAATGTATATCATGATACTCATGCTGCGTGAAAAATCTAATAAGCAACTTTTTGAGACATTATAGAAAACAAGTTGCTATTTTTATGTGGTAAACGCTTACGTTGAAAATAAAACAGTAAAATTAAGACAGAACAAAAATGTCTTAGTAGTTAGTTCTTACAAGTTTATTTGCGTTATTTTCATTAAAGGTGTCTTTAATTATAGTAAACTCACTATTCATTGTCAGAGCATTACTAGTTCTAAGGGTTCATTGTAAAGGCTGATAATTGGATGCGTTCGGATATTTTTCACCTTATTTTTTTTTCATATTGTCCTCTAGCAAACTTTAACAAAGGACCGTGTCATTGATCCCGCGGAGCAACTGCAGTTGCTCACGACGCCTCGCTCCAACATTCGCCTCGAGATCCTGGTCCATGAAGGCACATTTGGCAGGGTCTATAAGGGAATCTTCAAGAGAGGTGACACTTATGAAGAGGTTATTGTGAAGACCGTTACAGGTAATAGAAAGGCAGAGAGTAAATATAATTATGGGAATGAGAATTTTCATAGGTGCTATTTTTATGTGCAATAGTGGTTTTGGATTCAAATTTGTAGGTATCTAATAAGCCTTAATACTGCTCCAATTTATGTGACTATTTATTCTAATCAATGTACCTGAGCAATGTATTAAGTAAAACCACGGTACAACCATTAAGGCAAAAATGCAAAGCAATTGCCTGCTCCTCAGTCTTCGTGAAATTTGAAATATTATTTGCAAGAAACGAGATAAGTTAATAGTTTCATCAAATACCTCCTCAAAATATGAAATTAAGCGCTGCAATTCTCTATCGACGCAATTTGGATCGGTTTCAAACTAATTAAAAGTGTGCTATGGAAATAGGGTGCACGTTTCATGAAAGCAAGAGAGCAAATACATTTTTATTTTTACGATAGCTGGATGGAGCTGGACATGTCTCAGCAGATAACAAGCTTATTTGAAATTTTCCTTAGATATGATATATTCATTTTATGTAAAGTAACAAAATCTTACAATTATAGTACTAATATCGTAACATGATCATATCCGTGCAGTACTCTTAGTATGGCTTTAAATTAAATAAATAGGCAAGGCAAGCACAGCCGCTGTATCATACCAAACAAGGAACGCTATTAGCGTATTTTGGGTACCGTAAAATGCAATGGGCGCAATCTCGTCAACTCACTAACCAGAGGAAATTATGGAAAGATAATTTCCGAAATATATCCAGATGAGAATGAAACCCGAAACCACTTGATGCAGTAAACTGAGTGACTTACGCATAAAGCTGGTGGTTATTTGTCTTGTTTTTAACAATTTTTTTTTCTGCTAATGCCTAGCGGATAATTTGCGTGAGTGTCTTATTACAAAATATTGTTTTAACGTCATCCAACTACAGAAATATTTATCGTAGACGCAGCGTCAGCAATGCAAGCAGCATTACTAGTAGCTGAAGGGCTGAGATTGTACGGTCTGGCCCATACTAATGTATTAGCTCCGATGGCCGCGTGCGCTGAGGAGGCGCGGAAACCACTTCTAGTTTATTGTTGTGCTTCACACTCTTCGAATCTTAAGAGGTACTTTTTAAATGTTCTATTTCTAGTTCGTTTATCTTCAGTTGCAACCTTTTCAGTGCACTTGTTTGAATTCATTCGTCTATAAACTTGATTCAGTATGAATCATTGAGCACAACAACAGTTTCGCCTTTTTGTACATTGCTCTTATTCTTCGAGTAGATCCTATCAAATTGTTTCCAACTTTGTGGACTATGCTAAAATAATTTCAATTTACATGGTAAACCCTGCGTATAGACAGGTGAGTGCATGCACTCTAAGCCACTCAGCTTGCATCATGTGTGTTGGCTCAAGCGTACAAATTTTGTAGCTTGCAAACATAGCCGAATTAATACAGTGTTTGATATTTCCTCAAAAGTCTTTTAGTCTGTTTTGTCCTATATATTAAAGGTATTTGCACCACATAAGGATCAAAGCGCTTAGGTGCTTATGTTCTCGATCGCATTACTTACTTGAAGCAATACAAAATGAACGGCTCAAAATACAAATGGATACTTTTAAGAATTTTTGATAGGCCAAAGTGTATTTCTCGAAACAGGTTCCTAACATCATGTCGGCTAGGACATCAAGCGGCGCCTGCGACTCGGGATCTTGTGGATTTAGGAGCACAAGTTGCATGTGGACTGGCGTACTTGCACGTTCAGCGATTAGTGCATGCTGACGTTGCTGCGAGGAACTGCGTGTAAGGAGTATTGTTAATACCATAGACTAATCTGAAAGGCATGTTGCTGCAAATGTGTTGGAAAAAAGGGAGGTCTCCATGTGGATAAAAAAAACACGTAATAGAATCATAATTAATGGCGAAAGTTATATTTTTCCGTAATAAAGGAACTTTAAATAACGAAATAATGTTTTCAATATTCACTTTTCCCAGGGTGGATGAGAAACTAAGGCTGAAAGTGACTGACAATGGATTATCAAGGGATCTATTTCCTGACGACTATCATTGTCTTGGCGACAATGAAAACCGGCCAGTCAAGTGGATGGCACCAGAAACACTACTTCAAAACCAGTATACTACAGCGTCCGATGTGGTAAGAAATTTGTAACCATTATTTTAGTAGCTTTTAGGGAAAAGATGGGTGTCTTAGCTTTCAGTCGCCGCTGCCGTAAGCCGTATCAGTTTACGATAGGCGCGTTGCATTATTTTTCAGCCTTAGACTAAATATTAACTCCGAATGAAATGCGGAAAATTATGTAATGGAAACACTAGTAATATCTGTCACTACAATTTTATTTTACTTTACAGGTGATTCAGAAATGGTAAGTATATATGCCTTTGAATCTGCGCTTCTCTCGCCCATTTCTAATCTTCACATAATGATCACAAATGCGCTAATCTTCACATAATGATCACAAATGCGCTAAAGAAGGGCAAGTTTAAAGTTCACCATTTCTGAATCATACTGTATCATAAGTAATCTTTATGATTGACTATCTGGAACTTCATGGATTTTTAACTGTGTTAATTAGTGGTCATTAGGAGTGACGCTATGGGAACTGGCAACTCTTGGCGCATCACCATTAGCTGAACTAGACGCGGCTGATGTGGGGGCATTCTTGAGCGGGGGCTACAGACCATCTCAACCACACAACTGTCCTGATGAAATGTAAGTACGATTCAATCATAAACTTAAACACAACATAAATTTGAAGTCCCATGAAATAGACGATATCGACGAGCTGAATGGTGAAGAACTTAATTTTTTTGGAGAATTTGGTTATTCTGACATTGGAATATATTAATATGTAGGTATTAACGTAAAATAATACCCTATGGTCTTCTCAAAAATGTCGAGCCTGACATATATTTTCAATAGAAATGATTTCAAGACATAATATTTAAGTAAGACGTCAATATAGATATCACTCTATGAAATTTTGCTGTAGCAAATTTTTATCATTTTATGTAGATCAATTTGATAATGTAAAGAGCATTAATAATAAAAACAAATAACTATCAAGAAATAAAAGGAACGTGTGATTTTAGTTCTAAGGTCAATGACCTTAAGTTTGGTGCGTTGCCAACATCACACTCTAGTCCTGATAATGCTCCAAACATCCAAATGCATAATAATTGGGTGTTTTTTGCGTGCTACTTTTGTATAATTAAAAGCCTCGTTTATGTCATGCAATTCTAATTGTCACGTGGTCAAGATAAAACTACAAATCAATAAAATCCACGTTCAGGGCTCGTAAATATTAAAATCAATTTTATTTGCTTCCGTAACTATGCTTTTTACAAAATAAATTAACTTTTGGTCGTAGAAGTCTAGTCCTAATATATATACCTAATAATAAATTAACTTTTGGTCGTAGAAGTCTAATGTAAATAACTTTGACTCAGAATTTTAAACAGATTTGAAATGTACAGTATTCTTGTGGTGTCAAGTTTTCATCACTTCGGTGAAAATGCAATTTGCTAAAAGACTTTCCCAGTCCACAGTGTATCGCTCGAATGAAGTCGAGCAATATTGTTAAAGAATGAACTTTGCTTTTTACAAAAAGTTTTTTGATTAACAAACTTCATCTCTTTTTGTTACTATAGATGTTTCGTTATAAATATTAAGTTGTATCCCTGATGAGGTTAGCACAGGTGCATTTTAGAGCACCCACATTGCTGATGGTATTTTAGGCAAATGTAATAGAGGGTGAGCCTATTGTCATTATAGCGGCCATACTCCACGTCAGTAAGCGTAAGATTGAGCCCATAGTCAACTACGCTGCTTTAATACGAGTTCAAGAGATGTGCAGGTCCCTTGACGATGTTCGCCTTCATGTCTTTGACAGGAAACTTCTCATATACAAAAGAGACAAGGACTATAGTTATATTTTCTGTTATCAGGTACGGTCTAATGTCATGGTGCTGGACTCTAGCTCCTCAGGCCCGACCAACTGCACCACAAATATTAGCTGCCCTTCACGATTTCAGACAAGCTCTTAGTACTTATATTTAGATATATTGTCACCTATTTCTGTAATCTTATGACTAAAGATTTTTCGGCGCTTCAAATAGTTATCACTCTGAGATTTGTTAATTTCTTTTAATCCTTTTGGCACTATTATAACTGTGTTTTCTTTATTCTTCAGTACCAAAGTGCCTGCCAAAAATACCGGAACATTTTTTTTCAGATAAGTCGATCAATAGATATGTGCTATGAAGATTTCACTGAGTCACGATTTATTTTCACATTTATTCAGGCAAAAAGTTAATTTTTTTTGTAACCAAAATAATATTTTACATAAAATACTTATCGCTACATATAAAAACTAAAATAATCAACACTAGATAATATTGATTCAGTGAAAACTTATTTTAGGAATTGAAATGAATATTTTTCAAATACATTTTTAAAGTGATATAATGAATAAGTAAATGGATATTCATTTCATAGAAATGATTGCAAAGATTAGGTTAATATATTTTATGAATAAGATGAAAGTTGATAAGAAGAAAATATTAAAATTTTAAGCATTATAACAAAGTATAAAATAAATACTGATTTGGATTCCAAAGAAAAGATAAGATTCTTTGTAACTCTTGGGGAGCTATTATCAATCAATAAGTTCTCTCACTTACCACTAGTCAAGAAGTCGTAGTAGTTACCAATCAATTGATCAATGTAAATAACTAAATAAACAAAGTAGAGTCAAATTAATTTTAAGAAAACAATGTATATTACAATTCGATTCGATGCAAAGGAATTTAATTTTTGATTAGGCAAGCTGATGGCTTTCAAATAACTAATAATATTGATGTTTAACTAACTCTCTTTTAATGAATTATGATACTGTAATTGTACATTAAATAATTTGTACAAACATATTAGACTGTTATTAAATTTGCCACAAACCTATTTATCTATATTCTAAATCGACAGGATTGTACGTTTACGACTAAACCCTGTAATTTTTTACGAGGTTTAAGAGTAGGGCTTACAGATCACGTTGACTTTCGTTAAACGTAATTTAAACCATAATCCCCCACAAACCCTGGTATGGCAAATTTTACATGCCCTTTGGAGAATGTGCAGGTAACATCACAATTTTTTTCTTCACCGTACAGCGAATGGTAATCATGATTAAAATTACATTCACACATGAACTCCGAAAATCTCATAAGCGCGAGCTAGGGTGGAACCTGCACTACTTATTTTCAAAGCCAGAGTTAAACCAACTTTGCCATAATTGCTTTTACGTTTTATTTTCTCAAAGACAATTTTGATCTCTACACATTTCCATAACAAAGTCAATATGTATAATAATATATTTAAAGCTAGTAATTTAAATATGTAGGCTATATGTAGTATAGAGTTCCTGAGGACATGAAAGTCCGTCCAGGCCGGCGAAAGGATCAACACCAAAACAGTAGTTAGTCATGGTATGGCTGTCGATGTGGCTTTGACGAATTTGCATCTTATATTTTTAGATTTAAATTCGCATTCAGATTACTTGTATCTATCTAGATTCAAGCTGATGTGCAATCTTTAAAATTAATTTATGAATGGGAAATATCGATTGCAACTTTAAAGCAATGTTCATTCGTTCGAAAATTCCTCGAAGCTACCATCAATTTCATCAGCGTCCGTGAAACAGAAAAATATTTGTCTATTATACCACAATTAAAAAGAAAACATAGAATATACTGTAATTATTCAAATATATGTTACCTAGGTAATAAAACCTTAACATTGAATTATACATAGTTAAATATTAATGTAAGTAAACAATTAGGCAACTTTCAGCAAATATATTTTGTACAACAGAAAAAGCTTCACAAGAAAAGTAAAATAAGTCATAAAATGGATGGTCATTGGCTAAAGAATAATTGTTATTATAATATGTGTAAGCTCTACTCAATAATAAAAAATGTGTAACTCTGAACTAAGTCAATGTGTGGCGACCATGATTTTTTACAACTGCGGACTTAATTTTTCTCGATTGTATGCGATTTTTTTATGCGTTTTTGTTATTGATATGGATAATTTCAAATGCTAGTATATATATTTAAATATAAATAGTTTGGTTAAATCGAACGCTTATCAACTCTTTTGAATACGAGTTCGACATTCATATTTTATTTGAATCAAAGTACATATACCTAAATATAATATTTTCAGAATAACCCTGTAAATGCAAACTTATTGGATATATTCTATAATTACATGTATATCTATGCTATGTTTAACTGTATTTAAAACGCGTTATGGAATAAACAGGGTGTTCTACTCTTAGGCATTATAATGCATTAGAATTTTCAATTTAAAAAGTAATTAATGGTTTGCGCTTTCGAATTAAGCATATAACTTTGAAATGCTGCTATCTTGAAATCAATATTGTAAAATAGAATATTATAATGTTTTGATTATCTACGTACTATTCATGTTTACTGTAACTATTATTTTGGTTGGGGTGGAGGGTCATATTTTCAGCAATAGATCTCTACTAAGGGATACATGATTCAATAAATATTCAATATACTGTAAAATCGTAATAATTCCTAGTCGATAGTAAAGAAGTTTGCCGTTTCTAATAGTATCGCTAGAATTGACAAGATAAGTGTTAGAATATCGGCTATCCGGATCATATGTTACTTCTCTGTCTATTTTTATACAGTTTTCTGCTGTATATAGTTTTGTGCAATATTGTTACCAACTAGATAAATAATTTAACCCCTCAGTTGAAAAAAAAAACCATTTTATAACAGAACGTATAGCCAGGCAGTGCTTGAAAGAACAACACCCGTCATTTTCAAGGCACAATTTTAAACAAGTGAATAAAATTTAAGTATGTTACTAGATAAAAATGTGCTTTTCCAGGATTGTGTCGTCAGTGTTCATCTGACGTTTAAAAAAATAATAGTGTATAAAAATACATTAAGTAAAAATTATAAATAAAATTAAATGTGTTGGAATATAAATGTATGGAGAATGCCGTCATAGTGTATGACCTGAGTGCCAGATGAATGTGATTTTGTATGTTAAATGTTACGGTGTCTAAATGTTAATATTAAGTGACGTCATTGTTTCAGTAGTATTAAGTGGATGTACGTAATATGTAACCGACATGGCTTCAATGATAATTTATCATGAAGGAAATAAAAATGTTATTTTATAATAAAACATTTTTCAGTTTCTTATTTAATAAATAAATAAATATCGCCAGACAAACACACCAACTATACGGTACCACACTATGCAACGCTTGTGTTATGAGTACCGTACAAAGGACTGGGGGCGAACCCAGTATATGTTACTTATATTGATATTAAACTTGCATGACTTGGGTACAAACATTCGTGCTCATCACACAAAGTTTGTCCCTACCAGGATTCGAACCCGGGACCCTCGGCACAGAATGCAGGAGAACTACCAACTGCGCTTATCAGGCCGTCAATTTATTTAGGATGTCCTGAATTTATGGCATAGACTTCTAGAAACCCTACTGCTTTTTCTGTCGAGGTCAATAATAGAACTGAATAAACTTGATAGAGCCACCTAATGCTAACAATGCTTATTATATTATATTATATTAACATGCAATGTTAGAACACTTTCGTACGTACATTATTTATCTTAGGTAGTTCCATTAACAAACAACTACAGAACTATTGAACGTGATGGTTGATGATTTTATTTCAACTATCTTTCTTAAACTGGCTCAATTTGGGTATGTATAACCCCGACTGACTCTACGTGTATATGCACAGGCGCTATGAAAACCATGCAAAGAACGCGGAACGTTGAACGAGGAACACCGAACGCTCTACTGTTTGCTTTATTTCTTTTGCTAGAAAAAACATAGGTAAGTACATTAGTTCTCCTGGTAACTCCCAAAATAAAAGCCACATGCATATTTAACATAGATATACGATCATATATATGTATTTAACATAGATATACGATCATATATATGTATTTCAAATTGTATGTCCTAAATCTATGTCATGGAAATATCACCTGACCGCAGGATCGTTATAGTCACATGGATTTCAACAAACAGCTCTCCACATTACGCGTGATTACGTCACAGCTGAAAGTTTTCAGCTATTACGTCACAGCTGAAAACTTTCAGCGTGGGTCACGGGCCATAAATAAGGATCGTTCCCACTAGTACCATTGAGAAATTATCAGGGTTGCTAATGGCCGACCGCACCTAGTATATCATTAGATTAACTGCTGCAGGTAACTTTGTTTTTGTTACAACCCTGTGTTATAGACTGCAAGCTTATTTGTGAAAACTTTTGAAAAAAAATATCAGTAGTTTGGTATTTCCAATAAAGAATTTTCACTACTCTTAAATAAATAAATATCGCCAGACGAACACACCAACTATACGGTCCCACACGAAGCAACGCTTGTATTAAGGGTACCGTACAACGGACTGGGGACGAACCGTTTGTCACTGTTTCATTTTGTCGCAATCGAATTGAAAAGCATAGTGTATAACTTGTTTATAAAATCAGCATTTTTTTCCTCGACTTACATATCAACCTAACCTCACCTTCGGTTCGGGCAGATAAACATCTCAGATAAAATGACTCACTTTATGCACATATTGTATTACATCTACTATTCGGTAGGTATATAAAAACTTAATTTATATCAATTAAGTGTCGGTAATGACATTATCTTGCATAGTGAGCTACAATTTAATTATTAATATATAAATTCCTATATTTTTTCGTGTAGGTAGACATTGTAACTCATTCCGAAGTTGAGTTTAATTATTTTCAGCGTTCAAAGCAATTTTTTCTTACTTCATAAAACTTTAAAATATCCAATAATAGCCTTTCGTCGAGAGCTGAAAATATTGCAATTCTCTTTTGTATATAAACAGCCCGCGGGAGGCGGCGCGACAAAGTGGCAATATACTATCTCGACGGGGCTTCCCAAACAAGGGTAGGAGAACGAGACAGGCGTATATAGTATAACACAAGTGCAAGAAAGACGGCGCGAAGTTATTAATTGGGCAGAATTGACGGAAGTGCACCTTGAGCGGTGTTTTTGACAAATTTCGCTTTGATACGACCATTACTTTCACCTCAACGCTTTGAGGGTCGAATCTTAAATGTGACTCGGAAATTTCTTAGATGGGCTTTTAAAAAAAATGTAAACGTTTACTTTTGGGGCTCAAATCGTCGGTGGAACGTGTTTTTTTTTTAATATCATAAAGACGTCCGTAAATTATTATCCCTACTTTTAAACGTTCTGAGACGTTATTAAAATGCTTTGAAGTTTCAGTTTAATTGAATCACAAACATTAACGAATGAGATATACTCTTTACTCGTACGCAATTCGAAGTTGTTTTTTTTTTGGTATATACATCATCACAAACATGAACATATTCACACGTCAGATCTAATATTTGCCAACTCTCAAATCAGTGCATACATGCATTCCAACCATTCAAAATTAAAACACACGAGTCGTAAAACTGCATAAAACAAATAACAAAAATTTTGCATAAAAGTAATATATAAAAAAACTAAAATCCATCCTCTCCAGTTTCAATTTGGATTAAATTGAATTGTATTATGTGGACAAAGCAATTTTTCAATTTTGACATCACTCAACCGATTCATTTAATCAGATTGTGTCCGACATGGCACTTTATTAAAACGCAATACATTTTTGGGCCATTTTTCGTATAATTGGACCTGTTATCCGAATGCACGGCGCTTTTAACGATATTTGTATTGAAAATAGTCGTAAATAATATTACAATGGTATCACGTGTCAAGAAATTATTCATATAATATTAAATGGAAGGTATTTTGTATTTTGTATTACAACAGGAAAATAAAAAAAAAACTTAAAAATGATATGAAAACAAACTAGGTATCAAAAAGACCTTGTCAAGAAATAATAATTATTTAATGTTCTATAAAATAACGTACTGAAAAAAATATTGAAAGAAAAAGCAGCGATAGATAAGTTGGAAGAACGCTTGCCTCGGCAACGAGAGTCATAGGTTTGGTAACCTGGCAATTTCTGAATTTCATAACCAATCTCATTTTCTTTCGCTTCCTAAATAGTGAAGGAAAACATCGCATGTCGGAGAGATCCCTTGAAAGACGTGTGAACCCGCACTGGACCAACATGATAGACTTATAGCCTTATAATGCGAGGGGGCATTGAGGGGAGACGAGTACCCATCAGCAGGACATTTAAAAAACGGCTACTATATTGTTTTTACAAAATCTTGATATTTTTATGAGTTAAGGAACTATTTTGTCCAATCTATCCAGTTTCAATAAGCATCACAAACAATTTCGGAGACCACTAAAGGTGTCATAAAAAGGTATAAACGATGTTATTCCATACTTTACACAGCACAGCCGCTTTTATAGCACATTCGTCGTAAAATGGTGTTTGTGTCGAATATGAAATAGCTTTTATGGAATATCTAAAGATAATAACAAATTTGGGAAATTATTATATACCATAGGTATCACCTTCTAAATCTTATATCATTGATAGAAAAATGTACTCATCTATATAATCATGTATAATGGTAGACATACCCCCGAATTTATAGACGTTTTATAATTTTATTAAACGTCATATTAGTACTGCTCAAAGCAAAATTGTTATGCGCAGTATTATATGACGTTTAACAAAGTTACAGAACGTCTATAAATTTGGGGGTTAGAGTTTATACTAAAATCATGGATGTGATACATTAATTTATTAAAATGTGACCCACAATTTTCATCTATCGTCACATAATAGTTCTATTTAGGGTTTACTTTTTGAGTGTCTAGTCTAGCCCCATCTTTTATTGCTACCTAAAGTACAAGATTTCTAGAAATTTCAACGAATGCGCTGGTGTTTTCCCATCTTGGTCTTGGGGCAAAACTGGGACGATGGTCTCAAAACCAACAAATATGAGGAATCGCAGGAGATTATGGATTTAGCTGATAATCTATGGTCCATTCAAAGCTGCAGGCAACGAGTTGATTTCAGAGTTAAGATGACACACCTTGTTCACATTCTTAGCTAAATATGTAAGAAACCTCGTGTAAAACTTTTGACGCAATGAAAAATAACTTAATCATAGAAATTACAAGTAATTTTTCACTACCCAACATAACACAAAGTAATGGAACAGAACTCGGAAAGTAACATTTCCACAATCATCATCAGTCATCTGCGAGTAGCTCGTACAATGATTGCATGCCATATGTCAAGCATGTTCAGCGAAAGTAATTTAGAACTACTCAATCAAGATAACTATTCAGTTTTTTTTTTATTACATTATAGGCAAGTATTTGATCTCGATCTCACCTGATGGTAAGTAACGATGAGATCTACGATGGAGCATACTTGCCTAGAAGGTACCTGTTCACTCTTGACTTAAAAACACCCAAATTAAAGTCAACGGGGAACAAAGACGCCGGTAGCGTGTTCCATTCCTTGGCAGTTCGCACGATAAAAGTAGAAGCAAATGCAAAAATATTAATCAAGTAAGTGAAACAATAAATACCTATAAAGATGGCGATTATGCAGTATTTTATAAAATACTCTAAATATTGTATAAATACAATGCTGTTGAAATTACTAAGCAAACAACTACAAAATTATTTTATGAAAACATAAACTATTCAGAAACTGTAGCATTATCAGTTCATTAGTGCAAACTATATCAAGTATCTTCTCCAGAATCGAACTAATCGATTCACTGGAGCGAAACAACTCGAGTTCTCGAGACACTGCCAACACTACTCAACGATTTATCGCCCTTCATTACGGCCGAGCCACTTGCGAACCATACCCAACCTTCGCAGTTATCTACAGAACAACCTCGACATTTTCACCTTTGCAACATGTGTCCTTAATGTTTGCCTCTCTGATGTCTATAACATCATAAGTAACATCACCTACCAATCCAATGTCAACTTTATCTTCTACAGTATCAAGTTTAAAGTTGACTGCATTTAATTCTTTTGTAAGTTCAGGTTTCAGGGTGTAAATGTTAGTTTTTGTGTTAAAGCCAACTCATCCGTTTTAGGTGCGAGGCCGTTGACCAACAGTGAACTATTATTATCACTTGTGTTCGGAACAATATACGCCTGTTAAGGGATACTTAATCTTCTAGTTCAGTATACGTTTAGATGGTCTTTTTATAGGGTTTTAAAAAGGTTTCGGAAAGTATATTATACAAAAAATTTCACGCTCTTCAATTAAGATGTTACTACAAAATTTGTTTATTTATTTGTGCCCTTATTTTCTGCAAAGTTCGGAATGTAATGGTATAATGAGGATTATGAGGTTTAAGAATTTCAATGTAAATAATGAATCTGTACTTATATAAAGCAAAGTCGTGTTAGTTACACCATTTATAACTCACGAACGGGTGTGCCAATTTTTATGGTTTTTGTTTTTTTTTTAATTTGTCTTCACCCCGAATAGTAGAATAACTATTAAAACATGGGAAAATTCACAAAAGAAATCATTATAAAGATAATTCCTTATCCATACTTACATTTGATTCTGAGGCCGTTCGAAGTTCACCGGGAGAGCTCGTATTACAATAAACACTAAAGTTTTGAAATTGCTGCAAATTGTATGGTAGCCCTGCAGAATCGAAAATAGTCGTTTAAATTTTCAGTTTCCGAAATGTTGATTTCAACAATACATTTCCAATATTGCTTTATTAGTTGTTAGCAGACTTGTTTACCGGATCGTTATAAAGGTACAATTAAAACTTTCTATTTGCGTCTGTGCGTCTACTTTGTGTTTAATCAAGTCGCGGAGTTCAGTCAAGATATCTACGCGAATCGCTGTTTGCGTTTCATTTTTAATTATCTACATTCGTTTTATGCAAACAAAATGTAATAGAAACAACTTTTACCGACCTTAGTAATAAACGCACGAAATAATATAATGTTAATTCTTAACAATTGTTTTAGAAAATCTAGGATTTTTTTAAAGCAAAAATGTATACACAATTGAATTTTAACAAGGTTTTAAAAAGAGAACACAAAAATTTGCAACAAGAAACACAAACAATGTGTCAAAAACAGGAATGTTGCGCAAAGCTACTGCAGCAGTAAAACATGTTTCAGAAAAAGTACACGACTCTATACAATGAAAAAAAAATCAACAAAATATGTATAAATTCGACCTGATTAGCGCAGTTGGTAGTGACCCTGCATGCTGTGCCGAGTGTCCTGAGTTCGATTCCTGGAAGAAACAAAGTTTGTGTGACGAGCACCAATGTTTATACCCGTGTAATGGGTGTTGAACATCTATATGCGTATTTTATACTGACTTCGTTGTGTACCCATAAAACAAGCGTTGCTTTGGACGTTGCGTATAGTTGGTGTGTTCATCTGGCGATATTATTATTATTATATATTTTGCTCCACACGGGCTATACCCAGACCTTTGGAAGGCTTACGCGGGGACATAGTTCCACCACGTCTTTTTGAAAATTTTTAAATTATGTTAGCCACCTGCTGGGGTCAACTGCACAAAATGCTAGCATAAACAGCGAATTGACGCCCATTATTATAAAGTATTTTACACAGGCCATTGTAACACTTTAATAAAATAATGAGATCAAAAAAACGTTGCGCATTATTTCGGGCTTGAAAGCCACCGGATATGAAAGAGAGCACGGCTTTAGAGCTCACAACTTCCGGTCGGGCCGGCTAGTGCCTCTAAAAAGGTAACACGTGCAGCTTTTAGTTTCTTTGTGCCTTTTTCAATTTGGAGAGCTGCCTTTTTGCCTATTTTCCTTTTGCCCCAGTTAGGCCTATTGTTGCTGCAGCACTAGATTTTAAAATTGATTGTGGAGGCGATTTCTTTTCAGGAAATGTTATACAAACCATTACCTACTGAATTCAATGGCGCCGTTCACTATGAGTTTCACAATCGCAAGGACCACAAGCCCCATAGTAATTGGTCGTGGTTCCAGGGGCCCAATTTTGCTAATTTAAATGATATTACATACAAATGTAATGTGTGTCGACTGCTAGAAACGTCAGATAACGAGTAGAATACCATTACTTAGCTACATTATATTGAAACGCGACTAAAGTACAGAATACGAAATAGTTCTATGGCAGTTGAATGGCTGGTCAGTGGAAAGGCGCTGGTCTTTAAAAAGTAGTAGCCTACCAAATGTCTAAAATCGTTCAATCGACATGCTATCGACACTCCACTGAAGTGTTTGTAAATTAGCAGGATTCAGCCCCAGTATTGATCCGGCACCTATAGTATCGATAGCTCAATTCAAAATCATCACAATTTCAGTTATTCCTAATCAATTTGAAGGAATTGTTAACGCTCTCAATGAAGACAACTTAATATCAACTTGGATCCTGTTACAAACATCTTAAGAATCAAAGTTGTTGAGCATAGACCGTCTTACTACTTAGTTGCAGGTCATTGCCCCAGGGTGGCATGGTAGAATTTATGAGTGGTTCCCCGGTCACCATGCCATCAATCTCGTTTAGTTTCTAATAGCCGGCGCATCGCGCATTTGTCAATCTGACGGTGTTATTAGCACTCCGCGCTGGAAGATGTAGTATAGCGAATGTTTTGGTAGGGACAGTGGCTTGCAAGCATGGGATGCAATGATTGTGGCAATCTTCTCAGAAAGCCTATTTGAAATAAATATATAAAAGCGAAGCCCAGTGACTGACTGTCTGACTGACTCATTCATTAATCATCATCATTCAAACCAGGAGACCTAGGGACTTGAAAATTGGCACACTGGCTCCTCTGGGCTCCTAGGTGCTAGACCGATGTGTTTTTTTTTTAAATTCAACCCCTAAGAGCTAAAATGGGGGAGTTAAAATTTATCCGGAAAATGTTATGTTCTAGTTTTCTACGCGGACGAAGTCACGGGCAACAGCTAGTTTAAAATAAATGATTCGACTTTGACTTTGATCATAGATCCCTATTGATTGAGACGCTATTTATTTAAAAATCATATCAATATATTTATGTAACTTAATCTAATATTTAATTAATTTTGAATCGGTACCAACAAACAACAACTAAGATGATAATATTAAAATATTACTACGTAAACAACCTATTAAAAAGAAAATGTAACGAGAAATCTAATTACATATATAATAGTTTTTGTAAACATACATAATCTATTAACATTATGTTAGACTAGGCAGATTAGACTGAGTTAGATATTTAGACCACATAATACTTTTCAGTTTTATTGAAGTCGCATTTTATTTTAAATATTATTCTTTAGTGATAATGTACTCTAGCCAAACGATCATAAAATACTCCGCAGACCATATCTAACGTGAGCCCCGCAGTTCCGTTATACCTGTCCACTGCACCCGTAGCATTGTCGCAGTAAATTTAAAACCCAACAAAACGTGCAATGTACAGTTTACGAGGGCAGCGGCGTCGGCCCATACAGTCGATAGTAAAATTTACGATACAACCACACCGGTATTGTAAAAGCCAACACGACCAAACGTAAAGTAAGGTTCTCGCTCGGTGAACTTAATTTGTAAATATCGTTGGGTCAGCCCGGCTATTGATATATGTACATACATTATGAGAGTTGTGAAGAATGTTTGCTGGTCGGTAGGTATTTAAACTACGGAAATACGGAACAAATACCAAAACACTTCGATACCAGACAAAAATATTTATGCAACTGTGTTGCGTATTGATAACAGCTGTGGCTCAAGCAAAATCCCTTTCCGTAGTTTCACGTTATCTTTAGAATGTCTCATCCTACTCACACGAAATATGAATAAAAGCGACAGCATGCTTTCTTGATGACGTTACAGTAGCGGTTCCTGCAGCTACAGTGATTTATGTATTAGTAAGCAGTACCCGAGAAGTGCGACAGTAGGGACAATGAATTTTGTGAGTTGAGCCCCGAAATTAGCGGAATCACTCGATGTCAGGTATAAATATGAATAAAATAGATAAGTAGTATGTTATTTATGAGCTGTATAATTATATCATCATCAAAAAACATTGATTTATTAATATTATTTTAGTTTTTTTTTTTGTGTTTTTGTCATAATTATATTAAGCTATGGAGGAAACGGGTCTATTGTACAAGTATTATTTACTTAAAAGGTGACTCTAATCACCAAGTAATATTAAAAACTATTTTAATAACGAAATAAACTAATTTGAATTTGTTTGAAATTGAAATCAGCGGTGTACTCGTACTGTCAATTTTGAGCAACCATGGAGTTTCTTGCCCGTTCTTCTCCATACGAACGGCATTCCGAACGGGTGGTAAAGTTGTAGCTTAGCATTTTGTAACTTTTTTGACGATTCATAGGTACTGTACTTAATGGTTTACATGAATAAAAATATATTCTGATTCTGGTACTCATAAAATAACTGTTCGTCTCGCGATATTTTTTTATTTATATACTTCGGGTGCAAAAACGAATCGCGACTTATTAAATTCATTACTCCTCTCACTTCGAGGCTCCACCTTCTCGTATTTTACCGTACCCTACGCGAGATCAAACGTTGCCATGTCACCAACAGTTTTAGAATGGATATTAGATATCCAAGGTTCGCGTGTTTTGCAAATACCTTTACGGCCTGCCGATATATTGTCAAGACTTCTTCCCTTTGTTCATTCCTTTTATTATGTTCCGCCCAACTTTTACAACCTGTTAACGTGTGGTATTCAGTTTCATTTTTGTTCAAATAAAATGATTGATATCATGAAAATACGGTTCCCAAAAAAAAAAAAAATTGTTTTTCAGCGTGCTTAGTGTTGAATAAATCATTATAATACAAACAATTTGAAATAAAACTATTTTTACAGATTTTATTGCGTTTAGTTTTCCCGTGACCATGGTTGCTGTAAAACAGCCGAACCGTCGGGAACGTAAAAACAAAATAAGCGCGATAAAATCCGTAGAATTAGTTTTATTTCAATATGTAGTATTCGCGTAAATATTTCTGAAGATGTCATTAAGTTATAAGTTAACCTGTACTTGTACTTGTACTGTGACGTCATGCACTGTTTTAGGTCATGTGATATGTTTTATAGATTTTTTATTGTATTTTAATACGTAACAGTATTATTGTATAAAAACAATTTAACTACGAATTTCAGTATCCGTATACTTAAGATGAACTATTACAACGATAAAGTTATATCTAAGCAAGCAAACATACACAGCCAACCTTTATACAATAAAGTGTCATCAGAATAGTTGAACCACAATAAACTCATTCGAACTAGGGTACTTTGATATCAAAACAATAGCATTTTGATAATTGACTCCATCTGCACAACCCAAAGCGATGTGACTCTAATGAAACACAAAATAGAGTTGAAATTGCAGTGTCGGGTTATTAATTGTGTTGTTTACGAGATGTTGGTTAAAGTTTAATTGAATCGGGGTAGTAAGCGAGCCGGGAACGAGCCTTGAAGGGGAATCAACGGTTTCGTCGAGATCACCTATTTGTCTGATACATCAACACTTCTGATGATGTTGATTTAAATTATTATTGTTCCATATATAAACGAGAAGGACGCTATAATCCTATACTCGTAACTACCGAAGCGATAGACAGAGTCAAGTAAAAACAGATATATTAGATTATAGAGTAATTCGTCGTGTTGTCTCACAAACAAATCGTCCCAATGGAACGAGATGACCAATTTCAAATTTATTTATTTTTTTAGTTCCCTATTAAAAGGTGTAAGGTACTTAAGCAATCGTAAAGGTCTAGAATGTAATACAAATTTTGATGCTAAGTCTAGTACTTAATGTGTCTAGATTTAGTGAATTCTTAAAAAAAAACTTTTAAAACATTAACACTTCATGACAAATAAGAAAAAAAGAACACGATTCTAGTAATGAAATGTGTTAATTGTAGACCCCACAACACTAATATGTTCTTTAATGAAACACAGTTATTTAATTACTATATTAAAAAAGTTGCGAGACGGCTTTTAATAAAGCTAAAATATAGCCCGTAATATGCCGAGAAAAAAATCATTTGTTTGACAGAGGCAGGCCGCTTAAAGGATAAATATGAAACTTTAAAAAACTCTATTAAGATTGTATAATGAAGCTTTCATGTAAATTGTAGAGAATGTGTAAGGTCTATATGAAACGACTGAAAGATGAATAAAATTCAACTTTTCCTTGGTTCTTTGATTATCATATTCTTATTCGAATGTGTAAATCTACTTTTAGGCTTTGATCAGCTTTCTGTGGTTGTCTTGAAACACAAAATAAATGAATATAAAGGATATCTATTTTAAAGCGATAATTATGTTGAGCGCATATATAATTTGATTTATAAAAAAAAAACAGAAAAAAACTGCTTTTATTATAATATTATCGTCAGACAAACACATCAACTATACGATCTCAAACTCAGCAATGCTTGTATTATGTGTACCAAACAATTGACTTGGGGCAATTCCAGTATATAATACTTATATATATATATATTACACATCTATGACTGGGTACAAATATTCGTGCTCATCTCACAAAAGTTTGCCCTTACAAGGATTCGAGCTCGGACCTTCGGCATAGAAAGCAGGTCACCAATGATTGCAATAGTCTATCTAATCCTTTGAGAATAGTGCGTCATGTGTTAAAGGTTGACAATGTTAGCTTCAATAACTGTATTCTACTACTGCGAATAACGTTATCTTTACTATCACCTGTATGCCCAAAGTTGTTAGATTGTATCGGCTGTAATATGCATGGATTGACTTAATACTCTTTAGAGGCTTCACAAGTTAATTAACACAACATAATTTTAAATCTCAAGGAAACACGTAACCCCAAAATAGACTTGTAACACAACTTAGCGACATTATGCAAATTATGTAATTACTGAATTACGCTACACCCACTAAGGTATTAAGCACGTAAATTATATGCAAATTGTGTCCCGATCGGGAATCAAGTCGCTCAATGATGTATAAAAGCAGTTTAAGCCGGCTTATGCCAGCTTACAGCGGATTACACAGCTCCGAGGCGGAGGCGTTCATTTATTATGTAAATACGTGACAAATTAAATCCAATAGGAAATTTCCGTTTGACAAATGGCCGGTTGTTCGTGATGTATCGCCGATTGTTAGTTTACAATTTGATGTTTCGGATGTTGGTCATTAAAGCAATTTTTGTATTTACACAATATTTACAACGCAAATATAACAATAAAAAAAGAATAGAAACCTTACCTACTTTATATTTACAAAAAGTGTAAACAATTTGGTCCATGCGGATGGGTCCATGGGTAGCGTACCCAAGGGAAACCTGCATATCTGAGAAAACCTCGAAAAATGTGTGAAGTCCGCCAACCCGTACTGGGCTAGCTTGGTGGACTATGGCCTAATCCTCCTCGAATTATTGGGAGACCCGTGCCCAACAGTGGGACATCAAAAGGGCGGGTATTATTATTATTAATTAGAATCAATTTTGAAGTTCTCCCAAGATTTATTCAGTAAAGTATCACAGCATTAATGATAAGGTCAAGGCATATCACATTTGGATTAAGTACTCAAATACTTAAAAGTGCCGCCAGTGTCGAATAAAATTAACAATGCACAAACAAACACAACTTGTAAGTGAAATTCTTTCAATTTTCAACTCAGATCTCCGTAACTTTTAAACCCTAATCGCTGTCATTCGCTTAGTACCGTATAATTTAGTTTTAGTTTACCTCCGAAGCGGGACATCACTTAATCGCTTAGCGACAGGCAACTCCATTAAAGTTAAGTCTAAACTCCGGTACTGTCATGAAGACGTCGGCTTTGATGGAGTGAAGTAATCTAACCTTACCAATTTTAAGTTGTCGTCTTGAACATATACAATGTATTTATGTAGTGGTCACATGATAAAGCTTAAGCTTAGAATCTTAGATCGCGTATATTGTTGACGATAACCATTTTAAAATACCACCACAAATGACCAAACGTATAAATCATTTGTGACTTGATAAGTTTGAAGCATACTTCGGAGCATACCAATTTGAATCGCACTGACACAATGAGCCCACCAACACTATAACTAATAAAAATATTTTATTGACCTCCTTAAAATTTATGATATCCTAATATTTTTCAATGCAATGTTTAACTAAAATCGGCACACTCGTTCTTGAGTTATAAATGGTGTAACTAACACGACTTTATTTTATGTATATAGATATTCTGTTGTTTGCGCAACACCGGTGTTTCAATAATATGTGTAGATAATACTGCGCCTCCCGGGTCCTTTCTATCCAATTAGGATTAAAGGTGTGTCCTCAGTGTAGGTGGATTTCGTTGGCTATATTTTTTTTCTGAGGAAAATACCGTAGCTAACGTCGTAGATACAAATACTTGCGGTTATTAGATTGGAAACAATACAAGATCATCGTGTCCATTTTATCTGTGTCCCTTCTCAAAATATGACATGGCCAAAGTTTATAGTATCACCACGCTTGTAGTTCTTGAAGGGTTAGACCGCATGCACAATTTTAGTCCATGTTTTGCGGATAACATCAAGTGCCTCAGGCAAGCCCATTTTCATAACCCAGACATGTAAATAAAGTCCAGAATATGATGTTTACCACGCGCCATAATTTCTGGTTGGGAAATTACGGTTGGGCTTGTGAGTGAGCGGCCCACTAAATTAATGTTGCAGTCAGATATTTTTGTTATGATGACGTATTTAATATTTGTTTAACAGCACCGCTGACATTCGAACCCCAATACTAATAGCACTGATCGCGGGAACATCGCACCGCATTAGTGGCTGGCTTTTTGAGACGCGTCCGTGATTGGTTTTTAATTATTTATCGGATTATATGTGTATTGTACGGCTGATGTATTTTGCGTGGGTGAGGTATTATATTTACTTATGAGCTTATATGACTCTGAATGGATTCGAATAAGAATGTTTATTTCAATGGCATGGTGGCATATATCCGTAGCAAAAGTTTAACAATATTTTATTTAGGAAGCAGGAGTTTTAGTTAGGAAGAGCTACGATGCACATAATTATTTACGTTTCAAAATTATAATATAAGACCTGGCTATTCTAATATCTATGGCAGTCGTTAATATGTAAGTAGTACTCAGAAAAACAAAGATACCTCTTAGTTTTAATTCTCCTAGTCTGCGAGAGCAAAGCTGCATATACAATCTATTCAAAAAACAAACAATAAAAACGACCAGCCAACAAAATTTCGCCACTCTCACCAAGTTACCACAACATCAATCGTTCAAATCGAATGTACTAACAATCGATACCTAGTCGAGTGTTCGATTCTCAGATAGTTTTATTCATTTCAGTAGATTTCACGGGCGAGGGGATCGCAAATTGCGCCGCTCGCTCCCGGCGCGGGCGTAATCGATTGTGCTGCCATCTGTTGGCAAAATAATGACTCCGTCTGGTATGCTCCTCCTTTATTTACACAGGGTATATGGAAAAGTTGAACATAATAATTTGATAGACATTTGAAGTTGGGAACGTTATTTTATATTTGATATGCGGAATGGGAATATATACGAGTACGTGCAATATATCTGCGGCTCAATTCTGCTAATTTACACACGCTTCAGTGGAGTGTCGAGTGAATTTTAGTCATTTAGTAGTCTACTAGTTGTTTAAGACCAGCGGCTTTCCACTGACCAGCTATTCAACTGCCATAGAACTATTTCGTATCCTGGACTTCAGTCGTGTATCAATATAATGTAGCTAAGTTATGGTATTCTACACGTTATCTGACATATATTTTAAATTCATTTTAACTAATTTGCAATTATTTTTTGGCAAACCAACACTTTTTATTGTCTTTTTTTTTGGGACTAGGCCCGCCACACACTCCCACCACTGCTACTTCTGTAAGCCAGGAGCTACAGTGGCGTCCAATGAAGTTCTATTGTATGATTTTTTTTTAATCCCAGAAGCTTCTTAATTTCTAATCCAAAATCCTTGCATATACTACCGGAAGCGTCGCAGAAGACCAAAAGCCGGCCATAATGAAACTATTTATCTCTTGAACGCACTGATCGGCGGCATTCCCCGGGACCCTTCGGTGTATTGCGAAGACCGATTACAACGACACCTAGCGAATAACCCTTTATTTACGGGGATTATCTTTATCTGACACAAATCTGTATTTGACACAAAATGGAAGGTGAAAATTGAAAAATTTTCAGGGTACGTAGAATGCTAATATTGCCCAGTCACAGTTTGGGTGCTGAGAAAATTCGTTTCTGACAGTTCGTGTGTTATCGTAATCATTTCGTAAGAATACTACAATATCATCAAAAATACTAAAATATCCTCAATATTGTTGTATTTTTATCGTTTACATATTTGCTCTGCGGACACAGAAATTAATTCATCAAATCAAAATATATAATTACGAGTATGTGAACTTACAAGAAACGACTTAGACGATCAAAATTGTATTAATGTTTGGAACGCAATCTCTCGGCGGCCGAACAGTAGTTCAGTAAAACATTTCAAATCAAACGTGTAAAATTATTACCGGTCCAATCAAACGCGTCGCAGACGGAGGTGAGGGGATGAGTTGTCAAATTGATGTTTAATTAACTCATTGCTTGACTCGTCGCTGGGTGATCAAAGCACTTTGATGTTTTCTGGGTCGCCGGCTTTTCACGTCTCCAAGGAGCAGAGGGTGGCTTAAACGTAACGATCTTGGAACAATTTTGAAGAGATTCTTGTTCTGAAATAGAATTATGTTTTGAACTTTTGTAAGTAATATAATAATGATATCGCCAGACGAACACATCAAATATACGGCCCACACTAAGCAAACGTTAGTATTATGGCAAATCCAGTATTTAATACTTAAATAGATGCTAAACATTCGTGCTCATCACAAAAAGTTTGTCCCTACCGGAATTCAAACCCGGGACCTTCAACACAGAGAGTACCCACTGAGCTAATCAGGTCATCAGTATGTAAAATGATTGGTAGATAGTTTTTTTTAAAACTATCTAAATTTCAAACTTACTGTAAGGTCCAATTTGGTTTTCTGGAACAGTATGCACTATCAAACATACGCCATTATTTTGTAGACAAAAAACTCTTTACACTATTACTTATTGGTACCTACTTGAAGTATGAAACTACAGACTATTTATTGCTATTGTTATTTTTTTATATATGAAGCCACAGACGATCGTTATAGCAATTTAGTTAAAGCATTGAAATAAATCATTTTTTACGGATTTTGTCGCGTTTATTTTATGTTTTTACGTTCCCGACGTTTTGGCTGTTTTACAGCAACCATGGTCACGGGAGGACTTGAGGTGTTAGACTTCCTAGTGGCATAGTTTGAACTGGGGTACCCTCATAATGTTTTTTGTGGTCTGATCTACGCAGAAAGTGCTCAGTGTCTTGAGGTCTTGCAATGGTGAGCTTGGTTTTGGATTTAATTATATTAATTACTCAAGCCGAAATCGGTGGTAGCACTCAGCCATCTTTCCTATTGAAATAAGGATGTTCTTTTAATTTAAATGGCCTCACGTACCATCCTTGGTCGGAATCGGTGTTCTTTTGCGAGGATCTGCGCTTGATCAAATCTGATATAATGGCGGGTGCGATTCTGTACATGTTCACAGATTGCAGACTTCGATACTACTCATAGTATAATTATAGAACTACCAACTTCCTTTGCCAATTCACAATTTCCACCCCAAATACACCAGTTCCTCACTTCCCGTTGGCACAAATAACAAAACTATCTACAGATTTAAAGAATGGCCCCAGTAAACACAATATATCTTAATCTGAGTGGGGCCAGGTTGCGGTGGGACCTAATTAAGTAATTCCTTCCGTTCGTCCGACGGAGCTTTTACTTAATGACAATTTAATGCTTCGGACTGCACCCGCAAAGTGTTTATCTCGGTCTGTTTCTATTCTCGTACCGTACATTTCAATCTGTCAAGTTGTACAGGCTTTATTTATTTTTTTATATTTCTTTAAACAGTACAGTACGGAATTAGGGCAATTGGTGAAGTAGAGACTTGTTTACTATCATATACATCTGTAACTGGGATGTATAATCTTAATATATATAAATTACGTGTCACGGTGTTTAAATAAAATTTTTCACACTGTGTGCAGTTTTATCCAACTTGAAAGATAGGATAGTTTATATCTCAATTTATTTTATATGGCAAAATAACGTTTGCCGAGTCAGCTAGTGTTATATAAAACAAATGGTGCAATAGGCTTTGGGACCGTATCTGAATCCAAAACATTGTTTTTTTAGGCTTGTCGTCTGTTTTTAGTATGTTTAAGAATGAGACACGAGATTTTTACTATGGGCAGCCTTTGGGTTGGTCATCATTGGATAATGTCACCATGCTGTGGCTATTGGGGTCGAGCAACAGAGCATAACCGATGTCTGTGCAGGCGAAACCGCGGACAAATGCTGGTACATTTAAAACTTAACGTAACGATGTCTTGTTTTTTTTTTGCGTTGACTGAGTTGTTCTTGTCGCTTATTCAACTTTTCAGACCATAGTCCATCTATCTAGGCCAGTGCGGGCCTGAAATAGGTGGACTTGAGACCTGTCTTAAGCAGTGGGAAATTAAAAATAAGGTCGGCACGCCTACCAATCAGTAATTAGGCAGCAACAAAATTTTCCAACTTTCATTTTGTCCTCATCACTGGCAAAATTATACAAAATATTATAAACTTTTACTCGTTAAAAAATATGAAACGCCCAGTATTTTTTTTTCTTCTGATTATCACTAATTACAACAGGGAGTCGGTCGTTTGTGAAAATTTTCAAACGAGATCCAGGGGTGGGGGGTCACGGTTCAATAACCTCAAATACAGACGTGACGATGGAAATTTAGTTCTTTTTTTAAGCAATGACAATTTTTATAGCCTTGTTTTGATGATTTCTCCCCGATCATAATGTATTCGTTACTTTTTTTTATCGCGTGTAATATAAGTTCAAACATATTATAAAAGTAAAAACTCTTAGCTTATCACAAAAAAATGCGTGAAACCGTTTGCTTTTGCAGAAATAATTACTTTGATAATAATATAATGGTAACAAAGATTTAGCAATGGTGATGAAGGAAAAGCCAATAAACAGATTTCCATAAAGTGTTATTAGATAAGATAGCCCCAGCGATGCTGCCGTGCTCCGGCATGATGTTCGGAGTTGCCATTCATGGATGGCGGGTCAGATCAGTTGCACTGCATGTGCCTAGTGAATGTAGCGTCTCTATCTACTGCCGCCTTCCTACCTAGGCAAGTATGCTCCATTGTAGATCTCATCGTCACTTACCATCAGGTGAGATCGAGATCAAATACTTGCCTATAATGTAATAAAAAAAAAAAGAACAAAGGATACGTCTATAGGTAGAGTTTAGAGTTTTCTATAACAATTTAAAACCTTAATTCATAGGTACTAAAGTATAAATCACCATCTTACTACCCTCACCTTTGACCACATATTTGAAGCATTAATAGGACCATGTTCCATACTCTTACGTCTGACATACCCAAACAAGGGTAGTTCAATTGATGAATCACTATCACCCCTCAGTACTAGGGTGGCTGTTTGTACTGTCATCTGATACGGTGACGACTTAATGTAGTAATTGTGTGGGGCTATATTTGGTAGCAACCACACCATACGAGGAGCTGAAAATATATTGATGGTTGGAAAATCGATTTCGCATATCTGGTAGTCTAGAAATTAAATAATAATAATTTAATAATGCCAGAAGAACACACCAACTATACGGTCCCATACTAAGCAACGCTTGTATCTGGGTACCGCACAATGGACTGAGGGTGAACTTAGTATATAATACTTATATAGATATTATACGTCCATGTCTCGAGTACAAACATACGTGCTCATCACACAAAGATTGTCCCTACCAGGATTCGAACCCGGGACCCGCGGCACAGTAAGCAGGGTCAGTGCCAATTGCGCTAATCAGGCTGTCCTTATAATTATATTGTTAGTCTAGAAAACGTTGGTAAGGGTGCTAATTATGGCCCTAATTTATATTCCCCGGGATTAAATTAATTATACCTAAGTACTAATTGTAATGTTGCATTGCAAATATATATATATATTTTTTATACATTATAGGCAAGTATTTGATCTCGATCTCACCTGATGGTTAGTGACGATGAGATCTACGATGGAGCATACTTGCCTAGGTAGGAAGGCGGCAGTAGATCGAGACGCTACATTCACTAGGCACATGCAGCGCAACTGATCTGGTGGCACAACGGAGCTTGGTGACATGGCTTTGTTCAGTGGGTGGTGACTAACCACGGCCGAAGCCTACCACCAGTAGAGTTGCCACCTAGTTGGCACCACCCAGGGTCACGTGTAGGGTATTTCGAGGGTACTTAATTGTCCTACGGACGAAGGTGACTCGACCCCAAAAACATATGCCCATATATATATGCCCATTTATAAGATTACAAAACAATAATATTTAAAATTGGTGCAACAAGAATTTTTGCCTGTGTGTGTGTATCACACACACGGACAAAAAAAACAGATAAAAACAACTAAAAACTCCGGTGAATCTTAAATTTCAACTCCAATCTAAAGTATTAAACTTTATTTACTTAGAATAACAAACTTTAGCCCGTCAGAATGAATTTCAAACAAGTAAATTGTAGAGTTCCGCCTTCAAGGAATCTTTAGAGTGCCAAGTGCTGCAGCAGTGACCTAGATATCCTCGAAACAGACTACACGATTTTAAACCTTGCTGCTCGAAGACAGAGCTCTATATTCTTTGTTAGACTGTAATGATATAATCTGTTTCGGTGCAAGCAAATGTCGCCTTGGCAAATATCATTATCGTTGGTCCACAACATGGGCACTCCCACAGAGGTTTAAGATAGCCACTTGGCCATATATTTTAAAAGAGTATGTTAAGAGTGCGCTTAGCGTAGTGAGAAGCAGGTTCGACGTAGATAGTCCATACTTTTACTGAAGTAGGAATAAAGAGGCAGAAAAATTATATAATATTTATATTAAGGCTCTGTATTTCTCACGTAGTATCATTGTAACTAAATCTGCAACATTATAAATAAAATATCGCCAGACGAACACACCAACTATACGGTCCCACACTAAGCAACGCTTGTATTATGGGTTCCGTACTATGGAATGAGGGCGAACTCAGTATATAATACTTATATAGATACTAAATATCAATGACTCGGGTACAAATATTCGTGCTCATCACACAAGGTTGGTTCCAATCAGGATTCGAACCTGGGACCCTCGGCGCTGAAAGCAGGGTCACTACCAACTGCGCTATTCAGGTCGTCAAATGATGACTGGCAACATCACGCCACAGGTGGTAAGGTTTACATACACTAATGTACTACATACATCGAAAAGCTTTTGTGGGTTGCACACACATACATATTTAGGGTAGTCACCAACTAACAGCATAATTGCCAAAGTCAAGATGAGTATACAATTTTCTTAATCACGGCATTTGTTACTAAAGCCAATATAACACGGTTCAACCAGATAGAACAACATTGATTCAAATATAGACATACCTTCATATTTAAACGAATAAAATGTGAATACTTTATTATTTTACGTGATACAATTTCGATGCGTAATCAAGAAGTAGAGGCTAAGCGTGTAATCAATGATCTAAGATCAATGCGTGTTGCATTAAAAAAAAATACATCGGCAAAGTTCGCAAATCCGAACACTCCCGAATGTTGATGTTCGAACCACAGAGTAAAAAAAACGTAAGCATCGTTTAAGTTATCTTAGAAATAAAATGATGTGTATAAACGAACTTAATCATACGCGGGTTCGTTTTGAACCAGGCCAAGTAACCCCAGAGGAGTCAAACTGTCGGCGCGGCAATCCAGTGAAACTTGGCTCATTGCTTTCGCCAGGGACTGGATAGTGATAGTTACTCGGGAATTTTCTAGCAAAAGTTCAATCATTTAGTTGGTCCTTTAGGTACTCAGAATATTATATGCTACAAAATATCATATATAGTTTACAATTCATTCTTATGTTATACTTAATATTAGATAATGTTCGTAACCCCTACAAGGTGGACCGATGATATCACACGCGTAGCAGGAAACCGGTGGATGCGAGTGGCGGAAGACCGCGATGTGTGGAAATCATTTGGGGAGGCCCATGTCCAGCAGTGGACAACTTTCGGCTGATAGTATAGTAATGTTCGTAAATTATTGAACTCGAATAGATTACATGGGTAAGTTATCCACATAACACAACAATTTGCAAATAATATAGATTTAAAATATGTACAAAGTATATGGGAAATAGAGTAGTCTATGTAACGATGTATGCATGTATAAAAATAACTTTTATCTATGGTAGGTAATAAAAAAACAACTCATTGCTATCCAAAAAAATAATTTAACCTAAATTATTCCAACAAAAACCTGTGAAATTCTAACAAAACAACGTAAAAAATAAAATATAAACAAACGAGCTATTATGTTGTCAAGAACCGGAACCGATGGCTATGACGACGGCTAACCACTTCCGGTGACAAACGACACATGAACGTAACGGCGGTAATGAAAAATACATGAAGGTAATGTCACAGAAATGAAATTATATGACGGCAAATAACATGATAGCAGTGATAGCCCAGTTGGTAGAACGCTTGCCTCGGTAACGAGGATCGCAGGTTCAAACCCCCCGGCTCTCACCTCTGGGATTTCTGGATTTCATGTGCGAATCTCATTTTCAACCACGATTATCACTTGCTGAACGGTGAAGGAAAACATCGTGAGGAAAATTGCATGTCTGAGAGAACCCCTTGAAACATGTGTGAAGTCCGCCAACCCGCACTGGGCCAGCGTGGTGGACTATGGCCTAATCCCCTCGCATTGAGGGGAGGCCCGTGACCAACAGTGGTATATTAAAAAGGGCTGGTATTATTATTATATTACAAATAACATGGTTAGTTTAATCCATATAGCATATAAGTTTCAGTAAGGATCTTATTTTTCTTACACTGTGTTTAAACTGTCTATAGCTCCAGCTTCTCAATTATCTGTAAGCTTCGATCTCTATTGACTGAATAAATAAACTCGTAAGTCTTTATTAAGTCTCTCAATTAACCTCGTTTAACTTCCAAATGTTAATTATTCACGACCGTCATCCTGTAACAACGATTTTAAGGCGTTTATTAAAATGTATTATCAATTATGAAAACAAAGTCAGCGGGACAAATTTGCTTTGTTGAAAATTAACCAATTTTGAGTTGATAGCTGGTTGGGTACCTATTGTACCCGGCCGTAAATATAACACATCGTATTTGGTAAAAGGCTATGAGCCAGAGGTATCAGTGACAGAGAAGCTGCTTTACAAAGCTGAATATGTGTTATATTTATTATATATATATATAAATTACGTGTCACGGTGTTTGTCCGCTATGAACTCCTAAACTACTAAACCGATTTAAATAAAATTTTGCACACTGTGTGCAGTTTTATCCAACTCGAAAGATAGGATAGTTTATATCTCAATTTCTAATCGCAAATATTTAACTATAAAAATATTTCCTAGAAATAATGTATATGGCACAACAACGTTTGTCGGATCAGCCAGTTTATATATAAGTACTGTAGAATGTAATGGATAATGCCACATAAAAAAACAATATAAATATTACCAGACAAACACCATCTCTATGTATGGCTCAAAACTTAGTACGCTTGTATCGTAAGTACCGTTCAATGGACTATAGGTAAAATACAGTCGTCAAATAGGAGTAGAAAATTTTCGAAATTTATTGAGACGGAAATCGAACCCGTAGCCAACTTGTAAGCAGTGACCGCAGGTCTACCACACACCGGGGTGAGAATAAAACAGCGGGGTTAGGATGGAGAAGTTAATTATATATTTAAGGAAAAAAATTCACGTGCGGACATAAGAGGCGAAAAATTGACAAGAAATAAAACAAAAGTTTACAAAAAAATATATAAAATAACTCCCAAGGAGATCGCGTCGATAACATTCTTAGACTAGGTGGTAGTAAATTACTAGTTTTTTTTTCAATACCTTATGCGCGCCAAAGTCAGTAGTATAATTAAGGCCCTTTTAAACTGAGGCGACGGGAAAAAATATAAAAATGTCATCAACCTACTAACCAATCTTATCTGTAAGCACATAGCAGTAACAAATCCGTTTTTCATTACTTCCAAAGTCTTATATCATGAAGGCTGGCATATGACGGGATTTTCTTTCAACATTTTTCTTTTTAGTTTGAGTATGCTAATGTCGGGATAAGCCGTTCCTAGTAAGTTAGTTGTTATCAAACTGATGGTACCCTAAGGGTTGTTATAGGTACAATATATGGGATAACATCCACCTACGTGGTTTGTTTTTGGTTTATGTGGGTTAACGGAGGAAAACAAATGAAGGATAATTTTATAGTGCCTAATAATAATGTTTGAGCAAGATGTAGTGATTGAAGTTTTTTTTTTATTTATTAGTAAGGACAACAGGTTAATGTACTTTGATAAATAAAATCATGAGGACTTTAAATTATAGAATTTTATGAGAATATTTTCTAAGCATGTTCTGAAAACACTTCTAAATTTGCATGTCGAAAAAGGAATGGAAAATTAATTAGTGAGTTTGTATGAATCCATATGTTAATGTTGTTTAAAAGCGTATATACAAGATGTTTATCATTAAGATCCTCGTTTGCAAAGCTCAAACGATTTTATTGCGCTTCAAGAGATCCCTGCGGAGACTGTGAAGATTTTACGAGAGACGCTACGTAATATAAATTGAGTGCTGAAACTATGGACATAGATAAAAATATGAAGACGGTATTATATCTTACACTGTTTGCCTTACAGTACAATTTCAGAACGCAAACCATTTGATTGGTAATTGATAATGATTACTACCTATTTTCTTATTTATAATATAACAAAAAAAAATTGTGTCTTATAATTATTTATAAAAGCTTACGGCTTATTGATATATAAGCAATGCTATTTTTAGTTAAAATAACCTTTGTTTAAACGAATAAATTGGTTCATGGATGTTGAACTGTGTTGGGTTAACCCATAACTTAAAATAGATCTGAAAAAAATATAGTATACTTACAAATTTGGGATTAGTTTTACAGTCACTTGGACGGTCCCGGATCGTCCACGCGGACCGTCCGCATCTTTGTCGGCTCGACACAGTAACGGTTTATGACCAAGTTCAAAGTGTTCGTGGTGCCTACACCAGCAAACACAATTTTATTATGCGGTCTCTCTTTTTAACGCAATATTGAGTATTTCAAGTTGGTTCTTTTGAAATTTTCTCGAGTGTGAAATTCGCTTTCATTCCATTTACTTTCAGCTTAATGAAATTTTCAATACAGATCGTTCGGTCGCTATCGTCAAGGGGAAGCCAATACCGCGTATATTATTAACAATATTAATAACTAGCTGTTACCCGCGACTTCGTCCGCGTGGTATTTAACAAAGACACAACCGTTGGCAACAGCCTGCTCGTGCGTTCTGAGCCCGCGGGACGCATTGCAGGTTATTGCTATTAAAACTTAATCAGGCGCAGCGCTGTAACATTGGTTTTAATTTTTTTTCGCGAGATCAAATTTTTATTTTATAAAATTAAAGTAGCCTAACTTACTCCTTGTTACATCAGCTATCTGCCAGTGAAAGTCCCGTCAAAATCGGTCCAGCCATTTCAGAGATTAGCCGGAACAAACAGACAGACAGACAGACTGACAAAAATTGTATAAAATAAAATGTTGTTTTGGTATAGGTACCGTGTATACATCCAAATGCACTTAGTAAAAAGCGGTTATTTTAATATTACAAACAGACACTCCAATTTTATTTATTTGTATGTATATAGATGATAATTTATACAATAAATTTTTGAGTTATATTTTGATTAGCTTTAAGATATCTCTATAAAAAAAGTAAATGGCTCAGCAATTTTAATTTGATCTCTTGGGTAGCGGATCACAATTAAAGCGATGCATGTGTAGTGTTGTCCAATATAATAATGATATATCTTGTATATTGATTTTCTAAATCATTTTCACCTAGGTATACATAAGATACTCAAAATCAGAATATTTTTATTCATGTAAACCATTAAGTACAGTACTTATGAATCGTCAAAAGTTACAACATGCTTAGCTACAACTTTACCATCCGTTCGGAATGCCGTTCCTATGGAGAAAAGCGGGCAAGAAACTCCATGGTTTCTCTTTTTAAAAAGATCTTTTACATTTTTGAGCAGTGCATTGTTATAGGTATGTGAGAACAATGTAGGAACGGCTAAGCAGACTTTAGCAGCTGGTACTAGGCATATCACCTAGGTATACATTAGATTTAGTAGGTCTCTCAGGCAAGGCAAAGCGCTTTGTGAGAAATATTCATTCTGTACACAGAAAGTCTAAGACCAGTAACTTAAAGCACAATCCTGTTTACGTACCGTTTCGGTAACGTAACATCCTTTATCCCTCTCACACCACAGATTTCATAAATAAGTATGACAGTGACATAATTTTTTGAAACCTCCGATGAATTTTAAATGTTTTAACATTTTAGTCAGTTCGGTAATGACCAAACTGTTGGACCAGAATGAGCGTATAACACCCAACTGATGCTGAAAAAAAATATCGATTCATATAAATTATGGATATCCATTCTTCCTTTATCTATTGAACTCGAGCCTAGCCCAGGGCTAGCTTCAGTTATTAAAATGGGGTGACCTATCCCTGGCACCCCTACAATGTAATCTTGACAATGTCCCGGGGCCATCGATTTCCTCTCTAGATTGAAATGGTAAACAAAGGTATTGCCAATTTTTGCCATTGTCTTCTTATTTGGATCCCTCCTTTGCTTTCAAGTATCGGATATTAATTTCTTTGCAGTGTACAAAGATGTGATTTAATGGTTATTTTTTGACGAAATACATTATGTACAATGATTTGCACTTCATTGCATTTTCAGCATAGTGATCCCAATTCCGATTCTGATGTAAATGGCGACTAAAGGAATTAACATCCTAATAGAACTTGCGTGTTTGTTAGAATAGCACCACCCACCACGTATCAGAGGGCTCAGTAGAAGTTTTGATAGTATCAAATAATGTTGTGATCGTGACTTATCAAATCTTTCAATTCGTCTCAAAACAGCGTCTCTACCAGAATCCTGCAGCCTTACTTATTAATGTGTAGAGACATCGCTCAATACATCGTATTTTTATTCGTTCAACTCATACTAAGTGGCCGGGTAGGCTCTCTCCAAATATAAGTTAAAAGTGAATGTTTTGAATGAGTGTGCATAGTTTAAGACCAACTTGTCACGGATAACAGTCGTCGTTTTTTCTTTGCATATATTTTATAAATTAAAAAAGTAACTAATATAAGATATACATTTTATTAATCTTTGGTTTGATCGAAAAAGGACAGAATATACCCCACCGATATAACTGAGAGGAGGTTTGACGAGCTGATTAGCGCAGTAGGTAGTGACCCTGCTTTCTGTGCCGAGGGTCCCGGGTTCGAATCCTGGTAGGGACAAACTTTGTGTGACGAGCACTGATGTTAGTACCCAAGTCATGGATGTTTAATACCAATATAAGTAATATATACTGGGTTCGCCTCCAGTCCATTGTACGGTACCCATAATACAAGCGTTCCTTAGTGTGGAACCATATAGTTGGTGTCTTACACAATCAGCCCAACACACGAGCGACATGTATCTTTCTTTATGGTATTACACTTCGCACAACGTAGGTTGCAAGCCTAACAATTATCCTCAACACGCGGCGCGTGAAAGCAATATGTTTCAGATTACGAAGGACTACATCCAATTATGGTCTCCGGCAAATAAGGAGCTGGAATGAGGAGCGATCCGGGGACTAAACAGCGGAACCAATTCCGAGCTCATCCGTGTTTGGCAAAGTGCTTCGTTTACGGCTACTACAAGTTCTCGATGTGCAAAATCAAACTCGACAGGAGCTACACGCCGTAAGCGCCATCTATCCAGCCATTGCGAAATAGTGCTGTCACTATCATATGATCACAACATATGCATATCTCTGTGTTGTGAGCGGAACATAACGCGCTTACATGAACGTAAAAAAGTATGCGCTATTGTTTAGATACGATACGATTTGTATGAAATACATATGGTTTGAAATTGCAATAATTTACATTGTGTTGGTGCATGCCTGTAAGAAATTGTTTTTTTTCTTACATTTTCTTTTATTTTTAGTTTAACTGCGGCTTCCAGTGCACAATCTTTGACGTGGCGTCACGGTAACATAAGCGTCTTCCGACCCGCATACCACAGACTTCATAGAAAATAATGATTTACTCTTCTTTACTCCATTGGCTGTTGGTGGATTTTTGCACGCACGATCGTCTTGATACCATATTCCGTATATAATTATTCGAGCCCTTTTTTATTTCCCACTGCTGTGGGGCATAGGCCTCCCCTCAATGCAAGGGGGGATTAGGCCATAATCCACCTGGCCCAGTGTGGGTTGGCGGACTTCACACATCTTTCGAGGGGTTCTCTCAGATATGCAGGTTTCCTCACGATGTTTTCCTTCACCGTATAAATGACGTCACAATCATGCCATCGAGAACCATAGGTATCCCCCACCAGCAAGCCACGGGAAGCGGGGAGCCCCGCCGCGCGGCTCTTTGAAACTAAAAACCGGAAATTGCGTCGCGTTGTCTTCCCGCGAAGCCTAGACGCCCAACGTCTTCATTAGTGGCATAAATTAAAACGCTTTAGCTGTGAAATGCTTGAAAAACGCTTACTAAATAGTTATTGCTCACTTTTCCTTGCTTTTTTGACAATACTTGTACGATACGGTACGATGGTGGCCCCGAATATTCAAACTCTAGTAGTGACTGCCATCAGCTCTTCAAGAACTAACTTCTTAGTACGACTACCGGTAACCTAACTGTTAGACTATTTTACAGATTTCAGGCTGATGACAATGTTAAAATAAAAAATGCTTTGAGCGCACTTATTAAGGAGTAGGTAAACTAAAACAAGTAAGCTTATTGCTAATAAATGTGTATAGTTTTGACCATGCTCGCAAACATGCTGCATTTTAAGGAGTAAAATACAATTGTTGATGAAGTATATATTTCTTTATTAATTCTAAGTCATACAGTAGTCTAAGACAAAGAAAATATTCCCACATAAAATTCCGCACAGTCCAGCAATTTTCAAGCACAGTGCAATGCTCATTCCATTCTTAAAACAAACAGCCAGCGCGAAGAGTGCGCGGAATGGAATTAAAATTTCCATCAGCATTGTTTGCCAGGAAGCGGTCCCGTTGAGGTATAGGAGGTTGTGTTTGTCACAGAATAATGAATAGGTATTTATGGACTGGTGTACATCAAATACCTAGTAGTAGTAATAGAGTCCCTAGAAGAAATTTCGGCCACAGCGACCAATCTCAAAGGAGGCTAGACAACTATATACAGCAGATATATACATACAAGCTCAGGAGCACTCTCTTTTTTCTCTCTAAAGAACTCTTTTTTTTCTCTCTAAAGGTAATGTATAAAGTAATTCAAAGCATTGTTATTTACCTACTTTATTTATCTAGGTATCCTGCATTTCCTACAACAACTTAAAGCAATAAACGAGTAACTTTCTACGCCTGGATCTGGTCTTAATGAAATTATTTTCATCGCCTGAGAAAATAACCTTTTTTATAACCCGCAATGAAACCATTCCTCAAAAGTAAACGTCGTCAGCAAAGAAATGTTCATAGAGATGATTTTCGCATATCAAGCATCTGGTTTTTTCCATTTTGCAAGTTTCATCTGAAACATTAATATCGTCACGCAATTTTGAGCTTAATGTTTGAATGTCTGGAAGCGCTCTAGAAAAAGAACTGGAATTTTAATATAACTTTGTTGATTTGGATCGCGAAAATGTTTTTCTACTCATATGTAGGCATTTTTTGGGTAAAATCAGATGAAAATACTTAATAATATTTAAAACGTAGAAGTTTACCTTCCTAGCATATTTAATATCATAGAAGCTTACGTACAAGTACGTAAGATAAATATAAAAGGTACCATCTATGTATACCAAGATAAAACTATGAGTGGATAGATAGATTCTCTAAAATATAATAATACCAGCCCTTTTAATTTCCCAGTGTTGGGCACAGGCCTCCCATCAATGCTGAGGAATTAGCCCATAGTCCACCATGCTGGCCCCTGGCGGGTTCGCAGACTGCACACGTTTTCGAAGGGTTCTCTCAGATATACAATTTTCCTCACGATGTTGTGCTTCACCGTTTAGCAAGTGATAATCATGTTCGACCTGGGGTTTGAACCTACCATCCTTGTCAGCGAAGGAAGCTTCCCACCACCTTGACTATCACTATACATAGCTTCATTAAATTATTATTGAGAACAAAATTATTTGTGGAAGCTTCAATTTTAATTATTATGCTTGATTAGATTGAAATTTCTTAAAAAAAAAATAGTTCTGTCCTAAAATATTTTATATTGCTACAGCACTAAATTCATAGCGTGGACTCCACAGCTATAAAATTCATCAAACTACATTGAATAAAGAATACTTATTTTACCATTGTCCTAAAAATAATAATAATTAATTTTGCTTTTTCTATTGTTCTCAACTCCCTAATCATCCTAATGTTGCTTCAATATTTAAATTCTGGCAGAGAAATCTCTGCGTAAGCATCCGACGAGCCGGCGATTACGTAATGACAGTAATCGCGAGCATCGCAATTTGGCTAAACAGCCTACTTGCTGCCAAACTCCACCGTTCTGCTATTTACTCTCGCTGTTTTCCATGCGCCATGTTATAACTAATTAACTGGATATTCGCTGCCAATTTTGGTAGTACCCCGTTCGTCCGAATTGCTTAAATCTATACAAATAAATAATATTGGAGTGTCGGTTTGTAAAATTAAAATAACCGCTTTTTACTAAGTGCATTTGGATGTATACACGGTATATATACCAAAACAACATTTTTTAAAATTTTTGTCTGTCTGTATGTTTGTTGCTCTAATCTCTGAAATGGCTGGACCGATTTTGACGGCAATTTCATTGGCAGATAGCTGATGTAACGAGGAGTAACTTAGGCTACTTTTATTTTAGAAAAAAAGGATCACACGAAAAAAATTGTAACCAATGAAAAATTTAATAACACAGAATTAATAAGTTATTGTTCAGAACAATAACTTTTTTGTTAAATACCACGCGGACGAAGTCGCGGGTAACAGCTAGTATATTATATACTCGTATTAAGACTGTGTGCTCTTTCATAGTACAGACAACCCCGTAATCTGTTATCGCAACGTGATACTAGACGTTTGCTTAAGAACTGAGTCACAGGATCATTTCTAATCCTAAGTGACCTTGTTCCATGACTAAACCTCAAGGTGGCTAGTCTTGGCTTTTTCGAGATATATAATTTCTCGTATTACATTTTAAGTTTCATCTCTGGTTATACAGAAACTAAGCAATGATTTTAAATTAATGTTCTTTCCACGATAAAACTAGTTACATTTATTCTTTTAACATCTAAGAATCTCATTAGGTTAGCTTAGCGTAAAATAATGCAAGTTTGAAGTCATAGTTGAATAAATTGCCGTGGACAGGGACCGCATTACCATACATTTAAATGGCATTGCAAAGTTTTTAAGAATAATGAAGTCGTTGAATTTACTATTCAGTTATCAACAATGGGATAACAATTTTAAGTTAGTCCTGAATTGGAGATCACGACTTCAATATTGTTTATTGAAAATTGAACTTTTGATTATAATATGTTTGGCTGTATACAAAATAAGCTTTAAATTGTCTTTAAACTTTTTATAACAATTAGTCTTAACTTTTCTAAAAAAAAAATGATTATTTTCTTTAAAGTAATTTTGGTCACGTCATCAAAAACGCTCGGGATTGTTGGTTCATGCGTTGCGACGTCACACCGTCGTAATCAGTGTCAGGTTTTCAATACGAATTTGGTAATATTTGGGATTTAAATGTTTTCAACCATTATTTTTACAAGGGTCACGTGACCCGGAGGCCGCGTTTTGGCGGTACGTTTATTTATTTAAACTTTACCATGGAACTTATGAAAAATACTGGAATTTACAATGAAATAACTACATTTTTAGCATCATATTAAACTAATGAACCATTTAAAATGGTTTTTCAAACCCAATCAAATACTGTGGTATTTCTAGTTTTTAAAACAAGAGAACGTAGTTACGGGCTATACAATTATCGGTAATGGGTACAATGTCTCCCAAAATATCCTGTTGAACAACGATTGTGATATGTTTGCCCCTCGGTTTTCTCCAAACACCACATTAATAAGCGGTCCTTGAGCTACCAAAATTCCAGAAATTATATACATATATCATGTATATTTTCAAATGAACTAGACAGAGGCTCTTTAACGATCATAACCTTTCTGTAACATTTCACATTAAAGCTACAGCACAAAATAAGTAGCCCATTTCGCGATGCCAAAATAAATGGAGATATACACATTAAACAGCAGTCAAATGCTTAACATTACCTTTCGCACGATAAGGATACACCATCATATTCCGAGCCATTAACATAAATGAACGAGCCAGCGAATAATAAAATTACTTTTGTTTTCTTAATGTTGGCAAACTTGGATCTGTTTGAACAACCCGCCGGGCGCTCTGTGGATCGTTATTAAAATTCTCATAGCTCGGGAGTTTTTTACGTTAAAAGGATTGGATGTGAAATGCAGTTAGGTGATGTTTGGTATGCGGCTTAGTAGAATTTTAAATTTTCAATATAGTTGAGTAGAATGTTTGCTTCAAGAATACATACATGCACAATGGACGATAACTTAAATGTTTCGAAAAAAAGTGAATAGCAATATTTTTTTTCTTAAAAATGTAAGAAATATTTTGTCACTATTTCTAAGGAGAAGCCCCGTCCTTTGACATGCCCAAGAAAATTCTCAACGAAATAAAAATGGTCAAGGGCGAATATCCCCACGCTTCACGAATTACTTGCTGCTTATCAGCTACATATGATTCTGTCAGTTGCATCAGCTAACGACTTGTATTTTATTTGTCAAAATTACGAGGAGCCTGAATAAAAAAACCACTATGAGAAAATATATATATTATACCTGGTCTATATATATATATATATATATAAAAGCGTGTTAGTTACACCATTAAAACTCAAGAACGGGTGGGCCGATTTTTATGATCTTTGTTTTTTTATTTATGCTGCATATTGAAATAAAACAAATATTACTGATTTTATCGCGTTTATTTTATGTGTTTACGCGAAAAAATCCGTAAAATTAGTTTGATTTTAAAGTGTAGTATTCGCGTAAATTTAATAAATCGTTATTATCTTACTTGTTAAATATAGGACAACATGAGGGATTTGCATATCTTGTCCAAGCTTGTGGAACCCTAAAATAATTCTAGCAGGAATGCAGATTATGTAAAAGCAACGGACTCGAGTGGGTCACGTCTAACTTTTATTAGTTTCTTGTCCTGACGAGTTGTTAAAACTCAAGCTTTCTAATAATGTAGGCGCCCTTAATTACACCTATTTTTTTTAATGGATTCTCGCACCATGCAATAGACGGTAAATTACAAGTTTGAGACAATTTTTCTTATTTTTTTGGCACAGATGTGACTTAAGATATTGGGATTCGCTAACCATAACTTTATGTAGTATTTTATGTACTAAGCTGGTTTAATTATGTAATCTCTGTCAGGTTTAACGGTATGTACAAAACAACTTGTAAAATATTTTAAATTCATTCGCCAGTTCCACGATACTCGTTAGTTACTGGAATCCACAACTCAATTAAACTTTAAAGACTCTTAACAGTACTTTGATAGTTTCTCTACCGTTAAAACATTAGATGAAACAGAACTTTAAAGTCGAGGTGATAAGGTATGAAATGAATATGATTGAAGGTGATCAGCAAATATTTTTATCCTGGGTTGCTTCAGGCTAAAATAATTCAAGAATTTCCATTTACAATGTATATTATATTTTGGTTTTAATTAATAACACTGTATCTACTCAAATATAATAATTTCAAATACTCAGCTATGATTATTTACACACCTACGAGGAGATTTCCCGAATAAAAATATATTTAATTATTCTTACAGCATCTGTTTCTTATGCAATAAGAACTATCCAACAAATAATTATTAGTCTCAAATAACATAAAGGATACCTTTAGGATAACGAATATATATTCCTATCCTCAATAATTATAGTAACAGAACACACTCCTCGACTTAATTCAAATGTAATTAAATAACCTACAAACTAGGTCTCCTAAGCAACGTGACTGCTCTTACAAATAAAGATAGGGTGCGATTGCTAGCGACTATAAACGTATAAGACTAATAGAGGATTATAGTACGAGAACTCACCCAAATGTCGACATAATTCAAATGGAATTAAATAACCTACAAACTGGGTCGCCTGAGCAGCGTGACTGCTCTTACAAATAAAGATGGGGTGCGATTGCTAGCGACTATATACGTAGTAACAAATATACTACCATTAAATACTACCATATAATTCTACCATATAATACTACCATACAATACTACTATTCTACGAACCCAAAAAAGTATACCTATTCTAATTTAATGCTATGAATGTCAATAATTAAGAATAATTCCTGTGAAACTCAAATGAATTGTTACCCTACATAACATATAGGCAGAATGTTATATACCTTCACCAAACATCATCCGATTAAGAATCTGCCCACCGCTGAGTAAGCCCTGATAAAGATGATACAGTGCTAGTACCTTGGATTTTGATATCAAATCAATACCCAGGTAATGAGTCAGGTCCTCTTCGAAAGCATTATTTCTTGATTTCTTATATTTACGCGAATACTACACATTGAAATAAAACTAATCTTAAGGATTTTATCGCGGTTTATTTTTTATTTTACGTTCCCGACGTTTCGGCTGCTTTGCAGCAACCATGGTCACGGGAGGACTGAGGTGTTTGACGTCGAAATAAAAAATTTACCGCGATAAAATCCTTAAGATTAGTTTTATTTCAAAGCATTATTTCTGTTTTTTTTTATAAATTCACTTTTTTTTCTTGTAATGTAGGTGAGAGTATTCCAAAATAATGTCTTTTGACTTTTGCAGCGTAGCTTAAGTGTGAGTTGATGTCGCGCTATGGCTGACAATGACTTATGCAGCACCCACGTACATTTTGTCTTTCGAGAGTGTTGCGGGATATATTGCTCCAATAAGTAAAACAGAACTATAAGCTATAATGCAGCTAGCATTTCTCTAACCATAAAGTTTGCCATCATGGATAAATGAGATCCAGATGCAATTGCTTTAGCGGTAAATTGTGTTGTACGCTTAAATATTTAGCATGAACTTCGCTACTTAAGCAGTTAGAAAAGAAATGTTTTCCCTTTCCCGCCAACACTGAAACCCTATCTGCCACCGTCAAATCTGTTTCTACCAATTCGCGTAATTTGTCATTAATTTGCGTCGAATTTAATTATTATGTATTACAGACAGACTGGCGCGTAATAGTTGTTTATATTAATTATTCATGGGCTCATTAATATTGGAGAAATTGTGTTTTAGATGTGAAATCAAATAGGCGGCATTGCTTTGAGGAAGATTCGTTTATTGAAAACTTGTGCTCTGTAAAATTTGTGGTCTAAAGTGTAGCATAATTTATTTACAGATTAAAAAGAGATTTATTTTCGTAGCTGTAGCCTACGACGTAGTATGCAATAGCCTACGTCATAGGTTAAGTAAAGGAATGGTTTATACTACTGCAACTATATAACTGGCAATAGAAACTAAAAAAATATAAAAACAAAAACAAGAAAAACGTGAATTGATATAAATAACATAAAAATGAACAGCCTATTGAATTGAATATTCCTTTACGATTAACAACTATAAAAAAATTCATTACTCCTACTTTATTCATTCGCAATTTTGCAAACACTAATTTGACTATAATTACCTACAAATAAGTCCCATAAGCTTCTTCTTACTTGTCCTAAGTCACGCCTACGTATGCAATGCCTATTGTTAACAACATGGTAATCGCGTAAGGATTAATTATTACATGGCCCAAATAAGGCCCCAGCTAGCCGTATAAATAATATCACCCTTGTCATAAAGGCTTATAAGGTGTGACGACGGTGGTGCTAAGGAGTTTGTATGTAAATTTTGAGTGAAGCAAGAATCTATTTTGATGTTGGAAATTTTATAAGTATATAGAAAATATCACAATAAAAGCCATTTTTTTTAATTACATTATAGGCAAGTATTTGATCTCGATGGTAAGTGACGATGAGATTTACGATGGAGCATACTTGCCTAGAAGGTACCTGTTCACTCTCGACTTGAAAACACCCAGATTGTAGTCAACGGGGAACAAAGACGTCGGTAGCTTCAAGTCAAGATAATAGCAGTATTTAATTATAAGCTGGTATTATTACAGAGAAGTATTCTGTGAAAAAGTTGCGTCTGAGTCATTACGAATTCGCCGCTGTCGCGATGTCTTGAAAAGTAATATCACTAAATGTACGGTTCCACAAAGGCGTGTTTGTTTATAGGTGATGAATCACTATAAAATCACTATAGACAGAATGGAGTCATAATAAAAATATTGTGAATTCTTTTATCAAAGATTATATAATATTCATATTTCAAAGAATTCAGTATTCAGTACATTAATAATTAGTCGAGTGAACCCTATAAAGTGAAGAGCTATTTTGCTACTGAAAAAAACTGAAAATAATATGAGATCTCGTTAGCGTCACAGCAAGTGCTCCAGAGTAAAATATAAAATCACAAATCTGCCCGGGAGAGCCAATAAAACGCTCGTGGAACGCCCGGGATTATTCTAGAAACCATTCGATATTGGTGAATATTATTGTTTTTTTTTTTACTACTCTCGACATAGGTCTTCTTCTTACTCTCTATCGATGCACCTGCTCATTTTCTGCGACTTGTTTGGCTGCTAAAGTCTCGATTAGTTTCTAAAAATATCTATCAAAAAATATCGATGGCCAAGTGAATACAAACCTTAGTTCAGCTATCTCAGAGTGTCTTTCCACTTTTGTTTGGGATAAAAGCTAAATTTGGACGGTTTCCAAATTAACTCTTAGCGACGTACCGCAATTATAAGTACAAACTAATACCTAAGTACATTTGAGACCACAAAATTTTAAACCACGCTTAAGAGTTGGTGTGCTTAAAAAATGTTTTTATTTGTGGGTGCGTAACGACTGACCCCCAAATTTATAGACTTTTGTAACTTTATCAAACGTCATATAGCACTCGTTTTGTAACTTTATCAAACGTCATAGCACTGCGGACAAGTTTTGCTTTGCGCAGTACGACGATTTTATATTAAGTATAAACTTTGAATATATAAGTACACAAGTGCTAACTTACCTGATAATACAATGTTCATTTACTTGAGACAAAAAGTGCAACTTTTTAAATATTATGTACTAGTATGTACAACATACTTTTGGTTCTTTAAGGGGTCCGTTTGTTTTATTTTTCACTATATGATATATTGATTAAATATTGCACTTAAGACGCGCAGGTACAGCTTAGTATACTCTTTCTGAACCATTCTATATAAAGAAGTATTCATACGAATATGTAGAAAGATCTAGAAGCAATAGGGCAATTGGGGTCGAGTCACCTTCGTCCGTAGGAGAATTAAGTACCCTCGAGATACCCTACACGTGACCCTGGGTGGTGCCAACCAGGTGACAACTCTACTGGTGGTAGGCTTCGGCCGTGGCTAGTCACCACCTACTGAACAAAGCCATGTCGCCAAGCGGCCTAGCCGTGTTCCGGCATGATGTTCGGTGCTGCCATTCATGGATGGCGGGTCAGATCAGTTGCGCTGCATGTGCCTAGTGAATGTAGCGTCTCTATCTACTGCCGCCTTCCTACTTAGGCAAGTATGCTCCATCGTAGATCTCATCGTCACTTACCATCAGGTGAGATCGAGATCAAATACTTGCCTATAATGTAATAAAAAAAAAAATAGCTTTTATGAACGACAACAATAACTATTAGACGACCTAGCTAGCGCAGTTGATAATGGCCCTGCTTTCTGCGCCGAGGGTCCCGGGTTCGAATCCTGGTAGGGACAAGCTTTGTGTGATCAGCATCAATGTTTGTAAAACTGGCGATATCATTATTATTATAATTTATGTTTGTAAGTATCTATTAATATTTTACTGGAACTAGACCGGAACCTCATAATGGTCCGGTTATAAGCACTATTAATTTAAACTACCAACTTTCGATCTAAAAACGATAAGTTTTATTTACAAGATGATTGATTCAGATGTCGCGTGCGTCGAATGATCGGGGCATACCTTAGCGATACCAATTGGTGGAACAATGTTCATTGTTCATCGCTTGCTCTGTTGGACAAACAGAGTAATAAATCAATCAAACTCACATTGGACATTGTAATATTTTGGTGCCAGTTACAGACTTTTGGCTGTATAGTCTAAATTCAATGGCATTATATTTAGGCCAAAAAGCCTGGACGTGGCATCAAAAGACGTAGGCCTTTGCCAAAATCATTGCCCATTTGCACTCTCGACCGATGCTATTATGAATAGCTTTTTATTATTAACTAGCTGTTGCCCGCGACTTCGTCCGCGTGGTATTTAACAAAAACAACCGTTGACAACAGCCTGCTCACCCATTCTGAGCCCGCGGGACGCATTGCAGGTTGCTATCAAACTTAATCAGGCGCTGCGCTGCAACATTGGTTTTAATTTTTTTTCGTGAGATCCTATTTTTTTTCTAAAATAAAAGTAGCCTAAGTTACTCCTTGTTACATCAGCTATCTGCCAGTGAAAGTCCCGTCAAAATCGGTCCAACCATTTCAGAGATTACCCGGAACAAACAGACAGACAGACAGACAGACAGACAGACAGACGGACAGACAGACAGACAGACAGACAGACAGACGGACAGACAGACAGACAGACAAAAATTGTAAAAAATGTTGTTTCGGTATAGGTATCGTGTATACATCCAAATGCACTTAGTAAGAAGCGGTTATTTTAATATTACAAACAGACACTCCAATTTTATTTATATGTATAGATAACCCCCCCCCCCCCTGATGGCCGGAAAAAAAACATAGTTTTACTAGTAGGGGTAGGGCATGCATTTTTTCATCATCATCGTCATTAAGAAAAAAAACTCAACACTGGCAAATACCTCTATTTTGTAGCCGATTGCCGTCCATGAAAAAGGAAAAAGAAGAACTCGGCAACTACTCAGTGGCAAGGGTCAGAGTTTAATTAAAGATCACGACTGTGTCTATTATAAGTACTTATTTGCATAGGCAACGTAATAGTAATATAGTGGAGCTATAATTATCCTATTATCAGATAAGCAACATCAATTATCTTGTAACATGTGCCACTATATAACGTCACGAGTCCGGTAATCCCAGCGTGGTGGGACAGCCATTGACGGGATTATGGGCACCGGACCGTTCTATGTGGGATTTGTAGGCAAATAAGCACTAAATTAGAGTAGATATACTTTGAAACGTATTATCTTATTAATACAGTGTGTTTTGGGATAATTTGCAATGAAAATAGGTGATGTTAGGTCAAACAAATAAAAAAATATATATTGAAATTAAACTTATTTTGCGGATTTTATCGCGTGTTTTTACGTTCCCGTCATTTTGGCTGCTTTACAGCAACCATAGTCACGGGAGGACTGAGGTGTTTGGCGTCCTAGTGTCATAAAATCCGTAAAATTAGTTTTATCGCAATGTGTAGTATTCGCGTAAATATAATAAATCAATAATTAGTTAAGTTAATAATTTTATTTTTTTAACATTTATATTAACAAACTGAAATGAACTGAACTGAATATAACAAAGTCGTGTTAGTTACACCATTTATAGCTCAAGAACGGGTGGGCCGATTTTTACGATCTTTGATTTTTTGAATTTGGCTCTGTCCCGAATAACAGAATAACATTGAAAAATTTCACTATTTTCTTTCATTTAATTCTGAGGCGGTACGAAGTTGGCTGGGACAGCTAGTTATATATATATATATATATATATATATATATATACTTATTATATATATTTATTTAAAGAGAACAATTAGAAACATCCCTACATTCAAAAAGAAAAAAATACATTTCACATTGGTTAAGCCTTTTTGCCAATTTTCTGTAATACTCAACCCTAAGAATCGTACTTATGATATTCCCACAATATTCTAGCGACAAAGCTGCAAGAGCCTTACAAATCCCGGCTGCCCAGGCCAGTATTGGATTATGAGGAAAGTCGTATTGAATGAGATGACCGCAGACAGGGACACCAATATCCGCGTAAAAGAGATGCAGCATACACAACTATTAAGCCCTGCAGCGTAAAATTCCACGACATAGTAAATAGTTTCTCGAAACAAATGGTTCTAAAGTTCCGCGAGAAAATCAAAACAATATTAAGTTCTCTGTAGATGAGTTTAGGGTTGGCTTTTGTGTGAGGGTAGTATTAAAAAGGCTTAACTTTGAAGGCGTGCGTAGTTGGCCGATGTCGGGATTTTGCGATTTGTTGCTCTTATTATTTTTTATCGCTGCGAGCGAGACGGGGAAGACAAATAGTTTTTTGTTTTTATATTTTGTTATGTGCCAGTGTTAAGTATTATATTAATTAAACTTCTTATGTGCATTTTTATTAATGTCTATTCGTGAAGCAATTGGTTTCTTTCTGCGCCGAGGGTCCCGGGTTCGAATCCTGGTAGGGACAAGCTCTGTGTGATGTTTGTACCGGAGTCATGGATGTGTGATATCTATATAAGTATTATATACTGCTCGCCCTCAGTCCAATGTACGGTACCCATAATACAAGCGTTGCTTTGTGTGGGACCGTATAGTTGGTGTGTCGACTTTTTTTTTAGGGTCACACATTCCAACTCTTAATATGTGTGCCCTTTAAATTAGTTTTCAACGTCATTATTAAGTAACTGAAAGATATTATTGATACTTATATTATTTTATCACACAAAACATTGTTTCCTTTTGAGTGGAATATATACAAATTTTCTTTGAACTAAAAGTTGGTCAGAGTGGATCTACATAAATTAAAACAGAAATTATGATTATCAGCATTGAAGTCTGTTTAGATATCGCCGGTATTAGCACGCGTTCAGACAACGGGGGACAGGCACGGGTACGCATACCGTCGCAAGAGTGGATATGACTTCAGTCTGAACACCTACAAACAAAAGTACTGAATAAAACACACGTTTATTTGAATGTAAAGTTACAAATAACAAAGTTTGTTATTGTCCTGTTTCGTTACAAAATTAATTGAAACGTTGAAAGTGCTTCCGGAAGCAACTTGAAAGGTGTACAAAATGTACAAATCTAAATGTTTCCCAGTAAATAATCGTTGAAATATGTTTTGCGAGATTAATAAAGTTTGAAGAACACTTGAATGTTGTGATTGGAGCATTCGACAATAATATAATTATTCGTTTCTGGAAAAGCGTGCTACAGAGAAAAGTCATAATAATCCTTGTTAGTAATATGAATTCATGTAACAAAGATAATAAACTATATTATTGTTACTGCATTTTTTTTAAATAAAAATGACATTAGGTTTAAAATAAAAAAATATCACAAGTGGAGCACGCCAAATTCCTTGCGTTACTTAATTCCTTTCGAAGCATTTATAATACTAGTGAGAGTTTTTTTCTGAGAGGATTATTTTAAACTAGATGCCCCCCGCGGTGTTACGCGATTAAAAATTATGTCCTTTTTACCGGGATAAAAAGTAGCCTATGTGCTATTCCAGACTATAATCTATCTCTGTGGCTAATTTCATTGAGATCCGTTCAGCTGTTTAAGCGTGATTGAGTAACAAAATCCATCCATCCAAACTTTCACATTTATAATATTAGTGTGATAGTGTGATTAAATGTGACCGTATGTTGCTTAAAATATACATTTAAGAATTAGAATTTTTGGATACTCTAGAGAGTTTTATTTTTTTTCAAACGTCACGGGAACGAAAATCCGTCACCAAAAAATTTTCAGTTCTGAAAAGACCCTTAAATCGTCCATCATCGCGTCTCGCATAGAAATGCGTCCTTTTCACGGAAAAGTGGGTGTAATGCGATGTTTTTCAATGGGAGCCCCACGTCACACGTCGCGGGGGCGAGTCGCACCCTGGTGGTTATTAGCACCAATCCGGAGGGGTGAATAAATGCGAGCATAATTTGCTTATGGTATGTTGATGATATGTACATATTTTATGCATATCATTATGTGTGTAGCATAAGGCTTTGAAGGCTTTATAGTTATACTAGCTGCGCCCCCCGGTGTTACCCGCGAACTTTTACATAAAACACAGTTCCTGTATGCTATCCCATAGGAACCGTGCATTTGTCCGGGATAAAAATTAGCCTATGTCATTTTCTAACCCCTAATCTACCACTACCTATGCAAAAAATCATGTCGATCCTTTGCTCTATGAAAAATTAAAACAAATCTATCCCACGGGAACCATACATTTTACCGGGATAAAAAGTAGCCTATGTGCTATTCCAGACTATAATCTATCTCTGTGCCAAATTTCATCCAGATCCATTCAGCCGTTCTGGCGTGAAAGCGTAACAAACATCCATCCATCCATCCACCCATCCAAACTTTCACATTTATAATATTAGTATAGATTAGGTCAATGACCGATCACCCAAAACAAACCAAAGCACCAAAATAGCATAGCAATGTAACAAACGCCTAATTTCCATTTACACGTCCCCTTATACCTACAAATCTGAGCAAACAGTCCCAATAAGGGTGACAACACACCATGCCAAAACTGCGGAACCGAATCTGATCGTTTAAGCGCGATACACACGAATTTGGCACGCCAGTTGGCATGCCGTCCAGTTGTTTTGGCATTTAACACCCGAGGCGTCGGCAACTTGGCAGTCTTCGTCCGATCGACTATTACGAGTATGCTGATGCGAAACGGACAAATATGGAGACTTCGAAGTTGCGTGTGGATTGCTTATTGGTCAATTTTGGTGCCAGTTACGTTTTTGCGTTGAATTGTGTATTCTGTGCTGTGTTGCCTAAGGTTAAAAATGTTACACCAAGACGCAAGTATCGTCAAGATTTTGATTTAAATGCGTGATACTGTTCTTGCGATATTGCGAGACATGTCTTATACTTTGAGCAACATTTATTTTGGGAGCAGTTTAGTTAACTAAAGACCATATTTAGATTAGATACAATAATACGAAAATTTATCAAGTTATTGTATATCCATACTATCTATACTAATATTATAAATGTGAAAGTTTGGATGGATGGATGTTTGTTACTCAATCACGCCAAAACGGCTTAACGGATCTGGATGAAATTTGGCACAGAGATAGATTATAGTCTGGAATAGCACATAGACTACTTTTTAGCCCGGTAAAATGTATGGTTCCCGTGGGATAGATTTGTTTCAATTTTTCATAGCGCAAAGGATCGTCATGATTTTTTTGCGCGGGTAACACCGCAGGGCGCAGCTAGTTTTAAATATATATTGGTCCGAGATCCAATAATCACAAATTAGGTAAGTACCTAAAATTCATTCATTTATTTAATCTGGGTGTTTATTTCAAGTGTCACCCTCAGAATCTTTAAGTGAGTCGTTATTATTCTAAGCCATGGAATGGTATTTTTTGTACGCTAGCAGTCAAGTCCCCATGTTCTATATTACGTGACGTAACATCAAAGACTATTTCAAAAAGTGTTCCACAAAAAGGCTGTCTGGGTTGAAATTTAACAGATTACCTCACGTGCTTTTATACGCGTGACTTCTGTTACGTGGTTCATACTACGGTCAGTAGGGTGATAAAAACAAATCGAGTTTAAATCGAGACGAGAAAAATGATCTTATCTCTTCCAACCTCCCATAACCTCAAAACCATACACCACTGGACTGCCCCCCTCAATGTCTTTCACAGATCACTGTCCGTCGACAATCACTGCCAAAATATTTTCGCTACACATGTAATCTCTAGGTCTACCTTGTGGAAGACTAGCCCTTTTATATCCCATTATTACGTCAAGGAGGTTTCCTACAAGAGGAATGGGCTATACCTACTATAAAAAATGCTTTTTTTTTAAACATTTGTCATTTTTTCTTCTGTCTATTATAAGTGTTCAAGTTAATAACAGCAGTCTATATTAATACAAAACTTTATTCAATTAATACACTTACACGACACAACGTTTACACCTATACCAAGATAGCTGTACCACGTGGACAGTTTAAAAATTTAACTGATTTCTTTGAGCAGTTAACTCTACTACCTTGAATAAAATATAACTGCTAGTGGTTGTTCACGCATGACGTGCAAGCAATTTTGTGCGTCATCACAACATTCTTCATAAAATAATTAACTATAATTGCTGTAGAGTTTCAATAGTAATTGTCCGCCTTTGTATACCAACGTATTTTCAAATAATCCATCATATTATTGTTCAAAGAACGGAGTATTTGCTTGAAATGTGTCTGACATAGGACTTCACTTTAAGTAGGGTACACAGTATTATTATTATGGATTAATATATGTATGTGCGTATCTGACTCAAAATACCAACCGCTACTAAAGACACAACACTATCTAGCAAACGGCGTACTCACTGGTCAAATTATGTTCTTAGATATGTTATAAGTACTACTCACTAGCATTGGGTAAAAGTTTTCCAGAGATTTATTTAGACCTCTGAGCACGCTACACTTGCGGACTTTATCAAGAGGTGTGTTCCCAAGTGGAAAATTTAAAATTCAAAATGCTTTGGCAATGTTTATTGAAGGATGCCTTCAAACACTCATCCATCTAGATGTGAGCTTTTATAATATTCCTATATTTATTCTAAAATCATCACCACGGCAACGACGCCATCTCGTCAGTTCATTAACTTTTTGCGAGCTCAGTGATGTATCAAGTGACAAACTGTTAGCGAGTTATGTAATGTTGAATTGAATTTGGAACTTTAATTTCGATGATTTTTTGGGAAAGCAAATAAAACCAAAATGTTTTTTTTTTGAACTGGTAGGAAAGAAGTAAGGTCGATATTGAATTGTCATATAATTGTTGAGATATCAGCATAAAAACTTTAGTGTATAGAAAATTGCTAAGTTAAAAAATACAGCAATTTGTAGAGATGATGGTCAAAGTCCAATCACTTATTTCGTGTAGGCCTACAAGTGCGGTTGCAAATTGACATTTTACTTTATTTTTCTTAACTCTACAACCGGATCGGAATACGACCTCAACTGAGAAGATTCGAGAAACACAATGGGCTTGTCTTTTTTTACAATACCTGCAAGGTGACTCACAAAAAAAAACAAAAATGATATACGTCAGGTATATTTGTGAGTCCCCTTGCAGATATTGTAAGAAAACAAACCGTTTCACGATAACTATTCACAAGAATGCCTTATTAGTATTCCGATAAATTTCCTGAACACGCTAGTTTCTTACAACTCAAACCACGACGGCAGTCTGTAAAAATCTCAGTAATAAATCTTTATTGCCATGTTGTTTGGTTCGCATTATTTGTACCAGCGAGCAATTTTCGTTTTCTTTGACGACATCATTTTCTTTCGAGCGAAGTAATTGCTCGTATGTGACTGGTAATAAAAATGTTTTACGAAGCATTTTTTTTTGTGCGTATGTAACAATAAAAAATGGGCAATGTAATGAAAATTGACACGGCAAGTTGAAAAGTGCTGTTTCTTTTTCCCTGACGATACAAATGTTTTGTTGTATGAAACATTGCGACGACAAGTAATAAAAGCTTGTGATTTATTTATATTTACTTGCTTTTTTTGCGACACAATAATTTCTTTTTTTTTATAATAAAAAAATTTTTTTCGTCGTCACCGTTTACAATATTATCTATGTCAATCTGTAATATCTATTAATAACCTTACCTATTGCTTATTTTATTAAATATATCACTTATACAATACGCTATAATCACAATATCCTTTATTGGAAGCTGGGTAGTTGACACGTTTGTAATTAGAAAAGTTGTGTTCGCCGCGGCGTTGGTAACATAAAAATAAAATAGCATCTGCCGACGGTCGATAGGAGAATTTTTAATTGGATACACAACACTGCGGCGTGTTGACTCCGGTGTGAGAGAAAAGGTATGAGAATAACTTTAGTGATTAATGAACTATCCATAATTTTTTTAAAGACATATTTTTTTTACAGTAGAGCCTTCTATTAAATGAATTATTTCAGTATTTTGCAGTAGTGTTACCGGGATACAGGTACTCTACACTGAGGGCTGTTTTACGATTTGCTAATGAATTCTATCCGTAACATATTTGATAGAATTTGTATGAGTCATCTGTTAAACAAGTTGTGGATAGGGTGGCACATTGTGAAACGTCACGGCCCTTGTGCTTATATGTAACTAATCTTAACAATAAATATAATAATTTCAGTGTTGTTATTTTATATTTATCAATTAGTATTAAGTTTGTCACTCGTGGTTGCCTTAAGATTTTATTTAAAATCATACCCCCGAATTTATAGACGTTTTATAACTCACATAGTACTGCGCAAAACAAAAAATTTATGCGCAGTACTATATAACGTTTAACAAAGTTATAGAACGTCTATAAATTTGGGGGATAATCTATAACAAAATCATACCCCTGAATTTAAAGACGTTCTATAACTCATATAGTACTGCACAAAACAAAATTGTTATGCGCAGTACTATATAACGTTTAACAAAGTTATAGAACGTCTATAAATTTGGGGGATAATCTATAACTAATTATATATCAACTGAAGTGTCATAACATCGGCCAAAATGTTCACCTCGTCTTTTTAATAGTTTAAGTTAATTTGCCAATCGAAGAAGTCGCCCGAAGAATGTTCATATAAATCCTTTCCGGCTCAGTAACAGTCCGAAATTCTCATAAATTGGATAGGTAACAAGTTGGATGTGCGCGGGTAATGAACGACATTCCACGCATTCCTGGAAGCGAAGACGATGCAGGTGGAACTCGTTTATTGAATTTCGCCACTTCAACTTTGGAGACCTTTTGAACTACCTTTTATTGAGTTTTTCGAAATAGTCCAAGAAACAATTTCGGAATTAGTTAATTTGGTACTATTTAAAGTGTTTATAGATTCTAGATTTAACTGATTTACAACAACACTTTTATTCAGATTTGCTCATAGTAATAAAGCGGTCAATTCTGGGTAATATCGGATACACTCGTAAGTATTTTATGTTTTCGTCGGTACCTAGGTAATTAAGCAAACGGTAGGCTACCATTCATATTAATAATAGTTATATTCCAATCAATTAAGAGACCAAATTTGTAGGTTACAATTGCTAAACTAAACTAAATTAATACTACTAATCGTATTTAATTATTAACATAATTTAAGATTGATATTTTAACTCTCGCGAGTATGCAAGAGCCCTATCATACTTACAACTTGCAGTTCTTATCATGTGACAATGTAAGCCGCTATACAGCAATTAATTTACAGAGCTAGAATTATGTTAGTGACAATTTTCTAAGTCCAATTTAGTTTCGTGCGGGGAAAAAGGTTCGATAACACTATTCCTCGTAAATAGGACTTAGCAGAATTTATTACAAGATTCGACTTGGTTTACGTTGAACGGTGGTTGCGTAATAGGAATCCAGTGAGGTTGGTAAGTAAGTAATAATGATTTGGGTCTTTAGAAAATTGGCTTAAGACATCTTATTTGCGAGCTCTGACGAAGAAATAATACGAACCTACGGATTGCCGCGAGTCGATTTGTGTATAAGGAGATGGTTCGCGTGAACTACACGGATTCGCTTGGTTTTTTAACCGACTTCAAAAAGGAGGAGGTTCTCAATTCGGTTGTATTTTTTTTTTTAATCTTGTTCGCGACACTCCGTCAGTATTATTTCTTCGTCTATCTGAGTTTGCGAGGAACAAAAATAAGAATTTTCCTGCCAACTAAACGAATACCAACCAAACGACGACCTCATAAGCGCAATTCGTAGTGACCCTGCTTTCTGTGCCGATGGTCCCGGGTTCAAATCCTGGTAGGGAAAAATATTGTGTGATGAGCACCAAAGCTTATACCCAAGTCATGGGTGTTTAATATCTATATAAGTATTACATATTAAGTTCGCCCTCAGTCCATTGTACGGTACCCATAATACAAGCGTTACTTAGTGTGGGACCGTACAGTTGGTCTGTTCGTCTTGCGATATTATTATTATTAAATTCGTGTCAATATTATTTGCTGTCTTCTGAACATGTAAATTTGTTTAAATTTGTAGAATATAACAGTAACAAATATCTGTGACAAAGATTTAGGATCATGTTAAACAAAGATAAAATAACATTAAATGTCCACATAATATTATAGTATGAGTAAGTAATACTCATAAATAGCAGATGTTAATAGATATATTATAATAATAAGTCGCATTAAACAGATTGAAATTAATAAACAGCACAGACGTAATGCCCCAGAAATTTCGTAGCATATTTACAGCTACTATCGTCACATAAAACAACGTAACGTACAAAATGTTTTATGCTCCCCACGTGAGCTTAAATCTAATGTTAGTACATAGTTTTACTGCACCAGTAAAACACAGAGTTGCAGCGTGCGGTGTGGACACGAGCCGAAGTGTAGTGTTTTGTGGTCTATTAAGAAATAGTGTTACGAAGACGTGTGTTGGAACTATATAATATACAGCCTGATTCAGAAAGGGCATACTAACCTTTCAACCAGCGATTTTTTTATTACATTTTTTTCATTATGTGAACTCATTATGAGAATTTCGATATGAATAATAAAAAAATAGCTCTCACAAAAAACACAATTGTCGTTTTGTTGGCAACTGTAGAAATATAGGACGCAACCACTAATTGCGCCTGATAAAAATAGCATACTAAAAATATATATGTACAACAACCCCTTTCATATTGTAATACGGCGTTCGCCGTTTCTCTTTGCCTTTGACAAGTCACCATAGCCACATTATCGCTCCGTGTTTTTATTGATAATAAATTAATATTCACAAACGTCTCGTATTATTCAACAGCAACAAAATTTATTTTTTAAAATCGATGTTCTTTCTCTACATAATGCACTATTCTATTAGATCAGCCGAAAGACGTCCACTGGTCATAGGCCTCCCCCAATGATTTCCACACATCACGGCCACCAGCTTCCTGGTACATAATGCACTAAACTAGATACAAATCCTATATTGATTTCTTATATTTACGCGAATACTACACATTGAAATAAAACTATTTTATGGGAACGTAAAAACAAAAAAAAAACGCGATAAAATCCTTAAAAAATAGTTTTATTTTTATTTCAATAGATACAAATCCGCTATACAAGCTTCAGTTCAAAGTTTAGTATACCTTTTCTGAATCACCCGTATAACATTATGCGCATAGTATCCAATATATCAGAAATATCAAGCCGCTGAGCAGAAAAGAAAAGGAGAGGGGTATTCATAATGTTGTTTACGCATGTGACAAGTGGAATAAGCCGACATAAAACTCTAAGTTAGTTCAGAAACTTGAGAAAGTCCTATTCTTCTTCTTCTTTCTTTACGAAATGAGATGCGAGGAAATAAAATGGCCTCACCCACAACTTAACGGGTATTTTGCCAATGTCAAGTAATTAATAGCAATAACACATTCAATAAATGCACATTATAAATAAAATAATGGATGTAACAAGATGATATCTAGAACTACCATCATTGCGACCAACTTATATAATAATAAACATTAAACATTACGTTAAGTGTTGTAGACTTTACATTAATGTACTCCACCTCCTTTAACAAGTAAGATGATATGTAAAAAAACAACTGAATTGAGAACCTCCTTTTTGAAGTCGATTAAAAATCGCACTCGTGCGCGTTCTAAAAACCCATATTGCCGTATCTCGGTTAATGTAGCGGCATTTCTGGCGATTTAGCATAACGCAAGGATTCCCCGCCAGCCTCATTTTGCGGCAAATTATCCGTGACGTAACGAACCGGATCGGGACGAATAAGTGTTGCAAAGAAAGTGATTTTTTGTCCTTTACGCACCAATGTAATTTGAATATATTAGAGCTTGATTGTTCGCTTTAGTACTGTATATTCATTTTAATTTATTGCAAGTTTACTAACATTTACATAATAATGAACAAATGAAATTCTAATTTTGAATTTGGAATTATCGCTTATCACTGCAATGGCCAAACTGCCAGCTATACAATCATGTTTTTTTTCATGGAATGAAAACTCTTTTGTGTTAAATTAGGACAGAAACCATAAAAAGGAAAGTGTTTCGATTTTTCTGATGAGAAGTGTATATTAAAAGTTAGTTTTTCATTTAAAGAAGTTATATTTATTAGTAGTTATATGATATGATGGTATACTTCTCTATAACTCGAAAAGATTATAGTCATCCTCATCGACACTCTATGCTCTTCCCATCACCTTTGGGACAAGGAACAACGATCGACTTTGACTCTGGAATTCGTTCCTCAATTTTATTCCATTAAATTTATACTAGACCTGCCTTTTTAAATCCTTTACAACGGATCAATAGACCACTGCATGCCTGAAATTGGAGACGACTGGACAGATAAGCTAAAAATATATAAGTAGCTATATATCTGCAGGATAGCAGTTGTTGTAATGAATTTATTTAACTCGGTGACCCGGATTCTTTGCTTCCGAGTGTAATAAATCTTGTACTTATCTACGGTACCAAAATAAAAGTTCCAAGTAGAGCCCACCAAGTCTTCCCGCAATCTGGTAGATTAAACTGTGATTAAATGCGTTTTAGTAATGCAGGTGGGTGTTGCTATCACCAGGGATTGCTTGTGTTCATAGCTCCTCCTTGTCGATGGGGGAGGGTGTCATTACTAGATGTAGAAGGCGAAGACAATTTTATAAGTAAGATTTTTGATGTGAACTAAAATGTATGCACAAATAATTGATTTAATAAAAGAAAATAAAATATTTTGTAGGACGAAGCTGTTTTTGTTGGTGACCACATGACCAATGATTATTTAATGCTGTATGCTGTACTCAACAAATCTGATTTTTTTTAGTAAAACCAAGTATAATTATTATATTTGTTTAATTGTAATTTATAAAAAAATATTGGGTTGGGTTTTTTTTTTTAACATTGCCTTCAAATTCTAGACATACACCGACACATATTTCATTCTGTTTATTTGCCACAAACACTAACCAACGCGCCCAAAAACCTTTTATACTCCGACAAACAAACAGACAAATCAAAGTACAGTCGACAACACAATTTAACTTGTGCACCTATACAATTGTTTTGGAGCGGTCTCCCCTACCAGACCGTGGTATTGACGCTTCGACAACGCACAATGCACTCGGAATTTGCATACAGATACCCGCTTGCGCGTACAGTCGCGAACTTTAATTTGGGACCCTTTTAAGGTTGAATATCGTATAGCAAGCGTATACCTTAAGAGCTACTATTTTGACTGACGTTACTAGGGGCAACTGCTCTCAGATATGACGACATAGGTCGACATAGAGATATACGACCTTATTGCATTATAAGTGTCATTGAAAATATTAAGAAACTGGGTTCCATATTAATGTTCGCGACTGTAGATGTGGATGGTTTCCAGAGTTCGACGTTATGAGGCGCAGAAAATTTAAGAGTTGGGTATATTTTGAAACTACGATAGTACCGATAGTGTTATGTTTATTATATTTTCTACTTGATATCTGGTCTGCGAGTCAGGGGAACGTTTTGATCGTGATTATACTTATTTTGTATTTGGTTCCTCACTATGTATTCGTAATGCAATTCATGTTAAACGGCTTGGGTGGCCGCTAAACACTCTCCTACAACTCACAAAATTAAGTATTTAAAATAAAAAAAATACTGCCATAGACATAAAACCACAATCAAACAATTTATATTTCACGTTCTTAAACCCTGTGGTTACATTTGTGACATACTCGTACGATTGTCGGTAGCAGTGAGAAGACGTGAAACGGTTAATGCATGCATACACTTGAATATTCTAGACTTGTGTTGGGAACGCACCACAAAAGGACAGGTCCGTCTTGGAGTTAGACGTCATAAATTGCGCAGACGTCTGAGTTGGTTTCACGGTCTCAGTTAAAAACTGAAGCGGATTGTAATAAACCTATAAAACATCTTGATTTTTTATTATACTAATTAACATTTCAATTTATATCACTATCTATATCAACCATTTATGTAGGTATATATTGTCTTATATTTATGCGAATACTAGGTACACATTGAAATAAAATGGTGGTGGTTTCTATGGTTTCTATAAATATGTATCTATAAATTCCATGGTTTCTATAAAGCAGCCGAAATTTCGTGAACGTAAAAACATAAACGCGATAAAATCCGAAGAAATAGTTTTATTTCAATAGGTACATATTGCTAAACATAAAAATGTCTGATGCCTCGTTTAAAATATATGTTATTTTAGATTTAGTTTTAAAGAATTGTAGACATGAAGTAGGTGGGCACATAAAATCTTTGGCCGTTGGTACAGAAATATTGAAGACGTAGTGTAAGATCCAAGACATCACACGCTTCCTAGGAAGCTGGTAGATACGATCGACAGAGGACGGTGATGTGTTGAACTCATCGGGGAGGCCTATATACAGCAGCTGACGACTACCGACTGGTCGATGGATGGGTTTTTTTTTTTTTTTTTTTTATTACATTATAGGCAAGTATTTGATCTCGATCTCACCTGATGGTAAGTGACGATGAGATCTACGATGGAGCATACTTGCCTAGGTAGGAAGGCGGCAGTAGATAAGAGACGCTACATTCACTAGGCTCATGCAGCGCAACTGATCTGACCCGCCATCCATGAATGGCAACACCGAACATCATGCCGGAACACGGCTAGGCCGCTTGGCGACATGGCTTTGTTTAGTGGGTGGTGACTAGCCACGGCCGAAGCCTACCACCAGTAGAGTTGTCACCTGGTTGGCACCACCCAGGGTCACGTGTAGGGTATCTCGAGGGTACTTAATTCTCCTACGGACGAAGGTGACTCGACCCCATGACTCGACCTCGGGTGGATCATTTATATTCGCATCTCCCTCTTATCTATAATCTTCATCTTGTTAACCGCAATATTATTTATAAACTAACCTGTACCTGATCGTAACTTGATTTTTTTTTTCTTCAAACAAACTGTGACCCCATTTGACATCCTTGAGTCCTAATTTCCAAAACAACCTCCTTAGTGCACTTCTAGGGTACTCAAGTTTGAAATCTATAAATCCGGTTTAGGATATGCGATATCTGTCAGTCAGTCGGTGTTAAGAGTTTTATTAAATAAAATAAAATAATATGTTCCCGCTACGCCTGTGCCTCGGACTATACACTACCAGCTTCATAGCAGCCAGCGAGGAGGTGAATAAAGTAATTTAATAGTTCCCGAAAAGATGAGCGTTTGTCCGGCACGCCAGCTTGCTTCAGCGTAGCTCTTGCCTTCTCTGTTATTAGTTGCTTTAGAATATAATATACCTTCATCAGCATCGTATATTTGACTTGTATTTATGTTATAAGCATATTATAAGATATTGTGATTGATTAAAATGTGGATACCATTTTGTTTGAAAGTTATTTAGCGGCAATCAGTCAACGTCCAACAAGTAAAAAAAAACATATTCTTTTGCAACTTTGTTTGGTAATTAGGGTGTGGGTAATGTTTATTGCATTGCGTTTCATCGATCTACTAATTAAATAACGAGAGCTAATGACATAAACAGTGACTAAATATTTGACAATTGATATATATGTCCATACATACAATAAAGCTATAAATTTAGGGTCTGTAAATTTTATAAAAAAAAAATACAATTTAAACAATTAAATTCAGAACCATTCTATTTTTTGAAGTCGGTTAAAACATCGTATACATTCGATATAATCGATATTGAAGCCCTGTCGGTTCACAAATCACGCGAAAACTACTGAACGGATTTTGATAACAATACTTATATTCGTAATAATTATGTCAAGTCAGAATTTCGATATGTCAATTTAAAAAATCCCAACATAATGTCAATTGTGATTTTCGTGACCTTTTTTTTTAAATTTTGATTTGCCATAATGATTGCAAATGCGCCAAAGAAGCGCAGTTACAAGGGTAAGTATACCCTTTCTGAACCACGCCGTATTCAACCACATCATTTACCCGTCCAAAATCGAAGCCTCCACTATAAACACCAACTGAAGCAACACGCTTTGTAGCCGAACTAATAATGAAACATATTCAAATTTCGCCCCTCACATCCACGTCCCTATTCTGTTCCAAACAACCACTTTCGATCGCGCGACCGACTTAACGCCAATCACCGGCTTCGCTTCGCTTCGGCTTCGCGACACCCAATATGGACCGGCGGCGGGTGGATTAATCGAATAAATTTGCATTTCATCCGCGTTAAGCAGTGATAGCCAAGTTGGTAGAACGCTTGCCTCGGTAACGAGGATCGCAGGTTCAAACCCCGGCTCGCACCTCTGGGATTTCTGGATTTCATGTGCGAATTTCATTTTCAATCATGATTATCACTTGCTAAACGGTGAAGGAAAACATCGTGACGAAACCTGCATGTCTGAGAGAGCTCCTCGAAAGATGTGTGAAGTCCGCCAACCCGCATTGGGCCAGCGTGCTGGACTATGGCCTCATCCCCCTCGCATTGAGGGGAGGCCCGTGCCCAGCAGTGGGACCTTAAAAAAGGGCTGGAATTATTAATTATTATCCGCGTTAACGTATCCCATTTGTTGGGTATTAAACTGTGTCGAAGTACATAATAGTGACGTGCTTAATTGAATTCAGCACGTCAAGTGCGAGCTAACTGTATACTTTATAGTCTACCGTATTTAGACGTATTGTATGGAGAATTGAACAGCGCCTCTAGCGGACGGTATTTAAAACTTTCAATTTTCCATACAAAATGTCTTAATACGGTAGACTATAAAGTTTACGGTTAGCTTACGAATAATCTGGCACTGTATTGTTTTATAGGCCAATCAGGCGCCTAAACATCTTTGGAAAATCCTCTTTCTGTAACGTCACAGATAGACGTACTAGTTAGGCTTACAAACGTTACAAAGCATTTTTTAAAATCCAAAGTGCTTTGTAATGCCAATGTAAATGAGCGTACGTTTTCTATAAATTTGGAGGTTTAACTCGTTACAATGTATTATGGAAAGGGTGTGATCCACTTGTTGCTTTTGACCTAAGCTTCAAGAACAATTTATACTGTTAATTAAGACCATTTGTAAGGCTGTCAAAGAGATGCAATATCATTCACGAATTAGGTAAATGGAATAAACATTTATCTTAGTTAACACTGCTACTTTGGTTCGTATTTTTTCAGGAACGCGCTTTCGCCTTACTGGTTCGCCTTTAAAACTAACTAACATAATTTACACAATTATTTTATGCATAGACGTTATTCATGTAACATACCGATTCATCTGTTAAAATATTTTACACTATTTTTGTTACACCTTACATCTAATAAAAATAAATTGAATGTTCAACAAAAGTAACTAAGTAAGCATTTTTTAAGTTACGATAAATATACTAGACATTTTTACTGAGAGCATTGTTTCCTCAGGTAAAAAAAACATTAATGTCTTGCCACAATGACATGAGAAAACAATAGCAATACCAGTGTAATCCCGCTGGACCATTATTACCGGGGAAATATTGACATGTTGACATGACCAACTTAATAGTTGTAATCCTTTCCCGTGAGTTTCCAACTAGGAGCATCTGGAAATAATGTATTGGAACGATGGACGACTTCTAGTGGGTATATGAAGAGTAGGTATATAGAAGAGAGCAGTGATAGCTAGGGTTGCTAAACGGCTATAGGTTGCTAAACGGTGAAGGAAAACATCGCGAGGAAACCTGAATGTCTGAGAACCCCACGAAAGACGTGTGAAGTCCGCCAACCCGCTATGGCCGACTATGGCCTAATCCCTCTCGCATTGAGGGGAGGCCCGTGCCCAACAGTGGGACATTAAATATCTTTGTATATACCTATTGTACATAATTTATAGTTAATAATTAGTTCGTTTATGATTCTACAGGTACCTATCCCCTACATGCCCTAAGTTCTGAAATCGTGTAAACATTTTTTGATCTCAGCGCACCTCATCAGCAACCGCCGCAACAAAGAATAAACCTTATTATGCCTTCTGATTAGAGTTTAAAAAAACAATAAAGCCTCTCGATTTATTAAAAAATAATTACCTGATCCCGCTAGTCCCCTCTATTAGTCCAGATTTCATTTAGCGGTGAATTTGTTGTTTCCATGGGTTTAGTATTTATTGGGACATTCGAATTTAGTTGATTTGTAAAACATTCTGCGAAATAAGTCAATTTTACGAGACAATTTTGACAGTGTAAAATGGTCACAGAGTCACACACTAAAAAGCTTTCCCATACTGTATTTTTTATCTGTGGTGGAATGTTATATCTACTTAATAACTAAAATTTGGCGGGAAGTTGAACCGTGAAGTTAGCATTTTGTGTTATTTCAAAAAAATGTGTTTCTTTGATAAATAATATGTAATATTAGTGGGATATTAACCATTGTGTGTTCATAAACGTGCATGAGGGAAGGAAATTGTAATAAAATAGTATAATTTGACTTTTCAAGCGCTCTCACGATATCTGGTAAATTGTCAGTAAAGTATCTACAGCTTTGCTAATAGGGGTAGGGGATTCATTTCATCATCATCATCATCATCAAAAAATAATAAGAAAAACCAATATTTTTGACCATAAGAAATCGGGATCTTTAAATATTTTCTTTTTTGATGTCTGAGTATACAACATGATCTTTTGTCTCAGATTTAAGAACTTTTTATCTGGCAACACTTACGTGGCCCCCTAAATCGTTTAAGGTGAACCGGGGATTTTTCCCCGAGCGGGTATTAGAGGTGCATTTGCTATACTAATTGAAAAGAGGGGAAATATTATTGATCCGCTACCTTTTTTGGTTTCAAGAATGCGTTGGATTATTTAATACAGAAATTAGGATAAGATTGGTCTTTGTGAATCTGTAAAGGAGTACTTATATTGTTTTTATTATTTCGGTTAAATTAAAAAGGGCTATAGCGAATAATAATCTAATTATCATCGGCAAACAAACCAGAGCATTGGCTAAAATTCTAGAGATCTAAATTCTAAATCTAAATTCTAGAGATCAATGTACGGAACACTCCTTTGTTGCTGATGATAAATGATACGAAACTGATGATTCCAAAAGTTTATTGAGAAATAAGGAGTCATATTAGTGATGATGATAAATTGATGGAAAATGATAAATTCTGATGAAGTGAGTACACGCGGCGCGGTTGATGACCTAACGTGAACTGGTTTTTACATTGGCAAATGAACACTTATGTATTGGGCAAGTCAGTAATTGCTGACGCGTTACAGTTATGTGCGGTCGCACCGTACAAGCAACATAGCTAGAGCAATAGTTCGGCCGGCAATGTATAATGTAACACATGTAAAATAACAATTTGCTAAAACCCCGACGGCCTTATTAATAAATATGGACTAAAGCAAGATTAACTTCATTCTAAGAATTAAGGTAATATTAACGAAATTCAGTATTAATAAACATGCAGTAAGGAGCTAGTAAACTAATCCGAATCTTCTCTCGTAATAAATTTTAATCGTCGCGGCACATGGTTTTTCGTCTGAGTACGCATGTAATAAGAAGACAGATGTCTAATAACCTAACCTATATTCGCTATATATATTCCTTCGAATTTTATTTTGTAAAGAAAGAAGATATTAATTGTTCTTTGTGCAAATAAAATGGATGGAGATTATTTTATTGAAGACTAGAGCGTGATGGATGAAATAAATGAGATCAAAAACCGGATTATTGAGACATGTGAAATTTTATAAAGTTCGTAATAATCCTCTGGAAGAGTTTCAAGAAGCTGAATTGAAATATGTGTTTAGATTTTCTCGATCTACTGCTGTTTTTATCATTGACATGGTAGTAAATGATTAAGCAGGTGATGCAAGAGGTGGATATATACCACCTCATCTGAATGTTTTAGCTGCAATAAGAACATGGAGCCGTGCAGAGATTCAAGTTGATCCTCTTGTAATTAGGCCAGTTATGAAATAAAACGTATTGAATAAGAATTACTATTATTTATTAAACACAAAGCTGGTATTTCTATAAAGTGAAAAGTAAAATAGTCTTGTCATGCTGATTTCTGCTCATATATAGAATCCAATTTCTGAATCATTTCACATGTTTTTACAATGTTCTACAAGCGCTATTTGCTTAAAATCCATGGCGGACGTAATTATGTACATCGCCAATACATCTTTTTCATCAGTTTCTGGCTTATTTTATATCAATGCCTTTCGCCTTTAATGCGCACTTTATTTGGAATTTCTACTATAGTTATTTACTCAAATCTGTCCATACACATCTTTGCCGGATCCATTTTTCACCAACGGCATATACTTTCAACATATCCTTTGACTGGTTGATATGCCTTGGTAATAAATAAAAACTATAGGCGTAAGAGATGGTTTTTATTACTCATAAAACTTAGAAAACACAACACAAACATTCAAAATGACTGTTTAAAAGCTATCAGATATTCACTTTACGCGATTTTTTTAATTCTCAAATTCTCTTTCTAGTGTGGCACACTAGTTTTTTTTTGTGTATATCTATTTCAATTCTTCCGCAGGTTCTTGTTCCGCCATTTCCACACATCTCATGTGTTCTACGTCTTTTAAGTTTTTCTATAGCGTATCATGCAGCTTACATAGTCATATTTGATCTGTAAATAACAACCAGTTTAAAATATAATATTTATTAATTGATAAACGAAGCAAGTTTTGCACAACTAGCAGTAGGTTGTATTATATTGGGATATTTGAGTTTATTTCCAATAACAGGCGTACATTTTTAACCACGGTAAAATATTTGCTGAAACAGTAAAAGGCATTTTCAGTAACAACCAGGGTACCAATAATTAAACACACCTAGATATGATTTACCCTCTCTCCTTCATCCCAGTTAAGGGAGCGACGGCGTTTTGTGTTTATTTTCAATTCAAAAACCTGAAACATCTTATTTTTCCACCGAAAATACGAAAAACACAAACAACGACTCTCGCGATTTGAAACTCAAAATATTGTCTGTCACTGTGATTAATGTCATCACCAAGCATTGAGTTCATTTCAAAGAGTATATAATCACTATGGTTCATTTGGTTCATTCCCTAACATACTTTTTTACTTTTAAAATGTGTGGGTTGCCATAGCGAAGGCGTTTCTTCCGGTGTAAGGAATGTATTGTTTTTCCGAGGTTACTCCATGTTTATTAATAACATTGTAACTTCGATGTCAAACCTCGGTAACTATGGGAATAACAAATCCAAGTGTAGGTTCTGATAATGTTTGGAATAAGCGATTTTTATTAATAAGGCCGCGATGGAATAAGCAAAATGTATGATTTGACGTTTGAATATACAAAAGACGTAAGCATTCCTGGTAGAAGGATTGGGCCAGCTCAAACAGTATCCTGCAGCCTGACAGATAGTAAAATAAATTAAAAATAAATATTATAAAACTAAAAAGCAATCGTTCACATGTTCGAAGTCAGCACAGTTAGTAAATACACTCGGTAGCAAGAAATCTGGGTCACCAACCTATCACCTTATTATCACTGTGAAAATATTCGTATAAGTATTTTTTTTGGGGGGCGAGTGACCTAATTACTACTTTAATTAATTAATATTAAATACCAAGAACGCTTTTTCAATATTTTATTGTGACGGAACACAAACGTTCTGAATCCGTAGTTCGATTTTCGAAAAAAATAAAAAATATTTTATTTGAATAATTTATCATTTGTATTCTCCAAGATATTATGGTATATTTGGTGACCCAAATTCATTGCATCCGAGTACATTTTTTTTGAAAAATCTGCTATATTTATACGAGTAAAATGTATACATTACACTCCTAATTTACCGTAACCGTGGCCGTCTAAATAACAAATTTCCCTCATCACGAACTAGTCGCCCGGCCCTCTTTCCATTGTATACAGGATGAGTGTGGCAAAAACATCAATTTACATAATTAATCCGGTCTCGCATTGGCCCTGTGACACGGTATAAGCGGATTACGTGAAACCGAATTGGATGCGGCCACTGTATAGCCTGACGTGTGTCGCCTTTTTCGAGGTTCGCATGTGATATGCCAAATTATCTCTTGTGTAGGTGTGAATAAAGATACTATGGTGTTTGTGTATGCAACAATATTTTGGATCCCAAATACACGGATGACCGATCAACGTTCTACGTTTCACGTACTTTGATAGCGCCCGCGAAAACAGCAAGCGGTAGGCATGCCATACTGTGCTATTTAAGAGTTCGGGGAACGCGAACGCTATATGCTCTCTGTTTGGACTCTTATTAATACAATTCCAAGCAACACAGAAATGCTGCCGACCGCAGCAGAAGACGTGTTTAACGCTACACATAATAACACACTTTCCTGTGTTCTATTAGAACTTATTTTGGAAAACCAAAAAAAAGACGCTCTTCCACGGCACGTCCTTAACGTACATAGCCCGTAAGTAGCGTTGCTGGAAATCGTACCTTATGTAGTGAAAGATTTAGCACATTTTAGTTGGCCATTACACGTTGTTGTCATATTGGTGTACCAGCCCTTGGGGGCCTTAAGGTAACAGATGAAGAAGGGCCATGCATGCTTTCCTATTCCGACATTACAATCTCTGGGTAATTTTAAACTTATTACATGAGCAGCGCATTAAAATCCCCAAGCATAGATTACAGAAATAAAATTGTAGCTTTATAAAGTGTATGTTTGTTCCTCACTGAAAAAGCAGGACATCTATATATTTCGTCAAAGTAGCTATCAATCAAGCTTAAGTTCGCCCAAAATCTCAGCCATTCAATATGCTCGTCCTCCTGAAGTCCTCCGATCCGGATTCCAGCAATCAAATGCCTCTAGCATAAATAATAACTAAAATAGAACGAACGTTTTGCCGAGACGACCCGACGTAAGCCGATTACGGACCTCGTCTCTCCAATTTGCCGAGCAAATCTCTTCGCACCTTCGGGCACAATAGGCGCCTTTGCAAACGTTGAAATTAGACTAGATTGACACCGACAGGTTGGCTTTCGGCCTTTTTTGGGCGAATAATCACTGGCCCATTGAACGTTTTGTGAATAATAAGCATGATTGATGTCTTATATTTACGCGAATACTACACATTGAAATAAAACTAATTTTAAGGATTTTATCGCGCTTAAAAAACAGAATATTATATATTATATTTTATTTCAATTACTCTCTAGTTTCAGTTTTTTTTTTCTGAACACATGGTGACTCTTTTTCATATTTACAATTTATATTACGTTTTTTATTAAATAATAAATATTATATTGTTAAACCTCGGCTTTCCAATGGGGTTTTTGGATTTCTCGTGAGAATCTAAATCTCAATTATAATAATCACTTTGTCTATCGTGAAGTGTATTGTCGTGGGGAAACATGACTTTTGCAAGCCATGCGAAGTTCGCTTCGATCTTGGCCAGCTCTTAAACAAATATGGATTACATAAATTCCTATTCCTACATAGAATAAAGAATATAATCAGTATTTTAAATACTCTATGTACACGATTTACCAATCGCATAACGAGATAAAGAGATAAATAATGCTCAAAACATTATCACCTTGAATTTTTACAACGCTTTTATCATTTGATTTGTGTTACAAAATTAGCGAACCACGCACAAGACTCCGTGGCGCAACGGTAGCGCGTCTGACTCCAGATCAGAAGGTTGCGTGTTCAAATCACGTCGGGGTCAACATGATCTTTTTGGATTTTTTATGGTCCTGAATTATTACAGATCGTCTGGCTTGTAGAGCTAGAAGTGTAATTTTGGAACGACCACCAAGCGACTCCGTGGCGCAACGGTAGCGCGTCTGACTCCAGATCAGAAGGTTGCGTGTTCAAATCACGTCGGGGTCAAGCACGTTATTTTTGGCTATAGTTACTCGTAGTTACATAAACAAGGGTTAAGTTGTGTACCTAGCAAAACTCTTTAAAGCTTTTTATCCAGACTCTTGATAAATCTTGATTATATTATGGACATATAAGAGCGTTCAAACTCTCCAACAACATATATACAATCTAACGAATATAAAAGGAAATATACAGCGAAGCAGTAATATTGGTGCCACAGTGGCGATTATATCGCATCAAGCTGCATAAAGGTCTTTACAGAAGCTTTTAAAGTTAGATTTGATCACACGTACACAATTAAAGTCCCGTGGACCAAATCAAATGACTCTGGTGATTAAATTCCATTCAGAGTTTATCTTCATTAGTTTAATCTACGGTGTAATAGACACGCAAGGAACAAATGGTCTCCATTGGACGGTGTGTAACTAATTAACAGGAAAATGCAATTAAAAGTCGTGTCTGTATTCATCAAGAACGTGTAACGATTGATTGTTTTAAGCATGAATCTACACTTGATTGTGAAATTTGGAAAGACGTGTGATGTTCACCAACCCACTACTGGGGGCTAGAATGCACGGGTAACACTAACTAGCTGAACTCTTTTGGTTGACTCCAAAAATAATTACAATTTTGTTAAAAAATAACTGTACTTTGATTACATTTTATAATTGTATGTGTTACTAGTGACAAACCAAGTTTGGTTACTAGTAACACATACAACTTTAACTTAAGGGGGAAGCTCAGGGTCAGGGCGCGAAATTCAAAATGTCAGATCAAAATCAAAATGTCAAATGTAGAATGCTAATATCGCAAAAAACTAAATTACATCGTAAAGATGTCCAAATTTTTCGTAAAAAAATAAAAACCATTGACATTTTGAATTTCGCGCCCTTACCCTGAGCTTCCACCTTAAATAAAAAAAAGATTGATTAGTGCCGGATAGATCTCCATTCAAAGCGAAGGGAATTTAAGTCATAATCAACACCAATGTTATTTTAAGATTATTATTAATAAATATTTTTTCGATTATAGTTAAGGTTGTATGTGTTACTTGTAACACCACTTATCTTGCTACTAGTAATACTTACAAACAACTTTAAATGAAATAAAAAAAAATTAGTGATAATCAACCTTTTTTTTTCAGTTGCTTTTGCTCTAAATTCCCTTCGCATCAAATGAAGTTATATCCGGCATAATGCCACCAGGGTTGCCGCCTATCTCATTGGAACTGAACCCAATTATCATTGGCATAATAGAGGTGCACTGTAGTGCACCCCTGTCTACCCCTTCAGATAATCCAGGCGTTATAGTGTGTAGAATTAAGTATAGCTCGATAGCAGAAAAGCAATTAACTATCACGACTACTTATGTACAAAATGCAAAGTACTCGTTTAGTTAAAATATTTTAAAATTTAATTCCATAATGTCAGTAACAGTATCGCGATACAAATGTAGTGTAGTACTCGACAATTACGGAATACCGACTCTGAGTCGGCAACCGAAAATACACTTTCACACCCCGAAATCTAGTTCTTTTTCGAATGGATTATTTTAAGTAGAGGCAGGTTGTTATAGTTAGCTCTATGTACCCACTCTACGTGTTATGAGTACTCTAATTAGCTTCCACGCATTTGGTTGAGTTAATTTAGTTCCAAATATTATGTGATGTAATTAAGATTCGTTCGGATAATCAGTAGATGAGTATAGTATATTTTAGTCATGTTTTAATCCTCTTCGGGTTGAAAATTATGTTTCGTTAGGAAAACGTACTAAGTACATCCTGTTCGGAAATATTTGCCTTTATTTTTATACCAAAGTTATCGTAATCGTTCAACATTTTATTGTTAACCAGCTTCTGCCCGTGGCTGCGCCCGCGGTACCACAATGAAATATAGCCTCAGCAATAATGTAGTTTTCTATTAGTGAAATCATTTTTAGAAACGTAACCTTACATCCCCTTACATCCAAACTCACAAACTCATAAACTTTACTTCTTTCTATTATTAAAATGGATTTAGATAGAGTGCTATCGATCGTAATAATTATTAATTAAAAGTCACTAAGACACGAAAATTAATCCCATTAAAAAAAAACAAAACACACAAGTTCTGTACGATCATTAGCGTCTCCTACATCTGATATATAAAGATCAAAATCAATCGAATTTCCAACAACTACTTGCGGACACTTTAAAATCAATAGCATATGTATCATCCGCTCCAGCTAGTTTGCCTTTATCAAGTGGCGGATCACGCACCGATACATATTTGAGTATCGAGTAGGTATAGAGTAGGTATCGAGTATCGATCGGATCCGAATATTACCGATAACAGCACTCAACGCGTCAAGTGGCGGACGATTCGATATCCTGGCAGAGGTACAGACTGGTGGAAATCTAATACAACTATCACGACTAACAGTTTGCAAGGGTTTATTTCTATAGTTAACCACATATCTTCTATGACTGACTGTTAGACAACGTATAGGCTAGACCGGTGGATCTAGGAATTTAAAATTTGGAGGTATATATATATAAAACTGATTTTAAGGATTTTATCGCGTTTATTTTCTGTTTTTACATTCCCGACGTTTCGACTGCTTTACAGCAACCATGGTCACCGGAGGAGAGTGTTGGATATCATAGAACTGGGGTATCCTCATATTTAGTTGTTGCTTGCGGTCCAATGTATGCAGAAAATGCTCACAGTGTCTTGAGGTCTTGCAATGGTGCGCTTGGTTTTCTTAATCTTAAAACTAACAAGTGTATAAAAATGATGAATAAAATATTATAAGGTTTTAAAATTGCTCGTGTTGCGATGCACAGAGTCTAGTCGATAAGATAGGAAATAATGTTAAATATTTTTCATGAACTCTATTTTCCGTTGGTTTGATATTAACTACGCTTTACATAAAGTATTTTATATAGGTACTTACGGCGAAGCGTACGGTAATAAAATTGATATATGTTACGCGTAAATCAGTACAGTAATTTTACTGTGTAATATACAACACCGTTTTTGGAAATTGATTACATGGAAAACGATATAAATTTTACACATAACGTGAGCAATAAATTTAGTAGGAAAATTCAAATTTTAAGTGTTATTTTAAATATCTAAATATATAAAGCTATTACTATATTTGAAAGCACTCCGGGAACTTGTCTGCTTGGCAACATGTGAACTAACAAGAAGTCAGTCAGGTGCACACGCTGCTTAACAATTTAAATCGAGTACACCAGGCATTAGTGACGTCACACTTAAATATTTGTAGGCATAAATGTTAACGCTATCATATTTTATTAGTCCACCAATCACACTTATCATAAAACAAAATTGATATAAGTTAACAATATATTTATATTGAAATAACACTAATTTTACAGATTTTATCGAGTTTATTTTATGTTTTTTACGTTCCCGACGCGACGTTTCGGCTGCTCTACAGCAATCATGGTTAATGGCCACAACAACAACTAGATATGAGGGTACCCTAGTTCAAACTATGACACTAGGACGTCAAACACCTCAGTTTTCCCGTGACCATGGTACCTGTAAAGCTGCCGAAACGTCGGGAACGTAAAAACATAAAATAAAATAATGGAGGCTTTGGACTCCATAGACAGGCGGGCTAGAAAGCTCATTGGCAACGAGACCCTAGTGCAGGCCAAGCTACAGAGCCTGGAACAACGACGTAGGGTTGCCAGCCTATCAGTCTTCTACAGAATACATTTCGGAGAGTGTGCGACGGAATTACACGAATTAATTCCCCCATCTCCATTCTATCGTCGGTCGACAAGACGCACGGACAAGTGTCATCCGTACACTGTGGACATTCCTGCGGTACGTACTAAGCGTTTTGCTTCTACTTTCATCGTGCGTACTGCCAAGGAATGGAACACGCTACCGGCGTCTTTGTTCCCCCTTGACTACAATCTGGGTGTTTTCAAGTCGAGAGTGAACAGGTACCTTCTAGGCAAGTATGCTACATCGTAGATCTCATCGTCACTTAACATCAGGTGAGATCGAGATCAAATACTTGCATATACTGCAATAAAAAAAAAAAAAAAACGCTATATAATCTGGAAAATTAGTTTTATTGCAATGTGTAGTATTCGCGTAAATATGAGAAGGAAATATTTTTATATTTTATTTGACCTTACAAGCTCAGTAACTGCTCTATAGACAGTAGTCTCAGAATACCGCTGCCGATAAATTAAGTGGCAGACAGGAGTTAGTGCGACGCCTGTAAACTAGAGATCTTTGGTCGTATTATAGCTGTACATATCTACTCGTAGCCTAATCCGTTGGCCATTGAGGCACAAAGGTTCTGGAATGGCGACCATGTTTAGAAATATATAGTGTAATTGAGAACTGCTAACGTTACGGTGGTTAACTTCTTTATATCAAACTAGCTGTCCCGGTGAACTTAGTACCGGTTCAGAATCAAATGTATGAGAAAATGAATTATCTTTAGTGGGTATACTCATCCTCGAACCTGGGCTTCATAAGCGCATTTATAAACACTATGTGAAGTCCATTTTCATATTTCTTTCTCATCCCCTAAAATGTCCATACATTTTGAAAAAAGTCATTACTATTGTGTTTTTTTGCAAACAAGTTTTTGTAAAATTTGTAATAAATATAATAAATATCCAACCAAATTTTGACTTAACAAATACGCTTAAGAAGCCCAGGTTTAAGGCTTAATATACCCTTTCGGAAATCACTCTCTATAATCTAACACCTGATTAGCGCAGTTGGTAGTGGCCCAGCCGTCTACGCTGTGGTTTCCGGGTTCGAATTCAGGAGGGACAATCTTTTCTGTTCGTCTGGCGATATTATTATTAAATCACTTATATAGATATTAAACATCCATGGACCCCGTAAAAATCTTCGCGCTCATCACATTAAGTTTACGCTTACCGGGATTCGAAACTGGGACCCTTGGCACAGAAAGCAGATTTAATACCAACTGCGGCTCATTCACCTAATTGTATTTAAAGCCTCAAGTTATATAATAGCATAGAAATAAAAAAATAGCATAATAAATAGCATAGAATCTTCGTTCACTTACATATAATATTCATCTAGCATGGGCTTTGCTACAGCGCCATCTATAGGCAAATTAATTGGACGTTGTTTAGAAGCCTGTAAATTACAGACCTAACGAACCATTAGCGCGAAATTAGGGAATTAACATCGCGCCGGCGCGGTGTCGGTATGATGAAATATTTAATTTGAATCTGTGGTTATTTGGCAACCGGTTTTAGGTTCATAAATTCACATCGTCATAATTATATCAAATGCCCATCGGAGAAAACTATAAATAATATCGCCAGACGTTTACTATCTACAGGTGAAAGTTTGGATGGATGGATGTTTGTTTCTCAATCACGCCAGAACGGCTGAACGGATCTGGATGAAATTTGGCACGGATTATCGTCTGAAATAGCACATAGGCACTTTTTATCCCGGTAAAATGTATGGTTCCCGTGAGATAGATTTGTTTTAGTTTTTCATTGAGCAAAAGAACGACATAATTTTTTGCATAGGTAGTGGTAGTTTAGGGGAAAGGACATAGAGGAAAAGACATACTTTTTAATCGCGGGTAACACCGCGGGGCGCAGCTAGTTTAATAATAAAGTCATTCAAACTATTTAATGTTTCAAAACTATTTAATACAAACAGTATTTCATAAAGTTCCCATTCCACATTTGCAACTGAATTTCCATTTAGTTGAGAACTAGTCCAACTTGCATGATACTCGCTCGATCTAATATTCTGTACGCCTCGAACGTAGTTTCAATGAAGCTACTGGAGAATATTGTATTCACGACAATAGAATAAAGTTGTATTCCTAGTTGGTTGTGATGAGTTTTCATTTTGAATTCAGATGTATTTTTCTGAATATTCGTACACGAAGGTATTTGGCGGAAAAGGGATGATCTTCCAGCCAGGCGGATAGTATGCCTATAATATGTGTTACTGTCGGGATCTTGTATAAGTGTTGCGTGCTCCGAAAACACTCATAGCGCGTTTCGGGCGCGCGACTCTCATAGGCCTCAGAATTAAATGTATGAGAAAATCATTTTTTTTTATTACAATATAGTAATATATATATATTTATATATATATGTATATAATATATTATATATATATATATACCGTACAATGGACTGAGGGCGAACTCAGTATATAATATTTATGTAAATATTAAACATCCATGACTTGGGTACAAACATTCGTGCTTATCACATAAAGTTTGTCCCTACCAGGATTCGAACTCGGAACCAGCAGCACAGATAGCAGGGTCACTACTCACTGCGCTAATCAGGTAGTCAATTTCAATTTACGTTCGAAAAGTACTATAGCAGGGTAAATATTGCTGTCACTCAAGCTCAATCATTTTCGGTAACGTAAGTGTTTACTGCTACCTTGAAATACAGAATTCATAAACAAGTACGACACTACGAATAAAGATGTAATATAATCTCGTTGGTACGACAGAGGTGTCGATTCTATGCAGCGCTCAAGTCTAAATCAAGTTGCACTTAATTAGAAATGATTTGTCAAACGCATTTTCATATTCTCACGCGCTCTTCTAATTTCACAAATGTTAGTGAATATCATTAAAACATTCGCTAAAATGTGTGACTTTTAGAGATAATCTCTAAAATAAAATTAATCACTAATTAATTGCAAAACTAGTTAATTTGCGGGTGTAACTTAGACAAAGGGAATGCCGCACAGAATTGACACCATTGGCTGCATGCTTTCTCGAAGACGTTAAGATTATACATCATGAGTTAATACTTATCCTATCCGTACTAATATCCGTAAAAGTGCAATGAAAAGTTCAAATAATCTTGGCTCATAACACCGACATTAAAATAATATTAATATAAACAGCACTTGGAAGCAATTCAAATCCTTACAAAGCGTTGCACAAAACTGCGATAGCTGCCGTTATTGGGGTGACCATCAATAAGGATTTTGTGACAATATTATTCCTATATTGATTTTTATTATTCCTAGCGTCCCAAACTTGTGACTGAACTTTTATACCGAGAAAATTTTTGGTAGATTCCAATATTATATCACGAAAATTCTTTGTTTTATAGATCGTTTTGTTTAGAAGTTGAAGAGGTAAGAGTTGATTACATTTGACAGGTGTCATTTGATTTCAATGTTACTAATAATGTAGGGTACATATTGATTGCAATACCCTTTATAACAGATCCAGAAAACGCTTTAAACAAATCAGAAATATAAGCATGAGTAGCTAAATAAATACTTAAATACCTTTAAATGTTATGCTTTAGTCTTCAATTTAGTCAATGTTGTAGATAAAAATGCCAGTACGAGTGAATAATTTCTGTTTGTTTAGGAAAAAATACCAGTCAGTTTTTGTTTTCATAAACTATATGCACCCTACTGTATGAGTGCAAGCAAAGCCGGAAATACGCGGCACTCTTTACGATTATTGCTTCCTTTGCGCTTCCCGTGACGCTAGTGGCCGCTGAATACTTGTTTATTGTTTATTCATCCAATGGGGATAAAATGAAAGAGACAAACATAACAGATAATGGAAGATAGATGATTTGAGTAGGGTTGTTCGATTTTAATGTTTAAGTATTTAAGTAATTAAGTCTAAAATAATTTATCGGAATTAGAAAATAACCCACTTTCCATCGAACAAATAAAGAAAAATGAAAACATAGTACTCAGTTAATTTTCGTTATTTCCTGCAGCAACAAGGTTTGTTGTGTAACCCTCAAAATTATAGACACAAGCACAGAGCTTTGTAAATACCATTTTAAATAACCAAAACCTATACCTATGTGTCTTTTTAAGTTCAATTATAAACTCATCTTATTAGATGAGTTTTGGAGTATTCTCAAAAACTATATATAGTGAGTTAAACTAAAAACAAATTGTTTTCGGAATCCGCTCGAAACATACAACAATAAATTAATCTTAACCATGTTTTACCAAAATAAAATAGGGGCATATCCAAAAATCCGTCTTGTAAAGCTAAGCCGCACAAGCCTGAGAATAGGCCTCGTACGAGCACACGGTCGGAGTAATCACGGGCAAAGTGTACCCCACAAACAAGTCAATCTTAAACCGGGTTTGCATAGATTAGCGCAGCGCTCGCTTTCGGAACACATTAACAGCTGCCACAAGATCCGAACGGAAGCGGTAACGGCGGTGTGAATCCCACTAATATTATAAATGTGAAAGTTTGGATGGATGGATGTTTGTTACTCAATTACGCCAGAACGGCTGAACGGATCTGGATGAAATTTGGCACAGACATAGATTATAGTCTGGAATAGCACATAGGCTACTTTATATCCCGGTAAAATGTATGGTTCCCGTGGGTACTTTTTAATCGCGGGTAAAACCGCGGGGCACAGCAAGTATGATATATTTTGAAAATTTGATTCATCTTACTTATGTATATTATGTTACTAGCTGTTCCCCGTGAATGCGTGCACGTAGAGTAAATTCCTTTCGTAACGAGCAACGAACTATCCCGCTAAAGTTGAAGTAAGACTCACGATTTCACTTTTATATAAAAGATTAATCTGCCATTCCATTAGGTATTGATTTCTTATATTTACGCGATTACCACACATTGAAATGAAACTAATTTTTCGAATTTATCCGCAAAGAACAACTAAATATGAGGGTACACCAGTTCAAACTATGACATTAGGACGTCTAACACCTCAGTCTTCCCGTGACCATGGTTGCTGAAAAGCAGCCGAAACTTCGTGCACGTAAAAACATAAAATAAACGATAGTCTTGTCACAGCTTGGTCGAGAGGTGTGCCACTGCGTCACCAATAAGTACGTATCTTAGAAGAGCTTGCATAATAGCTATTTAATGTTTTACTGTGAGTTAGCTGGTAGGACGATAGATTACAGAATCGCTTGCACCCATACATCGCACCACAATTATACATCGCAGTCCTCACTCGGTTCCCGAGGAACGGCAATCTGCATAATACGCAGACACACCGCTATAAAAATGGTAATGCAACTCCACAGGCTTTGCTTTCCACTGCTGAGTAATAGGTCGCTTGTAGTTCGAAAGGTCTTCATGAAAACTTAATGGGATTTAAATTCTTACTTGCGCTATTATTTTCGCTTTTGCGGATCGTTATCTTTAACTGCGAGTAGCTCGTATTGTTTTGATTTTTGAATCCTTTTTATAGTTCCTGTGATATATCATAGTGGCTATTTTATTATGGCCAACTTATGAAATAGATTTTTTAATTTTGGCGTAAATTATATTCCAATTTGAAATGCACTTAGAAACCTTTTTCTTCTATAAAATATCAGTAAATGAATCGTAACTTTTATGAATTTGGAGGTTTGTAGGTTCCGGTTGTTGAGAGTAAATTTACACCCAGAACAGAATTTTTAATGTCAATAGTAACGATTATTGAAGCTTTATTTCAAATTAAGAAAACAATTGAAAACATTTTGTCTTTTAATTTTCAACATAAATTGTGTAACCCAAAATTCCCTTATAACTCCTCTATCCAACTTATATACAACTTGCAGTCCTCCCGGACACCACTAATAAACGCCTGCGGGGCGTTCATAAATTTCAGGAGCGCAATAAATAATGGAAAATTGCCCACCCATGTCACGTGGTATCAAATTGCTGCTAGTAACGTGTCAGCAAGGGTTTAGATTGCAGTGTTTCTCAAAGTGGAAGATATCATAAATCTATATACAGAGTGTAAGGGGCATCGCAACGAAAACTTTGGGTACAAGGTTACATTTAATGCCTATAATAAAATTATACAAATCATTTACGTCGAATGTCATGGGTTACAACGTGGTTACAACCATTGTAATTTTTGAGCGCGCAATGTATGGTAACCCACACGATCGCAACACAACGTTCCGCGTGATACCAAGCGCGTGCGAAAGCCGAGCGCGCTCGAGTGTAGATATAGTTTTAACTAGCTGTTACCCGCGACTTCGTTCGCGTGGTATTTAACAAAGACACAACCGTTGGCAACAGCCTGCTCGCGCGTTCTGAGCCCGCGGGACGCATTTCAGGTTGTTGCTATCAAACTTAATCAGGCGCAACGCTGCAACATTGGTTTTAATTTTTTATCGTGAGATCCTATTTTTTTTTCTAAAATAAAAGTAGCCTAAGTTACTGCTTGTTACATCAGCTATCTGCCAGTCCCTTCAAAATCGGTCCAGCCATTTCAGAGATTACCCGGAACAAACAGACAGACAGACAGACAAAATTTTTAAAAAATGTTGTTTTGGTATAGGTACCGTGTATACATCCAAATGCACTTAGTAAAAAGCGGTTATTTTAATATTACAAACAGACACTCCAATATTATTTATATGTGTATAGATTTACATTACAGTTTTAGGTCTAAATTTCTACATAACTGACAACAAGTCAAAGTCCTATATTTAATGTTAACTGTTGGCACAACGGCGCCAAACCAAAACGCAAATCTAGCAGTTTTAAAGCAAAAATTGTGAAACTTGCGCCTTGGTCTTTATCTGACGAACATAAGACCAAGACCAAGACTTTGGGCAATTTCGGGCAACTTGAACTACTTTCCAAAGTAAACAATCAAATTAGTAGCTAAGTAATTATCATAACCATAATCTTTAACGGATTAACCATTATTCACCTCGAATAATCATTATAATCCTCCCGCAATCGTTTATAAATTATTTCAATTAACATCGTAAGTGCCAATTATGTTCGGACAAAAGGGCAAACATTAATTATTGAGGAAACATTTTAATTGAAATTGCAGCAGTTTCTATGTTGTTTTGTCAAGTGCGAACCATTGGGTGTACGATTTCATTATTTTAGTTTATTGCTGTAATTTAATTTAATGGAAAATTATTATATTATACAAATGATTTAAAATACTTTATTCTACTTATCCTGCTACAGACCTAGTATAATTTAATCAATGATTAAATGAAATCACAAAATTGATATTCTAATTAGGTACGGAGACCTACCAACGCAGGTCTACTAAATATAAATTTCAAGATTCATCTATAAGTTTCCGTGGTGTAGCGGTTATCACATCTGCCTAACACGCAGAAGGCCCCCGGTTCGATCCCGGGCGGAAACATAACTTTTTACTGGCGGAGATAGAGAATAAATATTTTAAACGCTCAGCCTAATCAATTATCGGCCACTTTTATTTTTGTTACGTTGCCGTACAGCAAATTAATAGCAAAAAACGGATATGCTCAGTCGAGCTCCAGCTATAGGCTAGCCCCCATTATACTTAACACAGTTTTATGTAATTAAGTTGCTAAATTCAGATAAAGATTGCGTATTTTAATACCAATGATAATGAGATAGGATTAATAATACTTACAGGTGTTTTATCAGAATTTTACATGAAAATTCTCAACGGAATATAATACATAATAAACATTATTAAGAACGACTATTGCTGTGGTCTTTCAACAGTTCCTAGCCTTTTACCGTTCTAATTTTGATTATTTTGAATTATGTTTTATTATGTTGTCAACTTGAACTTCAAAATACCAAATAGCTCTTATCGTTCGATTGGTTTAGAAGGCTTTTTTTATTATGGACATTACTACCAACCCAAACTAGGATTCCCTGATTCTTAGGCATTATACAACCATATAAATATTTATATAGATATATAAGTCCATGGCTTGGGTACTAAGATTCGGTCTCATAACACAATGTCACCTCTGCTGGGATTCGAACCTGGGACTCTCATTACTGAAAGTAGGGTGACTACCTACCTACTGAAACAAACGGGTCGTTATTAAAACGAGTGATTCGAAATTCAAATTTCATCAATCAAAAAAAGTTGCAATACATAATAGGTTAGGAAGACAAATGCACGATTTTCACGAATAGTTTGTTTAATTTTTGTTCCGCCGTTCGCCTTTATTCCAATATTGACTCTTGGCTTTTCCGATATTTCAATTTTAAACGAAACCATAGATTTATCTCGATACACAGTTGTAAAACGATTTTACTGGATAATCCCTGATGGGTTATATTCAAACATTAAGCCCATTTCATTTTAAATATCCGAGGGAATTTTCTCGAACCACGAGTGAACGCTTACACAAAAAAAACTACACTTTTACTTTTAAAAATGTCGTCACACAAAAACAGTATCGTTAACGAGGCGCAGGCATTCACTGACGCTTTCGAAAAACAAACCCCCTTCTATTTTCCATGACACGAATACTCCTACATCGTAAAACAAGCAAACATACACTAGAGCACAAATTATTTCAGTACTCTGTGTTCTTGGCAAAACCTCATACTTACCTTATTACAATTCAGTAAGATATAATTTTCAATAGCTGAAGGTTCTGCTTGGGGGGAACTAGATAATGATGTAGACGCAATGTTCAGTGTTAGTACTATAAAAACAACAACTATAGAGATTTCAAGCAAAACGCCGGTCTCTTACCAAGCGTATTATGGAGTAGGTTTTTTTTATTTTACTTTTTAAGTGTACAAATTAAAATAAAATAACCAAAATCACATTTCGATATTTCAATCATCTTTGCGTCAGTAATTTACGTATATAGAGTACTGCAAGCGAAAATAACTCTATAAAAATTTTGATACCACCTAGAAACCGAAAATCATTGTGCTATATTTTGTTTTTTTTTTATGTGGGTAGACAGCTCGATATTACCTGTTCGCGCGCTGCGCTCAGTATTGTCATTCGCATTTCAGTGCTCGACTAGACCACACGCGCTCCGTCCCAAGCGCCTAATTTAATGATAATTTATGTTAAAAATACAAGGACTATGCTGTAACTTGTTAATATTAATTAGTGAGCTGTGTTATATCTAATTAATGGTGTGTGTGTAAAATCGCAAGAAAAACATGGAAAGTAATTGTGAGCACCTGCCAGATTTGTACAATAAATCAATTCAATTCGACTAGGTAACTTATAACTTTCATCAAGACGGAACTTGGAAGACTGAACTCTATAGATATATACGTAGTCTTTATCTAGACTTTTCTACGTTAAATAGTTTGTTCAACAGAATGTGTAGCTTAACAAAACAATTTAGCAAGAGAGACACGCACTAACGAAGGCACGGTAGTGTAAACTTGTTACCGTGAGAGCGCAAACACACATCGCTTTCGGGCGACAACCCCAATACATCGGACAGTAGTCTAAATATAATATTAATATCGGCAGACGAACACACCCACAGCAACAGCGTCCTAAACTAAACGCTTGCAGTCCTGACTTAATTTAAAATCTCTTAAGTACACTAAGGTACTTAAGTATCTTTTAAAGTGCTTGTTGTAGCTCAAAATAATTATAGAGCTCAAGATAAAACACGCAGGTACATAAATAATCGTGAAAGGTCCTAACAAAAAATATTTGCTGATCACGGAAAACTATTTCACGTGTAATTTTTTGGATTTAACCTACTGTTGATGATGTGTATTGTGCCTTTGGCCTTTAGCTTCGAGGCAAGGGTGATATTATGAACGTGATTGTGTTTACCCTTTTACACTTTCACGCCTCGTACATTACTTATAAATATTATAATTTAACGTTTAGTACTAAGAACACGAAATAAATGTTACCTAACGCTGTTCGTTTGGTGTAATCATTTAGTGTAAGGAGTCAAATGTATGGCATCATCATTAGTATATTATATCTGTGGTATTGTTAGTTACTTCATAAACTTATTCTACTGCATTATCACTTAGTACTGCTTCTTGGACTCATCTGCTTCCAGCCGATTTACCAATATTTACACAGTGACTGTTATCTGACTTCCGAGTCCTGACTAGTATGTAACTTAATCCAGTTGTCATTTATATCAAAATGTAATTTTATCATATTTCTTACGACTTAATCGTACAGTGTATTTCTTAGCTCGTATCTTTTATAACAGAAAATATTTCATAAAACTGTTAAGACGATAAACATTGAAAATCCACTACCATTTTTATGAAAGCGGTACAATGGCAATATTGGCAACAATAAGTTCTATATGAATGTTCCAATAGCTACTGCATTGAAAATATATCCACTGCATTGAGAGCTCTCATAAGTCTTCTCTCACTTCGTTCGGGCGCCGTTTTATAGAAATAAAAAGATATAGATAAATCTGCTGCTTTAGTAGAATGAAGAATGGGTTTTAAAAGCTTTTTAACAGTAAATAATAACGCACTATCACGACAGTATTACCCGAAATGGTAGGTAGCAGGTTACTGCAGTGTACAGGAGTCATCTGAAGTCTAGTTTCTCCATTATAATAAACGACAAGCCTATCACGATTTACCTGGTACTCTCGCCCTTAATGCGAGAGGGATTCGAACCATAATAGAATACATCGGTTCAGTGTTTGTTGCCTTTTTTCACACGTATTTTGAAAGGCATGAAGGTTTGCTCCCAGTGTATATCTTCACTTCACCATCAGCAAGTGATAGGATTGCAAGAAAATTATAAAAGTATGGCTTAGTAACACCTAAAATACCTTGGCACAAGACATGAAACCTTAATGCACATCAAGTATACTTTATTTTCAAAAGACTTTCCATCCGTACACCCATTCACTTCATTATTGAAACAGCGGAGTCCGAGTAACGGCCCAATCAATCCAACCATTGGACCAAACACTTGGCACATACCGCTGACCATTTTGACTAGAGCTCTGTTACCTTCAACTACGCCGTTTAAACGTCTAAAATATTTAGTGTTAAAAGGAGGGGTGAAGGTCTAAGAAGACTGGTGGGTCGCCAATCACAATGTAATTGCCTGCAGGAGCAAGATATCCGTGAAATGACGACTGCCCTCTGACGAGGGTACTTGCATGCTTCAAAGGGTTTCGATTTAGACGCTACCGGCTTTGGTGATAATATGTTGTAGTATTCAGTTCCCAAAGAAAAAATTATTTTGCAGTTTTCCCGATTGTTTTCTAGACTATTCTACTTAATTGTGACTTAATAATGTAATCTTCACAAATAAACTTCTAGCTCACACAGATATTATAATAATACCAGCCCTTTTTAATGTCCCACTGCTGGGCGCGGGCCTCCTCTCAATGCGAGGGGGATTAGACCTGAGTCCACCACGCTGGCTCCATGCGGGTTGGCGGACTTCACACATCTTTCGAGGGGTAAATATTATACCGGACAATCAAATTAAACGTACGGGTTCCATTAAATAAATCTTAAATATAAATTGCAGCTCAAACCTTTCCCTTTGAGCTCCCTTTTATATTAGTATTATGTGCTCCAACCTTTTTTATTAAACGTTATAAATAAAAAAAGATTTCTCCTAAACGATTGGTCACTCGTGCAGCGAGCTTTAAATTAATTAATATGGGCCCAAGGGTCCTTAAATTGATTATTTTGTTGTACTTCCTTTGATACGACCGGAAAAATAAGGAAATGTTTGCGCTAATCTATTAAATTTTGCACCGTCCTCATTTGGGTCAATGATTTAACGGACGAGTGGCCCCTAAAACGGAAATCCAGTAATTTTAACGTTTGTGCGGCAACACATACATGCGAGGTTTTGGAATTGATTTTCACAGACTGTTGGCTTTGAAATTCGTTTTCGTATTTCAAAATACCAATATTAAAAATGTTTTTTTTTGAAGGGTTTTGAAGCGCATTGGTTAGATCATAAATTGTATCTTCTGTACTAATTTATGTGTTCATAAAACTAGTCCAGTCTTATTGATTTCTTGATTACGACCAAGGATGATCCGCGAGGCCATTGAAATTAATAAACATCCTAACTTCAATAGTGAAGATTGCTGGATGCTACCACCGACTTGGGATCCAGTAATTAACATAATTAAATCCAAAACCAAGCGCACCATTGCAAGACCTCAAGACACTGAGCACTCTCGAAGTAGATCGGACCGCAAACAACAACTAAATATGAGGGTGTCCCAGTTCAAACTATGACACTTGGACGTCAAATACCCCAGTCCCCCCGTGACCATGGTTGCTGTAAAACAGGCAAAACGATGGGGCACGTAAAACCATAAAATAAACGCAATAAAATCTGTAAAATATATTTTTATTTCAATAGTCCAGTCTTACATTTATTTTAAAACAATATCACCAAACCAAGTTACATTCTAATGGAAGTTATATAATGAAGTTATTAATGAAACTGCACTCCGACATCACCATAACGAAGTTAGCTCCCCCTACCTGTCTGTTTAGGAAACAATTACGTATTATTATAGAGCCTAATAGAGGGCGGTACATTCACCCTTCGCGCACATCAGCTGTACATACATACCTCTCTTTATGTAGGTATATTTAATAATGTTTTCAAGTCTAGGTTACAAAGGTTATATTTACCTGTGCGGTGTAAACTTTATTTTATTTCACCAGAAAAAACCATTTCTAGGATCCACTCAATTAAATTCGAAGCCTCTCTTTCCGTCCTTCGTCTGTATCGTCGCCCGATTGGATCGATATGCTGGATTTAAATATTTATAAATATTATTTCCATTTAGCGTTACCGATAAAAAAATACAAATATTATTTTCCGTTTAAAATTAGACTCCCAATTTAGACCTTAAATAACTGTTCATCAGCTCATCCAGAATCGCATTATTATCATAAGTTGCCACCCTCAACCATCAATATACCCCAATTAAGTACAAAACAGTATTAGTGCCGGCGTACACGATAGCTACCGATAACACACGTAGGCCGAAGCTTGTCAGCTGTCTTATGCAGGTGATTGGTAATAGACAACGGAACGCTACATGTTCCGGCTAACAATACTAGACCAACCTGTAAATACGAAGTGTTATTGTAGCGTTAGTGCGCCGTCTAATGAGGAACTTATTAGTAGAGACTCTGTTTGTAAGTGCGTTCTCAAATGAGAATTGTCTTTTTATTCATAAATGCATTTTGTATGTAAATTATCTATAAAAAAACCTTTCGTAACAACGGTTGAAATATGTTAAACAGCTTATATACTTAGCACTGTTTAATACTTTATATAGCGCTGTTAGAGTTTAAAGTGTTCTATTTGATGTGAGCAGCTATTTATAACCGTTCAACTATATTTTATAACATCATTAGCGTTTGTTTTCTCGGTCTGTAAAAGGTGTTGTTTATATTATGAAATTGTTGTAAGTAAATTGATACATTGCTACCATGTTCATATAAATAAACGTTAATTAATCAATAAATTCTCGTTACATGTGTGACCGCGACCTAACTACCAATAGAACAAACTAAATATCCAACTATGTTCAAGTCCATAGTTCGCAAATAATAATTGGATTTCTCGGAGTATCGTTCGTGAATGATCGCTTGTCACATAAAACTCGCCAAATAAGCAAAGTTACGAACTAAGTACAAGGAATGATAAAATGTATATCAATTTACTTTTGTAGGATATATCTTGGTAGGTTATATTATAAGTTGTGACAGTGCTATTTCTGTCACACCTTACGTGTAGTAAGGTGTGACAGAAATACTAATTAAATTATGTCACACTATTGCGACATAATATAATTGCTAGTCCATATGTATATAGTGTAGGTCACATTCCATAATTAATAATTAAACTATTAGGCATTTAAAAATAGCATCGCGTACATATTAAGTGGTTCACTTTCTGAAAAAAAAAGTTAAACGCCCTTACATATTTTATTTGACACGTAAACAGAGTTCAGACTTAGGTAGATTTAGGCATTTTTGTTACAGTTCATAAATGGTAGGTTATTTCTTATAGCACCACGTTGATCAGCACAACTAGTGCATGATCATTCGTAAGCTAACCGTATACTTTATAGTCTACGTATTTAGAAATTTTGTATGGAGAATTGAAAGTTTTAAATACCGTCCGCTAGAGGCGCTTTTCAATTCATCATTCAAAATGTATAATACGTAGACTATAAAGTATACGGTTAGCGTACGAATCATCTCGCTCTAGACTTGCTGACATAATTTAAGTAAGTGTAAAATCTAAATTTTATTAGCAACTAGCTGTTGCCCGCGACTTCGTCCGCGTGGTATTTAACAAAGACAACCGTTGACAACAGCCTGCTCACCCATTCTGAGCCCGCGGGACGCATTGCAGGTTGCTATCAAACTTAATCAGGCGCTGCGCTGCAACATTGGTTTTAATTTTTTTTCGTGAGATCCTATTTTTTTTCTAAAATAAAAGTAGCCTAAGTTACTCCTTGTTACATCAGCTATCTGCCAGTGAAAGTCCCGTCAAAATCGGTCCAGCCATTTCAGAGATTACCCGGAACAAACAGACAGACAGACAGACAGACAGACAGACAGACAGACAGACAGACAGACAGACAGACAGACAGACAGACAGACAGACAGACGGACAGACAGACAAAAATTGTAAAAAATGTTGTTTCGGTATAGGTATCGTGTATACATCCAAATGCACTTAGTAAGAAGCGGTTATTTTAATATTACAAACAGACACTCCAATTTTATTTATATGTATAGATGTTGTATTACCGCACGTGTGTACGCTATGTACTACCGCACCGAATCAAAGCAGAAGGTTTTGAAACAAAACTAATCTTACGGATTTTATCGCGTTTATTATACATTTTTTACGTTCAGAAGGTTTTATTAAATATATATAAATCTTAAAATAAATGTCCTTTAAATAATTCCTTGATGCAGAGATTTAAAAAATAATTTCAAGGCACGCATCGATTCAAGGCATGCGCTTTCTTCCTCCTTCCTTTAGATGCCTAAAGAAACATCTCATTTAAAATCATCCGATGTTCCGGTGTTTACTCTGCGCGCCGAGGCGGCTCTCAATATCGTTTTGCAAACATGACGTAATAGAAAACATCTTGCTACAAACCGGAAGTGAGTCAGCAAACACGGGGAGCGAGCGGTTGCGTCGAACTCTTTGCGATGGATATTAATTGATTAGGTGCAGACAATGTTTAGAAATATTTTAGGTATATTTTTGAAAATTCTTAGATTGACATATTGATTTCCCATATTACACGAATACTACACATTTAAATAAGACAAATTGTATGAATTTTATCCTGTTTATTTTATGTTTCTCCGTTCCCGGCGTGTCAGTCCTCCCGTGACGTCTCCCATGGACGCTGTTAAGCAACCGAAACGGCGGGAACATGTAAAACATAAAATAAACGCGATAAAATTTGTAAAATATGTTTTATTTCAATTCTTTGATTGGATGTATCGAGTCCGCATTTGTTTCAGTGACCAAAACAAATGAACGAAGTCATCTATAGTATGATGATTGGTAGAAAATTGACTGTATTTTGTTTTTTTTATTTAGGTTGTTATTTATATAATAGCGAGAGCCAAGTAGGTAGGGTAGAGCGCTCGCTTTGGAAAAAGCATAAAAACGCTTCATTAAAAAGAAGAAAAATACTCATAGAACCTACCCAGGCCTATAGCGGTTGCAAAGCTATCATAGTAAATATCATTATGATATTTACTACGTGCCAATGATTATATAAAGTATAACAAAAATAATGTAAAATATTTTAACAAGTAAATAATTGTGTAAATAATGTTTTTTTTTATTAATGTAAACCAGTAGCATTGCCACGTGCCCCTAGTACATGCTGGAATGTTTAAACTTCTAATAATTTGATTTATTTCTTAAGGAATGTTATCTTTATAACCTACTGATAGATCTGTTGAAATATTTTACACTATTAAAGTTACACCTTTTATTATATGAGTGGAGTATTAGTCGCGTACACTCAATCCAATAATAGTTTAGTAGATCACAAATACTCGTACACACTATACATCCAGTTTGTACAATAGTGGTTGCGAACACTGCCTCGCCCGGGGCTTGTGGTAACTTGCTTTCGAGTTGAAGATTCGCGTTTATGTCCTTTAGTTTTGATCCTGTCAAATAATATAAGAATGATTAAGTATTACCTTCACAGTATAAGAATAATTAAGTATTACCTTCACATAATAGAGACCATGGATTCAGCTCATGATTTTGAACCCCCAGTGTTTTCGAAATTTGAGAGAATTTTTTCTCGATCATTTAGTGAATCTTTTTGTAAATTAATTTTACCATGAATACGTAATAAAAGTCAATCAACGTGATTTTAAATAAATATACCATAATTACTAATTTAGCACTAAAACTGCAATGTAAATTAAAACTCGATACACTCTAGCGCGCTCGTCACTCACACGTTTCGAGAATCGTGCGGAGCATTGTGTGTGTGATCGCATATATTACGATACATTTCGCGTTAAAAAAATACATTTGTAACCATTGACTTTCGACATATATTATTTATACAATTGGCATTACGGTACGAAGCTTTCGTATCCATGCCCCTTTAAAAAAATCGGAATTAATATCATATACGTCATCATTACCGGGAGTACCATCAAGTGTAATAAGTTTACGCAGTACACCGTTCCTCCATTCGTTTCCCGTGCACTTGCTAACCAAGTTTTTAGGCGTTACCAACTGAAATTTGTTTACAGACTACCATATGGCTGTATGCTTGTCCTCTTTAACACAATTAAATGCAATATCCGTTCTGAAACTTTGGATGAAATTATGAAAGGCACATTACTGCTTAATACTCAATCGTGTCTCAAATTTGAAGTCTGCTAAACTGTAGAGTTGATACGCATCATATTAAGTGTCCCATCCACTCAGTCGAAGTTCAAGTTATCAGCCACTCCTACTTCTCTCCTTCATCTATATCACTTATTTTGTATTAAAGGATTTTAAATCAAAAGAAATGTATTTAGGAGTACTGAGCTCACAGTATCTCTGGTATTTTAATATACTCAACACCGTTTGCTAAGATAGAATCCCACTAATATTATTAATGTGAAAGTTTGGATGGATGGCTGTTCGTATGTCAATCACGCCAAAACGGCTGAACGGATCTGGTCGAAATTTGGCACAGAGATAGATTATAGTCTGGAATAGCACATAGGCTACTGGCTGGCTACAGGCATTTTAACCCGGTATAATGTATGGTTCCCGTGGGATAGATATGTTTTAAATTTTCATACTTTTTTATCGGGGGTAACACCGCGGGGCGCAGCTAGTAGAATATTATAGTAATAAAATCATCAAGCGTTAATAATACAATTGTACTACAAGCTCATATTGCAGCGGGTTTTATAAAAACGAATTTATGAAGCACAGAGCGCGGTCCGTAGACCGAAATACCGCTTCTGACGTGATTTATTTCCTTTAAGGTGCTAGTTTATTTGCTATTTCCATGTGAAAATTATTATTTCCATCTGCAATACACTCTGGAGCAATGAATCCGCATCACAAAATAAACCTTAAAATTTCGAAAACTATGAATGAGTATTTTATATTTTCTCACAGGGATACTAATTAAAGTTTATATTGATGACCCGGATTAATTGCTTCCGAGTATAGTTTTATTAAGTATATATTTGAACAAAGAAAAAAGCAGTTTGCATTTTTTTATCCGGCAGCATTGAATGTGTTTTAATAACAAAAGAAGGTGGTAGATAACGTGATAACACGTCTCGCTCGGACATGGGTTAAGCTGTCTTTCTTATTCACAGCTTCGCTTTGCTCATACTTTTTTACCAAGTTAGTGCAAATACTCTACCTGTTACGCGTTTTGTTTACTTCTTCACGTCGGTTGATAACGCGATTCATAAATTAAAGATTAACAAGTACAGTCTTTCTTTTGTGTTGCTAATACAGAGGTTATGCTATATTAACTACTAGCGGTCCCGGCGAACTTCGTACCGCCTCAGAATGAAATGTATGAGAAAATGAATTTATTGGTACTCTATGAAAAATTAAAACAAATCTATCCCACGGGAACTATACATATTACCGGGATTAAAAGTAGCCTATGTGCTATTCCAGACTATAATCTATCTCTGTGCCTAATTTCATCCCGATCCGTCCAGCCGTTCTGGCGTGATTGAGTAACAAACATCCATCCATCCAAACTTTCACATTTACAATATTAGTGGGAAGTGGGATGGAATATCACAATTGCAAACATTTTGCAAGGGATAAAATTATAATATTCAAATCGACATAATAGAGGTTCCAACAGAAATATATTTATTTTGTATCTACAAAATACTGCACTGCATATGGAGCATAATTCGATTTTGATCGATCGTAGCTCCGTTTATAATCATACAACCATTTACCAGCCACATCACATAGAACTTTATGATCGTTGCAGTAAAGTTTATTTTCCAAATTCAGTATTATCGACTAGCTGTCCTACAGCTGTCTGCATGTGAGGAATCCAATTATATTATTGACACAAACAACACAGGGTCATTATGTAGATACAGTCGAATCATATGAGTGTCGAATCGAACGAATGATTGGACTTATCGGTTGATTGTTATTTACGGATATCGAGTTCGAGTTGTTGAATCGATGTTTAATATGTATCATAATCTACTTTAGTTTAAACTATAAATACAATTTAATTTATGTTGTATTGATATTTTATCAAACTAATTAACTTTTATCACCTTTCTTTCAATCATCTAATAAAATTCTATTTAACCTCGCCCCATTCCAATATGCGCCCATGTCTAGTAAATCGGATATAATAATAATACCAGCCCTTTTAATGTCCCACTGTTGGGCACGGGCCTCCCTACAATGCGAGAGGGGAGAGGATTAGGCCATAGTCCACCATGCTGGCCCAGTGCGGGTTGGCGGACTTCACAGGTCTTGCGGGGGTCTCTCTCAGACATGCAGGTTTCCTCGCGATGTTTTCGTTCACCGTTTAGCAAGTGATAATCATGGTTGAAAATCAGATTCGCACATGAAATCCAGAAATCCCAGAGGTGGAAGTGGCAAGCCGTGGTATAAACTGCGATCCTCGTTACCGAGGCAAGCGTCGAGGCAACTTGGCTATCCCTGCTTGTAAGTAAATCGGATACTAAATCACAAAGTTTGGACCAATAAAATGAAGGGTGTATGACTAACTTTGCCTACAAATAAGCCAATTGACAAACGGCAATGACTTGTTTTTCCATTTCACCATCATTCACTTCATTGTGCGGTTCGCGAAAGAAGTCCTGTTTACAATGCGAGACAAAGTTTAGTAGGTCCGTGTTGAGTTATAAGCTTATAGCGGGCAGATATAGACGATATAGATTATAGCACCCGGCCGTAAATATTGCACGTCGACCATTAGAAAGGGACTAGCGGCTGGAGGCAAGAGTGAAAGAGATGACGCTCTACAAAGCCGTTTTTTTTTCTATTGCCGATGTGCAATATTTATGGTCGGATATTACTCTATTTCATAGTAATAACTACAATACCAGTTCAGTGAGTTAAGTGGGTAGTGACCCTGCTTTCTGCGCTGAGGTTTCAAATCCTGGTAGGGACAAACTTAGTGGGGTGAGCGCGAATTTTTGTACCAGTCATGGATGTTTAATATCTATATGAGTAATATATACACTGGGTTTGCCCCGGTCCATTGTAAGGTACCCTTACAAGAGTTGCTTTATGTGGGCCGTATAGTTGGTATGCTTCTGGCGTTATTATTAATAATTAAGTATATATAATATATATATATATATATATACTAGCTGACTCGGCAAACGTTGTTTTGCCATATAAAATAAATGGAGATATAAACTATCCTATCTCTCAAGTTGGATCGAACTGCACATGGTGTGCGAATTTTATTATAATCGGTTAAGTGGTTTAGGAGTCCATTGAGGACAAACATTGTGACACGAGATTTATATATATTAAGATATGTGACTTTACAGCGACCATAGTCACGGGAGTGCTGACGTGTTAAACGTCCTAGTGTCATGTCTTAAATTTAGTTTTATTTCAATGTGTAGTATTCGCGTAATTATAAGAACTCAATTAAGTGTTTTTTTTTATAATTCAAGCAAATTTGACTACTTTCTAGGCTGAATTGATCATTAAATTGAAAATAAGGTTTTAAATTCTAACAAATTTAGATACAGTAGGTACTTATACTTAAATGTACTGAGTACAACAAGTTAATCGCCATCGCCCATATCTTGCCCCATCTATGTTTTAAGCCGTCACCCCACCTCTTCGCACAAAGGACGGCATTCGCAAACCACGTCTGGGTACTTCGCAAGACTAATATTTTCTTCGGAAAGGGGATGGTACGTCTATAAATCCCATCCCTATTGATAGTTAGTAGCGCATTAGTTCTCCTTTTGTACTTTACAGGCTATTCAGTTGAAAAACTGGCTTATGGCGGTACCGACCGACGTTTTATGGCCACGTATCCAGGGATCCGATGGCATTATCTGCGGAGAGTTTTATTTAATGTTCCTTGGAGGATTTTTGTAAAGTTTTCGTTGAAGAATGCGACTTATTTCTTTTCAAATGTTGCTTAGAAATAAACACCACACTGGGTTGTATAAAATATCGCCAGACGAACACACCAACTGCATGGCCCCATACTAAACAATAAACTGGGGGCGATCCCAGTAACACCCAGACCAGGGCAAATTACGAAAATACCGTTTTCAAATTTGCCCAGGCGGGAATCGAACCCGCAACTACGCGGTGCAGTGATCCGATCGGCCTACACTCACACCACTAGACCTTGCTGTCGACAAAATAAATGAATGGTCATTTGTTTTCCTTCAATAATCCATAATTGCTGCAACCTTGAGTTGTTAAACAATTTATAGGCACCTTTTTGCTATAGTTCACGAACCCAGTGACAATTGCACTACCTTCATATTAAACCATAATCAGGCATTCCTAATGTCCGCTGGTGCCAACGCAGTACTGTGTTCGCAGATATAATTCGCGTCTGCCGCCGCTCTCCGCACTCTGCTAGTCGATTGTACGTAGAGCCTGCTGTGTTTTCATTCCCTTTAATTAAATTATTTTGGCCGTGCCATAGTGCTCTATAGGATGTTTGTAAGCAGATTCAAAATAAGGGGGTCGGATTGTGACCATCTTGTGACTATGTTCAAGATACCTGGGCCCCAAGTCTGCTAACATAATCGATTCATAATCGAACAGCAACCGCACAGTAACTGTCACTTTTGACAGAAGTTGTCAAAAGTGACAGTTACTATGCGGTTGCTGTTCGATTACGAATCGATTGTGTTAGCAGACTTGGGGCCCTGTTGGTATATTGGTCACAACACTTAATCTCTAACGACCCCTATTAGTTCGGCACTAGAACTGACTACTCGGTTCGACGGGGCGCGAGGCGTAAGGGTGTAAGGGAGGCAATTAAAAACGCAGCATCGCTTTGATCTCAATCCACAAGTGTGCTTGTCGCGTCGCTACGTTGAGTGGAACACCGGCCGATATTTACGTTGGCACGTCGAGAATGATGTGTGAAGTGCACCCATTTAAAACTAGTTACATTTAATCAATAAACGTATGTCTGTCATTCGTAGGTCCCTACGATATGTATTTAACTGCCAATGCAACAGAAAAAGCGAGGTTTCAAGTTTTTACCTTGTTTTACGATACGCCGTTCTTGTTTCTTCGTGTTTCTTCGAGTTTCTTGGTTTATGCCGCCGGTCTGTTCATCGCACCAGGTGATTCTATTCGCATCAAAGACAAATTTCAGGAATCACCTCCCATACCCCATATTGTTTATACATCATGCATATATAATAGCAGAATAACTATTAAAACATGGGAAAATTCACTAAAAATATAATAAATAATAAAGATAATTAATTTTCTCCTATGTTTGATTCTGAGGGTTCGTAGTTCGCGGGGACAGCTAGTAGCTACATATATATAATTGTTGTTTGTCGCAACAGTAAGGATCATGTTACTTCAAGACTTGCACAGGAGTTAGATTCTGTGACTGCCTCTGATCCACCCAACCTTCAGAGTACGTGCCCCCTACTTTAGCTCGAAAATGAATCCAATTTTGGTATTTTAGTCGATGTCTCGTAGCAAAATGGTCCCTAGTCATATTTCATGGAAATCAATGTAACCATTTTAAAATGCATTGGGATTTTACGCCATACACCACATACCCAAGGTATGTAGTAATTTCGCTATAAACAGTCAAATTTTATACTATTTGTCAAACAAAGTGGCTTTGAAAGCTTCTCGTCCTATGTAAAATTTGAATTGTTTGAATTATTCCCCGTGTTTGGCGGGCCACCACGCTCTGAAAGGGTTGCGGTGAGACGTCATTGTAGATAGGTACGTAATTGGTAACTATCTATGTATATTACGATAGAAGCGTAGTTATAAAAACGATATAAATAGAAGTTAGAGCTAATAATAGTATGAATTGAAATAAGACTACTTTTAAGGATTTTATCGCGTTTATATTACGTTTTTACGTTCCCGACGTTTCGGCCGCTTTATAGCAACCATGGTCACGGAAGGACTGAGGTGGTTGACGTCTTAGTGTCATAGTTTGAACCGGGGTACCCTCATATTTAGTTGTTGTAGATCGGACCGCAAACAACAACTAAATATGAGGGTACCCCGTTATATATAGATAAAATCCTTAAAATTAGTTTTATTTCAATGTGTAGTATTCGCGTAAATATAAGAAATCAATAGTATGAAGGTAAGTATGGAGAATGTAGACATTATTTAAAAGACACTAATTAAAATCAGTGTGACCGATCTCAACATGAAGTATCAACATTCCAATATTGTCAATAAGCCTGAAAGGCTGCGAACCAAATAAATATGTAGCTGCATTTATTCATCAAATCATTATGGCTTAAAAAATCAGCAATCACTTCGGACTGTCTGAAAAAAAATACTAAAAGAAAATCATTTCAATCGACTACAGAAGGGAATTTATAAACGTTTGAAACCTATTAAAAATAAAATCCCTTTCAATTGGTTCGTAAGTACATAAATATTATAAGTAGGTAGGTACTTTCTAGTGCAGTCAACTGCTGGTATTCGGGGTAGGTACATAAAAATACACCGCGACCGACATCAAAAAGGTTCCCAAACGGTTTTGCGGATTCTTTGACAAATTTCATGTAACCTCGAGATTGGGGCTACGAAACATGCGATATTTAAGAGGTCACCACTAACTTGGATGATTTGTAAATATCTATGCACGCTTAGAGTTTCATATTTGGATACATGAATCTTGAACTCATCTTCTCTCAAATCTCATCTCAAAAACGGATACGATAATTAAGGTGATTAATAAAAAAATGTCTATTAGACAAACATGCGTAGTTAAGACGTAACGTAATACTTTTTTGATCAGATCACCGAAACACTAAGATATTTTTTATGCTTACTTATGCTTTATTGGTAATGTCAAATTCTAGATTTTAATAATATAGTTTTCTACAGATGAAGTTCATTTTCTTACAAATAGCAATAGAAAATACGCGACCCGAAATAAATTTTGCCATATGAATTTTGAAAATAATTTTCGTAATGAATTAGTGATCTCAAAAGTGAAGGGAACAAGGTGTACAAGTTTAGTTGAGGATTCCCAAATTGCCATGGTGAGATTGGCAATCATATATAACTTGCTTAGTCCGAAATTAGTCTACAATTTACAGCGATCTCACTCTTGTTTCAGAGGCCAACAACTGTCGGCGTTTGAAACTGTTTATTCGCAAAACACCGCAGTATTTTATTTTTAGCCATCAAAGCGAATGTCGCAAAGAAATCATATCAGAAGTAATGTGTTTGTTTGTTATACGACAATAAAACAAACAAGCATAACATTAAAGGAATTTTATAACATTTTGAGAACTCTTGCTTTGCAACCTAGTGAGTTGGAATAATTTGGTGAAGCTTATAAATAAGTATTAGGCCCAATTTTATGTTTTTACATATCAGGCCATAGATTGAGTATATTACAGACTATAAAGACCTTTTTCTGTTGTAAAACCCTTAGTTACATTAGATATCGGCCGGACCCTTTAGAACTATAGCCAGTAATAATATAGCCAGGAATAAAAAATACACTTAAAAAAACCGTCTTCAAAATCTAAAAATCAAAAAATTATGTAATCTTGAAATGTGCCTTGTCTTACTAAATCAAATATTTAACGAATCTGAAGCCAAAAAACAATTGATGAATATACTAAAATCACTACATATAGGTAGGTATACCTATAACATTTGCGGAGTCCTCTCAATTCCTCATGGATCCCATCATCAGATTTATTTTTTGGAAAAAATGCTAACCAATCTGTAAGCATATGCTTTCAAATAAAAAAAAATCCAAATCCGTTCATAAATGACTGAGATCTGAGGTAACAAACATAACAAAGCAACAAACAAAAATACAACCGAATTGAGAACCTCCTCCTTTTTGAAGTCAGTTAAAAGTGGTCTCTCTCACTCACTCACGTCTCTCAGCCTGTGATAGACTGCCGCTTTTGGGTATTGTTTCATTACCTATCTACTTAACTATTTACGTTTTATAATAACAAATCTAGCTATACCTATATCTACCCAACTCGTCGTCTTGTACCCAACATCTTCTTGATGAAATCTACTATCAGAGCCCAGGGCAGACGGCAAAAAGATTAGCGGGACAACGAAGTGGCGCCATATTGCAAGCCACGTTCACCATAAAGTAATTTTAATGTAATAAGCTTTCTTTGTGCGATGAAATTCAAAGGCTTTTAGTTTATTATCCGAGGTTATGAAACTACCGTGAGCGTACCGGGGCTTAAACTGTAAGAGGTTTGGTGTAATTCAAAGTCTGTAGCGGGGGGATCTAAGCAGTAACTGAGATAAAATTGAACTCTTGAACTCTACATTCATTGATTTATTTACACACGTTTTAGCTCTATTACCACGTACGTCTATTGTTGTTGAACCTCTGTTTAAGTACTACCTCTAGTGTACTCTACATTTAATCTATTTTTTTAATTACTTACCCTGTATCTGTGGCACATGTGATTGTCTGTCATTAGAGTTACAATTACCTAATATCACTCATATTTTTAAATTTATTGATTATTTCACATGTAACATTGTAAACTCTGTTGGCAATCGTAAATAAATAAATAAATATGGTAGTCTTAAAGGTAACCTCAATGAATGACGGGGACAAATTCCCTTCGAACCGAAACCAGCCAATTCGTGGTGTGTCTTGAATTTCCGAGCTCGCTTCGCTCGCTCAAGCGTGCCGTTGAGCTGTTTCGAGCCAAGACTATAGAAAGCGGTGTCCGATAGAGGGGTAGGGGTATAATAGTGAACAAATTTGAAAATTATGTCTCAAATACTATGTAGATTGCGGCTCGCGACTTGGCCGAAACGCTCTAGAGACACTAAAGTGCATATGCCAACTACAATAACTGGTGAGTTTTTGACGTTTTTACACCTGACCGAAATCGACGGGCGTATGTAATAACTCAGTACGCATACGGAGAGGCAAACACTATACTATATCTACCCTCATATTTATAGACGTTTTATAACTTTATGAAACGTCATATTATAGTTCTGCTCAAAAGAGTTTTGCTTTGCGCTGAACTATACAACGTTTGATAAAACGTCTATAAATTTGGTGGTTGGTGTTTAGCTTGTTTATATAGGATTTGGTTGCTGTCGATGTCTGAGTAAGTAGATACAGATTAAAGGCTTGGAGCATGCGATAAGTGAATTATAAACTGAAATAGACCACTTAATAGTCTCTTTCAGTGTTTCACTTAAGGTGTAAAATCTCGGGATTTATTTTGTTCTAGCAAGTACGTGAGTTACACACTGTGAGGTGGATTTAGCGATTATTTACTTTGTACACTATGAAATTAAAGTTTATACTTTAGTTGGATGGTGCATTATTATGTTCTTATCGAGAACTTTGTGTGTTATCATTGACGTTGCATTTATTAACATTACACGTGTGCGTCACGTGGGGCGCGAGGGCGAAGATTGAATAAAAAAAAAAAAAAAATATAACTAGCAAGTCCCGCGACTTCGTACATCAGTTCTTTGGATATCTATAACTAGATAAATATAAGTAAAATAGCGGAGCTCTTACTGTGCGTCTCGCCCGCACTCCCAGTGTCTGAGTGAGATATATATATCAAGTACAATAGTATTTTTTTTATAATATTTCCTTTATCACGGCGTTTTTGGTATTTTTCCATTGCGATTAAAAATATTTTACTATTTTATTGGTCAACTTATTCTTCATTCACCAAAAAATATTAATATTCTTGTATATTAGCGCCATCTAACATTTTATGTCATCACTAAGTGGTTGATAAGTTATTTTGTGTTACTAGAAGACATAATTAATTCTAACTTTCAACAGTAGATGTCACTAATATTAATTTTATGTTTGCAGTATGTAAATCGTACACTAGATGTCACTGATCCCGGTTGTATTTGTTATAACATTTTACTAGTTTACACTGTACATAAAAAGATGGCACTAGTAGTATTAAGCAATCGAAAACTTTCCAAATTTGTAAAGCTCAAATTTGTAAAGTTTTTACTATTACTACTTACTATTTATTCCTATACTACTAATCCCAATGTTGGGATGAATAAAAATAATAATCAATAAATTGCGAAATCAAAACTTATCTCTTACTTAATAATTAAGCTATTTAAGTAGGTACTTACTTCTAAATAGATTATACCTACTTACATCGGAAGAAACTAATTTGACGCATTTAATAAAAATAACGCCTTAGTACTTACCTACCTGATAGGTATGTACCTAATGTAAATTTTAGATAATTAAACATAAACCTACAAGCATACCCACGATACATTAAATTCATACTTGAAATCATCATAAAATTAATTACCACGAAAATGTAATCCACCAATATTAAACCCACACACACACAGACGAACCGACAAGGAAATGTTCCCACATACTTTTTTATCAAATAAAAATACAAGGCTAACTACTGCTAGACCACCGACCATGGGCCTATCATCACTGCAAATCCGTTTCTAACCAGAGCTCAGATTAAATTCGACGTTTTTATTACCAATTTTGAAAGATTCTTCGTGACCTATATAGAGTTAAAGTCCATGGGTCAGCATACACTGGTGTTATTATATTCACACGCATATTTTCAATAGTCGTGATTGACGGTGTGTATGTAGGAGATAGCATCAGTATGTCTGTTTATCTGTCGACACCCTTCACGTGTCTGGTTTGTGCCGGTTCCGAATAGACCATTTTCTATGGAACTTTTATTACTTATACACGTGTGCTTTTCTTTATGTGTTCCAACTTTATTTGACTCATGCCCCTGTTTATTTGGACCACGGTTTCAATAACCAATTTTTTTATCGGTCATCTGGGACCAATAGATCGATGACTTAAACGAATAATATTTCTTAACTAATTGCTTAAATAAGTACTTATGGATATTTATTTAGTAGTATTGTATATATATATATTACACAATATTATATATATATACAATATATATATATATACAATATAGGACAAGTTTACAAAATATATAATGAGAGCCTGCTTCTAACCCATTTTGAACCCAAGATCCAAATAATTTAATTTATCCTTGATATGTTAGGTTTTTTATATACATAGAATGTATACTCATAAACGTGTGTACTCTAAGTACCTACTCTAAGTATCTCCCAATCTAAAAAGTACTAGAATATTACTTATACTTTTTTATGCGATCTTTTCTGCATTCACGTAAATATCAAAATAATTTAGACTAGGGCCCCAAGTCTGCTGATACTATTGATCATATATAATTAAATGGCAATGGAGAAAGTGAATATTAAGGTACTTGTGCATTTATTAAATCATTTGATCCCTATCTCTCTCACTCTCTCTCTCTCTCTCTATGGTCGGTCCCTCATGTTTGAGGATCGTGATCATCGTTGGATAGTCCACACTTGGATCGAACGATTAGCCTCCATCGGTTTCTGTTCATGGCGCTTCTGACCGAGCTGAATTTGGTCGCTCCCTATATACCTTCGTTAAAGACTTGAAGTGCAAATAAAATATCACGACATTTGACACCATAAGTATTTCACTTTCTCTGTAATTAATAAACACTCTTGTAATCATTTAATTAGCTGTTAATGCACAGTTTAAAGAGACGTCGTCAATGCCACTACAAAGAAAGTTCATTCATTGAATCATAATTTTATTGACATTTACACGAATACTTTCAATGATAGCTTGCGTTCAATTTCAATAACTTTTTTAATAACAAGCTTCGCCTGCGACTTCGTACGCGTTATTTAACATTTATTGGCTATTCCGGGGACTCATTCAAAACAAAAACTATGGACTCGGGTAACAAATTTATCCCATGGGAAGTTTCGTCAAAATCTGTCATGTAGTTTTTCTGTGATGCGCAAACATACAGTGGTAATAAGTAACACAGTTATACTAAAAGATAATATATACTCTTAGAATTGAAAATACTGTTCACTACGAAAATAGATTAAAAAAAATATAAACACTCCCAAGTTACAATCTTAAAATTACATGTACTGTGTATAGATTCTATAAGTTCCAAACGCTTCATAATTTTCAAGATTGAAGAAAAGTCGTCAGTCCTTACTCATAATATTTTCTTCTATTTATTCTACTCAGACGTTAGACACCTTGCCCGAACCAGTCGGGGTCTTTCATCAGTACTTTTTTCTGATCTTCCTGTGGACCAGGATGTTGCAGCTTTTTTTATTTGAAGTCCTTGCTTGTGTCCAATTATTGTCAACTTTCTATATCCTATATCCAGATACTTATGATACCATAAATGCGTGAGTGCGAACCAGAATTTATGTGTTGTATTTACAAATATTGCGTAACCTCCATTTAAAAAAAAACTTAAGCCCACTGTGAAATGGCATAACAATAATCATGTCATGCATACAAATGAATAATTACATAAAAATACTGAGTGTACATAGAATCAAAGTGCAGATCGGATCTCACACGGCACAGCGTGAGAAAAAGTCTCGAGGCACACGGACAACCGCACAGAATTGTGCTATTTAAGTAAGGTCAACATAATAAGATAATGATCTATATAAAAAGCCAACTTCTACAATCGTCAATGACGAATTGCGAAACTAGAATTGAGATAAAAACTATCTGGACACAATATTTTCACGTATTTTTGCGAAATCGAGACGTTTTCGGGCAATTTGGAGTTTCTTTCGGTCTTATCACAGATCGGGCGCTCAGTAAAAAAAAAATGGTAAGCACGTACTTACTTAATCTACAGTCATATTTATATAAAGACTATAATATATGTGGCCAGTATCAAAAAGGGACGCTACGATTAGAAAAGAAACATAACTTTCTCTATGGCTCCAGTATTATATTAACCCAATCTATTAGATAGATACCTATTAAAAATCGTTTAGAACACCATTTTTTACTTATTAGCTGGTATACGCTCGCTCGTGCTTATAAAAATATGTTGACCAGATAAACTGCGCTTTAAAAAACGAAAGTGTACGGAATATTAGTGAAACTAGTAGGTAACCTTGATAAGATAATTGATGGGACTATAAAAAGCTAAGGTGTGTTAGATTGTAAGGTTCTAATGGCTTTGGTGTGATGTTTTAGAGTTCCTTAAGGTACAGAGAAAAACATTGGGTAAATAAAAATATTAATATCTACGCATTATTTTCAATGGCGAAAAGAGTAACTTAGATGACGACCTGATCAGCGCAGTTTGTAGTGACCCTGCTTTCTGTGCCGAAGGTCCCGGGTTCGAATCCATGTAGGTACAAACTTAGTGTGATGAGCACGAATGTTTTTACCCAAGTCATGGATATGTAATATCTATTAAGTAATCGGTCCACCTGTTATTCAGTTATAAATGGTGTGCGTAACACGACTTTGTTTTAGATTATATATTAAAAAAACTCAGGTATTTACTTTTCAATTCATTCTTATTATTGTCGTATGTTGTCATATTCATTTTTGACGATACTTAACTTGCCAATCATTTATACTTCTTAACTATACTTAACAACTATTTAGGTCAGCTTAGATGATTTAGCAATTACCCTCGGGGTCGAGGACGACTGGGGTGTGGGCCCCGGACGTCCGGTGACGATGACGACTCCTGAGGAGGACGGCGGCGGGCGTGGCTCCCCGCCGCCGTGCGCAGCGAGGGCGCAGGGGGAGCAAACATCTGCTCCCCCGAGACGGGCCCCCATAAGGGGGCGAGGCACAAGAGGGGCACCGGTGCGTTCCGTTTGGAGATCCCGTAGCCCCTCCAACATGTGTCGAAGGCGGCCACCGGGGGGGGTTTTAGTGGGTAAGAATCCCACATAACCCGGCCCTCTCCCACACAGAGGCCGGGTATCTATCGAAGATTTCACCCCCGTCAACAAAAAAAACAAAAACAAAAAAGATGATTTAGCAATATATTTTTTGCAATGTTATGTTCATATCCAGTTCGAAGTATTCTACGAAAGCTTTGCTTTAAGAATTCCTTTATTGTGTAGTTCTTATTTTTATATTATAGCTAACTAACATTTATTAATTTCTTACATAAGAATATTCAAGAAACATAAAAGAAAGACCACAACAGCGGCCTCCCAGCCACAGTGACACCAAAATAAGATAAATCACGACCCAACTCACATTTTGAGATCTGCTTTTTTCTCGCATCACCAAATATGAAATTATTCTTATGCCAAATACGTTCGACCTTAGCGTGACTCCAACTATATGTACCTACATGACGTCGCAAAAAAAACTCATGTAAAAACACACAGGCAGACAAGCATTCTTTGTAAACGTCTAGCCAATGATCTTCGTATGTGATGAACGACTTTTTAGCACGAAAAAAAATAGTGTCCGTTCGGTGAAGTTGCCTAACTTTTTGCTGGCACTTCCAAGAAGTTTGAATACGAAACTATAGGTAAATGCATTCCAGCATCGAATTATAGCTTCGATATAAAAGTTAGAAGCCATAATTTTGCCGATAAACATCGTCTTTTGGCGGTTCGGTATTGCCTTGCGTAATTCGAATGCTTGTGTTCGGGCTACCATCGCTAGATTCCATTTTAATTAATTAAGGATCATTCTAGGGCAGACAAACTTTGCATACCTTCACAAGGTGTCTCTTTGGATTCTTCCTGGATTTACTTTTCTTCATTTTCGTAGAGCTCTAGTAGGTAGAGCGGTTTTGATTTTCACGATGTCTCGCCATTTTCATCCGTTGGTATTTTGGTGTATTTAAGCAAGGATGCAATGATGAAAGATTTCATTCGGTCAACCCATCGCTTGGACAGCCTTACACTCGGTTCTGCTGCCTTCCACTATGCCTCGTACGACAAGACGCTCTATGAAGTCGTGGTGCTGCCTCGAGACGTGTCCGATGAATTTAAGTATGCCAGTTAAGATCATACGTGATTATACGCTTCTTGTTTACTATATTGTATATAAGATATGTTTGTTTATTTATTTGACAAATCAGCACTGTTTGAGTAGACCATCAGTTTGAATTATTGATTAACAAGTCTTTAATCTTAATTTAGGTTTAATTTCGAAAATGACAGACTATTTTCAGCGATGTACTATATACTTGAAATAACTTTCCCCAGCACCTACTTTAAAGCCCGTTACAGTTTGGTCTATCGGTTGCGGGTTCTATTCCTGTTTGGGCAAATTACAGAGACGATTTTTTTTGCCCTAGTCTGGTTGTTTTTGGTCACCCACAGATCATTTTATCTATACTTTTTTTTGTATTTTAAGCGTTGCTTAGTTTGAGACCATACTGTTGTGTTCGTATAACTATATTTATTTATTCTATAATTATAGTGTGGCTATCTTCAAGGCTGACAGAAAATTGAATCATTATATTCACGTAGGTATTCGTCTGTTGCTTTAGGCTCATGACATTGACTGACGTGATATAACGGCCTCTTTACGGTGTCAAAATACTGAAATGTCAATGTTAACAATTGTCGTTAAACTAAGATGACGACTGAGGGGACCAACTAAAATCTGATATGACTATCGTGTATCGGCGGCGTTATTTTTATATTCAAGAGCGTGGTGTGTAAGTGGCATTAATGCAGACATGGTCCCTTTGCCTACCCCACCTACGCACGCAGCTTATGCACCCCCACTGTTCGGACCCCACTCGCCAATAGATCGTCTTTCCCTAAACCCTTCAAACCCAAAAAAAATTAATTTTGCCAATAAAAATCTATTGAAGTTGAGTCGCCTATTTTTCTTATCCCCTACTGAACATCGTGTACTTACTGAAGCTTCACTAAATAGTAGTAGTCCTGATGTGGCGACCTGATTAGCGCAGTTAGTAGTGTCCCTGCTTTCTGTACCGGTATCCCAGGTTCGAATTCTGTTTGGGACAATCTTTGTGTCCATCTCCATCTTCATCAATCACGAATGTTTGTACTCCAGTCATGGATGTTTAATATCTATATATATATATACTGAGTTCGCCTTCAGACCATTGTATGGTACCTATAATACAAGCGTTGCTTAGCGTGGGGCCGTAAAGTTGGTGTGTTCGTCGGGCGATATTATTATTATTAATTGCTAGTATTTTTTTCTAAAAGTATCGTTTGAGGGCCTTGTCGTGACTGATTAACCCATAAATCCAACAATGGCAACACTAATGTGACTCCATTGCATAGTGGGTATTATCCTTGCCTCCTACGACACTTGAGATCGTAGGGCTGGCCGACGATGTTACCACTTATTATTTTTAAGTCAAAGTCAAATTATTTATATCGTATAGGCCCACGGGGGCACTTACAAATTATTGTTATTCTTAACTCTACAACCGGATCGGATCGCGACCTCAACTGAGAAGATCCGGCGAGATTACAGCGTGCATGTCTTACAAAATATTTTTTTTAAATCTTTCTTTTAATAGCCATGTTTATTAAAAAAATAAGCTCCAGTGTGTTGCCATTCGAGGCGCACACACTCTACACTTTAACATCATAAATCTTAATTGACGCTAGATATTTGAGCGATTAGTTCCAGGCTGTTCAGTTTATCATCCAAATAATCCATGATTCTGTAATAACCTTTACGACATAGTTTAGTTTTGACGACTGTTTGGAACTTACTAATGATTCCAATCTAGGATTCCTTTGGGAAGTTTATTGTAGAACCGTATACATTGCCCCATAAAATAATTATTTATTCTGTGGAGACGAGTGACATGCACGGATAGTTTGTGCGAATTACGAGTGTTTATTACATGAGCATCACTTCTTTTTCAACATTTTTATTATTTTTCATAACATACATTAAGTTTTCATAAATAAATTTAATAAATAAATATTTTTTTAAATAAAGTTTTCATAGACACAACACATGGAATATTTATTTCTTCGAATTTCTCTCTATGACCCTTAGCTCATGTACATATAGGTACATACGTACGACACATGCCTATATAGGTTTCTAATGATGTAATCTATCGGGTAATAGCTACACAACTATAATAAAAGAACATAGTATATCCTCATTAATAAATCATATTTGAAATGAATTGAGAATAAAATATTTAGAATTAGTTAGTTTGATCACCCGATGGGCACAGGAGGTAGTGACCCTGCTTTTTGTACCTAGGGGCCCGGGTTATAATCACACTTTGAATGATGACCGTGAATGTTTGTACCTGAGTCCTGGACGTTTAATATCTATACTTGCAAGTAATTATATTCTGGGATCGCCCCCACAATTCGATGGTACCAATATTTGCTAAGTTAAAAGACCGGTGTGTTCGTCTAGCCCTATTCATTTATTTATTTATTTAATGGCGACAACGAACGGGAAGACGAAGTGTATAATACCTCCCCTCAAGGTATACCGATCCTCATTTGTCGTAGGAATCTGGAGGATGCGAGCAGCGGAGGGCCGTGATGTGTGGAAATAAATGTAGAAGACCTATGTTCAGCTGTCACTGTCTTTCAGCTTATGAATGGACAGTTCGGTATAATTCAATCAATCAGCCGAATGACGTCCACTGCTGGACATAGGCCTCCCGCAATGACTTCCACACATCACGGTCCTCCGCCAGTCGCATCCACCGGCTTCCTCGGTTCGGTATAATAACGTTTGGATTATTAATCTGGAGGCTAGTTAGTGGAAAACGTGACAAGGCCTTTTGTATACGTTGATAATTAATAGTAGCTTTGTGTAATGGCCTACTGAGGACACAACCCTGCTTACAATATCAGCGTGATATATAACAAACCAGTCTGACTCTTTGGGTAAAAATAGGTACTTTTCTGTAAATGCATAAACATCTGAATAAGTATAACAGACTTTATTGATTTCTTATATTTACGCGTATAATTATTAATAAATTTTATCGCGAAACGTCGGGAACGTAAAAACATAAAACAATCGCGATAAAATTATTCAAACGAGTTTTATTTCAATAACAGACTTTTTTTATTGTATAGAAATTTGTGTGGTCATATTTCATAACTCGATAACTTAACCGTTTTTGGAACAGTTCTACGAAGCATTAAAAGTTATTTTTTAGTCCTTGTGCCGCCTTATAACTGCGACAGTGACTCATTGTCGATTTGACCTTATAACGTAACAACTTTCGAAGGGAAAAAAAAATATAACAGAAAGTAAGAGATAGTGATTTTTTATACTTTGTGTAAAAGTCTGAATGAATACGTGTACAAACAATCACTTGGAAGGTCATTTCTGATCGCTTTTTACATAAGTACAATATGCTAATAATATTGTTTATATAACTACTTCTACGAACCCGCCAGTAGCCGAAGCACAAAATTATTACAATCATACGTTTGCGTTATCGCACTAAACCTAGAACAATAATTAACAGAGACACTGTTAAGTACACCTGCACTAAACAAATTAATTAGAAATACAACCAATCAATTAGTCGCTCGCCTGTCAACCCTACAAACTCGACTGCATAGGTGTGAAAATGACAAGTAGCGTACCGACGTAATGCACACCTAACCACCAATTAATCGGGACTTCTTAACGAGGATCATCATACATATTCAGTTAATGTTGTCTGTCAGTCACATCTATTGTTCGGCTGACACAAATTGCCCGGCGTAGGATCACTTGAAGCATAAAATAAGGGTAATGTTAGACGCGAATTCAGCTGTCTACAAATCTATATATATAAAACCAAGTCGTGTTAGTTACACCATTTATAACTCAAGCATAGGTGGCCGATTTTTCAATGTCTTCTTTTTTGGATTTATCTCCGCCCTGAATAGCAGAGTAACTCTTGAAACGTGGTAAAAATTCGCTAAAAAAATCCTTTTTCCTTACTTTCCTTCTTCTGCGGGCGCTTTTCACAAATCGGGGTCTATGGGCTGTTTTGTGTTAGGGAGTTGTGTAGCCTGTTACTCCAGCCGTCCCAGCTCCACCGGAGATTTCATTGGCTTCCTACGCTATGGAGTTATTTATCATTTTATTTACACTACTATTTATTCACCTTCTTCTTCTTTCTTTACGAAATGAGATGCGATGAAATAAAATGGATATGAATATGGCCTCACCCGCAACTTAGCGGGTATTTTGCCAGTGTCAAGTAATTAATAGCAATTAAACATTCAATAAATACATATTATAAATACAATAATGGATGTGACATGATGAAATGAAAATGGCGTGTTCCTTTATTCACCTTGATGACTGCTCGTGCAAATGACAGCCGACTTGTCAGTGTCATCAGCGCCAAGATAAATGGACTCTATACATCTAGGACATCGTTATTTTTTGTATATTATTAGCATAACATGACTCTCGTGGTTATCAAACTACCGGTCAATTGTTGTTTTTTAACCGACTTCAAAAAGGAGGAGGTTCTCAATTCGGTTGTATATTATATTTTTTTTTTGTATTATCCAATTAAATTTTTGGTTCAAATTGCTCCCAACAGTCTTCGGGATTATATTTAATTGTACTTTCTTTTTACCTTTTTATATTTGGTTGACAAAATCATCGGTAAACAACGGAGCCATATTTTATTAATTAGAATTAGAACCTATGTTGCCTGTAACATCTTTATCTGTGGCATCTCTATCGGCATTCGTTTGAAAATAAATAGACGCTAGAAAATCAAATTCATATCCATTTTATTTCATCGCATTTCATTTCGTAAAGAAAGAAGAATGTATTTTTTTAATATTTCACGCTGACCTGCTAGAATGCTATTCTTCTAAGCAGACAAGAGTTCGATACACATCCGTATGCACGCATCCTAAGGTTGTTACTTGATTGCCGCGTGCTGTAAAATCTTTCCGCAAGGTTATGTGTGGTCGCAGCGCGTTATTTAGTTCATGGAAAAACTTCGTCTACGCGGTTTATACTTTGATCGAGATTTTTTTTTTATTAAAATATATTTATTATCAAAATCTTTAATAGAGCATGTTCATTCCATTTCGTAATCGAAGACCTTCAGTCCAGTTGAATGATGGCATTAGCCTAGGAATTTTAAATACCTACCTCGAGTATTTAACGACACACCTTGTATATTGAAAGAGATACGTTTAATTTAATATGTTAATAGTTTTATTATATTTTTTTATTTAAGTGTTCATAGTTGTGCGTAATTCTTGAGGTTCCAATTTGGAGGAAACTTAATAAGAAGTAAATTGATATAATAGCTGATAATTATGGTAACATTTTATGGTAACAGCAGATACATACATATAACAGTTATGTTATTATCTATGATTATCTTTTTTATTATATCTTTCAATAGTTGCTGTATGCGTATTTTTGATCATTCTAGATTTCCATTGCTATCTGCAAACTAGAATTCCTATATTTTGGGCACTAGACATATTTACAAACTAATTTCAAAATAATCATAAATATAATAATACTAATTTCGCCAGACGAATACATCCACTATACGGTCCCACACTAAGCAACGTTTGTATTATGAGTCGCATTTAATGGTCTATTTTTTTTAATTTTTTTTTTATTACATTATAGGCAAGTATTTGATCTCGATCTCACCTGATGGTAAGTGACGATAAGATCTACGATGGATGGGGCCGAACCCAGTATATAATACTTATATACATGTTAAACATCCATGACTCGGGTATAAACATTGGTGCTCATCACACAAAGTTTGTCACTAACAGGATTCGAACCCGGGACCCTCAGCGTAGAAGGAAGGGTCGCTACCAACTAAACTAACCAACTAACTAAACCAAGCTAATCGGATCGTGAAGTTATTGAATTGATAAGAAATGCATTGTGTTTTCTTTTTATTTAATCATCGCAATTTTTTATTCATATAATTATACAAGGTGTAACAAAAATAGTGTAAAATATTTTAAAGGGCTAACAAGTAGGTCATAACGATCACGGTCATGTATAAAATATATGTGTTTAACAGTGTTTTCACCGCTCACTTAATACGTAGTGTAATTTTTTACAATAAATTAATTTGATTATTTTTATCGGGAATGTGACCTTTATAGCCTACCGATAGACCTTGTAAAATATTTTACACTATTATTGTTACACCTTATATACATTTTGGTCATCGGACGTGGATACTAAATGATGAACCGGGGAGCCTCTTTTCATGCATTCTACGTACAAAGATATAAGTACGATTTTGCAACATTGCTACACTCCTTTTCAAGTACCTACATTCAGCATCGTCACATTGACCGCAGAATATAACAGCAATGACCTAAACTGGGGTTTCGGCTTCGCAATATTCTTGTAATTTTGACAAATTTGTGGTTAAACCTACATTTCTTTAGTGACCTTTTAGATCTCTCTTAAATAGACTGCAGTGCACTAAGTAATTATATTATTCCATAGGCTCAGTGTTGCTTCGACAGATCAGACCATATTTTGTATTCTTATGGTAATAATATACTATAATTATTTATAACTATACGATTGGTATGTTTGTCTGGCGATAGGTACTTAGCTATAGTAAGTACCGTAAAAGTATTTCGATCATGTCGGCACATACACAAATCTTTATCTATACATATAAATAAAATTGGAGTGTCTGTTTGTAATATTAAAATAACTGCTTTTTACTAATTGCATTTGGATGTATACACGTTACCTATACCGAAACCACATTTTTTACAATTTTTGTCTGTCTGTCCGTCTGTCTGTCTGTCTGTCTGTCTGTCTGTCTGTTTGTTCCGGCTAATCTCTGAAATGGCTGGACCGATTTTGACGGGACTTTCACTGGCAGATAGCTGATGTAACAAGGAGTAACTTAGGCTACTTTTATTTAGAAAAAAAATAGGATCTCACGAAAAAAAATTAAAACCAATGTTGCAGTGCAGCGCCTGATTAAGTTTGATAGCAATAACCTGCAATGCGTCCCGCGGGCTCAGAATTGGCGAGCAGGCTGTTGTCAACGGTTGTCTTTGTTAAATACCACGCGGACGAAGTCGCGGGCAACAGCTAGTGTATATCTATAAAAAGTCATATCGGAAAACCATAAAAGTACCGTACACAAAATGAAACAGACATAAACAACAAACCCAACAATAGTTATGTTGTTGTTGGACGAGGTTTTCACACCATAAAGAATGCCTCTCAAAGAGGCATATGTTATTAAAACCTCCAATAAAACATTAACCGCCCCACCCCAAAGCGGAAACGGAAAGATTTTCCAGCCAGGCGGGTATATGTTATACCTGGCGGGCCGGCCGCTATGCCCCAACAGTTATTGTCGGGATCTTGTATATATGTTGCGTGCTCCGAAAACTCTCATAGCGCGTTGCAGGATTGTATGGAGAATTGTCAATTGTTCTGAATGCCGTCTGCAGCGCCATTTGTGTAGCTAGTGGCAAGGTTGAAGAGGTCGCTACACCATCATAATAATCTACTGGTTTACTTTGCCTCACCGATCTAAACTGTCTATTAGGGTCGATGTAACTGTGTATCTATACAAAATTATGTAGATGTAAAGTTTGTCTGTTTGCAAGTTTGGATGTAGGGGGTAATATCCGGCGCTTCTGATTCCATTCTGAAAATTATTTCACTAATAGAAAGCTATCTCAAAGCACTCGAAGTTCCGCGGGAGGAACCGGGGCTGAAGCATGTTTAATGAAATATGAAAACAATTGGGCTGTACGATAAAATATTATCAGATTAACATACTCTGTTGTTTGTGTTTAAAATTATGGAGTCATTTCAACCGAGTAACTCGGAAACCCTACCTATATCGATTAGATTTTAATCGAATAATAAAACAATCGATTACTTTATGAAAACTTGTAGTCATTAATTTTCCTGACTAAATAATAATTAATAATTACTTATCGATAAAACAACTGCAACTAAAATTACAAACGCTTTGTTGAGTACTTGTAACCTTTTTTTGTTTCTTAACAGGTGAGAATAGCAATTACAATGTTGCGACCCTGTTCAAATTAGTCGTAAGGTGTTAGGCTTTTAATTTGCTTATTAGAAATTATTCATAAAAAATATTTTAAAGTCTAATCAAGTTTTTTATCTTATAATGGTGGCAAATAATTTCGTTAAGTGACATGCAAATAATATAATGACAATAATTAGTATGATGAAGTCCACACCTGATCTATGATATTGTGTGATTTTTTTTTAATTTGTCTCCGCCCCGAATAGCAGAATAATTATAAAAAATAGGCAAAAATTACTAATCAAATATCTCATACATTTCATTCTGAGGCGATACGAAGTTCGCCGGGACAGCTAGTTTTATAATAATTATAATTTTAATTTTACCCTACCCTACCCTACCCTATTATAATATACTCGTAATAATCAGCACGTCAAGTGCTTGGTAATTCGTAAGCTAACCGTATACTTTATAGTCTACGTATTTTGACAATTAGTATGGAGGTTTAAATACCGCCCGCTAGAGGCATTGTTCATTTCTCCATACAAAATGTATAAATACGTAAACTATAAAGTATACGGTTAGCTTACGAATACTCTCGCACTCGACATGCAGAATACGAATATGAAACGGTGAGCATAATAAAAGTCTGTTAATAGTGTCTACTAAGTTATATTGCGCGTTCGTTCGTCGGTTAGGTCATCAGATGATATGCAAATAATCCTATTGTTAGATATAATTATTTAATGGCCTTTTTCTCGAGCGATAACTTTCAATGTACGGAAGCCATTTCAACATTAATTGTGTGCACATTTGCATATCATTAATTCAATTCTTATCATGATAGTAATCAAGACACAAGGTTGCTTGTAAGATCATTATTTGTTGCTAAGTATAACAATATAATGTACTTACTAATACAAGGTGTAACAAAAAAAGTGTAAAATAATTTAAAAAGTTCACAAGTACGTTATAACATACACGTTTATGTACAAAATATGTGTAAACAGGGTTTGATTTTTCTTTTAGAAAGCTAGCCAGTATTGTTTCACCGCGCACTTAGTAACAAGTGTTATTTTCAAAATAATTTGATAATTTCTTCGGCAATGTGATCTTCATGGCCTACTGATTGACCTCTTAAAATATTTCACACTATGTGACCACCAGGAATGCATCATCATAGATGTAGAGCCGTAGTCATCTGTAGAGTCTTGTCTCCTCAAAAATCCTGGACTTGGCTTCCCAATACGTTCCCCTCTGTCAAAGACTCATGGGCACAGACCATAAGCTTAATTATAAACTAGGGATTATGTGTACGCTTTCCATAGGATGTGTGTATAGACATGATTTAATTTTGCACGAGTGTGCACACCTATGTAGTTATTGCTGTATGTGTTTACCGCCTCTTCTCCGAGAATCAACTGAAAAAAAATCTGTAAGCCACATTAATTACAACAAAGGAATATAGCTGTCACAATTCATAAATAAATATGTTTCATACAATATACTATATAACAAACAACATAGGGATCATTATATACCAAGCTTCTGTGACACGCATAATTGTAATTCTCATCAAATGTAAATTATTAGTACCTACAGAAAAAAAAAGTAATGACTAACTTAATTTCGGTTCTTGTAAACCATTTGTTATTTTTTTTATGTGTAATAAAGAATGGCTGACATTACTAAGCAATTGAGATATTAATCAGTGTTGAACCCAAAACATAGTTAAAGACTAAAATAATTATTATAACAAGTTTAGAGCCTCCCTTGTGAGTCAAGTTATTATTCAAGCTGTTTGTCGCGCAGTATGTTAACAGATTTTTACCAATATGTTAATAATGACGCCATTTATCATTCCGTTTGCATTGCAGAAACATTTTCATAAAAACAACTCACTTACTGTTTTTTTTTATCAGAATTAATTTTTGGTAGTTACTTTGGTTATTAATTTACTTTTTTCAATGTTAGGATACAGTTTTTGCGTCAGTGGTTTTATAAAAAGCCTTTAAAAAGCTGCTTAAACATATAGTCACTTTTTACGGCTTTTCTATGTATAAGGTACACAGAACATCATAGGTCATATTACATCTTAGTCCTCGTCAATTAAATCCCACTATCCCACTAATATTATAAATGTGAAAGTTTGGATGGATGGATGGATGGATAGATGGATGGATGTTTGTTACTCTTTCACGCCCGAACGGCTGAACGGATCTGGATGAAATTTGGCACAGAGATAGATTATAGTCTGGAATAGCACATAGGCTACTTTTTATCCCGGTAAAATGTATGGTTCCCGTGGGATAGATGTTTAAATTTTTCATACTTTTTATCGCGGGTAACACCGCCGGGCGCAGCTAGTGAATTTATAAACAGAAAAAATCCACCCGAGCGCATTTGAACTCACTCGGGAATATTAATATGGGACCCATTTTCTTAATATTTGCATAATGCAGTAAGGTTACTACCTTATTGCATATCTATGTGTCATCCCATGTCATAATATCTGTGAGCAGTTCCCTAGTAGTCAGTGAAAATAGTAGCTTTTAAGGTATACGCAGGGACGCCATTTTCATATCATCATGTCACATCCATTATTTTATTTATAAGGTGTGTTTATTAAATGTGTTATTGCTATTAATTACTTGACATTGGCAAAATACCCGCTAAGTTGTGGGCGAGGCCATATTCATATCCATTTATTTCGTCGCATCTCATTTCGTAAAGAAAGAAGAAGAAGGTATACGTATACGTTTGCTAAACGATATTCAACCTTAAATGGGTTCAAAATTTAAGTTCGCGACTGTACAAGGAATAAAGTAAACACAGGATAAGTAGTGGATATGAATCTTATTTCATTCGTGTATAATCCAAATTGTGGTAACTATTAAACATCAACAAATTAACAGGAGGTCATTCCAAACATTCATCATTCTCTAATACCGACTGACCGCTCAATCTAGGCATATGAACAACAACAATTTATTGATCTAATCCGTTTTATATCAAGAATTGAGAGTTCAATGCATAATGGTCGACGTTTGCTATGTCGGTTAAAAAGTATAATGCTAATTTCGAGTGTTTAATCTCTTCCTGTTACTTCAAAGCGAGGTGAAGTAATTAATTAGCCCGTTGTTAGTTAGACTTCCCTGTTAGATTGTTATGAAGCGAGATAGATGGAAGATGATACGTTTTTTAATCTAAACTAATCTAAATTTTAATAGAACAACATTGGCGGCAAATAACTGCTGCATGCCGACTATTGGACGTCTTGATTATCGCAGTTGGTAGTGACCCCGCTTTCTGTGCCGAGGGTCCCGGGTTCGAATCCTGGTAGGAACAAACTTTGTGTGATGAATACGAATGTTTGTACCCGAATCATTGATGTTTAATATTTATATAAGTATTATATACTGGGTTCGCCCTCAGTCCATTGTATGGTACCCATAATACAAGCGTTGCCTAGTGCTGGCCCGTATAGTTAATATAAGTATTTGTCTGGCAATATAATTATATTGGACAGATAGAAGAATACAGTACTATGAAAATATAAATAAAAAATAATAGAGTATGAAATAAAACTAATTTTAAGGATTTTATCGCGTTTATTATATGTTTTACGTTCCCGACGTTTCGGCTGCTTTACAGTAACCATGGTCACGGGAGAAATTTGTTTTTTTTAATTTAAAATAATTATTTATTATTTCCCAATAGCTATTTGTTCGAGCAAAAAACTGACAGACGAAATATTTTTTGTTTTCTTGGCATCACACCTTCGTGTATATTGCCAGTGTCATGTATAAAACGAAATATTTTATAAATAGGTATCGTGTTAATAATATTAACATTTAGTATTTTAAAAATACCACCAAGTGAGTTAATTATTTGCCCTGTTAAACTTGTTATCCGAAAATAAACTCAGAAATGTATCGAGTACAGTTGAACCAATAATTTCACAATTGTACTGATAAATATTACTAGTGTTTGCACTTATTGTGTTAACCGACTTCGACGATTCAATACTTATTATATGTTTTGACGCTATCGTGAAAGATAGCGATGCTGTTTCGAACGATGCTGAACCATGCAGCCATTAACTTGTAATAATATATATATATTGATTTCTTATATTTACGCGAATACTATACATTGAAATAAAACTATTTTTTCGGATTTCATTGCGTTTATTTTATGTGTTTACGTTACCGACGTTGCGGACATCAAAATATGACACTTAGGACGTCAAACACCTCAGTCCTCTCGTGACCATGCTTGCTGTAAAGCAGCCGAAACGTTAGGAACGTAAAAACATAAAGTAAAGGCGATAAATCCGAAAAACGAGTTTTATTTCAATTGTAATGATATACTTAGAGTTAGTACTTGTTTTTGACCAGCCACTAAAGTCTGCCTAGCCGTTCCTACATTGTTCTCACAAATCCATAACAATGTACTGCTCAAAAATGTAACGGATCTTTTTAAAAAGAGCAACTGGATAATCTCTGAGTGGTGCTATATTTCATATATAGATACCGCGGACGGAACCGCGGACAAAGGCTAGTGTAAAATAGAAGACATTAATAGTATTACATTCCAAAAATACCCGCGTCCAGCTTCTAAGTTACAGCCTTTTTATAAGTATAGATTATATCTCCAGCATCCATTGCATAGGTAGCGATAAGACCAATTACACGAGAAATTGCGGTGAGGAAAGCAAAAGGAGAGATGAAAAAGCAAGTCAATTAAAAGCCAAGTAACGCCATCATATCCGCTCAGTAGACGTAGTCGTATGCGTGACAATATCTAGTTTTTGCACAAGCTTTTAGACGCGGTGTAAGTTAAAAGATCTAGGCATGTAATTATAATGATACAGTTAAGCTTTGGTTAAGCAGTAACACTAAATACGTAGGTACCTAATAGCAGTAATAACGTGAGGTCTGATATGGTTGATATGGTTGGCTTATGTCCAGACGGTTATGTGGCGGACGAATGCGAAAGCTTTACCGTGGCCCCCCCACAAGGCGGGAGAAAGACCACCGTGGGGTTTTAGTCGGTAGGAGTCCGACATAACCCGCTTGTCTCCCCCGAGGCTTGCCCCTTTCCCCACGATAAAAAAATCCAGAAAAGGTTATGTTAGGGGTGAGTGAGCGAGCGAAGTGAGTGTGAACAAGCGGCGCAATAGCATTGTCCTTCGGTACACTTACGTGAAATGTTATAGCTCAAACAAATGAGCTACATTGTAAAGATAGCCCACACTACTAGCCATACCACACGAGTAAAAGTTATCTACAGAGACCAAGCTTCTTACAAACGGCCCACTGGGTATCCACTCTCACAAGCGACCTACAGCCCTTTGATACCGCTATACTGAGCCGGCGCAAACGGGATTCTACGTCTATTAGAGCTCAAGCGCACATCGCCACGCTATGTGTGCGTGGACTCGTAGCTGGCCGTTTGTATGTAGCATGGTCTCTTTAGGGACTTTTTAGTCATTGGTCCGTACGTTACATTGTGACAAACAATAATAACTTTTACATTCCTTTGTTCAGAGTTACTAATAACTTAATCAGCGCCCAGTGTACTCTGCGCTCAAGGAATCAAGCAATTATTTAAATAATTATTATTGTTATCGTGTCTCGGATGAATAGCACCTGTAATTGATTTGTAATTCCGATCGGAAATGTAGCAATGAAGTGTATTTGAAAGGTGTAATTATTCAACATTGTAGTAGAATAAAAGTGGCGTAATAAATCACGAATAGTCCTATCTCTTCTTCCTCCTATCGCACAATAACAACGAAGATGCTGGTGCTGGATGTTTTCTTGACTTGTTCGTTTTAGCTAGGCAATGAGGGTATACTTCAACCAGACCCCAATACACACAACTGTATTATTATTTATTATTATTATAAAAGCTATTTAACTTGCGCCACATACCCCGCTAGTATCCGCTGCTCGCATCTGAGACGTTGTACCGTTATAAGACCAGCCAGCCGGGCACCGGCCACTGAGTACTGTTCTTATAATTGCAGTTAATTCTGTGGTATTGGTCGGCCGCGCTATTCGCTATGCTATTAAATTCAGACGCTAAACAATAGTGCACCTTATTTATCTTTTATAATGACGATAAACAGCAGTGCAACTATACTATCTACTACATGGGTTCCCAAACTTGTTTTGTCTACTGCCCGCTTTGAGAATGAATTTTTTAGTGCCCCCATTTTTTCACCTACTTAAAAACCACTATACCTTCAAATTAAATTAATTATTGTAAGCCTCTACACAACGCCCCCATTTTTTTTCTGGGTCTCTTGCCGCCCCGTTTAGGCCTGCAGCGCCCACAAGGGGGCGTTATCGGCCACTTTCGGAAAGGCTGATCTACTATAATGCTTGGCCTATTATAAGCCAAATTAGCTCAAAGAGGTGGGCATAAGAGCACCCAGACTCCAAAAGCCGTCGGGAGTGAGACTCAGGAAGTGTTGGTGCAACGATCTATGCTTATGTAGACTAGTCCAAGCGAGCTAAATACTGTGATGAGCGGTTAGAGGTTGCCCAGCAGTGGGACACAATATCTGACATTTTACCGGGATAAAAAGTAGTCTATGTGCTATTCCCGATTATAATCTATATCTGTGCCAAATTACATCCAGATCCGTTCAGTCGTTCTGGCGTAATTGAGTAACAAACATCCATCCGCCCGTCCATCGGAACTTTCACATTTATATTATTAGTGGGATAACGATGGCGTCGCTGCTGTCACTTTTGGCAGAAAAGACTAAAATAGACAAAAGTGATAATAACTAGTACGGTACACATACGCCGTATGTGGATAGCATGTATCGCAACGCTGCGTACAAGGCTCTACCAGTGTAGAGTGTAGAAATCGCACATTTATCCAGCGCACGTACTGATGTAGAGCCGCACAGGACACAGGTGTTCGCGGCCGTGGGAAGCCCGTCCTGCTCTCGAACAACGATTGATCCTCACTGTTTTTATCTCACTCTATGCCGGCTTCCATCTAGTAGTGATATTATTTATTGTAATTGCTCCGACTGCATCGGGAGAAGGATTGGATGAGTGCAACTTGTTTTATTTCTAACTCTATGTATTAACATGTTTCTAATTTGCTAAAAATTTATGTCTTGCATAAATTCGAAAAAAATCGATCAGCTGTATTCGAGAATTCGACGCGCGTTACAATCGATGCAACAGAAGCCTTGGCAGGCGTGCGCGCAACAACTCACCAACATTTAATTGCAATCGGAATGCATATGGCAGAAACAAATAAATAAATATTTTCATAAATTTTGTCTGGAACCATAATACATAGGAACATACTATGTCATACTACTATGTCATAGATATCAGATACTAAAATATTCCTCTTAATATAGGGGAATATATTAATTTCTTAGATTCACGCGAATACTACACATTGATATAAAACTTATTTTGCAGATTTTATCGCGGCACGTAAAAACATAAAATAAACGCGATAAAATCTGTAAAATAAGTTATATGTCAATGCGTTTATTTTTAACCGACTTCAAAAAGGAGGAGGTTCTCAATTCGGTTGTATTTTTTTATATTTTTATTTTAATCTATAGGGAATAGCGTAAAGGACTCTCGAGACCGATTTTGATGAAAACTAAAACTGCATCATTAGTATTTTTAAACCTTAATTTCTCTAGTCAGGAATTGAACCCGTTGATTTTGAAAAAAAAAACGTAGTGAATCATCTGATAATGTTCCTAATAGGCATCAACTTCATCATAATATATGGTATGAGTAGTTACCATTATATAAACAAAAAATATAAACGATCTTAATATGAATTCCATACGCGACAATGCAGCTTTGTTTTTCGTCTCGGATGGCGTTCGTCATTATGGTATTTAATTTATGATGTAGGGGTAAGTATTCGTTTTTTTAAAGATGACCACACCATTTATCAACGTTTATTAATGATTATATAAATTTATTATACTTACGCGAATACTACACATTGAAATAAAACTAATTTTACGGATTTTATCGCGTTTATTTTATGTTTTTTACGTTCCCTAACGTAACGACGTAACGGAACGGAACGTAAAAAACATAAAATAAACGCGATAAAATCCGTAAAATTAGTTTTATTTCAATGGTTATATAAATTATAAAAAAAATAGGTAATTAGACTACAACATTTTCGGTCTGCACGTTGAGTATTGTGAGTATTTCTATGAAAGAAAACATGTAGGGTGGATATAATGTTGGACGCGCACGCACGGAGACACGGATTCCTCAATTTTTTGAAATTTTTTAGCACACACTGCATATCCACTTGAAGGATTTAAATGAAAATTGGCTTAACAAATCCACGCGTATAAAGTTGCAAGCTCACCTTATAGTAATGCATATATTGTTTCACATAGAGACTCACCTTTTCCTATTATAGTTTAACATAAATAGTACATATGTGTGTATACATAATTATAGATACCGCAAGCATCATTTAACAATTTTCTAAGCAACATTAATTCAACTCAACAGTCCAAACGCACCCGCCGCAGAGCTAATGGAAAAACGATCATATTAAAATAGCAATAAAAATTATAAGTTTTTCATGGCACCTATATTTTTATTTTCCACCGGCTGTCAACTCCTTATACAGCATGATGCATAGAAACGCAAAGGTGTTGATACAACGTGGCTTGGAAAAAGGTGCGTCTAAGCAAACAGTGGTTATCGTTCTGAAGTTCATTGATGACCAAATAAAACGAGGCTTACATTATGATTAATTAGGGTTCTGTATGCTATGAAAAAAGTTACTACCTCAGTCCTAATTTTGTTTGAAGTATTGAATGTGGATTGGGTCTCTGAAATTTATGATTCTGTGTGGAACCGTCATCTTCGACTTATAAAAATATATTAATACAACGTTACATTTTTTTTTATTTACACTTAAAAAAAATATTGTGAATACCTTTCCAGCCAGTGCTTAAAAGTAAGTTACACAAATTTGAGAGCTACCTAATTCTAACACGTCGTGCAAATAATGCAAGGTAACGACTACTCAAATCATTACGTTTTCAGTAGTTTCTGAGTTGTTATCTCTATCATACTTACAGAATATATAAAAATGATAAATGTCAGTCTGTATTTGGATTGTGTTTTTAAAAGCCCACTTAGAAATTCTGAAATTAGTTTCTCTTATATTCTATAAAATTCAATTTATCTACGGGTCCCTGCATACATATTTTTTGTACTTACGCGTCAATTTTTAGATCCTAGCTGACTGGTAGTGCAGATGGTGAGCGCATCACATCCTGTGACATTGGAACACGATTGACAACCTTCTGAAGGTAAGAGTGGGGTGATAGGAAAAGCGGTGCGTATAGCGATTTCAAGGGGAGGAAAAGAGACGTACGAAGATTCGGCGTTACGTTTACAATAGATTAAAAATAGTTCGTGGTTACTAAAGTGGCTACTCGGAGAGTGGATATAAGTAATAATAATATAATAATATCGCCAGGCGAACACACGAACTATACGGTCCCACACTAAGTATTATGGTTATTATGGGTACCGTACAATGGACTGAGGGCGACCTCAGTATATAATACTTATATAGATACTAAACATCCATGACTCGGGCACAAAGATTCGTGCTCATCACACAAAGATAATCCCTACCAGGATTCGAACCCGGGACCCTCGGCGCAGAAAGCAGGGTCACTACCCGCTGCGCTAATCAGGTCGTCCGAATCAAGTGGTACAACATAATAGGTAGGCGGGATTCTCTTTCAGATTCGGATTCGGTAATGCAGGTCAACCTACTGGTAACAGATAATGGTCTCGTCTGTCAAAGAGTATATTATTCTCAGAACTATCAACTAATCTGAAACGTACCGAATAGTGGGAACCATATTCAAGTTTCAATCTGTTACTTTATGTGGGAGCAAGTTTGTTACCATGGTTACCATGAATCAATAAGCATGCGTCACATGTATGCGAGCACCCATACGATACCATACGAGTATACGATTGCAATTCCCAGCCTAATTGCTAAAACCATTGCGTACAAATTTCTATTACATTTAATTATATCAATCCGCCATCTCCCATCAACTGATACCAATACAATATTCTCTTAACAAGCGGCTAAGCATTACAAGATTAAAACAACTGTAACCAACGCTAATTATGGGTTCTAGAACCACAACAGGTTACCAATATGGCTTAAAGCCACCTGTCAGAACATCCTTATGTAAACTCACTATATCATTTCTACTAGTGTTATAAAATACTCTTTTACATACAATACAGCAAAAGCGCTCAGTGGCGTTTTCAATAAAACGGCTAAATTTGGTCGGTAATAGACAGAGAGTCCAATGCCAAACTACCGGTACCGGTACCGGTAAAAATTGGAGTGTCTGTTTGTAATATTAAAATAACCGCTTTTTACTAAGTGCATTTGGATGTATACACGGTACATATACCAAAACTACATTTTTTACAATTTTTGTCTGTCTGTCTGTCTGTCTTGTCTGTTTGTTCCGGCTAATCTCTGAAATGGCAGGACCGATTTTGACGGGACTTTCACTCGCAGATAGCTGATGTAACAAGGAGTAACTTAGGCTACTTTTATTTTAGACTAGCTGTTACCCGCGACTTCATCCGCTTTTTGTTAAATACCACGCGGACGAAGTCGCGGGTAACAGTTACTCCTCAATACGATCAGTTGTTGACCACGCTGGGCCAGTGCAAGTAGGCTAACTACACACGGCTTACAAAATATGTGCATTAGGTTCTCTATCAACGTCTGTCTCAACCGTAGAGCAAGTGATTTTCATTATTACAAATTAGAGTCGCATATGAAATCCGAAAATCCTAGAGTTGTCAGCTGTAATTGAGTCAGCGTTCTGACAACTTGTAAAATGTAGCCTAAAATCATGCGCGGCCATCCACTTCTACTAAATAAAGGGTTAAATAAATTATTTAACTCTATAAAAAGAGAAAAAGGGATGACAAATCCCAACAAACATGCATATCGCTTTTAACGATTGTCGGGTAAACATAAAATGTATGGTACCTATCGGCAACTTGTTTCCAGAGGTTAGTACTGCGGTACACGATACCCAACGTGACAGCAAATAGTGTAAAAGATTTCAAGGGGCCAACATACTTGTTAATCGGTATGACCAGGGCCCCAAGTCCGACAACACAATCGATTCATAATCGAACAGCAACCGCATAGTAACTGTCACTTTTGACAGATATCCCATACAATATCTGTAAAAAGTGACAGCTGCTATGCGGTTGTTGTTTGATTATGAATCGATTGTGTTAGCAGACTTGGGGCCCTGCTTACTGGTCATATAGATCACATTTATGTATAAAAGACATGACGTGTAAATGTTTTTTTTATTCATATACTTATTTTGATCTTTACACAAATATGTAAATATTTACATACACAATTTTTGTTAGAATTTATAAATGAATCTCAAATTAGCTTATTTTTTTACTATTTGACCCTTCAATTAGATTCAATGTCTGTTTTAAGATGTGCTGATAAACTCTATCTACGCCTAATTTTACAGTTGGCCCATACTAGCTAAATAATAAAAAAACACTTTCATAATTTACTTTTGTGTCTCGTGTACCTAGCCACTTACATCGAAGCAGTTTGACATTTACTCGAAGGATGCCGCAGAGAAGGGATTCTTGGATATCGCATTTTTTTATTTTTCACGAGGAGAAATGATCCGGAGCTATTTCCTACGGCCAAGAAATGCGGCCTTGGGCGGGCACCGAACCCGCACTCAGTGCGATACAACTTTTTCTCATCGAAAATAAAACAAAAGTGTTGGAGAATGGTTAATTAAAATTTGCCATAGTACAATGTGGACTTGACAAATACATAACAATAACTAATACATAATAGTAACCTTGAAATTCATGGAAAGCTTTCGACTCTTATAAAGTATTTACAGAACACTTTTCTTCTGATAAAATGTTTGTTTTGCTATTGTAAATGGTTTTCGTGCCAAATGATAAATGAGAAGCTGAATAACAAATTTATTTAAAATACTAATAAAATTATGCAAAAAGGAATGTTATATTCAACGTATTTATTTAGCTAATTATTATTTTTGCAATTGCATCGCTGGGGCAATGTCAGAAAAATAAAATACTTATACTTATATTAATATTAAACGTTAAAAACATATTGGTAAAATGTAAGTTTTTAGAGTGAGCAAGTTTTCGTGGTAGTACACTACATAAATGAATCATGTTTTGCTATTTAAAATTATACAATGTTTATGAGGTTATTAACACCATACTCTTAAACGACCGAATGTTTTTAAATTGTTAAAAAAGTAATATAGAGGACTGAGATATGTTATTTATTTTATTAACTTAGATCGGTAATAAATTACTCTTAAAAACGATTTACCATTATGAATGCGCTTTTATTTATTTTTCTATCCATCTATAACATAATCTATTCTATATATACTATTAAAAAAAACTGTAAAGAAGCCTTTGTACTATCGATATTGGGACGGCGATATGTCGTATTCCGGGTGAATAAACAAAGGATCATCTTGATCCCGAGTTAAGGCTACCATATTTCGGCATATAAAGTGACTATCCCGCTACTGTTATGCCTATGACTATCCCACATTAACCCATTTATCCCGGGAAATGTTAGAGCTCTCCTGGGAACTAAAATCCACGCTCACAAAGTCACGGGCGCTGCGAGTAATAAAAATAAAACGCTACCATCGCAAGAAAATAAAATATACTAAACATAATTTAATTATAATCAAATCCAGGTGTGTGCGCCTGAGTCTAAGCGAGTTAGAACTAAAAATAGGCACGCAGATGGACCTATCGCTGCACCTAACACTATTGAAAAGGTCAACACATATAATTTACATCTTTAAGTATGTACCTGCATCATAAGATAAGTAGCTTATATATAATCTCTGACGGCATATTTTGTCACTAATTAAAAGCTGAATAAATTAATGTGTTATGTGAATAATTCATGTTTATGGGTTCATAACACTGTACGTTCTTTATGTTAATGTAACAGAAAATATATGTACCGTGTTTTTTTTTCAACTTACATAATGTATATAAAATATTTTATTTTGTAAATTTAATGTTTACTGGGCAACTTTTATAGCGCGCTGTTGCCTAGTTATAAGTTAAAGTATGCTATATCGCTTTAAACCCTTCTCATGATCGAATTTGCACGATAACTTCAAATCAAATAGACTTCCTAGTCTTCTCTCTATTTCCATTCTGGTTCTTCTTAGAAGACTAAGTCATAGTTTGAATTGGGGTACCCTCATATTTAGTTGTTGTTTGCGGTCTGATCTACGCAGAAAGTGCTTAAAGAGCACTAAGGAGTTTCTTGCCCGTTCTTCTCCTCAGGAACGGCGTTCGCAACGGGTGGTCATATCTTAGCATTTCGTGCGATTTTTAACGATTCATAAATATTGTAATAGAAAATATTCTGATTATCATTCATTCACCCTGCAGCAATGAAAATTGCATAACTGAAAATAAGATTCATAATTATGATGTGCAAAAACTATTTAGATTCGAAGTTAGTTAACACTTTGCATTATAAAAGTAATATTATCCACATCAATGAATGAACAAGGCATACAAAGCGTAGCTTTTCCATGCAACACGGTGTATGCAAATAGCTTTAAATGTCACTTGTAAGATTGCTTTAAGAGGATGATGACCTAGAGGCAGGTAGCTACACACTATCACAGAACGGCGAAGGTTTTGTGGCATTAGATTTGGTTATGCCATTATTATAATAATAATAATACCAGCCCTTTTAATGTCCCACTGTTGAGCACGGGCCTCCCCTTAATGCGAGGGGGGATTAGGCCATAGTCCACCACACTGGCCCAGTGCGGGTAGGCGGAATTCACACGTCTTTCGAGGGGTTCTCTCAGACATGCAGGTTTCCTCACGATGTTTTCCTTCACTGTTAAGCAAGTGATAATCATGGTTGAAAACGAGATTCGCACATGAAATCCAGAAATCCCAGAGGTGCGAGCTGGGGTTTGAACCTGCGATCCTCGTTACCGAGGCAAGCGTTCTACCAACTTGGCTATCACTACTACTTCTTGCCATTATTATTATTGTGGAAAACGTACCTGTGGGTGAAACTGAATAGCCGTGTACAGTGTGTACGAGCTCGTCTTCTGCTCGCTCAGTCAGTACGTGCTCGCTAAATAAAAATGCTCGCGCTGCTCTGCTGGTGCGCCTGTTATCACCAGCCCGGTTCTACAAATCAGCGTTGATAGGTTCTTGGCGTATCTAAGTGATAAAGGGAGCTTGTTGGTTGCTAGCTGCAACCAACAAGTTCAACGCGTACAGCGCAAACAAATGTATTTTTTTCGGATGCACACGTTATGTACCTAATATGAGCTGTCTGTGTACCTGTGCTAACAATCATTTTTTTTTCTTCATCTTAATATCGTATCCTGGCTAGCGATGGCTAACGGTTGCTAGTTAGCCAGGGTGCTCTGGACGTGGAAACATACCTAAATACCGTCTCTTGCGGAGGCTTTTTTCCACTTAACTTAAAATTAATTTCAGATATTGACTGGTAAGACAATTTGGAGGGTACTCTACATACTCTAGCTGTCACAAATCAGTCACCAACTACACAATCTTGCCACAGCCTTCGGAAATAGCTCAGCCTTATCCTCCAATCTCGGTAACAGTACGATGTTGCCAACATCAAACTTTACGGCTGCGTGTAGGGCACGCCGCGAAACAATAGCAACCGAGCCTATCTCTACCAGAGATAGAGCACGTTAATTTTTAGGGTTGCCATTGTGCCGTAAAGTTTTATAGATGCAATGTTGCAAGCCCACATTTTCCGATGGTGTTATGTTCCAACGTTATAGACGTTGAGCCATGTATTTATCATTTCCAATTTCAGATTATGATTGCTACTTATAATAAAATTAATTAATCACACTCAGGAATGTAACTTCATATTTTTTTTAGAAATCAAAATTTAACTTAAGCGTGTTTCATCGCGCTCACACTACAGTTTTCGTTAATAAGAATGACAGAGTCCGCATGCGATTCTCGATTTCATTAGCAGTTCGTGCTTTGCACATTGATCTGACACCAGATTAATAGAGACGGATGTATAGGAAAGTACATCTGAGTTCTTCTTCTTCTTTCTTTACGAAAAGAAATAAGATTAATTATGGCCTCACCCACAAATAAGGGGGTATTTTGCCAGTGTCAAGTAATTAATAGCGATAACAAATTCAATAAATACACATTAATAATAATACTAGCCCTTTTAATGTCCCACTGTGAGGCACGGGACTAACATCAGTGCGAGAGGGATAAGGCTATATTCCACCACTCTGGCCCATTGCGAGTTGGCGAACACCACACGACTATCGAAGCGTTTTTTCGGACATGCAGGTTTTCTAACTATATTTTCCTTAACCGTTTAGCAAGTGATACATCATGGTTGAAAATGAAATTCGCATATCAAATCCAGAAATTTTGAGCCGGGGTTTGAACCTGCGATCCTCGTTACCGAGGGTAACGAAAATGCAAACACACTTTGTAAATAAAAATGGCTGGTCTACATCTGAGTTTGTTTTATTTTTCGTATAACTATATACCTCAAGTGTCAGATACCTTATGGGGTTATAGACCAAAGAGGCAATGACTTTTTTGTATTTACAAAAAAAAAACATATTTTTTAACCTAGACTTAGTACGAGGCAACCCTACAAATCCAAATGTAGGTTTAATGTCACCAGTCCATTACATCTCAGCTAAGCGTATACAAAATCTAGCACCCACCGTAGGGCAGCGTCAATCACGAATTCATAAACGCTGCAATAAATCTTCTCTATATCGTTGGATCGATCTCCGGTTTATTTGCAAGTTAAATGTTTCTTATGTATCGCATAGGGGCTTCTGAAGTCCGATGTAGGATGTGTTGAAGAACTTTCGGAAAATATTTTTGTTGACGTTCTGACAAAGGACATTGCTCAGCAATGGCTGGTGTATCAGGATCAAATTAATATTGTGTATTTCTTTTCTTATTTCTCAACATTTATAACATGTTAGATAAAGTACTAAGACTAGGGGAATTTTTTGGCTAGACTATATTCCTTTTCAGGTTTTTTTAAGTCAGTATTTTTTTTGATATGACGATTATTTTTATTTTTAATATCTCATATATTTGTTTTTAAATGCAACATTTTCTACGCTACTTTGAAGGCAGGGTAGCTACCGATTGAGCTAATCAGGTCGTCAACTGGATACAGGGGTCCATGGTTATGTAGACAGTATCCTTCATCGACATACCGATCTGGCACAGTGCTGTGCTATAAAAGCCACTCCCAATCTTTGTGTAGATGTCGTAATAAGCAATGTAAAGATTAAACAACATAATATACCAATTCTAAAGGCATTGCATGTATGCACCTGTGTGTACGGCGCTGCGCTGGTCACCTGCGCGAATCATATATCTAATTATAAAGATAAGTTAATGCTTAGAGACAGGCTAATTACGTACTCGCAAGCTTCTATCAGACTGTTTTTTTTCATTTTTACACATGCTACCAGTACCTTAAGCACAATACTTTGTACGTAGAGCATAACGTAAGCGTCTTCCATCTTTCTCACACTACAGATGAAATATTTATGTATGAAATTAATAGCCTGTTTTCCCGATGACGTTACGATTACATTAGAAGTTCCTGGTTACCCTACAGGACTCACTGTATGCAATTATGAAATATTCTGCAAATCTAATCATAGTAACATACAATTAATATAACATGACATAGTTATCATTGTGTATGTTTGTCCCAATTCGTAAACCGAGGTGGCGCAATAAACTCGACCGCAATACCGCAAAATGGGGTCGAGCGAGCTTTGCGCACGCGTCGATGGCGGTGGCCAATCCGGTGGGATTGCTAGGCACCTTATATTGTACCATTTGAAATCAGAATTTGGTAAAAGTTAGCTGGCTGGTTTTAAATGAAATAGACCATATATTTTAAGTTGGAGTTTTTCTTTTTTAACTATACATTGATAGATCGCTTTTAATTAAGGTCACACATCAACAAAAACATATTATCTTCCTCTTTATAGTGGTGCTGCTATAAGGAAGAAGAGAGAAGAAGATGAATATGTTTTTCAGTTCTCCCATTGTAGCTCGCGTAGTACAAAATCTAAGGCTTCGATAATCAACCAAATTACCTTGAAACCCGCAACAGGACTGAAAACTAGAAGAATAATAATCATTGATTTAAATATATATACTTAACTACTGTCAGTAGTTACTTAAATACTAATTTCAAAAATAATAAGACAATGACTGAATAAAAAAGGTAAAATTACAAACACGATAATTATTAGGACAAAAAAAATGTGTTCATAAAAAGTATTTTGAAAAACATTTCTTATACAGACATGGGATCGTTTGAAAGTCAGTGTGTTTGTTTGGGGCAAAGACCTAAGTTAATTGGAGATAGGGCGAGGCAAGGTCGCTGTGACAGACCGACGAACACAATGTGGATAATTGTATATATATTGTATTAGAGATTATAATGGTTATGGGATTTGGTGTGTCGTTGATTTTTTGGCTTTGAAATTTAAGACGTATCTTGAGATGGCCGTTTTAAATGTGTTGGACGCAGAATCATTTTTAATTTTTTAAATAGCCCTATTTTTGCAAAAGTTACACCATACCGGTATTCAAAGGATATAGGAAGATATAAAAAAATATTCAACAAAAACTTGTACAATATTGAAACTTGTCTGTGTCCTCTGCACTAACCACAAGCTTGTATCGCAGAGAGCAAGTGAGTAACATAGATAAGGTTAAAATACTTCAATAGGAACTAAACGTTTCATACACAGAGTACCTATTTTGTAAATACTGTAGTAAACAGAAAAAAAAAACAATACTATTATTAATTTTTCATTAAAACGTTTAAAAGAAAAATGAATGATTAAGTTGAGTAAGTTTGAGTAATTTGTAATAATAAGGTACTCATGATGATTTTCACATTCTCAAGTTCCATTGCTTTTATTTTCTTTCCAATTAAGAAAATGCTGTCCTTAACAAAACGAAATAAAAATTTAACAAAGAGTTTCCCTAGTCTGCATGTACTCGACATATTATACTTTAAATATAATATATATTTATATATAGGTATAATGATTAAACCAGACACAATATTTGTATGTAAGCCGACTTCTAACGCCATATCCTTCGTTCTATTTGCGAGGGGAAGACACTGTGACCTATATCCTGCAAAGCATAAAGACCCACTGTCCTCTCACTCACACATTCACACAATTATTGGCACGAACATGTTTACATACACGCAGTAGGGTAGTGTGCGTTCGTGTTAGATGACGCGTCAGTGTTTGTGAATGTGTGTGTTTTGCTTAGAAGAATAAAATGAATGGAGATTCATACAACATGATTATATTTATTATGGTTTTTTTTTGTACTGTTACCTCAATTTTATGTTTATTTTCGTATTGTTTCTAATTGAGCTTAGCTAATTAGATGCTAAACTTTTTATCTGTTACGCGATCTCGCTAATTTAACCAGAAGAAAAATCAACGGGTACTTAGTTACTTAGTCTTATTTAATCGTATCCTTATCATATCTTATGAATTGGTGTTATTTTAACAAGCTATATCCAATAAAAACTTATTTGAAATAAATTAAAAATATATAACAATAATAGTGTAAAATATTTTAACAGGACCAACAGTAGGTTATAAAGATAACAATCCCAAAGAGATAAACTCAATTATTCGAACATTTAAAAATAACACACTGTACTACTGTAGCGTATGGCCAGTATACTGGTTCGCCTTATTTAAAAAAAAACAAATGTCATTTACGAAATTATTATATACATCAACGTAATCCATATAAATTACTGATTCATGTGTTAAAATATTTTACACTATTTTTAATACACCTTATATGAATCGGATTCTCATTAGATTTTTTTTTAACCACATGAGTTTCTAATGGCCCTCGTGCACGGTAACAGACTTGTGTGTGCAAAATCACTGTCAATTCTCATTATACTCAAGCAAAATAATTATATTCATAGATACTTTTACACTATACACATTTACACCCTACAGTTTCACGCAGAGCAGTGTATATTAAATTGGTCCTAATGTTAGACATTTACATAGTAATGAGTTAATGGACCACAAATGCATAGTCAAAGCAACATTGTAGAGACAGAACTAGTTAAGTTGCCCTATAGAATAAATCTGAAGCTCGTTTCGTAGGAACCTCAATAGGCGAGCCTCTAGGCGCACTGACGTTGCACTAACCTTTAGTGATAGAGTCTACATTGTAGGTTCCTTAAGTGTGTTGAAATAAATCTTAAATTAATTGATAAAGGGACGTTTAGTTAGAAGTAGTATCAACTGACAAGTATATCTTCCTAGTAGTTTCCTATGAATTATATTTAATACCTAACTACTTCTTCTTGTATTTTTTAATATATAAATAATAATCTTGAATTTTAAATAGTAAAATCATCCGGTACTAGGTCCTTAATAAGTAATATTTTAGTATTCCTATTAGTATGGTCGTCAGCACGTCCTCTTATAAGTATTTCCATTTAACACGTTCACTGCGGGCCACATTTTGAAGAACTTTCAGCTGGTGCGGCTGAGGTCGAATCAGCCCCAAGCTAAACTTCCTTGTAATGCGGTTGAGGCCTTTTCTGCCTCATGTTTCAATCATTTGGTAAATGTGTTGTAACTTGATCAGGAGTTTGATTCGATGTTTAATTTTATGCTAAAATTACTTGCATGGTATTGTTTTATGTACACCTAGCTTCGCCCCGGGTTCTGATTTTTAGTTTTAGAGAAAACACCTAAAATATATTTGAGGTCGTTTTAGACCACACATCGCACTAAATCGGGGCGGCATTAGTGATGGGAATGAATTTATATCGATGAATGTCCATGTCTATGTTAAATTTCTATTACTTTTTTATATTGTTATAGTATTGTGCATAAAAGTATGGGGTGTTGTTAAATAAAATACAAACTATTCGTTCATCTAATTTATTCTATATTACTTTGCATGCTGTTCGTTAAAACAATGCAAGCACATAGCTTTCTTACATTGTGAACAATTAGTCATAATTTTTGCGACCCAGGTTGTATATTCTGGGTTTGCTTATACCGGTATAGGGGACATATATATACACACTGGCAGAAAATGCCACTAGGCATTAAGTCCGCCTTGTGCATTATGTTTTGCAGAAAGTGTAAATAAATAAATATATAGAAGAATTTTCAGCTTTTATAATATAACTAAGGTATGGGTGTCACGGGCTCTCACTCTATAAATATATAACTGAACACACACAAAAAAACATTAAACAAAAGAATTTAACAAAAATAAAAAACAAACAATTAACACGATTGCGCAAAGACACGTGCTCCAGTATCGACTATGGTAGCGTCACTAAAGTCGACTTACCTGCTCTCACGCCGCCCGCACACCCCGCCGCTGGAGGTCGAAATCGGCCTCAACCCGCACCTTATTCAATAATTTTGTGATCAGTGCGTTTGAGGCGTATTTCGACCTCAAATATTTTTTTTACAATATTGAGTCAATGCTTCGCAGACATAAAGAAAGCTATATTTGTCTTTGTCATACCTCATACGGTTGAGTGTAAACAGCCGCCGCACTAGAGAGAAAACACAGTTTTACGCGCCGCACCAGCGTAAAGTCTACCATGAGGCTGAATCAACCTCAAGCCGCAGTGAACGTGTTAACATGAGATGGCATAAACATTTTGTAATAGAAATCATTATACAATTTAATGTAAAGTGGAAATGAAATAAATAAATAAATAAGCCTTTTATTTCTTGCCATTACATTCGAATAAATTATTTATTCAAAGTAGAAATACTGATCATTAATACCTCCAGTTATTCAGGTGCAAGGTAAATTGTCAATTTATAACAATTAGTGTACAATTAATTGTCTAAACTACAACTCAAGGCGTGTTCAGATGAGTGTGGTATCCGATTCCGTCATTGCTATACTAGCCCCAGTAAAATACTAAATGTATGCTATTGCCATTAAAATGTATATAGCCGACTCATTTCAAAATCGCTGGAATAGACGGGCCATCATGCACGACTCGTTCAACTACAGAAACGATTAGGGTACGAATTGCGCAGCGCGAAATGAATACTATAATAATTGGTATTAAAAACAATATCTTACCTAAAGCCATTTGCTTGTTTAAAAAAATGTTTATGTGCGTCATGTTAGCCTGGTACTTTTATAAGCTTTTGACATCTTCTCAAGAGTAAATAATGAGTTACATTTGTAGGTGTATGGATTCGTCCGTCGCTTTGTCAGAGCGGCCCAACAGCGCTATATCAACGATATAACATATGCTATTTTACTTACATAATAGGTCAGACTACTATCTTCAATGAATACATTTGTAATTAGGCACTCTGTGTGGGTCATGCTAACGAATACAGCGTATATTTAAACATACCTTAATGTCGAGCTATTATTTATTTTTAAATATTAATACGAATTCGATTAATTTTAATCGCGATTTATACCCAAGTAATAGTAGGTAGTCAAATAATACTGATTGGGACGATGTAGAGTATATAGAGTTACTCAAGTATTTAAAGATTTTTTTACTTATAGGTATTGTTATTACAAATTCATGATCGTTTTACTAAAGAATCGTGATTTTAAAGTACAACGCCCTAGTTTCACGGTGCACCAAACGTGAACAATAAAAAGTAGCGCAAAGGACATGGGCTCAATGTCCTCTCTATATAATTGCACCGAAGTGCACACGAAGATCACTGCACTGACCTTGGGAGCCGCCTTTTTCTGAACAGGACAGCGGACCACAAAAACCTACTAATAGCTCATTAAAATTATGGTAATCCAATGTAGAGTCGACGACAAAAGTACGGGTAGAGCCAAGTTACTTTAATGTACGTGAATGTGTGTTTGTGAAAGGGAATACGAATGGTTCAATCATCGGTGGTTGCTGGTTCAACGGGTCAGAAAGGTTGTCTCAAAGCAACCATGGTATTGTGCCAGTGTCATGTATTAGGTAGAGTTATTTAAACAATATACTTCAGGCGAGGTCTAAAGCAAGTTAGACGAGATCCTTTAGTAGACATGAGTTTTGTATGCGTTCGAATATCGATCGAGTAATCGAATATTTCCCATCTTAAATATATGGGAAGTCGATGCTGTGAAAACTCGTACAAAGCCCCCAGAATCAAATATAAAATAAAATCCTTAAAGTAAGTTTTATTTCGATTATCACTGCTTTCATCTATATTGTAACATTCGCAATAAATGAGTTGAGTTATAAAAATATTCTATTGACTGACCACGGATCTACTGCTCCACTCAAATACAGTGAGATCAAACATATTTTATTATAAAATATATTTGCCAAAATCGGATATTGTAAACCATTTTGCGACCTGATCGAACCTACACGTGTTGCGCAAACTATTGTTAAACTTTGCCGCTGCCACACAAAGCCTGTTTTTTTCAAACGTTTATAAAAAAAAACAATCTCAAACATGAGAATGCTTTTACTTTCTTCGATATTTTTTGCTGGTAAACCGGAAGAATGGGGTAGCGTTGTGGTTCATATATTTTTTATGAGTAAATATCCAACTAATTGGATTATGATTGCTGCTAAAATGTGTTTTAATAATTATGCTGTAAAATATTTGAATAAGCATCTCGTTCTATACAGATCCTGTGGCCATCAGAGTCAAATCAGATGTAATATCCAGGTGCAATCATCAGTAAGGGTTTATAATTAACTTATGGAATATATAATGACTAAATGTTCGTAAGTCTTATAGCTGCTAAAAATATGGAACTCTTATTGCGCGATTCCTACTCCCACTTGACTTGGAATTTACGAAAAAAAAAACAACACTACGAAACTAGAAAGTCGTTCAGAAAATAACAAACTGCTATTGAATATTATTGTAAACTAATTTTGTTTCAATTGTAACGCCTTGTTAGTTTAAATGGCTGGTACTGAGTTATTTACAGCATTTGACAGGTATCTGAAATACTTTTATAGATTTCTTGAGTGTTCGTTATAGTTTTAGCATTAAGATATAAACATTTTTTTATATCGTTTATCGGTTTGAGTATCCACTGAAGTGCGATGTGCTTTTTTAAGTTTAACCAACTGCGTATAAGTATATAAGTATGTGGTACTTAAATGTGATTGGTTCATAATAATTTTATAAAAAAAATACAGAAAACCATGATGAATCAAAACGATTCACAACGTTTGCTTGAAAGCATATTGCATCGTTACCTGCACGCATTCCCACACCTCATCTCTTGCTCATGCCTCTGTCCCTCTCTGTCCTACGAGTATTTGTATAGTTGTCTCACTCGACTAGTGTACATATCCACTTACGAATCGACGTCATCTTTCACTCTCACTATCGATGCAAGTATAATCAAAATTTTCAGATATTTTTGTGAGTAATTTTATTTAAGAAATTTTAATTTAAAATAGGCACATGATGTTTTAGTTTTACTATAGCTATATTTGAATAGGTGGGACACATCATTTATTTTTACCGAGTAATAAATACTTCGTTTGGAAAATATTTATTTTAATTATCTATCAAGTATTCTCATAATTTACATAAAAATTAGTTTAATTGATTAATATTATTTCTGTTTTATCCAAAGCCGAAATAATATTAATCCGCCGGTTGAAAAAATCACATTTACTGTACCAAAACTCAAGCATTCTAATTGTTTGCAACAAAAAAGTATAATTTATTTTTTTATTCTAAACATGAAAGCAGGCTCAAATATTTTTTTATCTGAAAACTACCGTGTACTACGAGTGACGTATTCGTTCAGCTGGATGCGCGCGCGCACTTTCTTCAAAGCGAGACCGTGCTATACTTTCTTTTACGCGAGAAAGAGACATCAATACAAAACAATGATACCTGAGTTTTTCTCCCGAGTAACGATACTCTGTCGTAACACAACTTTCTTTCAGTCTTTAGGATTCCGTTACAAATGGTCATAATTAAATATCTTATCATATAAGACTTGATAAAGCTATATATATCTCGTGCGTTAAAATTTTGTGCCTAAAATGTGATGTATTTAAAACCAATCGATCTAATTTCAAGATGGTTTCTAAATGAATGATAGCGGGTATATGAGAAATATTTTTAATCTATCCCTGAATGATTTTTTCAGGAAACACTCTTCAACACATTAAACGGAATCACGATAAAGACTTAAGTCTCGAGCTTGGCACCCGCTTTTTACTCCGTATCGTGTGCGATCCATTGACTCCAATTAATCGGTGATAGAGAGAGAGAGTCTAATGTCACCACTCACGCGCACGCTTTCGACGTCGATGACTGATGGTGTCAGTTTTTCTTCAGGCTGTCATGCTTCAAATAGCACGAGTGAAAATTTTGTTTCACGCCTTTGTTCTATTCAATTACGGGAGTTTCTCTTTGTATGGTCAAGATTCTAAATTGATTTTTTAAAACCTGAACGTTGTGGAAAAATGTGGAATACAACGATACTCTGTTTACCCCTTGTTAATGCAGACTGGGTGGTATTTATTTTCAAGGATTATAATAAAAATGCATGATTCTAGCAGTTTATGCTTATTAAAGTATCAGCTGTCAATATGAATGATTGATATTAACATAAAAAAACGTGAATTTTAAATTAAGAAAAAAATATTTTTTGGCGTATATTTAGCAATCAATCCGAATGGATTGTCAACAGTTGAGATGAGGCCTTGAGCTTGGTGATTATACGCGGATATATCGTTCTATAGCAGTGATAGCCAAGTTGGTAGAACGCTTGCCTCGGTAACGAGGATTGCAAGTTCAAACCCCGGCTCGAACCTCTGGGATTTCATGTGCAAATCTCATTTTCAACCATGATTATCACTTTACGGTTAAGGAAAACATCGTGAGAAAACCTGCATGTCTGAGAGAACCCCTCAAAAGATGTGTGAAGTCCGCCAACCCGCACTGGGCCAGCGTGGTGGACTATGGCCTAATCCCCCTCGCATTGAGGGGTGGCCCGTGCCCAGCAGTGGGACATTAAAAAGGGCTGGAATTATTATAAATTATAATTATTATATATCGTTCTATTAAAGATTTAAAATACACACACAGAGCTGTAGAATTTCTTCAGTTCACTCACAAAACTATAGAGCCTTTGATCCCAACAACGAACACGTACAATACCTATTTATCCAAAGCCACGCGTAGCATGCAATAACAAAAAAAACGCGATGTTAACAAAAACTACCAGGGCTGATCTAAATTCTTAAGGGACAGCATAGAAAAAATAAATATAGGTAGAGAGAGACAGGAGAAATCAGAATTTTTTGTTCGTCTATCTTTCACATAACTTTCCCCGGAGCACAATGGGCTCAGGTAGGTGGGGCCCAAAAAAAAAACGATCATAATGTACCCTGATTGTGCGATAGTGACATTTTATACGTCTGAGGTCGTGATTTGGATGGTTTACGACGGTTATTTTTTAAAATAGGGACTAGAATACACCCACATGTTTTTGACTGTACCCATGAGGACCTAATTTAACAGAGGGCTAATCCAGGCCATGGTGGTTAGCGAACATTTCTTACGCAGATATCCAATATGCACATTAATTTTTATGACCTGGATTCGAACCCAGAACATCATCAGACATAAGTACTTATTACATCCAACTAATACCAATGAGGCAGATTTATGTAAATGTTTATAATAATAGCACATTCATAATAAGAAAATCTTTTAAAAGTTTCACTTTGCAGATTTAGGGACAAAAGTTTGTTGACACTGACTCTATAATAAAGATCTGGTCGTAAGATAATTATTGGGTGCGACGATCTATAATTACCGCATATATTACTAAAGTTATCTTCGATTGTAAGCCAACTTGTACTTGAGAAACCAAGTCTATATATTGACTTGTTACCTCATCTATAGCTAGCTAAGTAAATTTTGAACAGGCAAATGCTTCTACAATTTTATTGTACCCCCAAATTCAAAGAAGTTACAATCAATTTACAGTTTGAACTTTCTATGGCAATTGCAAATGGATTATCATTTTTTATTTCAATTAAGAAGAATACGCCTTTCAGTGAACTTAACCTAATTTAGTCACGTGACTATTTTAGCCGTATTTAGTTAGTCATATCATCCCAATCTTCACAATTTAGTCATATCATTTCACATTAGCGATAGCGGATTGCATCGCGTATTCCCTGCAAAGCGAATCAGCCACTCCTAAATCTTATGTCGAAATCGTCCATGTACTCATACGCAGTCCAACAAAGTTACTCTGTCTGCGACACAACCGATGTGCCGTAAAAATACAACTAATAAGTCTAATATCACATGCAAAGGTCACTCACAGTGTGCCCCTTATCAAGACGACCCTGAAAGACGGTCAACCTTCACACATTCTACCTAATATGTGAACACGATATTTGTTCGTTCGTGTAAATAAAGTACTTATTGTAAAATAACTCTGTTGACAAATTCTCGCCAGAAATATAATGTTTGATTCATGCGCTGAGTGATGGTTACATTAGTTTTATTTTGGTAGATGTAATTCACATGAATAGCATATGAATTTGGTATAAGAAATAGTTTTTTTAACTGACTTCAAATAATGAGCAGGTTCTCCATTCGATTGTAAGCAAACAACTTAGTCGAGTATTGCCGGTCCGCGCCAAAGACAATACCTTCAAATTGGTCCGCACATCTCGTTACTAAGTATACATACTTCTATTAATTGGCGCTGCATCAACATTCGTTACATATTCGATTTTGTTAGACAAGGTAGATTTTTAGATTAAATTTTTTTTTTGCTTTTTAGTTTTTTGAAGACGGTTTGTTTTGTTAAAAAGGGTTTTCATTGTACCAGTCATTTTTACATACATTGATATACTTAATGTCAATGAGTTGAAATTTCTGGAAAAAAAATCAACTACTACTAAATCAGGCTCAAAATTGGAAACTGACAGCGATATTGATACTTATATAGATATTAAACGCCCACGTCCTTAACGCTTACGTCCTTCTTACGTCAATGTTTACCGGGACCTTAAAGGGGATTCGATCTTCAGCACAGAGAGCAGAGTCACTCCCAAATGCGCCAATGAATATCACTATAATACTTTCCTTGCTGTTGGCAGTTTCGCAAAAATAGGATCTTGTCTTAAAAATATAATAGAAATTGACGGGAGCCGTATTTGCGACCACCTGATGCATTGTGTCGAACCGATCCCGCATTGGTTCCACTTTCATCGTAGTAAAACATTATTTACAACATTCTAATGGTCTGCCTTTTATCAAAAGGTGACGAAACACACAAAAAACACTATATATTAGACCTTAATGACTTCTTAATTAGACACTCTTTCAATATTATTACCGAGTTCCAACGGAAGCCAGATTTGTTCCGGTCTTTAATTACATTTAGTTCTTTTGTATGTAAGTATGTTTTTTTTTATATAGCCCGGATAAAGTAGCATCCATTTAGAACCAGTTCCAGGTAGGATTTCCAAACATCACATACCAAGGTCAATAAAACAATCAATTTTTAATTTGTAGCGCGTTTTGCCCAAAAAAGGATTTAGGAGTGTCCGAAACTAGATAGAAGAATCATGAGGAATGAATGCATTTTTATACGGTCTCAGGGTGAGATAGTTGTCGCATTATTTCATTGATAGATGGCGCTGGAACTTTAGTAAGTATCTAATGAGTAAATCTTTACAAAAGCACCCCAAGTGATAACTGTCGAACCGCACAATAACTATGAGTGGTCCTATGACCACCTCCACACCTGACCGGTTTTTCTTTAGACAAAATTCATTATCGGCATCATCTTTATCTTCATCAGTATTTCCCATCGTCTAGGGTTGATGCAATTTATTTTTTTCTTAAGGTTCTATTCTATTTATCACGGTTTCTTAGTCATACTCACGTGCATCCCAACCTCTTTCATTTCACCTTTCGAACAATTCATCTATCTCTCATTTGGCCTCTCACTCTGCACCCAAACACTATCATAATCATCTCTCTTTTAGTTATATGCTACTCATCACTTCCATGATCATCCGTGTTCATATAGCCCTCAAAATATTTTTATATGACACAAATAACGATAACTATAAAGTATGGTATTTTGTAATACATAGTGTCACCAATTGAAAATCAACCACCGAATACTTTCGTATCGACACCGCAATGAAATGTGTATCATAAACTTATACTAGATATACACATACATGCATTAAGCCATGTTGCTTCACAATATCGTCTAATGAAACTATGTCCGTGTGCAAGATAAGGTTGGAGTTATGAAAATGTACAAGTGGAAAGGAAAGTAACTAGCGTCTCGTTCTATGACGAAATAACTTGCCCGCAAATGTGAAAGGGGAGACCTCGTGTCACTATGTTACAGCCTGTATTACCTTTTTTTTTAGGTTTTTTGTTGATGTCCGGTCTAGCACGTCATTGGCTTAGACTAGATTTGGTTTAAAAAAAGAATGCTGCGTTTGCGCAACTTGATTTTAGTCGGATATTGAATAATAATTTCGATGATCGAAAACCTATATTTGAAGGTCAATCATAATGTACAGATTCAACCGATTCAGATGAACGCAGTGAATGAAATTTAAAAACAAAAATATTTACCAAAAGTATTTTGAGCATGCTAATAACATGTGTTGCAAAATATAAATAAGCAATAACATCGTGGACCTAGAAGATGTGCGATGATTCACACGGTGGTCGTAATCTTTGTAATCAAAGTTGGAGCTGTGACCCAAATCCGTGCAACCGTCGAGTACTTTCATTGTGAACGCTAAAACTACTCTCACACATGTACGACAATACGAACACTAACGTAAAACGCAATAACGATACACAACTCACAAACACACGCGAAACTCCTTTACACATTAATGTAAATGGATACAGAATACATATTGAGATACCAACACAAGCTAAAACTATGCCCGTCGTGGTGTGTGTGAAAGACATTCGCATATATAATGATTTAGGTATGTTAGGGCAAAGGAATTCTGTTTTACTTAATTTCGAACCCACTGGGTATACAATATTGTTGTTATATGTTGAACCTATGACGAGAGAGCATAATACACACACAGATAATATAACACAACACACAAGTGTCGTAAGTGTAAAGAACAGTTTGCGAGTGTGTGTGAGAGTAACGTATTGTGCTTCGGCATTAGAGCGAGAAGAGATGCGTATAATGTATCATTTAAGATCTAGGACACAATTCCCGCTTTGCTCTAATTAAACATGAGAATAAGCGTTTGATTAATGATGGACAAAAACTCCATGCAGAATGTCAGAACGTTTTGAAACATGGTCAATTATAGGTCACCAAGAAACACGTTATACTTGGATATATAATAGTGAAAGTAAACGACTGTGAAGTGTAATTGCACTTAAATTGTATAACATGGAACCTCGTGTAGTGACACAATACAATCATCAAAAGACGATTAGGGCAAAATAGAAAATAAGTCTAACAAGGCCTGTGACGTCGGAAGGTTTTGTGTAACCGTATGCATCTCAGTATTATAACTAGTTATTATAGTTGAGATTACCAACTAGCCTTTGCAATTTCGGAGTGGAACTAACTGGAGCATATTGCAGTAAATTTATGCTGCCCGCATTATGTATACTGCGATTTTATTAAACTGCAGGTCATTATTCGTTCTAGTACGCTTTCTAATTTTAAAAGAATCTATTACGTCAAATGTATAGAACTATATTCAACCTTTAGAGGTAGACTAGTTAGATTATTTTTTGCATTTATTTAGTCTATCTTTATGGCGTTAATTAAGATCGTATCGTTTGTTAAAAATTAAGTCAGTGTACTAATCTTGCAATCGACACCGGAAGCAAATCCAAAAGAAATTGATTACTTCCAGCGATCATTCAAATCAGTGTCATGCAGTCATAATCTCTTCACAACTGGTTGCGTAACCTGCGCTGGCGCAGTCGTGATATAACCGAAACGAGCTCAGCGAAAGCTGCCACGCCAATTTCACTCTCCTCCCAATCTTTCTCTCGATCGTCTATCTTTGTTGCACTTACCACTTTAATAATGTACTCTCTCGCTCCCACCTCAGAAAGTTTATTGTCTTTGTCATTTGTATTGCTTTCTGGTATACTGTTGTCTCTTTCTGTAGCTTCTTCACGGTTCGCATATACCATTTTTTTGGTTTCGCACGCGCTGGAGGCGTTACCTCTACGTAATCAATTGTTTTCTGTCTTGTTTATTCCTTGGCAATGCCCGAAGGGAATGTTTTTAATAGATAAGTATGTTTTTATATCCAATTGATCGATACATGTCTCGATAACAGCCTGTAATTTTTTTTAAGTGGAGGTTAAATGTATTTTATGCACAATAAAGTACATTACTCACGTTTTTTATATTGGATCATTAATATTAAATTAACGGCCTATTTAAATCCCAATCATACTCATTTGTTGCATGATTTATGATTATAAGCACGTCTAAACACCGAGCCAGTTTCCGCGTACATATTTTAAATAAATTCACCTTGAAATTTGTCCATGCGTTACATTCCTCTGAAAGTTCCCAGCGAACTCCTTATTTGGATGTATAATTTTGAAATTATATATTTTTTAAATAATCTCTTAATTTAGTATTAACTTTAATACTTAGGTATGTACGTACTATGATCACAAGAACACGCAAATTGGTACGCGTGGATTTAAATTGTTTTGCAATTGAAAACATCGTGATAGCGACAGAGCTCCTCGAAAAATGTCTGAAGTCCGCCAACCTGCACTAGGTCAGCGTGGTGGACTATGACCTAACTCCTCTCGCATCGATGGGAGGCCCGTGCCCAGCGATGGGACATTAAAACGGCTAGTATTATTACTATGATTATTATACATAATAACATTTAATTCGATTTAAATGTCAACCAATCATAGCGAAGGAACAAACACATAATTTTAATATTTAGTATAGAAAAGATACTTGACCGGAATACCGAAATACTTAAAGTAAATAAGATCAATCAAAACCCTGGCAAAAGATCACATAGCTGACGTGAAACACCGGCGCTCCACGAAGTCTATAATCTGTAAACATGTACAGGATCGCACCCGCCAATATACTAGATTTGATCAACCACAGATCCTCGCAAAAGAACACCGATTCCGATCAAGGATGATACGTGGGGCCATTGAAATTTAAAACATTCATATTTCAATAGGGAAGATGGCTGGGTGCTACCACCGACATGGGATCCAGTAATTAATATCATTAAATCCAAAACCAAGCGCACAATTGCAAGAACTCAAGATACTGTGAGCACTTACTGCAGAAATCGGACCGCAAACAACAACTAAATATGAGGGTAACCTGTTTCAAAACTATGACACTAGGACGTCAAACACCTCAGTCCTCTCGTGACCATAGCTCTTATAAAACAGCCGAAACGTTGGAACGTAAAAACATAAAAACAAACGCGATAAAATCCGTTAAATTAGTTTTATTTCAATACTTGAAGTAAGTACCAAAGCGTACTTCGCAACACAAAAGGGCGTATAGATCGTAGGATCGTTCGATATTTCCACAAGTTTCTGGCGATCGTACGCCGCTCAAGGTTGCTGGAAAGTAGCCCCGCTAACATTCCGCCGACGGCACGACGCACTTTCATTTGACAAGGCTATGCCCACAACAATCTTATCTACTCACATCCTGGTATGATCACGGAAATATAAAGGATTAGATGAAATGTTGCATTGTTGTAGAGTTTGTATAGTCATTGCTAATGTCAATTTAGGCTCAGTCCAATATCCTTGATTCTAGCCGCTGTTGTATAGCTAACCTTTATTAATTGGTGATTGTGTGGTGTCTATTGTATGGTGTTTATTAATTAATATCCTCATGTTCATAGCAATACTAACATAAGGTGTGGCATTGGCATAAGGAACTTTATCAATGGCAGGTATTTTTAGAGATTGTATCCCGATAGGTTCCAACTTAAGTTGGTGGCCTAGTTTTGAGGTAGGTAGTGACTATAATGTCAGACCTTCGCTGCTTAAAAGTATGTAGAGTGAAGCTGAATATAATTATTCAAACAGCAGAATAGGTTAATTCGAGAATTTTGGGCATAATTTGTACGAATACCTTGTGATTACCTTGTTATTCAATTCAAAGGACTGTTTGCATTATTCGATGTAAACAACCCTACGAAATAATCCCATTATCTTCATCTCTGTTAACTACTTTAATACCGGAGATTGTTCATAAGCTAACCGTATACTTTGTAGTGTACGTATTTAGACATTTTGCATGCAGAATCAAAAGTCTTAAATACCATCCGCTAGAGGCGTTGTTCGATTTTCCACACAATTTGAGTAAATGCGTAAAACTATAAAGTATACGGTTAGTTTACGAATCATTTTGAACTCGACGTACAGGTAAAATCCTAATACGAAATCTTTAATAGGGAATATTTTTAATAGGTATTAGTTATTGCCAAAGTACTTTGAGTATGGCGTCAGGTGTTTATAGATACTAAACTATCTGAGGAATCTCACAACACGCCTCAGTAACAGCTCACACCGGTTTATTAATTGCCAAGCTTTTAGCTAGCCTCAGGGCATGATTGTCAAATATTTGGCTCACTTATGAACCTTTACTGCACGATGTAGTACTTGAAATATATTTGCGAAAATATTTGTATTAAATTTGATATAATAATTACGTATTGATATAAATTTTGTTCGCTATGACCGCTAATTAACGATATATACAAAATATGTTAACATTCACGGTCATAAGTCGTTATCATTTAGAGCAAAATACGAATTAACCAACACCTAATCTAATCCGTTTATGTTCAATGTACAATGGCATTAGGTAGTTCTGACCACAAATGTAGCTGTTATCAATCTCCGAAATATTGCTACGAAATTACTGTTCCTATTTTAAAGTACTTTTATTATTAAAAATATTTATTATTTAATTACAAAGATTAATCATTGAATTGCTAAATCCACTTAAACATTAATAAAAAATGAATTGTGTGCAGTATTAACCTATGAAACTGTTTACTTTTTTTTTTATTCAGACACGTTTACATAAAATAATTCAAAAGTCTTTTCAACAAATCCAAATCCGTGAACAAATCCAAACCGGAATTCCCCAGCGAAACATTTGAGTGAAAAAAAAACACAACATAAGAAATTACTAAAAAGGGTGCCCAAGAATCCTGATTAGGTACTTCCGGCGGTTATTTAAGACCTAAAATAAAATGTTAAGGTCACCGCGACCTCGTGTGAGTCATGTTTAAACTTTAATTTGCAATAAATTGATATCCAGATTGATTGAGATATTTGAAAGGAAACTTAAGTTTAGAAGAAATATATCTGAGTTTGCAGAAAATCATTTTTAATTGTTGACACGTTATTGAAAAATAGTTTTAAGTTAAAGGTGACTCGGGGAGCAGATGGGGACATTTGAGATCGTCATCTTAACAAACTGGTTCACACGGTCGCGGAAATGTATGAGATTTATGTGGCTACTCGAAACGTTCTTTGAAAGGTGATGACAGTAGGAAATGAGGTAAAGGTAGCCTAATAAAAATGTACAAAGCGTGTCAAGGAAATTGGACAACAGGTGAAGGTTTCAGCCGGTTTGCTTTTAGCAAGACTCATCAATCCTAAGAATCCTCATTTTATTGTTATAATATCTATCTGAATATCTAAGGAGTAAGACTTTTTCCTCGAAGGAGCTTCGAACTGCCAGCAAATAATTGAATTATTTATAATAATCCCTCCTCTGTACCTTGTGTAATAGAGATTACAGTAATGAGGCAAGCACCCAAAAATACAACTCCTATATTTTTCAATGAAGATTTAACGGTGAAGGAAAACATCGCGAGGAAACCTGCATGTCTGAGAGAACCCCTCGAAAGACGTGTGAAGTCCGCCAACCCGCACTGGGCCAGCGTGGTGGACTATGGCCTAATCGCCCTCGCATTGAGGGGAGCCCGTGCCCAGCAGTGGGACATTATCCATTATCATTATTATGTGGTCTATTTCAGTTGAAGGATAGGACTTTTCTTCATGGTGCGTGAAAGCCCTGCACCGGAAGCGGGTGACACTATTAGTTGAAAACCATTTGCTTTGCTGAAATATCACTGCTTTGTTTTCTTCAGCGTAACTCTTCGCTGCAGGCGCCATAGTCATTTCATGTTGTCTTGTAACAGGAGATATTTTTCTCACAGATACCAAATTGAGATCCAAAACTTTATTTTCTACTGTTATATAACACTATCACGCAAGAGGCCAACAGTAGTTGAATTAGGCACTTTTACTTTATGGTCAATTTATCAATTAGATAAACGAGTTACGTCATCGTGTTCATAGGTCATTATTAGAATGATAGTTTTTTTTTATTTGAACTAAGTAGTATTCCCACGCAATTTCTTTAATGTCAAATGTTTGTAATGTCATGTGCAGAGCATAAAATGTAGTCGACTTTTATTATTTAAACAATCTAATAGAGTTTAAAGGTGATAAAAGGTTGTATTTGGCAAAGATACACATATTTTTTTCTGATTAATTATCTGATATTTAAAAAAAAAGTGCAGTTGCCCATAAAATGAAATCGCATGGTCGAAACAACTGGAATCAATACATTTTTTTTTGGGTTCTATATGGGTTCTATATCCTATAAATAGGCAGAAGTGGTATTTAGACAGAATGTTACGGTTAGGATTTTCCGCATCAAAGAAATCACTCGGTCATCCTGGATTAGACATAGTAAGGGAAGTCTAATAAAAAAATATTGTTTTAATAAACAAGCCCGCTCAGTTTCATGCCGCATCTTCTCAGTTGAAGTCGCGTTACGAGCTAATTGTCAAGTTAACAAAAATAATGTAGGATGTAAATTTGTAAGTGCCCCCGTAGGCCAATCCGAAGTAAATGTTATGACTTGACGGGTAGTTGTTAAAATTATCTAGAATATTATCCTGTTTGGTTGATCACTCCACATTACGCATACCTAAAAATACCGCTTCGATTACGTACCCTATATACAATAATGAGTTCATATAAATTCCCGACGTCAATACTTCTCCGAAAACTGTCCCACAAAATGTCACGCTGACTACAAAATACTTGAAAATGAGCACTAAAGTAACCTGACAATGCTCTAAAAATACTTGAATGAATCAAGTTGAAATAAAAGGATTTCGTGTCTGTTAATACGATTCCAGGAAAGCGTTCTGATTTAATGGACCTGACTCTTTCCTCCTTCAATGAGACGTCAAGGTTGGATGAAATGTTAATAGCACATTTAGGAAGATTGCGGCTCCAATGTCAAGATTACTTTAAAACTAGTTTTGTGATTGTTTTTGCGACTGATGTAAAAATAGATAATTTTAAATAATATATAAAAAAAAAATGTTGTCCCCAACAAAATAACAATTGTGATTTATTGTGCTCAAATTGTTATTTTTAAATCGAAGTTTTTTTTCTGAGTTTATATAATGATTATAAATGCTCTAAAGAAGCGTAGGTGCAAGGCTTAGTATACCCTTTCTGTATCAACCTGTATACGAAAAAGAGACGTCAAAATATGGATTCGATATTTTACTTTATTTTAAAATGACTTGTCAATTGTCTGACAAGTCGATTGTAATACAGACGATGTTGGTAATAGACAGTGAAGTCATTCAAAATAATGTTGATCCAACCGGCTTATGGATAGTTAGTCAGGATTTTTTTTTCGCTAACATGTTAAAATACCAGTCACAGCCAACTTGGTAGAACGCTTGCATCAGTAACGGGAGTCGCAGGTTCAAACGGCATGCACTTCTAGGATTTTAGAACTCCACGTGTAAATCACATTCACAAGCATGATTATCACAGTTCCGTGCGTTCAAGCGTTTTTGCCATACCTATTACTGGAATCAAGTTTAATCAGCTCACGAGTTTAGGACCAACTAGTATTTAAACTCTCCGCGGTGCCTTACACCTGGAATTAGTCCAGCTGTAAGAGTCTTACTTCTGTGGACATTTGTCTACCAGATCTTTTTGTGTCCCGCTTTGCTATGGAGGGAAGTGGATAATTTTCTTGCAACTCCTCCTATTTTTATCTTTCGGTTAATTTCGTGCGGGTTCCAAGACAATTAACTTTTTCCCGGGACTCGCCGAGGGTCAAAACCTCGGTGTCATCATTAGACACCACTGTAGATCCTGGCTTACAGGAGTAGCAGTGGTGGGATTGTGTGGCGGGCCTAGTCCCTCAATAAAAATATCACAGTGAAGAAAAATTCATGAAGTAACCGGCATGTCTTGGAGAACCCTTCGAAAGACGTGTGAAGTCCGTCAGCCCGCACTGGGCCAGCGTGATGGACCATGACCTAATCCGCCTTGTATTGAGGAAAGGTACGTGCCCAACAGTAGGACATTAAAAAGGGCTAATATTATTAGTATTAGTTACATACGGCTAGTAACTTAACACTAGGATATAAATAAAACTAATTTTACGGATTTTATCGCGTTCATTTTTTGTTTTTTACGTTCCCGACGTTTCGGCGGCTTTACAGCAACCATGGTCACGGGAGGACTGAGGTCGTTGACGTCCTGGTGTCATAGTTTGAAACGGGGTACCCTCATATTTAATTGTAGCTTGTTTGTTTATTTAAATGTGTAGTATTCGCGTAAATATAAGAAATCAATATGAAAACACTAGGATATAAGTACTGCCTACTTGTGTTGCGACCTACATACGCGCATCCTCTGAAGAGTCAAAGTTCACACAACCTTCAAGGCACCCAATCAACTATCTAACGAACTGGCACGCAAAATAAATTACATATTGAACATTGTTAGAACGCCGCGTCGATGGGCGTTACACGAATTCATTTACAATCAATAATGGGCTATAATGAAAAGCGTTGGTTAGGTGTTAAGCTGTTACGCCTGTTTTTATTTTAAACTAGCTGTTGCCCGCGACTTCGTCCGCGTGGTATTTAACAAAGACAACCGTTGACAACAGCCAGCTCGCCCATTCTGAGCCCGCGGGACGCATTGCAGGTTGTTGCTATCAAGCTTAATCAGGCGCTGCGCTGCAACATTGGTTTTAATTTTTTTTCGTGAGATCCTATTTTTTTTTCTAAAATAAAAGTAGCCTAAGTTACTCCTTGTTACATCAGCTATCTGCCAGTGAAAGTCCCGTCAAAATCGGTCCAGCCATTTCAGAGATTAGCCGGAACAAACAGACAGACAGACAGACAGACAAAAATTGTAAAAAATGTTGTTTCGGTATAGGTAACGTGTATACATCTAAATGCACTTAGTAAAAAGCGGTTATTTTAATATTACAAACAGACACTCCAATTTTATTTATATGTATAGATAATGGGCTATAATGAAAAGCGTTGGTTAGGTGTTAAGCTGTTACGCCTGTTTTTATTTTAAACAATTAGCAAGTATCACGTTGGAATCATAGAAGTCGGTTGGTGACACCCTTTTTCCTATCGGTGTACGTAAAATATTACAAATTGAACTTAAGTTCGGCATGGTAAAAGGACAATTGATTAAATTTTATGTAAATATTGGTAAATGTATTTTGTAAAATAATCCTTTAAAATCGTAGACGTGACGCATTAGCACCCCGCGCGAAGCTTGTTCTTGAACGGGGATAAGGCCTCGGCCCCGAATTTTGCGGGCAGCGGGGCGGCAGCGGCGGCGGCGCGGGAGCGGCGGGATCTAATGCGTATAATCAAATGGACCCGTTCTCGAAAACAGCGGCGCGGCAGCGGGGCGGGGGCGGGCAACGAGCGGTGCACTCCAGTCAAGCGGTGACCCGCGCCCGTCTGCATTTGTTTTTGCGATGTGTCAAATACAATACATATAAACTCTATAGTGCCGCGCGATCTGCCCGCTGGTTTCGAGAACGGGTCAGCGTTGCCCGCCCCGCTCCCGCGCCGCCGCCGCCCCGCTGCCCGCAAAATTCGAGGCTGAGGCCTAAGGGGGTAATACTGTATTGGTTGAGATTGGTCGCGGTGACCAAAATTCTGACGGGACACTATTGAATGGATCGTTATCAACAGGGTAACCACACTCTGATACTCTAGGCACTATTTTTATTTGATTATAGACCCAATGGTGTTTCGAGTGTTTAGGGCGTCAGGTAAGATAATTTTTGAGCGCGTAATCTATCGTAAAGCAGGCGATCAAAACATAACGCTCCGCGCGATCTGCGACTCGTGGGAGAGACGAGCGTGCTCGAACGTATCGAGTTTTCATTTACATTGAAGTTTTACGACTAAATTATTTATTAGTCTTTTTTCATAAAAATCACGTTGAGATAGACTTCCATTATGATTTCATGCTAAAATAAATATAAAAAATATCTAGAAAAAAGCGTATTGTGCATGAAAAGATCAACGGAAAACTCCAACTTTGGGGGCTAGAATCATGAGTTGAATCAATAGTATCAATTTTCGATACTAAGCGACTCACATATACTAATGAGTCATATCCGTATGGAATTTTCAAAGAAAATGCTTGAATCATTGAAACAATCATCGCAGCAGTGCCTCCAACTCTCTTTGTCAAAATTACGGTGTTGCCTGGTCTAAAAATACGGTAGATGGTGGAAAATTACGGCAGACCAGTGTTGCTTATTTTTCTCCAAAATGATACAATAGAAATACCCATGCAGTGGGGATGCGTAACGTAAAAAAAAAAGGTCATTCTGCTGCTTCTTCCAAACCGAAGCAGCAGAATGACCTTTTTTTTTACGTTACGCATCCCCAATGCAATGTTGCCGTTATGAACTAGTAATATTTTGCTAAATCAAGTGTTGTCATTATAGAAATAAGGACACGGACGAAGTTACGGTAGAATGTGTCACCGTAATAACATGTCTACGGTAGGTGGTAGACCTAGAAAAATTACGGTAGATCTACCGTAATTACGGCATGGTTGGAGACACTGCATCGCAGTTAAACACATTAACGACATATTTAAGGAATTCCTGCGTCATATAAATACTCAACTGTAAGCTACGGTTCAAAAGAAAAGGGGTTCGCAATAGAAAACTAAAGACATTATTTAATCACAAACATATTTATTCCCTTTTCCACAATATTTGTAAAGAAACACTCAGATCACCAAAATAATAAAACCTTTACTTACTTTCTAGGATTTAAATTACACCAATTTTATAGGCTGCTATTTTACATGTATTTACTGCTCGGTGTCTCGAACAAGAAGGCCGGCTGTCAGTTGTCTCCCCGAGAGAATGACAGCCAATGTCATGAAGCACGAGTAATCGATCGAGTGACATACGAGTATTAGTCGATTAAACAAGTAGGGTTACCAGATACAAGCTAACACAACTAATGATAATTTAAATAAATTAAAATATATCAAGACAAACAAGTTATAATAACGGGATATGTTGTGAAATGATGCTTTACTATTATTACCGTATTTTATGTATTGAATATTGATCAATATTATAATGTGTCCCAAGGTCTTTGGAAATTTTATTCAATAGGTGTTTTTACTTTATCTACAAAAAATGGTTTTATGTTTTAAGACACTATAATTAATCTTTGATTTTCGTCTATAAAATAAATTATTTCTTGGACCAGTAACTTGAGTACAGCCCACAATCACAATCCATACAGCAATCTAACAGTAAAATAATAATCATTATCTTCGCCATTGAAGGCTTGATAATAATTTTGGATACTAAGGCCGAATCCCCCATTTTTGTTTTTAAAGTCTCCCTGTTTGTCAGTTCGCAAAACACGGTACAAATTCTTGATACATTTTGATCAATTTTGATGGAAATTCGTATGGTAATAATAATAACACCACCAGACGAACACACCAACAATACGGTCCCACACTAAGCAACGCTTGTATTATGGGTATCATACAATGGACTGAAGGCCAACTCAGTATATAATACTTATATAGATACTAAACATCTATGAGTCGGTTATAAACATTCGTGCTCATCACACATAGTTTTCCGTGCCAGGATTCGAATCCGGGACCCTAGGCGCAGGAAGCAGGGTCTCTACCAACTGTGCTAATCAGGTCCGAGATTTATAGCGGGAAATAAAATAATATAATGTGTTTCCGTTGATAGCCCTAAAACTATACTTAAAAAACCAAGGGTTTTTTTTAAATTAAACTTTGCAAAATGATAACTTGGCGAAGGTACTCGCTTAGGATACACGATACATTGGTCATTCTGCCAATTAATAAATGATATTGCCCGGTATACTATAAAGTTTAAATTTCTACGCGTACAAAGTAGCGGGGATTGCTTATCTCATCCCTCACTTGCAATATTTCGTCCAAGGCCGTGATCCAATTCGACATACTTGCAACTCGTTGCGATGCTCTTTAAACAGGTGCGACGAACGAAACAACTTACCAATTAACTTCTACCTACTGTGGAAATATAACTTAATATTTCTAGTGTTCCAAATTTAAAACAAAACGATTCTATATATAGCGTTGCGCACACGCATATGCATTGTTTAAACTCATCCTCTTCTTTGTTTATGAAATGCAATGCAATTAAATAACATTTTATTAGATGAAGTATGCCAGTGAAGTATACCCACAGATATATTAGAGGAGATATGTTATGAAAGCGGTGGGCTTGCGCTCACCTTTAGCCAAAATTACGCTAACATAGAGTTTTCGCCGTCAGTCGACTGCAACTGCACGTCGGTATCGGAGCTCTAACTTTTTTTTTAAATGCCGTGTTATTCTGTGGTTGTGTGCTAAAATACTAGCAGCAAAGTGAACTACGCGAAAGATGGAATCTCATTTCACCAGCCAGTATTAAGTATTTTATTTATTCGTCTTTAAAATCATTAAAAACAACAAATCAAAAAATATTTAATGCCTTTATTATGTTATTTTAGTTTTCATGTAGCACAACGACTTTTTTATTTTTGTACAAAATACATGGCTCTTTAAGTACCACCTATGTTCGCTACTGAGTGAATGTACGAGGCAATGGATAGATCGTCTAACGATACTTTGAATAAACTGGTGCGTCGCGTGGTACGGCCGCTGTATACGGCGACGACGCAGCACGCACCGAAGAGACTTCGTATTGGTTGGTTTTAGCGAGTGGTGGGAAACAAAACGGAGACAGCGAGTTCCCATACATTTTGAATCGCACGGCATATCTCTCGTGATCTGTGAGTATACCAATGCCAAGTATTTAATAGCGATTACAAATGATGACATGTTAAGATGAAAATGGCGTATATCCGTTTAAACTCTGTTTACATACATTTTTAAAGTATGCGCTTAAGTTATAAAACATCAAAACTGTAGACCAGCACGTCAAGTGCGAGGTAACCGTATACTTTATAGTCTAGCGTATTTAGATATTTTGTATGGAGAATTGAAAAGCGCCTCTAGCGACCGGTATTTAGAACTTTCAATTCTTCATACAAAACGTCTAAATACGGTAGACTATAAAGTATACCGTTAGCTTATGAATAATCTCGCACTTGACGTACAGGTACCTGACAAACCTTCTGTAAAACAACCTGTAATGACTTAAAAGCTCATTTGCATAGATAATATAATACAAAGGAAAATTGCTTATTCCGCGCATCGAAACCGCGAGTGACCTCTATGGATTTCGCAAAGCATGGTCGTAGGTCTATGGTGGTGCAACTCACAATAGTTCGCGTTGCACATTCGTTGCGAAATATTGTCACATACAAGGGTTCAGTTTTAATGTTTATGCGAATTATGAATGGCTGACGTTTTAGCGTGTTCGCGAACATTGCATGTTAATAGACAGTCTTAGCAGTGATAGCCATGTTGGTAGAACGCTTGCCTCGGTAACGAAGATCGCAGGTTCAAACCCCGCACCTCTGGGATTTTATTTCATGTGCGAATCTCATTTTTAACCATGATTATCACTTGCTAAACGGTGAAGTAAAACATCGCGAGGAAACCTGCATGTCTGAGAGTAACCCGCAATGCGCCAGAGTGGTGGACTATGGCCTAAACCCCTTCCCAATGAGGGGAGGCCCGTGCCTAACAGTGGGACATTAAAAAGGGTTGAAATTATTTGAGAGTCTTAGCCCAACCATGAGTTGACTATGTAACTTATATTTTTTTTTAGTATGTAAGTAACATGTTTAGTTCGACTGCTGATAACAACCTTTTGATTTCAAACTTGATAAAATTCTTTGCATAAGACACACAGTTGTCAGACGATGTTATTTTGTCATAACTCAAAGTACTTCGCTAAGACCTATTCCTATTTTATTTGTTAACTTCTTCGATAAACTGTAAATACGCATTTTTTTAATAAACTTGTACAAAATGATAAATAAAAATATGTTCTTCCAAAATTGACACAAATGCTACTTATCGGCTAGGTCTACAAAATTCAGCCATTCGTCTTGTTTGAACAACGCGGTTTAATTTAATAGGTACATAATATATGTTACATGAAATTAACTTTAAACGATTCCCACTCCTATTTCTTCTTTTTTTACGAAATGAAATGCGATGAAATAAAATGGATATGAATATGGCCTCACCCACAACTTAGCGGGTATTTTGCCAATGTCAAGTAATTAATAGCAATAAAACATTCAATAAATACACATTATAAATAAAATAATGGATGTGACATGATGATATGAAAATGGCGTGTCCCCACTCCTATTTGTTCCTGGCACAATTTATCCAGGCGCAATACCGGATAGATTCTAAATAATATAAAGCATAGAGTTTATACTACAAAGAGGTTATAGCTTAAAGTTGCTAAGCCCCTCTTTAACAACTCCAAGCTATAACCAACATCGTATATTTTTCCCTATTTCACGGGCTATTTGAATCAATTAAAAATCCGTTTGGTTTCGTTCTAAAATAGACTAATTAACATCGTTTCACTTTCGACATTTTGCGACTGTTTGTTAAATGGAACCGGGTTACGTCATCTGAAATAATAATAACGGCGGCCTTTTTGTTGATTTAACCTTCGAGTTTAACTATAGATGAATAGTAAAGAAATTTTTCTTTAAGGTGTTTTTTGTTATGGACCGAGTAGGACGTTTTAAATGAAGAGTAGCCTTGACAATAAGAGGCCCCAAATTCTACATGATATTCAATGATGTATAGTTTATTATCTTTTAAACTTTTTTTTTGACAATTGAATAAATAACCTGTAGTAGGTACCTACCTCAAAAGAGTCAACAGAAGCACATTAGAGCTAGAAAGGGTTAAGGTAGAAAGAGATAGATAGATGTACATGTGAGACAAAAAATGGAAAACAAATTATTTATTTAGTATTGGCCTACGCGGCGGCACAAACAAATACCATTTTTAATATTGTTACTTAACTTTACACACGGATCGAAACGCGTCCTCAATTAACCTCTTAATTGGCTGGTGTTACTAATTTTTTTTTTAATCGCCAACTTATCGGTAAGTAGCTCATGTACACATATTTCATTTTGTCAATGAAATAAGGACCTTATACAATAATGGTTTGATTGCCGGTCGAGATTATAAAATAGAGATGACAAGAAGAATTTCCATTCAACTTTCGTATAACCGAAGTATCACCCGCATTATTCGCGAAGGGTGCCTATTCTGAAATCGTTCACAACAAACATATCGCACACGACCCTGAGCCGTGCACGTCGGTCACAAGGAACAAGGAAGCGAGCGCTCTAAAAATTCACGACGCAAAACTTGCGCTAGTAATTTTCGGCGAGATACGTGTCGATGTGTCTTCCTCGTGAGGTGCGAGGCGCACCTGGCGAGAGGATAATTATCGTCGAATAAAAAAATAATTAAGGTGCGTTCAGTTTGTAGTAATAGAATGATAATTTATTTTTATTACTTTATAAAATTTGTTGTGCATGCCATAATGACATTTTCATTTGATGAAAAATAAGTAGGTAATTATGCAAAATTTTGATAACAAAAAAAATGGGTATGGAAGTAATTTTTGTCACCATACCAATTGTTCATGACAACTGGAAAATTATATAAAATGAAAATATATTTTTTAGGCAGTTCGATCAAGGAAGCTTATGACGTTTGATAATTTATAGAACGATCTCTCATAAATATTTTTTTTTCATTATACTGTCTTAAAAACATCAAAAGAATATTGACAAGTGAATCCAGGACGAAAAGTAATATACTAATTAAATTGTCAGAATACCTAGTGCCGGAATAGCGAACTCATGATCGCGTTGAAGCCAAAACGTTTTGATCGTGATGTTACCAAAATATAACGTTTTAGATCGACGATTAGTAATATAAGCTATTATGCACGCTTAATTTAAAACATATCTGAATAGTGTATGCTTCCATTTGATTAGTACAAGCATTGTTAAAGACGGGTAGAACTTAATGCAAGAAGTATCAATCATTTTATTCCTTCTTATCTATGATTTCGCAGTGTGAGTTACACGGAAACATATGGAGATCTTTTATAAAATATGCTTTGTTACCGTATATTGTGCCTCAGTAATGAGGATCGCAGGTTCAAACCCCGGCTCGCATCTCTGTGATTTCATGTGCGAATCTTATTTTCAACCATGATTTCGAGCACAGATCACGAGAGATATGCTGCGCGGTTCAAAATGTATGGGAACTCGCTGTCTCCGTTTTGTTCCCCACCACTCGCCACAAAACACATGCAATTACATAAAACCAACCAATACGAAGTCTCACACACACACGCGTGCCAATAATTCGGTGCGTGCTGCGTCGTCGCCGCATACAGCGGCCGTACCACGCGACGCACCAGTTTATTCAAAGTATCGTTAGACGATCTATCCATTGCCTCGTACATTCACTCAGTAGCGAACATAGGTGGTACTTAAAGAGCCATGTATTTTGTACAAAAATAAAAAAGTCGTTGTGCTACATGAAAACTAAAATAACATAATAAAGGCATTAAATATTTTTTGATTTGTTGTTTTTAATGATTTTAAAGACGAATAAATAAAATACTTAATACTGGCTGGTGAAATGAGATTCCATCTTTCGCGTAGTTCACTTTGCTGCTAGTATTTTTGCACACAACCACGGAATAACACGGCATTTAAAAAAAAAGTTAGAGCTCCGATACCGACGTGCAGTTGCACTCGACTGACGGCGAAAACTCTATGTTAGCCTAATTTTGGCTAAAGGTGAGCGCAAGCCCACCGCTTTCATAACATATCTCCTCTAATATATCTGTGATTTCGAGTATCACTTGCTAAACGGTGAAGGGAAACATCGCGAGGAAACCTGCATGTCTGAGAGAACCCCTCGAAAGACGTGTAAATTCCGCCAACCCGCACTGGACCAGCGCGTGGCGGACTATGGCCTAATCCTCCTCGCATTGTGGGGAGGCCCGTGCCCAACAGTAGGACATTAAAAGGGCTGGTATTATTATATTATTTACTTTATACTATGCGCATACTCTACCCACATAATATGCAGATAAATGTATATTGAAATATTCAAGTTCCAGATATTTTTACGTTCCTACACACAGTTTAACAACTTACGATTTTTAGGTTCAAATTGAAAGATCACTCAGTGTGCCACAGAAGAAAATCCTCAATCACCGCGCGAGCCTATTTTACTTGCGCGCGCGCAGCGTCGGCGTCGCCGCAGACCACTTGAATGACAAATTTCATTGGGCCTTGAACATGTAGGTACATATTTTCCTCGTGCGTGCTTAAAATAAACGATATTTATATACAATCGACTCAGGTTTTTGAGAATAGACAATACATAAAGGTATATACCGGCTTAACAATGGATGTAACGTAAATTAAGCTTTAAAGCTGTACGTGATCCGCCTGGCATTTGATATTTAAATTATGATTTGCTTTAATTCGTATACAATCAAAGTTCCTACCTACTGTAAATAATACTTAAGATCCAATTTTAAAAAAAAGTATTTTTTCAGAAAGTCGCGCTTAAGGCCCATGAATCATAATAAACCTTCTGATTACGTTCAGACCAGGGTACGTATCGATTGTTTCTTTTTTTCTGCCATGTATTCATGTTCAAGTGGACACCTATGCTAAATAGAGCAAAAATGATAGTTTGATTTACTTCTGCATGCATTTAACGGCGTAGGAAAAAATGTCTGCGCGCTCAGATGGATGCGCCGAATCAAATAATTGTTATTTGATTATTATTTAGCTAAGTATACTATTATTGTTCTTGGTTGGTTGATTATTTGGCAAGAAGAAAGAATAATTCAAATCGAATCGTCCACTAAAAAGTTATGCGTGGTCAAATATAAAAAAATATATATTCGCCGAATTGATAACCTCCGCCGTTTTTTCGTCTGTTAAAAACACAATATTTTAAAACCAAAGTTTGACCCATAGATTAGGTATCGAATCAATTAATAAGCCGAAAGACATCCACTGCTGGACACAGGCCTCCCCCAATGACGTCCACACATCACGGTCCTCCGCCACTCGCATCCACCGGCTTCCATATAGATTATCGAATAACACATGTATATCCAATTGTATCGTACATATTAGATCTTGTAACACATCGCCATAAGCATTTGAATACACCATTGTGTACGAATGGTGTAACCAAGCAAGCAATTAGCGGGTATAAGACCATATCGATTCATCATATCTAGGCCCACGTTCTATCAACAAAGCGCTATCCTGCCGCCGGCGGTAGGGTGACTAGGATATGTAGTAAAAGAAGGAATAACGATCTTATTGGATTTAGAGAAGAAGGGAGGAAGAGGAGGAATGTAGAGAAATGGGGGAAGAGAAACCCACCACTGACCCTCGGCTTGTCATCTCTTCCAATTATAAAACAATCAAGTTTGGTCGATAATTAAAGAAGCCAGCAACACGAGGCAGCCGAGCCAGCCGTCCTGAGGATGCATCGTTCATAGGCGAAACACGTGTCGAGTACTTTCTTAGATTCGCTTCGTTTCGCGGAGAATTGCATTTTGTTTGGGGTCCCGTCACTCGTGACAGCTAGTTTCTCGACTAACATCTTAGAGTAGTTCGGTGTTAGGATTACAACTTATGTGTATATATAGATAAGTTATAATATCCTGAGATCGCCAATCCATCGTGCGGTACCCATAATACAAGCGTTGATTAGTTTGGCACCGTAAAGTTGGTTCGTTTGTCTGGCAATAGGTATTATTATATCTCCCTATTTCAATTAATTATAGTCACACGAAAAAGGACAAGTCCTTACACCAAGCGTCGTTACATTGTTTTTGTTATAGCTATCATTAATTACTGCCGCGGTAGTTGTTCAGGTGGGCTCAGATGTTTGCTCACTCAGTAATTATCCACCCACCGATGCAGGCTGTACTGGATCCGGCCCTGGTTCTAATTGGCGGAACGTTGTAAAGAAAAAAAAAACATAGATAATGAATTAATTGATTGGTCTGTATGGATAGTCTTTTGTTATAATTTTCACATTGTTTTCTCATTTACGCGAATTTATAAATAGCTTATTTATTATATATAATATATTGACACTAGCTTGAACAAAAATACCAGATAAATTGAGCACATAATGATCATAGATTATTTTATTGTTGGTCAAAATTAATAACTTATAAAGAAAGCTATTAACTAATGTGAATTCTCAAGTATTTATTTAGTTCTGCAACAGTTTTATTACATTATTTATTGTTTGGCCCATGCGCTTGCGCAAATGGTCACTAACTAATTAGGTGGTATCGAACGAACACCGATCTTATCGCCATCAAGTTAGAATTCACACCGTTCCCATTCGCGGTACGCACTAACTGCGGCACTAAAATTTTATTAGATTAATTAATTTCATCTGACAATTGAATTTTAATTGGTGACCTTTCGGCCAAGAGATTGGCGTGATTGATACGTTAACAGATAATTAATGAATAGCCTGACATATCAATTAAGTATACATACATGAAATAAACACCCCTTACATCTATACTATACTAATACTTAATATATATCTATTGTTATATACGAGTACATACTGAACTTATAAAGAGGTTTGATTTGTGAGTTTGTTTGTTGGGGGTAATTACCTGATTTATTGATCGGATACAAAAAAAGACTTTCACTAACTGAAAGCTACATTGTTCCTGAATGCTATAAGGCCATATGTTATCGAAGTACCGCGGGTGGAGCCGCAGGCAGAAGCTAGTAAGTACTATTATAATACTATAGCTAGTATACGTGGGCACTTAATCTCAACGTTGTTTTCACTATTGTACATCCCATGTACCAACTTTATATTTTAAGTCCAACGCCCAAAAGAAAACAAATATAATTAGCAAATTTATTCTAGTATCACATCACGTAGAAGTAGATGAATGGTCGCGCGGGCGGGTCCGAGGGCAAAAGCGATATTCCATAATAATTTTCTGGATCTATTTTTAGCTTCCAGAGTAATAAAAGTGAAACTGATGTCATGTTATAGTTTTAATTCCATCATTGTAGGGCTAACACTAACATATCTTGAATGCCAATTAATAATTATGAATGTTTTAATGAAATTATGCAGAAACGTTAAACATACAAAAGTAAATATTACAACGTAACTAAGACATAATTATGCACAAATTTGCGTAAATTACGTCTCGTGTCTAGCACCATTTCCGCTAATTATCCAATGTACTGCAGGGTTGTTAGTGTCACGTAACGATTCACACCTGTAGATTATCATATTAAGTAATTTTAATTAAAATTTCAACTATTATTTAATTCAATGTATTTTTTGTATTTAATCAAATGCTTAGCACAGCACTGACTGACTGACAGCGAAGGTACAGCCTAAGCTGGTGGATGTAATGTAGGTATTCAACATTTTGAGGATATGAAGAAGGGAATGTTGAAAATTCGAGACTTCAGAAGATGAAATGCAAGGTCAAAGTTTTGATCCTCACGATCCATGCATGCTCACGTTTTTGTCGGTTCCCGCAAAGAACCTAACCAAAATTGGTGTGCAGAATCTTACTAGTGAACGCACTGTTACTAACACCATAGTACGTGTTAGTAGCTGTGTACATAATACCTCAACCCCATGTCCGGCATCAGATCTCGGCGGCTAATTATACATTGAGCTGATCTTATCGGACCCAAGTCGCAATTCACACCATTCCACGCTCGCGGCTCACACTAGTATTCAATTAAACTCGGTAGGTAGTTGCTACGTTCTAGTGTATGGTGTAAGTGATAGACGAACGGTAAGTTTACACATAATTATGAGACGGAAAATAAACACGTCAGTTTCATACCTTCATGTCACATCCATTATTTTATTTATAATTTGTATGTATTGATGTGTTGTTACTATCGATTACTTGACATTGCCAAAATGCCCACTAAGTTGAGGGTGAGGGCATATTCATATCCATTTTATTTCAGCGCATTTCATTTCATAATGAAAATCAAGCCGCTAAACTTGAAGGGGTAGTAATCCATTCAAAAATTACATTTACATAACACTTTTTACATTAAAAATAATTGTAAATGGATTTCAATTTTCTTTCTATACTTTTGAGGGTAAGTTTACACCCCCTAACTAAGTAAAGCGTTTTTGTTAATATACAATGATATTACAAAACCTTTTCACTGGTTAAATCATCCATAAATATCGGATTAGATAAGTATACCTATAGTTATACTTACAAATTTTTGTTAAGATATAAATGGGTAACATTTCTCATATTCCTGGCTTTACTCAGGAGCAATACGTCGAACAGTAGTGGCTTCACTAGTTTCAGCTCAAGTTATCATTAACCGAAGTCATCCCATGGCAAGAGTCATTCTCATTCAGAAAAACACCTACACGTTACTTGAATAAAATAAACAATCAATTGTATATACACCGCTGCCTCTTATGCCTTGCGACAGGGAACCATGAAAGCACTAGATTTTATGTTTTCCGCATCCCTCGTTAGTGGCCATTGAACAAATTGACTGAATATCAACACGCATTTATGGTTTAGAATGTTTTTTATCAATTTGCATAACAAATATCAATAAACCAATTACTTTTTTTATTGCAAGAAATAGAAGAAATCGTATAGATATTATGATATTTTTAAAAGAATCGTGAGTTTTAGATATGGTAATACTTACTGCGATTTAGATTTTCGTGATTATGATGTATTAAAGTAATTGCCCCTCATTTGTATCAAGGTTAGCGAAACACAATTCCTGGTTTAAAACATGTGGAAAAATCAGATGTGATGACGTACGTACTTACTTGCAAAAAAGTGGATACAAAAGTAGTACTTAAAGCACATTTTTTTTTTTCGATATAGGCAAGTATTTGATCTCGATCTCACCTGATGGTAAGCGACGATGAGATCTACGATGTAGCATACTTGCCTAGAAGGTACCTGTTCACTCTCGACTTGAAAACACCTACATTATTCAACGGGGAACAAAGACGCCGGTAGCGTGTTCCATTCCTTGGCAGTTCGCACGATGAAAGTAGAAGCAAACCGCTTAGTACGTACCGAAGGAATGTCAACAGTGTACGGATGACACTTGTCCGTGCGTCTTGTCGACCGACGATAGAATGGAGATGACCTAACTTTAAAACATTTTGATTTGTTCGGTACAATTAGTTAATGTAAACAGACTTCTCTTAAATATGAGACAGGCCATGCCCAGGATTCAAGCGCATTTGCAATGATTATTTGAAACTTATAGCTAATAAAATGGTAATTTATTAAAATTCCTGATTTCGCATAATAATTACAACTGCGCTACTGAAGAGCATGTTCAAAGGTTAGTATGCCCTGTCTGAATCACCCAGTATATAACGCTTAAGTTAATACTACACATTATTATGGTTCAGACTTTACAGTAGGTATTATTTACTATTGCATTTCCAGTTATCTCTTGACACAACTAACTAAAGCTGTTATTAATACAATGCAATCAATATCGAGTATCTATTCAAAGGCATTGCGTAGGACAACTTAATTGACGACGGTAGCTCTTAAAGTGCTAATAGGTGTAATAATGTAGTCAATGCTTTATGGACATGCTAATACACAATTGAAATTTTCGGAATATTTTTCCAAAATAATCGCATTGACAGAGAAATACTGTTGACAATATAGATGGCTACTGGCTTTTACAATACTATACCTATTACATATGGCAGCCAGAATCTACAGGTCATCAATGGTGATACTGTCATTTGATTTTACTGTCATTTGGTTTGGGTAAAACCATACAGCAATAAAAATTATGATGATAAAATAATATTGATGTTCGTTGGAATGCGCATAACTTGAAAACGGCTGAACGGATTTGGCTTAATTACGGTTTTAAAATGTTCTTAATACTCTGGTTTGTACGAAAATAAATATTGAAAAAGTTGTCCGGACAATTGTAAATTTTGAGAAAAATTGTGCTTTTGGAATATGATCCGATCTCGTCCATTGCAAAGAAACAGACAAAATAGTGAGCTGATTGCAATAGAATCAGGAATGCGACTTGCAATCGCGAATACCAACGCAATGTTCAGTTTTGGTTAGGAATAGCTTTTTTGTTTTGTGCACATAGGAAAGTCTATGAGCAATCCACATATTCCTCGAGGAAACCCATAACAACATGGCAACGAATCATCATACTTATTACAGCTCACATTTATTAAATTTTTCTTAGATTTGATCGGTGATAAGTAGGTAATACCGCTTTTATTGTAGTATAGGTGGCAATTAATAAAATTAGCACAAATGGGGGCTCTGCATATGTCAAATGTATACAATTACATATGCACGGAGCCGCCATCTTGGCTCTTTTTATTTAATGCGACCTTGACAAGGTGAAGAAGTAGAGCAGCGAAAAAAAGTTTTCACAAGTGCCGTCGTTCGCTGCCATAGCTTGTAGTTGTCACAAATAAGCTCTAATAAAAGCAATTAGGCACTATAAAATCACAGACATGCACTGTGGCGTTTATTCGCACGACTGGATTTATCGAGATTATATGCAGATTATTAAATATGATTTGTGCTCAGCACGCTTGCCTTAAACAAATGTTGATTGTTTCTTGATGTGACGCGTAAGGTTAATTGATATTAAATTGTACGTAAATTAGCAATAGGTTTTATTTTTGTGTAAACGTTAGTTTTCAGTATACCCTGAATTGGCTGTGCTCCGAGACCCGACTACTTATTAAATTTACTATTTATTAAAAAAAACAGGCTTTTGCCTGCCCGTAACGACTTTCAACGACTTTACAATGACAATAAGAATAATTTTTACGATTAATTTGCGAATAGGTATTCAAAAAAATATACAACTGGTAATGGTAGGTACCTACCCGGGCCTAAATACGCAGCGTTTAGTAGGTATAGACATAAATAGAAGTAACGCTCTAAATAAAAAATAAACGTACTAAATTAGTCTATTTAAAGAAAACCAATTAATTATACAGACAAAAGGAACGTTCAATTTCAGCAAAATAGATGAAAAAGCTGAATGGCAAATAAATTAAGCATATTAAAATGAGTAACAATGGAACTGCGATGCGGATCGTATGTAAAAATCGTTAAAACGTAATGTATTGTTATTTCGGCGCAAGTTACGAGATTTCGACATTACAGAAAAACAAATTTTCATCTAGCACAAAGACGGTCGTGTGAGTTGAGTTAACTGCTACAAATTCGAGTTAACTGCTGCACATTTGAGGCAACTGCCGCACAATCAAGTTAAGTGCTGCACATTTGAGTCAAATGCTACACATTTGAGTAAAATGGTGCACAATCGAGTCCGCTCAAATACGTCGGTCATTTGTTAGACACATCCGTGCGTAGTGTGTTCGTGTATCGCAGGGAGGGATGTATCCGTATATATTTCGAAAAGCAGCCCTTGATGTGAATATTGAAGTTGTGAAACATCCATCTAGTGATCAAATGTTTATATGTGTATACATTATTCCGAAACCGCTCGTTTACGCTAGAGGAGCTGCAGTGAATCATAAAAAAAAAAAAAAAAATAAAAAAAAAAAAAAAAAAATAATAAAAAAAAAAATTTAAAAGACTCAATTACTGCATCGGCAGTTGAATACAATAAAATAAAACTCGTGCTAAGCCCTCTGCATATTCTAATGTAGAAATAGCATGGTTCTACTTCTGCAGTATATATAGGGATGCGAAGATAGTGCTAACAAATAATAATAACTTTGTCTTGCTGAAAAAAATATATAATCTTCTTCAACATTCAGCATTTTCATGAACAGAAAATAAAACAAAAACAACTTCAACAACAAACGTCATGCTGACATAAATCGAGGCCGGCCGTGAAGCGGCCAGCTACATTTCGCGGACATAGAACCTCCGCTACACCACCATACATTTCGTCGTATTACCTATTTCAGCCGTATGTCAAAGTAAGCAAAGTTGTATTTCATTTGTTTTCTAATAAGTCGCTTCGTGTGCTTTAACCCGTACGATCGGTACTGGATCGGATACCGATATTGAATCGTATAATGTGATAAAGCTCCAAGCGATAAAGCAATACCGTTTTACTCGATTATTATTCTAAATCAATTCGCTATTATAGTCGGCACGCTAATTGTATCGATAATGTAATTCCAACCATTGTATCGATTGTCTATATCGATAAGAATATTAGCATTCAATCCGGAAGAAATTTGTATGGATAAATATTTTTATTTATGTAATAAACATTTACATATCACTTAAATGCATAATTGCGTTATTGTTTTATTAAAATGTCCATTATGGCATAAGAGCAACCATGAAGTTTCTTGCCCGTTCTTCACCATAGGAACGGCATTCCGAACGGGTGGTAAAGTTGTAGCTTAGCATTTTGTAACTTTTGACGATTCATAAGTACTGTACTTAATGGTTTACATTAATAATAATATTTTGATTCTGATTCTAATAATTATCAGAGATAATGATCAATCGGTGAACTCAGGTAGATTTTTTTATGTTTAATAGTTGAGATGTATTTGAAAGAATAAGGAGCAGTTAAGACGTAAAACATATCTTCTTCTATCTTTACGAAATGAAATGCGATGAAATAAAATGGATATGAATATGGCCTCACTCACAACTTAGCGGGTATTTTGCCAATGTCATGTAATTAATAGCGATAACACATTCAATAAATACACATTGTAAATTAAATAATGGATGTGACATGAAGATATGAATATGGCGTCCCCGTAAAAAAACAAAAAACAAACGTAATTTTAGGTCAAGACAAATTGTACAAATCATTTGACAATCAACAAGACACGTTGCTTAGCAACATTACTACAGCAAAGAGTATATATTATGACAAACTCCATACTCTTTACAGTTATTGAAACGGGCCGTTAGTCTCACGTTTATTATCGCTACCTCCTCTCCCACACACACCGTCGTGTAACCATAAGCCCAATGGTTACAAATAGTTGGAGACAAAGCGCAGACCTTGAGCGATTAATTAAATTCAGTTGGTCGGCATGCATAGCGTGTATGTAGCGCTCGCCTTGTCACACGTGGACACCAAACCATTCTTGTTAATACCTACCTACTGACAGTGTAAAGACAGATCATTTAGCTATGTTGTATGCACTTGTAGAGCACAGAACACAGAATACAGATAATAAAAATCTACGTGTTTTTTTGAATATCGAATGCTTAGAGAAAGAAAGGATATAGACGGAGTGTCGGCAACAACATATTGAAGCACACAACACCAAACCGATTTGCGCAGTACACGTGAATTGCGTCCTAACGAACACGTGATTTTGCGTGTAATATCACCAAATCGGCTTGGTTTTGTTCTCGACACTTCGTCTGTTATATTTCTTTATCTACGACCGAATTTTCATTTTTATCATTTATAATTTATTTTCAAGCATTCCGTTGCCTCCAGATATAAGACCAGTCCGCCCATTACCTGTCTTATTATTGGAAAAAAAGAAAATACAGAAACACGTATGTTCGTTCTTTTGAAGCAATACTCTTGCGAATCAGTCCATATGCGTAAACGAAGGGCGCTGGCCCCAAGTCTGCTAACATAATCGATTCATTATCGAACAGCAACCGCATAGTAACTGTCACTTTTGACCGATATCCCATACAATATCTGTCAAAAGTGACAGTTACTATGCGGTTGCGTTCGATTATGAATCGATTGTTTTGGCAGACTTGGGGCCTGGTCTTCCGTGAGAGCATTTCATTCCGTCAGAGTCCTTTACCATGGTGATGACGTAATGGTTGACTGGTTGCTATACAAATAGTAAAGCGATACTGTTGAAATGGCGTCACCATCCCTGTATATCATTGTAATTTATCCGAGCTGTTCTCGCCCGCATTTTCATCAATCATTCATCACTCAAATGGCACTTCGGAGAATTTCTTAGTAATGTCACGAAATACCTATATCGTCAGTTTTTTGTTCACAACGTTCGGTGGCAATTTTAAGAAGCATCAAACTAAAGCCCTGTTTACAACGATACAGTAGCTGGATCCAGTTATTGGCGCCAGTGACCGGGGTAGTACCTCGTTTCGTTTGGTTTTTATTGACAACTGGGGCGCTAGTGAGGGCGTGACGTGCTTATATGGATCAAAGTATACATCGGAAGAGGCTGGATTGAAATGTAGGCAGCCTTTCTACTTCGATACCGTGCTAGATGCTGGACTCTTTACCCGCGGGTTGCCAGCGCCAGTATCTTCAAAATCGGATCCAGCTGCTGTATCAAGATATATTCGGCTTTATGTAGAACTATTTTCATTGTACCTACCTGAATATGATGACTTTTTTTTTCATAAAATTAGTAATGACTTAATACTATATTATTACTGCAATGCAATAACTTGAGGGTCTAAATAGGTGATTGACTTCCAAAAATGAACCTGATTGCCTTATAAATCGTTATGTTATAAATGCGAATATAATGTGTGGAGGATCGAAATAAAATAAATTGTATGTTTTTACGTTTCCCAACGTTAAACGAGAAATAAACGCTATAATTTTTTTAAATTTAGTTTTATTTCAATGAGTAGGTAGTCTGCGTTAATTTAAGAAATTAATGTGTGGAGCATCGCTAAATTAGCTTCACTAAAATATGCTTCGCTAAATAAGGTTTTAAAAGCAGCTTTGCTACATCATCTAAATTATCATTAAAAACATACTGTTACTTTCAATACACATAATTTTTCGATATCGGTCAACTTCCTATCGTAGATAATAAAACAACAAACTGCTCATACTTGCTTAGTGTCCCAACAAATTACTCGTAATTATGTAGAGGGTCCCGGGCTCTAATCTTGGTACGGACAATCTTTGTGTGATGAGCACAAATGTTTTTACCCGAGTCGTGGATGTTTAACATCTAAATAAGTATTATATACTGAGTTCGCGCTCGGTCCATTGCACGGTACCAATAATACAAGCGTTGCTTAGTGTAGTACCGTATAGTTGGTAAGTTCGTCTGGCGATATTATTATTTGTTATTAAATTATATACTCGTAATTCGTATATGCGCTAAACTTCTTAATCGGTCACACTAAACTTTTTTTTTTATTACATTATACGCAAATATTTGATCTCGATCTCACCCGATGGTGAACTTAATATAAATACGAGTAGCAACGAGTAAAATTTCTGTGTGTGGTTATTTTTACCAATATAAAGCAAAAAGTCGTTCGAGATGTTACTATACAAAACAACAGACTGATCTTATAAGGTGGCTACAAACGATCAAACAGACGGTCCGACTTTATATGACACATGAAGCTTGATCCAATTTGCAGTGAGCTAGAAATACTTGACAGGCAAAGGCAGCGACAAAAGATCAAGTTTGCTTGATCAATTCTCTAGTCATGCAAATTAGGAAGAGGTCACTTCGATAGTCTAGCTGTGATTTTCACCATTGCCTGTTACACTATTAGGGGTCACCATGTCTAGCTACTAATACTCTATGTATGTGTTAAACCTCGCAAACCACACGTTGTTAGTAACTTTATAAAAGAATATTCCTGATCGTGTGTAGCGATCATTAGCCTAATTCTGGCATCGCAGTTAGCGCATCACAAGGTCTCTGTTTGTATCGCACAAGAGGCTCATTGTGCCTAGGCATTAATGACGTCTAGTATTTGCATGGGAGTTGTAATTAGACGGGCATAAACGTGTGTTGTGAAATCGGCACATAGTAGCATATAACGGGTATATAACATATAGCTTCTAAGTTTGCTTACATACTTATAGCTTTTAAATGGAAGGTAAAATATTGTTTTTTTTAGTTTGGTTTTTAATTCGATACTAGGTCAATAGCATCGTTAGGCATATTTACTTTTTTTTATTTTTCCCTTAAATAATGAAATAGTTGAACTGGATGGATAAATATATATTAAGACATTTATACTAACTCAAATAAAAAACGGAAACACTAGATCACTCAGATACAATCAACGACCGAAACTGCACTTGCCAATTTTGGTCACCAGGTGGCGCCTGAGCCGTACTCTAATCACGTACTATCGCACAACAAAAGCGTACCGTTAGCACAATCAAAAACCAATTCTAGCACATTGAAAATAAGAGTGTTATACTAGTTGTAGAGCTGCAAAAATGTGCCATGAATGCATAGACTCGACCTTGAAGAGTCGGGATACCGTGGCATATTAATAACATATCATGTATGCAATCACCGTCCAGAAGACATAGGCAGCAAGGTGGAAGAAAGGGCATGGTATGTCAGCGAAGCCCAAGGCCGACGCCGTATAAGCCGACCGTTTTATATACGATCGGTTTTACAGACAATCTCACACAGTGATGATACTCTTTAACTTTGCAATGTAATAACATTAATTGCATAGTGTTATGTGCTGTTAGAAGGTGAATTGGTGGCGTAAGCGTACGATTTATTGTCGTTTATCATAGTAAGAAGACGCGATTGGCACAGTCGGCAGTGACCCTGCTTTCTGTACCGTAGGTCCCAGATTCGAAGCCTGGCAGAGGCAAACTTTGTGTGAAGAGCACGAATGTTTGTACCCGAGTCCTATAATAGTGGAATTAAGGAGTCCATCGGTAGGCTATAAAGGTCATATTCCTGAAAAATAATTATATATATAAAAAAATAACACTATATACTAAGTCCGCAATGTAAAATCAAACATTGTATACACATATATTTTTATTAAACCTTATATAAATGTATACTGGGACCGCCCTAAGTCCATTGAAAATGGACTGGATAAGACTAATCAACTCAATGTAATATAGCCCCTAAGACCTTAACTTACAGACTATCGAATGTATATGCGGAATCTAACCGCTAGGCTTAAATCGAGGCCGTAGTGCTTCTCCAAAATGTCAAGGGTTTTACACTAATCTTCATTAATCGTAATAAAACTGCTGTTGTATGTACTTATATCACAGTCAAACTGTTTTAAGATCAGTTAACATTAAGTATATAATAAATCTTTTGATTTTCGCTTATCAATATAACATGGTTTTTTATTTAAATGGAAAAGCATGTCTTTGTTATTAAATAAGCCTTGGATTAACTAGAATGTGTTCTAGGCAGCTCACTTAATCGTGTTAGATAAAATTTTGCCAAACTAGAGCTTAGAGGAAAATAGGCCTCTTTCTCGAGATCAGCCTCTTTCTCGGGCCCTGTCAACGCTCAGACTTCTACATCTTCAATGGATACCGTAGATCGTACAGTAGATCGCAGCTGGTTGTGTGTTGCATGCCAAGAACTAAGCCTCGTTAAAAGATAAAGAAATGAATCAATACGCTACCGTATACAAGACAAAGAATAAACTCTAAAGAGCTTTAAGATAACATAAAATGTCTCTCGCGAAGGTAAATAACTCTAGCGACAAAGTGTTCAAGCATTTTCCAACATCTATAGTGGGAGGTACGGTTGTCAACAATTATTTCTACTATTCCGGTAATTATGGTATAAATTGCTATCCTTTGCTAATTAATGTCGATAAGGAAAACTTCGTACTAGGTACACTCAGTATGTTATTTTAGTGCTCGTGAAGCGAACGAAATATCTCGATGGTTGTGAAATAATGTAATAATTTGATGTTCGGGAAAATCTTAAACTCACTGCTACCACAATCTGAAACTTAACTGCCAACCCTAAATTTTAAATAGACCTCAAAATAATATAAAATAATTTAATCATAAAATATAAATAACCAAGTAGCAAGAGGTTGGCAACAATTCGCTACCAATGATATGGTCGTATATCTTATTCTATACTTTTCTTAGTTTGATTTGCAAGATTTCGTCACATACTTCAAAAGCACGAGCTTAGTCATGTAAAGAATGAGCCTGTCTGGAAATTCAACGGTCTTGCTCTATGTTGTCCATAGTTTCATAATGGTGTTTCAATTGTGTTCAATCTGTGTGAACACACCATAAATGTTTTTCTTTGTTTCTTATGTCAACACAATAAGAGGGTAAGTTACAGATCTAGTAACTCATTTAATCGCATAAGTGCGTTCGTTTCTTTTACAGTATATTTTTTATCTTTCCCAGTTAACTAAATAAATCTGACATAACAACGTTGTCTGTGTATTCGTTACCTAGCTTATAACACATGTTGGATTGCATATAGTATTAAACACAAATTATGTTCCAAATATCTATTATCCTAGCGTTTCGTCCTGCTTACACCATAGACATCAAATAAGAATGAAAGTGACAGCATACTTTCTCGATGCCGATATAATTACATTACGTTTTCTGCATAGCCCACTGTCTTCACGTCGCAAGTTCATTGACAAAATGAAATTTGACACACCGATATATAAATACGTGTGTATATTTACAAACCGCGAAGCTCACTGTACAAAGAGACACGAGAATACGATTGATTGTGGCATTCCAACATTCATTCTACAATTACGAACCATTAGGTCGGTCCATATCGGCAAGGCCGCTCGTCGTGTGAAGTCGGTGTTAGATGCGTGCTGTACAGACGAGGAAAGAATGACTAAATATGTTTTCTTTGTTGATGACGGCATCGGCGCGATGATCGGCGCAGTCTTAGTGAGAAATGCTACGTTAATTCGTATTATTATGCGCTGAATATAGAATGGAGCTTATCTTAAATTTGTTGAATTGAATATTTGTTGCGTTTCCTCCAAACCAGTTATAATTTGAGAAGTGTAGAAATATTTTATGAGTGTCTAATTTAGTATGTTTTTAATGTTCTATTTCATAATTTAAACGCCCTAGGGCACATCGACAGTTAAATACAAAATCAATCTAATTTAGGTAGTCATGGATAGATTATGTATTTCACTAATAAGGTTTTATGTTTATTTATTTATCCAACCAACTGGTCCCGTTCAATAAGAAGCTCAACTAAATAAAGTCACGTTCTCTCTATTTTTAATAGAATTCAAATAAAAGGAAGAGGTTCTCAATTCGATTGTTTTTTTTTTGATATCCTAACCCATAATCATTTTATGTTTTTTTTTTCTAAAATATTACTCTTAAATTCAATAAACTAGTCGAAAAGGTTATCTTATAATCTTAATATATATAAATTACGTGTCACGGTGTTTGTCCGCTATGAACTCCTAAACTACTAAAGCTATTTTAATAAAATTTTGCACACTGTGTGCAGTTTTATCCAACTTGAAAGATAGGATAGTTTATGTCTCAATTTATAATCGCAAATATTCCCTAGAAATAATATATATGGCAAAACAACGTTTGCCGAGTCAGCTAGTTAAAATATTTTGTTTCATTAATAGCAACGCGGAGAGTTCATGTTTTTTTTTAAATATATTTGTATTTTTTTTTTGTAGGTGTGTAATAAACTTTTTGCGCTACCAGTACATCTGCGTGTGCGCCGTCAGTGCGTCCGCCGTGATCCGCGGAATGGAGTGGAAGGTCGAAAGATTTACGGCCTTTTGTGCTCCCTGACAAGATGCGTTTTGTGGCGACTGGTAACATCGTAACTGCACACAATAGATTGTTTATTAATATTCAAAGTTTTGTGCCACATTCGATGTAGAACTATGAAAAGGCATTTTTATGTATAAAATTAACGATTCGTGTCGTGACCTTAGAGCTGGGAAGAGAAAGGTATTTATTATCTCAACATTCACTTTTAGATGTAATTTGGTTTTATTTGAGGTAACAGGTACATTTAAAGAAAACTTGAAAAAATCGTAGGATCGATATTTATTCTTTGAATTTAATTTTAGATTGAACTAGCTGTTCTGGTGAACTTGGTACCGCCTCAGAATCATATGTATGAGACAATGAATTATCATTATTATTATTTAATTGTGAATTTTTCCCATGTCTTAATAGTTATTTTGCTATTTGAAGCGGTGTCTCCGCTAACATAACATAAAAAAATCTAAGATCATAAAAATGGGCCTACCCGTTTTTGAGTTATAAATCGTGTAACTAACACGACTGCTTTATATATATATAGATTACTAGCTGACCCGGCAGACGTTGTTTTGCAATATAAAATAAATTAAGATATAAATTATACTATTTTTGAAGTTGGATAAAACTGCAAACAGTGTGCAAAATTTTATTAAAATCGGTTAAGTAGTTTAGGAGTCCATAGCGGGCAAATACCGTGACACGTAATTTATATATATTAAGACAAGTCTCATCCATTACTAGGTATTTTTTTCCCCACTGCGCCAAGCAAAGAGGTATCAAAATCAACTTATTGATCACTACTGAAATAAGCATGATCAAGTCATTAGACATCACTTATGCCATCACAACTGATGGACTATTCAAATACATACAGTATCTTGTATACAGTTGAATACTGTTTTCCAAAGATACAGCCAGGGCAAATAACAATCGCTTAATTTCAAATACAAATTACCTTATTCAAAGTATATGAATGCGTATAGTTAGTAAAATTACTTGTTCAATTTCTACACAATATCGCTGACATTAAAATGAAATGTGGCCTTGGATGGTATTCTTAAATATATTTCAGGAACTTTGACGGGAATTTGAATAGATGATTTTGTCAATTTTGTTTATTTTGTGTGATAATTAAGAGTAAAGTTGTTAGAATATTACCCATTGTTTTGGTTAACGCAAACGAATGCGAACACATTATCAATCACAACGAAACATGATTTTTCAGGACCCCTAATTACGATACTGTATTTCATCAATAAAGTATCCACCCCTTACAATGCAAATAGCCAAATATCTAAAATGCCGCCATATTTTTTTATACAATTTCAGGTGAAAACTAATGTACGCCGCAGTGGGTAACGCGTGTATAGTTCGATGGTTTTCATGCCTGCCCATTTTAATAAATATATTAAAACCTGCATGTCTGAGAGAACCCTTCAAAAGATGTGTGAAGTCTTACAATCCGCACTGCGTCAGCGTGGTGGACTATGGCCTTATCCCCCTCGCATTGAGGGGAGGCCCGTGCCCAAGAGTGGGACATTAAAAAGCGCTGGTATTACGATTGTTATAGACACAAGCTGAAGAAAGAGGCTCTCCCTGTTTGCTCTTGATCTTAAAGGAAACAAAGTAATCGTTTATATAATAGTTTTATTCCACGCGCCTACGCGTCTCGGGGTCAATATGGTAAGTAAAATACATCTTGTTCAAACAAAAAAGACAATGCACGTCTTGACCTTGGGCGCCAAGTCAAATTCTTCTGATGTACGGGTGTGGGCGGCCGCAAAAACTATCCTATGACATTGCCGTGCCTTGTTGCCACATAGTTCTATGTATTAAGCGTCATTTACTGAATTAGAACCTTGTCTCGGTAAGTGATTCGAATGTTAGCTGGACAATTTACTTCGGCCCACACCTATCTGGTATTGTTGTAGGGTATAAGTACAAGCGATGATGTAACTATAAGATAAATTGTCTCACATTCCAACCAAGTAAATAATGTTAAACTGATTAGAGTTTTAAGCTTTAAGTCTGTAATAGATTTGTATGGAGATTTTACCAAGCAACATTGAATGTTAATTATGTTTACAGGATGTTATGATTTAATAACTTAGCTACAGGCCTATAGAGCCTGATTCAGAAAGGATATACTAACCTTTGAACCTTCGCTTCTGTTGACCTTGACTTTTTGTGAGAATTTTTTTTATTGACATTGGCACATAGGAAAAAACATAAAAATAAACGCGATAAAATCCATTAAAAAAGTTTTATTTCAATGTGTAGTCTTCGCGTAAATATAAAAAATCAATCTATTATGTTTTGTTGCATTACTTTTGCATTTTGCGTTGTTATTGTATTACTAAATTATTATATCGTTTGTGCGAGTGACAACTAAATAAATGTTTTTTCCATCTCAAGTAAGAAATAGACACTATAATGCTTCATCATTATAAGTAACAGGTATTGCCACATGTGTTTCAGTATAAAACTGAATATATCAATATTAATTATGTTAATTTTATGTTATTTATAAATGCGGTAAAATATTTATTTATCGGTCGTCAAGTGAAATGCACAAGCATCTGTGTCAACCCAAATTTACGTCAATCGGGCAGTTTTCAACTTCCCTTGCGTCATCAGACTGTTTGTATGGTGACTGACTGTACAATTTAAACAATATTTTCATTGTTTAAATTATTTGCATTCTGAATTCAACATTTTTTTGCATGAACACGTGTGTTAATTTTTTATTAAAAATGTAAGTACCTACATATTTGTATAATTTGAATTTTATTATCTCTATCTTAATTGCATTCAATGAAGCCCAACCGTATAACTTCCAAGGCGAAGAAATTTTTGCAAGTAATCTAACGTTATTATGTATACTTATAAGATTTATGGTTTTCTGTTGTTATCATCTCGTTGGGGTCATCTGTACGTTATGTGCGAGATGATTCGTTAGCTAACCGTATACTTTATAGTCCACGTATTAAGACATTCTGTATGGAGAATTGAAAGTTCAAAATACCATCCGCTAGAGGCGCTGTTCAATTCTCCATGCAAAGTGTCTAAATACGTAGACTATAAAGTATACGGTTAGCTTACGAATAATCTCTCACTTCATTCTTCTCTCACTGCATTCATATTCTTAAAGGTACTCTTTGTTTGTAACAAAGTCGTATTAGTTTTCAATGTCAGTCGATCAATTGATTTCAAATGAGAAAATTTATTTTATTCACGTTAAAGTATACAATCGTACAAAAACATGCTAAAAATCCATATCAACATACCCACTGTAAGCAGGTACTTGATATGATCGACACAAATTAATGGCATATCTAGGCACGCTTGCTCTGTGATATTTGCTATAGCAAGGTCGCAAGGCAACCTACCCACTGATCTTATTTTATTGGTTATGTTTATTTATTGTTACATTTTTTTTCCTTTCAAGTACCTTTTTTTTGTGAACGCTGGGAAATGCATTTACGCATACCGCTCGGGCCCGAGGGGACCCGAACGGTGTGGGGCTCTTGGACGCGTCTAGACTACCCACTAAGGCCTCAGCCTCGAATTTAGCGGGCAGCGGGGCGGCGGCGGCGGCGCGGCGCGGGAGCGGCGCTCGTTGTTCGCCCCGCGCCGCTGCCGCGCCGCTGTTTTCGAGAACCGGTCCATTTGATTTTACGCATAAGATCCTGCCGCTCCCGCGCGCCGCCGCTGCCGCCGCCCCGCTGCCCGCTAAATTCGAGGCTGAAGCCTAATACCCAGCGGTCCGCCTTCACCGTCTTGAAGTGGGACGCCACAGGATCGCACATGGCATACTACTGTGACGCCCCGGCGGTCCTTTCAAGTTATATAAATATATATAAATATTTTCGGACGGTTACCTACTGTAACCGTCCGAAAATATTTTAGCTAAAGTTACATTATGTAACTGAGTTTTAATTACTCATACAAGCGAGTGTAATTCTTTTGAGAAATAAATTATGTTATCTCAATAAGAAGTTACATTTTGTAACACACTTAAGTTAATAATATTTTTAAATAATACCACCATTAGGAAATTATTGATTTAATTCTCGTCATTAACTGATACCGCCATTTGGTCTTCTATTTTATGTTACTTTTTAAACTTTCGCCAGCGAAACGAAAAATTAAAACGACACAGCCGTTTTGTTCGTACGCTTCGCTCGAATGCCCGCTATACCACGAGCACCGTTTAAATATTCAATACTACGATTCGACGATATAGCAACACTATAAAATAAAAGTGCACCTACTAATAAGCTCAGTTTAATTTCATAATAAGGATATGTTGTGCAAATTATCTCGATACGGTCTACTACCTTTGATATATTATTTAACTCATACAATGAAAATGTTAGAAACTATACAAAGACAAGCTTAATTTATTTTGGGTTCCTTCTTAACAACTAAACGCAACAACTAAATATGTGGGTATCCCAGTACAAACTATGTCACTAGGACGTCAAACACCTTAGTCCTCCCGTGACCATGGTTGCTGTAAAGCAGCCGAAACGTCGGGAACGTAAAAACATAAAATAAACGCGATAAAATCCTTAAAATAAGTTTTATTACAACCTCCTTCTTTTTTTTTCGTCAATAAATAATAAATAGTAAGTAAGTTTATTAGATTTTTTTTCTCTTTTGTACAAAATAAATGGTAAATACCTGATTTTGTTGTTGTGTTTTCTCTCGACCGGGAATCGTGAACTTTAAAAGGCAAAGTAACAATTCGTGATCCAGTTTTCTGTGTACAACACATCCGTCTCTTTATGTACGTATTCACGTATTATATTATTATACTTCGCATGGAAAACAGATTTTTCCAACCGTAAATATATTTATAACTAGCTGTTGCCCGCGACTTCGTCCGCGTGGTATTTAACAAAGACAACCGTTGACAACAGCCTGCTCGCCCATTCTGAGCCCGCGGGACGCATTGCAGGTTGTTGCTATCAAACTTAATCAGGCGCTGCGCTGCAACATTGGTTTAAATTTTTTTACGTGAGATCCTATTTTTTTTTCTAAAATAAAAGTAGCCTAAGTTACTCCTTGTTACATCAGCTATCTGCTAGTGAAGAAGTCCCGTCAAAATCGGTCCAGCCATTTCAGAGATTAGCCGGAACAAACAGACAGACAGACAGACCAAAATTGTAAAAAATGTTGTTTCGGTATAGGTAACGTGTATACATCCAAATGCACTTAGTAAAAAGCGGTTATTTTAATATTACAAACAGACACTCCAATTTTATTTATATGTATAGATGTATAGATAATACCAGCCCTTTTTAATGTCCCACTGCTGGGCACAGGCCTCCCGTCAATTCAAGGGGGATTAGGCCATAGTACACCACGCTGGCCCAGTGCGGGTTGGCGGGCTTGACACATCTTTCGAGGGGTTCTCTCAGATATGCAGGTTTCCTCACGATGTTTTCCTACACCGTTTAGCAAGTGATAATTGTGGTTGAAAATGAGATTCGCACATGAAATCCAGAAATACCAGAGGGGCGAGCCGGGGGGTTTGAACCTGCGATCCTCGTTACCGAGGCAAGCGTTCTACCAACTTGGCTATCACTGCTTGCTAAATATATTTACATGTTACATAGTAATAATAGCGTCCGACGAACCCACTAACTGTATGGTCCCAAAGGAAGCCACGCTTGTAATATGGGTACCGTTCAATGGACTGAGGGTGAACTCAATATCGATATATGAAAAAAAAAACATTAAATGTGGTTCGCTGGTGAGCGCATAACTTGAGAAAGGCTGGACTGCTTTGGCTTTGGATTTTGGAAAAAACATTTTTTTTATTATATCAAGAATCCTGATTAAAATAAAACTAATCTTAAGGATTTTATCGCGGTTTATTTTTTATTTTACGTTCCCGATTAAGAGAATTCCCTTAAGATTAGTTTTATTTCAATGTGTAGTATTCGCGTAAATATAAGAAATCAATCCTGATTAAGTTATATTTGGGCTTTTTGGCGGGAATTTGAGCTGTGAAGTTGTTTCTTTTTTTACCCGAAAAACGGGTTTCTTGGATATATGTGTAATATTGTGTGTTTATAAACGTGCACGAGTGAAGGACATTGAAATAAAATAGTAGAACTTGAGTGTTTAAGTTCTCCCAAGATGTCTGGTAAATTTTCAGTAAATTATCCATAGTCTCGGGGACTCATTTCATCAACATTGTCACAATTATCCAATAGTCGACACTGGCAAAATAGGCTCTAATTTGTAGCCGATTGCCAATTTTTTTTTTTTTTTTATTACATTATAGGCAAGTATTTGATCTCGATCTCACCTGATGGTAAGTGACGATGAGATCTACGATGGAGCATACTTGCCTAGGTAGGAAGGCGGCAGTAGATAGAGGCACATGCAGCGCAACTGATCTGACCCGCCATCCATGAACTTCAAAAAGAAGAAGAAAAAGTTCAAATTTTGATTATTGTCGTATGGAATATCTACTGGGGAGTGTGCACTATGTTCACGTACACCAAACCTTGTATTCGTAATGGAGTCTTCGTGTGTCCAATTTCAAGATAATAGTTATGTTCTGCAGTGGTAACTCTTTACTCACACGTAAGGTTATTTTTTACAACATCAGGTAATATGCAATCATACATTTTGTATTCAGGTAACTCTTAAATAATTTATTTTAATCTATATACATAAAACAAAGTCGCGTGAGTTATGCAATTAAAACTCAAGCCCGGGCGGGCCGATATTTATGATGTTTGGTTTTTTGAATTTGTCTCCGCCTCTAATAGCATATAACTAATAAAACATGGAAATTAATTAATTAATTTTCTCATACATTTTATTCTGAGGCGGTACGAAGTTCGCCGGGATAGCTAGTTGATTTAAAAAACTGCTTTCATCTAAATAGGACATTATTTTGAAGTTTCTAATGACTAAGTCACCTGTTACAAAAGCGATATGGATGCTTATTTTGCTCAAAGCTATGAAAAATTTCACATTTGTTCAAGTGTCATTTACACATATGAATTCCGAGAAAAATACCTTGAAAATTAACGTTGTCACTGGAAAATTATATGTCAGATTAACGAACGTGTACAATCCCATTTTGCGAGTTTTTTCCCTTTAAATTGATGCAAAATTACCTTAGAGTTTTTGATGTGGTTATCTATTAGCGAACAAAAGAAGACCTTGTCCAATGTAACAACTCACGTTAGGTAATTTGTATATTTTCATTTCCTTACTCCGAGGCCACTCGAAAATAGATACCAAGAAAATTGCCCATTCTTTTTCTGACCATAATGTTATAGGCACATCGTTTTTTTTCTCTTGCAATGTTATAGACATTATGTTAAATTATTATTATTTTGATTGAGAAATTTGATCTTATTTTTTTTTAATTGTGTCAAAATTATGTGTAATAAGGGGTCGATCATTATATATAATTATCATTAATATATTTCTAACTAATGTAAATATATTTTTGAACACTTACAAAACCTTGAAAGTATGTGCTCAGATTTTGTATCCACTAGATGGCGTTGGTGCTCGCAACAAAAAAAATCTCAAACAAGCATTATCCAATATAGTACTTTTCGTATTACGTTTATTTGATGTTTTTTAATTAATAATATCTCTTTTGTGAAATATATATTAAGTAATTGATAATACCTTGTACCCGAGTCATGGATGTATCATATGTATATACGTATTATAATACTGAGTTCATCCTCAGTCCATTGTACGGTACCCATAATACAAGCGTTGCTTAATGTAGGACCGTATAGTTGGTGTGTTGTTCTAGCGATATTTATAATTTATTTATAATACTATACTTGTTTCTATTTCTAAACAAGCTATCTAGGAAAATTAAATACGAGTCTTACAGCTTAAAACATAATTATGAGTATCCATACCCCGAGCGTTTTTTGTTGTTGTGAATTATCTCTGTCCATTCTTTGTGTAAATCAAACGGCAGTCTGTATTTAGATGATTCATTCCTGGCTCGCCTAGCGTCGCATATACTGCAGTCGTAACAAAATAGACCGTGAAATGAGGGCGTTCAAGTTAGAGCACCAATTTGTATAACACCAATATCATTCCTCCTAGAGCACCCAACGCGTGCCCTAATCCCACTTAGCGCATCAACAGACATATAGAAAGGGGTATTACCGAATAAAATTCGCTTGGTGGTGTATTAGAATTAAAATATTTTTAATGTTAGCGCACCCGTCAGCTTCTTTAAGTGGAATACTATTGGTGATATTCAAATCCGTGCTATTACAGGAATGGACCTTGAAATGTTACATTTTGCTTTAATATCTTAATTATTCATTATTTTTACTTAAGTGCAAATTGTTTGCGTATTTATCAGTACCTTTTTATATACCTAATTAACATTATAACAATGTACTCTAAAAACTATGTTGTATTCTTATATACCTACTTATAATCTCGTGTAGTCTATTTTATTATGATCAACTTATTAATTGTTTGTGAGTCTCAAACGTCCTTATTCTGTTTTAATAATATTTAAATCAACCTGGAAACTAAGTATTCAAAATACATAGAGTTCTAGAATAACATTAGAAGATCACTCATCATCCCATCTCGCCTTGTCTCTTGTAAATAGCAAAACATAAGAAGATTATTATTCTAATAAAGTATTGGTACAGAAGTGACGTCATTGTTTATCCTTCTGACACGACTCAGCGTATGTAGCTAATTCATAGATTCCATTGGTATTAATAACGGCTATCTCTAGAATAGTTGAATAATTCCAGCCCTTTTTTTTAATGTCCCACTGCTGGGCACGGGCCTCCCCTCAATGCGAGGGGGATTAGGCCATAGTCCACCACGCTGGCCCAGTGCGGATTGGCGGACTTCACACATCTTTAGAGGGGTTCTCTCAGACATGCAGGTTTCCTCACGATGTTTTCCTTCACCGTTTTTTAGCAAGTGATAATCATTGTTGAAAATGAGATTCGCACTTGAAAAATCCCAGAGGTGCGAGCCGGGGTTTGAACCTGCAATCCTCGTTACCGAGGCAAGCGTTCTACCAACTTGGCTATCACTGCTTTAACTTTAACTGAATAGTTGAATGCGTAGATCTATTAAAACCACCCATACTCAAGAACCTAATAAAAGAATAAGAACCTAACATTGATTTCTTATATTCACCCGAATACTACAAATTGAAATAAAACTTATTTAATTAAATTAAATCTAAAACTAAGCGCACCATTGCAAGACCTCAACACTGTGAGCACTTTCTGCGTAGATCGGACTGCAAGCAACAACCAAATATGAGGGTACCCCAGTTCAAAACATGACACTAGGACGTCAAACACCTCAGTCCTGCCCACAGAGTACTTTGTATATACGGTCCTGCCGTGACCATGGTTGCTGTAAAGCAGCAGGAACGTAAAGACATAAAATAATCGCGATAAAATCTGTAAAATAAGTATTATTTTAAGAAACTAATATATATACTTAGACAGCTGCCGAGTGGTCACACCTAAGAGTAAATATGTCACAATAATTAATTTATTATTTCCTTAATTCACTGTGAGTTGATAATATTATGAGAAAATGTTGTTACCTATGCAATCGTGCGCAGTGTTAATCCGATCGGTAGAGTAAGGTTGACGTTGGAGGACACTGTCACAGGATTGTGGACTTTAAAGCAATACCGTAAAACAATTAAACCCAACCTACCATGAAGTGGGAGTATTTGACGACCTGAATAGCGCAGTTGGTAGTGACCCTGCTTTCAGTGCCGAGGGTCTACGGTTGAATCCTGGTAGGAACAAACTTTGTGTGATGAGCACGTATGTTTGTACCAAAGCCGTGAATATTTTATATCTATATAAGTATTATACATTAAAGTAGTATGGTAAAGTAGCCGATTCTGAAAGTAAGTGGTTCGTAACACTCTTAATTAACCATTGACTAGGCAACATAATTATAAGATTAATTATGCCAAAGTTATACCTATTTATTTCTTATATTTTCGCGAATACTACACATTGAAATAAAACTTATTTAATTAACAACTAAATATGAGAGTACCCTGATATTGAAACTTTGCCACTAAGACGTCAAACACCTCAGTCCTCCCGTGACCATGGTTGCTGTAAAGCAGCCGAAACGTCGGGAACGTAAAACACAGAAAATAAACGCGATAAAAGCCTTAAAATAAGTTTTATTTCAAAGTTATACCTACAACGGCCCTAACAAGTTGCGGTCTCCTATTGTACCTGTCTACTCAATTATAACGCTGTCATTTCTTGACATACATTGTAACTATAGTATGGTGGGAATAATATATAGGTTTCGCGTCTCGCCTCAATACAATTTATGAGTAATTTATCTAACACAATTTATTGATCATGTTATTCCGCCTAATAATTGAACGCTTATAATTAATCGTTCGCTGACAGCGACTTAACCTGCCACCATATTTTCAGCCCTCAGGCCATTCTCATACGGAGTTATTCAAAACTAAATCAGCTTCAACATCCACCGGCGGTATATTACTAGTATGAGCATAGAATAAGTGAGTCTAAGTCGCTCATTATTCAATGATATGGTATTCTGCATTCACGAGTCATTCGTCAAAATCTAATTCGCTATTTCGTATAGCCCACGGGGGGTTTAGCAAGTGATAATCATGGTTGAAAATGAGATTCGCTCATGAAATCCAGATATCCCAGAGGTGCGAGCCGGGTTCGACGCGACGTTCGTTACTGACGCAAACGTTCAACCAACTTGGCTATGACTGCTTATGTGATTACATAGTGCACACATATGATCGCACAATAACACGTTATACGACTTTCGATGTGCAAGCAAAGCAAAATGGCCATCGGTAAATTGGCAAAACGTTTTACCTATAATTATGGAGTTAGAAAATAATTTAACTGTCTTAAGGATATAATAATGATGGGTTGTTATTAGTGTTTTATTATTTGACAAGGTTTGAGTAACCTTTCGGTTTTAATTAACATGTAAGCTTACCTATGTAGTTAACGTATGAATAACTTGAAGAGCCTTCGTTACTTCACGTGCTGTTGCAGATCGTGAGAATGAGAGATTCATGATGACAGCTTGGTATAGCGGTTTGAACGTCGGTCACTGGAGCCACAGGATGGTTACAGGTTCGATTGCCGCCTGAAATTTTGCACTTCATATTTGATCGAACCATATTATAAAAAAAATAATGAACTCCAATGCAAAGAAAAAGTTATGCTATTGACACTTTTGTGATTCTGTAATCGATACATTGAATCATGTGATCGAGAATTTGTTAAATATCGACGATATACAGAATTAATTTGTAATTGGCAAAATTAGTGCTGGTAAAAGTGAAAGAAGACGTTAAAGTTTATTTTGTTCAGAGCGCTTCAAGAACAAAAGAAAAAAAATATTTTTATAAAAAACAGAAAACCTCGTTCAAAAACTTGGGGCACTAGAAAGATGGCAATAATTTTAAACTAAATACCTATAGAAGATTACAGTTCTGAGTTTCGAAGACAGTTTTGTGTTCTTTATATCAAAAACTAGCTGTCCCGGCTAACTTCGTACCGCCTCAGAATGAAATTATGTTAGTGATTTTTTTCCATGTTTTAATAGTTAATCTGCTATTCGAGACGGAGGCAAATTCAGAAAATATTAGATCATTAAAATCGGCCCACCCGTTCTTGGGTTATAAATGGTGTGACTAACACGACTTTGTTTTATATAGATCGTTTTGATCTGCAAACATTTTACCAGGGTAGAAAATAAGACAAAACACTACAGCAAGGATCGTTTTTTTTCTTAACAATACATATCAATGATATATATCACGACGATATTCACGGATATATTTTGTTAATCAATAACTATTATATTATGCAGGTCATATAGAAAATGTATGAGCACGTATCGATGAGGATGAAAGCCTAGCAATGGTTGCCTAGCAACAGTGTTTTGCACTTCAAACATTGCGCCACCTCCTTTCTGCACTTAGGTCGCTAGGCCCTATGTGGTAACAGCCCACTTCAGTCAAGGTTCTAACTTCAACAAGATACAATATAACAACAATAACCTAACCGACAATGCCTCTACATTATAATATTAAGTCTTATAGGTCTTCGTTAAAGTATCAATTCCAGTAGCAACTATAACTGATGATACTGTTCCACGTCCCTGCCAAGGTCCTAACACGAGGCAATGCACACATTTGCATAGTCGCAGGAAAAAGTCTAAAGCTTTGATTGGGTGGTGATCAGAATCCTACTCTATGACTAGAAAGATAGAGTGCGTTATCTCATGGAGGAAATTAATTGAGAAATACGTTTTTCATTTGGTATGTCACACAAAGGAGTAACGATAGTGTAATGTTACACCGTCGAACGTGTAACAGCGAATGTCACGTAGTTCTAGCCGTTATCTATTTTACATTTTTTTTATTAAGTTCAAATTAGCATTTAAATTACAACTCTAATGTTGCAAATGTATAGTTTAGTTTACATTGATGGATTTATCAAAAGCTTTAGCTAGTTCGCGGTACCGCAGGGCGTAGTGCCGAACGAGATACTGTGATTAAGATTAATGTAACGAGTGGGTAGCAGAATGACTGCGAATAAATTGCCACATTTCCTTGAGCTTATGATAAATAGTGAAAGTGTATACCTCCCACTGATTCATTTTTTAATATAAAATTGACTTTTACAAAAAACTTATGCTAATATATTTGATGACGTAATATCACGTTTTAGTTCGTCTTTTGTTTTATAAATTGAATAGAGGCCTATAGACGAATCGACCGACACCTTCGGCACACCAAAACCAATCCTAATAAAAAGTGTGAGTGCCGAAGGATCTTTTCAAATTTTAGCTCTATGTAAACGAATGCCGACTTCAATGCAATCTCGTGTAAAACGAATAAGAACTACTTAGATCGATATCAATAAGAAAGAACTTAGTCATAGCTTGCGCATCCTCCTCTTTTAATCGACCATCTATAATTATACCAAAAATTGTGTAAAATAATTATGTTTTATTTTAAAAAGAAAGCGACCGTTAACTTTTCCCCGTGCACTCAGAGCGAGGTGGTAATTTTAAATTTCGAATATTTATTGAAATAAAACTTATTTTACAGATTTTATCGCGTTAACTTTATGTTTTGTATGTTCCCGACGTTTCGACTATGACACTTTGGTCGTCAAACACCGTAGTCCTCCCGTGACCATAGTTGCTGTAAAGCAGCCGAAACGTCGGGAACATAAAAACATAAAATAAACACGATAAAATCTGTGAAATAAGTTTTACTTCAATATGTAGTATTCGCGTAAATATAAGAAATCAATATTTGAATGTTTGGATTTTTCTCTTTTCCTAACTATTATTGTTACACCTTCTTATGTATCTCAGTATATAAAGTATATACAACACACCTAGCATTAGAGGCGAGGCGGATGCGAGCGAGGACGTCTGCGTACACCAAAAAAGCGATGCAAAAGTGAACGGAGTTGTTTGAAATGAGTATAGATCCCATTGTTCAATTATCTTTTTTCACGTTGCCAAAAGGTCATGTTTGAGCTGATGAGTTTTTGGTTCCGGATATCCCTGGGATTAACATTAAAGTAGTTTTTTCTATGACAAAATGTTGGGTGTGTTTATGACAACTTATCAAATTATAACTGGCCAAAGTCTGACTACGTAAAGTTATAGGGTTCTGTATGCATTTTTTTAGCATGCTCAAAATAATCAGTATTAAGAGTTTGATTACAAGTGTATATGTTTATAAATTAAAAAACGTTGGGAAGTAGATATCTCGTAAACACTAGCCCCCAAATCTATAGACAGTTATAATGTATTATAATGGCATTGCAATCCTTGTAGGCACAACGGGACCCTCATAAGATATGAAATAAAACAATGTACATAGTATCGCGTGACTCTCTATTTTCAAATGAAACTAAAAGCAATATGAAATTTAGATGAAAGTTCGTAAATGCTGTGCGTCTAGAGTCTCTTTTTCAGATTCTATTTTTTATATGTTTTTTCATATTTTTTTGCCGTTTTTAGTTCTCACTCTATCAGGTTCGTAGTATTTTCCTATCAATGTGTCTCAGCTTGTGTTTATTTTTTGCGATAAGAATGAGAATTAAAAAAAAAAAACAAATTATTGCACGTGGACATTATAATGTATTGTCATTTCATTTATTCTATTGTTCACTATCTCTGTGGCACATAATGCGGTTACCTATTAATGAAGATGTAATTATCCGTAAGATCGTTTATATTTTCCCCGAATAATGTATATTTGAAACATCGTAAACTCTGTTGGCAATCTTTAATCAATACACAAGTAATGTGGTGAAGGTATATTTAAAACGTCGCTAACTATGTGTAAGAATTCGAGAGATAATCGCAGGACAGAAATTTTAATTCTCGAGTTTTTATTATATGACTCTATTACAAATAGTTGAATAATAATTGTACATCTATCTATATATGTAAAACAATGTTGTGTTAGTTTTACCATTTATAACTCAAGAACTGGTTGGCCGATTTTATGATCTTTGATTTTTTTGGAATTTGTCTCCGCCCCGTATAGCAGAATATTAAAACATGGTATAAATTCACGAAAACAATAAAAAGATAATGCATTTTCTTATACATTTTAGTCTGAGGCGGTACGAAGTTCACCAGGAATGCTAGTTACAGATAAAAAAACTTACAAATATATAAAAGCAGTCTAACAACGTACACAATAGACAATAAATTCCTTTGTAACATCTGCAAAGCTTCGCAGAATGTTAAAACACAGCAATAATATTTGCCCCAAATTTAATTACATCTAATATGTCAACAACAAGCCTCATTGTTCCATAACAATCGCATAAGATCACTTATTTACAACCACAGATGTCATGATCCGAAAATTCTAACAACCGAGCCAAAATTTCGCTTTGACATTGGACACAAGCGTTTCACGGTCCCCTCGGACATGAGTTCATTGTAACTTATTTGCATACTAAAAGATATAGTGTCGGCTTTGACTTTGTCGATACTCTTGCCTGACTTTCGTCCAAAAAAAAACGACCATAAACTCAGTGCAACTACCCAGAATAGTTTTTGCACCAATAAAATCATCGTAAACGTCCTACTTTTTGTCGTATGATCCAATTTTTTTTTTCGAAAGCCATCGACAATGGCAGAATTATGTCGTAATGTTCAAACAATAGTTTGTTTGTGTTGCGAACGCTGTAGGGACCTTTGACGGATGCCGATGGGGGTCCCAAAAGTTAAATGAGTGACATAACTTCACTTTCGATTTTACGTTTTGTGCGTTGGAGATTAAAAACGTTGCATAAGTGAAATGAGTTTTTAGTGAGTGTAATTTTTATATATCATAATGTTTTGATGTTTTTTTTTTATTATGCCCTCCTGGCTTGGTTGGACATATTTGCATTGCGTGACGTAGTGAATTGCAATTTTGTAATAGAAATAGAATAATAATTGATACACACCTTAATTGTCTCTACCCCAAGTGCTAGATTATTCGTAAGCTAACCGTATACTTTGAAGTCTAACCCCCAAATTTATAGAGCAAAGAAAAACTCTTTCACGCAGTACTATATATAACGTTTGATAAAGTTATAAAACGTCTATTAATTCAGGGGAACATATTTAGATCTAGAGTTGAACAGGTGGCCAAATTGACAACTCGGTAGGTATATTAGTCTAAAACGAAACGAAGCTAACAACTTATTACGAGCATACATATGACAACAGATTTAAATATTTCTAACGCAATACCTATTGGTATAGGTCGCATCACATAAAATAAGCAAATATGCCGAAATCGTACAATTAGGCATGCGCAGAGCTGCCTTTCTTTGTTCATTATATTTGATGTGACTTGTTTAGTAATCAAAACTAAACAACTGCTAGAGAATCTGTCAGATAATATTCTTACGATAAAAATATGTTCTGATGACCAATAAACACCTTCAGTAAGCGACAAACAATACCCTTTTGGTTGCAAAGGAACTCCCATTGTCATAGAGAAGATAATATCAGTCGTATTGTTGCATAATTACACAGACAAGGCTCCCTTTTTTTTTTAGAAATGTGAAAGTGAGAGTCTATGGTAATAAAATTTTATACTCTCGCTACTCGGCTTCTTTGGTCTTCGTCACAATTTTACGATCTGTTTTTGGCACTCGGAAGCTTTACTTTTGTTCACTTTCGCTTCACCATTTTTTTTTATGTTCATTATTATTATTTTTATTTTACTTTGTTTTAATAGAGTGTGAGTTTCAAAGGTTGATTTCATTCGTTTTAAAAACATTATGTTTGATTTTAGAATGGTTTTCAAATTTTCATTTGAAACGTTATAAAAATTAATTGTAGTTTTAAAATAAATTTATTCCATTTAAATATTTTAATTCTATAAACATGAAGTAATAAGACTGAAATACCGTGTAAGGCATCTTTTCCATTTGTTCTAGTACATTATGTACTAAGGGTGGAATTCCTTGTCTTCGTTATAATTAATAGGTACTGACTTTTCTAGATGAGTACATATAATGTCACCAATTAAGTATACCTCAAGTGATAAATATTCTTTTCCTTTATTGGTATACCTATTAAGATTCGGGTCACGTCATTACATTTTCCAAAGAAATCTAGATTATAATCAAAGTGTCATTAGTTGATGATCACTAGTGGAAGATTTAGTTAATGATAAACATGCATAAATCATACCGGATATATTCGAAATCAAATTTAATTTCAATATATGATAATATTAAATATTTTAAGAGGTCGGAATCTGTATATAAGGTATAACAAATATAGTGTTAAAATGTTTAAATAATGAATCAGTAAGTTACATGGATCACGTTGATGTATAGAATAATTGTGTTAATTATGTATAGAATAATTGTGTTAATTATGTTAACACACCAACTATACGGTCCCACACTAAGCAACGCTTGTATTATGGGTACCGTTCAATGGACCTGGGGGCGAACCCAGCAGTATACATATAGTATATTACTTATATAGATATTAAACATCCACGACTTTGGTACAAGCATTCGTGCTCATCACACAAAGTTTGTCCCTACCAGAATTCAAACGCGGGATCCTCGGCACAGAAAACAGGGTCTCTACCAACTGCGCTAATCAGGCCGTCGAATGTGATTTATTTCTTTGGGAATGTGATCTTTATAACTTACTGTTGAGCCTGTTAAAATATTTTACACTATTATTGTTACATGTAATATAATAACATATATAACCACAAATTCTTTAGCCGTGCGTTCACTGGGTCATATAAAGTTTGTTTTGGCGTATTTATGAAATGCAATACTGGTACTTAAATGTTGGGTAGCCTTAATTGTGTCTTACATGCTAAAATGTTTTTGTTTGACCTGAACACGCACACTTGACTCAAGGTTATGTAAAAATTATCATCCCAATTAAGTCATTTACAGAGATGACGTCCTTCTTTCGAACTCCAACCGGAGGCTGGTTGACCAGCGGAGCATACCGTCGTGAGGATAAACCTCGACAGGTGATGGACAGTAGGTACGTGCGGCATTGAGCCGCGTTTTTATAAAGTACCATTCAAATATAGGCGTTATTTGACAACGGCATCATGCAATAGGCTTCTTTTTAATAGCTACATATTTAACGCGACGATTCCGAGCGCTAGGGGCAGCGCAGATGTTCAAAAATAGTAGCTAATACTTTCTTTGGGCTAACGCCAATAATCAGAATAATTAGAGCGAACGCGAAAGAGGGATGCCATTTTCATATAATCATGACACATCCATTATTTTGTTTTAAAGTGTATTTATTGAATGTGCTATTGCTATTAATTAGTTGACATTGGCAAAATACCCGCTAAGTTGTGGGTGAGGCCATATTCATATCCATTTTATTCCATCGCATCTCATTTCGTGAAGAAAGAAGAGAAGAAGAAGAAGGAAAGCAAAAGCTATTGAAAAAATTCCAGGGAATTCTATTACTTCTGCGTATGATTAAAATAATAAGCATTTCATTCAAATAAAAAGCTCGGACTGAGATACGCAAATAGGTGATAAAAGGAGGGGAAGCATGAACGAATACCGCTTTGTTGTGAACATGTCTACAAATAATCTCGTTTATCTAAGGCCAAACTTTAATTTCCACGCTGACCCGAAAGTTAATCTGTTTAAAATGTCGCTTTAGGTTGTGGGGAAATATGAGTCATTAAAAATATTTTTGTGAAGATTACTTTAGCTTTTGATAACGATAAGACGGTATACTTAAGATCTTATTAGTACATCACTCACGATTCGTGAGTGAATCATATCATTATTTCAGTGGATATGTTAATAGATATAACGGTTTTTTTATTATTTAAGAACTTACTTTTATGGAGATTTTTTTTATTTAAGAAAAAAATATAAATTAATACTAAGTACCCTTTTTATATATTTTTTTTAGATATTTAAATGTATTCAACTGAAAGCAGCTACAAAGCTACAATCGATTTAATAATAGTATTGCTTGATTAATTTTCTCAAGGAAATTACTAAGACGTTGCAGCACTAATATTAAGTAGAATTTCGTATGGCTAACTGAATAAATATGGAGTCATGTCCCACTGATGGGCACAGGCCTCAATGCGAGGTGGATTTGGCCATAGTGCATCGCGCTGACCCAGTGCGCGTTGGCGGACTTCACATGACTTTCGAGGGGTTCTCTCAGACATGCAGGTTTCCTCACGATGTTTTCCTTCACCGTTTAGCAAGTGATAATCATGGTTGAAAATGAGATTCGCACATGAAATCCAGAAATCCTAGAGGACGAGCCAGGGGTTTGAACCTGCGACACTCGTTACAGGTAGGCTAGCGTACCATCACAGCTTTTTCAGAGCCAGTTATTAAAACTAAATTAAGGTGGAGGTGAAAGTTCAGTACATTACTCATACGAGTAGCTGAGGCTTTGTAGTACTTGTACAGTCACGTAGACAAGTGCTTAAAGCAAATAGAAAAAAAACAGAAATCATTCGAACCAACCTCAGGTGTGTATGGTATGTACTGGCGCATCCTCCGATTTTATACATCGACTGTTAAATATTTATAGCGCCTTGCATGCTACTTAGTTCTCGACTACAATTTATCACTAACACTCTTGCAGGTGAACTTCGTATGTTATTTAACTATAGTCGAACTGTTTGGTTAGTATGATTGGCCTGTTTCCGTTCTAATTAAACTAAAAATAAATAAATCAAACTTTTGACGACGTTTCGTGTGCTTTCGTATTTAAAAAAAAAATCTTATATTTCAGAAATGAAAGTTTTTTTAAAGGATTCGGTCTAAAATGGTCAGCGGACCGGAATCCTATCATGTCAAAGAGAAATAGAATGCATAATCAATTATTAGACTCACCACTACAATTGGGCACTTAATGGCAAGCATATGCTTATAAAAGGAGTTCAGTGAGCTTATTACTTGTAGAATCGCGTGAGGCAAGGCTATTTTATAAAAATATAGCAAGCAAACACTTCTGCAGGTGACTATACATAGTACATTAGCAACTATCTACCTACTGTCTCCTTGCCGTCATTTGTCAATTGTCAATACATAATCGTTGTCCGTTTATAAAACAAGTTTATGCAAACAGGCGTACACACATACAGATAAGTTGTGACGGCACTTGACAGGCGTAACATTATGTAGATACAATTACGTGTACAGGCTTTCTATTGAAGGAAATTGGTTGAGTGGCTATGAAAATGAGGATCAGTAGTGACTGATTGATTGTAATCAATTGATACGTCATGATAAAAGAAATAATGTATTTTTGTTTGTCGCGTATGCGTTCCTATAACATCAATCACAATGCGATGTATCTTTGGTGAGTTGTTGTGCGCGCGATGATTTCTGTGCCGTTGCAATACAAGTATCGTACTGATAGTGTATAGTGATGATGTTGCAAGGTTGATTGCAATGTCATCTTACTAACCCCAACGCCACTGAAAGAGGGGTGTTTCAAGTTTGACGTCTTTGGCTGTCGGCATCGTAGCTCCAGAAAGTGTTCGCAGTTCAAGCGCTTAATTTGTTCGATAGTTGGTTTCTGAGAGTTGATTCTTTTTGATAGCAAAAATTAAATGCTGTTGGGGTTATGGAAGACCATAATGACCACCTAAGGGTAATATATCTTAGGTTACCAGTAGTTCCTTATTGGGTCTCGGAGGGTAATAGATATTATCTGTGTGATTATCGGGACCCAGCCAAATCAAGATGAACTGGAAGCCAGTTTAGAACCAGCTAGAAGATACTAGGAAGATGATGAGATTTTTTTTTAATAAATGAAACTGATACTCCATACATTCCATCCATGAACCTAAAGAGGTCCACCGCTTCATACATTCATAGTCTTCCCGCAATTACTTCCACACATCGCAGTCTATCGCCGCTCGCATCCGTCGCCTTCCTACGACGAGTAGAATATCATCGGTCTTCGTTGTGAGGCCGTCCTACACTACGACGTCTGACTCGTGTTCGCTATTCTACAAGGCTTCTGCCCCAAAAGCTATTGGAGAAAAAAAATACTAGCAATCGATGATAAAGTATATATGATGATGATTATAATTATGATTACCTATTAATCTTTTTTAAGAATTGCAGTGAACATTAAAACATCAGTTAAACCATATATCACTTGTTAATCCCAAAATTGTTTGACCAAATGCTAATCCAATCAAGTACAACGCTTCGGTTGACTGAAGTCTTCAACCCAATTCTATTTTGTCGTCAGTTTCCGTCAGTTTCATAAGATAACAGAGATTAAATGGACCAAACATTTCAGCATCTAATCTAATCATCCTGTTCAGGTGATGTGGTCAGTAATGCGGTATTATACTCGTAATATGAGTTATTAATATGCTCATAGTAAATAATTGTCAAATGTGTCTTTTCAATACTGGTTATGGTGATTGGTAAATTTGATATGCTTATATTATTATAATTACTAAAGCATATGACATTTTCATAAATATTTCGCGTTGAACGGAAGCCCGTGCCCAAATGTGGGACATTTAAGAAGAGCTACTTTTATTATAATTATATTATGAATTTTATTTTGTGTGAGATGTTTTTAATTATTTTTTTTCATTGTTTTTTTTTTATTCTATTTAATTTTATATTTGGGTAAGTATTGATTTCTTATATTCACGCGAATACTACACATTGAAATAAAACTAATTTTGCGGATTTTATCGTGTTTATTTTATTGTTTTTGGGTTCTCGACGTTTCGGCTGCTTTACAGCAACCATGGCCGGGAACGTAAAAAATATAAAATAAACGTGATAAAATCCGCAAAATTAGTTTTATTTCAATTAATATTTCGGTTTATTCGTCTTTAACATAATCTGTGGGTGACATTAATCTAGTAGATCAATGATGGGTAGGTACTCTATATTGCCTGTGCGCAATCACAAGATGATTCAAAGGTCACATAAGCACCAAGTGAGCGTTATACCAGAATTGATTCCACGATCGTAACGATGAAAATTAACAGTCGTTACGTAATTTCATGAAGCATATAGCCTTCACCTTTTGGATCGTGATAATAACAAAATAGTTGGTATATATAAGGTGTAACAAAAATAGTGGACAATATTTGAACAGGTCCATCAGTTCGATATATGGACAACACTCCCAGATATTGAAATAAAACAAATTGATTTCTTATATTTACGCGAATACTACATATTGAAATAAAATTAATTCAACAGATTTTCTCCCCGTGACCATGGTTGATATAAAGCAGCCGAAACGTCGGGAACGTAAAAACATAAAAATAAGCGCGATAAAATTCGAAAAATTCGTTTTATATTAATAACAATACTGATTTAAATCGTATATAATTCACTGCTGAATTGATTAACAAACCGGATACAATGAAAAGTATTAATTATAATGCGTCATTGTAAAAAATATTTGTTGTTGTTGCGTCATTGTAAAAAATATTTGGTGTTTCGCTCACGCACATTACCCACACGTGTAAGAGCGACCGTGTCAACTGTAACCATGGATGAAACACTTGAAGATGAAATAATAATATACCATGAAAATAAAAACAGCCTTATTTATTGATTTCTTATATTTACGCGAATACTACATATTGAAATGGAACTAATCTTACGGATTTTATTGCGTTTATTTTATGTTTTTACGTTCCCGACGTTCGGCTGCTTTACAGCAACCATGGTCACGGGAGGATAGGGTACTCCCGTGACCATGGTTGCAACAGCCTTATTTGTATAATTACTACATCAAATTAAATACAGATCGTTGCTTACTTACCAATCAAATGATAGAGAATTTAAAAAAAAATGAACTCTTTTTTTAATGCCAACTGAGGCGGCTAGGCCATAGTCCAAAAGACGCCGGCAGTGCGGGGTGTGCAGACTTTCCACGTTTTTTGAGGTGTTCTCTAAGACATGCAGGTATCCCGATATCACGATGTATCGCAAATGATAATCATAGTTGAAAATAACATTTGAACGTTATGCAAGACGGGACTTAAACCTGCGATTCTATTTACCGAGGCAAACGTTCTACCAACTTACCAGGCTATGCACTGCTTTTCAGTTGTAAAGAAAATGAGACGACTATTTATAAAACAATCTCGGGAAGAACTTTGCCTAAAAGGGGGATAATATTCACCATAAAGTATACGGATAAATATGTTAATAATTATACATTGCGGCAATTCGCTGAAAATGTTTACACCTTATCAATAGTATACGTAAGCAACACAATTTGTTTTCCCTTTAAAGCGTACTATAATATTAAGAACAATGTAATTATTTTATTTTTCAATTATATTTACTTATTCATAACGTCCTTTAATAAATAAAAAGTATACATTTGAACTTCCAGGAATTCTCTTTACGAACGCTGGCAGTTTTCCGCGAAGTTGTGTACCTTAATAATGAATAGTTTATCTATCACAAACTGAGTCAGAGGGATATACTTACCTACTTTATTTGTGCAATGATTCCATCGTTAAAGTCCAACTACACAGCATCGCACTGATACGCGAACAATACGCTATTTCGGAATACCAACTTATTTGCTGATTGACTGAAATAGGTATCAATTTTGATTTCATTATTTTGTAAACATTCAACGAATAAGTCTTGACCAAGTTCACTAAACTCCTACCGACTGTGGGATGGGGGGGGGGGGGGGGCACGGGAACGCTTTCGTACACATACGTGACTAATAAAAGGTTAAGTGAAAACTTAAAAAAAATATTTACCTGTCGAATGCTCCTACTTTTTTTCGTAGGTAAAAATTTAGTTCCAATTCCGATAACTTCCTCAAGAGCGGGGGCTGCTTCTCTCAAAAGCAGAAATAGCAATCCCTAATTTTACCGAAATATTAAAATGTTCAGTTTCAAAAATCCACACGTAGTAATGTAAAAAGTCTTTTAATCCCGCCCCACAGAGGCTAAAGTACAACGATATAGGTACGTAGGTACTACAATAAAATACACGGTTATTATGTAAAAACATTTTTCCATGAATACCATTATAACGTCGTTGAGAGTACTTCACAATCATATTTTAGTACTTTGCTCACTCTTTTTGACGCGAATAATTCTTATGCGTCATGTTTATCGCCAGACGAATACACCAACTATACGGCCCCACACTAAGCAACGCTTGTATTATGGGTACCGTACAAGGATTGAGGGAAAACCCAGTATATTTTACTTATATAGATTTTAAACAGCCATGACTTGGGTACAAACATTCGTGCTCATCACGCAAAGTTTGTCCCTACCAGGATTCGAACCCGGGACCCTCGGAACAGAAAGCAGGGTCACTACCAACTACGCTAATCAAGCCGTGGTCATATATGATGATAAATAATTGTACTTATTTTAATTTTTTTTCCTTATTTTCAATTCCGATAATTTTTAGGTGTAGGTACTACGTATGGAATATTAGTGGTTGCCAGCTTCCCGTGTAGATCTTCCACCTATTATATAGTTATTTCTGGAAGGCTGATTTATAAATAAAAAAAAACCTAATGAGAAATCTTAACAGACTATAATTTCCAATACTCAATTAATCGATCAATTCAATTTGCATTTTTAGCAACAATAATTGAAAACTTCAATCGATTTTTATCTGATTAATTTAACAATATCGATATTTGTCAATGTTAATGTTTAAATTCGCCTATAATAGTTGAATACATGCAAATAATGATGGACGATTAGTCCACGAGCCGTACATCAATGTCTAAATACTCCGAAGCGATGAATATTTAGCACAGTGGGATTATGACTGACATGACGCAATGAATATTGATGGCAAATGTCAAGATATAATTTCGATGGATCAAAGGGCTACGTATGTACTACTAGTACATTCCTGGAGTCTCTATAAAGTTACTAAAGAATATACCAAACATTTCATGTCTAAAATGGCTAGCTCTTGGCCACGGCTGCATCCGCGATGGATCGATGCAACGTAGCATATAGAACTTAGAGATACTGTAGCTTCCTATTAGTAAAATTATTTTTATATTCGAATCAGTACTTCCGAAGTTTACCTCCGACATCCAAACTAACAGCCTTAACGGCTTTAAAATATTAGTAGAGATAATATATTATTGATCCCATTGGCATAGATGGTAGTGACGCTGCTTTCTGTACCGAGAGTCCCGGGTACGAAACCCCAACGAGATTTGCATCTTTATTCGTAGCGGAACCCTATACGGTCAAACTTTGTGTGACAAGCAAGAAGGTTTTACCGGAGTCATGGATGAATATTATCTACGAGTGGGTATATAAGTAATTGTATACTGTGATTGCCCCTTGTCCATTGTACGGTACCCATAATACAAGCGTTACTTAGTTTGGGACCGTACAGTAGGTGCGTTCGTCTGGCGATATTGTTATTATCTGTCGTCATGCACAAATCGATGTTATGACAAATCAATATAATTATAGGATCTTCTCTTGTAATCATGTAAATTGACACGTGATGTATAGTTACCGATCGTTAAACGCTTGTAGGAAATAATCGGTAAGCCGTAATTGTAATATGTTAATACGGTATATACATGCCGCCAATGGTCACGGTCTAATCTCCAACTTGAGGGCCACGAGTCGAAGCGAATACTTAAGCTAATAGCTTTATAATGTTCTCTAGGGATTAAGTTCACTGTGATCCCACAATTTTAAAGATAGAAGTAACAAAGGCTATTACGACGTATTATGTACCTCAGGTCGCGGACCCATTCAACAGCTGGATTTCACTCTGTGGGACCCGTAAGGGACTTCTTTAAGGTGCAAAATCGCCCCGTAAACGAACGACGAACGACATCTACTTGATTTTTTTTTAATAATTTATGCAGAAGTTTTTTTTTATATCGCCCGACAAACAATCAGATTTTTTAAATTGTTTTTAGCATCAAATCATTATAGAAGCATGTGTCTACGTGATTATGTATAAAAAAACATTTAGTCCTGAAACTCGATACGCTTGAGTGTGCTCGTCGCTCGCACGCGTCGGTTATCGCTAGGAACGTTGTGTTGTGATCGCGTTGTTCACGATACATTGCGCGCTCAAAAAATAGCGGTAGCCCATGACTTTCTCCAAAAAATATATCTATAATTTTATTAGTGTAACCTTTACCCAAAATTTTCGTTATGCCCCTTAAATATGCGATTTTTTTTCCAAAAAATCCAGTGTTGCTTAGTATATTTTTTGCGATTACGTAATCATTACGTTCATGGCCAATATTTAGTGGCCCAGCTGTGAGTACTCACAGCTCACATGAAGCGTGAAAACATTAGGTCGAAGCTATACTAAAAGCATGAAGTCATTCAGACTATTGCCTCATATCTTATAAAAACTTTGAAAGAATTTAATCACTAACATAATCTAGTTTTTTTGTTCCTTTATAGACTTATTGTTTGAGGATTAGATCAAATGAATTCGATTTTGGATGCTGGTAAATATCGATATGTATAAAGCAAATTCGTGTTAGTAACACTTTTTATAACTCAAGAACTGGTGACCGATATGTATGATATTCCTCGCGCCGAATAGCAGAATAACTATTGTAATATATAATAATACCAGCTCTTTTGATGTCCCACTGTTGGGCACGGGCCTCCCTTCAATATGAGGGGGATTAGGCCATAGTCCACCACGCTAGCCCAGAGCGGGATGGCGGACTTCACACGTCTTTCGAGGGGTTCTCTCAGACATGCAGGTTTCATCGCGGTGTTTTCCTTCACTGCTTAGCAAGTGATAATCATGGTTCAAAATGAGATTCGCAGATTCCAGAAATCCCAGAGGTGCGAGCCGGGGTTTGAACCTAGGATCGTTACCGAGGCAAGCGTTCTAACCAACTTGGCTATTACTGCTATATAAACTATTATTAGAATAACTATTAAAATGTTAATTATCTGAGGCGGAACGAAGTTCGCTGGGACAGTGATATATAATATATATTCCATTGTAAAATGCCGCATGATTCACCAACGAAACGTGACAACAACTCAATTAAAGTAATCCATTAGGTAGGTACTGCAAATAAAAAGAAAACAGCGTAATTAATTAATCAAATCATTGCTCATTGCGATTTGTTGCTTATTATATAAAAAAATACGCAAGGATAAACCCTTTCTACATGACGCAACTTTTCATTATATTTCATAGCTGTTTCAATCCTGTTTCTCTTTGAGAAGTTACATTTCTGAAAGCAAATTGCAAATCGGTTAATAGGTCAACAACCGTTCCGTATTAGGTAAACGGGTAAACAAAACATGTGAAATAAACACGGTTTAATTCGAAGAAAATTTTGCGGACGACTTTCGCGTTCGCCCTTCAACATAAAGCCGTCCAATTAGCCGTACTGTACAGAGCCTAGCGTTGATAACGTCTAATATGATGTCTTGGACTGCACTGAAATAAGGTCGATAACTCTTTACCTGGCATATTGGAATTGAAGGAATTTAGGTATCTTACCATTGAAATGCAGAGATATACACGGAACGTAATGCAATAGAAGAACCGAACGACGTCGTCTAATAACAGTGCCCACGATTGTAAAGCCCATTAGTTTGATGATAAAGTCCAAAACAGGATACACGATACTGCATATGCGTTATGGTTTGAGTGAAAAAAAAATTTTTTTTCATTATTGCAATAGGCTTTCTACTTGTTTAAGATCGCCTAAATAGTTTCATGTAAGCTGACATAATTATATTTTTTTAAATTATTTTTTGTGTCCGCGGTGCATACTATATGTAAACGATAATATACTACAATACCGACATCGTACGAAAGGAATACGATAAAGCACGAGCTGTCAGGAGCGCATTCTCTCGGCGGTCCACTGTAGATCAAATGGACGGGTAATATGTCTCGGGAGGCTCGCGTTGGGTAATAAATATGTATATTATCCACGCTTTTACCGCAGTCATAGTGAGCAACATCCGGGTTCAAAAATTTTACAATTTGCACCAGGTCTGCATGGTAAAAAGTTTAAAGATCGCTCATGCAATTGACAAAACTGTATGTTTTACAATCTGCGCAAATAAAACCTATAAACAACTGATGTTATAAATATGGGGTGTTCGTCGTTTCACACCACAAGCGGTTCGCACCATGGTGTGAAACGACGAAGTGTACTTTTTGAAGGCGCTGTTTCACACCATGGTGTGAATCAGCCAATGCTTTTTTAGACTTCGTCGTTTCGCACCGTGGTGTGAATAAACCCAGGACTCTTTTTGGCTTCGTCGTTTCGCACCAATATCAAAAGTTGGAAAATATAGTGTGGTTTTGTACAGACGGGTAGAAAACTGTTAATGGATAAAATTAATAGTGCAATAAAATACAAAATAGGTATATAACTCAGCTTTTTTGTTATTGGATAAAGTATTAATACGAATCAAAATAATTGTTTTTTTTTTACTTTAAGAGCGTGTTCGTGAGTGCGTTCCGTTTGTAGATCCCGGAGCCCCTCCAACATGTGTCGAAGGCGGCCACCGGGGGGTTTTTAGTGGGTAAGAATCCCACATAACCCGGCCCTCTCCCACACAGAGGCCGCGTATCTATCGAAGATTTCCTACCCGTCAACAAAAAAAAAAGATAGGTTAAAGTAATCCCTTTCGTGAAAAGTCACTTGTCAAATAAACAATAAAATGACTCTGGTCTAGGATTTTTTTTTTATTACATTATAGGCAAGTATTTGATCTCGATCTCACCTGATGGTAAGTGACGATGAGATCTACGATGGAGCATACTTGCCTAGGTAGGAAGGCGGCAGTAGATAAGAGACGCTACATTCACTAAGCACATGCAGCGCAACTGATCTGACCCGCCATCCATGAATGGCAACACCGAACATCATGCCGGAACACGGCTAGGCCGCTTGGTGACATGGCTTTGTTCAGTGGGTGGTGACTAGCCACGGCCGAAGCCTACCACCAGTAGAGTTGTCACCTGGTTGGCACCACCCAGGGTCACGTGTAGGGTATCTCGAGGGTACTTAATTCTCCTACGGACGAAGGTGACTCGACCCCAAAATGAGGCTTCTGTTTGGCAAATAACAATTATATTATTATTTTGCATGCTATTGGGTTATCTTTAAGGTACGGAGTTTATATTCTGAGAGTGGTGGTGTTCACGTTGTGTTTTGTAAATTTGAGTGATTTGTATTAGGTAAGTACATCTCACAATATTTTTGTAACATCCTATATTTTGAGATTAGTTTGAATAGCTAACCACATTATTCTTTATAATAAACTTTCATAAAAAAACATCATAGTAATTTGTTGTTAGATATGCATTTAATATAAATATTATAATATATCACCAGCCATAAACAAAAATCCAGAAGTAAAAATTGTTGGGTGCTATTTTGTCTTCAGCCGAATTTTGTGGCGAAAGCGAAAAAGTTGGGTCTTATCACATTTGCTGCCGAAGTTATTATGTGATGGAAAAAAAACTCAAACACTACAGCTTAGCCTGTGATTTTCAATTATTACTTTTATTATGTAAGCATAATAGTAATGTAGTAAAAATCTACCTGTGATATTATCTAATTAGTTATAAGTAAAAGACCCCCCCCCCCCCCTCCGCCCCATCTGTGATTATTTATCGTTTACATTTTTCAGTAAAAAGTATGCAGTATGCAGTTGTTTTGATTCGTATTAATACTTTATCCAATAACAAAAAAGATAGATAGATAGATAACACTTTATTGTTCCACCACATAAAATGAATACAAAATTACAAAAACTTAACTTGTGCAGAGAGTGTCACAATGGGCGGCTAAATAAGTAATAAAATAGGTATATAACCTATTTTGTATTTTATTGCACTATTCATTTTATCCAATAACAGTTTTCTACTCGTCTGTACAAAACCACACTATATTTTCAAACTTTTGATATTGGTGCGAAACGACGAAGCCAAAAAGAGTCCTGGGTTGATTCACACCACGGTGCGAAACGACGAAGTCTAAAAAAGCATTGGCTGATTCACACCATGGTGTGAAACAGCGCCTTCAAAAAGTACACTTCGTCGTTTCACACCATGGTGCGAACCGCTTGTGGTGTGAAACGACGAACACCCCATAAATATGAATTCCGTCAAATATTTTTTGGCACAACTTTTCTTGTCACCGACAATTTATAACCGACTTCAAAAAAAGGAGAAGGTTCTCAATTTGAGTGAGTGTATTTATTTTTATTTGTACTCAGTATTGAAGACAAAATCACTATGATTTCTTATATTTATATTTTTTTTTTATTCCGATACACATTTAAAACTAATCTAATGGATTTTATCGCGTTTAATTTATATTTTGTACGTTCCGTTGAGGGTACCCCAGTTCAAACTACGACACTAGGACGTCAAACACGTCAGTCCTCCCGTGACCATGGTTGCTGTAAAGCAGCCGAAACGTCGAGAACGTAAAAATCATAAAATAGACGCGATAAAATCCTTAAAAAAAGTTTTATTTCAATATTATATGTACTCACACAACCAAGTAACAGTATAACGATAAGTATATCTAGTTATAGACTTCGACATTTAATAGAGGTGACACCGTCGGTGCCCGTATACCTCACAGGATATGACTCAACGCCTCGCAAAAACACACTTTCTGTTAGGTATGTAAGTGCACCGACAAAATTAAAGGTCATTATAATCCTGTGTAATGAAGTCTTATTTAAATATCATCATGCACGTGTTCCACAAAGGTGTAGACAGATTATATATACACTATGGAATTCAGGACTTCAAGAACTGCGGTACTATTACGACAAATAGACAACAAGGTACATACAGACAACAGTTAGCCAGCAAGTGTTACTTGCTACACGGCATTTAGATTATTAAAATCGTATTTGGTTTCATATTTATATGCTGTTCTTTTTTCAAATTTGAGGACTGTGTAAAAATAACACCCATAGAAACTAACAATAGTTTTAAAAAGTTATTCACAAGATAAGAAAAACAATCCACACAAATTCACAAAATAGATCTAGTTCATTCCCTATTGAACGGAAAGCTTTTACAAATTTCCAAGCTCGAGTACAAGCAGGTCATAGAATCGACGCCTACGCACAGCGCCGCGGCCCGCGGCCCAATCCCACGGGTTGCCCAATAAAAGATAGTTCGAATACTTCCACTCACAACGAGTTAGTTCACTTGACACCGGTGATATTTGGCATTGACTGGCCACACTAGGGCTGCAAAAAAGTGTCCCATAAAGATAAAACTGTGCCTTCATAGTAAAATTTGCTGGAAAATTCTGATCAAGTGTATACTTAAGGACGCACCACACCTGCCGATAATAACGGACCATATTCTAATTATCGGATAAATACTATCGGATAGGAAGGTGTGGAGCCTGTCTTAATAATAATATTAAAGTGGACGGTGATAGCACATGCCCTGAAGATGAATTATTTTGCAGTATCTTTTTTTCTACAAATATCGCTAGATAAACACAGCAACTATACGGTCCCACACTAAGCATTGCTTGTATTATGCGTACCGTACAATGGACTGAGGGCGAACTCAGTATATAATACTTATATGGATGTTAAACATCCATGACTCGCGTACAAACATTCGTGCTCATCACACAAAGATTGTCCCTACCTGGATTCAAATCCGCTAACCAACCAACCAACTACGCTAATATGTTCCTATACATCGAGAAAATATCCAAACATGTTCAGTTACTACAACAAATTTGTTGCCAGTCTGCAAAATACATAGACAACACTGACACTAAGTGAATTAGATATATTTGTCCTGCGAACAGAACAACCTGCTAATGAGACCCCAGCTATCTATTATATTTGCAACAATTAATTATAATTTTACATTTAACAAGTCACTTGCTGAATAATATTATATACTTATATTACTGTGCTTATTGGCCGATCGGTAGGTAATTATGAAACAAAAGATAATATGATTTATAGATAGCTGTGACAATTTAAATTGTACCCTTGCATTTTTTTTAAGTTGCATGCTTATTAAGTGGAAAGGCTACACAGTGAGCTCGCAAGTAACTTAACGGCCAAACTGTTTAAGTTGCAGTCACATTAAGCAATTGTTCTGGTACATCGTTCAGGCGACCAATGCGAAGTAATGGTCTTCCTTCAGTAAATAAGGAATACTTTCCCAACAATTTTATCCTTGTAAAAACTCAATGACGCATGCATGACTATTCGCAAAATGGGCCACGTTTTCTTAGTTAAGCCAGTGAGTCATCCAATTACTGGTTGTTTACTTTATAAAGTCTGGTGTGAGTGGCATTTCTCTACTAGTTTCGTGATGACTAAAATGTCATGCTATGATCAATTTGTTCTTGGAATAGGACAATGGGGCAACGTAGTTTTGTTGGTACAACAATTTAGGTCATCATAATCCGAACAGGAGAAGGTTTATAAGGAAATCTTTCAAAAACGCCTCTTTACACTGCGAGAGACATTCAGTCTTATTACATATTTTCTAAGATCTGAACTTAAGATTGACTGATAGAAAACTATTGCTAAATGCCATAAAACTATATCTACATATATAGTAATACTAGCTGCGCCCCGCGGTGTTACCCGCGTATAAAAAGTATGAAAAATTTAAACAAATCTATCCCACGGGAACCATACATTTTACCGGAAAAAAAAGTAGCTATTCCAGACTATAATCTATTGCCAAATTTCATCCAGATCCTTTCAGCTGTTCTGGCGTGATTAAGTCACAAACATCCATCCATCCAAACTTTCACATTTATAATATTATAACGGGATTATTGAATATTTAAATTCGGAATAAATACAATTTTATCCCTCAATACATATTACATATCATAATACACTACCTGGTTAAATAATATTTGTCTTATATAATTCTCAAGGATTAAAGCGCTGAAGGTAAGTGCTTGGGCTATTATTTACTTCCCACTGCGCTTTACAATTATTCACAAATTTAGTTAAATAACTATGAATGTATAATTGGTATCCAAAAGTTATATTGCGAAATAACATAGTATACAGCCCTACACTATTATTTTTGACTAGATTAGAACGGCCCGTGAAAGGTTACCTGTGGTTTAGTAGCGCAACTATAATATGAACAGCTTGAACACATAGAAGTTATGTGCATACTACAATGTTACATAGCAACAAGTCAACATTTGGAACAAACATTATATATATACCTGTGGTCACAGTTAGAACTAGGGGTGTGGTTAGAGCAGTGTCTCCAACTCTCTTTGTCAAAATTACGGTGATGACTGGTCTCAAAATACGGTAGATGGTGGAAACAGTGTTTGCAGCTAAAATACCCATGCAGTGGGGATGCGTAACGTAAAAAAAAAAAAAAAAGGTCATTCCTCCAAACAGAAGTAGCAGAATGACCTTTTTTTTTTTTTTTTAACGTTGCGCATCCCTGCTCTTCCAAACTGAAGCAACAGAATGACCTTTTTTTTTTTTTTTACGTTGCGCATTCCAAACAGAAGCAGCAGAATGACCTTTTTTTTTTTTTTTTTACGTTACGCATATCCCAATGCAATATCGCAGTAATATTTTGCTAAATCAAGTGTTCATTATAGAAATATGGACACGGACGAAATTACGGTAGAATGTGTCACCGTAATAACATGTCTACGGTAGGTGGTAGATCTACAAAAATTACGGTAGATCTACCGTAATTACGGCATGGTTGGAGACACTGGGTTAGAGTCACGGATGTGTGCGAAGCGTTCCCGTGATGTCCGTGATCCCGTGATTTATGTCCGCATTTCATCTAAACTATATTATTATTGACTATGATAACATTTATATGACTATGATATGATGATATATATATATGATGATATATATTTTTATTAAGAATATCTATGGTTTTCCAAACATACTTGATATTACGGCTACTATTGTCTCACGAGGTAGAGATCGCTGATTGCCATTTACTACAATCCTGCCATCTCTCTCATACACTGTCTCGACTTTTCTTAGAGAGACTATATATTTATAGCTGCATGGTTTGTTTCATCCCACTAATATTATAAATGTGAAAGTTTGGATGGATGTTTGTTACTCAATCACGCCAGAACGGTTGAACGGATCTGGATGAAATTTGGCACGGAGATAGATTATAGTCTGGAATAGCACATAGGCTACTTTTTATCGCGGTAAAATGTAAACGCGGGTAACACCGCAGGACGCAGCTAGTTAAAATATAAATTCTACTCGTCAAATTTAGAACATTGTTCATTGACATGTCATAACACAATCTCTATACAATGTGTACGCGAACTTAATCGACTCTTTACTTAATAATAGAGTTCATTGAACTATAAGTGACGTCATCTAGGCCTCGAAAATAACACCCGTTTACTATTTAATTAAGTAACAACATTCACCGGAAAAAATAAAATGTATCCAATGATATAAAAATATAATTATAATTTGGTACAGTTTTCCAAAGTGTAACAACAAATATCCTTTTTACTGAGAAAAATATGAACATTTATGCATATCCTGTATTGATGACATCATTTATATAAATAGACATAGTAGGTACATCCTGCACAGGTATTATTGAACGGGCAATAAAATGGATGGGTTTTTTGATTTTGCTCTTCGTAGAGGAAAGCGCCCATAGACATGTACTTATATACATACTAACTCTAGAAAAACTCCGACTAGGCGGTTTGTCAGCGTCGGCAAGAATAATAGAACTATCGCACGTACACGCTGTAAACATGTGATTCAGAAAAGGTATACTAAACTTACGATTAATAAATGAATTTTGTTCCCAACAAAATGAAAATTGTGATTTTTTGCAAGCAAGTTTTATTTTTATTTGACGTACAGATTTACGATTTCATGTGCGAATTATCAACGGTGAAGGAAAACATCGCGAGGAAACCTGCATGTCTGAGAGAACCCCTTTGAGACGGGTGTGAAGTCCGCCAACCCACTGGGCCAGCTTAGTGGACTATGACCTAATCCCCCTAATCTCTAATGTACAATTGTTGGGCACAGGCTTCCCGTCAATAAGTGAGGTCCGTGCCCAACAGTGGGACATGCAGAAAAGAGGCTGGTACTATTATTAATTTCTAATACCAGTTAGCGAGTAAAACTATCTACTATCTATTAAAGTCCAGTTTAGTTAATAGGACTGTACATCTAAATCCCTCAGGGGAATTATACAGAGTTATTTCACTCGCCCAGCGGGGTATCAACCACTCGGGCGCAGGCGCGGTGGCGCAAGCGCCGACCATTTCGTTACATTGGCCAACATTACCTCATTCTACGCAGATTGTGTTGAACCAACCGATGTTATAGCTATGAGAAAATGTACTTTGCACATTTTCGACCACATTTTAAAGGACTGGTTCCATTTATGTTCGAAATTCGAAAAGAAAAATAATTTAAATGTGAATGGAAAGTGAAAGGATTTAAAAAAAAAACATCATGCAAGTATAAAATTCGTTGTTATAGTTTCAGGTTAGCCTCTAGTAATATAAGATATAGGTCACAGAGAACACGCCTCAACTAAATATGGCACCATCTGAAACGTTGGAACGGACTTCTGAACGGTCGCGGTAAGTATTTTGAGGGGGTTTAAAACGCTCCCCCCCTCCGCGCCTACGGCTTTAAATATTTCCATACAACGAACTCCAATTGATAGCCACCTAAATAAATAATTACATACTTATAAATAAGATAAGGAAAATTTTATGGAACTGTATAATGGAATTTATAACCAAAAACAGAAATGAATACAAGTGTTGGTTATTTTTATGATCACAATTATGTACCTACTGTTTTATGTATCCGTTTTAATGCCTCACTGTTGGGCACCGGCCTTCCAGCAATGCGAGGGGATTAGGCCATAGTCCACCACGCTGACCCAGTGCGGGTTGACGGACTTTGCACGTCTTTCGAGGAGTTCTCTTATGATTATGATTACGAAATGGGGAATAGGATATCGATTTCTTATATTTACGCGAATACTACACATTCAAATCAAACTTATTTTTACAGATTGTATCGCGTTTATTTTATGTTTTGACGTTTCCGCCGCTTTACAGCAACCACGGTCACGGGAGGACTCAGGCTTTTGACGTGCTATTGTCATAGTTTGTACTGGGGCAACCTCATGGGGTACCGTACAATGGACTGGGGGCGAGCCCAGTAACACACCCAGATCAGAGCAAATGAGCAAATTACGAAAAGATCCATTCCTAATCTATCTATCAGCCGATATACACGTCCACTGCTGGACATAGGCCTCCCCCAACGACTTCCACACATCACGGTCCTCCGCCATTCGCATCCACCGGCTTCCTGCGACGCGTGTGATGTCATCAGTCCACCTTGTGGGGGGCCGTCCTACACTTCGTCTTCCGATTCGTGGTCGCCATTCTAGAACCTTTCTGCCCCAACGGCCATCGGTTCTGCGAGCTATATGCCCTGCCCACTGCCACTTCAACTTGGCAATTCTTTGAGTTATGTCGGTTACTCTAGTTCGTCTACGGATCTCTTCATTTTTGATTCTATCTCGTAGCGAAACCCCGAGCATAGCTCTCTCCATTGCGCGTTGAGCGACCTTGAGCCTTCTTATATTCCATTCCTAAATATTATAGTATTTACTACCTACTTACGTAAGGTACACAACTGTTTTCTATGTTTGATTAAATAAAATTTGATTGATTTGATTGATTGAAATTTGCCAGGGCGGGAATCGAACCCGCAACTACTCGGTGCAGTGATCCAACCGACCTACGCTCAAACAACGAGAACATCAAAATCGATCGGCAAAAGTATTTTTAGTTATCCATCCATCTTCACTATATGCCTTTTCCTTTAGCATGATCGATTTAAACTCGCCTAGGCACGACCGATAAATAATATATATTTTATTAATCGATTTAGAATCTTTTCAGTTGCTACTTCATTGCACACCGCGTCGTCCGAGAGCGGTATAGACCAGTAGAAAGTGACTACCTGATACAATTCAATGTAACAATGTAAGATGCGTTGATAACAAGTATTCTGCATCGGTGTAATGAGCCGCCTTTCATTTAGAGAGGCGTTGGGAAAGGCGCCGCTAATCGTCCGTTAAACGTTTTAAATGGATTACAAAATTATAATAATTGTTTTGTTTTTAGGGTGCCGTGCGGCTCGCGATAAAACGAGCCACTTATGTAATTAACCGAACACTTTATAAAGATATTCAATATTATTTATCAAACATAGTTGAATGATTATAAGGGATCTCAACTTGGAGTGTTGGCTGAAAATAACTATTTATGATTCTATTAGTGAGAGAAAATATATTTTTTTAAATTGAATTATCGGTGGTGAACATTCTACATATTGATTTCTTATATTGACGCGTAAACTACACATTGAAATGATACATTTTTTTCGGATTTTATCGCGCTTATATGTGGATACCCCGGTTTAAACTATGACACTAGGACGTCCACCACCACAGTCCTCCCGCGACCATGGTTGCTGTAAAGAAGCCGAAACATCGGGAACGTAAAAACATAAATAAACGCGATAAAATCCGAAAAAATAGTTTTATTTCAATGAACATTCTACAGTTAAAATTAAAATAACGCTATTTAAAATGTTGTTTTAAAATAATATGTCGATGATATAAGGGCTAAATTTTATGTATTTTATGGACGCTCCATTAAAGAATTAACCATAGTCCTTAATATCGATTTTTTTTTTTTTAATTCATGTGAAGTATAGTACGGAACCATTTATTATCACGTAATTCACCGCTTTTTTTAGACGATGATTGTGCTACTGATGCTATGAGTCACGGAGCGATGGTGGAATCATGTGCCTTATGGTTCGTAGATCTGATGGTATCGCGAAAACAGATTACAGCATTGTATTTAATGAATAGCTTGGTATATCTGATGTAATCATTATAATTAATAATCATTTGTGAAAGATATAGTCTTTCAACTTAAAAAAAAATCTGTGATAAGCGGTTTTAAAATGTCGCCAAGATTTTTTAGTACGCACGGGAACATTACTCAGAAAATAAACTCTCTTGTATGGTTCAGAATAACGGTCTGGGTCGATCTCCCAAACGAGATTCTCCCGTGATTTCCTTGGTCTCTTTTAAATATTTGGATAATTTACATCAAGGGTATTTAAATGTATTTTTTACGAGAATGACCCATATCACATTTTAAACTAATGTAAACAATTGGTATTTATAACAACGTTAAGTAATTTTGTTGATATTAATTTCCGGTAGGAATATACCTAATTAACTATACGTGCTATTGGAAAATTACTATACCTATTTCCTTACAATGTGTCTCATAGGATCATGGAGAATAAACAGGAAACTTATTGATGATCTCATTATAACATCCTCACTTAGCGCTGTCGGGTAAAAATAATTGCCTCTTCGCCACGATTTTAATAATTAGTACTTACTTATTTATTGCTTTTATAATAAATTTATTAGTTGAGGACAACTTGGTCTAGAAATTTAAATGTAGTCCGCTCAGCCAGGTGTTTGCGTATCCCATTGCCATCTGAGCTAATTTTCTCTTCGTAACTTGTCATCTCTGGCTGTCACCGGGATCTCCTCCTATCCATACCCAGTTTGGGATCAGAGGTGTTACTTGTCTTGCGATATTTATTGATACCACGTTTATTTGCATACAATCGAAAGACGACCTAAATTACATATTATATCGCGATATTAATACCTGTCGTGTGGTGATACGATAAATAAAACAAAAGACTTGACTTAAAATCATCCAAGCAAATGTAAAAAAGTTATAGAAAACATAATAAGATCATTCGTATGACGAAACTGTAGCTCACACAGCTGTCGACAAAGTTCTTAGAAATTGATATTTTCGTTCACAAATAGGGCATACCAATATTGTAACGGACAAAAATGATTTAATTGAACACCCATCTGCCTTAAATACCTACTTATATACAATTGCGTCATTTAGCTAATACCTATAAGAACAGAGTAAACAGTCTCAGATAGTCAATTATTGTGTGATGAGTACGAATAAGAATGTCAATTTAGAAAAAAAATATGCACACCAAAAATCATAATTGACAATTTTTTGGTAGCAATTCTTTTTATTAATTGACATATCGAAATTGTGTCTTCACATAATTATTACAAATGCGCAAACAGGTTTACATGGTCTTACACCCTTTCTGGATCACTCTGTACCATTAGACCATTGTATGGACCCATAATAGCAGGGTGTTGTATAATTAGATATCATTTGCTGAGGAAGCGTTTTTTGTTTATATTACCAAACCCACATCTATACATCTATACAAATAAATTAAATTGGAGTGTCTGTTTGTAATATTAAAATAACCGTTTTTTACTAAGTGCATTTGGATGTATACACGGTACATATACCAAACCAACATTTTTTACAATTTTTGTCTGTCTGTCTGTTTGTTCCGCCTAATCTTTGAAATGGCTGAACCGATTTTGACGGGACTTTCACTGGCAGATAGCTGATGTAACAAGGAGTCACTTAGGCTACTTTTATTTAAGACTAGCTGTTACCCGCGACTTCGTCCGCTTTTTGTTAAATACCACGCGGACGAAGTCGCGGGTAACAGCTAGTCGATAATATGTTTATGGGTGGAGTAAGCTTCATGAGTTTTACCGACAATCGTCCCTTATATTTAACAGTACAACCGCACAAAGGATTCAATCTTGTCTGATAAACTGCTGAGTTGCGAGACATTCAGTAACATGAAAGCTTTCTTATAAAAGGTTCTTAAAAACTTCCAACAGTTCCACATTAAAAATAGACATTAACAATCCATAGAACGATGATTTCATAATTGTTCTACATACGGCTCTATCAAACAACCTTGTGTGGCGACCACATGTTGCCGAAATCGTTCGTTTTTTGTGACATTGTACATAATGTGGGAACATAGAGTGGTCGTAGGTACCTTAGGAAGCTATGCATCATGTTGAGGTCACGTCTCACGGCGATTGTTATGTATTTATTAAAAAAAAGCTATGATTGTGTTGGGTGGGGCTTTTATGACGGCGTTTGATTGCTATTGCTATATATCATATTATATGCTTCTGCATGCAGCTCCGCCCACGATGCCTTTTTGAAACATAGCTTATAGTACTCAGGGATAATGTGGCTTTCTATTAGTGAAAGAATTATCAGAATCGTATCAGTAGATCCCGAGATAACGCTACATCCAAACTCACAAACTAACCTCATTATAATGTTGTCAAATGGTGATATACAAAATTACTGTTGCACGAAATAGTCGTATTTAAAAAAAACACAAAAGGCTGCAAGACGAGAGCCTAAGACAGATATTATAAAAGACTTTAAAATGAAGTTATAAAGCTGAAAATGAAATGAATACTTACAAAATAATGGAACTGTACTAGCCATGCTAGTTCATTATGTTTATTCAAACAATCGGGGGTTTAAGATGCGGGAAATTCAGAGCGGGAAAGTGAAATGAAAAAAAAAATCGAAATACCAGCAAAGCTCTAAGCAAATAGTCCTAATTTAAACGACAAAGCATGCTGTCACTCTGATACTTGTTCATAAAGTATGACATTTATAGAACTAGGCTGTCATGAGTGTTGGATTGTGTGACGGTATCGTAACGCTACATAAAAACATTATACTTAAGCCACTGCTTATCAACAAATCAAATGTATCCCACCCGATATTTAGGAAGTCGAGATTGCGTGACGTGTGAAGTACTCCGATGTATCAATAATCAATGTTGTTTATAATATTGTTTACATCCGAGATCTACTGACGGCAGAACCGTTCCCACAGCGAGCGTGCGATGGGAGCTCAACATAACAAAATAAATATTCAACAGTTTGTGACTATAAACAAAGTTGTTCCTTCATGGTGGACCGTTGGCAGATAAAAATATTTATTGTATTTTTAAATTCGAGTATACATAAATATCGCCAGGCGATCCCGCCAACTGCACGGCCCGAACTAAGCAACGCTTGTATTATAGGCACCGTACAATGGACTAGGCGATCCCAGTAGATAATTTTGTATATAGATATTAAACATCCATCACTCGGGTACAAACATTGGTGCTCATCGCACAAAGTTTGCGCCTACGAATTCGAACCCGGGACCCATGGCCAGAAAGGATGGTCACTACCAGCTGTGCCAATTAGATCGTCTTTTCAATTCTTTATATTTTAAATTGGAATGTCTTACTGACACTGACGTTATTATCGTTATTTACTTTCTTGAATAAATTAAATAGTCAGATAGGATCATTGTCAAGTAGAAAGTAATTCAACCAACACTAAATTCAATTTCATGCTTTAAAAAAATAATATTATAATGAGTGGCGTTTGGGAATTCAAAATCTTTATTGGCATAGGCGTATTGACTGCTGATAATGCCATACCTATTTGTATATTAAACATTTTACAAGCACGTATCGCAATTTTCCTGTTTTTCTAATAACTTTATTTTGTTATTTCCTCATATTTATTTATCGCATACTTCATGTTTATTTTAAGCCAATAACGTTACTTAAATTTTGTACTTCCAGACAATTATTATTTGGTGAACAAACCACACACTTCTACGGTGCAAACCGCATTTTATCAATTTTGACTAATGATGGAGTTCAATGTGTCGGTTAATTTTGTAGTAAATAAGTGTTATCCGGTTTGTAAATTGGAAAAGGAAAAACATTTAAACAAGTATATGTATTTATATTTTTAAACTTGATTCAAAGTAAAACACGACTTATTTGGATAATAATAATAATGCCTAAACCTATGTCTTAGAAAAAAAAGTAAATAAAAAAAAATCCGACTGTGAAAATTGTAAACTTTAAATAAAAACTGAAAACAAAAAAACAAATCTAGCAGCCAGTACTTTATTAATAGTCAGGACCCATTATTGGTAAAATTTTGCCAATTTTGATATTTAATGGGTCCCGACTGATAAGCTACTGATTGCTACAGTGCCTTTTTTCTTTTCAGTACACTTTTTACGCATCAAAATCGGCCCACGACTTTGGTGTCTAAAGCGCTACAAACGAGCAAACATAGGCTGATAAACACATTACCCTCCTTAGTCGGGTATAAATAGAGTCTATATTATGTTTTTTTTTGCTCTCTGTACCTGTATAAGCGTCGCCTATTGCAGGGACAAGCTCGTAATACGGCTCGTAAGTGATCTGTCGACTCTCGATTATAATTATTATTTTACAAGCTTATAATAATTATAGTGTTCATGCTGATCTAGTTAAAAACATTTAGACGGGGCAATCACGTTTCAACAAAAAAAAAATTGAATCGTGCAAAATGGAGCCTTGGTATACGAGCTTGATTTCAGATGTTACATTCTTAATGTTTTTTTGTTAGAGCCAACAGGAGTTGTTCGGGATGACGACAAAAAGATCTGATGGTACGAAGCTGATTCCGCTCGTTTGGGATGTCACTTTTATGGACACACTGTCTCCTTCCCATCTCAGGGAGTCAGCGTCTACAGCGGGGGCCCCGACTGAGAGAGCGGATCTTGGAAAGCGGCGCGCGCGAAAGTACGCTTTGTTAAATAATAACTACGTATTTGTGCCGTTTTCCGTAGACTTTAGGGCCCTGGAGGCATAGTGCTAATAGCTTTATCAATACATAATCATCCAGGTTGGATGCCTCCACATGTGACAGAAGGGCTGGCTTTTTCCTCGCTAAAAAAATCAGCTTGATATATGCAGCCAGCATTCTTGCCACCATTTCACGCGTTTGTTTTCATACTTATTTTTTGTTTTCTTATATATTTTAACTGTCATTGTAAATATCTATCAAAACAATTGGTCAATGCAACCGGCGACCCAAGAGCTGCATTTCATCGCTCAGCGAGTAGCTTTGGCTATTCAGCGAGGACATGCGGCCAGCATCTTGGGTACGCTACCGCATGGGCCAATTTTGTTACATTTTTTGTAAAATTAAGTAGTTAGTAATTTATCCAAATTAAACAAACCAAATACGTTAAATACCATATCGCCATGTTATCTTTATTTAGATCAGTGTAACAGTGAGAACCTTATAAACAATGCTGACCCATTTATGCGGTATGTAGACTAAACCAACACATCTGGTGTAGGGTGTTATCAAAACAAACGGGCCCTGATTTCGGAACAAAGAAAGCGACAGGCTGACTATTGAGAGAAATTGATAACATCAACTAACTCAATTACATGTTTTATTGGTAATGCGAGTCCTGTCTTTTGATTGGTGCAGAAATCCCATAATAATTCATTAATGCATGATTTTTTTTTAATTTACAATTTTACCAAATGTATTGTGGGCATTATACGAGTAGTCACAGATTTTCATTTAATTGTAAACAATAAACTCGGAATTTATAGACGTCCTATAACTTTATCTAACATCATATAGTACTGCGCAAACCAACGTATTACGTGGTTCTATAAAGTTACAGAACGTCTATAAATGCGGGGGTAAAACTGTATTTATGCAATTTATACGTTTTCATTTACGTGTTTATATTTCCTATTGACACAGTTTGTGAGTGATTTATCTGGAATATAAAATACTCGACTAGGTGGTAGCCACAGATCACGAGAGATATGCCGTGCGGTTCAAAATGTATGGGAACTCGCTGTCTCCGTTTTGTCCCCACCTCTCGCCACAAAACACATGCAATTACATAAAACCAACCAATACGAAGTCTCACACACACACGCGTGCCAATAATTCGGTGCGTGCTTTGTCGTCGCCGCATACAGTGGCCGTACCACGCGACACACCAGTTTATTCAAAGTATCGTTAGACGATCTATCCATTGCCTCGTACATTCACTCAGTAGCGAACATAGGTGGTACTTAAAGAGCCATGTATTTTGTACAAAAATAAAAAAGTCGTTGTGCTACATGAAAACTAAAATAACATAATAAAGGCATTAAATATTTTTTGATTTGTTGTTTTTAATGATTTTAAAGACGAATAAATAAAATACTTAATACTGGCTGGTGAAATGAGATTCCATCTTTCGCGTAGTTCACTTTGCTGCTAGTATTTTTGCACACAACCACGGAATAACACGGCATTTAAAAAAAAAGTTAGAGCTCCGATACCGACGTGCAGTTGCAGTCGACTGACGGCGAAAACTCTATGTGAGCCTAATTTTGGCTAAAGGTGAGCGCAAGCCCACCGCTTTCATAACATATCTCCTCTAATATATCTGTGGTGGTAGCACTGATGTGCTCTCTTATTAATGTTTATGATATTAAGTTTTTTTTTTAGAAAATGTCCTCACCCACCGATCTTCAGTTACTAAGGCCTGTTTAACAATGTGTTGATAATTTCTATCCACAACTTATTTAACAGATGAATGATAAAAAATCTGACAAATAAGCTGAACACAATTCTGACAACTATGTGAAATAGTCTCTAAATAGCTTGCCTGTGTCTAGTATCGTTTTTGTTATTTTTTTTCGAGTTCAAATAAAAAATAAAATGAAATCTTTTAATTTAGAAATCGGCGCATCTATAATGAAGATACGAAATCCAAAAATATCTCCGCTATCCAATAAAAAATTGGAGTAAACAAAACACCTGTTTTATGCGTCGGTAGTTTTATCTTGCGGTTACTACGATGTTTACTACATACTATCTCGGTGCAGATAAGATACGTAATGAATTGTGAAAGTGCCACTTTTGTACTTAGACCCGATAAAGTATCAAAGATTTTTGGATATTGGATAAGATATACATATATAATCTGTATAGTATTTTTAATCTACACTCATTTGTTTTTATAAACTCTTACTTCTTTATCTGTTGGTGGTTTGATAAATGAAGATTGAAAATTTGTATTTCATTATTTTATAAGATAGCCGGTGGAAAATTTTGTCAATGACATTTTTATTATTTGTTTTGTGAAGTTATATTTATATTGCTGAACCGATGGTTGATAAGATGTCAAGGTACTGATAATTATTTTTCTTGATGAAAGTGAGTGGTACTTTAAGAATATCGCCGGACTAACATATCCATTTTCAGATCCCAAGCAACATATGGCTCACAGTATCACACATTGCACCCAAACTAAATTGAGTACATGATCTAATGTATAATATGCCTGGCATAATATCATAATCGACCATGAGTCGTCTTCAAAACGCCTCCGCGAAAAAATGGCGCCCGCTCAAATATGACGCCAAAAAAAAATTGCGTCAAGAAAAAAGAAAACACTAGCTTATCCTAGTGACTTAGCGTGTGGGAGACTTTGACCTTTCAAGTCTTTGACTTTAAAAAATCTTATTATTCCACTAAAACTATTACATATTCCTAATATACATAAACCAAATAAGAATTTTTTTCCATTTATTTTTTCATTACTAATATTCTACACATGTAAAGTTTGTTAGTTTGTGAGTTTGGATGTAGGGGGTAATCTCCGGACCAAATGATCCGATTCTGAAAATTTATTTACTAATAGAAAGCTACACAAGCCCTGAGTGCTATGGACTATGTTTTAAAGAGGTACCGCGAACGAAGCTGCCAGCAGAAGCTAATATTTAATATTAATAAATATCGCCAGACGAACACACCAACTGTACGGTCCCAAAGTAAGCATACTGGAGTACCATACAATAAAATGGATATAATTACTGATATAGATATTAAACATCCATGACTTGCATACAAACATTCGTGCTCATCACACAAAGATTGCCCCAAACGGGGCGTAAACCCGGAAGCCTCTGTTCAGAAAGTAGTGTCACTACCGTGCAAATCGGGGGTCAACACAAACTCACAGCCTGAAGTTATTTTTTATAGTAGTGTACTCACATAAAGTACTCCTAACAGTCATGAAAAATTCAATGGCGCCTCGCGTTACAATGGTCGGCGCGGCGTGTTAACCGAACGCGTTCCGCTGTCTTGACTTTTCCCTTGCTCCTTTGGTTATCCATAGAATGTATGCACATCTCAATTTAGTAGCGTAATAATTGTATAGAAAAAAAATGGTCGGTGAGATCAGCACGGCCTTGGATTCGGCGCGAACAGAGCGCGATTTGAATGGTCGCTGTTGGGTCAATAGTTTAGTTTTCTGTATAGTACAGCGATGGACATTATACTTGCAATAATCTGTGGCTCGACTTTTTTGCGAAAAGGTCAGAATTTTTTACATTATTTTAAATATTTTTTGATAATGATGAATGAATGTTCTTTTTAGATATTTATTCTTTATGGAAAGCAAACAAAATTATTAAAAGTAAAAAAAATGCCTTTTGACCATACAAAATAATCGACTAAATCCTATCATAAAAAGTAGCATTACATTTACTGCTACCTATCTCGTTTCTTCTCGATAATACCACAGAGCTACATGTAAAGTAAAACCATACCTTATAAAAAAAAGTGTTGTTGCTAATTTCATTGCGGTGCTGACTTAACAATGAACGAATACAAACTTAATTAGGTTTATAGTAAAATAGATATTCATTCACTATATTACTTGGTGACTTAAAATCTATCCCCCTAATTTATAGACGTCCTTTAACTTTATCAAACGTCACATAGTACTGCGCAAAGCAAAACTCTTTTGCGCAGAACTATATGACGTTTGATAAAGCTATACAACGTCACGACAAAAATAATTATGAAGATGTTACATTTTCCCATACATTTGATTCTGAGGCGGTACGAAGTTCGTCCATAACTCTGGTGGCCCTGTGGCTGTTATTATATTAAAAAAATAATTACGCATATTAAAATAAACACACAAATTCTCACCGAAACGCGCAGCGAGAACGAATTTCGCGATATCGTCTCAGTTTCCTGCTTCGAGTCCAAACAAAACATATCAGCGCAAAAACACAGATTAAGTGACTATCGCCACGGCTTTAACTGTATGGCTCCTACGAACACTCGTATTTGGCAGCACACAAACTCAGCACTTCGTGAATCCGTTCATACGTTTTCACTCTTTGGTTTTTATAATCTTTGAATGTAAATGATAAACATTTTAAAAAATCATACGTTTGTATCCAGTATCCAGTTTCTGATAACGTCACCGTAATTTGAAAGTTTATAAAAAACACTGTTTTGCATTTGTTTATATACTTTTAAATAAAGCCTCCGCGTTTTAAACACAGTGGATAAAGTGCCCACCAGACTTTTTTCGTGCGGCGCAATATTTAATTAATTTTATCGAATGCCATAAGTGCCAGGATAGTGTTTACAATTTTAACAGCATCATACTTAAATGCAGACAATTCTGGCACTTAGCCTCCAGCTGTAACGGGGAGAATTTTAAAATATTGCCGATATTTAAAAGTATGCTTAAATGACACTACACTACTATGCTTACATGAGACTCGATTATTTTAGAAAATTAAATCTCGGCGAAGCGCGTCAATATTTTTGTGTCCAGTTGTTCGGATACCTGATCGGTCCAAGTCTTCAGGCTCCGACCCCTTAGTCTTTTTCTCTCCATATTTCCCGGTATTTTTTTTCTTCATCGTCAGCTGGTTTCCTAGCTATGTGTCCAAAGATGGACCTCTTACACGACACGACACGTTAGTTCGGAAGGCCGTCAGCACTACATTTCAACTGCCTCTATACGTCGTCTATCAGCTGTTTAAGGTCCAGGATACCATACATAAAGATCAGCTAGACTAGGGTCCTGATAATTCGCTTTTTCGTTTTCCTAAGTATACTCCGAGTTCTACACGTTATGTCAAATCGGCACATGCAACAGATTTTTTTCATTCCAAGTAGTCGTCAGAGCTTGATTTCCGCTCAACCCTTATCGAGTATGGTTGAGCCAAGATACACGAATATTTGTACAACATTGCACTGGTACGCGATTCCCGTCGAAGGTGCAATATCTGTCCACGATCCGGTACCATAAACCAATTTTTTTTTGACGGCCTGATTAGCGCAGTTGGTAGTAACGCTGCTTTCTTTGCCGAAGGTCGTTCGAATCCTGGTAGCGACCAACTTTGTGTGATGAGCACGAATGTTTGTACCCAAGTCATGGATGTTTAATATCTATATAAGTAATATATACTGGGTTCGCCCCTAGTCCATTGTACGGTACCCATAATACAAGCGTTGCTTAGTGTGGGACCATATAGTTGGTGTGTTCGTCTGGCGATATTTATTATTTAAATACATGGAATTATATACAGGTATTGAATTACATCAAAACAGGTACGCTTTAGAGATAATGTATTTATACTTATCCTGTTTACGCACAATCCAAGTCGAATATTGCTTCGATGTGGGTGCGTAACACAGCGACGCGACTCAATTCTAGCCAACAACTTGAAATTTTTGAAAGAATAATATGCAACATGGAATATTTACAATTTATTACAATAGTTTTATATCGGGTTCAGATTAGGCGATTATATGTCGTAAGTGAGTAACCTTATAGAGTATTTCATTTTTTTTTCAAAGATTCGCATTTCCGTTCTATTGTTTAAGATTCTAAAATTAAATATTGGTTAAGCATTATTATCGACTCCTCGAAACAGCAATTAAACTATGTAGTCGCCATAAAAAGCGACATAGCACAGAACCGTACGCGTAAGCCTGCCTTTGCCATTAATTAAAAAGTATAAATAAGAATTTAAACATCTATATAAATTTATATCGCACGCATTAATAATTGGCTCGCTCGACGCGTACCCGACATTACTTGTCACGTTGTACAGACTCCGACAACGTGAGTCAGGATTATATTACTATTGTACAGCCGATAATAGTTTCCTCTCGACTCTAAAAATCATGGAACTTTCCAACGATACCGCATGTATTATTCGCGTTTTGATATGCACCATATCCTGTGGGATAGAGATTATATTATTATGAATGTAATTCTAAATCGCATAATAATTTAAATACCTTGGGAACGTATGGAAATAGTGTGAAATTGTTTTTGTGTGGATATTATGTATTATCGTACAGCAATCCTCTTATTTAATGGTTAACTATGTACGATAAGCAAAAAAAAAACACTAATTTAGATCAATTTATGTACATTCTCCATACATAAACCAAATGGAGTGTGACCAAGAAATAAAACAATTGTCCACTACAAACTTGCGAATAACTTTTGCACATAACCGACGATTATAAGTTTGTCATAAAAGATTACATGTAACATTCCCAGCCAAATTCCTTATTACATCTATACTAACATTATAAAGAAATAAAATTTGTATGCTTATCCCGATCTACTGATTTGACTCAGGAAATTCTTTCACTGTGAGAAAGCTTCACTATTTCTGAGTGCGCCGGAGTGGAGCCGCTGGAAGAAGCTAATTTTATTATACACACACAAACACACCACACACTCACACACACACACACACACAAAATACAACGAATCCTCGTTTGGAGCTTAATATATTCCACAGATTCGCCCCGCTGGCCTTTTCAAATTTAATGTGCGGATCAATTTTTCAGCAAAAAGATTACCTCTTGCTCAACATTGAATTGAAGGCATGAGGTAACCTGCTCTGAGAGTCTAATTAATTTACGATAGATGCGGAGTCCGTGAAACCACACTGGTCCAACGTAGAGAACTGTGGTCTGACGTATTACCCTGAACGGACGGACCAACTAACAGCTCCAGGACGGTTCTATATAATGCTGGAGTTCTATATTCTTCTTCTTTCTTTACGAAATGAAATGCGATGAAATAAAATGGATATGAATATGGCCTCACCCACAACTTAGCGGGTATTTTGCCAATGTCAAGTAATTAATAGCAATAAAACATTCAATAAATACACATTATAAATAAAATAATGGATATGACATGATGAAATGAAAATGGCGTGTCCCTAAAACCGAGTTCTATATTAGTATTATAATCTAATCTAATCTATCAGCCGATAGACGTCCACAGCTGGACATAGGCCTCCCCCAATGACTTCCACACATCGCGGTCCTCCGCCACTCGCATCCACCGGCTTCCTGCGACGCGCGTGATATCATCGGTCCACCTTGTGGGGGGCCGTCCTACACTACGTCTTCCAATTCATGGTCGCCATTCTAGAACTTTCTGCCCCAACGGTCATCGGTTCTGCGAGCTATGTGCCCTGCCCACTACCACTTCAACTTTGAAATTCTTTGAGCTATGGCGGATACTTCAAAGAATTTCAAAGGTGAAGTGGCAGTGGGCAGGGCACATAGCTTATAAGAATTTTATAAAATATACAATAATGTTACCGTTATATCTCTTAATATGATCACTACGAACGGTCATAAAGCGCTTAATTGAGCAAAGTCACGTGTCGTAATAGGAAACATCATAGTATAGGTACCATCATTAACCACGAAGCCAATTAGCACAAGGCAAGGCGATGTGTATGTGGAATTTTAAGATTTGATACATAGTTTTATTATTAAATTATAATAATGAATGCAGAGCAACTTGTGGTGAGCTGTTGTTGAGTAGCGACACGACGGACCCGAGTGCCCCAGGGAGTTGGTCAGGGCCCCCACCTCGGCGTGTCTTCGTCGGCTGAGTGGAGATCGACACTTTTCTCTACAGCTCGACCGCCAATAATCACAATAACCGCTAATAATTGTGTGTTCTATCTTTGAATCTGACTATAGACTATCCAATAATGAGACCCATTTTGAAATAGGAGCAGCAGTTTTTCCGTGATGTTCCATCAAACATAATTGTAGACAAAAGCGTTGCCCACTTTCGCCGACCAGTAAAATAGCACTGGTAAGTAGGTGCATACTATTATCACCACAAACATGATTGATAAAAATCGACCTTATCATTTTATAATTAAGTCTATTGGGTTGGCTGAGTCATTCAATTACTAGGTGTTACACAATACATCGTAATGTCGTAAACTGTTTTATCATTTTGTTTTTTTTATGAAGGTGCCTACACATTAGTAGCGCTTACTATTTCTGCGCTTCCCAGACCATTATTTGAAAGGTACTTGTTGGTTCTTAACGATGCTTGGTGGCGCTCTTTTCTTTCATTTGCTCGCTGTTAGCAGGCCTCGCGTGTCTATGCTGTCAGTCTGTACACAGGCATTCATTATATGATCTATTTAACTAGCTACGCAAGCAACTATGTGACAACTATATTATTCCCATCAGGAAAAACTATCTTCACATATCCTAGAATATTATTGCCAGGCAAACACACTAACTGTATGGTTTCGAACCAAGCAACGCCGGTACAATGTACCGGCAGAAGTCTCAGTAGCACGCAGATTAGAGGATAATACGACAAGGTTATATCCAAAATTTTCCCAGGCGGAAATCAAACCTATAACCATCAGATACAGTGACTTGAGCGGCCACACTCAAACCATTAAACCAAGCTGTCGTCCAAGTGATAATATATTACCACATAAATTCATACTATCACGCCCGTAGTCCTCGAAGGGGTAGGCAAAGGAGCGGCTATAATAATAAGGGGCTACTTATTTCATTACGTAAAATTTCATAAAATTTCAGCGCCCTTCGCGTAAGCGTAGAGACGGGGCGGGTCAAATTGCATACTCCGTTACATAACGCCCACTTTTACCAAAAATTCCAACATCAATATTAACTAGGTACTCTACACAGTGATAGCGAAGAAGCACTCAAAAGATAATACAGCTCAAAGAAAACTGTGTCACAACCTTGATTTGTTGTATTATGTTACAACACTGATAACCCCGGGCGAGAATCGAATGGGCTATCATTCACATTCGGCGGTTACGCAAGCGGAAACTATTTTTTTTATAAAAAAATATTTTTAATCACAATTTATTTGTGTATATAAAGTAGATTTAATAATTAATAATAATAATGTTTGGTCCTCCTGATCAAATTTGGGTCACGGCGGCAACTGCGCAAGAGTTATTGTAGTGGACATGTTAGTGCGCAAGCACAGGCGCACTCTCTCTTCCCTCACTCTCAGAGTCCAATCCGACACGATCGGAGAGAGATCAGGTATACGATTCACTCAAACTACTCCAAACGATAATATTATCTCTTCTTAAAAGATCAAGAAACATCTCTCACTTGAAATCAAAGTAATAATTCGGATTTTTCGCGTTTATTTCATGTTTTTACGTTCGCGAAAACATAAAATAGGGTATAATATAAAAAAATATTTCTTATATTTACGCGAATACTACATCGCGTAAATATAACACATCAATATTCTCTCACTAATTTCGGTTACTTATTTCATTGGGATCCTGGATTATAACTTCTATATAAGTATTATATACTGAGTTCGCCCTCAGTCCATTGCCTATACCCATAATACAAGCGTTGCTTAATGTGGGACCGTATAGTTAGCTGTGTTCGTCTGGTGATATTTAATTATTTCAATATGGACAGCTTTCGTATGGTAAACCAATTAAAAGTGATCAGTTCAATGCCATTGGGATTCCATTATGAGTCCATCGTGTTCGCAGATTCGGGGATGGACTTATGGAGCTGATTCTATGTGTAGGATAAAAATAGGTTGAAAAATGAATACCAAAAGCAAATCACCAGTAGGTAGGTGTATCAAAAACATGTCTGCGAGTTTATCCGAAATTGATAATAATGTATTAAATTGGGTTACCTACATTACATAGAGAGTGAATCCCACGATAAGCGCGTTTTATGTTTGAGGTTATCGTAATTAAACTTAATGATCCAATTAGAAATGCACCGAATAATATACATACATATGTAGTAACCAGTCCATATTTTTCTTTATTACTAGCTGAGCGACTTCGTTTGTATAGACCAGGGTTTCTCAAAGTGGAGTACGCGAACCCCTAGGGGTTCGCCATTCGACGGTAGGGGGTTGTGGCTTGATGACTGGCGCGCGCGCGAATTAAGATTTAAATTGTCCAAAGTTACTCCTAAAATTGACTAATTTTGCGACAAGAAACAAGCCCACCCATCTCATATTAATATTAAAAAGATATTTCTTGTGCCACTGTTTTTGTTATCTTTTATTGAAATAAAAACCTTATTTTCTTCATCAGTCAATTTTATTATTCTCTTTGGGGGGGGGGGGGATTTAATTAGTTATTTAAGGGGTTCGCTGTCATCTGGAAAGTATAGCAGGGGTTCGTGGAGCCAAAAGTTTGAGAAACCCTGGTATAGACTTTAGTTATTTGAAGGGACGGACGGGAAGGGCCCTTTGGCTATCTCACACACTTTTCTGTGTGGCTATGCGAGATTTGCAAAGCTAAGTTTTTGCTAAGCTGAAGTTAGCTTTGGCGATATAGCCCGCGTTTACTGCGTACACAGCTTGCTGAGTCCACGTGCGTCGGACGCGACACATGATACACTCGCCTACCGTTTCTAGAATTACGTAACACAATGCTTACTTTCAATGTCGGCCGCGACCGCATGAGCATTACATATATACTATTATTTATTTTCTTCAATAATAACAATAAATTGCACAAGTGTTCTTATGCAGAGGCAAGCGTACACCACGTTGAACTAAACCAAACTTTACACGGTATTAGGCTGTGCGCTATGGGCATTGTTGCGATTATCGCGTGCATCTTTTGTTGTTTTAGATAGATTTTAGTTGCGCTTCCTTTGAAAATTATGAAAGTACAGACTGTGTAAATGTCTGGATATAGAGGTTACGTAATCGTTCTATTTGAAAGTCGTTGAAGAGCGAAAAAAAAACTGGAGCAGAACAATTGACAGAGACGTTTTATAATAGAAATTGAAAATGATAGAAGTGATAATAAGTTCTTGTCTTCTACAGATATCATGTTGAAAAAGATTAACTCGGCTCACATCATTACCGTCATCTGTCTTGATCATCAGCATCATCCTGCATCAGCTTGGCATACATGCTCAACACTACAGTACAAAGACACTCAGTACTTCATTCATAACCTGAACCAAAAACGATTCACAAAATTGTGACAACGTCCGTCATTGTCCCAATTTGCAAATCAAATTGCTTTCAAACTTGCAGTCCGTACATAGCGCTGGATCAACGATCGCTTGCTATGGTACAACTAAATAATAGAAATAGCTGGCAACGAGCCAAATATTGTATTGTTATCGGACAATCGTTTTGTAAATTGTTCAAAACATTGTCTTGTTAACTAGTTAGATGGTATGACTTTGCGTTCGACTATTGATATTACTTCAAAAATCAGCTCCATGTATATAAACCTCCTTTGTGAAAATATTTCAGAAATTACACTTATGATTTCTTATGCTATGTAAGTAGTTTTACTATTGACCCAGACCTTTGTGATTTTTTTTATGTTGTCAACAGGTTTGTTAGCATGACCCTGATTCATTGGAACCTAGTTTGACTGCTCATTTGGGAATGATACTGACTCTTTTCATCTGAGGGAGTCTGCTTCTGTAGCGGGAGCCGCGGCTGAGAAAGTGGATCTCGGCAAGCGGCGCAATTACTTGTTTGAGAAGGCATTGATTCCTAAGGTAACAAGAAGGCTGGAAATAATTTTCCAAATCGGTTCATAAATGACGGAGATCTGAGGTAACAAACATAAAAAAATACAACCGAATTGAGAACCTCCTCCTTTTTGAAGTCGGTTTAAAATTAGAGAGTATACGAAACAGTTACAAATAACTAAGCGAAATAAATTTATTAACATTTTCTTTAGTTTTTAAAAAAAGTATCCAAAGTACCAACAAATCGAAACCAACCGACACGACCTATGAACTATTATAAAACGATCAGTAGGTATACGTATCGATTGTAGTCACGTAGAAAGTGAATGTGTTTCATTGGTCATGCTTTGTGCTCTGTGAATGACACACATTGTTTGAACTTTCCTTGTATAGTCACGTAATAGTGTATGGATATCCTTAAGGTGCTTGGCATTAGGCCAGGATGCTGCCAGGAAGAAAGGCACCACGTAACACATGTAGAGTCGAAGCGAGAATACATTTATATTGCATGCAACGGTTCTGAGGAGGTTGTTGATAAAATAATTTAACATGATGTTACTATCGGTTAATATATAATAATAAATAGTGCTAAATATAAATAATTAAATAAAATATTTAAATACTTAGAAAGCTATTATAAAAATAAAATTAATTATAAAATAAAATAATAAAAAAAAACTGTGTTGCTCTCTCTTCTCCTTTGACATATAAGTTTAGCGATTGTGGTCTCTGAATGAAGTTATTATTTTAATTATATTATCCACAATAATAAAAATAAACAACTATACTGTGTACATTATAAAGATAGTCAAAGTCGAATCAGTTCATTCATTTTGTATACCTAGTCATTTTGTATACCTATACCTAGGCGTAGGAGGGCACTTAGAGTTATTTTTTATTTATTCTTAACTTTAAAAATGGATCGGACTGTGCCCTCAACTGAGAAGATCCGGCAAGAACTCAGCGGACTTGTCTTTTAAAATGTTTTTTCTTCGGAGGTCCTTACACTCTCATGGCGCTAAAATGACGCCACCTTCAATGTAAGAAAACATAGAATAGAGTGGTGTTAAAATGGCGTTGGATGTGACGACACGTTCTGTACTTGGAGGTTATAGTCACGTGTTACACAAATACTTTCAATAGAAATCAAATACTTATACTCTTATCTATGATTTTTAGTGTCCTTACACCATAAACTATCGAAGAAACAAAAATGTTAATTTGTGTGTCTTTAGGTTTTCAAGTGTTAATTACTCGTACAGCGGGATATATTGTTACACATTTATAATCTCCTATCCATGAAGCCATGAGAGCCATGAGAGGAATAACTATTAACACCAAAGTCCGGTTAATACGCTCACTGATTTTCCCAATATTTCTGTACGGAGTAGAAACGTGGACAATACTAGCGCGAGAGAGACAGAGAATTGATGCATTCGAGATGTGGTGCTGGAGGCGTATGTTGCGGATACCCTGGACTGCCAAGCGCACCAATGCATCAATTCTTGCGCAGCTCCGAATAAAAATCCGCCTGTCCACAATTTGTCAGCAGCGCATTCTGGCTTACTTCGGCCATGTAGTACGGAAAGGAGATGAGAACCTCGAAAAGCTGATCGTAGTTGGGAACACCGATGGCAAGAGAGCTCGAGGACGGTCCCCAACCAGATGGACCGATCAAGTAAAGGACTCATCTTCAACCAAATTCAGCTCGGTGGTCAGAAGCGCCATGAACAGAGACCGATGGAGGCTAATCGTCCGATCCAAGTGTGGACTATCCAACGATGATCGCGATCCTCAGACATGAGGGACCGACCATAGAGAGAGAGAGATCCATGAAGCCGATTGTCTCTTAAGCAATACGTTTCTTCATACAAACTTTCACCCCTATTTGATCCCCTACAAGGTCGAATTTCCAAAAATCCCTTCTACGTGCAACTCTAAAGTACTCAAGGAATATATCCTCCAAGTTTCAAATCTCTAGATACACCGGCTTAGTCTCTGCATTGCCTGTCAGTCAGTCAGTGCTAAGAATTTTATTTAATGGATCCCCATGTTACTCGTGAACATAAGCACGAAACTCGGGCCTCAGCTAGCGGAAGAGATCGTCGGCGATCGTTTGTGTTAATTTTCTCACGCGCACTTTTTGTGTCTCAACGTTAGTCATGTCTACTGACGACCGCAAACTACCTACTTGCTTCACACGTTCGTACTTATACCTAGTGTTGCCTAAAATAAGTCTTGCGGTCTTGGTCTTGCGTTTTAGTAGAAGCAAGACCACCTCATAATAGACAACTGTATCTTCTGCGGCTCGACTTGCGGTACCTAAATAAACATAGCCTATGGCAATCAAGGAAAATGTAGCTTTCTATTAATGACATAACTTTCAGAATTGGATCAGTAGATCCGGATTTTACCTCGTACATACTCATAAGCCATACCTAATACAATATTAGTATAGACAATTGACTGTCATAGGGTTCAGTACGTCAAGTGCGAGATTATTCGTAAGCTAACCTTATAAGTAATAGTCTACCGTAGTTAGACATTTTGTATGGAGAGATGAATGTTTTAAATACCGTCCGCTAGAGACTCGCACTTGCCGTACTGCTCTACTATTACTCTTAACTTTGAAGTAACTACGAGACGCATCAGGATTCTTGCAAAAGTCAGTCTAGTTCTTTTTATAATAAGGTGGTATTGGTAAACCTAATTCTGGTAACACTACTTATATTTACTTACTGATACAAATAGAGGGAACAATTTGAGAATTTCTATTAATGTTTTAAATATCCTACACCAGAAAATATGATGGAATTTTTTTTTAGTTATCATTTTTCACGCTTCCCCGATAGGATCAAATGTTGGGAACGAACTAAATACGATTTATAAACGGAATAACATCGATTAATAACCACACTATATTGTCAAATATCGATTTCCCAATGAACATCACATTAACGGCCTGATTAGCGCAGTTGGCAGTGACCCTGCTTTCTGTGCCGAGGGTCCCGGGTTCGAATCCTGATAGGGACAAACTTTATGTGATGAGCACGAATGTTTGTACCAGAGTCATGGATGTTAAGCATCTATATGTTAAGTATTATATACTGAGTTCACCCCCAGTCCATTGTACGGTACTCATAATACAAGCATTGCTTAGTGTGGGACCGTATAGTTGGTGTGTTAGTCTGGCGATATTATTATTATTATTCAATATAACTCGTTGATATAAAACGTCACTTTTGCATTTACAGTATTGACGGTATAGAATAACACACATAATTAATTACACCGAAGTTTAATTTATTCGTAAAATCATTATCTAATGTTCAGCAACTGTGAAGTAAAATATTCTATTTGTTTGAAATGATGCCATCTGCAATGAGGTCACGACCCACATTAATCATTACCATTACAAATACAAAATGGTTGAAATACATATTAAGTATAATAAACCTTTGTTATACGGATATATTAGATGAATACACTGAGAAAATGCTATATTATTGAAATAAAACTAATCTTAAGGATTTTATCGCGGTTTATTTTTTATTTTACGTTCCCGACGTTTCGGCTGCTTTGCAGCAACCATGGTCACGGGAGGACTGAGGTGTTTGACGTCCTGGTGTCATAGTTTGACGGGGGTACCCTCATATTTAGTTGTTACTTGCGGTCCGATCTACGCAGAAAGAGCTCACTGTGTCTTGAGGTCTTGCAATGGTACGCTTGGTTCTGGATTTTATGATGTTTACTACAGGGTCCCAAGCTGGTGGTAGCACCCAGCCATCTTCCCTATTGAAATTAGGATGTTTTTTAATTTCAATGGCCTCGCGTATCATCCTTGGTCGGAATCGGTGTTCTTTTGCGAGGATCTGTGGCTTATCAAATCTGATATAATGGTGGGTGCGATCTAGTACATGTTCACAGATTGCAGACTTCGTGGAGCGCCGGTGTTTTACATCAGCAATGTGTTCTTTTACCCGGGTTTTTATAGATCTTTTGGTTTGTCCTATGTAAGAGAGCCCACATTCACAATCGAGTTTGTATACCCCTGCATCTTGTAGAGGAATGTGACACTTCACAGATGGTAAAAACTGACTAATCTTCTTCAGCGGCTTGAAAGAAGTTTTGATTGAAGCGCGCTTCAAGATGTAGCCAATCTTGTCTGTGACACCTCTAATGTATGGTAGTACAGCAGGCAGACGCTCGACTGTGGCTGGTTTCACTCGGTCCCTGTGACGGCGGCGCGGGATTCGGAGCTTGTTGTCATGCAGTACTTGCTTGACATGATGGAGCTCAGCAGCCAGATGTTGCTCGTCACAGATCCCTTTGGCTCTCTGAAACAAAGATTTACCCACGGTAGCTAACTGTGTTGGATGGTGGTGAGATTCACCGTTTAAGTACCTATCTGTATGTGTCTTTTTTCTATACACGGTGTGGCCTAAGGTGTTATTGGGATTTCGGATCACTAAAACATCTAAGAAAGCTAGAGAGTTATTGGCCTCTAACTCCATTGTAAATTTGATTTTGGAGTGTATGGAGTTGAGATGGTCTAGGAAAGCTGTTACTTTGTCTGATGGTAATATTGTGAAAGTATCGTCTACGTACCGCTTGTAGAATCTTGGGGTCACAGGTGAAGTACGAAGGGCTTTCTCCTCAAAGTCTTCCATGAATAAATCGGCGACAACGGGAGAAACAGGGGAGCCCATCGCCACACCATCTACTTGCTTGTAGAACTGTTCATTCCACAACAGATAGCCGGATGTAAGGCAATGTTTCAAGAGTTCAGCATATTCCTCTGGCATGTTGTTCTCTGCTAGCTTCTTCGAAACTATTGTGATGCAGTCTGCTACAGGTAGGCAGGTAAACAAAGACTGAACATCAAAACTAACCATTGTTTCATTGTCAGCAAGATGTAGGTGTTTAATCTCACTGACAAAATGGTAAGAATCCCTTGTATGTGCTCTTGTGTGTCCTCTTAGTGGTGAGAGCACCTTTGCTACGTGCTGGGCCAGACTGTATGTTGGTGTGTCAATCTGGCTCACAATGGGACGCAGCGGGGCCTCAGGTTTGTGTATTTTAGGTAACCCATACAGTTTTGGTGGTTTTGCGCAGGAAGGTATCAGTGATTTGACGTCTAGATTCAATGCTTCGGAGTGTTTCTTTATTAGTGCGGTGGTTGTTTTTAACACGTTTGTGGTTGGGTCTGTTTTGACCTTTTTATATGCGCTTTGATCCGATAAAAGTTCGACAATTTTTGCATTGTAGTCTGACGTATCCATTACAACCGTCGCATTTCCTTTATCCGCGCGGAGAATGGTGATATCTGTCCTAGTACGTAAGTTCTTCAACGCTAAATATTGCTTCTTAGGAAGATTTTGTTTCGGCACTGAACTGCGGCGTAACAAAGATGATACGTCCTGTCTTATTGCCTCCGAATCTTCCTTTGGCATATTATTTTTGGCCAGACAATCCTCAACGCTGCAAATAATATCCTCATAAGGGATCCTGCGAGGTGGTACTGCGAAATTTAGGCCTTTTTTGAGAATATTAACGGTGTTTTCATCCAAAGTTTGTTTTGACAGATTGACAACTGCGCGTGAGTCATGATTGTCTGTGGTGCACGGTTGCGTTCCGTTACCATGTTTCGAAAGATTTTTGACATTTGATTTGGTATTTAATTTCTCATATTTTATTAAGTGTTTATTTTTGCATTCATTGTATTTAGATGTTTCGCGCTTTTTCAAAGTATCTATGCATTTATTAAAATCAAATGTCGTCAATACTGTCTTAATTTCGTTGGATGAATTCTCAATTTGCCGGCTGATGTTATGTAGATCGGAACGCGTTTGATGAATCATCGCCCGTAGTAACTTTTTACTCGCCTGGTTTAGGATCTTTGCGCTTCCTCGTATGTCCTTCTTTGCAGATATCTTGGCACACGTAGGAATGAGATTGTGGTCTCGGCATCTCTTCAAGAAATTTAAAGATGTTGTAAATCTTGCGCGCTTGGTCTTGAGATCTTCTAACCGACGTATTTTGTTTGCGATTTCCAGTCCGTACTGGTTCACATATTGATTTCTTATATTTACGCGAATACTACACATTGAAATAAAACTAATCTTAAGGATTTTATCGCGGTTTATTTTTTATTTTACGTTCCCGACGTTTCGGCTGCTTTGCAGCAACCATGGTCACGGGAGGACTGAGGTGTTTGACGTCCTGGTGTCATAGTTTGACGGGGGTACCCTCATATTTAGTTGTTACTTGCGGTCCGATCTACGCAGAAAGAGCTCACTGTGTCTTGAGGTCTTGCAATGGTACGCTTGGTTCTGGATTTTATGATGTTTACTACAGGGTCCCAAGCTGGTGGTAGCACCCAGCCATCTTCCCTATTGAAATTAGGATGTTTTTTAATTTCAATGGCCTCGCGTATCATCCTTGGTCGGAATCGGTGTTCTTTTGCGAGGATCTGTGGCTTATCAAATCTGATATAATGGTGGGTGCGATCTAGTACATGTTCACAGATTGCAGACTTCGTGGAGCGCCGGTGTTTTACATCAGCAATGTGTTCTTTTACCCGGGTTTTTATAGATCTTTTGGTTTGTCCTATGTAAGAGAGCCCACATTCACAATCGAGTTTGTATACCCCTGCATCTTGTAGAGGAATGTGACACTTCACAGATGGTAAAAACTGACTAATCTTCTTCAGCGGCTTGAAAGAAGTTTTGATTGAAGCGCGCTTCAAGATGTAGCCAATCTTGTCTGTGACACCTCTAATGTATGGTAGTACAGCAGGCAGACGCTCGACTGTGGCTGGTTTCACTCGGTCCCTGTGACGGCGGCGCGGGATTCGGAGCTTGTTGTCATGCAGTACTTGCTTGACATGATGGAGCTCAGCAGCCAGATGTTGCTCGTCACAGATCCCTTTGGCTCTCTGAAACAAAGATTTACCCACGGTAGCTAACTGTGTTGGATGGTGGTGAGATTCACCGTTTAAGTACCTATCTGTATGTGTCTTTTTTCTATACACGGTGTGGCCTAAGGTGTTATTGGGATTTCGGATCACTAAAACATCTAAGAAAGCTAGAGAGTTATTGGCCTCTAACTCCATTGTAAATTTGATTTTGGAGTGTATGGAGTTGAGATGGTCTAGGAAAGCTGTTACTTTGTCTGATGGTAATATTGTGAAAGTATCGTCTACGTACCGCTTGTAGAATCTTGGGGTCACAGGTGAAGTACGAAGGGCTTTCTCCTCAAAGTCTTCCATGAATAAATCGGCGACAACGGGAGAAACAGGGGAGCCCATCGCCACACCATCTACTTGCTTGTAGAACTGTTCATTCCACAACAGATAGCCGGATGTAAGGCAATGTTTCAAGAGTTCAGCATATTCCTCTGGCATGTTGTTCTCTGCTAGCTTCTTCGAAACTATTGTGATGCAGTCTGCTACAGGTAGGCAGGTAAACAAAGACTGAACATCAAAACTAACCATTGTTTCATTGTCAGCAAGATGTAGGTGTTTAATCTCACTGACAAAATGGTAAGAATCCCTTGTATGTGCTCTTGTGTGTCCTCTTAGTGGTGAGAGCACCTTTGCTACGTGCTGGGCCAGACTGTATGTTGGTGTGTCAATCTGGCTCACAATGGGACGCAGCGGGGCCTCAGGTTTGTGTATTTTAGGTAACCCATACAGTTTTGGTGGTTTTGCGCAGGAAGGTATCAGTGATTTGACGTCTAGATTCAATGCTTCGGAGTGTTTCTTTATTAGTGCGGTGGTTGTTTTTAACACGTTTGTGGTTGGGTCTGTTTTGACCTTTTTATATGCGCTTTGATCCGATAAAAGTTCGACAATTTTTGCATTGTAGTCTGACGTATCCATTACAACCGTCGCATTTCCTTTATCCGCGCGGAGAATGGTGATATCTGTCCTAGTACGTAAGTTCTTCAACGCTAAATATTGCTTCTTAGGAAGATTTTGTTTCGGCACTGAACTGCGGCGTAACAAAGATGATACGTCCTGTCTTATTGCCTCCGAATCTTCCTTTGGCATATTATTTTTGGCCAGACAATCCTCAACGCTGCAAATAATATCCTCATAAGGGATCCTGCGAGGTGGTACTGCGAAATTTAGGCCTTTTTTGAGAATATTAACGGTGTTTTCATCCAAAGTTTGTTTTGACAGATTGACAACTGCGCGTGAGTCATGATTGTCTGTGGTGCACGGTTGCGTTCCGTTACCATGTTTCGAAAGATTTTTGACATTTGATTTGGTATTTAATTTCTCATATTTTATTAAGTGTTTATTTTTGCATTCATTGTATTTAGATGTTTCGCGCTTTTTCAAAGTATCTATGCATTTATTAAAATCAAATGTCGTCAATACTGTCTTAATTTCGTTGGATGAATTCTCAATTTGCCGGCTGATGTTATGTAGATCGGAACGCGTTTGATGAATCATCGCCCGTAGTAACTTTTTACTCGCCTGGTTTAGGATCTTTGCGCTTCCTCGTATGTCCTTCTTTGCAGATATCTTGGCACACGTAGGAATGAGATTGTGGTCTCGGCATCTCTTCAAGAAATTTAAAGATGTTGTAAATCTTGCGCGCTTGGTCTTGAGATCTTCTAACCGACGTATTTTGTTTGCGATTTCCAGTCCGTACTGGTTCACATATTGATTTCTTATATTTACGCGAATACTACACATTGAAATAAAACTAATCTTAAGGATTTTATCGCGGTTTATTTTTTATTTTACGTTCCCGACGTTTCGGCTGCTTTGCAGCAACCATGGTCACGGGAGGACTGAGGTGTTTGACGTCCTGGTGTCATAGTTTGACGGGGGTACCCTCATATTTAGTTGTTACTTGCGGTCCGATCTACGCAGAAAGAGCTCACTGTGTCTTGAGGTCTTGCAATGGTACGCTTGGTTCTGGATTTTATGATGTTTACTACAGGGTCCCAAGCTGGTGGTAGCACCCAGCCATCTTCCCTATTGAAATTAGGATGTTTTTTAATTTCAATGGCCTCGCGTATCATCCTTGGTCGGAATCGGTGTTCTTTTGCGAGGATCTGTGGCTTATCAAATCTGATATAATGGTGGGTGCGATCTAGTACATGTTCACAGATTGCAGACTTCGTGGAGCGCCGGTGTTTTACATCAGCAATGTGTTCTTTTACCCGGGTTTTTATAGATCTTTTGGTTTGTCCTATGTAAGAGAGCCCACATTCACAATCGAGTTTGTATACCCCTGCATCTTGTAGAGGAATGTGACACTTCACAGATGGTAAAAACTGACTAATCTTCTTCAGCGGCTTGAAAGAAGTTTTGATTGAAGCGCGCTTCAAGATGTAGCCAATCTTGTCTGTGACACCTCTAATGTATGGTAGTACAGCAGGCAGACGCTCGACTGTGGCTGGTTTCACTCGGTCCCTGTGACGGCGGCGCGGGATTCGGAGCTTGTTGTCATGCAGTACTTGCTTGACATGATGGAGCTCAGCAGCCAGATGTTGCTCGTCACAGATCCCTTTGGCTCTCTGAAACAAAGATTTACCCACGGTAGCTAACTGTGTTGGATGGTGGTGAGATTCACCGTTTAAGTACCTATCTGTATGTGTCTTTTTTCTATACACGGTGTGGCCTAAGGTGTTATTGGGATTTCGGATCACTAAAACATCTAAGAAAGCTAGAGAGTTATTGGCCTCTAACTCCATTGTAAATTTGATTTTGGAGTGTATGGAGTTGAGATGGTCTAGGAAAGCTGTTACTTTGTCTGATGGTAATATTGTGAAAGTATCGTCTACGTACCTTAAGATACCTTAAGATTAGTTTTATTTCAATGTGTAGTATTCGCGTAAATATAAGAAATCAATATGCTATATTATGTTTGTAAGCATTGAGTAACCTATTTCATCTCAGTTTCGGGGGAAAACCGAGACGTCAGAAAACTTTCCTATGAAATGGGAAGTTGATGAAAGTTATAGGTACTTATAGGTATATATACAATATTGATTAACATTTCCTTAACAATACGGCAGTTAATCCTCCTGGCCGTTTGAAACATTGACTTTTCACCAAAATTAGCTCTAATCTATCAGCCGATAGACGTCCACTGCTGGACATAGGCCTCCCCCAATGACTTCCACACATCGCGGTCCTCCGCCACTCGCATCCACCGGCTTCCTGCGACGCGTGTGATATCATCGGTCCACCTTGTGGGGGGCCGTCTTACACTACGTCTTCCGATTCGTGGTCGCCATTCTAGAACCTTTCTGCCCCAATGGCCATCGGTTCTGCGAGCTATGTGCCCTGCCCACTGCCACTTCAACTTCATCAAAATTGGATAAGAGGATAGAATATCTTGGATACGAAAACTGCATACTTGACAGGTAGTCAATCCGTAGCTGCGAAGATGCGGTACCACGGTAAATGTGGACCGAATATTTTTAAAGACGCTTTTAGCAGCATCCTCAACTATTTTGACAGTATTGCTATAAGGACCAGGTTCCAACGGAAACATTTGCACAAAAAACTACAATAATAACGATTAATAAGTTACAAATGGAAGATTGGGTTTTAATGTAAGAGGAAATAGAAGCAAAGACGATGGTGGAATTGAAATGGATGAATGCTGAAGCTAAGCGAATATACGTACATATTACATCCCAATTCTGCTCCACTTAGCTAGTCTTTGAATCAAGATTGTATGGTAAGCAGGAACTCCTTTTTTTATTCTAAGGATACCCTTCATCTTTCTTTCAAAGAACTATTTACGCCAATGTCGTCAGAGCGGATTCTAGGAAACTTTTAACACAAACTTCACAATTACAACTACCTACAGCCTGCAAAATATATATGACATCATACCCAAATTACTAGTAGTGAAGTATAAGAAATTTCGATAACAACTCATTTCCGTAGTAACTATGCGGTAGCCGGTTGTTTCTGAGTAATTCAATTCATTTATTTCACTGATAAGATGTTTTCACTTTTTTTAAGGCTGTTACGCAATTCTCATCGTTTCAGCGGTGAGTGTTGTGCATTGAAGGCACTGAAATGTCATTAACGACTTCCAATCAAAGCTTCATATATTAAATTAATAAATAAACATTAACGGGGAACAAAGGATGAGTGATGAATATAAGATTCGAACTCCTATTCACCAGGATGTGTTCTAAATATAACCAGAGCAATCACTTTACTTTTCCATTCACATCAGCTACAAGCTGTAGAGTCGATTAAGTTTGGGTTCCATAACTTTTATTAGCGTTAATGATGTACCGACAACCAAACGCTTCCTGTAAAGTTCTCATAAGAGAAAGTAACATTTTAAATTACGTATTATGTCTTTGGCTTTACCCAACAGTGTGGTAAAAGAAGTCATGTTTCAGCCGCATCTAGTTGGCGCGGTCCACGGTGCCGGGCGGGAGGAGCGTCGCGCGGGAGCAGCGGGAAGCGACCTTGACGACGAACGTGGAATGAATCACGCCAGCGAAAGTGGGAGAAATGTACCGCGCCCCGCGCCGGTTACTTTTACTTTCCAGTGTGGCGCAACCGACGGCGGCGCCGCGGAGCGCGCGCGCCACTCGACCGGCGCCCGCGGCCCGCAGCGCCGTCGCGCCGAACGCAACACCGCGCTCTCAACACCCGCGCCTGCGACACTCCGGATTACAGTGCTACCCACTAGTGCATCACACAGGATTCAGTTTGAGTGACACCCCGCGAAAGTACCGAACTGGGTCGCCGATAAGCGTTGTGCAACTCGTTGCGCGCGGAACTCGCGCGCGGCCTCGCACTCTCCCGCAGGAAGCGTTTCGCAAGCGGGGAAGTGGCGCAAGCGCCGGGAAACCGACGCGTGCGCTCCGCACACACACACCCTGGATTGCTCCGGTGAAATAGGATTCCGCCCTGTCGTTGCCCCTCGGTAAGAGTGCTTTTCTAGTGTTACTGTGCAGATTGGAGGATTAGAAAGTTCCGGCGTCAAGAGGAAAGCAGTTGTTTAGGCTTGGGAAACCATTACGCTCCTTAATGTCGGTATCTAAGCGCTGGGGGTCGCAGTGAAGGGGACCGAGTGCCGCCGACACACTCGCAGCGCACAATTGGCGTCACCGCCGAGTGAACTTCGGCTCGGGTGTCGGAAACGCAACAAATAAAGAAGTGAAATATCCAAGGACAATACAACTTTCAAGTGATTTCGCGCGCGGCCGACAATAAAAACTTCGTAACGCGCCTGCGCAACCTCTCGGTCTCACTTTCGACGTCTGCGCCGAGCCTCGTTCGACGAGCTGCGCTTTCAATAACTGTTACAAAACCTCCGGCATGTCGAATTTTCTTTCGAAAGTTATATCGTTTGTAGAAATTTGCGTTGATGAAATAATCAGCATTTGAAAAGTTTTATTACCTTATTGATTTCAAGGAATATTTAAAATTATTTTGGTCTCGTGTATTAGAATACAGTTCCCATGACCACAACTGTACGCTCGTTGGTTTGGTGGCATTAGAAACGGCACGTTTCGAGCCACTGTCATCATTAAGCAGAGACTGAAAGGAACACCGTCCAAGGCCAGTTGGATAACGAATTTTCGTTTAATATTAATATATGGCAAGCACGGTCGATCGTGACGGATCCAATGGTACGCGCGGATGCATAGGATGGCTACGACCGAAACACTTTCACGCCATCCGTGGCTGCGATCACGTTAGCCGAATCAAATCGATCTAATAAAAAAGTCGATGTAAATGATATAATCGTTGGTGATTGACCAAATTCATTTCACGGTATTAGTTTAGTTGCCGGTGCTAAATATAGGAATTCTTTGCCTCTCGTTGAATTGGAACACGAAAACAATGGCAAGTCATGAATGGGGTTTAATAGGGTGAACTTTTTATATTACATTTCTAAGCAGTCTATAAGAATCAAAGAAAACTATTGTTTCCATAGAAACTGCACTAGTGGCTGTTTTAATGTTGATCGGTTTCTTAATCAATAAGAGCAACCTAGTGCAATCAAGGTACTTACTCGGTATGGAATTCGTAAACCGGTTTCGGAATAAATATTCCACCTAGACTAAGAAATAATAAACTTAACAATAAATTATATATAAAGACACCGCGATACAATAATAGTACCTATATATACATTATAATCTGAATATGCTCACGAAAGTAACCAACCAATGGAAGCCTTTAAAACAACACTTCATAAGTCATAGTAGGCTGTTTCGCTCTCACATTCCAAATTCATAGCACGCGGATGTAATCCTTTCTAAAAAGATCTATTAATCTATCAAAAGTTCATGATAACATGATTATGCAATTCGTACATTCAATAAATACAAAACGCTTTCATTTCAAAACTCAAAACATCAGTGGGCGTACAAGAAAATGTTGCGGATTTAGATTGGTGCTCAACATCGCGATTAACTGGCGGTGACAAAAGTACAATACGTGGTTACACTTTCACCCGGTGAAATGGTGAAATGTCATGAGAAAGTACCTACCTACTCGTTTGGCGATGATTTCATACTGATTTCACAGTGCGATGGTGTAATAAATGACCCATAATCTTGAGGGTGGGATGTGAAGGTATTGTCGCAATACACATAAAAGGTACATTTAAAAACACATGAGAAATAGGAAATTAAAAGATTTTTCGACACAGCTAGGTTAACAAACTATGAGGAAAAGAAAATAATGGACATAGTTAAGATTAATCAGGGATATCTTAAGCTGACTTCGGTGTGACCTGTGCTGTTGCAGGACCTGGTTGAGATAGGATGCTCCTCCAGCGCTGATTTTAGACCAAAGCCTGCATGATGTAAATGTATGCCACAGAACTTTTTGTTATTTTATAAAGCGTGATCGCCTCAGGTCTTTACCTTCTTCTACATACAAAGGATTAGAACTCACACAAATTTAAGGCTTAAAAAGTTATCGTTGTTTTTATAGCGCGCCAATTATTATCAGCAAAACATGATCTTGAGCGACACTAAAGTAATAGCTGGAGATAACGAGAATCAAAATCAAAATTCAAGAGAGGGACATGATTTTTTGGGAATATTTCAAGAAATTCGCAGTAACTCGAAATAAATTTATGTACCTATAAAGTGCTACGCCTAAAAGAATCCTGGCCTAAAAGATATTCCTGCGTCATTCCATGATGAATCATATATTTTCACATGATGAAATATCATCAGCTTTTGCGGCGCTTGGTCTAGTAATGTTTTTATAAAATAGAAGAAATGTTGTACTTTTTATTACATCTATTTATTGTTATAAAATGGTAGGTACCTACTTAGGTAGATCGTTTTAACTACGCTTCCGTTAACCGCGCTTACTTTTAAACCTACTAAAACTGTTGCTAACTATTTTGTATACATATTTAACTAGCTTTTGCTCTGCTACACGATCTCCAATGGTCACAGCGTAATGATACCATCCTATTATATATGTTCAGTAGTTATCCAATACCGAAAGCCTTAATGAAATCGGTCTAATAGTTTCACATTGATGCTTAAATAGACAAAGGCACAGACAAAAAATAAAAAAATACTTGTTTTGGTTTCGGAGACGTCCAAACAGACGGCTGCACCTTTTTTGAAATATGTTAATGTACAGACAGACCAGTTACAGTTGGATAATAGCATAGAGAGATATAGTAGGTTCAGATAGATTATCATGTTTATATTTGCAAACACATATATTTTATCAACAATTAAATTCGATTATAGTGACAATGAAATTTTGCTATACAATAATTTTAACGTGAAAAAATGTTATAGGCTCGCTGAACCATTTGTCCAACAAGATACACAGAACAATACACTATTGAATTGTTGATATTCTACATTAACGACTGTGTTCTAGTAGAGCATAGATATATCGCAAAACCGTGAACCGACCATTGTTTTGCAACGCATATGAAAAGGTCTGTTACAAATACTATGATAAATGAATAGTTCCACATGACAGCGGTGCCACTATTAATTATCAATAGATCCATTTATAAAATATCACTTTTGCATGATATCATGTTTCCGTGTTCAATTAATTCAATTGCAATAAATAAATGCGCAGTAAATATTCACATCGGCAATATAAACAATAGGATCTTACACGATTCGCTCGGTGGGAGCCTCTCACTTCGTTACAAAATAAAGTTTCAATAACAAAATATGAAATTAAAAGTTAAAAACAAGTGGCAATTAAAGTAATTCTCACAGCAGCTGATGATGCTGCGTTTATGTAAGTCTTTTAAAGAAATTCACTATGTTATCCAAGACGAGCGCATAGACAATGTTACAGGAAATGAAAGTGGGAAGCCGTTACGATCCGGAGTCGTATAGTCGTATGAGGACACGATAACATTTTGGAACCAGCTGGTCTGATCGCGGTGCTTTCAAATCTAAATATTCATCAGAATTTATACTGTCTACAAAAATACGTTTTATCTCTCACTTATGACCTTTATTCAGAGCTATTCATGTAACGAATATTTCGTATGTAAATGTCGCAAGGACATTTAACGAGTATAACCGCAGAAACTCTATCTGCGGAAGGACGAAGTAATTTAGTGGTTTCATCATTGTTACTACCCGTGGAAATTTGTGTAGCAAAGCTAATCTAAGAATATCAAAAATCTTTTCTTTGACGTTCTAACAATTATTCTTATGAAGTAACTTCAACTCTCATAAATTACACCACATTTTATATCCTGTCAACGGAGCAATAAAAGGTCACTCTGATATTAAATACCATTTCTAATCCGATTTCAAATTCTTTTCAATCTTTTTGTGGTATCTTATGTTCAAGTTCTATTTGCTGGAAACGAATATGTTTGAGCTGTGTAACCTACTTAAATGCATTATCTTAAACGTCTTCACCTACTGTAATTGCGTCAAGTTTTCTATTTCTCAGTGACCACCCACGCTAATACGTGTCAAATTGCTAATAGCATTATCAACTTTCGTTGCATCATCATCCTCATCGGCAGTAATTATGATGTTTGTCCAAGCGTCCATCGCTCATGTCCATTATAACAATAAAGATGTCTGCTCTGTTCATTATTTAAATTACTTATAGACTACCTCCTCTAATATTTATATTGAACCTGTTGGAGTTTGCTCAATTTTCTTCGCGATCTTATATGGAGTCATCGTTTAATCTGTCGGTAAAGTCAAGTAGGTAACAGCGGCGTAGGCGATGGCGGTACACATTGCAACGTGCCGATTCATATCCAAGGCCTTTCCTAGTGGAAGAGAACGGAGTTTCCTGCGGCCGCCTATCTCTCGCGCACACCGACATTCGCACGTGAACGCACACGCGCCCACGTGTCGCTATTCTTTGTGTTCAATCTTTCCTAGCTAGCTACCGTTGCGAGGCATCTTCTTTTTGTGCCGTCCGGTGGCGTTTGATGTTTGAGCCTCCGACCGCTTCATTATATAGGCGACGGGCGATGCGCGCGCTTCGCAGTTAGTGTGTCACTAGAGCCCGCGCGAGAGGTGGCCTGCAAGGACTGACTGAACCGCGCCAACCTTTTTTTCTGTGCGTGCGATGTTTTCACTTTCGTCATTTTGACCGGGCCAGTTTGGTTTGACGTCGCTCGCGCACGGACGTGCCTGGGTTCCGGCGTTGTGATTATCCTGTGATCGCTGGTGCTCGGATTGTTTTTGTTTATGAAATTTATTTTGTGTATAACATGGCTGTGATGAAGTGTTAACATGTTCGACAGCATATTTATGAATTTCTACAATGAGATTGTTGCTAACAGAAGTGCACTACAGTTGGGAAGGTAAGGTTCTGTTTGTTTACCTTAAATGTTTTGTAGGTATGCAGGGATGAGCATGTGGGTGTGGGCGGTGGGTAGCTAGTGGCAGTCCGCTGGGACGGCACAACCTTGGGTCTAATGAACGCACTATTCGCCGCTTCATCCGTCTCTCGCCTTCGCCCGAGCCTCGCTCGACGAAGAGGTTAATAGGTTCACATTAGATGGTGGTTTGCGAAATAGACTGAGCTCAGCGTAAACTGCGCTCGCGCCGCCGCTTCGCCGCGGTTGGATTCGCGAGTATTCGGCAAATATTTTTTTAATAACAAGCGATCATACTTTGTTTTTCTCACAACGATTAAAACTACTTCAATTAAAACATGACACAAATTAGTTGGAAACAAGATACAAAATTACAAATTCTATAACTTTATAATCTCGAACTGAAATTAAGTACCTACTTAATGGTAGTATATATATAATCTACTTACCAAAATTTACATAAGTCAGTTGATTTGCAAATATAAGTTACCGAAATAGCTCATTGTTTTCGTTCGCCGATGCTCAATAATTAACATTGAACAGAACCTAATTAATTACCTGTTTAACACCGAATTTCACTTTTGATTGGCCGTGCACAAAATCGATTTCGGAACTGATAAATACTCGTTTCGCAATAGTAAAAGTCGATTCATTGCTGTTAGCACATCATTACCGAACGCTTGGCAATGCGGCGATCTTTATTATTGAATTATCACTTATTTAACCTACTTTAACATCATTTTTTTTATCAATTAATGTACAGGTAGCACGTTTTGTTATTATAAAACAAGTTTATAATTATCTTTCTTTAAGATATTTTTTATTTACGTGTATATTTTTGGCTGTAGGCACCTACCTGTGTGAATTATTACGCTTATTTATATACGTCTTAAGCTTAAGCTTAAGCTCACTTCAATCTTCATTGATATTAATCCTTCTTAGTTAAGGAATCAACATCTCATATCTCTTTCAAAATAAATTGCAGCAGTATTTTCGGTTATTTTCTATTAATTATCGGGCTATCGTCATACGTCGTTAATAACCGATTCAAGGCTTCCAAAATAATCTTTTCGATAATAATATGTGTTACTGACAAAATATATCGTTGTTATGTTATTGAGGCGCGACCTTAAGAATAGCGCCTATAACTAATATCGGTAAATTCAGTGATGTAATAATTAATTATGTCGATACTTTTAATTGGTCCGATAGATGAATATTTCATAAAGATACTATATATTTAATATGTATGTAATGAAGAAAAAAACTTGAAATAAGTTTGCCGAATTTCTTCTAATACCGTTTGCTTATCTATCTTGCATAATTAATCTATACATATAAATAAAATTGGAGTGTCTGCTTGTAATATTAAAATAACCGCTTTTTACTAAGTGCATTTAGATGTATACACGTTACCTATACTGAAACAACATTTTTTACAATTTTTGTCTGTCTGTCTGTCTGTTTGTTCCGGCTAATCTCTGAAATGGCTGGACCGATTTTGACGGGACTTTCACTGGCAGATAGCTGATGTAACAAGGAGTAACTTAGGCTACTTTTATTTTAGAAAAAAAATAGGATCTCACGAAAAAAAATTAAAACCAATGTTGCAGCGCAGCGCCTGATTAAGTTTGATAGCAACAACATGCAATGCGTCCCGCGGGCTCAGAATGGGCGAGCAGGCTGTTGTCAACGGTAGTCTTTGTTAAATACCACGCGGACGAAGTCGCGGGCAACAGCTAGTTACTAATAAAATACAAAAAAACATGGTATTTTTATGCTTCAACTGCTTTAATGTGTAGGATTACGAAATGCTATATGATAGGTACGTCCGAAGTTATGCCGACACCGAGATAAAGAATACGCAAGGAGGTAACACTCTTCTTAATCTGCCAACGAAGTACATATATGTACGGAACGTGTCATATCTACGTGTTTCGTAAATGTTTATAATATTTTCGCAATTCTGTTCCAATTACAAAACAACACAAAATACAAACCAAAATATCCATCTGAGACATTCGTGGTTATTTACTTTTAAAACTTTCCCATGTTCAACTTTAGCATCATGACTTCAGAATTCATAATTGTGTAAGCTAATACGGATCAATATTAAATGGAGACTTGAGTAAATGTTGTTTAATGTACTTGCCTACAATAACAATTCTGCACTTAAAGCAACTCACAAAGTCCTTTAAAAAGACTATTCGCAAAATATTGACATATTTATTTAGTATACTGTGATCACAGACGTGTTTAGAAGTTCAGACGCAACGCTGCCACCAATAAAGTGGAGTCACTTTTTTAATGCATTTGTAGTGATAAATTTCGCTACCTACCTATATAACTTTTTGCCTAGTTCATGGTAGACTAAAAAGTTCTGCACATAGCTTTCATATAAGTCTAAGTTCTAAGTTCTAATAAGTCTGTGCCCAAACAGACACGACTGTACGGGCTTACCCACACCACCATATACTACTATTATATAGTATACTAATATTATAAGGATGTAAAATTTGTTATTTTGTGAGTGTGTCCTTAGATGTACGGGATAATCTTCAAAACCACTAATCCGATTTAAAAAAATGTTTCACTAATAGAAAGATACATTATCGCTAAGTGCTATAAGCTATGTTGCATCGATGTACCGCTTTCGCAGCCGCGGGCAGAAGCTAGCCAATGACAAATAAGAGATAGATCATGTACAAAAAGATAATCCCACAACTGATATCAATATTGAGCTTATAGTAAACTCGAGTTACGCAACGTGAATTGTCGCTGGTGTGAGATGGAATTGTGTCAATGAAGCAGAAACGCTGGTTGGCACGAGTGTCAACAATTAAAGGGCGAGTACTGAATGATCGCCCAATGTCATTTTTCTATTCGACTTAACGAATTCCACGTGTATTTTTAGTTGCGATGTAAATAGCTTGGTTGTGATAAATAGCTTCGAAAATTCTTGAAGGGAAAAATTATTCATCTGTTGAAAGGCCTTATATGCCCATACTATCAAGGGAATAGCTGGGATGTATGAGGGAGAGGAAGGTACATCTAGAATTTTAATACTAACTAGCTTTCCCGGCGAACTTCCTACCGCCTCAGAATCAAATGTTTGAGAAAATGAATTATCATTTTTTTTCCATTTTGTAATATTTATTATGCTATTCGGAGTGGAGACAAATTCAAAAAATCATCTATATCGGCCCACCCGTTCTTGAGTTATAAATGGTGTAACTAACACGACTTTGTATATATATATATTATAAAGAGGTCATATTCGTAAGGTTTAGTTACTGATCAATTCTCTCACTAATAGAAAGCTACCTTGTTCCTGGGTGCTATAGGTATGTTTTAGCTAAGCTGGTAGATTAAAAGGAGGCTGGAGTAGACGTATGTCAATATAGCGAGATGAATTAAAAAATGAAACATACTAACACCATCCGTAGATGTTGATGATGACGGGGAAAGGTGATGCAGATGATAATGATGATCAGTGAATGTATGAACATAATATAAGTAATTCGTGTTGACCTGGGAAATACCATGTGTGAAAAGATCGTAGTAAGTTTTAACGGAAGATCGTGTGAATATATTGCGCATAAGAAAAATATTATCTCTTGCGCAGTTTATACCTATCGAAAACATATTTTTTATTTACAAGAACTTGCCTAAAAAAAATACGATAAAACCTTTACGTCATTTTTAAATAATGCGTATGGGCAAACCCTACATTTTGGTCGTTCAGAATCGAGTAGAATATACTATATATAAACCAAATAGGGTTACATTTATTCAAACAATATTTGAGCTATTTAAGCATTTAGGGATACCAAAAAGTGCAAGTAGTTACAGCACAAACAATATATTATAATAATTAACATCAGTTGTGGTGTCTGAGATGTTGCCTTATTTCACTAACATACTGTATATTTGAGTATTTTAGTTAGGTACCCAATAAGATAAGTCCAAGCCTTAGAAATCGAGTACAGTACAGCACAATCGTTTCGGTAACATAACATCTCCCATCCCTCTTACACCACGTATTTCATAAATAAGTATGACAGTGACAGCATGTTTTCTCGTAACATTGTGAGTTCCTGTTTGCCATACAGAAACGTATCGAAATCACATTAATCTTAAGAGTAACGTAAGTATTAATTATTCCTTGAACTTTTTTATGCAGATATGTTTAATACTTATACATATTTAACGAGTTATGATACAGTAATATGGACGAAAACTTTGTGACTTTTAATTAAGTGAAAATCCTTGATATTCAAGTTCGTTGTTTTGAAATATTCTTATCGGAATTGAAAATACGAATCGTCTTGTAAGAATGTGAGTTTAAAACCAATGTGTTCGATCTAAGATGATCTAAGATGGTGTCATTACAAGACATAATTTTGTTGCTCCAGTATTTGATTGCACATCATCGCTTGGTAGGTACAATGAATGATATGAATTGTATTGCAATGTTAATCTGAATCTGCAAACATACTTCCTTTAGCAATATTAATGTACACAATTTTATATTTAAGAGATTTAGTACTATAGCAAAACTGTTAAATATGACGATACGATGCCACTGCTATTCAATTACGAGTCAATTTTGTTAGCAGACTTGGCGTTTAGGGATCATAACAGTATCGAGCCCATTAAAAAGTATTTCTTGACAAAAAAATGATAAATCATGTAACTCTTTATAACATGTCTCTCAGCCTTCAGTATTGTCTGATTAACTGCGATAGATTCTCGATAAGGCGCACTGTTAATAGTCTGATAAGATTTAGATTTGTGTAACCTTTATAATTTGGTAGCTTTAACAGTAATTACAATCTGTTTTATCCATATACTTTAAGGAATGGCGGCATAATACAATATACGTACCTACCTTTGGCTTCCAATAAGTTTCATCGTATACATAATATACTTACTTACCATAGATTCCAACAAGACTTGCCATGGCATGGATAATTATATCATAAGGTTTTTTTTTTTGAAATTTATTGTAACACAAAAATAAAACCTCCAGTATCAATAACAAATGCGCTATTTTATATTTTGGCATAATGTAAATTAAATTATTATTTCAATGGTTTTATATTTTCTTAAAATATTTTTTTTATTACAGTTTTTTTTTATTTATTCATCGCGATACTATCTTCAAATCGTTACAAATTTAAAATTAGGCCCACGTTTATCTCTCGGCCTCCAGTTGCTTGTTAAGAAAGCATTATACGGGCGAACGAAGCCCCGTGAAATTGCTAGTTGTAAGATATTTCTTCTTTATTCTATTATTAATAAACACGATAACATTCCATACCTATAGGCACCCAAAATAACCGTATTTTGTTACTCTATACATTTGTATAATTAATATTAAGTATTTCCTTCCCTGTTTATTATTTTCCTCTTGCGCTACCTACCTATACACCTGCTGAGCGCCGACATTACCTTACGACGGCAAAATTGTATACATATTTAATTGTTTTACAAACTATTTACATACAACAAAATCAATTCGTTTCGCGTTGTCACACACGACATTAATTATGCACGATAACTTTTATTTTGTACAATATCAAATTATACTTCCGCGTGGAACAATCCACCCATTTATCGCATGCACGTGGCCAGAAACTAGATCTTTTCCTTCTTTAGTTTGCATAAACCAATTACGAGCGAGTCCCAGCGCCTCTTGTTTGTTCAATCACAATCTATTTGTTACATATAATTGTAATGTAACCATAAATGCAAGTGTCGTAATCAGGTCACGCTATGATTCGATTGTGTCTCCTGTTTCCTGGAAACGTGGCTCTGCTACTGTGAATTTATCACGACTAGTCAACGACTGTTGCATGGCAATTGGAAAAAAATGAATGTAATTAATATAATTGTCCACGATTATTTATAATTATTATAAATAAATTTATTTCAGACTGCTGTCGCTTAACGCCAGTGTTAGTAACAGAGTTGAGTTTACTTTAAATTTAAACATGCACACTAATTTGCGTACATAGAATCCACCTCCGAAACATGAGTGAGTCCCACCGATTAATAAAAAAATATATATATCATATTGAATGATTAAAAACAAAAATTGTGTTTGTTATAAAAACAGTTTACGAATAAAATGGAAAATTTGTATGGAAATACAATTCGAACGCATCTCCTGGCGGACTTACATAAGAAACTAGGTTTACAACTTCCAAACGCAAACATTTCTACAATCCCAATGGCAAGAGCCGAGGTATATTCATTTCTATTGCACAATCAGCATTTACTCCTTGCACAGATGAAACAAATCTTACTAGCCATCACAAGAATCGTCAATTCAACATGAAATGTGTCAACTTTTTATCGTTCAATACAGAATTTCTTCATAGCTCAACGTAGTATTTTGACATTGAACTGAATTAAAAATGTTATCAGAGGGCTCTGTACGTTTGTGAGTTGTGAAACTACACATCGCGACGTTTGGACAGTAGATATATAGAGGCTCATTAACATCTTTTCGTTTGGTTTTAATCATTATTTAATCGAATTTTAATGTGTCCTTAGCATCCAAATACGACGGCGACGTACGATTGTCTATTAACACAGTTAACAAGTTCCAATTTGATGAGACACTCGGCGCCTGATTCTTCTGTTTTACCGACGACATTTTAAATTTTGCTCCATTGAAGACTATACACAGATAATACTTTCAGACGACTTTTTAAATTTTGCTACATTACAACGAAGTAAGTTTCAGACTCTAACATTTTAAATCAAGGTCAAGGAACAAGCTACTCGGGAAATATTTATAAATATTAATAATACAGAGCGGCATCTTCTTACTTCAAACGGAGGTATTGTGTATTGGGGCAATAAAATGCGGAATGGTCTTTGTCAAATTGCTGCACAGCCCTTTCTTGTTCCCGCTCACGGTACAAATTACCGAAGGACGTTGGAACTGGGTCACTTCGGAAATAGTTTATTGTTATCGGCTAGTCTGCGCGCACGCAGCGCTCACACGCACGCCCGTGCCGCGTTCGATTTTCAAACGTTCACGCACACACGCACCCTTTAGTCAATTAGGGTTCATCCTTTCAGGCTCTCGGAAGTCCTTGCACTAGTTTACCTTTAGAAGCATACTATCATCATCGTTTATATTGATGGGAGCGGTTCCAAACGGCTTCCGCTTTCGTACAAAATTATCCAAAACATACTTTCCTAAGGTCGACGGGTCAATAATATTATGTCGACTCCTAAAGGCCAAACTATTAAGATTATTATATTTATACGCCAGTTACCCTTGCGTTTATTTTTTATATTTATTTATAAGTAAGCAATTCTAAGCTTTCGTAAGACCCTTCTCATCAATGATAATTAACTTATATTGAAATAAGACATAAATGTTAAGAAGCATTTATCGTAAATGTTTTATTATAGTGAAGATATATGTGATGCATCACTAAAATAACCCTTGGAGCCTTGACCACGCCAATAAATTAATTACTAGCTGGTCACGGTCGATAATAAAAAATCTCATTCACGCATTATCTTTGATTGTTCACAATTTTATAGTCAACACGATTACTGGCAAGTAGTAAAATAACTTAGACCTCAAGGCTTCCAAACAATAACCCACACATGGCCGCACTCCGCACACCGCTGCAATAAACAATCATGTTTTGTAGATAACGCCTAGACCTATCAATTTGGTCTAGTACATTCACAGGCATACAAATCTGCGCTCACATCCGGAGTAGGGCGTTCTGTGCGTGTTTGCGCACTCACACTCTCACAATTTCCCACAAACCCCCACTCTGCTGTGCACGCGCACACACAAGCTAACCCTAGAGTAGAGACATGTAGAGAGCGCTAAAACTGAGCAATCGTGAACGAAAGCGCACGCCTCGCGCCCAAGATGTATTTTTAGCGAAACGCCAGCGTACGGGTAGGTCAGTTACTGTTATGACTGAAAATCTGATAAGCGGACTGCCGTTCTATCGCAATAAAAGTTACGTAACACCTTTCATTACCCCTTATCTCTTCATTCATTACTTCTACGAATACGATTAGGTACCTACCTACTATTGTTTATGTATACGTGTCAACATTAACGCCTGATTTACACGTTTTTTTCAATCAAACATTATACTATATGGCAGAATGGTCTACTATCTTATACTATCTACAATCAGTTTCGTATGAAAGAAATCTTTTCAACGCGATTTCTGGTAAATAATTGCCCCCAACATCTCATTATTCGTCTCGTCTCATATCGGTTTAGTTATGTTTATTACTGCGCTTTAGTTTTACAATTCAATTTTTATGTATTTATTATTTTATTAGTACTTAGGTATCCACTTCATTCCTGCTTTTGGCTCTAGCATCATATTGCGTTCTTTAACAACAATGCATGGTGTTATTTGTACATTTATCCTGTACGTGGCGATAGAAAGTCAAACAATACAATAGCTGTACGGAATATTACCTACATTTTTATGAGTCAGTGTGCATTTTCAGTTTGACAAAGCATGATTCAATGTTCACTGGCACACATTTCAGTGAAAGATGTTACAGATTCATCATCATCATCGAATTTAGATATGATGTTATTCTTCAGCCTTTTGTGTCTGTCCTTTATTCCGCGTCATTTTCCTTTATTATATTATGGCCTTTTGTTTCTATTGAAGTGGTAATGTGTTGAACAGTAGGTAATCTTTACTCCTTTCATTGCCTGTTATATACCCTTTGGCGGTATTAAGTTATTGTACAAGGCTTGCTTGCTCTACATAAAAATCATTGTTTGCTTCGAAAGTAACGCCTACTATCTTCAACTTTAAACATTTTACAATCTTTAATATTACTTTACCGACTTTGCTTAGTGATGCTAATTTTATTTATAGTTGTCCTACAATTTATATTATTAATATTATCGCTTGTTCTAGTTTTCCATATTAAATTGTATTACTCTTCGTATTTATTTGTTTCCTCATGGTCTTTTCCTGTTCTATTAAAGCTAATAGGAATCACTTAGGTCTATGTTATATTTACCTTTGTTTATAAATATGTATTGGTAACTGTGGACAATTAATATTCATAATATAATATAAGCAAGTCACTACGGGGGTATATGCCGCATCAATTACTTATATCATTATCGCTCTCTGCATCTAGATACTCTTATAGTGGTCAGGAAGTTTTTGTGGCTGTCCTGAATTACGCTTTTGCATTATTGCGTAAATGTTCAACTGCACGCGCCTCTGCGAACATTCTTTGCGTAGTGTTTATTATATTATAATATCAGTGCTGACTCACTAGAGCCTTAAATGAGTTGTTATATTGAACCCGAGTTATGTCTTACGGGTTCATTGTAAGATTTTTGTTCATACGATCTTATACGAAGTATAAGTAGAACGATTAAGATTAATTCTTCCAATGAGGCGGCCTGATTCCAGGGTAAATTTCTTTAAAAAAATTGGATCAAGATTTTGGCTTGTGTTACAATATTTTCAGTTACACCGCTACATTTTCCGAGCATGCTCAATGTTTGCCGTGTCGTTGTGAAAGATGATGGTTATCTCAGTAGAATTGCGGCACAATTTCTTTAGCACACTTGTGTTGAGTAACCGTTACTCTCGGGGCGAGTGAAAATTATATACTTTAGACTTTTGAATGTTCCATCTTTTTATAATTCAGATTTTGTTGTACCTGTAGTGTCTGTCAGTGGAAATCATTCATTGATTTATAGTCTGAGTGTAAATGGGATCACACCGGTCCAGTGTACGGTGAGTTCGTTAGTTTGGGGCTTGGGCACATACAGTTTGTGTTTGTGTAGCGATACTAAATTCTTATTTATTTTATAGTTAAATCCAAAACTCCTGCCGCTTATCTTCAGCGGTAGCGAACATTATATGGTTTCGTTGATATTTGACTTCGTTGATAACTCCGAAATTGGGACAGAGATTGTATTGTGGTCGTTCTCAGCACATCTTATATATATTCTTGCTTAATCAGTGCTCACAAACTTTTCGCTATCAGCCCTTCGCGATAGAGATACAGTGGAAAAATATTATCAACAAAAAAAACGGTATGATATCGTAACACAAAAATAAACTATTAAAAGATTAATATAGTATTAAATAATTGAAAACTCCCAGTTTATATAAAATAGCAACAAATACCCTTAACAACAACAACTTTTTATTAAGTTCATATGCCATTAAGAAAACATTAAGTAGGTATATAAATGACTTTTAAAATTTTCTAAGTAGTTCCTCGCTAGATAATGGATTATTTCTAGAGTGGGGTTTTTATAGGTAAGTGTGATTCGGCTCCAACGAGACACGTCATGGTGTTAATGTTTTCCCCAGCATTGTTTATTAATTTTCACATACACGTAGTTATTTATTCTTAGAATTTGTGGAAAAATATGTTTGTTGTATACCCAGCCACAAGTGTAAACAGCCTTTGCACTTCTCTTCAAAATACTAGCGTTTAAAAAATATAAAAACAATAAAAAATATAATTTCAAAGACAGAAACAACTTTGGAACAAGAAAATAACAATTATAAAAAAGATATACCTGCATGACGATATACATAAAAGGAAATGACTGCGAGAATAACGAATAAATTCTTTCACACTTGAAGCTCACAAAAAAGGACGAACAAAAAACATGAAGGTTTTATTCAAAATTTTACAATTCAAAATCATCCGCAGAAAAACTTGCGCATCAAAATAAGGCGTGCAACGGAGGTTGCGACAGAGACGGAGAATAGAGCGGGATGTCTCAACTCAAAACGACTCCGAAATACATCACGTAACGGAACGGACGGAAAGCAAGGAAATCAAAACTGAGTCGCTACAACAGTTACGTGGTGGTATTACGTAAAGCCTTTCGCGTACTTTCTCTAGCAGCAAAATTTAGCGTTCGCCGTTATGCAACTTTACGAAATGGCAGTTGACTAAATTTCATCATTTCAACTATACTGAGAAGATCGCGGCTCATATATGGAAGCGAGCGACGCTCTGTGGCGAAATAAGAAATGTTGTTATGTTTTTTTACAAGGAAACGTGTTTTTAATAAATTCGAGATTAACTACAGTTTTTTTAACACTTAAGAAAACTATTACGTCAGTTTATTTTAATATCTATTGCGGTTTTTTATGGTTTATGATGGAACACTTCCTTTGCAGGTATACTTAAATGCACAGCAATATTTATAGCTCAGTCTATGTAAATAACAACTATTATGCAAAACAATCAATAACCTCTTAAGAGAAGTAAGTACTCGAGACCGGTATTCATTTTAATTATAATAACAACTTGAGTGGAAACAGGAAATTTTATATTAGAGAAAAAAAATCAAACACGCCAGTGAATTACCATAAATTCTTAGATAATAACAATATAGCTGGCAGCCTGTCGAGTATTGACATGAAAGATGCAAATGTGAGTTTTTACCTAAGACTTGAGTGAAGTAACTTTCTAAAAACTGCTCGAGTGACCTTGAAATAAAGCGCTGTTACAAAACCGCGGCCGCTCGCCGGCGCTTGCTCCCCCCTCCTCAACATCGTACCCGCGGATCTACGCACGTCCCACTAGCACACGCGCACGCGCAGCGCGCCTGTGTGCGCGCACGTAAACAAGCACGCACCCCCACACATACATGACTAAACAAACACAAACGACACGTGCGACTCTTGTGTGCGGTCAATCGAATGTATAGAAAGGAGCGGTGAAAAATCTAGTCCGATCACAACCTTTCAAAGCTCCAAAGATTGTCATAAGTATCATTATTCGCACACGTGACATTAGAAAGAACTTCAAACGGCGGAGTGATTAATTGACTGATTCACTAGATCACTAGATCTATCTATTGTGCAGTCTCTTTGCGTCACAACGCTCCATGGAATAACCAGAGAAAATAAATTGGCTTTTTTCACCGCAATCAATTCTCAAAGGCCATAAGATTTTTCCATTCATACATTTATGCATTCGCGGCACGCTAACCAAACACACCTTAAAATTCTGACAGTTTTGAAATCATCGAATTCCAAATATGTGAAATCCTTGAACATGAATGTGGGTCATGATCAGGTTCCAATATGTGTCTCGTAGTAGCCATTAGCATAGAGTTCCGAGGCGCGCGCAGCGATACGTTGCGCAATACTGTTGACTTTCATCCTGAAGGTCAAGTGCCATCCTATTTCAAAACGGACCTTGGTCAAGTCTGGTTTACCTCGGACCGCGCACAGAACAGTCGAGTAAACGGAAGAGATCGGTGCTAATAGATATAAATCAAACAAAGAAGACGTCACTATGTCAGTTGCAGCTTTTAAAAATAATTGCTTGTAAATAAGAAAGATCAATCGCAGGAACACATCAAACAATTGAATGTAAAGGTAGATAAGCATCAATTAAATAGGAGTTGTTTAAGATATAAACTTACATTCGGTTTGTTACAACGCACCCACAGATGCGAAGGTCAACTAATTTCGCGGCGTGAGAACGCCTCTATGTAGACGATTTAATTCATCATAATTTGCTGTAATAACACTAGAGATATTCAAATGACTGCCGACAATCAAATCCGACCTTTTCTTAGACACGTTCTTTATAAATAGTCATCTAACTACCGCAGTGATCGCAAAATGTCGAACACGAACTCGATTTGTTTTCGAACTAAAACCGTTGCGAAAATGCAGAAATACGCCAGAGGCGTCGTGTTGATAACATTGGCAGCGGAGCCGTTAACTCAGGAACCAAGGAAATCTTCATCTGTTTCGATGGGTGTCAAAGTTTCGCAATGGCATTCCGAAACGGCTGACGTTACATTTGTAATAAGTCTGTGTACGTTAGAGTAGTTTGCAGTAACAGTTAACAAGTATCTGGCACAAGGGATCGATCGTCAATCAAACGCAAGGTGAGAGTGTAACTGCGTAGCTATTTTAGCATCATCGAAGGTAAGACTCATTCGCGCTTTCGGCCCAAGACTCTCTCGTACAAGGGTACGATGGCATTTATAAATAAATGCGCCAATCAGTTGCCAACAACGGCAATTATAATATTTAGATATTGATTAGCCCCACTCAGCACCGTGGACTTCAAGTACGTTTCAAACAGCAAATCTGTGTAGATATCAAATACAACTAATGTAAAAAAGTACTACAAAGTGTATGCTAAAATAAAACAAAATCGAATACTATAACTACCAAAAAATACATTGTTGTATACCTATTAATACTATTGAAGTGATGAATGAAACAGATAAATAAGAATAAATATTTTTAATGATAAAGTAATACGTAAAGCGGATCAAATTTATCACACTAATTATCATACTGGCAATGATCTCATTTGACTCAGGTCGACACTGATTAAAGCAAATAATTTGGATAGTTCCTTGTTTGTACAACGTAAAAGAAAATTAAAGCTTATCAATTCTCAGACAATAACTATCGCATATATCGTCAGGAGAGTAACGTCTGATACTACTACTACTGATACTAATACTTCTCTATGGATAAAACATCTGTGGGAATTCGATGAGCCGTGAGAAGCGAGAATTGTGATTGGGTGCGGAAGGCAGAACTGACCGTGGCTCTTATGAATGAACTGGCGTTTGTTGTGGACTCGCCATTACATAATGGATGTATGTGGTGCTAGCGCAGTCGATGCTGGTAATAAACATCTCGTCCGAAGGCCAGCCAGCACAAAGCGAGTGCGGCGTATCGTTCGCCACGCGCGCCCCGCGGTTTCCTGTTTGACGACTATACTCACATTACTATCGCTTTCTGTCATACTCTGTGCGGCTGTTAGATGCTTGTAAAGGGGTCTGGCCTGTTGCTAAGTACCTTTGAACATTTTGTCATTGAGCCAATGTACTACCGGCATTATTATTACGACTTCCCAATCTCACAACCAACTCTTCCTTATTATTATATTATTCAAATCGCTCGTTTTATGTTATATTATCGTTGTGAGTCCATCTAGCGTGTTTAACGTTGTACGATTTTGTATTTTCCAACAGACTAATGTGAAGTGATGGCGGGGTTGGTGACTGAGGCAAAAGATTGGCGTTCATTTAACTGATCATTTCAGTTGTACAAGTAGAGCAGAAAACCGTTCACGAGAATGTAAATGCAGCTTATGAGATTTTCTGCAATTGTGATCAACCGGGCCATATGACGGCGTCGATCCGCTATGTCCATCGGATTGTATCGAAGCATGATAAAATCTAGCCTGGATGCACGGACAGTATAATTACTAGCCACATTCTCAATGCACAGATTTATTGCTTTGTTTTCCAACGTGAATGCGTTGTACCAATGACTGTTATAACAATAATTCATTCTCTTACAAATGTCTTAATTTGCATTAAAATCATAATTTGCATTTAATTTAAATATCGCCTATTTCTTTTAGTATTTCGCTCTTTCCATATTTTAAAAAGTTTAAAATTTGCATCAAAATTCGAAAATTGTGTAATTACGTAAGTTGTCCTTTGTATGTCATTATTAACTTGCTGTGGGTTTTTTGTTTGCTCTCTATTGATTTTCAAATTATATTACCACAACAGTGGCTTACTATTGTTGAGTAATATTTAATTAACAATTACGTTGAAATTTTTATGAGATGATTTCTTTTGTCAGAACGCAATTCGATAGACCTCTTAAGTATGACGGCATTGATGACGTTCGTACCGTCTCGTCGCAACTATGATTTATTTATTCGAATCTCATTTACAAGCATAACAAAGATTTTTCATTGTAAAATTTCAATAATCATTATCAACATCGAACTAGGCATGAATAATCTGTTCAATATTTGCTCTATAGTGAAAGCAGGCACACCTAATGTAACATCGTCATCGAGAAAGCATGCTGTCACTGTCATTTTAATTTTTAAAATCTGTGGTGTGAGTGAGACGCCTGATGATTACGTTACCGAGAAGCTACATGAAAAGGTCCCACTGTTAACTGTGACTGTGCGACATTCGTTTTTTAACATTTGAATTTAGTATGTTAATAATGGATAATAGAGAAGTGAGCAACATATATTTACCTATACCTAATTTCAGGTTGTCTACTTTCATTAAGCTGTGTCCAATAGGTGTTTAGAACATCGCAGTGCTTAGTGCTAACCTGTGCACACACATTCGGGTAAAATTTGTTAAAATGTATTTCTGGACTTCTCAATAAATTTTAAACCATTTACGCATGTTTCGCTTTTGTGAAGGCAAACAGTACCAACGCCGTTTGCCTAAATTTAAATTAACAAAAGTCCTTGAGTAACACACATTCTAATTCAAATATTATTAAATAAACATTATTCATATTTGAAAGGGATTTCAATTAATATCCATTTGACAAATACAATTTGTAACACACAGCGCGATAATACAATGAAATCCATTATGAAATGATAATTATTATTTACATATGACACTGTATCTTCTTATATACCATAAGAAGCCTCATAATAATTACCAAAAGCGGTCGGATGCTAAGGAGAATTTGGTGGATCAAGTTATTATGAAATAATAAAATGTTGATGAAACAACTTTTGTCATTCAATTTATAATAAACAAGTAAGCGTTAAATTCAAGTCGTTATTTGCAATATTTGATATTAATACATTCAAAATTTCATCAGAACGTTAAATAACCGTGAAAGATTTCATCTTTTGGCCTACTCTGCTCTTATTAATTGTGTTTTCCCATTCCGCTTCGTACAGTCGTGAGGTCACTTTGATAAGTTTACAATACCTACGTAAATTAACAAGATTTGGCATAGCGCATTTTCGTAACTTTCAATTATTTGCCAATGCAGGGGGAAAGTGGGAACTTTTTTCTCAATACTACGCTCCAGTAGTCCAAAAGTGGCTGCCTTGTACAATTTCTAGGCTTGCGACATTGACGATACGATGTTTCGTAAATTATTTATTCGCCGGGTTATAGACACCAATGTAATGCTTAATTGGTTGCCATCGTCCGATTTGGTTTCACTAATTATGGTTTTTCGTTATCGAAAGCGTCTGTTGTCCTTACTAATTTTACCGTCGTCATTTTCATCTTATCGTTACAGTGTGAAAGTGTTATTATTTTATTTTCTTAGATAATATCATCAAATCTGACATAGGTAAAAATATTTTAAATATCAGTTCTATTGATATAATAATGACGTTATTTACGTAAATGATGTTTTCTTCGTCTATTTTAATGTAATGATGATACACATTGAATGTATTTCCATCGCTTAGATTTGAAATCATCGTTGTCTTCAGTTAATCTTTACCAATGAAATGTAAAAGTAGTTCGTAGATGATTCGAAAAAGAAATTCATTTTTTGCGTCTACTCAAGGATGAATGGTTGTATCCAAACTTTGTTATCAGTAGTCATCGTATATTGTTTGTTTTTCTTCAATGTCATTTCTACTTCCTCAATGGACATTATCAGAACGTTGTATAATTTATCCAATTAAAATACTTCTTATTTGTTGGTGTTCATATAACTTATCGAGAAACGGTCGCTATAAAAACACGACGTTGCTTTTTTAAATCAACAACACCTTATTATGAGTTACAATTTATGTCTTACTATTCTTCCATTTACAGCTTTAAGACTATCATGAGAACCATTAAAAAGCCTAGAATCTAGAATAGCTAAGGTATCGAGAAAACGATAGTAATGTCGACTGACATTCTAGGCCGGTACGTACTTAATTAGTGCAGGCAGAAATATGTAAGTTAGTCGAGCATATTTCTTTTATGAACCAACCTTGATTCTCGGACTGATTGAGATATTTTATACTTGTTGCGTTGTACACAACTGTTTGTTATTATTCATCCGTCCTGAGTGTTCTATTGTGATTTAATTAGTTATATTCGTATCTTTTATCTAACACTGATATTTTCAATTTTTCGCGACTAAATAAAATAGGTTCGTGCTTACTGGAACGTACGTACTGGAACTTCTGCCCTTTGGTCAATTAATATCACTTTCAAAAATGTTGATCGTAAATCATTTATACAATATACGTACTTACTTATTTCTTTTTATTATCCGAGTTACCTTCATCTACTCCCAATTTAGTAAGTACGGGCAGTGATTGTGTTTATTATTTAAATATCCGGAATTATGTTTACTGAAAAGTCTGGTGAAAGTGAGTGTACTCAATGAAGGTCGGTTATAACAGGCCATGCAAATATAAAAAGCCTGACTTTATCATACAATTTCGCGCGCCGCATATTTATATTTATTTGCATGCAACGTAGCGCCATCTCTTAGCAATTTTAAGAACCTACCAATGCTGCCATCTAGTGCAGTAATAGCATACTATTTATAGAAAGTAAAAGTCGCGTGCTCTTATAGATTATGACTAGATGGCAATATTTTGTATCATTTAGCGATACAAATTATACCAAATTGTTCAATACATTTGCATGCATTTTAAAATCTGTCATTAGTTTAATTTTATGTCTTTCTTGCGAAACATTCTTACCTTGATTTGCTGATAAATCTTGTTTTTAAGAACAAAGGTAGGTAACAATGCGAAAATGTTTGCTTGTAAAACCGTTGGTAGGTAATGATCCCTATCTCAGCTAAAGAACTGCTAACATACGTACTACCTTTAAAAATATTTTATAGACATTACAACCTGCAAAAAGTTAGGGTTGTCAATGGAAAATGTCAAATCAATATTGTACCAAAAACTTAATAACAAACATAACACAGACCGTTACAAATAAAAAAAATATGATCTCACTAACCAAAGTTATACCTAACTATAACTTCGGAGTGTAGAGAGTATAAAACCATTTTGATTAAAAAAAAAATATGTTGTCTCAAAAATATATCCTTGCCTTTTAAATTATAATTCTAAACACACGCCGAAAACTCATCATCACTATTTGACATTGAATTAGGAATCAAATCAATTTAAATGATGGCCTGATACATAGTAATCGGATATAATTGAGAAACATCGCTAAATATTGCGCCCAGATCAAAATATATTCACCACAATACCTACATCATTATTAACAAAACATTTAAATTTATTATTTTCAGTATCGAAAGTAATTTTATATCAGTCTTAATTAAGCAAAATTAGTTTTTATGAGAACCGAGTCGTTTCAATAGAACGCATGTAAGACAGCTCAGTTTTCTCAAAGAGAAGCCTTGAAAGTTCATCACCGAGGCAGCCCTGAGAATTTAATTTGATGCAAAACATGGGAACTGCATCGTTTCGAGTGGCTACACACGGACAATGGCGGGTGAGCCTGATGCGCGCCACTGGTTTCAATCCTGAAAATACAGCACTATAGAGCTGAATGTAGACCCTCCCACTGTTCACGCCCAAGGATTGTGGCAACCCAACGCCTCTATACCACCATTAGCGCAAAATAACGACAAAACTCTTTGACATATCGGTAAAAACTTATTTTACACAAAGTTTTTACTCCTGATCAAAGTTTATCTTAAAATATTCCACAATTAAATGATTCGTTAACTTATGAAAAGATCCCAAATCTGCACATGATTCAATGTCATGTTTAACTTTAACCAACACTCGTCATTAACTGTTTCATTTCAAACGTTTTGTAACTATAGTGTTCTCTTTAAACTCGTTTATTTAATCGGTCTCATCTGAAACTCTAATATTAACCATTCATATAACATCTTCAACATCTGTTACTTTTACTAACGTCTTAACCTTCGATTCGTTTCACATTAACAACTAAAATGTCTAAGCGTACTTGGTAACCGAACACAATATCATTTTTATATTCATCATTACGTCATGTAATAAACATTTGGTAGAATTAATTATTCGGCCTTCAATTAGAGCCTTATTTAATACGGATTCGGTCCACATTCATGGCCTAAGGAAACTCTGGCATCACGTTCATCAACATAATACAATCTTATTTTTGTTCACATAATAATATATTAGATATATCAAATCTCATACCATTGCATACGTACAGTCGCGGACTTTAATTTGGGACCCATGTAAGGTTGATAAGCAGCAAACGTATACCATAAGAGGTAATATTTTGATAGACTAAACATTATAAGTGTCACTGCAAATATTAAGGATATGGGTCCCATGTAAATCTTTGCAACCTGTGCAGATATTATTTAGAATATTCAGGTAATGCTCGCTATTTAGTCTTGGTCTATCAAATAATTACTTTACTCTCAAATTTAATTTAGAAACCTAAGTAAATGAGGAATAAAAAAATTCCTAAAACAACAGCTTCAAACAAAAGCGTCACAACATCGTGACGGAGGGAGCGATTGTGATATGAGTACCTACACATGTTTGACGACCCCTTATTGCACTTATGTGTAGGTATCTACACAATTAAATGTGACTTTAAATAGAAACAGTGCAAGAATAGTGAAGCAGTCGACAACAATAATGAGCACCGCACCGCCGCTGGTGACCCCGCAGTTGCTAAATGCCGACACAATGCTAAAGAAGCGTCTGTTGATCGCCTTTTAAACGATCTTGCGCTTCTAACGCAACGCTAATAGCACGTTGCGATGCTTTATCGGGCCAAGGTCCTATTGCAACAGGCTTTCTAGCACCTGCGACTAGGACTTCTGTTGCTACTTTTGGCGGCCCAAGAACACGTCAGCTGTTCGCGTTCATTTAAATTCTTCTCACCTTTTAACCTTTTTAATTTGGTTGAGAAACTAGAATTGTTCGGATAAGTGCTATTGTGTCCTCTCGTCAGTTCATATTGTGTTGGTAAACGTCGTATTGTACTGGTCGATTACTTTGCTATCGAATCGTTTGTTATCGTAACAGTCGGCTGGCTGCAGCCTTGTCTTCCTTTATACCGCCGATTTTCAGTCTGGCATAGAACAAGGTTAATGAACCAAGATTATGGTGCGCGTCAGTTTCGATGATTTCACTTGTTTACGTGTTTCATTATACAATGAATCTTACAACGAAACAATCATTGAACTCATCTTCCAATTAAATAAAATTATTCATGGAAACATACAGACCAAGGGAACAGATGATTTTGTGAATCGATTCTTTTGATTTGAATTTTTTTGTCTTAATGAATATTGGGTTAATTTCTACACTTCCTTGAGACTGTGGCTAACGACAATAACTTTAAGATTTTACGATTTCAAAGCCTCACACGTTTGTTAAGCACAATAGGTTTATTTGTTACGGCTTAGATTTCACACAATTGTAAAAACTAGGAGCAAAATGATGACGGAGATATTTTTTATGATTTAGTATAAGATGCCGGCTATGGCGACGTTGAATAAAATATTTTTTTGCAAGCATATTATTTTTAGAACACAATCAAATAATTTACTTCTATAACAGACAAATAATTTAAAACGAATATTTAGGTATACATTTTACTATTTCAAATATATTTTTATGGTCTACAAGCCCGGCTGTTACCAAATGAGTTGGAGAATATATGGCCTAATCCCCGACGCCCGTGCCCAGCAGTGGGACATTAAAAAGGGCTGGTATTATTATTATTATATTGATAATATGTATTATGTAGATCAATATAAGCTGTTCCAGTGACATCGGAGACATTAAATTCAAGCACATAAAAGTTGAAATTAATTTTGAATTAAGGTTTTTGATAACGATGGTTTTACTCATCTCCTGTTTCATTGTTCCCAGTGCTGGAATGATGGGCGAGGGCCTGTTGACCCTGACTTACGGCAAGCACCACGCCTGCATCCTGAACGAGGTGGGGGCGGCGTGGCGCGGCTCCAGGTACTCCGACCTGGTGCTCGTCTGCGACGACGCCGTGCCGCTGGCGGCCCACAGGATCGTCATGGCAGCTGCGAGCCCGCTCATCAGGTAAAGGATGGTGACTTAAGTTACATTATGTGTATATATATGTTATATTGTGACGCCCTGATTAGCGCAGTTGGTGGTGAGCCTGCTTTCTGTGCCGAGGACCCTGGTCTTGAATCCTGATAGGGACAAATTTTGTGGGATAAGCACGAGATGATCATGGATGTTTAATATCTATTATATACTGGGTCCCCCCAGTCCATTGTACCGTACCCCGTACCCATAATACGTGCGTTGCTTAGTGTGGGACCGTATAATTAATGTGTTCGTCTGGCCATATTATTAATATTATATTAATAATCTATTGTAATCAGAATCATATAAATGCATTCTCGCAAGACCATGACTACCTCAGGATATACTAAATCCTGAACCTGTGCTTCTACATTTTCTTCCCAATAAAATAACAATCGTGACTTATTGGGGGCTATTTTTTTTTAATTAACGTGTCTAAATTTTTAGTACACAATATGATAACAAATCCGCTAAAGAAACGCAAGTTCAATGCTTAGCATACCCTTTTTTAGTCACGCTGTATACTTTAATCAGATACAGAAATAATAATGTGTTTTTATCGTTGCAGAAAAATCCTAGAAGACACACCATCCATGGAGAACCCGGTCACAATTCATATGTCGGGTATCAATAGCACCCTTATGAGGCACCTTCTCGTATTCCTGTACAACGGCCAAGCATACATTGAGGTAAGCATCCAAACATTAAGTTTATTCGCTAAGCTTTGTAATATGCAAAATTACTCATATATAATACAAAAAAAATAATAAATGTTAGTATCGTAAATATATCGCAAATATATGAGCTTTCATATTTAAACATTTCATAATATTCATTATGTTTTACAGTCTGGTGAAATCGATGATATGCAAGAGCTGTTTGAACTGTTGGAAATCAAATCAGACGTATGGAAATCGACAAAGGAACGCCAGCAAGCCCTCCAAGAAAGGAACAGGTCGTGCGAGCGACTGAAGGCCAAGAACCTCAAAACAGACATTAACAGCAATGAGAGCAGTAAACATGATGCACCCTCGGGTTCATCGCACTCGGAAAGTGAGCGGGTTACGCCAAGTGCAGGGTACAGCAAAGACAAAGGCGATGAAAGTTTGAGTATAAAGAAAGAAAGCATGTCAACTAGCAGTAATGATGAGCGGGACGAGGAAGAGCAAGAAGGAGAAAACCGGGACAAAGATTGTAGTGGTCGGTTGATGGCACGGCGAAGAAGCTCATCCAACCCTGTAAACCTATCCCTTGCTAGAAATTCAGAGAACACGGCCAGTGAACACGATGACTCACAAGAGGTCGATATAGAAACAGTTGCGGCAAAGGTAAATATAATAAGATCTAACATCTCTACTGCATAGATTATATTCACAAATACATTTACTTACATAATTTTATTTAACGTTTCAGAATATTTCAAGGAGAAGATCAACGTCATCGAGCCAGGAAGAACAACCACAAGGAACGGTGTACCGGCGACAACTCCTAACAGATCGATTAGGTCGTGGTATCGAACGAGCTAAAAGGAAATCTCATTACTTAGAACCACCAGAACTAGACTTACGGACTGTCAAATTAGAGGACTTTGCGCATCTGAAACCGCCCGATCAAGAGCTGATATCGCTTGTTCAGACCTCGCCAGAAAATTACGTGGTTACGCCCCATAGAAAAAGAAGACCCGGCTTTCACAATTCACCCTCTCAAAACCCTCCTTTTGTATCATTCGCACCAAGTTACTTAGAAGAAATGGCCCATTTACGGTATTCACAAGGACCGGGAAGTGCGGCTGCGGTCGCCGCTGCTAGTGCTCGTCTTGGTGTATTACACCCACTAAGTGCGTCAGCGCCGCCGTACTTACCCGAAAGGAGTGTGACCCCTCCAACAGCAACGCACGATGACGCTCTGAAGTACAGACCTCCTAGTGCAGGATCATGGGGACCGTGGCTGTGCCAGCCCCAAATGGGCGGAGACGAAGCGCCCGCGACGGAACACGACCAGGGATCAAGCAAACAGGCACCCGTGAGAGAGTACCGTTGTGAGTATTGCGGTAAACAATTTGGTATGTCGTGGAATCTCAAGACTCACCTTCGAGTGCACACCGGTGAGAAACCATTCGCTTGTCGACTCTGCGTTGCTATGTTCAAACAAAAGGCGCATTTGCTAAAACATTTGTGTTCGGTGCATCGCAACGTGATATCTTCAAGCGAGAACGACGGGAGAACCAACACGCCCGGCCGGTTTAACTGCTGTTTCTGTCAGCTCACATTCGAGGCGTTGCCGGAACTCATCAGACATCTGTCAGGGCCACATAACAGTCTGCTTCTCAGTAAAAACTTGCACGAATGACGCTCGCCCACGTGACGCGAGCGAACGCGTGACATTGGACTTTGAAAACTTCATCTCTCACTTCGAGAGCTCAATTGTGATATGTGTTTAAGAAGGATGTAATGTTAAGTGCTTAGTTTTAAGCAATGGGATATCGCAGAGCGATACTCATAATACGGCATTCGCAGGAGGTAACTGCGGGTGTGATGTTGATGACTAATTAAAATCACATGTTTGCCGAATGGGTCCAAATTGTTATAATTTGTTTAAGAATTATAATCCAGGACCAACACCTTCCATGATAGTATTTATTTGAAAGATGTATTTCATTAGGGTAAATATATAAAAGCCACCGACACATTAATTCCTTAAGCATAGACAATAGACATGATTGTCAACGAAAAGTTGCGAAGTATGTAAAGCCTAACTAAAGCAAAGACGTCTCATAAACTACCTCCTAATTTAAATCAGTATCTTGATGAAGCTGTGACGTTAAAATGGGTTCTAGTGTTGACTGTTTACTACCAAAACGTATATGGTCATTACTCTAGTCAGAATTGGAACTAAGGTTTAGGACGTAAGTTCTAGTATTGTTGTTTTAATTGGTGTCAATAGTTGCTCCATTTGTGACTTGGTGCTCTTGTAAAATATCAATATAAAATATCAAAATCGATTAGTAAAAAGAATGCAATGTTACCAGATCCCCTACTTTGTTCCAATGAGTAGTCTGACTTGACATTTCGCAGCTTTTTCACGACATTTACAATCTCAATATTAGGTTTTATCATTTTATGTAACTTCTATTAAAAAAAAATGTGTTCGTTATAATATTATTTTTGTAGTTTGCCAATTTGATCCTTCCATTCGTTCATGCCGATTATTTGCAATGTGGATTTGCACCAAAGATTTATAAAGCATTGAAGATATTTTGGTGTACAATTAAGATAAATTAACGGGACCTGAAATGAATTTGATTTTGTTAAACTTAAAGTGTGTAGGTACCAATTTAATAATCTCGTCTATAGTTACTAACCTTGAACTTTCTACAACTGATTCAATAATTCCACTATAAACTCTACGAGCCTTGAATATCTTCTTATTTTTTTGAATTAATTTACTACTTTAGTTTTAATGCGAAACTTACCAGGCATTATTTTCAAATGGATATTATTATAAACTAGTGCATAGCATTATTAAAAATCTTCGAAACTTATTTTCGGTGACGCTTTTTGTCGTACACTATTATTGTGGCCAGTTATATTAAAGCTATTGATATAGTGAAGGCTGGATGTTCAATTTTAATTAAGGCATATACTTTACAAAGTACACAAAAAATAACGGTTTGATACCAAAAACTGGCCTTCAATATTTTCAATTGCAATATACCGATTTTATGTAATTTATTTCTTGTTTGGAGGATATTATATCCCTAATACTCATTCTGTACAATGTATCAGTTTAAGGTAGGTAAATTTCATTTGGAATTCCAATTTTAATATTTTCGGATACCTACTTTGCCAACGCAACTTGTATTGTTATTGTTGCGTACTTGGATATAACTAAAGTTACCAACGAGTTGTTCAAAACGTGGAATTGTTTTGTTGCTTTATTGTCCTTTTCGATCGTTACCTATTTTACCTGATTTTTGTTTTTTATTTGTGTTTATGCCGTCGCTTATTGACGTCAAGTAATTGGGGAACAATTTAATAATAAGGATTGTGATTGTGATCGAAGTATCGTTAGGTTTATTCTATGTGATAATTGTCTGTTCTTCTTAAGTGGGCACGTTGAGAACGCTGTCTTCCAATGCGTTTTCCATTTTTCCAATATTTGGTGTCGGAATACACGAATAAATTATGAACTAAACATTATTTGGACAGCCAATGTATACGTATTTTATGAGGTTTCGCAAAGTGATTCTTTGCTATCAGATACTCATTGATGTAATTGAGTGCTTCAAAAATATTTTCGTGTATTCCAGTACTCTATAGTGTAAATAAAAATAGAATTAAGTCAACGATGCATGACAAAAAATATCGTCCACAAAAACCGCTGCCTTATACGTAAAGTCGAACAAATTGTATTTTTTAATGTTTTTATCGATACCCACTTGTAGTGTAGATCGTTGTGATATTCCGGCTGAAGTCGGTATTGCCTTAAAATACTGAATATCAATGCAAGTAGGTAACTTATAGATACGTAAATAATCTTCTTGGTATTTTTATTACTGATTACCGTGTAATTAGTATGTCAGAGCCGTACAATGCTAACCCCAGTTGATGTGACATACTTAGTAATTAAATATTTGAGTTCAGTTTTACATTCGTGAAATTAGTATAATGGTCGATCAAGTTTAATGTGACATTCAGTTAAGTAGGTACCTACTTATTAAAAATGTTATATCTTGTTGTTCTAAAAGACTAATTTTATTGTTACAACATCAATAAAAACAATGGTAATTAGCTTTGAAAATATCTAAGAAATTCCAAAAACGTTAATTCGAAATATTAATTTGTAAAGAACGTGACGTGGTTTAAAAGAAAAAAATATTGTAAATATTAATTAGTTGTAAGTTTTAATGATGGTAAATAAAGCTTAACTTAATCTTGTTGAACTTGAATATTGATTTTTTTTCTCTGTTAATTGTAAATTAAAAAAGTATCTCATAAGTTTTCACATACTTGTACAATTTCATTGTAGATATTGTTTAGAAAATAACATTCTGTAAAAATGTGTTCTTACCGTAGTAAATTAAATAACGAAAATATTTTAGTTACACAATCTACTGTTTACTTTATTCTATTTCACATAACCTATACCTATCGCCATAAGTACGTCTTAAGATTTATTCATTGATTAGTTTTCAGCACCTCAGTTATCATTATTATGAGCTGTGTTGTTACAGTATTTAGGTACAATCATTTTTTACAAATTATAAATTGGTAGTTACCCTTAATTTGTCAACTAACTAGAACTTCTTCAGATTTACATCTTATTTTGTTTCCTCTCAGAACTGGTTTCCTTCGTTGAATAATTACCTATGCCTTGAACATAATATTAGTCCTAGTTCCCAGTAGACACACCTTAAGCCTAAGAATGCGTAACAAAATATGGTATTTGAAGGTAAAAAAAATATTAAATAACCGTTTTTCGGTATCAAATTCGGAAATTACGTTAGATTTGTACCTAGCCAAAGATGGCACTACTACTGTCTTAAAATTGAATTAATTCAATGCATGTTGTGGGTAACTACTTAAAATTGTCATTTAAGTATTTATTTCTGTCGGACTTTATAATGTTGGTGATCACAACAATATAATAACGTTGTGATTGTCTTCAATAAAACAATCCTAGAAATTTGCAATCACTTTATGCAAATAAAAATTTACGCAATTAACCACGTTGTCATTTTGTACTTTTGAATTTACGTACCTAATGGCTCAGATCTCAGTATTTTCGGACTTCAGGTCGGCCCCAGCCTATGTAGCTAAAATAATTTTCAAAACTAACGTAACTACAAAGTCGTCCAAGATTTGTGTACATAGACGATTTAATTTACCTCGCCTTGAAAAAAAAATACTGACGATAATTAAGGGGTACACTAGATATTACTAGGGAAAGCATTTCATTGGTCCAACGTAAATCGTATTACGTGATGGTCATGCGTAGTCAAGCGAAGCCTCACGAGTACGTTATTCAGCAGAGAAGCATCGCAAGTTGTGGCCTAACTACTGAACAGGTAAGTTGTAGAAACTGTTATTTGTATTGTTAGACATTTTAGGTAAAATTAATTTTCCGAATATTACTTACCTGATGGGTAAAGTTCGCCAACCCACACTGGGCCAGCCGATTGAATTATGGGCCAATTTCTTTCCTACTTACGACACCAATAAAGAGGCTGGAATTGGTACTGTCCCGGTACAACACACCTGGAAAACTATATTTTATAAATATGCATCAGGTTTGACGCTTATACAATCAGGTGAATAAAATGCTGATAGAACACTTGTGTATCATCTATATTTACTTGTTAGAATATTCTGTCCACCAATCAGGCATCCAATTCCTAGGTACACAAATGCCATAGCATAAACTGAGTATGAACATTAAAATAGTATTGAAAGCTAGATATAGAGCTGGTTCCTAACCAGAATGTTATGAGGCCATAAAGTGTTGTATCTAAGTGTGTGTTTAAATGAATCCTGTTTAAAAGTTACAGCCGAAGAATTTCAATAAAATTATTGAATATTAAATTATTTAAAGTTAATATATACTATATAAAAAGAAGATAGAAAAAAGCATGCCAGTGTCGAGGACATCTTTAAGCCTATGATCATTAGTATTGACTCGGGGTTTTGCTACAACAATTCTCACCACCAACGGAACCCTACAAAACTAGCCAGGCAAGCCATTTAGTTTAACAGGGCCAGATAAAAATAGATAGGAGAAGATAGAAAATAAAAAAAACTACGTCTGTAGCGCAGAACCGGTAATAAGGCAGATGGACACAACTTTTTGCGCCACCGCAATGGTCTGGGAACATTCCTGTTGCATCTTGGTTAATCAGCATGAGTGGGATAATTTTAACACAACTAGTCTGTATGGCAATGGAGAAATAGCTGTATTTGGTAACTAGTCGGCTTATTGTAGGTAATAATGATTAAAAGTTTGATTTTTATTTATATAGTAAAGATCACACAGGCATCAATATTATAAATCCGTTTACCGTCTATGGGTACCTTATAATTTTAACAGGTCTACAGGTCTACAAACCCTCATTATGGTCGTGTGGGTGGTCTACTGGGCACAGTGTAGCCACGCCAACGTGAGCACTGGGAGTGTGTTGGGGGTTAAGACACTTGCTCACTAGAGCTAGAGACCCTCATAAGGTTGCTCTTGACTGCACCGGTGTGTTGTTTCCTGGTGATTCTAGAAAGAACTCAATTTATTACTATTTCTACTTATATAAGTAATCCCTTAAAAAAAATTGCCGCCACAATTGTTTATTCTTACTCTTACAAATTGTAAAGTACTGAACATGCGGCCACACTTGGTGCAGCACACAAAAGTAAACAGAACCACCCCATTAGCGCACACACGCACAACAAACACACACCTAACAAGGATCGCTGCGAAATTCATTACGGCGAGCAATGACTGTAATAAATCTACCTTGAAGAAAGGAGCCCAAACTTTACACCCCTTGAGAGAGCGAGTATATCTCTCGAAAGGAGTCACATCTACAAGACTTTGGTCCTGAAAAATTGTAACCTAAAACACCCAAAAAACTAAGTCCACGCGTAGGTACTAGATTAAGTTGCGGGCACTGCTATTTATGACTAGGTATATCTAGTAATTTCTACGCAGGCTCAGTAGCAATAGTTTCTCCCACATTCGGCAAGATTTGACTCGTGAAAACGGTCGGTCCTTTGCCGGGTGCATAAAATTGTAAAAACAAAATATCAGAACCTAAATTCTAGGACTGCAACCCAACATTGAGAAACGTTTCCTTTGAGCTTACTAGATAAGGCGTCCTATTAGATGCGTTTTCAAGTTTCAGACCGGTTCCAGGGTACAACGAGCTTGGTATATAAACGTACGTCGGGACCTCTGACGGCATTCCCTTGTTGGCTCTTCTGGACTTCTCATCTCCGGACCTTCGAAATTCAAGATGTGGCGGCTTCTAGGTCTGGGTCTTGTTGCGATTGCGGCCGCGCAGATACCCTCCCTTGGGTGGTGTCCTGATTATCAGGTATGATTATTAATATTTTTTTAACTTTAATTTGCATTTGTTTAATAAAGATAAAGATAAAGATAGTTTATTTGTGAACATAGGTAAAAGGGTGGTAGTACATAGAGTTAATGTTCGCTATGATCTGCCAATTATTGGCGTACAAATATTAGTGACATAGTGTTACAAAAAAAATATAAATGAAGATAGGTATTAGTATTAGTTTACAATATTAGTCTAGATAAATTATTTTAATTAGAATTGTATTAATTAAGATGTCATTACAAGTAATAATTAAATTTTATCATTAAGGAAATCTTGTACAGAATAGTAAGATTTTTCAATTAAGAATGTCGATAGCTTTCTTTTAAAATCGTTAATACATTCCACAGTTCTAATATATTTTGGCAATTGGTTGTATATTTTCGGAGCCATTGTGAATATACTTCTACTGTGTAATGTTGTTTTACACGGAGCTAAGCATAATTTATCAGCTCTTCGCAAACTGCTAATATGTACAAATTTATTTTTGTTGCGTTTAACAAACATTGCTACCTCAAGTAAGTATAATGACGGCATCGTAAGGATTTTATGTTTTATAAAAAATGGTTTACAGCTATCCGTTCTATTTAAATGGAAAATTGCTCTAAAACATCGTTTTTGGGCCTTAAAAACATTCTCCTTTCCAACCGCATTTGGTACTTATTGCCATTAATAGTTTAGTGTCTTCACAAAGCGATCGAAACAAAAATATTGTTCATTGTAATAACTCCACTTAACTTCTAGTTTTCACCAAGTTTTGAAAAATTGTTTAAAGATATATCCAACTATTCACTTTGTATAGGAAATAGAATTATTCAGCAACAAACTTCATATTGATATTTTTATGAGAAATATATCGAAATTAATTTAAACTTTGCTAAAATTAAAACACCCAATAAAACTCTGGCGATAACTCACAAAGTAAATCAAAACTATAAAAATGTTATCATGACACTAATTAATTGATAAACACAAGGTTAACAGACTACCGCACACCTGACCTTGACCTCAGCAGGTGTATCGCATGTTATATAACCACCAGCACTGACCACAGACAACTCGTGACCGGATGCCGGTCGCCGGACCCCTAGCCGCCCGGTCGTTGACACCGCATCTACTATTATTGACTTTCATTTTCTATGGTAATCCGTATAACGCAAATATTGATCGAAAGTGGTACTTCGTACTAGTTCGGATTTCAATATAATTAAATACATTTAAATATTATTTGTTATGTTAATGGCACAGCATTGAATTTTATGCAGAATATGCTGAAAAATTACCAGTGATATTATATAATAATGATACAATATACTAACTTGTAGCTGAGGAAAGGGACACGATAAAATATATATTTCCTTTGAACTCTGTTAGGGTGCCGCATCGCCCCTCATATTAATCTGACGGAAAAATTGTGTTCGTTGGAAGTAGTTATGCCCATACACTTTTTTTGGAAATTGAATCTGTTCCTGGGGACTTTACATTATTTTATTCATGCTCAAATTAATGATCCCTGAGCATTTAAAATTTACATTCCCAAATTAACCTTTTCTAAGTGTTCGAAATTACATTACCAAATCTATCTTCCCCGAATATTTAAAATATTAATTTCCAAATTTATCTTCCTTCACCATTTAAAATTTACACATATTTTCACGTCTCCTAAATTCAATTGGAGAAAAATTTGATAAATCATTACTATCATCCAGCCAATGGCCAACTTCAACATGAACCGCTTCCTGGGCACGTGGTACGAGGAGGAGAGATACTTCACCGTGACAGAGCTGGGATCCAGATGTGTCACCACCCATTATACCGCAACGCCCGAGGGCAGGATCCTGGTCACCAATGAAATCACAAATTCTTTGTGAGTATGAGAACATAATGACTTGGTAACGTGAACGGTTGGGCGCAATCTTATAATGTTGGTTTAGTTATAATCACCATCATTAGTTCTTTATGTCCCATTACTAGGCAAGGGTCTCCCTCATAACGAGGGTTATTCAGGCCATAGCCCACCTCGCTCGCCCAGTGTGATTTGGCAGACTTCGCAAGTGAGAACTAGTCAAGTTCTTTCAAACATGCAGGTTTACTCCCGCTGTTTTCCTTCACCGTTTAACAAGTGACATCTAGAAATCTAATAGAGCGAGCTTTGTGGGACCTTGGTGTTGTTGGCCAAAGACGACCCTTAAAGCTTCAAGAAGGCTGTTATAAACACTAATCAGTACCTTAAGCCGCGATTTCCACTTAAAGTACTAACTGCTGTTAATCAAGCGCGTCGCGGTGAGCAGAGATGTGCGATAAACATATAGACGTGGCGTTTGTTTTAGGTAGCATCGCACCACTGGAAACCTAACCTATACATGGTCATTTTTGAATGACAATAAACGAAACCCAACTTTAGCGGAGAGTAATTAAAGCCTAATGCTATTTACTTCTTGCTCATTATTAACATCTACGCAATTTCAACAGGACGGGCTTCAAGAGATTAATGGAAGGGCACCTCCAGATGGTCGGAAGAGAGGGCGAAGGTCGCGTAATGGTGAAGTACTCGTCACTTCCCTTGCCTTATGACTTCGAGTACAGCATACTGGACACTGACTACGACAGTTACGCTGTCATGTGGTCCTGCAGCGGCATTGGTCCAGTTCATACTCGTAAGTTAATAGTGATGATGATGACTCAAAGTAGTTTTCGGCTAGAGGGACAGCTTTAGGGTACACTTGAAACTAATCTATTAGACCGATGAGTGTCGAAGTGTGTGCACAGAAGTGACACCAAGTGGCGTACCTCGTTGCTTTATAGCTTAGTGTCAGTAGACATTAGTGTTGAGACCCAATGACAAATAACTAAACCAAACCAAAGACAACTAATACTCATTCATCAACGACTTTCCTTTCAGAAAACACTTGGCTCCTCAGTCGCGACCGCCTGCCATCCTTATCCGTGATGCAGAACGCTTACAACGCGCTGGAGAGGTTCAAGATATCGAGGACTTTCTTCCTGAAGACCAACCAGGCGGACTGTACGGTCTTTCCGGAACCTGCCGCTGAGAGCGAAGCGGCCGCGAAGACCGTTGACATCGCTGACGATGTTCCTCTGGTGAATAAGGAACAGCCCGTTGAGGTATTCCTTGATCTTTTCATGACTTCTACAGGGTTGACTACAGAGTGGTTCAGAATTGTTATTCTGAGCTTTGAACGTGCACTTCTTCAACACATTTGTAATGTTTAGGCGATGTCAGTATGTGGTTAGCTACGTCATTAAAAAAATGCTCCCAAAGGCACAGTTATCATTTTGTTGAAAACAAAGATCTTAGTATACATATTGATTTCTTATATTTACGCGAATACTACACATTGAAATAAAACTAATCTTAAGGATTTAAACCCGGGTAAAAGAACACATTGCTGATGTAAAACACCGGCGCTCCACGAAGTCTGCAATCTGTGAACATGTACAAGATCGCACCCGCCATTATATCAGATTTGATAAGCCACAGATCCTCGCAAAAGAACACCGATTCCGACCAAGGATGATACGCGAGGCCATTGAAATTAAAAAACATCCTAATTTCAATAGGGAAGATGGCTGGGTGCTACCACCAGCTTGGGACCCTGTAGTAAACATCATAAAATCCAGAACCAAGCGTACCATTGCAAGACCTCAAGACACAGTGAGCTCTTTCTGCGTAGATCGGACCGCAAGTAACAACTAAATATGAGGGTACCCCCGTCAAACTATGACACCAGGACGTCAAACACCTCAGTCCTCCCGTGACCATGGTTGCTGCAAAGCAGCCGAAACGTCGGGAACGTAGAATAATAAATAAACCGCGATAAAATCCTTAAGATTAGTTTTATTTCAATCTTAGTATACACTTTCTGAGCCACCCTGTAAAGGGTTAAAAAGGATCTTTGTTATTTTAGAGCATAAAATTTGTATGGGAAATGTTATTCCGTGTTTAATTATAATGGTCTACTTTTCCACGCGGACGAAGTCGCGGGCCACAGCTAGTTAACAAATAAAACAAAACACTGCAGCTTTCTCGCGAATTTTTAAACATTTTATAGCAAAATCACCATCTATTTAGGTGCAACTAAACTACATTAAATTTGGACTAGAATCTCGAAGCTCTTGAAGCGTATTCAGGATCCGAGGTAAAGACGACTTAGCTCGAGCAACAGATTTAATATCAGAAAGTAGTCTGGTAGTAATAGCTAAGAAACAATAATAGGCAAAAATACATACGCATATACCAAGAATAAGAATAGGTAGTATGTTTAGAAGGTAGGTATTAATTAGTACCCACAGATAACAATCATATTGGCAGACAACATTTTAAAATTTAAGTCAGTATGAATTTCTACTAAGTTTCTAATGGAGATACCATTAGAAACTCTACTTGCATCACGTGTGTAAGTATAAATATATATTTTTTAAACAGAAGCCTGTGGAGTCTGCGAAGCCTGTAGTCAAGTCTAGTGAGCCAGAAGAAAGATCAGCCGTCTCGGAACCAGAAGAGGCGAGCAAACCGATGCAGGTCCCAGAACTGATAATGTCCGAATCCGAAAAGAAAGAAGAGAAAATTGAAAAGCCAGAAGAACCAGCAATGGCACCTAAAACTAAGGAATCAGCTGAAAAGGTGTAAACATTACAAGTCAACATATATTTTAACGCTTATTGGGGTCAACCATGGTAGTTGAGTCGACTATATTGATGCTTTAAGCAAATAATCTACAGTATTTTGTTTAGTTATTGATGTAACTGCTACAGATGATAATACCTTAGCTTTATTCAAATAAAACCTAATATTAAATGTCACTGCTTGATCATGTCGACTCTATTTTTGCCTGAAGTTTTCCAATAATGTGATGCGTAGACGCCTTTGCCAGTATCTCTATTAGGGTTACTTCATCAAGTTGTAGGTCGTTATACCCTATGCTTGATCAAGCATCGATTAGTTTTAACTCGATAGTCATTGTCATAAGGATTTCGAAGTCAATTCTTAAATAAATGATTCAGTAGATGTTGTCTTTCATTTATCCCTCTCGTTGAAGTAGGTAACTTGTGCCATCAATATTCAAGTCTGTAATCCATTAGTGTAGCAATTTGAAACCTTATTTCTATAAGATTCTAAGTAAATCACAAAACTAGAATAAAAGTGTTCGTTCCATAAGTAGCAAAAGGAACGGGTCTGGTTGTATTGGTCGGGCTGTCACTGAGCGCCCACTCCCGGCCGCTATCCCACTACTGCCCGATACGGGGACTTTTGGCTGCTGGGTTTCCCCCCTGGCCCGGTTCGCCCCTCCTTAATGAACCTGCACCTCCCAGACTCCTCCGGGAGGTCCATATTGATACCGGGCTTAGTGTGGACGTCCAGTCAACATGGGCCACTCAGCGCCAGGACTCCCGACCTCAAACCATCCTCCGTGCCCGACCTCCGAGAAGCCGGATTACAGGAGACGCCACGCTCCCAGTCGAAAGATACATCAAAATTTTCAAACACTCGGTTTTGTAATGACGTGACTTCAAATCCGATCCACAAATAAATATTTGAATTATGTAAAAATATATAATTTTTGTATTTTTGATATTATTATGACACTTTTATTTAAGTATTAAGTAAGTTTTTTAATACATTTCCTAACATCAATTCAATATTAAATAATGTAATTTATTTCTCGTACACGAGCGCCCTCTATTACGTGTGACCAATACTACCGATGCATGTACTTAACTAAACTTGTTACAACATACCTACAAATTTACTCCTCAAATTGTCGTACAGATGTCGCTATTAATAATTTGTGGTTTTCCAAAGTATTTTTTATATAAACGTAAAAACTATTTGCTCATGTAGTCAGTTTACATAATATAAATTATATGTAGTTATTTTCCTGGAGCCTAACAAACGAGTTCCGTACGTAATTTCCTAGCTAGAAGCAAATTAAAACCTTGTTCCTTTATAAGTACCCACTTATATAGTTTTATAAGTTCCAAGATATTGGGCTAATTCTTATTTTAGCGTAAATTGGATTACAGTATTTAAAACAAATTTAAATTAGTCCTAAATTGACCCTCGGTGGGGTGTCCCCAGCCGTCTCACGTTTCAATAACTTCTTTATCTGGAGCTGCTTCCTCAGTACTTATATTTTTAAGAAGGATGCTAAGTAGTTCAAGATTACAAAAAAAAACTGAATATTTCTTGGATACTTATTAGAAAATAACAATTAAATTATGTCGACTTTCAAGGATCAAAAAAAATATGGGCATAATGGGTAGTACGTACACAAAGCATTTTATTTTGTACAACGACAGATAATTATACACTTATACCCGCGCTAGGGAAAGTATACAGACTTTGTGTAGTGTGTAGATCCACAGCGTGTTTAGACACGCGCAGGAGACCCAGCTACAGACTCTCTACTTTAGTGGATAATTTGGACGAGCGCGTATGCGCATGCGAGCATATAAAGTGTAGCGAAAACCGCAGATAGCATGCAACAGTCAATGTGAACGGACCCATTGTGTATTTTGAGTGTTGTGTATAAACAAAAATATTGAAGGTATGATTTTATGTTTGTTTACTTCCTAAATTTTGATACAATTTAATTCGGCATGGCATTTTGAGTAAAGAAGGAAATAGATTAGAAACTTTCATTATATATATTTTTATTTGTACTTAACGTATTTAATGAAGCGGTTGATCTCCAAAATACCGAATTATGACAGCTAATGTGGCCTCTATCTCCAAATAAATGACTAAAAATCACACTTAAAAAAATATATTACAAAACTTTGACAAAAAGTTGCACAAATATTGGGACATGCGAGCTATGTGTTACTATTAAAAAAAACTCGGTTTATTATTAGTAACACTCAGTTGTGCAAAGTTAAAGCAATGTTTAGTTAATTTTAACAACATTTTCAGTTATTTTGGAAATAACCAAAATGTTTGACTAATTAGTTTTTCAGTGCAAGGAATAAAAAGATAAGTGAGTTTCCGCAACATATCTCTACACCAAAGTCTTATAGCTGTAAGACCTCTAGGTTTGCTATGCACCGGTGCTTTTGCAGCTTGCTACTTGTTCTCCTGCGAAATACTAAATTTTAAATAAATGTTGACATATTTTATTGAATTTCCATTATTAGGTTCTATGATTACTCGCCCAAAGGGTAGGCAAAGGGTGCTCTAATAGTATACTTACTTATGCTTACATAAAAAACTGTATAAGGCATCAATCCACACATCATAATTCGATGAAGGCTTTCGACACACAAAAAAGCAGTGATAGCCAAGTTTGTAGAACGCTTGCCTCGGTAACGAGGATCGCAGGTTCAAATCCCGGCTCGCACCTGTGGGATTTCTGGTTTTCATGCGCGAATCTCATTTTCACCCACGATTATCACTTGCTAAACGGTGAAGGAAAACATCGCGAGAAAACTTGCATGTCTGAGAGAACGAATGACGTGTGAAGTTCGCCAACCCGCACTGGGCTAGCGTGGTGGACTATGGCCTCATCCCCATCGTATTGAGGGGAGGCCCGTGCCCAACAGTGGGACATTAAAAGGGCTGATATTATTATTATTTCGGCACTATTCAGAGGGCAAGTAATGTGAATAGAAGCTATTGTATCATATTGACTTCAATGTTGATTTTGGTTAATATATTAATGTTATGGAGGCATTAGTATTTATTTCTTTGTAAATTAATGTATTGATTACGTTAAACTGAATTACCCAAACGAGAATTACTCAATTGATATTAATTTATTGGTAAGTATTTTAATTCGATGCAGCGATCCCATTTAACTCGAAATTCATGAAATAATTTCGTCTGCTTTTCTTAAGGTTGTAGACTGTTTATAATTACTTGATATGTTTCAACTATGCTATTTTGAACTTTATATATTGCTTAGCAGCGGTGAAGGTGAGTATTACCACAAGGTAAGCCGAAAAATCTTGCCTGTGAGTGCACAAAACCTGTCCTGATTAGCTCAGTTAGTAGTGACCCTGCTTTCTGCTGAGGGTCCCAGGTTCTAATTGTGGTGAGACAAACTTTGTGTGATGAGATCAACTTTTGTACCAAAGTCATGGATGTTTAATATCTATATCGCCCCTAGTCCATTTTACGGTACCCATAATACAAGCGTTGCTTAGTTTAGGGCTTTACAGTTAGTGTGTTTGTCTGGCGGTATTTATTAATTTATACAAAACCTAAGAACCCCTAATACTCAATATGGTCTAGATCTCCCATTAAAAAATATTTATACCGTATTCTGCAGAAAACCACCATGGTTGAAGTAGTTTTTCTATAGAAAGGAAAACGTTTTCAAGCAGTATGATACTCAAATTTTAATTTCCACTGCTGCTTAGTTATTGTCCGTCGACCCGACCGCGCGTTTTGCAAGCCAACCCCTAATAGGCAAAGCGTACTGTTCAACATTTACCTCCAATCTTAAGCTCAAAATTATCATTATTTTCAAAAATCATTTGAATACACACATACCAGATTTCTTTATGGACTTATAATGTGTGATATTTTGTTTATCACACGTTTATTGATAGACGTGTGAGATTCTCCAAACCACAGGGGAGTAGTATGGTGAACTAAGGCACCAATTTTTTTTTTATTACCTTATGGGCAAGTATTTGATCTCGATTTCACCTGATGGTAAGTGACGATGAGATCTACGATGGAGCATACTTGCCTAGAAGGTACCTGTTTACTCTCGACTTGAAAACACCCAGATTGAAGTCAACGGGGAACTAGACCTATAAATACCAGCGGCTAAATGTGGTTGCACTGCAGTAAATCCCTTGAGGGAATACAAGGGCGATGTATTGTCTTTTAAAATATCCTAAAAATTTTAGGATATAGCTATAGGATATATATATATAGGATATAGATATAGCTATGAATACCTATTCTGTGATCTGAGATTCATTGTAGCTGACGTAATAATATATTCCTCTTCTAAAAATATATAAACAAGTGAGGAACGCCAAAGCTCCGGCATTCCGGAAACATAAAGTCTAAAAGAGATAAAAAGCACCTCTATATAAATATTTAATTATCTGTGAGTTTATTTGAATATCTGCATTTAATATTAAGTGACTTAAAGGACTTTTGGCGCGAAGTTAAAATGTGAAGTTATATTTTTTTTCTGATAATAGTTGTGTCTTTGAAATTTAATGTGTAATACTAATGGGACATTAACCATTGTGCAACCATGTTTATTCTGACTTCATATACGTAATTACTAAGTATACCCTTTCTGAGTCACCCTGTATAGTCAATAATAGGAAATAAGCTACAGATTGGTTTGGAATATATTGGTACTTAATAAAATCTTCTATATAAAATCAATTGCTGTTCGTTTGTCTCGCTAAAACTCGAGAACGACTGGGCCGATTTAGCTGAGTTTGGTCTTGAAATTTTTGCCGTAGTCCAGGGAAGGTTTACACGGTGAGAAAATATGGAAAAGTTGCGAGGACGAAAAACAAGTCTTTATTGTGCTTTATTTTTTCTTACTGTCAGTTGGTCTGTCGAACGTATAAGACGAAGGGAGAGTTTTAATGTCGTTAGGATAGGTGATACGAAGTACAGCGGGTCATCTAGTATTATATAAACATTATGAATCAATTTTATAAACTGCAATGAGTTTATGATTACATCAAATAACTTATGTCAGTAAACATCCATCTCTCAACCTTCAGACTGGCATTATTTTCGTGAAATATCACAGTTCAATGCCAAGTACGTATGCGTCAATTTAACTAAGCTCGGTAACTAGGTATAAGCGTTATGTTACGAAAAATATATTTAATAATATGTGCCTAAAAAGATTGAATAGTGCAGCACGTCAAGTGCGAGCTAACTGTATACTTTATAGTCTACCGTATTTAGACATTTTGTATGGAGAATTGAAAAGCGCCTCTAGCGGACGGTATTTAAAACTTTCATTTCTCAATACAAAATGTCTAAACACGGTAGACTATTAAGTATACGGATAGCTTACGAATAATCTCGCACTTGACGTGACAGCTTGTCAATTGTTTGTCTGCCTCATCCCCCTCGCATTGATGGCAGCCTGTGCCCAACACAAGTGGTACATTAAATGTCATTACATTATTATTATTATGCAACAATCGTTCTCTGTCGGACAATTAATTAATTTGATCGTGTAGAAGCTTAGCTATCAATTATCACCGTAATTTTGAGTATTTATAAAGCTTTATGTGAAAGTTACAAATTCTTGTTCGTATTCTAATTAGTCGGTAAAACAAATCTGCCTTCTCTCAATCTGCTCAGCTGCCATTCCGTGGCGACCGCGAACCGTTACCGGTACCGTAATGCTAACACACTTACGAAGGATACCGTCGACCTACTGCGCCTACGGTCTTATTTCTTTGTACGGATGTATACCTGCGGTCAATATGCATGCATTTTTTAAAACCTCATGCTCCGAACAGTTATAAAAAAAGTGTATACATTAAAAGTAGGTTCTATTTGTTTGCTCTTCTATGACGATTAAACCGTTGGGTTTATATATGGTTCATATATAATTAATTCTGTTAAAAACGATAGTAAGTAGTGGTAAATTACTTCTGCCTCTTAGCTTAGTATTATTTCAAGTTTAGTTGCTTACGTAATTGGATACCTATAGTTGGCCAAATCACGGTTAGACCTCCTACTGTCATAGTTAGAACTGTGGTACACTCATATTTAGTTGTTGTTTGCGGTCCGATTTACGCAGAAAGTGCTCACAGTGTCTTGAGGTCTTGTAATGGTGCGCTTGGTTTTGGATTTAATTATATTAATTACTGGTTCCCAAGTCGGGGGGACCACGGGTAGAGCAGGGAAGATGGCTGGGTGCTACCACCGACCATCAGAACGAAACTCTAGGTTTATGACAGCTTAGTCTAGTGGTTTGGGTGTTGGCTAGGCTCTATAAAGCGTGTTCGTAGGTTCGATACCCGAATTTGGAATATTTTGAAAATTTTATTTGCTTCATTGTATCAGTGAGACAATAGTTCTTTTACATAATGGTTTTGAACCAATATTATTAACCTCCTAGTTTATAGACGTTCTATAATTTTTATCAAACGTCATATAGTTCCGCGCATAAGAGTTTCGCTTTGCGCAGTACTATATGGCGTTTGATGAAGTTAAAGCACGTCTACAAATTTGGGGAATTCTATAATAATATACTCTACTTTTGTATACCAAATTGGAAAAGAACTTTATATTTTATCCCCATAGAGTTCAATTTATGTTCAAGCAACACTTTCTAGCGGTCTTCACATTCATTTAGTTAGAGTATTCAATTATGAGCAGATAGGTATGTACAATTGTGTGGAATGTTTTAACGACCTTTCTGTTATTTTTTCTTTACAATTAACATACAATAGTGACAGAATCTAGTGAGTACGTTACACCATTAACCTTTTATCCTCAAGACCTTTAGGTCTATCTGGAGTCAATCGATTGTAATCACGTTTTGTGTTGCATATTAAATATTTTATTTCTTCGATCGACTTTCACTCTCCAGTCCAGTTTGTTTAATGAGTGCATGAAACTAGTTTCCCACAATTTCATTTTCTATGAACAAGTTTTCGAGCGTTCGTCTCGCTCTTTCTTCCCACACCTTACAGTTGTATATTTTCTCTAATATTTACTGTACCATCAGGAGTATGATCATCATCACACAGGTTTACAAAATCACCGCAAATCTCATCTGCGTGTTTATCCCACTATCCCACTAATATTATAAATGTGAATGTTGGGATGGATGGATGGATGTTTGTTACTCAATCACGCCAGAACGGCTGAACGGATCTGGATAAAATTTGGCACAGACATAGTTAATAGTCTGGAATAGCACATAGGCTACTTTTTATCCCGGTAATTTTAATTTTAATTTTTCATAGAGTACCAATAAATTCATTTTCTCATACATTTGATTCCGGGGCGGTACGAAGTTCGCCGGGACAGCTAGTATTGTATATATTGTTGCTAATAAGTGATATTAATTAACCATTGTTTATAAAAACGCACACCAATTTAACTAGTTTTTGTCTTTAGTCATAATCTTTTGTTTGTGTATCTCATTAAGTGAAATATAGGTATGTTATATGAGAATAAAATTTATAACTCCATTGTTATATAAGTAAATTGCGTAAAATAATGACATTTTATAGATGCCGTTCTCATTTTTGTATCTGTTGTATATGTATCCTACATAATGGGGGTCGTCACTGGTAAACCCATTCTAATACGTTTTGATGTTACTCAAAGATATAATTGATAGAACTAAGCGATACTTAGCGGAAATCCATTGTTAAACAAATTGGGGAAGAGGAACCCACCACTGACCCTCGGCTTGTCAACTTTTCTCATTATAAACCAAACAAGTTTGATCGATAATTAAAAAAGCCAGCAACACCGAACTCTTATAAGATGTTAGTCGTGAAACTATCTATCACGAGTGACGGGACCCCAAATAAAATGCAATTCTCCGCCAAACTAGTATTACGCGAAGAATTTGTAAATTAATTATTTAAATATTTACAAATTCGATGGTTTTACCGTATCAGACTAGGCTAGTATATATTTCAAATACTAATGTGCCGTCTATGTATTTATTTTCAGATGTCGGTGCTCAGAGCGATCGCTGTATTCTTGTGCGGTTTCTTATCACTGAAGATATGCAGAGCACAGATCATCATGCCGGGCTCCTGTCCTGCAGACATTAAGGCCATGGATAACTTTGAGCCAAGCCGGGTACATGTTTTCACATTAACTAATATAATTAACAAGTCAAAGTCAAAGTCGGGGGCACTTACAAATTGTCATTACATTTTTTTTTCTTAACTCTACAACCGGATCGGAACGCGACCTCAACTGAGAAGATCCGGCGAGAAACTCAGCGGGCTTGCTTTTTTTTTCAAGATAATTGTTCAGTGGGGGACGAAGCTTTAGGAAAATACAGGCAGCTGTTAGAGGGTCTTTTTGCTTTCCCAAGGCTGTTTTCCTTCCGCCGGGGGTATTAGATAGGCATGTAGATATAACTCATATTATTTATGAGTTAATGGTTTTTTTGCAGATTTTACCGTGAATCTAAAAAAAATGGTTACAAGTTGTGGACGGGCATATTGTTATGACAATTAAGATTTAAGTAATAACAATAATTAACATGGTTCATTTCGGTCATTTTTTAATGTTTAGTTAGCTAAACACACGTACTTAAGGACTGTAATTTAATTTTAAAAAGTGTTTAAAATTTTTGATTAGTGTTTTCACTGTCGTATTTGTATTGGGGTCACAATCCACAAAAAAGATTGCCATGCAAAAATGTAATTAAGCTGGATAGGCAGTAATCTCCGACGATAGTGCTCACGTTTTTGTCTAGAAAACATAATGAAACAATTTACATTTTAGTTTGTGCTCGCGACCCAATCAATGATGTAGCTAACACATACAATATTAATGTTTTCCAGTACTTGGGCAAGTGGTACGAAGCGGAAAAATATTTCTTCCTATTCGAGTTTGGAGCCAAGTGCATTACTGCTGATTACAGCATGAAAGCTTCCGGCGTCGTTGGAGTGGTGAATAGACAAATTAGTTTATTGTAAGTATATTGCGTGTTTGAACTAGATTAACCGACATACCTTTGAGAATTTCAAAGTTGAAGTGGCAGCGGGCGGGGCTTATAGGTCGCTGACGCAAACTGGACTCCATGGATTCGTTTCTCGTTCTCATGTATGTGGAGAAACAGGAGTCCACTTGCAATACTGATATAATTTAACCAGTTAGACAGGCTCCACACCTTCCGATCCTATCATAATTATCGGATGAAATCGGACAATGTGTAGGGCAATCGCAGTACTAAATTATAACGATTCGACGATCGGATAAGATCGGATGGTGTAAAGCTTGTCTTAGCTTTGCATTAGTCTATCTCTGCATAATATCTAGCCAATACTTGCAGTGATTTTGTTTAAAAGAAAGTTGGAACTTTCTTTTTATTCTCGCAACATACTTAAGACATCATATACCGCTCAACTGACCTTAGAAGTAAAAGTATTCTATACTCAATCGAGAAACTACGCCATGCCTTTCAGCAATCCATGTACGGAATCTGAAATACGGATAATGATAACGATAATGGTAGAATTTAGATTTGCTGTGTAGGTACGATCATTAAAATAACTATGTTTAATAGTTTATTCACGCAACTCCATTGTATAAGTACTCGAAATATAACGAATAACGCTGATTTGACTGTTTGCTCTAATGGAACCAGTTTCCGGTCCATTCAAGGTCCTACAAGCACCTGATGGGTAATTGACAGAACACGGAATCAGTATTTATGTTGTATTGCAAAAGAGTTTTTAAGACCGAGACGGCAACAGATCAACTGAATAGATTAAAGTACCATTTAGATTAGTTAATATTTTGATAAGTGACAGGTTAACATTGTAGACTAACCCTGAATTTATAGACGTTCTATAACTTTATTAAACGTTATATAGTATTGCGCAAAGCAAAGCTCTTGTGCGCAGTACTCTGTGACGTTTGATAAGAAGTAAAACGTCTTTAAATTCGGCCATTAGTCTGCAAGATTGTATTATTACTTACTAGCTGCGCCCGGCGGTGTTACCCGCGATAAAAAATATGAAAAATTTAAACATCTATCCCACGGGAACCATACATTTTACCGGGATAAAAAGTAGCCTATGTGCTATTCCAGACTATAATCTATCTCTGTGCCGAATTTCATCCAGATCCGTTCAGCCGTTTGGGCGTGAAAGAGTAACAAACATCCATCCATCCATCCATCCAAACTTTCACATTTATAATATTAAGTATAGATTTAACAGGATGGTCTGATTAGCTCAGATGGTGGTGACCCTGCTAGTAGGGATTAACATTGGCTCATGAACACGAATGTTTGTACCCAAATCATGGATGTTTAATATGTACATTAGTGTTATATAGGTACCTACAGGGATCGCCCCCAGTTCATTATATGGTTGCTTAGTTTGCCAGCGTACAGTTGGTGCGTTCGATTGGCGAAATTTATCTACACATACAACAGATTCGCGTTAGTTACACCATTTATAGCTCAAAAACTGGTGTGCCAATTTTTGAGCTCGTTGATTTTTTTAATAAAGATATAATAATAATATAAGATAATTGATTTTCTCATACATTTGATTCTGAGGCGGAAGTGATTTGAATATTTGCCATTATTCCAACCTTGGCGTGTTGTGCTAGATTTCAATCCATAAAAAGTGCTAATAAGGACTCGCAAAAAACTGTTTAGTTCTTGGAACAACTATGTTTGCTAAAAGGCTAGAGCGGTTTTTTGTGTCGATATACAAAACATGTATTACCAATGTGATAAGGTTTAAGAAAAAAAAATTAAAATATTTTATTAGATGAATCTGTAAGTTAAGTAAATGTAGTCTAATTTATTTTAAACTAGCTGTTACCCGCGACTTCGTCCGCGTGGTATTTAACTAAGACAACCGTTGACAACAGCCTGCTCGCCCATTCTGAGCCCGCGGGACGCATTGCAGGTTGTTGCTATCAAACTTAATCAGGCGCTGCGCTGCAACATTGGTTTTAATTTTTTTTCGTGAGATCCTATTTTTTTTTCTAAAATAAAAGTAGCCTAAGTTACTCCTTGTTACATCAGCTATCTGCCAGTGAAAGTCCCGTCAAAATCGGTCCAGCCATTTCAGAGATTAGCCGGGACAAACAGACAAACAGACAGACAGACAGACAAAAATTGTAAAAAATGTTGTTTCGGTATAGGTAACGTGTATACATCTAAATGCACTTAGTAAAAAGCGGTTATTTTAATATTACAAACAGACACTTCAATTATATTTATATGTATGTATAGACAAGGCGAACCAATACCGTTTGGCCTTGCGCTCAGTACAGGGTGTCATTAGAAGATTTCCCCCCCGTCAACAAAAAAAAAAAAGGGAATGACACCCTTTTTTTTTGTTGACGGGGATTTAAATGTCTAATAATTTAATTTATTTCTTTGGGAATGGTATCTTCATAACCTACTTTTGGACTCGTTAAATGTTTTACATTATTATTGTTACAACTTATTATAGTTAATCAGAGTTTTTTTTTTAAATCGTCTTTTATTACTTTGGATATAATTCGCTGTTTAGGTCGATTTGGACATAATAATTGAATGTCAACACACAAGAACCATAACCCCAAGTCTGCCAAGTCATAAGTCAATCGTATTGTCATTGTGATTCAATTGTGATGCTGCAGGAATCAAAGTCTTTGTAGATGTTCCACTTAAAACTGTCTTGAATGTTTTCAGAACAGGAGGCATGTCAGAGATCAAGGGCGAAGCGACACAGGTGAGCCGGTCTGATGAGGCGAAGCTGGCTGTAAGGTTCCCATCCCTGCCCTACAATATTGAAGCTCCCTACTGGGTCATCGACACCGATTACGACAGCTACTCTGTCGTCTGGAGCTGTTATGACTTTGGGCTGTTCCATTCACGTAAGTTGTGGTATTTAAGATAAATAGATAGGACGAAATAAGGTAATTGATTTGTCGTAGTGTTTTTTGGGTTTAAAAGGTTATGTCAAAATTAGCCAATTATATACCTATCATCATTTATGGAATATCTGACTAGATAGCCCATCAATTATTATTGGGATATTTATTTACACAATATGTACAATGCAATAGAAATTCAAAAGAGAATAGGAAAGCTAACCTTCTTAATATTTACAAAATGTGTAAAAAATTTGGCCCATGCGGTAGCGTACCAAAGATGCTGGCTGCATTTCTTCGCTAAATAGCCAAAGCTACTCGCTGCGCGAGGTAATGCCCAATCCTTGGGTCGCTGAATGACTTTTCATAATTATTTTTAGGTGAATCGTAATTTTCAAATATGGTATACTACTATTTGACCTAAATTTTAGAAATGGATCTCTCGACTTCCTCGGAAGTCAAAATAAAGCAACAGACCAAAATAACTTCGTTCTTATGATTCCAGTCAACTCGTGGATCTTAACAAGAGAAAGGAAGCCACCTACGTCGGTGCTGGAGAAAGCGTATTCAATTCTAGACAAGAACCACATCAGCAAAGCGTACCTCATGAGAACCAACCAAGAGGATTGTCAAGATAAATAGAGGTTTTCAGATACCTTAGGTACCTACTTTTAAATTCCGTATTTTCATGCCTCGGTTTTCAACCGAGGCATGAAACTTTCCAGAATGAGCCTGTGAATGTTCATAGTTTTTAAGCATTAATTAAGTAATTATTACAACTCGGATGTTCATTTTTCATGAAGGATTCCAGAATATCTAAACATTGGAAAATCGACCGCTGAAATGTGGGTACCCCAACATCCTGTAATGTTAGTCACCGTTCTCTCGGTGTGCAACAAGACGAGTAAAATTCTTGATTGGCCGTATTGAGATCGAACAGTATCGCGAGCGGACTGTCTTCTATAATTTTCTTCATCGTAGGCTGGCTTACGGTTTGTGCCTGAGTAAGCCTGGCGAGGCTCTGCAGCCGGTCTGTACACGGCTAATGATAAAGATGAGATTAAAGAACGGTGATTAGTAGCGCCATAATGAGAAACAATTATGTAAGCATTTATTATTGTTAGATCTATTTTCAGTGTCCATTTTCATGACCAATTACTTAATGTCGCTTATGAAAATGGATAGCTTGAAAGTTAGATGAACCTAATTTACGTATATACAAGCAAATTGTTTATCGATAATTCGATTTCACTTGTTTGGTTATGTTTAACTGTTTACGTTATATGTATGTGGTAATTATAATGTATTAGTGTATTATAGGATTAATGAACTGAGCAACGTCGCTAAACAATCATGTATTTTTCGATAATCGAATTAAATGTTTAATTAATTAAAGCCTTTACAAAAAAATCTTGCATAATTACTGTACTATTAATGAATATATAAGTGCAATTAATATTTAGTTTACAATTGTCGTTCCAATGTCATTTAAGTCAAAATCTTTGTCCTCTTTAAACGCATTGGCAACATCTTCTGTTACGTTTGCTTCCGAATCTATATCCGTGATAGATTCTCTTTTATCTACTTCACAATCGTGTGTGTGTTCTTATTTAAGTTGGAGTACTATCGTCGGAATGCCAACTTTTTCTGTGCTCGCCGGTTGCTTCGTCGTAGGTTGGGGGTGGTGGTAGGTTATCGCTTTTAGTTTTGGTTGGTGGTTTAGTGGGTTGCGATAGTCTGTCTTCCTCAGCCTCTTCAGGGATGGAGTCGCGACGTCGAGGGTCGTACTCGGAAAGGGCGGGCTGTGATATGTTGTTGCGTTGGCCCAATCCTATTAGACCTAGCTTCGGAGCGCTGTGTGTTTGCTGGAAAATATTGATCGTTTCAACTTTTGTTGTTCAGATTTTTACGATGTATAATAAGCTGCATTATAAAATCAGTGCAATAAGTCATTTTATGAGCAAGTGTATCGAAAATAAAGAATGCAAATTCGATTTGCTTGAAAACCCCATATCTACGGCGGATGTCGTCATAGTAAAAAACATCAGGCTGCCAAGATGTATTATTATCTGCCATTCATGGATGGCGGGTCAGATCAGTTGCGCTGCATGTGCCTAGTGAATGTAGCGTCTCTATCTACTGCCGCCTTCCTACCTAGGCAAGTATGCTCCATCGTAGATCTCATCGTCACTTACCATCAGGTGAGATTGAGATCAAATACTTGCCTATAATGAAATAAAAAAAAAAAAAAAAAAAAATTAACTGAGATATGTTTAAAATCTGTTGGTGGGTGGGGACGATTTTTTGCATTGTCCTTTTGCACAAATTTTAGATAATAATAAAAATATCGCCAGACGAACATACCCTCTACACGGTCCCACACTAAGCAACGCTTGTATTATGGGTACCGTACAATGGACTGGGGGCGAACCCAGTGTATAATACATATATAGATATTAAACATCCATGACTGGGTAGATCCTGGCTTACAGGAGTAGCAGTGGTGGGAGTGTGTGGCGGGCCTAGTCCCATAAAAAAAAATCCATGACTCGGGAAAACATACGTGCTCATCACACAGAGTTTGTCCTTACCAGGATTCGAACCGTGACCCTCGGCACACAAAGCACGGTCTCTACCAATAGCGCTAATCAGGCAGTCTAGTGATCATAAAGCACAATGTGCTTATTCTCTATTTTGCTTTAATTACCCACACAAGTGTTTTGTAAGTGTATGTTAATAATTTGAAGGGAACATTTTAGCTGTTACATTAATTATAATCAGAGCCATAAATTTGCAACAATACGTCATCGTCTCAAGATAGAGTGAACAAATAGAACTGAGAACGTAAGCAAGGTTTACAATATTTATTTTGGTATTAGTTAGTTAAATAATCCAAATATATTTATGGTATTTATTAAGACTTCCCACATCATATTGAAAAATATACGGAAGACGAAAATACTTATACTACATAGTGTACTTATACTATACGATGTTTATATACTTTTTAATGGGGACTTGGACAATATACTGCACATACCCGCCACTGGTAAGCTATATAATGTTACGCCTAGGAACTACGACATACAGTGGTTACCCACAAAGACCAGACTAGCTTACCTTCATGGGTGTCAAATTGTCTATGATAGTTTTTCGCAGAATAACTTAGTAAACACTTATTGATTTCTTATATTTACGCGAATACTACACATTGAAATAAAACTAATTTTAATGATTATATGGTTGCTGTAAAGCAGCCGAAACGTTGGGAACGTAAAAACAAAATATAAAAGCGATAAAATCTTTAAAATTAGTTTTATTTCAATTAATAAACACTTTCACTTGATATCCACAAAGGTGTGTGTATAACGTAATGCAACCACAGTTGACCAATAGTATTTGGTCCCAATGTTATCAGAGGCGAACCTGTGGCCCCACTACCGGGCACACGGGTTTGGGAGTATAGCCCAGTACAGATTGGAAGATCACACGGATTTTGGAACACGTGCAGGATTCCTTACGAATCTTGAATTCTTCATACAGCAAGCGATAATCATTGTAGAAACTCGGTTTGCTTCACACATGAAATCAGGGCCCCAAGTCTGCTAATTATATATATTAATATAAGATATTATATGGGATATCTGTCAAAAGTGACAGTTACTAAGCGCTTGCTGTTCGATTATGAATCGATTGTGTTAGCAGACTTGGGGCCCTGAAAAAGCTGAACTGTGCAGGTTGTACATCTGTTTTTGAAAACGAGCATTTGACCAATTTGGCTGTCAGTACTATATCCATTACTCAGTCAATCGTGTTTATGTAAATTCTGATTATCACCTAGAATAATGGGGTCCACATACCTTATAATGATTACTAGTTCTATTAGACAGCATTGGATTCGATATGTGTCCCTTCCCGTGCTGCGTACTGATCTCCAATGCTGATCTCAGGATATCCACCTTAGAAGCTGAACCCTCATAGTTGCTGCCGCGGCGCTGGCTGTTGCTTCCACTTCTGCTGCGGCAGTGCTCATTGATATCACCTTGGGAGAACTAGAATAAGATGATACAAATTTTTAACTATTAGTTTACACTTCATACAGAATATTTACAATGCCGCAGGTACTTTTTCAGGATATGGAGTAACATACGTTTGTACGTCATACAGAAACAATTCCATCTTCTGGAAATGATTGAGTCTTCTCCTAATTGCCCCTCTTTGATACAGAAATTCACCGCACATTTTTGTAATACCTACCGAATCACCAGTGTTTGGTTTTAATTTGGTTAGGTTAGCTACTTAATAACGGTGTAGTACTTTCATGAGTGAATGAGTTTTTCAAATTATTGGAACGAAGTTCCTTATCGCGCGTTGCGAAAGGGGGCTAGACGGAAAAAATTAAGACGAAAAGTTGTAACGACACTTTTTTGTAAGCCGTGCGGCGTGCGCATGTTTCTCTGTCTGTCTCTCTCTCTCTCTCTTATAGAAAGCAAGCCAGATATTTTCGTTTCGTCTTTCTATTTCGCATTGAACAGTGTGGTGTCGCGACGATTATTATTTTAAAAAATAATAAAGGAACTTCGTTCCATCCGGGTGTCCCTTGACACCTCTCAAGTTTTTTTAATACGACTAGTCCTAAATGAATGTTATATCACGTCTACGTTTCTGAGCCTTCACGATGGTCATTGAATAACATGACGTTATGCTGTGGTACTCACTCTTGATCGTGATCCTCTCGGCAACGAATGGAGGGACCCCAATGGATTGTAGCGCGTTATCATGTGCAATCTCTCCAGAGATATCATGGTCTCAGCATCCTTTGTCAATGGTTCACTATTCAGTTTGTCACCTTCCCCGCTTTCTAAAAAATCAAGTTATCAATAACTAAAACTATAATTGAAGTTAACGATAATGATTATTAACTTATCTACAAATATTTTCTATTGCTGGAATGGGTTAACTAAAGGAAAGTCATATATATCCTAAAAATGTCACTAGAATATTTTAACATTTTATTGGAATTTAATCAGAATTTAATGTAAGTATGTTTGAAAAAAAATACAAGACGCGTCCAGATGGCTGACGTGGTCACCGTGGTCATCGTGGATATGGTACGGTTATTGCTACTTGCAATTACAGCTCCCTGACATCAAATTTTATATTAAATTCTTCTGTTACTATGCTTTTCATGATCAGGTATATAATCGGGCCATGTAGTAGACGCTAGGAATGCTAGGAGTGTACAAACTGGCGGACAAGACTCGTTTGTATTCAGCAAATTTGGCAAATATACCGCTCAACTAAAAAGTTGCTTTCATGATGGTCTGAGGTGATTCAATCACAAAACGATCAACTTTACAGTGCAAATGTATATATTAAGAGATCAATGTTATCATTTAGACTAGGAGATAAATCTTTACCTGACTAGTGAATTAAGGTTTCATAGAAGAAAATAACAGAAGAGAGGGAGTCAGCAGGCACAGTCATATACTTAACATTGCAATGCGCGAATAGGTTCGCCTAACGACACCGAATATTCAGTTGAATGAAGTTTTTACTAAAATTGGACTGATTATTCCATACCTGTATCAGGTTCCTGCCCACGTTGCATTCCGGTCATCTTAATGTTCTTAAGCCAGAAGTAATGGAGCAACCCGTACAGTACTCCGCCAAGAAACGCTATGAGGCCCATGTACCGGAACGCCTCTCTGGTACCCAGAGATGCTATGAGAAGACCGCCACCGAAGCTCCCACTGCCGCGACCTGGGAAAGGGTGCGTCATTTGAAGAAAACATTGAAATACAAAAGAGCTTTTCTTCTTAATAGTAAGATTCTTTGCATCACAGAATTTAAATGAGTCAGCATTTAAAATCCTTAGACCTTATAATTTAGAATGTATAGTTAATGTATCCCAATCTATAGTACATCATATTATCTCTGTCACAAGGTCGAATTTGTTTTCAATTTCGCTTACTACGCTTTAAAAAAATGACGTCAATGTTATCTGAATTGAAATTGTAATGTAAATTATAAAATCGTGTGCAGCTTAAAACACTCAATATTTGCACGGGGATGATAGTTCACTAACGTTTAACTTGTTCTTACAAGTTTTATGTTTTCTTAGTATAAGTTTTTTTACCGGCTTAAATGCATTTAACATAAATTTGCAATAAAAAATAAACTTTACGTATATCATGATCAGAATCTAAAATGCAATAATAGGTATGTAATAGAACTTTATTTACCGTCGTCCCTAGAAAAAACCTGGCAAAATTAGTAGTTAATTATAGTAACCTTTGCGAATAACTTTTGATACTATAACATGCGGGGCGTATAAAGAGGTGGGGGGGGGGGCGCAATGGGAGCAATTGGAAACTACTCACCAAGGCTGAAGTGGGCCATGCCCAACACACCAATGAGCGTCGCCAACAAGCTCTTTGGAGCCAACATCGCGCAGTAAGTGGCCGCTGCCACCCACATCAGATGCACCGACAGCGATTCCATAGCCTCAAATGGGAAACACCACCAGGAGTCTCTTAAATAAAATAAAATAATTTAGTTTTAAGTTTTATTAACATATAAGAAAAGTATTTTAGTGGGCACAGTGGAATTCTATGCTGACTAGGCCAAAAAGCACTTATAATAATAATACCAGCCCTTTTTATGTCTCACTGCTGGGCACGGGCCTCCCCTCTATGCGAGGGGGATAAGGCCATAGTCCACCACGCTGGCTCGGTGCGCGTTGGCGAACTTCACACATCTTTCGAGAGGTTCTCTCAGACATGCAGGTTTCCTCACGATGTTTTCCTTCACCGTTTAGCAGCAAAGCACTTGGAATGGACAAAAATCTGCCACCAGTACAAAACATTGAAATAACTCTTATGTATAAAGAAAGAGGGAGAGCGCTAAAGTGTCATGGAAAAGCGGTAGTGTATGTGATGGTGGAAGGGTTTGATCTTTAAAAGAGCATACTCTTAAGAGTGAAGATAAATAATTCAATATACAATGTATAGCATTAACTACACTAGCTCATAGAAATCTGAGACTAGCTAGAACTACATGTAACTGTTTGCATTAGTCCGCCCACGTATCGTTGTGCTCATAAACTTGACAATGCGATACCGTCGTAAATACATTAATCTTGCAAATTGTGTTTTAATGCGTGAGGACGATGTAACTGAGAGTACACACAACAAGCGTCGCATATGCGTACTTGAATCAATTGTTACGTAAGAATAATAATGTTGTAGTAACTTTGTAACACAAGCCAAATTGTTACGATAGTTGATATCATAAACGTTATGTTTTAACCGTACCTAAGACAATGCCATCTAAATAAAATCAGTATCACTTCATTTAGCATAGACTATGCACCGAAGTTTAGGTTTTTTTTAAGATTACTAGTAATGCCCGATGAAGTCTTCAGCATAAAATCTTGAACTAGAACCATGTTTTTTTTTGTCATCATAATTATGGTGAAAATTACTTGTTTACGCTTACTGAATCACATTCCGTTATCTCCAGTCTAATAATCTGCCGCTATAAAATATAAACTAACTAAACAAAACTTTAGTAATTTACGTGGTAGGCACTGTTAGCAGAAATGAAATAGAGTAGGAAGACCGCAGCTTGATAATGGTATACTAACTCAATGAACGAGTAGCCCACGAGCCTGGCAGCGTGGGAGAAGAACGCGATGATGATCACATTCACGTGTCCGATGCGGGTGGTGATGGCATCCGCGCCGTAGAGGAACGGGATGCTGCTCAGCGTGCCCACGGTCACGGTTATTCCTGTACATACGATGCACTTGATGTATAAAGATACTACAAATCACATAATAACAACTACAATTGTTTACTCTGATAAGCTCAGCTGCGATTTTGAAACGCTCTATGTAGTTAACATTGATTTCACAACAAGGATAATCCAATTTAATCGTGTTGGAACCGTGCGATACTTACCCAATAAGATATTGGGTGCTCCTAATTCCTTCAAGTAAATAAACAGATAAGATTCGATAAATCCCCAAAAATTTCCTAATGCGAATAGGAAAAATATGAATACAATTATATGGGGCATTTTGATTATGGTCACCAAATCACGAAGCAAATTGTCAGCGGGCAACTTTGCGCCCAATGGCATCACTGCGACCGTTATTGCCGATATTAGTAGCAATACATCGTAAGTATAAAATGCAGCTGAGTAGTCGGTGTAGCCTGCAATCAACAAACCGATGTAAACATTCAGTAACTCCTTATTGACATTAATGATAACGATTACAGAATCCACCATACGTACCGACTTGTTTACTCCTCATATCTATAAGTATACCCGTTATAGGGGAGAATATAGCCATGCCGATACTCGAGAATAGTCTTTCTCTACCAAAATCACCGCCATATTTCTGGATCATAGTCAGAGCTATAGGATCCATGATGGTGACCCCGGCTGATAGCATGATAGTTCCCATGAACCTCAAGAAAAAGTATATATAAAAAGTTTTATCATCGCTCTCCTTGTAGTCCGGTGGGCAAGTATCAGGGCCCCCTCTCCTGTAATATTCCAATGATAAGTTTACCTTTAGATAGCTACCGTGTGTGTAACTATAGATAAATATTAAGTAGCAAGCTTACAATGAAAATATTTAAATCAAATAGAGGAATCAACATTGACGGAATCTGTAAAGTTACCTAAAGTCACATTTTTGTACGATACAATCGGCGGACAAAGTTTCGAGGCGTTGTTGGGACAATTTTGTCATATTATGCAGCATGACCAGTCCTCCGCATCTTAAATCTTCTTTATCTAAAGCGGTTATGTTAACGCCGGCATCTATTAAACGCTTCTCGCCAAATCTTGACCGAAAGTCAGTCACAGTGTCATCTTCATCCTGAAAAAGATACCAATATTGGTCCGTAAGTATACTCTGATAATCCTAATACCTATGAAGGCTCTTGACTCCCTTACCCTCTCCATTTCAATGCCAAGTTGTTCTTTTGGCTGTTCCAAATCGTCGTGGACTTCAATTAAAAAATATGACACGTCGTTATACACTTCTTCGTCAGTCATATTTAAGTAACTGTAAAAATAAACCGTAATATTAACTACAATGAAGTAATTTTCAACTGCATTCAATGACCTCGGTATTTTGGTTGAAAATTTTAATATTGCGCCAATTAAGTCATGTTTTGAGGTATTCTTTGAAATTAATTCTGTATATAATTTCTCTATGAAACTATTATTTCTTAACTTAGTTGTAGGATGGTTTTGAAAAGTATGGAGACGCCTTCGGAGGTTTTGTTACTCTAAATTTACTGTTTAAAACAAATGTTTAGTTGAACGTAAAACTAAAATAAGTAGCTACTTCGTTATCACAGTGAGGTTTCAGTCTATTTGAATTCTGTGTTTATGCACTAATGGTATTAGGTATATTCTACTTCCTACTTTGCGAAAATTCCTTTTCCAAATCCTTTTTTTTAACATTGATTGATTGTTGTAGGCAATGTTCTGCTTTACCCATTAAAGCCCTGCCCTTTTTGAAACAATTGAGGAATTACCGGGGTTTGTTAAACATGTTCCTACTCCAAAATCTTTATAAAGTCTTAAATTATTTTAATTACCTGGCATTTGATAGATTCGGCGGTTGAATTTTGTGACTAATGTGAAAATCCAGATCATCTTTATCATCGGACGGGTCACTCGATGGGTTTTCAGTTGGCATCAGCAAATGGCAATGGTCTACACAACGATCTAGCACAAAATCGACCGTCTCATCTTCATCAGGACATTCTCTGCTAGGACATGGACTCCACCATATCTAGGAAAACCAAGAAGCATAGGTGGGGAGAAACTTTTATTAATGAACTACACTATTATGTTGAACCAAAGATTTAGAGGACTTGAAAAACTAATGAAATAAGTACTGTTATTGACACTGTAGCTAATATTCAACAGTTAAGACATGTTCCTAGGGGCTTTCATTAAAGAACGGATGATCTAACAGCACTCAAGGATATAGTGCTACATGCATAAATTTAGCTTAATTCCCTTAACTAATCTAAACATACAGGCACACAAGACACTACTAGTTAATTCGCCCTGGGGCCGGATGACAACGATTTGCTCAAATTCTTAGGTGTACCTCTGTCAGTACGAACGGGGTCCAACTTCTTTTAACCCTATATTTCAATACGATCTGTACTTACCTCGACGCTGTTTGTGACAGGGTGTCTCATGACATACGCTGACGGCATCATCCCCGGCGTCTCCTGATGTGGTATGAGGAGCAAGGAATGGTGGAACGCGGCGTTCAGTATCAATGCTGTGATCACAACCGGCTTGTACTCCCCAAAACGATCCACCAGAAAACCTACGACCGTTACATTCCACCTTATTTATCAATTAGCATTACATAAAACAACAACTTAATAATAATAATTAACTTACCAGTTATAGGTGGACTTAAGAACGTGGTGAATGGTAAAGCTAAATACACAAATGAAATCTCAGGCACAGTCAGTCCTATACTCTGCATGTGTATCGTCAGATAGGGTAAGAGAGACGCGGTGGCCCCGTACATCACGAATAGAGTCACTTTCAACATGATCAGGTTCGGATTGATGCGGAGCCGGACCATGAAACGTCCCATGCATCCTAGCTCCTCCTCGCTGTCCCCGTCCATGTCAGCTTCGTCGTCACTATATTTCTTCACGTCAGGCGACTTCGCCATATCCAACTCTACTACTCACATTCACATTTTCATAACGAAAGGATGTTTATTCGTGTGCTATATCTTATCGACTGGCGTTGGATTCGGTAGCGAAGGCTGCCGCTTCTGTAGCGTGACAATTATTTACATAAGGGCTCTTCAGCGTTTAAGTGGTTTACTTTTTAAATGATGCGAGTTCGGAATCGGAGAGCCAGGGAGGGTCCCGTGTTCCCGAGCGACTGCGGCGCGGTCAGTTCGCGGCGGACGTCGCTCGCTCCACCAATTTACAAATAATAGCAAATTACCTTCGTTTAAGAAGTGTCACGGCGATTGGTGGGGATGTTGGCTAAATCGGCTGGCAATCCGAAGACCTTGCGGGTAATGGCTGGGGACGGGAGCTCAATACGCCTCAGTTCCCGAGATGAAGGCGCGGATCGCGAATTAGCGCTAACTTTGCTACTCTGCGCCGTACTGTAAGTTGTCCTGATTTTTATTATTATTTATTAAAAACCCTTCTATATTGACTTTCTAGATTGTCTTCTGTAACACGTGTGAACATAACTAGTTCAGAAATTAATTGAATTTATGATCCTTATATTACGTCAAATAAAGAGGTCCAATTTCTAAAAAAATATGTATTTACCTATTAGATTCGTGGTCGATACTCGAGCATAATCGGTTTTCATTATAAGATAATTGGAATTAATGAAATTTAATTTCTCATTTATTATAAATAGTCTATTTACGTAGTTTTGTTTTATTTTCAAATAATAAATAATTGCCTACTATATTGTCCTTTATCGAGGCTGACGCTTCAACCTATTAAGTTCACAAAGTCATTCATTGTAATGAGATAAGTGAATCGCCTCTCCCATTGGATTTGTTGCAAGTCTATTTTTGTACTGCACAATAAAAGGGCTATCATTGGTCCTCCATAGATGGGTATATGTTATTTATCTATAAGTACATATGTAAATATATACTTACAGATACAAATTCATATAAAACTGGGCTGTATTAAACATCTACTTATATTAAAACTAAAGGAACGCCTCTAAATAAAAATAAAAATACAATCGAATTGAGAACCTCCTCCTTTTTTTGAAGTCGGATAACATGTGTTGTCTGTTACCTTTTTATGCGGACATCACGTTAAAACTGCTAAACCAATTTCAACTATCACTATTGCGAAGTATTGTATGAATTCGGCTAGTTATTTGTATGAATTTGCCTGGTCACATTATAAATGCTTCCTACCTAGCTCTTTTCCCATTGTTATATTATGATCAGTACACATTTTACCGCGATTTTACTGATTAACGATAATTACGCAGAGTGTATAGCTACCAACACCATCATCTCTCCTCCCGGTACCCATTATGTAAGGTTTTTTTCAGCTCACCGACTGCTCTACGACTATCGGTCAATCACGTCAGAATGAAAATTAGGACCGGAATACCTTGAATGTTATTCGGTTACCCATCCAAGTGGCCACCTGGCCAAACTTTAATGCGCCGATTTATCAAGCGAGATGCATTTTAATACTCGCAAATTCCGTTATAAAAAAATAATACGGTACTAGGTAGTTAATTTGTCAATGTCAATAATGTTATGTATGTCTAATCAATCAATCAATTAGTTACCTACTTAGGTTATTTATTTAAATGCGTATGAGACACGCCATTTTCATTTCTTCATGTCACATCCATTATTTTATGTATAATGTGTATTTATTGAATTTAATATTGCTATTAATTACTTGACACTGGCAAAATACCCGCCAAGTTGCGGGTGAGGCCATTTGCATATCCATTTTATTTCATCTCATTTCATTTCGTAAAAGAAGAAGAAGAAATGCGTATGAAATTTTGTAGGTAGTACCTACTAAAAGTAAGCGCGGCATCAATGAGCTAAAGAATTGACCACGGTGCGTAAATTTATTGGTCAGTAATTATTAATCTTCACTCAGGTACTATTTCTACATACACCTTTACTAAATTGAGTTATTTTGTTATGTTATCAGTAACGTCATCTATTAGCATATATTGTACCTAAACTTATTGTTACGCCACTGCTGCCATCTGTTGTCTAGTAGCAACAGAAATTCCCAATTTTTTTTTTCAAGATCTTAGATTTTAGTATTGAATAAAACATTTATTAGTTACTAAAAGGCATAGATGTTAATTCTATACTAAATGGTCCACTTTAGGACTTTTACGTTAATAGGATGGGCAGTATTGGACACGGTCCTTTTGCTTAGATCAGTAATACGGTCTTGCCAGCCTTCTTAAACATTTTATGACAATGAAAGTATCAATAATATTTTATATTGGTTTAAATTTATTTTTGATGAATATAGGTATTATATTTATGTATTCAAGATTATTATGTTACGTTATTTTTCTGCCATCTAGTGACCATAGATTTGAAATTTCGGAATATGTCTGATACGTCTAGAATGTCTATAGTCTACTGCAAAATGTCAACCATAATGCATTGCGCATAAATGGCCGCCATGTTGCTGCCGTCTGAAAGATGTTCGCAACTGTGTGTGTTTACTAATGAATTTTAAGAACTTGGATAGTTAAATTACTGTGTTTGTGAAATTGTGAGTGTACAATGATTTTATATTTCATGTATTATTGTGATTGAAAAGTCTGTCAAATGTCTCTGAAGCCAATAAACAGTGAAATTTTCTTTAGATAGTCATTCGGTTCGGACGGCATAATGGCTGACAATCTGATTCAAAAGTCACATAAAACTAGTGAGAAAAACAAGTATAACAACGTGGTTCACCGTACGACGAGTGAATCTCTTCGACTGAACGAGTCAGAGAAGGGAGTGACTCACCCGACAAGTCTGCAAGCAGGCCATAACGCAAGGAAAATATCTTCGTTTCAGATCACCAGTGTGACGGTGGGCTCCCGAGTGAGCACCGACGCTGGCGAGGACTCCGCCGACGATCTAGATGAATCTCACACCGACGACATATCTAGAGTGACTGACATTGAGAATGAAACTCCGAGTTATTCCGAAGACACTTTCTCGAAAGACGATGTATTCTACAACGCGTCGAGTGCATCATTAGGTTGTGCACCCGTCATCCCGACCAGCTCGCAGTACGGACTCGCGATCGTGGGCCAGGACAACGCCACCAACCAAGTCGGGGGAGCAGTGCCAAATAGTAATAATACAGAAGTAGCTGATATGCATGTCAGCGTCACCAACGCCGGAACGGGCAGCATCATCAATCTCATAGGGAATGCCAAACCACAAGAAGGTATGAAAGAAATACAAGAACATGTGAGGAATGAACGTTTTAAAGTTGTGAAAATTGAGAGCACAGAACCATTCCGCAGGGGTCGTTGGATGTGTATGGACTACTTGGATCACACAACCACACAACAGAATGCACCAATCACACTGAACAACAATTTGGATGTGACAGAGAATAATGTACTGCAGGCTCCGGACAGTGGTGTGGTGATAAACGATAGTCAACATGATGAAGTGTCCAACGATCTGACAAACAAAGTGCCTATGGATATGCAAGGTAACGCTCCAACTGTACAGCAGTTAGAGCAAACTCTACAGAAACAATTTCCAATGGCTTCCCCTGGGCAGTCACTCACCCAACCCCTCAATGTGGTGCAACAACAAATGTCGGTTCCTCAGTCAGTGTCGGTACAGTCACCACCATTAGAAATGCCACAACAGATGGCCAACCCTAATATGCAAGCTAATCAGCAGGTGGGGCAACAGCATCCTCAAAGTATGACTCACATCACTATGCAGAATACTGCCCCGAGTCACCCGCAGCAGACTCAGCAGCAGCAAGTGCAACAGATTCCTCAAAGCTTCCCACAGCATCACTTACAACAAGTCATAGCTCAGTCACAAGCTATTGCTATGCAGCAAATACCGATGCATCAACAAATGCCACAGCAGATGCAACAGATACCGAACCAACAGATGCAGCAAATGAGTCAGCACATGCCCCAGGCTCAAATACCAAGCATGCCACAAATGCAGCAACAGATGCCTCAGATGCAGGCCATGCCGAACCAGGGACAGATCCCACAAGTGGCCAATCAACAGCCTCAGATGCAACAAATGCAAATGCAGCAAATGCAAGGCCAACCTAATCCACAGATGCATATGCAGCAAGGTCAGATACCCAATATGGGCCAACCTCACCATCTGCAAGGCCAGCAGCCCATCGCACAACCAACCCAATTGCAGCACATGCCTAGCCAGGCTCAAATGCAAGCTCTCCAGAACCAACAGATACCCAACCATATCCAGCAAATGCAGATGCCTACCCAACTGGCTGGCACCAATCAGCAGATATCACAGATGCAAACTCAAATGCATCAGCTGCCATCACAACCACAACAGTCAGTTGTACCAGGTATGCATCCACAAATGCAGCAACAAGGAATGACTGGAGTACAACAGCAGTACAACCAAGCTGTCAGTCAACAGTCTAACGCTCAGTCTATGATTAGCGCTAGCATGCCATCATCCCAGCAACAACCTCAGCATAGTGTTTCTCAGTACCATCAGCAGCAGTCGCAGTTGAGCCAGCAAGGGCAGACAATGCCACAAGAAGTGCTCGCAAATATTGTTACATCACAGCAAGGTGCGACGCTACCCTCAAATCTCCAGCCGATGGCATCTCAACCTCAGGGCCAGACGTTGCCTGCGAATCTCCAGACCCTCACTGGCCAGCAGCAACCAAACACTGTGCAAGCTATTGCACCCCAACAAGGAAATGTACCTCAAGGCAACATACAGATGATGTCCGCAGCTCCACAGAATATGCAGATGACTCTAGACGGGAATCAGCCTAGTATGCAGATACCCGCCTCAGATCCTATATTCATGCAGCCGACGAATGTTGGCCAACAGATGCCTGTCGGCCAGCACATGACGCAACAGAACATGTTGCCGCAGCAAGTGGGAGGCCAAGGGCAGATGGGTGGCGTCCAGTATGTGGCCAACCAGCCAGTCTCGATGACGCATCAGAACATTCCGATCTCTATGCAACCAAACATGCCGGTGGGTATGGGCGGCGGTGTGCACCCTAACGTGGTTCAGTCTCAGACGAGTATGGCACTGGGGTATGGAGGGGTGGTGCCTGTGATGTCTCAGAGCAGCGTTGCGCCTGTTGAAGCGACTGTGTCGGGGACTAACTCGCCGGTGGTGTCGATGCCGGTGAATTCGACCGCGTACGTCGCGAACACGGCTCAGCCCGGACATGACAGTCAGGGCTTCGGTAGCCCAGTGGGTGGTGTGGTGTCTCACGCGATTAGTGGCGGGGTGATGAGCAGTGTAAATGTGAATGCTTGTGATAGTGGTGCTCCAGAAGTTCCCGCAGACAGCCTGCAGGCTGGCGACACCGGTGATGGCAAGGATGAGCCGCAGACTGCTCCACCACCTGAGGATGAAAGGTGAGACCTTGCATTTCTCATTGTTACTTTCAAACCGCTGCATACAATATAATAAGGGATATTGAGGTCATCTCAACTGGATATTTGTTAGTTTTCTACTTGCCAGTATGTACCTGAAATATATGGACCGGTTGAGGAAAATTGAGAAGGAAGAGAATCCTTAACAATGCAAATCAGCTTAGGGACCTAGGAGAAAATACATACAGTCAAGACCAAAAGTAATTAATAAACATTAAAAAAATAAGAATATGTAGGTACTGTTAATTTTATAAAATATATAAGTTTTTTTATTTTGTCTTATTAAGCTGACTCTGTCAGTGAAATAAATGAACAACATTCAATCCTGTTATCCCCAAAAGAGTAGGCAGGCGTGCACTGCTTTACACAAATAGTATTGGGTCACAATACTTAAGGGGAAAGCTTATTGGCATTATACTATATGTGTTACTCATAAAATAATAGATCTTTAGTTATTTCATGAAATAATTTCATTTTGAACAGCTATGTTCATCTTAAAAATTTAAAGTAAACATTTATTTTTTGTTCTACAAATAGGTTGACATGAACAATAGTGTGATACTAAAGTATTCATTCCAAATATTGCCCCTAATGTATAGAAGATTTTGTCAATTTACAATAATTCAAAATTAACACAAGAAAAATGCTTTGTAATGGCAATGTATATAGATGAAACCCTTCTATAAATTATGGGCACAGTGTGCATTTAAAACACTTAATTAATTTTTAAATATTGAGGTAACAAATTTGGTGAATCAAATTCAAACAATACCATTGATTCTCTATAATCTTTTAACTTAGTGGCATTTGGCTAATTGTTTACAAACAATTAAGTAACAAAGTCTGGGAAAAAAGAGTTTTAACTTATCACACACACAGGTGATAAAAATAAATTATGGGCAGGCATTATGGGCTTATCATTACTTAAAAACATACCTACGTACTTAAAAACTGATTAAAGTAGGTAAACTTGAACTTTGACCTCTTTTAAGTATTTAGCCTTATTCTTTTTTTTTAAGGTAATTAGGTATCCAATGTACACCTGGGTATCTGTTTGGACTCATGTTATTTATCAACTTAATTGTAACCGTAACTCGGTAATAACTTAAATTGATGAAGTTATTTTATTTGTGTACCATTTGTGGAAGTCAATTTTCATTAGCATGGCAAGAAACATGAAGGCTATTCAGTTTCTAACTTGAAATATGTGTGTAATCTATTACTTGTCACAACACTTACGGTGTATTGTGTAAGACCACACTTGATGTTACTTATTTAAATTGCCATAATGATAAGGATTTCTTTATCATTTTGCTAACTTACTCCCGCGGCTCCGTCGGCGTGACTATCGATTTTGCTCTGCAGCTCAGTTCCCAATGGCCATGGCGTGGTGAAACATAGCCTATGAAACACAAGGATAGTGTAGCTTTCTATAAGTGATCGTTTTTTCTGGAACGGTTCAGTAGTTCCCGAGGTTACCCCTACAAACAGATCAGCAAACGAAATCCTTTATAATATTAACATCACATCTATCACATGATCTTCATATTATAGGTATTTTTTTCATAATTAATGGTAACTTTTGCTGGAGCAAACACGCCTTATTTGGAGTATCTTTAAAGAGAATGAGATATTTTGAAATTGTGGCCAGTGGTGTTGCATTCGAATTTGTTAGCTAATGATATTCACAAGAGTCGTTTTGCCCCCTGCCTCCTCCCAATTCCATAACAGTTGGACCTATTAGGCCTTATTAAAAACCCATCCTGAAAATCGTAAAATATTTAATGCAATTTAAGGACATCTTCGCTGCCACAGAATTATACACGATGCGCCGTCAGGCCACTTTTACTTAGCCAATACGGATAGCCACAGAATTTACCACAGACGAAACTGCAAATCCCGTATCTATTTACAAAAATAACTCATCCGTAGACAATGGTGGTTGTATTCTTCGCTTTTGGTTTTTGCCCGCACCGTCGTCTCCGAGCGGAATCCAGCGTCCCTTTGATGCTGTTTATTTGCGCTTCGTCCTGCGACGTAAATAGGTGGTTGACACGCACAGTGCATGGTGCGCGCCGGTATGCCGCCGGGTGACTCATGCGCAACGCACCCGGTCTACGGACTGACTAAAAAAGATACTGCCGTACGCTCTTTTTCGTATGACGTTCCAATTCGTGGACTTTTTTTTGTAACGCTAGATTTCTCCATCGCAAGTTTAACACTTATTTACTTAATTCCGTTCGCTTATTGATTCTCATGTGCGAAATCCAGTCCACATTATTCGACAAGATAATGATTGGGGTCGTATGTAAATATGTATTATATGTATGGAGCGAGACTTACTCGGTAACTTGAACCGCATTCTTTAAGTAACCCTGAATAAAACCGCAAATTTATGCAGATCGCTAAAGACTTCCTGGTAGTGTATTCATGACACGAAGCCGCAGAGAAGTTGGTGTAGGCGCCAGCGCAGCCACGTCACTGGCGACGTTCGTAATCGAGTAGAGGGCCGAAGGCCGTGAAACCCGAACCAACCATTCGCTTCTGAGTTCTCATCGACTCACATGCACTACCATTTGTGCTTAAAATAGTACAACTATGTATACCAAATCACTTAAGTGAGATGACTAACAAGATGTGGAATGTGGAGCAAGTTGAAAGATTAACATATGTATAGATACAGTGCATCCAGAAATCGCTGCTTGTTACGGGCTACTTATAACACATATGTCATTACCCGTTATTTTATTGCGAGCAAAGATTCCTTGAGTTTCTTTAAATGACCCACTGTCTAAACGTACTGTTCTTGAACTCCTGCTCATTCAGAGCTTCATTGGCAGCTTTAGGCTTCGTATCAGTCAACATCACACAACGTAGAATTATTTTTTTTGCCAATAAAGAGATTAAGTACGGACCGGACCATGTTCGTGGTCCGGCCCGTACAAAGTTCGATCGTCTACTTTTATGGCGTACCTTCTGAACATTAAATTTACACATGAATTTTGACAGTCTAAGTAACTATATTTGGGGAGTCTCTTTTTATCTATCGAGTAATTTTATGTCCTACTAAAATAAAATAAAAAAGGTAATTAGTTGACATTTGTCAGATTTTTTTTTTGGTCGAGAATTGACATTCCAAACTCAAATAAACGTACCAGTAGTCTGATCTTTAGCACTCCGCTGTAAATATTTGAAGTTGTCAATTGCATAGAACATTCAGAGCGCCCATTTTCTACTTCGCGATGCAATGCTATTGGCGTGCTTTATATTGGTGAAAGTGGATGCACAAAATGCCGCTTGAATGCGATCTGCGGCCTGCACACTGTCAAATAATACCACCATTATAAAAATAATGTACTCAGGTATGATTTATAAGTTTATTATTTATCCGCCTAAAACGAGTTTGAAGACTTTTATGAGTTCTTGAATTGTTATTGGTGTTGCATGTTTTATGTCATGATTAAGCTACCAAATAAATAGCTTGAGTAGATAATTAAATGGACTTATGGCAAACAAAATAAGGTAGTATTAAAAGTGTAATTAAATTATAGCAAAAGCTGGCATTTGTTTGTGTAGAGTCCAGGGTTAACTTACCCAATTTTTTTATTTCATAATAGGGTTTTTTTGTGTTTGAAGGGTAATTATAAGTGCTGTTTTTAGTGCATTTATTGGGTTATTCATCTATTAGACCAATTTATGGCTATCTTAAGGTGTACCTACGTAACGATATATTATATATATAACAAAGTCGCGTTAGTTACACTATTCATACCTCAAGAACGGGTGGCCTGATTTTTATGATCTTAATTTTTTTATTTTTTCTCCGCCCCGAATAGCAGAATAATGATTAAAACGGGAAAAATAAAAAAGTGAAGATAAGTAATTCATTTTCTCATAAATTTGATTAAATTTGAGACGGTACGACGTTATACACGAATAACATGGGATATGTATGACGTCAGATAGGAGTAGTCCTCTTGGTCCTGCTGGAACAGTTACCATATTTTAGAAAATATATGAATTTTAAAGGCATTTATACTATCCGATTTCTTAGCCACGATACCAGACCCATTGGTTATTAGGCCTAGTCATCGGATTAGGCCTGCATAGAATATCCCAGAATGGGGGACATTCATGTTCGATATTTAAAAAAAAATGTTGACGCTGGCAAAATAGAGAGCCGATAATAGAGGCCGTTTTCTAAAAAAAAATCTTTCGCCATAGACATGACTATTACTCTCCTTGTAACAGCGTAGAACGTCATCCTTAATATGATTTCCAACGATAAAACAATTCTTCGTATCGATCACGTCAACGCCACTGATATGAGCGATAACGATCCATGAAGTCAACGCACAGTATTTTTTTCATGGGTGCATTGTTTTCACGTCACAGCTGTAGATTGATGGGTTTCAGCCTGAAATATTGATAATAATATACTTATTATTATCATGATTGTGAGGTGAACTACACTACATAGTTTAAAGTATTCTATTTAAAATGGCGTCGGGCCCCGCTGTGCTGAAAATCCATCTTAGCCTACCCAGCCCTTAGTTTTCTTTTAGTTCAACTATTTTTTATTTTTATTAAACGGGATATATTAATAAAAAGTACTTTTGCTTGACTGTAGGATGATATATTTTCAACTAAACTATATGCTGTCATAGCCCGAGAACGGTAATTAATAACAATTTCAATCACTTCACAATTTTGATAGAAAGGTCTTGCTTACTAGTTGAGTCTGCTGGCGGTCCCAATATTTATAAATCCCAATATATGGGATTTTGGCTTTTAAAGTACATATTAGCTTTTGACCCTTGAAGATCAGAAAAAAAACGGACAATGTTAATGAGTTATTGGACATGGGAACTCACATACATACACTGACATTATTGTTAGTGTTGCCCTGTGTTAAAAATGTGATCCTCGTTATTAAATTTCTACTGTTTTCAGTCTTCTTGAAGGTAATTATGTAAGTTCTTCCAGGCCGAGCTCCCTTTCATTATCAACGTAAGTAGGTTTATTCAGGTTCAAACTATCCAATCGTAATAAAGTGATACAACATTGAATACAAAGAACTATAGGATAAATTATTTTTAGCTTCAAGACAATTTCGTTCGACTGCAATCAATCATAGTATCAGACAACAGCCGGCGGTCACACTCGACGCAAACTCGTGTCCCGACATTTGGGCCACGTTTATTATGGACGTGTTAAACATTGCTATTAAATGTGCTATGATAACATACGCCATATCGCGCTAGTTTGTTGTCAAACAAACAGCTGGAGACCGGCGGCGGTGCGTGACGGTGCGCCGCGCCTCGCAAGGACGTTCAGGGCTCGAAAAAATGTGTACGTCTGAGACTTTTTCATCTCGTGCACGAGACAAAAAATAGTGTTTTTACACTCTAGGATAGAGAATACTCGTGGGCCGTCGAGTATGTACTGCGCAGTATTTTAATCGCTTCCAAATAGGGCTGGCGATAAACAACTTTTATCATATATAAAGATTTATTGTATATAGATATTTAAACGGACGAGAAATTCCCTTGCGTCTCGTATAAAATGAGGTAATATAGATTTTTATAGCCCATGGTAGCGATAGAGTTCTGGAGGGATGCTGGTACCAGTATCCCCGGGTCCCGGTCGCTTGGTTAACGAAACATAATTTTTAATCAGCAAAAAAACAAAAATGAGATTGTGCATAGGTAATGTATGAACCGGTATCTTGATCCAAGACTTTGGCATCCCACGGGTGGTTCAGCTGTTTGTCCAGGTTAATTTTATCCACGCACTACAATTGGTTCTATTCCAAAATAAAAAAGTTTGATAGAGCCCTCAATCTGCAAAGAATTAAAACATAGAAATTGTTTTTTTTTTAAATCTGTACGGACACATTAAACCTACATATCTGAATAAAAGTGAGGGGGCGTTTTCTTATCGGTTTTATTATAATAAAAGCGAACAATCAATGGTATTCAATAATCACACTTAATAAAGTTTGTTGACTGATAATAAACAGTGATAATATATTAGAACAACGAACCACGTCGTGAAAACTATCGACGATTCCAAATGTCGATAAGATAATAAATTGTAGCTTGCAAGTGAACGTGTTAACAATGAGAAATTCGCTTTCACTTCACTAAACGTATGTTGAATTCACTAAAAGAGTGAATTTTAATAACTTAATCAACAATTTAGCCGCTTGTAGTGCGCTTGCATGTTTAATTATTATCAATTTAATGTATGGATGCCACAGTTTCGTGCAAGTAATTAGTCGATGGATCTCACTCACGTGCATTCCTTGGACGCTTCCACGCTACCTAATTAGTGCTGTGACCTCCGGTGCTGCGAATTTGTTAGATAATCGTGTACGACTGTATTTACTAGATAATAAATTGACTTCGCAAGCCTTGATACATGACTGATAAGAGTTCCATTTCTAATTCTTTTGTTTCTTCTCTTTATCCGAAGACAATAATAGTACAAAAGTAATTTCTAAATCTGGGAGCCATTAACTTGTAATGATATACTTAGAGTTAGTACTTTTTTTGACCAGCTGCTAAAGTCTGCCTAGCCGTTCCTACATCGTTCTCACATAACAAAATATTGCTCAAAAATGTAAAGGATCATTTAAAAAAGAGCAACCATGGAGTTTATTGCCCGTTCTTCTCCATATGAACGGCATTCCGAACTGATGGTAAAGTTGTAGCTTAGCATGTTGTAACTATTTTGACGATTCCTATGTACCGTACTAATGGTTTTCATGAATGGAAAATATTTTGATCCTGATTCTGATCTGACTTACCTTGGAAATAAGCTATACAGGTTCATTATCAGCCGTGATTGTATTAACAATACCGGTGGTATATAGTAATGCAGTATACCTAGATGAATAAATCCCATGCAAAAAAACCCATCTTCCTATTGTAGACATTCATGAAACTATTTTTTTCAACGCAAGCGCCATTTTATTTCTCGCTTGACCAGTAGTGGTCCAAAGGCAGCCCATTTATTTTTCCTGTTAGACTTAACAACGATTATCAAACTAAACAATAAGGTGTTACGACGCTAAAAAGACTGCAAACGTTGAACAACGATTACAGCAAAAACTTATTTATTCTTCTCGAACAATGACGTGATTCTTTCTACATACTTTAACAACTGTCAACTGGCAGATAAGCGTGAAAACTCCGATCAAACTTATCGAGATAGTGTTAAAATTCGATTAATCAATATATTTAATGGCTGATAAAATAATCGATGATATCTCGCGTCATTTTACTACGCTCCGATTAGTTATACCCCGATCAAAATATAAGCTTACACAAATAGTGCATTGTTTCGTTGGGTTCGCTATAGACGTGGAGGTGAAATGGTTATTGAGTAAGGTTATGGCACATATATCAGCTCGGCACCACTTTGTCAACGCAGGCAAGGATGTCTCTGGAGCGACTCGGCACCATTAAGCGTCGGTGCAGCTGCGGCGTTAAGAGAGCACGGTTACAGGTCCTTGATGATACCGCCGTCTGCAATCGATGCGAGTTAGACGTCATCGCAATATGGAGTTTTATTTTATACTAGCTGTCCCGGCGAACTTCGTACCTAACGTATAATGGTGACAGAATGACAGATAACCTTTCGCCTGACGTTCGACAGACCAACTGACAGTCAGAAAAAATAAAGCACAATAAAGACTTATTTGTCGTCCTTGCAACTTTTCCCCATTTTCTCACCGGGTAAACCTTCCCTGGGCTACGACAAACATTTGAAAACCAAAATCAGCTAAATCGGCCCAGCCGTTCTCGAGTTTTAGCGAGACAAACGAACAGCAATTGATTTTTATTATATAGATAAATAATTTGAATCGGACCGAGCTGAGTTGATGCTGATCGGATGTCGGAGTGATATGTCTGCGGGCACCAGTATATCCCGACATCAGTACGATCAAAGCTTTATCCACAAAAAATCCATTCACAGAGGTGGATATGGACTTTATGGCGGGAAGTTGAACCGTTAAGTTGTCAATTTAGTTTTACTTTCCAACACATTTATGTGTTTCTTTGAGAAATAATGTGCAATATTAACCATTGTGTTATCATAAACGTGCACGAGTGAAGGAAATTTAAACAATATAGTGGTAACTTGACTTTTCAAGTTCTCCCAAGATGTCAAGAAGGTAAATTTTCAGTAAAGTATTCACAGCTTCACTGATCGGGGTAGGGGATTCATTTTAATTATAAAAAAAATATGATTAAAAAAACAATTATTGAGATATACTCGACACTGCACTGGCAAAATGGCACTATTTTGTAGCCGATTGCCGACCTAAAAAAAGCAGAAGTGGTTATATTGGTTTTGGATATTAAAGTCTCAATTACAATCGATTTACGGATTTCCACTGACTGTTGAAATTTTATAGTCGATTGTGATCGATTTGTACACGAGACATTGACACTATTTTGTTTTTAATTAAGAAATAATATTGATTGTACTATTAAAGTGGTACTTACTAGCTTTGCGTGTACAAACCTTTAAGGCCTCAGCCTCGAATTTAGTGGGCAGCGGGGCGGCGGCGGCAGGATCTTATGCGTAAAATCAAATGGACCGGTTCTCGAAAACAGCGGCGCGGGGCGGCCAACGAGCGCCGCTCCCGCGCCTCCGCCGCCGCCGCCCCGCTGCCCGCTAAATTCGAGGCTGAGGCCTAACTTGACTGTGTCAATTATTTTTTTCAATTAATTTATATTAAAGTTACCTCTTCTACGTCTCGTGTGTATGTTTTATATCTTTTTTATACGCTAGACTTGCCAAGTGCCGCGATACAACATTACACAAGAAGCATTTTCCGCAGACGTGTCGCTTGCTACTCCCAAAGAGCATCCAAGATCTCTAAAGAGCTGCAATTCCTAAATACCTAGCGAATTAACTTTCAATCTTCTTAGTCATAGCATCTTGGAAATTTGTCTTCTATATCGCTGAGATTATTTTCATCACCAGTACTTTTGTTTGTTAAAAGCTGCTTAAATACTCTACTAAGTATTTTCGGTTGTCACCGCTCCATCGTACAACACTTATCAGATAATAGTATGTATGACCATTATTAAATATAACCCAGCCATTGGAAATTGCGATGCGATAGGTATTGACCTCTGTACCGCACAATATTTCTATTTATAACACATTTATCGTTCTTTGTGTTAATTACTGAACTTGACAGTGAAATCGGACAGTTATAATTCAATTAAATTTTCTCGTTAATCAATTTTAAAGTTTTAAATTGGTCTAAATCCGTTGCAGCTATAGAAAAGTTAAGAAAATAAAACTTTATCATTTGATACCTATAAGTTTTTGCTTTCTCTTGTAGCTTGCTGAAAAAAATTGCATTCTTGTCTTCAGGATAAATATACCTTGATGTGAGCAGTCACTCGTGCCGTTACCTAAAGTTTCCCCAACAACTGTTTCATACATACGAAATGTGTTATCCGTAAGCCGCTTTAGAAATAGCAAGTGCATTGCGAGTGGTGTATCGCGAAGTGGGAAGCGTACGAGTTTAGATAAGGTTCGCGGGTTCCAGTTTATTATCGATACGGAATTTGTACATTGCGTTTGATGAAAGCTTCGTGGTTTGTTGACCCGCACCCGAATGGATGTCGCTAGACTTTCTGTAGAATTTTGTAGTGAATTGAGTATTGTATTGTCCGGTGAGTATAGGTCAATTTGGATCTTAAAAATCTTTGGCTATACATTCGCTAGCTGAACTTAAATGTTTAGCATTAGTTAGCAAAGCAAATTTCGAGCCCCTGTAGTTTTATCGATCGTTCGCTGGAATGTGGATGTATTATGATCATGTGTGGCCGCTCCTCACATTTGCCTTCAGTTTTAAAGTTTTCCGCATCACCGAACAAATGGTCTAACATCATTTTGATGTTCAGCTATTTGTTCGTTCCGATTGTATAACAAGTACTTAAAGAGTTACAACTACACATAAACATTAATCTTAAAAAACTATATACCCTCGACAGTGTTGTCAGCCAAAAAGTAAACACAACTTATTATTCGATGGACAAGATGACGCATGACAGAACCGCGTCCGCTTGCAGCAATTGTAAGTCAGGCAACGCGGCCAGAACGAATCGGCGGTCGCCGGCGCTTGCCGGAAACCTCCTCAGCATGGCACATTGCCAGCCTTAATGAATGTATCCACCTTATACAATTGAGTGCCTTACATTATAATTGCCATAAAGTAAACGTTCACAGTCAAATTCAGTTCAAGAAACCGCGCTCGAATTATCACGCTAAGTATTTGACTTCATCTGACCCGCAGCGATGCCCTCGAGTTTCGCATTTAGAATTAATAGACGTGGGAATCTATGTACTTAGTTGTTCCATTTTGTACCTACAGGCATTTGCAATTCAAACGCAACGGTTTGTATATTGCGCCCAATGAAAATTCAAGCTATAAATTGTGTTTAAAGCGGCTAAATTGCGTGGTTGCCGTTTGTATGGAGTCGGTACGGATTTATGGTGTGCACGATGGTGTTCGGGTAGCCTTCGTTTCGTGACAGTACCTGTGTGACCCAGTGACGCGAGGCTGCATTGCTTTCCAAGTTCATTGGCACGACACGATCTGCCGCGCTCGTCGGTCAAGCCTAAAAACTGACACGATATGATTCTGTAAATAGAAAGTCGATTCAATATCGATGGCTATTCTTAGCGAACATACTTTGTGTTGAATAAATCGAATAAACCGTGTTACAAGTGTATCATTAATTGTAATCTCTGCACCCCATGTGTCTAGCTCAGATGAATGTAACAATATATATTGCATAACAGATGAAATGCCTATGTCACTTCCTACATTGCATTGTCTTGCGAAATCGATTTTTGAATGTAATAAATAAATATGAATCATTCGATGAATAAATATTGAATCTGTAATAGGATTATGTATCTTGTTATTACGAGATAACTACGGTTGTTATTGTTGTATTAGTTAGTTACGCATAGATGGGCAGTAGACATGCTAATAACCTAAACTAATCGGCTCATACTATTGTTGAAGATGATAATATCTTGCGGACGATAAATATGCATTTTTATATTTTAAACAAAATAGCTCTAAAAACATCTGCCAACTTAATTTTCAGATCGCCCTACGACAAAGGGGAATATAGATCAAAACGCACGTGTGTCATGTGTATCATTGCGTTGTGCTACAGGCGGTAAAATGACCTAAGTTAAAAATAAATATTGTTCAAGCGCAGTAACAGGAAAAATCAACACCATTTTACTTTTCTCGATCATTCGAAGTGTCGCAATTTTTTGCAGAGATTGTTTACCTGTTAACGGGAAAAGTGCAAATACGTCATAATTCCCTTTTTACAATATACTTAGTTGTTTATTTATATTGGAAAAATATTTAGAAATTACTGACTTTATTGGACATTACTATTGTGGACTGTTCAAAAGAAGAAAAACCTAAAATATTAACGAGTACTTCGAACAGAAACCAAAAGCAGCGCACAAAATACCAAATTGGTGTGCATATAGTTCCAGAGATTATGTTATGAGCAACCAGTGAATGAGTGAAGGAACATAGATGTTAGGGCCGGTCAGTCCAGTCAGTGAAGATAGATAGATTTAGGAGGAACGATATGGTTTTAGAATCAAAATTATAATATCGATCTAGGGATCTAGGTACTTTAGTAGTTAAGGTTCATAAGCCTAAAGGTTTTAGTACATAAATTCATGTTACGTATTTGCTTTCGCTGTAAAAGTTGCTTCCATTATGAGTTATTATTAGCACGATTCCTTCACTCAATAAAAATAACACAAGTTAATAATGAGACACGCTGAGGTCATTCATATTATTCATATGATTTCATGGCTAGCACACCTTGTTATCTCCGTTAACATGATCCGTGCCCATTTGCAATCAATGAAGATTACCATAACTGCGCCTGCGCTGGCTGCGGCGCGGATGCCGCCCAGTACTTGTGCATACAATATGTAGGTACATTTTCAGTTTACTGAGACACCGTTCGGTTTCCAGTTTTGGTGTGTGGTTCCTAAGGATGATTTATTGCTTAATAATTGCTCGGTGTGAATTACGAAGTACTCTTGTAACGACACTTATGGAGATACAGCTGTTAGCTATTAGGGTGATGATATAATTAAATAGTCATCTTTGTTCGCAATGTTTTCGACGTATATGCATGCAACTTGTTCCACGTAAGCTTTATAATTCCCTCAATAATCTTTGAGACTTGCGGTGACAGCATATCAAGGATTAATTTTATTTCACCCACGACCACCACCCTGAATATATTAGGGTGTGGTCTTGAACCATTTAATCCCAATACATCTATACAATGCGTTGTCGAACCAAGGACTTTAAAAAAACATGCAGTCATTGAATATATTTTGTTGCTAAATAACATTGCTCGATTATCAAATGCCATGCCATGCATAATGCATACTGATTATCCCATAGACCTTGGCATTGAAAATACCCATAGCATTGTGGATGCAACTTCCATTGTTCAGTTAACTTTAAAACTAATATTGTACCAAGTTTCAATCTACCTTGAAACATTTTTTATGCTGCAAGTGTTTTGAGCCGTTTCAGTGCTTTATGAGGTAGTTGGTAACAGACATAACAAACTCGCAAACTTTATAATATTAATAACTATAAATTATCGTTACGCAAACGTTGAGCCAAATTGACATTCATTTAAATTAATTACAACCAAAGTTTTCGCAATATAAGATGGTATATTTTGGTACCTTGAATTACAATAGAAACTGTTTATAATGAGCTATGAATACGCCCATCGATTAGTTTGAGGTTCATTCCGCAAACGAACGTACCAAGGTCACGGTACCGCACCAGGACGTACCACGTAAATTTCTTTGCTCTTTACCAAGTTTATGGTCTCCAAGCCCTTTTCATATCGATTGTATAAAAAATTACGGACACATTGGCTTAACAATTATGCAAGCTTGTATCATTACTTAGTGCTTGATAGTAATTAATATCGTTCTTGGTAGTTGGTATTGCATCTGCAACATGTTCTTGATGTTCAGCTACGTTATCTAGGCTTTTGGTGGGCTTATATTTCTTTTAATCCTGTAAATAAAATCATGTTTTGTGTATGTATACCAGAACACGTTTTAAAATGACGACTTTTATTTGATTATCCATACAGACAACGCTTGGAACAAGTCGGAACTTGTCCAAAGGCGGTAGAAATATTTTTTGTGTATCATCATTCCAAGAACGTAAGTTCTGGTTTTGAAAGAATTCTCTTAATGAAATCAAAACATTTATCAGATCGTAAAACCGTATTTTTCATTACTTGCAAGGGAATCTCTCAGATTGTGCATTATTTATTATTTGCTTTGTCCACTATTTACCGGCTACTCTAGTACTTATATTATCAGGTCATTTGTCCTTAAACCGTAATGTTTGCATATTCTACTTAGTTAGGTAATTTTTCAGCACTCCTATATGCCTGGGGATTCCATCCGGATGTGAAATCTCGCACACTTTTGTGATTTGCTCAAGCTAAACTGAACGGTCGATCGCAATGAAACATTTTGATACATATGCGATACCTGAAAAGCTAACATCGAACGTTACGAATAGCATACCATCAAATATAAATTTATTTCGTATTATAGTATTTTATTTCTCGAATCATTCTAACAATCCTCATCTTATAATTTAGTGGTTACCCTTGTCGGTACAGCTGATGAAGCTCTTTCCACCTGTCTAACTAGAGCATATTTTACACTATTATTGTTAAGCCTTCTAAATGCTATTTGCTGAAAACTCTCATAGCGCGTTTCAAGACTATGGAGTATCATCAACGCCATCTGTGTATCTTGTAGTGACGTTGATGAGGTTGCTATACTGTGATTAAATTCTTTTAGCAGTTGTTTTACACGTAAACGTCGGATACCTATGATCGATCTATAAATATCGATGTCTGGAATTTTCATTGCAGCGAGTGAATTTGATTCCATTATATCGATCATCTTTGATGTCTGTTATAAAGCGTACACCTCATAAAACATTCACCTGCTCACGTATTAACTCGTATTCGCTATTTTGACGATTGCCAAAAATAACATCCCTAATGTAATTAAGCACAAGGCGGTGTCTATACCTATAGGTATCTATTTTTGTAATCGGTCTCGTAAGATTTTTTTTTCTAGACAGTGTTCAAGGCAGTTACTCGACCTATATTTCGGTATACGCCAGCATTTTTTGAAGTTTCTTGCGGCACTCAACTCCTACGGCTAAAAGTCTGAGCAGGGATTTAAAATTGTATTTCCCGCTAAAGCACTGCTTTGAATGCGCTTTACGTATTTTGAGAATTTGAACATAATGACCCATTCTAATTGGTACAGGTACTCTGTACAGTAAATAATTTAAATAAGTATTTAAATCATGAGGAGTTCCTCTTGACAATAATTATTATAAACTATTTAAATTACCTTCATATCAGTAGCATGTTAATTAAACCCTTTAAATTAAAATGTTAATTTATTAACCGCCATAAGTAATAATTTACTTCAACAAAGTAAATAAACTTGCTTATTAATAGAATAATTGAGTCATTGGTGCATAAAATGTCTGCCTTTACTTTAAAACTTTCCAGTCCAGCCTAATATACTCGTAATGTTCTATAATTAGTTGCAATCAATTGAAAAGGTTCTAATGCGTTACCGAGGTCAGGAATGTGCCATGTGATTTGGTTAACAACTTTGTTTTCGTTTGAAATTTAAAAAAATAGAGGAAAAATGAGCTGGCTTACTCCGTGCGTACTACGCATTTACAATAAAGCCCCGGCTATACAACAAGTGAATAATTCGCGCGAGCCATTGCTTGCCAATGTGCGCAGTCCAAATAGGATAACAACACGCACGCGCTTTGCATATGTAGGGTAAGCAGGAACTTCTAATGTAATCGTAACGTCATCGAGAAAACATGCTGTCACTGTCATACTTATTTATGAAGTATGTGGCGTGAGAGGGATGAACAACGTTGAAAAAGTGAAAAGGATTGTGCTTAAGATGATGGTTTGCAGCAAGTAAGTGTAAAGGATTTTTTGTGCGGTGTAGTCAGCGATAAGAATGGGATGGTCGCAATGAAATTATGTCTTGCCATCAAGGGATGGAATGTAAGGCCATTCCGTATGAAATTAGTATGGGGTGCAACACAAAATGGCCTCCCTGACAAACGTAGCAACTACCTACCCCATTATTGAAATAAAATTCATTAATATTGCTGTTAATTGATTGATTTTGCACTGATTTTTGTGAAAAATACATTTGCGTCACATTCAAACAATTAACAATTGTGTACATAACAGACGTCTTGTCCATTCATATCAGGAAAGTCGCACACGTGTAGGTAAATTATAAAAAAAATATTGAATACAAATACATATTGAACGATGTCTTCATTGTTTTTTTCAAAGAGGCTGATAAGATCTTCAAAGTTGTCAACTTTGTATCAACCGTACAGTCTGCTGAAAAACATTGATTGCATATCAAAAAGTCATCGAAGTGGGCATTATATGATTTTTACTGTTTTTAATGAACTAAAAAGCAATAAAATGCACTGACTTGCTGAAAATAAATATAACAATGAACACTACAGTGTTAATGGGCAACTTTCATGAAGGATCTGTAAGTAAACTTGTTATTTTCAGTTTAAAATGTTAGAGGTCAGGGTTCAATTCGCCTCGACTCACGTCCCTCGCAATATCCTCCACGTCAAGTTTCGCTCTTGTGCCCATATGCGGTTGTGTATCTGAAAAAAGTGACAAGGTTCGTTAAACATTGCGTTTCGTTTCAGCCTTTAATGCAAACGTCCTTTGGCCATGTGGTCCTCAAACAACGTCACTTCCGGCGTAGCTCTCGAACTCACTGAAAATAAAATTATAAAAAATATTCAATGTTCTGCTTTCATTTCGCTGTGAACCGTTTTGAACTTACAGTAGAGGACTAGGTCATCGTTTAGAATCAAATAAGAACAGTTAGTTTATTTTTAGCAATAAGAATTCTTGGAAGAGATTCGCTCTCACCGCAAATCTTTTGTCTAGTGATGGCTCAAAATCAACTGTAATTTCCTGTTCCGATTCTGAATTCGCAATGGATGCGTATCATTCATCACGTAGGTAATTATATTTTTGACTGTTCAAAATTTAAAAAACAAAACCGTTGAAAATAGGAATGTTTCGGCTTACACCGATTAAAGTCGGCATATCTCTTTGTCTTTTACGCATTAAATGAAAATTATGACGGCATCTCCAAACGCTATTGGGATTACATAATGTTCTAACAATTATAATGCTAATCACTATTACGCGTTCCTCGATTAAAGGGCGGGGCTAAGGAACTTTACCGGTCAATGCTCCCCTCACGGCCAAATCTGCGACTTTCTAATGGGATTAAGTTTTGCTGCTCTGCGCAAACGCAAGTCGGAATGCAGCCGATACTGTGGATTATTGCATCCGACAGCGTCTATATCGCATACAAATCATTTTACTCTTGTTATTAAATAGGTGTTGCTGTCATGTTTTTACTCCACGAATTAATTTCAAAGTGACATGTTTACGGTGTGGTGAACTGAGAGGTTTATAACAAAAAAAATACAAGCCTTCGTTAAACGTTGATGTTATTGATTCAATGAATCGTTTTACCGAACGTGTGTAATTATGTTCTTGTGCAGCTAGAGATCGCAAGGGCAGACGGGCTTTCACCGTCTTGCTTCACGAGTCATACGGATATACTTAAAACTGTTTCTACTACCTTTGGTTAAGGTAGGAATTTGTTGGGCAACTCGTCTCTTCCTAACTTTCTGCCGCTGTCACACGGTGGAATTATTGATTTACCTCAATATTTCATGCTTTTGTACATTATGCTTTATGCTCTTGCACAAAAGTATGTATACGTTTGTTCCATCAGGTATACTTGACAAGTTTCGACAGAGGCGAAAGAGGATTAGCCCAATTCGGCAGACCGTTCCCATGATGTCGGCGACTTGTAATGTTAATCCTTTTAGTGTACATGAAAGCGGTCTGAGGTCGAGGTCTTCCACGCTATTGACTGCTGATTCATCAATTTCGCGCCAACTTAAAAATCATCGTCCGAATAAGTCCACGTATGATTAATCTATCATTTGTCAATACTTGCTGTGTAATTTCATTGCATTTTACATTTAAGAAAGCTGATTATAATCTTGAGGTTGAAGATAAAACGCCTCCGTTTTATTCGAACAACTTTGTATTGAGATGGGATCGATGGTTGTATTGGGGGAAATTGTAGGTAATTTATTGGATACATAATATTTTTACTTTCAAATTTATAAAAAAAAATATTGCCTGTGGAAACTATACATTTGGGGTTTACTGTTTTCGTAATAGAGTTCGTATTGATCAATTTTGGTTTCTAAGTGCAAGTAAATACCACAAATATTTGTAATTATTTTTGATATACTCAGTTTGGCTTTGTTTGAATAAATAAATCGGAACCAATTCTGCAGCCAGCTGAACTAGTTCCTTTGCACTGGTAAATAAAGAAGACTTGACATTTCTTTTTGAACGCGGAGCTGGTAAAATAGCTATCTTGTTTCACCAAAGGTGTCCGAGAACACTTCCTTCATTATTTTATTAATTATTGTTATGAACTAGACAACTTTATTAGAATTTAACTATGTTGTAAGAGTTTATAAAATTATCATTCAGATTTTATAGGCATTTTCATCTTGACTTTTTATCGCCCGTGAAGATTTACAAATGATGTCATTCAATGAGTTGCTTATCACTTGTAATGACCTGATAACATTTTTACTTAATGGTTGTGTTGTGAGTGGTAATTATATCAAATTAAATATGGACATTATCTATTTACTATCCTCAGCTAGTTATATGTTGTATATTAATTTACTTTATTCACTTCTTGTCTGTTCAAAATATTGTACCTCTTTTTTAATAAGTATATCTTCATTTCCGAACGTATGTATAGAATAAAAAATATAAGTAGTTGCTTTCATAACAATTCGGTGGCTAATCAATGTTCTGTCGTCCGTCATATAAGTAAAGGAAGTTAATTTATAAAGTACCTATATTATATGTGACAGGTCCGGTTGGAAGACTTCCGGCGCGTCCAATGCCGTCTCTCTTAAAACATTCGATGTGTTCCGATATTATCGCGCCGCTCGAAATAGCCATTATCTCGTACTCGGTGAGGTCAGTGGGCGCTGCGCCGGCGCACGCTAGATCATTAACAACACTGATTAAAAAACCCTTACAGTTCTGCGTAGTAGTTTTTGCTCCACTATAAACATTATCTGCTCGTCGACGGATCACTTAACGTTCTTAATGAAATTATTAATACAGATAATTTTGATTGTGTTTTAACCGCGAAAATATCCTTTCAAAATCAAACAAATAAAATTACTTGCAGAGTAATTTTATTTCTAACTAGTGCGCATTTTTATGAATGCGGTTTACGTTCCAGTAAGTTGGAGATTGCAGTGGAATTATTTATTGATCGCAAATTTGTATTAATCCGTACTATGACTGAAAACCCGTTTAATGTCCATAATATTGATACAAGAACGAGCATATTATGCTCGTTCTTCTTCAGGCGCCATCTCTTATCTGGCTCTCCTATCGGCTCAATCAATATGTTTAGCCAGGTCTTAATCAATACAAATTCTAACAAAATATAATATTTACAATTTTAGTGCTGCAAATTTTAAATGTTCCATCACATCTCTGTTCATGCATGATTTAAAATTTATACCTTTTCCAACAACCAAAGGAAACTGACTTGACGTTTTAATGTTGCCATAAATACGTGTGATCATGACGATGGCTGGATCATGGCGATATTAAATTCTCATTTGTGGTTATTGCTGAGAAATGCAATAAATAACTTGACTCTCGGGATCTCGGAATATGCCTCCTCAATGATTTACTACTGGGCGGACCGACCGCGGCCCACTCGGAAGTCAATGCGCTTTACAACAAGGCATGTTATGCGCTCGCTTCAACGTGCAAAGAAAATTAAGTTCGTTCCACAAATTTGCTTCGTTCCAACTAAATTGAATGCAGCTTTGTAGCTACCACATCGTTGCATCTACATACGTTCACGATTTTCATGAAACATGAATTTTCTTTGAATTAGTTTTATTTGCATTCTCGTTATGAAGATATATTTGTAGCTGAATCAAACTTTTTGGAAAATGGTATGCAAGTGCCCTTGTTAAAGCTCAATGGTTACATTAAGTCGGATTTTATTCTCATCCTGAAACGGCGCTGGTATGATTTCCGTAGTAAGTAAGTGTGGGTAGTTGAAAATGCAATAAATAAAGAAAGACTGTCCATTGTCCAAATAAAAGATTAATTGTACCACTACTGTGGAGATTGATTACAGTAACCAATCTATGAAACCATTGAGCAATTTGTTATACTTTCGATTTTTATATCCCATAATTATTATTCTAGTCTGAAACTTTCTCTTTTTTCGAGTTATGTTTTCGGCCAGACGTTATGTAATACCAAAAATGTAATAGTAAATTATACCAATTTAACTTTAGTTATCGTAACATCGATCTTGGTATAACTGCCTATAGCTACCTACCTATTGTGAGTCACTTATATGTAACTGCGTAGCTTGGATTATTTCATGTTTAGTCACCAAGACATTGAAGAAATTAATTAGCTATTTAATAATAGTTTACTTAACACCTCGCATTGTACCCTATCGTGATTAAATAATATATATACAGATAGAGGAATCCAAAAAATTCAATACTGTAATACACCTATTTATTAATTGAAATAAAACTTACTTTACTGATTTTAACGCGTTTATTTTATGTTTTTACGTTCCCGACGTTTTGGCTGATTTACAGCAACCATATAGTCACTGGAGGACTGAGGTGTGAGGAGATAAACACATAAAATAAACGCGATAAAACCTGTAAAATAAGTTTTATTTCAATGTGTAGTACTCGCGTAAATATAAGGAATCATTATGTGAACCAATTTAATAAATTTGAAAATTAAGAAATGAACTTAACATAAATACGTATTTTACAACAAATTACTGAACTATGGTTGATGCAACTTTAAAGTGGCGAGGAATTAACAATACCAAAAAAAAATCTATCCCTTATATCAACTACTAACACAAAATTGGATAAAAAAATATATTATTATGACAACTTACAAAAAACGTAATAGTTTAGCACAACATGTTGTGTACTTAAAAAAAATAAAAAAACAGTATTTTTTAATTCGTTTTGCGCTGTTTCAAGGTTACGTCGACTATGTGTTTTTGAAATGATGTGCTAAAAAAGTTCGGCCGCTGAAAGAATGCCATTCTGACACGTGTCAGTAACACATTCTTTCAGCGACTGAATTTAAATATGGCGAAAAGTTTACCTGATTAATATAATCTGAAAGCTTCCGCCCTTCCACCCCCTTAACATGAACTGTAAATGCGACTCAAAACAGGACCTCAATTGAAAGTTGGAACATTATGGTCACTTGTCCGCTACTACAAATGTACTTACGATGTAGATCGATTGAGTTAATGATTTGAGTCGCATTAATAGGTCTTGGTTAGCTTACTGATATCTGTTCAAACATGTGTGAGAAACGAGGTGTCCTCGGTTTCTTAATGCATATTTTTTTTCTTATTAACCCTAAACTCACTGATCAGTCTAAAGATTATGAGTAAAGTTTGTAAATAAAAAGCTATTAGCTCCCATAGATACTGAGATCTATATCGATAAACTTCACCAAAATGAGCACAGACAGACTCATAATTAAACGCACGCGCAACCTTGTCAGCTCCGAGGGCTGTCCGCTATCTGCGAAATAGTACTGCGCAATTGAATGATAAATTAAATGGGTGACCACGTATTTAGGGACAATATTAGTTTTAAATAATGCCAATCATAAGTGTTGTGCCCTGATTTTATAGTAAAAATTACAAATTAGTGGTAGACAGTATATATATATATTTTTTTATGTCATAGATTAAACAAATTTGTGTTTTGTGGTGGTCATGCACTTGATTTCTATATATTTCTTCTCTTTTTAAGAATGGCTCATGAATATGGGAGGAGAGATTCTTCCACATGATTATATATTACATTATATTGTTCAGCATACGGCGTAGTAAAAATATAAAGATTGGTTGATGTTTTCTCGGTTTAATTACGGTAAATTTAAGAGGCCGCTTAATCTAATTTTGTTGATGTTTGTCGATCGGATCTCGATATTTACGTGAGCTAAGAGTTTTAACTGATAATCATAAATCTGATAAGAGCGAAAATATTTTTTTAATTAAATAGTCGATAGAATAAAAACACACGATACCACCTCGTTTCTTACACGTGTTTGGTAGTTAAGTAGATATTTTAATATGATTTTTTTTGCCAGTATTATGTAGATACGGAAACACTTTTGATTTTGTTACGACACTTTTTGGAATGCTTAGAGTTATAGGGTTCTTAAACTTTATATTTTTTGTTATGTCTGTTCAGTTTTCACCTAGTCATTTTATACAAATAACAATTAAAATTTTGCTATTTCTGGCCGCTACAAAGCTGTGTAGTACAATTTTGAAAATAACAGTATTCTAGGGTGCTTTTAATGTCTAAACCAGTATTATAATGGAAGTTTTCTCTTGTCGCATTTACGTCGACACTGGTCTAAATTATTATAATTTTGTACACGCGTGCACCCGAGGAGTTGTTAATGTACTCACTTAGCTTGAGGGATCACCGTGTTTGTTTGTTTACAATCTATTTTCATATTTAAACACTTACATAGAAGGATATAATTAGAAAAGAGTTTTTTTTTTATATAGGTAGGCTTCTTTGTATTTGGTATTTGTTATATTGGTTACAGCATAAGGGGAAAAACCAATCGCACAACTAATTCAAAATCTACAACAGCAGATTCAAAGAACCGGTATAATTTCAATAATCATCCACAAGTCAAACTAACCTAAGCGATATTTTAATATGGTTATTTAGATGCGCGTTAAAGAATTTCTATGAAAGTATTCTAGCAAACGGGTTGTCGTGAACCTGTTCCTCGCGATTACCTTGACCTTGTAGAGGTCGTCCCTGTCTATTCGCACACATTCGGTAATAAAGCAGTTGGTCAATGAATTAAACCGATTAAAAAGAACCATTGGCCGGATGCCAGTCCGCTTACGTAGTTATTAACGTTGCGAATTTAAAGAAAATGTCGTTACGTAACATGCTCGAGATAACGGTTTTCAAGTCTTTGGACTCCAAAAAGAAGAAGATAAAAGTCTGCACTTATGTATGTAGGGGTATACTATGCGCATCATGTTATACCCAAATCACCGTACCGGCAAAAGCTTTGGAGTCGTTTGCAAAATTTAATTAAACCATGTCTCTCAGAGACGAAGTGAAAATATTTATTTACGACCAAACCTGTTTCAATTTGGAAGTCGTCTTCAAATGATCGCAAAAGAATTTTAGAAACGATGAAGCTCAATGCTGTAATAGAATTATCAACAGTTGTGTAATCCCAACATTTAAAATTACAAAGAAAGTTACCGACGACGCCGAGGCTCATTAAACTAAGCAAAAGTAATAGAACCACTTATTATTTAAACATTAGAGGCCCACCCACAAAAATGCTGATATTCGTATCTCAGTCGAAAGTAAAAGACCATATAATAGTAATTTTTGTTTGCATCAACGCTTAGATTTCAAAAGTTACGCGCAGTCCTAGTTTGATCTTAGGTGTGCTATTGGAAACGCGTGCTCATATTTTATCGCAGTGCGTCGACCTCCTTACTACTTAAAGCTAACAAAGAGAGTTCTGGAACAGTCAGCTTCCATTTCTGGAAACAGATACAATTCGCTCGCTACGCCTACGGGAATATTGTCGTAAATCACATCTCGTGCGCGACTCGTGCCATGACTAAGTTAACGTACGTGTTGCTAGCCGCGTCTTCTGTGTATTTTATATTGTGTATTCCATTATTGTTTTATATCAAATCAAATCTATTGAGCTTCCTTTACCAATATCTGTCTGATACCAGTTTCAAATCATTGAAACGAAACTGTGGTTTGCTTCACAAGATACGTATTTTTTTACTCAATCTCTCAACAGCATTATCGAAGGGAAAAGCAAAAATACGATTTATCAGTGCTATTTATACGAAAGGTGTACTGGGCTTATAAATAGGATGTTCAAGTCGCAGCTGAGCGTGGGTTAAGCAAATCGTTCGTTCGATTTTTTATGTATACTTACATCATAATTGTGTATTGATAAACGATTCATCAGATAGCATTGTGCCGTGGCGGCAGCGGCGACGGCTCGGAAAGTGAACGTGATGAATCTTAAACACAGTCATTCAGCTCTTCGCGGCGTGAATGATCAACGAGCTCAAACGGTTGAAGAGCCGCTGTGAGGTGGATGTTTAACGTGTTCTATGTATTCGCCATAATTATCGTGTATATTTACATTAGTGCCGGAGACAGGTGGTGTCCTTTGCTGTACGTTGACTCCGCGACCTTGGCGTTTCAATGGCATGCTGTAGCTGTGTTATGGCATTTTTTTTCTATCAAGGCCAACAGCTTGTCGTTCAGTGACGGCGTAGGAATTTCTGCGTTTTGTTCTAAGCTGATTTTCATTCCGAATTTAAAAGACATCTTCGTTTCCTCATTAATTATCTGCGACCTATGTAAAGCGTACGTTTGTATTATGACTCGGTTTTACAATGCATTATTTGACGTGAATATGCAACGGGTCGGTTGGTAGCACTGGCTTCCCCAACGCATTGGTTTCTTTGACTCGATGTATGTAAACTAGATGAAGCATTCGCATTTTGTTAAAGCCACGCCAAAATAGTTCCTTCTAGTTGTGCCCGCGACTTGGTATGTGTACAATTCACAGATAGACAAAATATCCTCATATTGCGGACTCTGTTTCCGTGTCGAAAATAATGGCCCTCAAATATATATTTTTCTTAAAATAGTCAACATACAGACAGAACCAAGTTCGTTCTTATTATATGTACTTGTAGATATGCTGGTTTGCTTTATTGCTTTTACCGGCTTACCGCCTTTTTAAAACAATACAGCTTTAAATTATATTTCCCGGTTTAACAAAGACGTCACGTTCGGCGTTGTTGTAAAATGTTTATTGTAACGCTCCATTAAAACATTTGCCAAGACACAAATACAAGCTTGAATTTAATTATATTTGAATAAATAAATGTCTCTTAATAACAAGTGAAGTGAACTGAGCCTGATAAGCCCGCTGCCCCAATTGGCTGATCACACCGTGACGTCATCGGCGTCTGCGCTTCGTCTGCCGCCGTTTCCCGGAACGGTTGGCCGCAGTGCCTTCCTGCTGCTCAGGCCCCCATTATCGCCATGAATGAACTTTTGTCTAGAACACTATAACGTTTGGCCGACGTAAATGGGTTATAGAAAAACCAAAAGTAGCGTTCGCCCTAATTGGCATTTCATACGGTGTGACATCATCAACGTTTTCAACTTGTCCGTCATTACTTCCAACACCGACGGCACCACTGCTCTAGTAATGATTATAATATAATGATGAATGGGTTTCACTCTCTCGGAGTCATTGAACTTTGATCTAGTTTACTGTGTGGGTTGAAAAATGACAAGCGACAAATTCACTAATATTAATTTTAGGTACGTAAATTCTACACGTGTGGTTTCTTCTCTTATTAGTTTGTAGTTCAATAGGTGATTTGAATTTTAAGAAATGCCGATTTTACAAACGTAATAACGTACTGGCGTTAACGTTTCTGGCAATACGTTGCGCAAAGATGAATCTTAATCATGCAAAGTATTGCGCAGTATTCTTTGTAGGCTTACTGCATTCGAGGGTTTCTAACATTTTCAAGGAGCTATATTCTGGGAATTTAGCTGCCATCAAAGCCACATTGAGGCCGTGTTTAGTATTCTCATAATGTCCAACGGCCAGGAAAGGGTATACCGTTTACCTCACATTACGTTAGCTTATTGTGTTCACGGTGTATTGTTCCCTATGTGATGCTTTGCATTGAAATTAACGCGCATTACAAATTTTAGGTCCACCGTTGTGTCTTTCTTGCCCAAATTTTATACGAATTCATGCTAATGTCTTTTTCAATACACGTGTAAAGTATAAATAGCCCGTGGTCTACATTAAAATGGCCAGTTTTCAGAACAGACGTCTTAGAAATCAATGCAAAAGGTGGGTGTCGCACTGCAGATATACCTAGCTACACGTCACTGGTGAAAGTTACGCGACCTATTTTCGGTGTTTCCTTCCAGCCAGAGTTATTACTACGAATAGCAGAAGCACTCGCCGGTATGACTTTGGTATGCCGTACCGTGGTAAACCGCGGAATGCCCGTTATCTGCAGTGAATTGGTCCACAGTTTAATGAATTGCCTCTCATTCGAAATCAGCGCGTTACAGCTCTTAAGTACGTTTATATCGCTGGTACGCGCGCGTAACAATATTACACTCACCGCCTCCGACCATAATTCCGAATGAATAGTTTATTACAGTATTAATTTAGAGCCGTACAGAGATCGGATCTCGCTGTCAGCCGGCGGCGATGGGCGCTGTTGTCTTCAATTAACCCAGTTCTGGTCCGGCCATTGTGTGCAGTCTGCCCGGTGTCTGCTTTCTTCCACTAGCTAGTAATGAGTATAAGTAATGAGAGACTTGCGGCGAAGGCTTTGTTTAGGCGTCATTTGAGTACTGTACACACATGTGCCGTAAGTAATATTACGTTTAATATCTACTAGTGTTATGTCATCGAAATGTACGCAATTATCAGATACGGGATATGCTTCGGTTCTTTTCGTATTATCTCAAGATTGTTTTAAATCTGATGATAATAGTTTGATCGATTGTGAATTTGATGTTCGTCTCATTTTAATTTAATTTTATTCACTTAAAATATTTTACTAAGTGTTGCGTGCGGTCCTTTTTAATCGGTCGGATCTTTTTCAATATCTTTCATACAGTTGTTAGTTTTGTCATACAAAGATATTTCAAAGTTTTCAGTGTCTTGTCGCTTTTAGCTTAAATCTCAGTATAAATTTCGTAAATCATTACTATCTTACTTCAAGAAATCTCAAATGTTGTGTTAACAAGACTGACAAACAAGACTATGTCCAGTAAATGAGTACTTACTTATATATTTTTTCTATATCTATTCTATATTTTCTCTATCTTATTTATTTCACTGTAAACGAAATGGTTTATAGTATATTTCCTTAATGTTTTAAAAGCTACCGACTATATTTTGCAAGATATTTCTCGTTTGTTTCTCAAATGGTCTTATTCTGTTTCTTAATAACGTTCGGGTGTGATATTATAATTCAGCTTGTGTGACCTTGAATGTTTGGGTTGACACAATCAATGCAAACACGACCTCAAATCATCAATGATTTCCATAACGCTTAAACAAACAGCGAAATGTCGTTGCAGCTGCTTTCTGCGGCAAAAATGATGTTAAAGGGGTCGTTGAACTTGAATCAGAAGCCGATTTAGACGAAAGTTACGTCGTTGTATTGAGTAAAAGGCGTCTTGTTAAATCCGGTACTGAAAGTTAATTCACGAAGAAAATGTGTTAAATTATTTTCTTAGCTTTTGCTATATACACCTTTCGTTTCATGATTGTTGAAGTGAGAAAGCGAACATAAACTAGACACCGGCCAGACGGCGGAACAACACGACGACGTATTCGTTACGTTAAATTATCCGTCAGAGGTTATTTTGCAGTTACCATCGATAACGCGTTATTTTTTATTTGTTGGTCGTGTGTCGAATTCATACCGTCGCATTTAAAGCTATGTCGTTACAATTTGAAAAATCGAGATGTTTTATGCATTGCATATTCCAAAATATATTAAATCCTGTGAACTTTGTCAAATATCTAATATAGGAGATAAGTTAGAGTATTCCTAATTATATTCACAAAATAGTCCCCGACCCCAATGTTGGCAGTTCTGATATTAGAGATACCAAGCTCAAAGCTGTTTAACTATTTGCCCGGTTTTTCTTGACAGATAAGTGCCCTGCTTGGCGCAGAGGGTGATTTTTAGTGTATGTGTATTACTTCCTTAGTATTGTGTTATTATAAGGCGCAACTGCACACTAAAATGAAAACGTTCAAATTTGATTACTAGATTTATCATAATACTCTTAAAATGTTCAAAAAATTCTCCAAAATTCCAGTTTTATAATATCAATCCGTATCTAGGTGATCTACTTATTCGCTCTGATGATTTGTAAATGCGTACGTACGTACATACACACCACAAATCGGCCTGAGCTCTAGTGATAGGTACTATTAAATTATGGCATGTGATGCGCCATAACTCTGCCGTCCTAATATAATTGCACGCCACTGTATCCTCAACGCCGAATTGTATATGTACTAACTTTTACTTCACAGAAAGGAATCTTTAGAGCATTGGAAATACTCGTACACCAAAGATGCAATTTTTTTTTTTTTTTTTTATTTACAACAACAAACACAAAACAAATTAATATAAAATATGTAGAGTATCATAGTTTTTTTCTGAATGACAATCATTAAATTGTAACTAATGAAGATGTATCCGCCAATGCAGACACCGTCAGCTGAATTGGTGGATGCGATTTTTTTTTCGGAATCTACATTTTGCCGGGAACCGCCTTCTGTGACGTCGACCATTTCGCGCATCCAGTTGTGTGCCCGCCCGTGTAAAAAAACTTGGCAGTGATACGATCTCGTTTTATCCTATGGCGCTCTCTGTGACGGTGGCGTTTGCCGGCGGCGCCAGCGCATCGGTGTGTTACGTTATGTTACGAGAACGCCTGTTTTTTGTTCTCACTATTTGGTAATAGTTGTCCGGTACTACCTATTACGAAGACTGTTTCATGTATTCATATTTACGTTACAGATCAATGATATCATAAAATCACTGTGCACTCTTCTTATCGTGATAAAGCAATCCAGTAAATTGAATAAGTTAAACGTCGTCAATGGTCGAATGATCCTTTAATTAATGTGAAATACAATATTAGATTCGTGAAGGATTTATTGAATCATAAATTATAGGGAGTAAGGGGAGGGTCAAGAAGGCTGTTTCCGGTGCCTGTTGGTGCAGAACCTGCGAAAGTATACTAACCGTCAGATGAAGAACTCTTAATTGGATAGTCGTCAAGTTGGCACGTTGATTGGTGCGGTGTCTCGCTGTTTTATTACAATGTACATGTTTAATTAGATTTACTATAAGAATCGTGCTCGCTATTTATAAATGACTACTGATAATGGTTATTTTGATCGAAATCTATGACTACAACGCGTTGCACAATATGTGTTCTCGTATGTATCGTCTTGTAATAAATTCGTCAGTTGTCACTATTGAGGGACTTGTAAAAAGTAAGTAAAATTTTCTCCTGTTTTCATTATCAAATGTTATCGCAACAAATCAAAACATACTTGTCCATAGCACATGTCTAACTTGCAATTACACGAAGCACTTTCAAACAACGCGCCGTCTGTCACTTAAGTGGATTGCTATGTTGTAAAACAGCTCCATGTTATACACATAGTACAGCTCGATCGAGTATCAGACGAACCAGTCTGAACGCTCTTAGACCGTCTAGAATTCAACGTTTTATTTCTGTAATAAAAAAAACACTCGTATATTTTCTTCGCGTACAAGAATCTCGTCTACAACGATTATCTGCTCACAACTTAATCGTGCAAAATTATTAATTTCCTCGTTGTCAGTTACGCCACCGAATGCCAGAAGTGGCTTAGTCTACATTCTTTAACACTTTATATCATGTATATTGAATGCTACATTGTTTTTTTTTAATTAAATATTGATCTTAAATTTAACTATTGATCTATACCGCGAAAGTGCACTAAGTAAAAACAAAATAGCATCTTCACCAACTTCCACCCACGCTGCATTTTATTGTTCGCAAGTAATTGCGTTTTCTTGTATGTAAATTGTTAAAATACTTTGATAACCAGACATTCGCTTTTGTCTTGTCCTTATCTACTTATCCACCCACCCATCAGCTCTCTCTCGTGGAGATATAAAGAGAAGAATTCACTCTTTTAGCTGTTCCGTTTTTTAAATTGACACTTTTCTGTTTCTCTCTGTATTCAAATCAATAAATAATTATATGATAGACGCGATAGATAATTTAAATGTAAAACCAATATGATGTTAAAATTCATGTATCATTAATCTGGTTAAATAAAAACGTATATTGGTGTAGTGCTGTATCCGCTGTAAAATAAAGTCGAAAATCAGAAAGAACCAACCACATTGTACCAACCACACCAATTATTAACACATTAAGTACTTATGTAGGAAATATTTCGTACATGAGCAGCGTTTAATTGGCTGTATAATAAACGTTGTTGCCCAAACTTTATTGTCTTGCGTGACAAATTGTGATGGTTCCGATCGCACGTTGCAAACATTGCTTCCTTGCCTGGCATTTCTAATTTTGTAGACGGATTTGCAACAGCGACAAGATCACCAGTAACCTACAATTGCGATGGAATAAAAAGGAAACAAGGATATTGTGACAAATGGCCTTTACCTTTAACGGAATCAAAGGTTTATAACATGTTTTCATATCTCTTTTTTCAACAATGAAAAAATATTATCCTTACGACTGTAGTAGATCTGGAAACAATACGATAAACATGTAGGTTTAGATCAATATGTGCACTAATGTACAATCTCATGTTTAAGCTAATACATGAATAGTTCCAGAAACGATAAAAGCGATTTGGCAAAGACTAAAAGCATTATAAACTTTCGCATTGATTTGTTTAGGAAATTCTTCAAAGATGAGTAAGTGCACTTCGTTCATCTTTTGAATCACGGCATTGCTAAAAATTACCGAGTTTATTATGAGTAACAGCAGCTTAAAGAATGTAATCGTAACATTAGAGTTATAGCAATAAAGTGGCTTTCACAGAATAAAAAAAGCCATTACTATTTGCATTATAATATAATCGTCGATTAGGGGAATAAAAATCTTTGATTATTTTCATCAGAAGCTGTTGTACATTAGCTGCAAAACAGAACATGATCTCATTAAAAAAATACAATTTTACGCCCGCGAAGATCTCGAAAAGTGTTAGTAATTTATCTTGCGGCCTTGCCCATTTATTTAAGAATTATAATGGAGAGGGTACACCTTCCAATTGAATCAACTGAGCTGAGGAACGCAATCTCCGCACTCAAGAGGTGAGTGGACATTTGGGATGGGCATGGGTAGTAGTCTTCGTATAGATACTTTTTATTAATTGTTTGCGCCCATTTTAAGTGTTGTGTTCTGAAATTGTAAAACTAGTTTATGAAAATAATTATGTTTAGTTCTTTAATGTAGTCACATGAATCGGTCACAAATGCTATGGCGACTTAAGGCGACCATTATAGACTGGCCCATCGAATTGCAAATTTCGTAATTCGATTCGAAGCTCCTTTTAGTCACCACTCCACAATCTAACAAAAACTATCTTGATAACTACTAACGCAAGCATTTTTGTGTGTTAATAAACCACTTAGAAGAAACGGAACTCTCGGCTTACGAGATCCACACGCTCTTGAATATTTTTTATACCCCTTTTACAGGTACGCCTAAGGCAGTGATCACTTGAATTCGCGTCACAGACAGACACACCAATTTTATAGACACTTGAGTCGTATCGTTGTAACATGTAAAACATGTTTGTTAATGATATTAGGGTACATAATGTTGTAATAAGATCATATTTAGACTTCCGAGATGGTCCTTGTATATCGAACGTCATGTTGACGGATGATTTCATCATCAAATACTTCTATATTCTTAAAACGTAATAAAAAGAATCTGCGTTTTATTAGTACCCGTTGATAAATTATGTAATTACTCGGAAGGTCAATATAAATACCCAAGGTCGACAAGGAGCGGGTGATATTAAACCTGTTCAACTGTATAGCCGTTGGTCATGTGTAAATTCTTGGGGCAATTGACGCTCCCTTCTTCTCCTATTATTGTGTTGTTGAAGCATAGAGGGGGAAATACACTTCGTGAGATTAAACCTCCCAAAATGCGTATTCCATATAAAACCTCAACGTTGATCTGTCTTAACCTAGTAGAACAAAATTCAGAACAGATGATTTTTTTTTAATTTCACGCTCTAGGACACAGATGACAAGACTTGCATGCGACAATTGTGTTATCAAAATGTTTTCTTTGCAATGTTCTTCTTACATTCTTCTTGTTTTTCCGTGTAGGTCTCTTCAACTAGCAGCTTCCCATATTCATATTTGTGTCTCGCGAGGCGGAACAGCTCTGTAGTTATAACCATACGTGTAGAACCTGAGGAAAAAAAGTAATTATAAAAGAGTCAATTCAATGCATTACATGCCATAAAATTAAAATATTGCAATTTTCAATACGAACACCCATTCGAGGTATTGATGACTAAGGGTGGGTTAATTCTTGCGAAAATATATGCAAATACCAGTGATGTAGATAGTTATAGCAGCATAGCTATGAGATTTTATTTGCGATCGATCCCACCCACCCTGAAATAGACGGCTTTCAGAGACAAACAATATAGGAGGTCTTAGACAGGACCTTTTAAAAGTTCAAGAAGCATTGGGAAGTATAGGAATAGAAATGAACGTGTTACATAGCAAAAGCATTATTCAAAATTCTCATTTAATCAAAGTTTATAGGTCAGATGGTTTGCTAAATCACTCTGCGAACTACACTACTCATTACCTCCCCATGTAGTGGTATCGTGAACCTTGCCTGACCTTTGTAAAATTGTGTGAAATTTATTTCCAGCCAAATGCTTTAGCATCTGAAAGCATATTGATTAGTGTTGTCGCCTGACTGATAGACCTATTTGTCCAAATGGCTATAAGTGCCTGCCTTTCAGTCTAGCCTAGGCGCGTCGATGGGCGTGGGCGAAGTGAAACTAATTTTATTACAGTTATTACAAACAATACACTACTGGTTGTGTTGATAATGTTATATGATATCGCTAGAGTACGGTTCATTCACATTGCGCGCTGATCAGTGAGAGGCTGGAAACATTTATCTGTGTTTCATAAACGGGGACTTCATAAAAAAATTGCATCTGTTAGTTTAGCGGTTGTAAAGCTACTAAAATGAGTGAGTACTTTTACTTATTGTTTTAAGAATTTGTTTTTTTTTATTCAGTCTTCTATTCCACTTTTGGACAAAGGCATAAGAATCATTTTCTTTAATAATTTTGATGTTTTGCGGGTTTGCTTGTCCATTAAATCTGCTACACTATAGACATATTTACTAGCTTTTGCGACATTGATTGAGCATCTATGAAAATCAATTTAGTTTTCAAATCCACTAGTAGATATTCATTATACAATGTAAAGGATCATTTTCGTATTAATTTTGCTTAACGCTTTGCAGGCTTGCTTTACTATTTTATCTACTACATACATATTTTGCACCATCAATGTAAAAATGTTTATTCGCGTTACCTAGATTTTGCGAGATTGATGTATCATTTATGGAATTTGTTTTCCATAAATGATACATCAATGCAAGGTCTATGAAAAAAATTATACGACGACTTCTTGGGCTCTTCCTAGATTTCTGACAGCTTGAATTTTGTTTCAGGCAAATATTTTTAATACATTTATCATCCGTTTACCTTCCAAAGTGTCCCAATTCTTTATCGCATACAAAATGTAATCTTTATATGGTGGATAGTAACCAGAGGTTACAAGTTGTATATACTTTAATTTTATCTTTAGAAACTTAATTACACACTATCTGACATCGCACTGGACATTGCTATTAAACATTAATTGCTTACCTATCACCATTGTAATGAAGCCGAACATTTTCTCATGAAACTAGCGATGCCCAATATGTAATGATCATATTTGTTAATGAAAAGAGAACGTCTAATTATTGTACTTGTTAATTGTTAACAAGTTACTGTATATTTTGCTCGTGTATTTAAATCAATAAAATAACGCTTACTTAGATAATTATTTGGATAGCGTTTTTGTTTTATATTTTTATCTTTAGTTTCATAATTCATTTTGATTTTCCTTCACGACTCGAATCTGTGTGCCCTTCAGCAAAGGTCTCCAGCCGTTTCTTTCATTTTCGCTCTTGAGCGGTTGTATTTTAAATTATGTCTGCTGTTGCGACCATCTAATCGCCCTATATTGTAATGTGTCGCTCCTTTCTTATTGTTCCTTCCCTTGGTTACCACATGCTTACAGCTTTGCTCCATTTCTTTTTTCCTCTGAATTCTGTGACCAGCTTATTGTCTTTGCAGAAATTTTGTTTTTAATTGTACATCTTACTATTATGTTGATATATCTTTACGCTATATAAATAGCGTTTTAAGCATTGTCTTATATTTATAAGATTTATACTTTCCACTCTACGTTAAACCTAATCGAGTATTTAGCTAGATAAATTGGGTTTTTAACATGCTTATATTATAACATAACTGTTTCACGAGTCTTTGCTGTGTCCTGTAATCTTGTTGAGTTGAATCCTAAACTTAATATAAAATTACAAAGCGATGTAGCAAATTGTGGCGGTTGTGCGAAACAAAGGCTTGTTTGACGCCAATTTGCATCTGACCCTTTTCTGTTACGACGCGTTTCCAATTCCGTTCGCAACATCAACCTTAAATTAATTGAGGCCTTGCATCTCTATATGTTTGTTACTTTATAAAATAATCTCAATGAACTGTACATTTTATTGTAATTTCTTTGTATTCTGAAAGGTTAATCTTCTGGAATGTACCATTGCAAAACGTAAAAGTAACAATTTCACCTTTAACCACGCGAAGTAACTCATGAATTGAACCTAACATATTCGGTATTACACCCTCGACTTATTGTTATGATTTAGTCATTTTTGTTCCACTATTGGGCGATGGCCTCTAATTACTCCATCCAATCCTAACTGTCGTGGATTATGACTATGACGACCAGTCCTTCGTACGATTTCATGTCCGTCTCGCCATCTTCGTTCCGACGTGCGTTGCATGGGACCCAGTTTGTAGGGGTTCTGGCCCAATAGGTGTTAGACGAACACCAACTGTATGATCCTAAACTAAGCAATGCTTGTGAGTATCATACAATGCACTGGAGGCAATAGCAGCAAAATCCTGAAAACAACATGAGCAGCAGCAGAGCAAGCCAAGCGGCCGCGGCCTACGCTCAAACTAATAGAGCGCGCTGTCATCGTTATTAACTTAATTAAATCCTTGTATATTTTATCCTCATATCACCTTAACCGGTGTGAACATATAAACTAGTTCGGTCACCTCTGTAGTTTTAAACCTTATTATAAAAGCCGCAATGCTAAAACGCACTAATGACAACTGACCAACTTTCCCATTTGTTACAGGTACTATGACAGTCTGCACACGCCGAGACCGTGAGTCATCCGTTCGTTGATATGACGCCTGCTGACGTATCGCAGAAGCCGATGACATTACTATCATCAATATTAAATTAATAAAAGCTAACGTACCTAGACAGGGAAATAGGTCAACCGTTAATTATTTCTCTTTCCGATAACTTTTTGCGCTTGTTTATTCTAAAAGGGTCATTCGATTCGATCGCATCGCAACCGCTATGCGATTGAGATCTGACGTGCACATTGATTGACGGCTCCGCGATTAGCAAATCCCTGCCAATTCAGATATTTCGCTTGCAACTGCAGCGGTATGAGTAATCAAAAGTTTAATGGCACGAAAGTGACTGATGATAATGACGTCAGTTTAGTTCCTTGCGATACGTTGGCAGGCCGCTTTTAATGTCAATCATATTCTATCAGTATGACGTCAGCGTTTCTGTTAAGGTCCCTTTCCCCTCTCTCTATTTTTGTACTACTGTGTCACGAGTTGATACATTTTTTTTGTAACTGTCCATTTTTTTGGGTCGCATGAGTCACTTGATATTGAGTAGGCATACCTAGTTTAACGTGTTACCATACGAACAACTAGGGAATACATTAGACAATTTATTATGAAATCACCCCTTGTCTGAATGATATTCAAAAGCTACTACTCTCATCTCTTACGGTCTTAAAGCTTAGGAAAAAGTTTGGAGGCTCATTGCTATTAATTTATGTCACAAAAGCCCCAAATATCGTTCCGAAGAACTCTAGTGAGACGAAAAAATATCCTACGGCAAACTGTCTATGCTCCTATGAATACGATTTATTATAGTTCTAAAATTTTATGCACAAAAAAAAAAATCGTTGACCAATATATGAAAAAGTAGATAAGTGGTTGCGTGTTCTCTATCTATGAAAGGGGACCTTACTAGAAACGTTCCACGATATAATTCTGGTCCAGTACGTGACTTCCGAGGCTTATTGCAAATATATTTTGTATTGAATTCGCAATACATACATATTTCACTATATTGTAATCTGGGATTATTGGAATATATACGCGAACCAGTTGCCAGTTGGTTGGTGTGATGGTTTTCGGAAACGACTTGTTCGACGCGCTAATGATTCACGGAATCGGTTTTAATAGGATTCTCTACGCTGAACGTTTTGTGTACGTACGTACGTAGTTTTATAGTTTTGTGATAATAGATTATATAAAAAGGGAAAAAGAAATAGTGAAACTTGCGTCATCGATCTCGATTACGAAATTGTTAGCTGCTATTTTATTTTGAAGGTTATTTTTTAACCGGCATAAATGCAGTAGGAGCTCAAACACAAAGGAGAGCGTTCCCCGTTCTTTGTGCTCGCACGGTCAGCAAACAGTCGGCAACCCATTCATTTGCTGAATGCTGAAAAAAACACGTGAGGCATTTGGCTTCTTAAAGAACGCTAAACGCTTCCGTCTGTTAGGGCTCTTATATGTAAACCTAAAGTTATGCAAGTTTTACTATTTTTTGTAGTGATAATGTTTTTTTTTCAATAGTTTTAACAATGGCAATATATGAAATTTGTTGTTTTTCTATGTAAGTGTTGCCATTCAAATAGAACGGCCTTTGTTTTTTTTGTATATTTTTTTCAACACTAGCAATGCAACACCTGGCATTGCAAGGTGCGCCCGTCTATCGGGTTCGTTGGCCTTTTCGCGATGTTACAGAGTTAATAAAAGAATGATAGCGTTACGAAACATTTCTAGGCTTTCTAGTGCTATCTGTTATCCTGTGCCCTGCCAAGAGTGCTTAAGTACCCACCGCGAGCAGATCGTCCTCAGAGTTTGAAGTCCTACATGGTTTGTTGGCAAGGCTACCGTCAATGTTTTATTTTTCTTTTCATTTTCTTAATCATTACCCTGGTTGGTACTTACCTTTTTAATTTCATTTTCATGTTACTAACCATCATCTCTACATATTTTTACTTATTAATTATCATACTCTTAGTACATATAGTAGTATCCTAATATTATTTTGTACACAGCGCCATCTAGCGGCGAGTAGCAAATCAAATATTACGGTAGTATTATACTAGTACCGGGAATGTTCGCCGGGGCACAAAATGTGCACTGATGAGAGATGTTGCAAACACGGGCGCTGTCTCTTTCTAAGCGGCAACCGTAATTTGGATTATATAGGAATTTTATTTACGTTTTCTTACTAAATTAAATAACTCACTCCCATATTATATTATCGTTTAACATAATTATGTCATACATCTGACGTCTTTTTTGTATTAATAATCTAATTTAATTTAAACATATGATCGTGTATATCAAGGATTGTCGTAATTGTAAGAGATGTGGGCCGCGATGCCTGCCCACCTCTTTTCAAACATCCGTCATTATTATTTTTCTCATACGAAGACCAGCGACTACTTAGGTGCAACGGATATAACGTGTCACCAATATTGCGTAACATTTATCTTGCTACTTTATTGAATTTTTGTTTTAAGTCAGAATCTATGGTCCGATAAAAAAATCCGAAATTATTTAAATGCCTTGAATATTTAAACCTGAACAAGTTTTACGAGATGTCAGACATGAGCCCGGATAGCTCAGTCGGTAGAGCATTGGACTTTTAATCCAAGGGTCCAGGGTTCAAGTCCCTGTTCGGGCGGCTAACTTTTTGATAATATCTTTTTTTTCTTTACAAAATTAAGATGATTTCGTAATTAAATATATAAAATTTGAAAATGGATAACCAATATTTTGCAATAATATAAATCTTTTTATGTTTTATCATGAACTAAAAAAGTAGACTAACATTAAAAAAAATCCGCCATTTACATTTCTTTTACACCATCAAATTTATGGGATTTTCGACCAATTTATATTATCATTACAAAAAATATTTTAGAAAGAAAAGTGCTTTCAAGGTAAAAAAGTTCGATGGACATCAACTTTCTTTGAATTTATATTAGCTGTGGTTGTGCGTCATAAAAATAAATGATCAATATTATTATTACCAAAGTAACTCTTTGTTGGATCGTAAATTTATAATATTATATAACGCATTCGCCTAAAGCGCCATCTAGACAAAAAGTATATGTTTAAATACAAAGCGCCTTATAAAGGGTTTTAATGTAAATGTATTAGATTACACTAGATGGCGTTGCTAACACTAATAAGGTTTAGTTATACGTACTCTTAATAGATAGCGCAAGTAGCTTGGTTTATTCCAAACAAACCAGGACACATTTTTAATTGCTAACTCTTGGACAGATGGCGTTACTTACACAATTTTTCGTGCAACAACTCTAAAATTAAATGTTAATATCAACATTGATGCTTAATTGTAATATTCATGTTCGATATTATTATTTATGATAAGCTGTAATTGCGAACTCGTTTGCGTGGATTTTGTATTTTGATAAAATGATTATTCGGCCGCTGTATCGAAACACTAATATCCCCTTGGTAGGTAAGTATTTTCTTTTTTCGTGTAATTAGGTGCTTACCTACCTATTCTAACTATACTTGCAGTACATAACACTGCCTTAGTAGGTATTTTGGTATTTTATTTGCGCTACCTTTAACGCGACCTTGGCCCATACATACATTGTAAAAGCCCTAATAAGGCTAGTTTATAGAGAGACTAATAGGTAGGTTATATGCAAAGTGGCAATGGAAACGAGTTTTAAATATAATTAGCCGCTTGATAGGTAAGTAATTGTTATAATTAGCTACTCGTGGGTGTGAAAATATCTAAAAATATAAACTACTTAAGCACCTATCCATTGCTTTGAACATCCGTTTGTTCTGCACATTAGGACTATATAATTAGCATTCATTCGATACGTTCAATTTAGTTTAAATTCGTACAATAACACCAGCACCTTTGTTGGTTTACCTACGCGTCTATTTTCTTGTAATTTTAGAGTACTTATAATTTTAGAGTACTTATAATTTTAGAGTACTTATAATTTTAGAGTACTTATACGGGAAAAAATGTTCATGTAGGCCAAAAATGCACTCATGAATAGTCAGAAACTACCGCCCGGTTCGAAACCTTGGTTCCACAAAGAAAATCCGCCAATAAACTCAATGGCCGTGCTCATTAAAATACTGAGGTTCCACCACCCTGGACACAGGTCCAGGGCGTTGGAAAATTTTACACTGGTTTTAAACGCGTGCAGGTTTCCTCACAAAGTTTGACTTCATAAAGCGAAATGATAAACTTAACTTAGACGAACTTCGCTCATGATATCCGAAAATTCACGAGGTGCTGGCCGGGGTTTATACTCGCACACCATGTTTCCAGGGGCTCAATTCTGCTAATATATAAACGCTTCAGTGGAGATTCGATTGAATGATTTCAGGCATCTGGTAGTCTACTAGTTTTTTGATACCAGTTGCTTTGCACTGACCAGCCACTCAACTGTCATCAATCTATTCAGTTATCTGACGTTTCTAGCAGTCGACACAACCATTGACACCGAAGTGAGACTCCATCGAGACGACAAGTTAAAGTTTCATCAAAATAGCCAATCTGTCACAGTCGTAATGGAACCTCAATAGTGTGTCGCTAGAATTGCAATTGTATGTCATTTTATTTAAATTAGCAGACTTGGACCCCAGATCGAGCGTCCGACCGACTTGGCTATTACTGCTTATCATTTTCCAGTAAAGCTGTACGATCCCGCTAGGGGCGCTGCTGATTTTTATTCCTAAGCATCCGATAACTCGATAAATCGATCAGCCGCCAAACATTAAATAATACAAAGTACACCGTCTATAGCTATCGTTATTATCGTTTCCAAACAACTAAATAGGTGAGGTGAGTATAACTCCGTTAATTAATACTAACAAACAGTTTACACAGAACTCGGTTACGAGTTGGTCGCTTGCGCAATTCTTTTCATTAATTAGCGCAATAATAATTAGTAATCCTCGCACTACTAGCCGATAACCTAACGTCGACTAGATAATGACTCATTTAGTTTGAAAATAGTCAAGGGCACAGAATGTCAATCATTAAATATGTAGTTAAATCAGAACAACTTGATACTAAAGTACTTATTAGCAGTAATAGCGAAGTTATTCGAACGCTCGCTTTGGGAATAATATGTGCAGGTAGATACTCCGGATCGTAGCCTTGAGATTTTCGGATAGTATGGGGTGAATCTAGTTTTCAATAATGGTTTCTTATCACTTGCTTTACGGTGATGATACACATATAATATACTAGCTGTCCCGGCGAACTACGTACCGCCTCAGAATCAAATGAATGAGAAAATGAATTTATTGGTACTCTATGAAAAATTTAAACAAATCTATCCCACAGGAACCATACATTTTACCGGATTAAAAAGTAGACTCAGTCCTCCCGTGACCGTGGTTGCTGTAAAGCAGCCGAAACGTCGGGAACGTAAAACATAAAATTAACGCAATAAAATCCGAAAAATAGTTGTATTTCAATGTGTAGTATTCGCGTAAATATAAGAATCAATATATAGTAAGTATTCATAAAAAAAACATGGTATTTAGTAGTAAAAATATACATATATATTATACGGAGATAATATTAATTATTTATATATGTATCCTTGAATAGGTGAGTACCTTTGTTTAATAATAAAACTAATAAAATGAACTGATATATTAAAAGCGTTTAGGATAGAACTTGTTTTTTTTTTACTAGTTCACTCAAAGGAGGTCAAGCGATCACATTCACCAACCTGAGACCAGTCTCATTTAATTATTTCGATAATATCGCTATAAAATGCTAATCGATTTTGCGTGGAATTCATACAAATTGCAATGTTCTTCTAAACTTTTATGGATAACCTAACATGATGCTAAAATCCAAGCCGCTTCAAAGAAATGCAAGTTGTTGTGTCTGACTGTAACTTTATTTTGCAGTTCTAATCGTTACAGCAGGCTTGCTATCCACTTTATAAACATAAGCAGACGTGATAAAATAGTTGTTTTTGTTTTCGTCGCACACCTAAAGTTCATAGTAACTTGCAGAAAAAATAAATGTTTACGAAAAAAAAACATCACGACCGGTTCTCATGTTCGTTTATTCGACATCGAAATGGTTGTGGCGATAAAAAAATGTAAACCATGCGTCATCGCTAAAAATAGGATCGCCCGATACAACCAGCGCGCACAAACCTGGCGATTTAGGTCCGTTTTTTTATGTAAAATATTAAGGTTTTTCACTAGCGGGCTCTGAGTTTACATTGTATCGGCCTTGGGTTACTACTAGGCTACTACTTACTAGGCGAACTTAATCACGATTCACATTCTATGGAGATTATATCTGTGGTGATTTCGCGGTTGCTGTGTTTTAAACTTGTTCACAAGCCTGTTTTCTAGTTTTTTAGGTTGGGTTTAGACAATTTCTATGCAGATATTATTTGTCAAAAGTTGATTGCAAGCCGCTGATTGTGAATAGTGACTAATGTTGTAATTTTCAAATTGATTTGAATACGAATTCTTAATGGAAAGAGCATTTACACACCCATTTGAAACTCAACTATTTGGACCGCACCAAAACTATTATTTTCTATTACGACTAGCGCATCAATTGACTTAGGTGTTGTAAAAAAAACTTAGACAATACTGTAAGAAAATAATTTGAAAATTAGTAGGCTATCATTATAATTAAATAGGAGAAGCTTAGGAGGTTTTGTTACTCGAGTAATAGTAATAATGACCTATTATTGCACACTGAATGACATCCTCCCTCAGTGAGATGTTGTGTTTCTGTTTATTATTCTTCTATTTCATGTTATCCTAGTACTTTTACAGTCTAAGCTGATTGTATCATTGATATTTTTGGTACAGATCACCCAACTTTATTATTTAAAGAGCCTTAGTGCGCTACGTGGAATAGTGTCGGTGGGATTCAAAGTGGTGCGCTTTGAGAAATGCTCCATATTGCGGACTTCTACTCGATGGTACCTACTTATGTTTACGCAAATCTAGCCATTCAACTTAACGCTCCCCGACCGCTGACGTCATCTTCCTTGCGAATGTCGAACAAAACAATTTGCATTTCTCTTCGTAAAACTCATTGATAAAAACGTCGATGACGGTATACGACATAAGTTATTCATTCATTCTAGTGCTTATAGCATTTTAAAGCAACCTAATAGTTACCTATTAATTACTTAAATTACCTAAAATCTTAATTATGAACCAATGAGTCTTATTTAATTTTAATTCATAATTTTCATTTAAGGCAACAATTTTCAAATTAAAGAGCCGGCCTCAAAATTTTAGTTTTAGTTTTAAGTAAACAATAAAAAAAGCCAATCACCACGTCTGCGTATGTAGATCAACATAACACCTATTAATCAACTAGTGATATAATATTGAAATACGATAAATATTTACATAGAAAAAAAAATCGTGACCAACAAATTCGTGTTAGAGTTAGTGGGCTAACGTTCTCGTTGGTGGGTTTAATTTGTTATTTTCATACCTCACTCGACACATTACATTGTTATATCTACAGCTGTCATAATAGCCACACCTTGACTGACTGCAAACATGTTTTGGCAGTATTTCACCATTCCGTAGGACTTTTTATGGTAATCGACCGCAGCCGGTTCTGTTTACATTCTTTTATAGATTTTATATTCCGTCAAAACAAGGTGTTGCTGTAATACCGCGATTTGTATTCATCGTTTCTTAAAATAGACAGCTCATAGCATTCGATTGGAGGATTGACTCTTATACTCTTCTCTTAGACTCTTATAATTATTTGATTTCATAGAAAACAGTTTAAAGTGTGTACTAATACACATATTGGGTAAACATAAAACGTTCATATGATCCATCTGATCTCTACAAATTATGTCAGCACCTACCAACCAACGCGCAAGGTCTTACTATCGTTATCAGTCGTGAGGTTATAACTGCTAATGTACACACAAAAATCATGTCAATATAATCATTTTGATAATCTCGTGGGACACAAGCTTCTCAAGACGAAGGTGATCAAGATCATAGTCCACCATGCGAGTCCACAATAGACAGAAGAATCCAAGAAGCTGATAGAACTATAATAAAATGCTCACGCGTTCACTTTCAGGGCCCCAAATCTGCTAACACAATCGATTGATAATCAAACAGTAACCGCATAGTAACTGTCACTTTTGACAGATATTATGCGGTTGCAGTTCGATTATAAATCTATTGTGTTAGCAGATTTGGGGCCCTGGTCATTTGATAGGTAATAATAACAAAGGATTCAGTAGATCGACAAGTCATATATGTCTCCAATTTGAACTTTCGAAGATACAGTTTACCTTTAACAAGGAAAGTTAAATTTGAACATGTAAATCATACCTTCCTAGCATATTCCCAATATTTAAACGTTTCAAAAATCACATCCTTATGCCCCATAAAAGTATTATATACGTCAAAAAATATACCTAGAGCACGTTGAGCATTAGGTATAATTTTCTCCATTTACTGTCAGCGGCAGTCATTGCCGCCATTGATATCCACTAATCGCCCATGGACGATGGAAAACGCTCACGCGCTTCGTGGAAAAACCGCAATGCGGTATACCCACAGAAAACTTAATACAGTAGAAGGCCCTTTGCCTTTCCATATTATTTTCTTTAGACTAGTTTTGCCTGTTGAGAATTGGAGAAACAATACTACATGTTTGCATTTGGCCTCGTTGTTATCAACGCTCAACAATAGTGTGAGACGGAATGTTTTTTTATTTACCCAGCTATGTACTCTCATTATTATCAGCGCCAAGACACATGCCTTTAAGGTGGAAGCTCAGGGTCAGGGCGCGAAATTCAAAATGTCAATGGTTTTTATTTTTTTACGAAAAATTTGGACATCTTTACGATGTAATTTAGTGTTTTGCGATATTAACATTCTGCATTGGATGTCTCGATGAATTAAGTTTGCTTAAAAAAGTACCTAAAGCGATACAACACCATAAAGTTAGTAAAAGTAGCGGTTTTTACAAACCTTATGGTATTGTATCGGATTAGGTTCTTTTTTAAGCAAACTTAAAACATCGAGACATCCAATGCAGAATGTTAATATCGCAAAACACTAAATTACATCGTAAAGATGTCCAAATTTTTCGTAAAAAAATAAAAATTATTGACATTTTGAATTTCGCGCCCTGACCCTGAGCTTCCCCCTTAAGTTGATATTTGGCTGTGAGTCCGCTTATATGTAGAGCGACGTTTTCCAGTAAATCCCTATTCCGTGGGTATAAACTAGCCATGCCGATGAATTACTATAAAAAGTTCACTTTGTAACTGCCATAGCTTGTTTTGACGTATTTGTTAAGGTGTGGACAAATTTGCGGCGGAAAAATGCGGAGCAATATTGGGTACCACAGAAACAACACTTTGCAAAAACGCCTTTATTGTATATTGATTTCTTATATTTACGCGAATACTACACATTGAAATAAAACTAATCTTAAAGATTTTATCGCGGTTTATTTTTTATTTTACGTTCCCGACGTTTCGGCTGCTTTGCAGCAACCATGGTCACGGGAGGCCTTTATTGTATTTAAAGATGAAGTAATACTAGATATGTAAACGTCTATTTGATTAATTGGTCGTATGTTTATATCGGGAATTCAGGTTACAATTTGCCAGATCTTCTCAGTTGAGGTCGCGTAATGTTATGGAGATTAGGTAATTACATTTTCTGGTAATACAAATAAGTGATGTTATCGTACTATCTCTCGTACACATGCTACTTGAAATAATCCGTAACTACCAAACTGTTCTGTTCCATTGACATAGTCTCAAGCTTGTTTTGTATTTCATGAAGTCATAACCCGTGCATAATAATGTCAATGTACATATTAATATGTTAATGTACTTCACTGTCATAATACGACTGGCCGCTAACACTTACGCGTCTTCGCAACGTGCGTAAACGCACAAATAGATTATACCAACTTAACTGACGCAACATGGTTTCATGTAACTTGTTACGGTCATTTCAGCTAATATATCAGCAATTCAGGACATTTCATAAAATATGTTGGACTACCGGTTCTTATAGTTGCTCCAGCTGTTTTTTGTTGTTCCATCAATTCTGTCAACTCTTTGACGTTATAGCGTAATGTTCACGTTATTTTGATGGACGTGCGTAAAAACACTTTTCTATTTAAAAAAGTATCTACAATTGAAAATTACTTCATACATTGCTTCAAGTAAATGGTGTTTCGATGCTCACGAAGGTACAGAAGAACCGTCTCGACTATCGAGTATCAATAAATAGAATATTAAATCATCAGTGTAAGCTGCTCACAGTAATTTTAATACGCGTAACATGTTCCGTTACAATTATGTTAACAAACGTATGAGTAAAGCAGTTGTCAGTGAACACCGCGTAACATGTGCGTTACGCGGGTTTCTGTTGAAGACTGTCGTAACGATAATGCGTAATGTCGTGGATAGACGAGCAATTTAAAAGAATATACGTAAGAATATACGAGAGCGGCACGCAAGTGGAGCGCGAAGGGTTCATATTACGTTGAATGCAAATTTTATGGATAATTTTCTTTAAAGTAAGTAAGTAGAGTGCAAGATGAAAAAGTAGCAATAGCCAAATCTAACACTCGTTTTGAGAAGAAGGAAACGTACATAATACACGTTTAACCACAAAAAATCTATTATTTCATTTCCATCAGATGTAATTACCAAATTAATGCTAGTTAAATACAGGTGGAGCCATCTCAAATGACACAGATGGAACATAGGTTAGAAGTATGTCTTACGAAACCTGTTACATCATTTCATGTCAAACAGAAAGGCTGAAAATAAATCATCTAATGATGTAATAATGACGTGTCAAGTCCACGAAAAATAAAAAGTATCTCTAAATATGGACTACAACTTGAAAAGAATACCACAGTATGTGCCTGAAATATTTTCCATGTTCCAGCTACTGAAGGGCAAAAAATAACTTCAAAAACACTTCCTGCGGTGTTCCTAAGGACTCTGCCCTTCCTTTCTGCACTATTTTTGTTTGTTGGGATTTGCTCTATGTGTAATAAACAAAATGTGTTGTGTTGGATTTTACATCACTGCTTAGGTTCTTTGAATGCTGTGTTACTGCAAGAATAAATATTTGGTGCTACAGTGAGGAGATTTATGATTTCTACGAAATTATTTTAAATCGGTTTGCAAAATTCTCCTCTTTGACTTCGACTGAACTTCGAACAATAATTGCAATAATGTATAATCGACAACGATAAATCTTAACAAGTTCCTTTTTCATGATTAGTATTGACTTTATTTAAGGCTAACAAAAAATCATCTATTCATCCCTTCTTTGTTCCTTTTATGTAATCCCTTTGAGAATTACTAAGTTGACGATACATTTTTTATAGTTATTAACGCCTAATCGTTTAATCGCAAAACCTTACACAGCTCTTATGAATTTTCCATCTTATCTTCAGAAAGATTTCTATTAAAGTCCAGCTGGTTTTAAGGGGGCACTCCATTTAAAGCACCGATTTTAATATCACCACTACGAGCACCCGACGGGTGTGCTAATAGTAAAAAATCCACTTAGTGCACCAACAGACATAATGCATATAGGGTTTTATTATTCGGCAATACCCCTTTCTATATGCAATATGACTGTTGGTGCACTAAGTGGAATAGAATATTTTTTTTTTTTTATTATAAACGTATCCATCGGTTGCTATAAGTGTAATACCATTTGGTGATATTAAATCGGGGCTATATCTGGACTACTCTGTTTTATGGCTAGTCATGACTTTGACTAACTCAGTCAATAAGCATCGCAGCAATAACTGTTATTCCGATCACGTAGATATTTTACACTCCATGGTATCTATATATTGACTCACATAAATATATGCCGTGTAGGAGATTTCCACTACCCAGGTGTGACGTATTACGCTATAAAACGGCATAATATTTTATTAGTAAAGAAATTTAATTGACGAAGATAGTTGTATTGTATCTAATTTACATAATCGTAACTTTATGATGTCTTCTCCTACAAGTGGAACCTATAGAATGTTTAATCGCACGAGTGAGGCGAAAGGAAAATGAGCTTATGCCAATGAAATGTGTAAACAATCGATTTGTATGCAGCTTTGGAGTAAGCACTGAGTTTTGAAGGGATGAAAGTAGTATATTATGCTGATCTGAAATGGAGCAGATATAACATCTGTAGTTTCAAAATTTATGGAAAGCAACACGGCCTGTGATATTGAAATTTGGAAAATAGCATTTGGATTTCGATGAAATGGTGGTGCTCTTATAAATCTCAATTCAGTTCTGTCACAAGCTGTCTTACATCATTGGAAAGTTAAACGCAGAGTTACGGAATGTAGTGGATCATTTGGGCAGATATTTTTGAGCTTTACCTGGAACACTGGATCTGTTCCCAGGTCATTGACTCCAACCGATTCTAAGTATACATACCACCCACGAAACGGGTAATAATTGGGTGATACATAAATGCAAACAGTGAAAGTACATTTAATTCGCGTTGGAATCGCTTCAACAAACATCTTGATTTCTCCTTGTTGATTTTTTTTTCTTATTCTTGTTCCCTCTTTGTTTGTTCCATGTCTAGGTCAGTTGTTGTGTTGGATTTCTACAAGCCTTGTTGTTTCAATGTTTTGTGTCATGTTAATTTATACTTAAATAAACTCCGGAATCCGAAAGTGAAATGCAGATAAAAGAATATTTTCTACGCCTACACTCATTTGAAAGGAGATTATAATTGTTTGCGCTTCAGCAGTATGTGATTTACAAAATCATTAAACACGACACGCCTAAAATTAAAAAAAAATCGGTGTTAATAATAAGTAAAGGAAGCTAATTAAATCTTGCAATTTGCTACTATTTTTTTTTATCACCCAAACACATAATAATATGTACCGACCAATTATAAGTTCTTAAAAAACGTGTATCAATCAACTTTACATAACAAATTTCAATGCAAGTTGTTCGAAGGCTGCCCACTGTCACACGGCGCACGCGCACGCAATTATTCTGATTTACATCGCAGAATGGATGTCCACTTAGCGTTGTTATGCGGTTATTTCTTTGGGAATGTTATCTTCATAACCCACTGTTGTGGCCCTGTTAAAATATTTAATATTTTATACTATTATTATTACACCTTATTTATACATTTTAAATCATCAAAATTATTTGTTTGCGAAACGTTTAAGTTCTAGCAATCGAACAGGTTAATTTGGAGTAATTAATATGATGCTTATAATTTAGCATTTCGGTCGAATACAATATTAAATGTTGACAGTTTCGTAATACCAAATTATCTTATAGCCTCGCGCTTTTTTTCTCTTTCCTTTTACGAATTAGGTTACAGATACGGGTAAATGTTTGTTATGTTCCGGTATACACGAATTATAGGAACTTAATAGTTTGACGTTACAACGTAAATTATAAAGCTTTCGTAAGGTCTGTACGTTGATGTGTTGAAAGTAATTGAATAGGGAAATGGTGTAGGGTCAACGAATTGATCGGAAAGCTTTAATAATCGAATTGATTTCATCATTAATACCCGTATAATAAATAACGTCATAATTGTTTACATATGGAAAAATAGAAGTCAGTGTAGTAATTTTTTTTTAATAAATCTATACAACGTAGATTGGAAATGTTCACGTTAAAGGAAAATTAATTAAACAAATCAATCTTTAATTAACAGTTATTGTAACATCGGCTGCACTTACCATAGTTGTAGCAGTGAAAATTGCACATAGTAAATGATCAGCGCATTTGATTTAATAGCTGACTGTACTGAACCTAGCGAATGTAGATCATAATAACACAACGTGAACAATACTCCGGTTGCGTAGTCGGTTGTTCCAGCTCTTTTGCAATCGAAATGTTGCCATCGGAATCAATTGTGATCAGATATAACGGAGACATTAAGATTAGGGCATTTGTATGTAGACAATAGTTTATACTTTTTCGGTTTCGGATTAAACAGAGGAAAGTAAATGTACCACTTGTTCAAAAAAACTAGGTCTTCGGGAGCTCTAAAATCACACAAACAGCCGTCTTTTGAATAACAAACTCGAAGAGGATAAATTAATTGTGCATGAGGTTCTAATTAAAGTACATACTAAGTACCTCAAAATTTAATCGTAATGCATTGTCACCCAATGGAAAGACGACGTGATTGATGCTTTAAAATATTTTATTAATTTGATTTTACATACATCTAAACTTCACTTGGGAAACTGACACTGCAACTTTATCTTATCAAAACACGCACAATTCCAAGCGAGATAAAACTAAGTATTTATTACCTGTCCCGCACTGCCCCACATAGTATAACCTGAAAAAACATCCGGTGTACCATGATTCGTCCGTTTTCACCATGGTGCACGAGTGTTTATAAATTAATTTAATATATTACTTCCTTAACAATAACTTGGAACTTTGCAAGCTCTTTCCATATATTAAAGTAACTATTTACCAAACCCTCTTATATTACTGATTTATTAAAACTGATTCAGTTCACGCACAACGTTAATCAGAAACCCTTTGTTTGCACAATTAATGCATCGCTGTTGTCAAAACGAATGAAAACTGAAATTAATATCGTTACGAAAATTTGTGTGCCTAGCAATATTTCACTTTGGATTTATGTATGCAGAACCTAAGCACCAGCGAAGGTCTATTCATAAATAACGTAAGATGACACCTTGTTAACCAAGTTGTTCACCTTCTATGTGCAACGTTTACTGAGGGTTCAAGGCATGCGTGCGATATCTCATTACTCACTAGAAAAAAAAAAACAACTTAAGGTAATAAACTAACTTTTCAGGCCTAATGGCTGGGACGATAAAGGTCGATTCGAGTCGAGCAGCGCATGATCTCATCGGGTTCAAACCGGTGACGTCAGCAAGCACGGTAAACAAGCTCGGGTGATTTTTTAATCCTTTGTTTTGATGCCTGTTTGCGAGGAGCGCGTGTTTGATCGCCTGATGTGCAGACATGAAGATTAATGAAGATCATTTCCTTTAATAGGCTCTCGTTTGCATTAAAGTTGTCATCCATAGCGTGATTTGCGTCAGCATCATTATAATTGACTCAATTATTTGTTGTGTATAAAGTATAATTTTCTTACTCCAACGTTTTTTTTTTTTTCAATTTAAACGCATTAAATTATTTAGTTTAGCAGTTTCTCCCAAACTAATCCAGTGCTTGTATCTCGTATTTACGAAACTTAATTGACATTATTATGATTATTTAGTCAATTTTACTATGTTTTGATATATTCGGGGCGGAGAATTCAAAAAATCAAAGATCATTAAAATCGGTCCACCCGTTGTTGAGTTATAAATGGTGTAACTAACTAGACTCTGATTTATATATATAGATGTAGATTGTAATAGATAGGTATTAATGATAGGACGGTAGCCAGTTTTCATGGTAAAAATTATAACACAAAATACTCGTCAGTACAAGATGAGGAGAATATTTCAGGTGCTTTTACTTCAGTATTTCAATATTCTCCGGTTATGAGTCTCCCCATGACTTGTTGATTCTCACATAACAGTATTAGTGGCATGTTAAACGGCTTAACAGCTTGCCGGCAATGTTTTGCAAGCATGTGCTAAATTTGTCGGATGTTAAACGTTTTATTTTCGTGTCGATTCCGCATTGTGGTTCATTCAGTTTTGAGCACTAAAATTTATTTCTCCCTCCATTTTGTATTATAATAATAATAATACCAGCCCTTTTTAATGTCCTACTGCAGGGCACGGGCCGCCCCTCAATGCGAGGGGGATTAGGCCATAGTCCACCACGCTGGCCCCGTGCGGGTTGGCGGACTTCACACATCATTCGAGGGGTTCTCTCAGACATACAGGTTTCCTCACGATGTTTTCCTTCACCATTTTGTATTAGATATAATATAATGTAAACTCTCAAGCGTCATTGAGTCTCATATTGCTGTTTATCAATTCTGCCTATTTCTCACTTTATTTATACAATTTTAATTTGCAAGTCGTTAAGAAATTTACATGAAATTGGCAAACTCCAGCCAAGGTTGAGTATGGTTCGCACCACCTATCATCAGTCTGACCGCAAATTATGATTTTGTAAGAAATGATGAACCGACATTTTTTTACAACCACTTTAACTTTTTGTGTAAGCGTGCAATCTGATATTTCAACAAGAAAATCGCTTGTGAAGCGCATGTCCGTACCTATATCATGTTGATTAATCAAATATTTCAACTATCGGATATGCATTGTGTAATGCGCATTACAGTTCAAATTTGCAAACCATTTAATATAACATCCAATCGTATATCTAGAGCGAGCAGAGCTTCCACCAAGTCCACTAAGAATATAAATAGAAGCTACTCTTCGACTTTAAAAACATTGGGACAGATTTTTCACTTAATTGCTTTATAAATAAAAGGTATAATATTATTGGCTACTTAAGCGAGTGTCTCACAAACAGTTTATTAACGCATCGATGACAACGTGTCTATTTGAGGGAGCGGTCATGTTCTAAGGCTCTCACGCATGAATGCGTCGATTGACACGGATGGGCGTAGACTATTCTTGTGCTTGATCAATTAATTTACGGAACATTCGGGAAAGTTCAATGTACTACGGGACATCATCAGTATAGTTAACTTTAGTATAATATGTTTTAGAAATTATCTGTAATTAAGACATCAATGAATGTGATATTATAGTTTTATGGGAAAAAACTATATTTATTCTTATCACTGAGTGCAACAACCAGCAAAAGTTTCAATACGTAACGTGACTTGTAAATTACAGTAAATATTGAGTATGTGATAAATATGTCCACAGAACAAATTAAATTCATCACAATGACACAAATGGAAGTGATTCACAGTCCGGATACGTGATAATTCTCTGGGAAAATTGTCAAGTTATTATTAAGTTAATGTTGCGATAAAAATACATACTGCAGGCGAATATAACATTTATATATGAATTGATACGTATTGTAACTATCGATATTATATCATTCATATTTAGCTACAAATATTAAGTTAAGGCCCAAACGTCCTGCTGGTCAAGGCCACTGATTGTAGCAATTGCAAGAATCGTAACATTGCAATATGCACCTTCACTGGCTATCTTATCATCACTTCACTTAGGTACTCTAACCCAGTTAGTTATTAGCCAACTATAATTGCGTTATAAAAATAAATATAGATGAACGTGACGATTGAAGCCTCGGTGTACTTACAAAAAATGGTTTGCGAAAGATTATTTCTCATAATCATGTCGGCACACAAACATTAATTTGATAGCATCATTACGTTGGCCGTTGAACCGGCAACGGTATTTGTTGCCGAGGTGGGCCAAGGCAATGTCCCATCAATCATGTGCATAGCAGCCGGAACCTACTGGATAGTTTGAAAGACGACCTTTGCATGCAACCTTGGAGCCAAATTACCACCCACCCAACCCCAACAAATGTTTGGAAAGTTAACACCAAGTTCATTGGTTTACACAAAATTCCCTTTTATTTTGAAAGATAGTTATGAAATTCGTAGTGTTTATTTGGATTTGTTGTTTCGTTTAAAAACTAATCAAAAGGTATTTTGAAGTCAAAATAAGTAATGAAAAGAAATGTGTCATCTACAGTGGCTATCGTAAACATTCAAATACAATATTCAATAGAAATAAATGTACTTGAGCAATAAAACATTTTCAACCTTGAAACTTGTCACAGCCATCGGTCACTACACTACCCCTGACACTCCCCTAACTACCCTGATGATTACAAGGTTCATTGATCGACCTTTAGGGATTGTCAAGGTGGCAGATTACTCATGGTAATTATATAAAATTACAGAGTAAACATGCTTATTCGTATTTTTCTGTTCAAGTCTCATTACTTACATTTATAACATATAAATCCACATGTTTTTAAAGTTGATCTTGCACCATCCTCGAAATTTTTTACAATTCAATTTAGGTACAAAAATCTGTTTCATAACGCATTCGATAATCTGTTGTGTATATTTTGACGACTTTATCACCAAATAATCTTGTGGACCGCCATTACAATTAGCTATTTATTAGAATTGTTCTTCTGAAAACAAATCTTTTGGTACTCTTTTACATTGTCCTCCTCATTATCGTATCGTCGGGATTGTAATACATATTTTAGATTCGCCATTCGGCTAATTTCGTTAGCCGTGGGTGGCGGGCACCGATCTTTACGCTCGCCGCGAGATTTAATTAACTAATCCATGTACTGTGTTATTATTTACACTCTTGTACATGCAACATCTTTGACTTTCATGTCCTTTCTAAATAGATACATCTTGGCTATATAATTCCTATACATGTATAATGGTACGCATTACCTTGTTTTTATATTTCATCAACTATGTTTACAACATTAGCCCGTTAAATATTAATTATACTCATAATATTTTCGAACCAATATATGGCATTGGACTTGCAACAAATTGATGTTGTAAATGTAGCAAATTTATTGCGAACAGTGAAAGCAATATTAAATCTGGAACCATTTCCTAGTGGAAAACCACCGGCGTGTCACATGAATAAGGAGTTTAATTACTCAGGACGGCATAACGCACCGCAACATTTAGAATTATTTCAAGGCTTTGGCCTGATTTACTTTAAACTCACGTACTAGAAACGATAATTCTGGAACACTTATATTAACAATCTCCACACTAACGTCCAAACATTCAAACGAAACGTTTTGAAACTACATTATCCTGCTTTTTTTTTGTATGGCGATTGGCGCGTTCAAATTAATTAAGCATATCTCAAATTGATGTTGCGTTTGAATATTTGGCGGTCAAATTCATTAATAAATTGTTTACTCGTTCACCAGATTCATAGCAATCTCAGAAATTAAAATTGCGTTGTTACCGAATAAACTGTTTGTTTTATTAGTATCTGAAGACAACATTATTTAAAAAAAATTATTGAAGTCTACCTACAGTTAGCCGTTTCACCTTTGTCAACGTCTGTATGCCAATCATAAAAGTTTATTTCGCTTGCTATCAGGGTGTGTGCCACCGATATGTACACTCTAGTAGTAGTAGTCTAGACCCACGCATCAACATTGACTCCGGTACGACCTTCTTCGGACACTCAACTTTCCTATTCACGGTTTTCGTCGCAACAATCTCGCATATTGCAAAACAACGCTGATACTTCAACTTCAAGTCATACGAGTTTCATAAAATACTGTACATTTTTTGGACGTACTTTTTGTAAATGTGATTTGGATGCTATAAAAAGCGAATTAATTTGATTTAGATCAACAGTTATTACAGAATTTCGGTTGACTTGGGTGATGAAACTGGTTGGGACTGATTGCTCATGAATCAAGCGTCAATATGTAGCGTGTGTGCTCCATGAAATGTGACACACGGGAGCTAAAAAATCTTTGTAACATGCATGATAATTTGGCGATAAAAATACTGTAAAAAAAGACAAGCCCGCTGAGTTTCATGCTGGAGGGATCTTCTTGTTGTGGTTGTTTTCCGATCCGGTTGTAGATACAGGAAAAAATATTATTTATTATCAATTTGTAAGGGCACTTACCGTGCGATAACAAATTAAATTATTTGACATTGAAATCTTTATTAATTCGTTCCGTGGCACCGTCACGTTGCCGGTAAAAGTTAATGGACGTAAGACGTTATCAAATGCTCCCTACGGATCTATTGCAACTTTAAGAAATTACACAGCGCCAATAACTCGTGGTGTAACTCGGGCGGGATTAAAATAGATTTTACAGTTAACCTCTGCTCGTTTAGAGGATTAATGTAAACATGCTAATTCTGCTCTTTTTGTATACGTCTGGCGAGATAAATGTTTTGATCTTTCAACTATAACGATCGATCTGCGAACTTACATCAGGCGCAATTCTCTTTACGGTTTCGCGTGAGCGTCTTAATTGTAACCATAAATATTTTTTATTTCATTTGGCATATGCAAGTCAATTAAAATTTATTTTAAATTAATTTTGTGAACAGAATCAAAATTCACAACACCTTCGCAAAGAACAGAAAGTTTTATCAAGGTACACAATACAATATGAGGGGGGGGGGGGAAGGTTAGCTTCCCTTGGGTTGTTGCACCGTTGAACTCCGGTCAAGGTGAGCGCGGCGCCAGCTTGCTGCTGATACTAAAAATAAACAATCGTAAAAATCAAGAATAATTTGGGTGCATCTGCGAAATGTCCCGATACACCCACACTGAGGTCATCACTATGTTCCTAGAGGACACGTGTTCTTAGATAGGGAATAGAGATATTAAAATACTCGCAAAAACTTAAACCAGGTTTGGAACCGTTACGTTTCACTCAACGTTCGTCGCTTCGACTGATAAGAAATTGATGTCTTCATTTTGGAACCGGTGAGACTTGTTGGAAATAGATTCAGGCAGACTGACAGACACGACTCGAGACTGCGCCTGCGATCGTCCGTCGCTGACGCAACCTAACGGCAATCCGATGTCAAAAAGTATTACACACGTTATGTGGCATTTGCCCAAATTAAATTTTCTATGACATCAAATACACCTTGTCATCCACCATAATCGTTTATATAAATTATTTTGTTTTGTGTGGGCTCAAGGCGGAAATATCATTCCATTTATTTTTAACGAGGGTTCCTTTTTTTTATTGGCCTGTTATGTTTGATATGAAGATGCCATGTGTACGTTCAGTGCTGCAAGATTTATTTCTACTATCCTGGCATGTATTACTGCCCTTCCGGCTCTTGAAGATTTTGTAAACAATGAAGAAAGAAATCGTAATGAGATTCATATGCTGAAATTTATACCAACAAGAATTATTGAAGTGTATTATGACAAAGATGTATAACTGCCGTATATTTTTGATTAAACGCGCGTCAACGTGCAGAGCGCAGAGAAAGCAGCCGCTGGTAGAGTCAAAATAAATAATGTTTACATGAAAAGAAACTTACGTGTGCCAGACTCTAATAGAGTGCTTAACACTAGTAGGGAGACATTTGCTAATTGCTATGTAAACATGTTTTTGTAGCGCACACATATTTCTGTAGGCTTTTGTTATCAGCTGTGGGTCACCACTGGTTCTACAATAGTATTTTTTTAATAATAATATATTTAATCATAATGTTTTGCTCCTTTACTAAGCGTTTGTGGCAGCTTCTATCTGCGTTGCGGTTACATTACACACCACAACAAATACCTGCAGTTTATTGTGTCGGTGGAATTATTATTCTAATGTTAACATTTTCTTAGAATAAGGGTTGTAGGCATCGTGATTCCGGAATAAAGGGCGATTGTTCTCTACAATTTATCACAATTCATGGTCCATTAGAACTACAATGAACTTACCTGTACGCGGATTAGTCAAAGGCAACTTTATGACTTTCCGTATAGAGTTTAATTTGTTTCGACATGGATTAGTCGTCTGCAGTTGATTGTGTCTCGTTGTTATCGTGTCGTATCGAGCCGCGCACGCGCCACAAACGACTGCTTGTATGATTTACTACGTGCTCCACTGAAAGGTCCATTGTTGGCTTAACAGCTTCGCCGACGATTACACAATCGCATCGTTCGACGCCTGTCGAAGGTTATCTCGCGCTGTGAAGTTGACCGATGTCGATAATTCTAGTGCCTTTTGTCGATGGTATTTCACGTTTTCGGTCTTTGCCGGCTGGGTTAGTTATTATAGCTACCGTCGACCGTTTATGCTGGAATTGCCATTTGCCTGAGTGTGTTTAAATTATAGGCGTGCAGACTTATTACCATTTCTACATTAGCCCATATAGTTTACAATAGTTCAGCGTCGTAATAGCTACTCATAAAGGCTGGATACCTGAACATGATAATAATTGGACTAGAAAAAGTAAAGAAGCATTAATAAATAACTTATACGGTATATCCGTGTCCGCAACAGATTGTAAACACAACAACAAGCACATTGGCAGCTGACCCACTCGTTCCAATTAGTATAAATCAATTACACGGTGTTTCAAAGATACATCGCTAATTCCCAAGAGAACACGCGATGAATCACCAGATTTGAGGATTTGCTAAACAGTTGCTAAATAGATTCCAAAGCCACATGGGAATTTGGATTTTTATCAATATTCAGATTGATTGCGTACCTAATTCATATATTTCTCTCCTAGATCTCTAACAACTGTGTCAACAATGTATCAAAAAGAATTTATTATCTCGCTGAAGAGGAATTTCGTTGGCGAGACCCTGAAACTTCGCCATATGTGCAGAATGTACTGCGGCCAAGTGCGGTTGACTTGAGATAGATAACCTGAATAGCGCATTTGGAAGTGACCCTGCTTTCTGTACCGAAGGACCCGGGTTCAAATCTGGTTGGAGCAAGCTGCATGACGAGTCATTGATGTTATTATTAAACTCTTTTTTGTACGCCGATAGTAATAGGAACCTTAATTCACTGTAAAACATCCAACATGAGACATTAGTATAGTTTTGACGCCTTCCATACATAGAACTTACCTAAAAGTAATAGTTTCCCGAAGGTTTATTGTCGGTTGGCGTGTCAGCATGAAATATGATCGTTTGCTGTTATGAGTAATTCCAACGCCATGGCTGCTTACATGTCACACACACTTCAGTCTTTACCATCAGAACCACACATACGACTTCTGTCATTACCATCAGGTAATGACTGAAGACTTACCAGACTTCATAGGTTTCGCCATAGCTGGGGAGCTTTGGATGATTTTGATGGAAAATTCTTCGAATCAGATAATTTACCTTCAAATACTCCAACATAGGTAAAGGTTCTGCTAGGAGAATGATCACGCCATTAGTTAAATGACCAGGGTGGGAATCGAACTTTTATAATCATGTAACAATTTGAACAGAACAATAAACAAAACAACTAGTTGCTAATCAACATTAGCGTGACCTCAGCACCGGCCTTGAAGCCGCCGGCGAATAGTGAAATGCAATATTTGTTATTATACAACATGATCGACGGATATCACAATATAAGATAATTTTATACATCGAATATAATGTGCCACTGTGGGATACGAGCCTCCCCGAAATGCGTGGGGATAAGGTCATAGTCCATAAAGCTGGCCCAGTGCAAGCTGGCGGACTTAACACGTCTTTCAATGGGTTCCCTCATACAAACAACAAAACAAATTAGAACTGCTTGAATTCTCGGATTATTTATGTTATACGAGTAGGTACATACATATCGACCAACTCGTATTTTAGGTAATTAGGTAACACCTAGCCAACGTGACTCATATGCTGCCAACTATCGATAAAATTAACATTATTGGTACGGAAACGTGGATACTACTCGTAATATAAAAATAAATGTTATCGACAAAATATTTCCATTCCTTATATTTACTAAGAAACCAAGAACACAAAACATAGGAAACGCAATATCAGCACATACTCCTAACATATCGTTTAGTCCTTGACAATGTTTCCGCGAAGTACACGCTATCGAACCCATTACACTTTACATGCATGGTAGTAATGTCGAGGCCACATGCATGCATAGCAATACTACTAGCAGCAGGAAAATATTGGTAAGTGTGCTACAATACTATAGGATATTTTTTTTTTTATACATTATAACTGTAACTGATCTGACCCGCCATCCATGAATGGCAACACCGAACATCATGCTGGAACACGGCTAGGCCGCTTGGCTTTGTTCAGTAGGTGGTGACTAACCACGGCCGAAGCCTACCACCAGTAGAGTTGTCACCTAGTTGGCACCACCCAGGGTCACGTGTAAGGTATCTCGAGGGTACTTAATTCTCCTACGGACGAAGGTGACTCGACCCCAAAAAGTAGTAGTAGGAGAGCCCTATAGGCCAAAATACATTTAAAATATTTTTTGGGGACTACGGACGAACAGATGAGCTAGCCAAATGTTGCCATAATAACCTCTCAGTTTGCCAAAGTTTATGAAACAAAGAATAACTTGAGGTATACTTTGGAATGTACCCTAAACTGTTTGATATTTTATACTACACCACATTGCAGCGACTAGGAAGAGGAACATCATTTACTATTATTCTGATTGATTTAGTGAGGATAGCAGAATGGGAAAAGCTATAAAGTATCTATACTCTATTTGACTACTTGGAAGGGCAGCATAATGGAGCTAAAAATATTTTGAAGTAAGACAAGCCCGCTGAGTTTCGCGCCGGATTTTCTCAGGTGTTGTCGCGTTCCGATCCGGTTTCTGTTAAGGAAAAACACTCGTTACTGGCCCCGGTAGGCCTATACAAATTAAATTTGACTTTTATATATATTTACGTAGAAACTGTTTCAAACTTCAATGTAACCGGATCGCGGTTAAATCTTAATGATCCATGTTCTGAATGTGTTTCTGAATCGGTCCAAAGTATAGTATCAGCATTCCTATATCTTTATTCCTCATACTTTAACGTCTTTAACATACGCTGCTTGCATATTATACCCAAACATGTTGTTATTGTGTGTGAGTACGGTATACCATTACAAATTGCATAATCAACAGCTATAATACTCGGGTATCAAAGTACCTTTTTTACAATTCAAATTGTGTAATTTAATTTAAATTTATGATGTCAGTGTCCTTCAGTGAGACAGCCTCTAGGTTGGTTTGAGTAATAGTTACTGATGTTATGAGTGATATAAATAGGATTTGTTGTTATCTTTTTTTGGATGGCGTTCCCAATATAATCTAGGCATCTAGGATTATTATTTCGGACACTGTCTAATATATTATCCCCAAAATTTATAGACGTTCTATAACTTTATCAAACTTCTTGTAGTACTGCGCACAATAGTACTTTGCGCAGTACTTTATGACGTTTGATAAAGTTATAGAACATCTATAAATTTGAGGGTATGTGTTTATCCAAATATGCCAAACTCAATGGATTATCTGCTATATTACGCAGTGCTATATTACGAGGGTAGGTTACCTAACAGTTTTAAGTTGACGTCAATATGAGATAATTGTGCCGTTCCATCTGCTGGCACAATAATTATGCCAACGTCATTTCATAAAATTACTAGTATAATTATTAACATTTAAATAATAGATCCGATAATTTCTAGAGACCTTTAAAGATTATCCAACGTATTTATTAGGCATTTAACATTTGCATTTAGTGTTTCAAAGTGACACTTGAGAAGATGAATGTTGCGTACGTGGGCTGGAGTACTTGTACTTGTCTAGCATTCTTCTTAACTTTAACATGCCTATTCCATTGCTATTAGTCTTATTATTAGCTATTTTAATACCGTCTTGGCAGTTCCAAGCTAAAGCTGGTGCAGATGTTAGATCTCGAGCATTATTATGTGCACTATGCTGAAAAAACAATATTCATCTCCCAACTGATTTTATGCAGATGTTAACAATTCGCGGATAATCCTCACTTCCGCCAAATGTAACCTGAGGTTATACGACCTTCACATTTTATAGTAATTTAATAAAATGACAATTTGCGGAAACCAGCGCTGTTAATTCGAAGGTGTTGCAAGACAATTTTATTATAACGCGCAGTCAGCGGAAATGTATTAATCGGCCATTTTGTACGTATCACGCAAATAAATTAACGTTTATTACCTGTGTTTACTACTGTAAACAAAATATTAATTCATATCACATTCTTGTTGAACTCTAAAATGTCATTGCTCTTGTTGATTCCAGAAAAGGTCAGCTTACCTGTAAATTATTTGCAAATTGGTAATTTTTATGATCAAAAGGAAACAATATGAAAATAAAACGAAATCTCACGACCGAAATATAATGTTTCGTCTACTCACATGAAAATAAATCTAATGTCTATGTATTAGTCTTTGGTATTGAGTATGTTACATTTATTAGGTAACATATTACACATAGCTTAATCTTTGAGCAAACATGACTCATAACTTATGTTTGCTGAAAGATTAGAATCATTAGTTCCTGTGGAATAAACTTCTTTGGCGTTTTCCACTGAAATACTGATTTGGTTCAAGCCACGATAAAATCTTACCTTAGTCATTCTTTGCTTTGCTCTGGCTCTTGCTCTTTGGTCAGTAATATAATATTAAACATGTTCTATGAATTACTTTATGTCATATACACGAATCTTGGTAAGCTCTATATTTGCTTAGCACCACCACGGGAAACCATCGTTATCGTCGCCATACATTTTCGCACACTTTTTAACGTAGCGATAATATTGGTCAATGATCCACAAATTTTATTCTATATTGCTTATGATGTTATCGTATATTTTTCTCATTTAATGCACTTTAGATACAAATTCGTTCATCAACCTCTCCTACAGGGTTTCGAGAGAGTTCTTTTGACATCAAAGACTTTTGTTGCCAACTTAAAGTCAAATTAGTTGAAATGAGCTTCAACAATAGGCATCTGATAATTTCAATACAAGCACAGCGATTAGTGGAACTGCGAGTGATTTCAGCTGATATTAGAATAACAATGGACAGCCTTGACGCTGGCGACGGCCCGGCTGCTTTGGCCGACGACTGAGCCTTACTCATTAGACCATTCATACTCTGGGTGCGTTTCGTGCCGCATTATTTTAAACCGTTGACGTGGACACCACTACTAATTGCCTATTTTCGCCCCCTCCCGGCGCGGGCGGCGTGACTGATTCTCTGCCAGCTCCTTCGTGATATGCATTTTCCTCAACTCTATAATTGGTATGTCGGCGGTCATTACTGTTTATTCACTTCATTACTGAGGTCCAATAGATTAAATTAAACGTTACACTGTACGTTCTTTGTTCTTCTTGTTATTTCATTTTTGATTGCATCAGTTGGCCGCTGGCCAACTTACTTTGCAATGATATGTATATTTTCGTTTATGCTGATATATGGTACCTCATCGATTAATTGCATTTGTTCAGTAAGATTGTTATCGAAGACGACGTATATTACTAATTGCGTGCGGAATGCTTGCTTGCCAATAAGTACTATTTTATTCAAACTGACAGTCCTGTTGCCTTGCCACTAACTGAAACATCACCGCTTATGTATCTTCACACCGCTGAGAATGCTCTGCTTCGCTCGGCTGTTTGTAGTCCTTTAACAAAGTTTACAAACATTGGAGTTATCGAAGCATCAATCAAATATGGCAGGATTTTTAACAGGTTTACTTTTATAACATCGAGATTAGGTTACTAGAATTGTCGTAATTTAGAAATTTGTAACTAAAGACTAGCTTTGGCTTATCTGCTCCAAGGTATTAAATGAATGTCTGAAACATAGATTAGATTTAGTATTCGCACCGTTGTTCGGGTGGCAAGATTGGAGCAGCTAGGTCTGTTGTCGTTGGACGGCTAGGGCTGTGGTGACGTGGTGATGTGTCGGCAGCATCAGCGGGCTGGCGCTGGCGTTGGGCAGCAGTGGCGCGGGCAGCCCTGCAACGGCGGCCGAGTCCCGGGAGCAGACGACGGCGTCGTCTCGCGCGCCCTCCCCGCCGCCCTCCGAGAGGCAGCAACACTCCAGGTAGACGCGCTCCACGCTCGGAACGTTTGGCTTCTTTGGCTGTGGCTGTTTTTTTTTTCGTTTTTATGAAACACGAGCTTTCAAATCCTCTACGAACGGCCCAACTTGGCACCCAATCTGTAGTGCCGATTTGTTGAGTCCCTACATGGCATGTTAATGACTATCCAACTTGCCTTATGACATGCCAATTTGTAGGGTCAATACATTTCGTCAATCTATAGGGATTGGGTGGCAAGTTGGGCCGTTCGTAGTGGCTTTTAAATATTATTTACGATCACAAGATTATTTTCCTATTGTAAAAACTCTACTAAACAACTGAAAAAAATAAACTGTGATCCTTAGAATATTGATTGAAGGTTTGTGTTTCATTCGTAAAGATAAAGGTGTTGGTAATATATCTTTATTGTAATTAAATTGGGTCACGTTCATCGAAATGTTTGCCGTATCTAGTACGCCATACAACGTTCCTGGTCTGTGTGCATGCTTGCCTGCCGAGTGGTTTACTTTTTTTTTTTGGTGGTAGAGATTTTTGTGTCAAGTTTATTTTTGTATACCTTTAAAATATGTGTTGTATCCGTGTTAGATGTTTGTATGCTATGTCATTTCATTATGTTATTGTTTATTTTCCCAAACAGTTATGGACGAGATTGTACATTGTTTACAATATCCACCTACAAGCAGTTTTATCGAAACCGCATACTATCAATAACGAATTATAAATAATTCAAAGAGGAAATTAAGTTTAATGTTCGCTCTAAAATGTACAATGTCAAAGTCATACGCCTTTTCCTGTCGACGAGCGGGTGACGTCAGATCTAAATTAAGGAATGATGAGCATCGTTACCTGCGGCTCAAACATTCAAAACATTTTTAACGAGGCTGTTTTGAAATTGTACTGAATTGTGATAAATGAGAGGACCAGTAATGACGGCAAGGCACTGGCTGGACAAAGGCCCACTTGCCAATTGAACCAATCACCGAAAAAAGGAACGTTGACATTTAAAATATAAATACAAAACACACACAATGAAATATGCCTTCTTTTGTAACATTTCAAGAATAGATCGGTGATTTTTCAAAATGTTGAGCACATACCCAAGAGTAATGTAGTTACTAAAGACTCAAGTAAGTGCCTCAAATATATTTTAGCTAGTCAGATAACAACTTTAAATAAACATATAAGGTATATCAGGATTTCGGTTTATCGATGCTCAAACTTATCATTCAACGAAGAAGTGCTTCGTAAGCTTGTATGTAAACCTGTGAACGGAATAATAATGCGGTATAAATGTGTGCCTTGGAAGCGTGACCTTCTAGCCAATGAAATAAATATACAAGCTACAACCGAATTAAAAAAAAATCTAAGTAATAGCGTCCTAAGTTAGTCGTACCCTCTCTCGCATTGGGGGGGGGGGGGGGCCTAGTATAATGGCAATAGCTACGCCTTCATTAGGACCAGATGCCACCAGCAAAATAAGTCCCATACCTACCCCTACGGGGATTATAGGCGTGATGGTGGTGTTGCTCCCTAAAATATTTAATCCCAAACAAAGATCTTATCTTGGAAACGGTTACGGAATGTAACGCATGGGTCGTTTATTATCCTGCCTACAAGGACCACAGTAATCTAGGTCACTGGGCTATGTACGCGATGGGCTAATGACCCGTTATATATAACGTAAATATTTTGACCAATAAATATCCCTCGATACCGTATCTGGGCTATGCTATCAGATTAAGGTATCAATAGAAATATTGCCCTAGGTACGTTTTCAAAATTAAAATGTTGCTCAACAAATTTTATTTACTTCAATTAAACTAGAGATACGTGCATGTTCGTTTGTATGTGGGCGTTATTGACATTGTCACAAGATATTATCGATTTGTGACAATGTACTTGTGACGGGCTAATAGAATAACTATACCTACAGATAACATTATGGCTAGTCTAGACAACGCCCACATTGAGGTATAAAAAAGTCATCTTACTAACAGTACATTTAACAGTAACCGTTAAGAGCAATCGCATAGCTAAATATTTGATAAGCCTCATACAGATATGCGATTCACACATTAAAGGCGAGTTAACATAATATTGACGCGATAGTATCTCCATTATGAATTAATTTTGAGTGTGTTAGCATAATAAAAAGAAGTATTTACCTTAGCTACAATTTTTTGCCCCAAATTTGGTTACTTACGCGAAGAATTTATTCAACTACACAATACTATTATACTGCCCGCCCAATACTTACTACAAGTATAATACAATAACATTGGCCTTATTTTACATTAATTCAGCACAATGTGGACCAGACCCTTATAATACAGCCGACATAAATACTATACCTTAACAAAAATGCTATAATAACAGCAATTACTTTTACTACAACTCTTGCTGATAAGTTCATCTTAGTTAGACACAACATAATACAATACTAATACATCTGCGTAAACACGCCAGCGTTTGTATCCCTCAATGTCATTATAACCCGTAACGACCGCGACGTTGAATAATTACGATAAATGCGAACAATCAGACCCGAGGCGTTTTCAGCCCAAAACTATACATGCTGATCATCATCTCATAAACTTCATAATTCGACGCTGCGTCGAACCACCACCACCGCGCTGCCGGAGCAACGCCTTACGTCATGCACTCAGAATAGAGCGCGGCACTCAATGTAGAGTTATTGTAGATTTTTTACTGGCAGGTTATTGACTTGAACATTTGGATGTCACGGCAAGGGTACAGCGGCGGGCGCGGCTCAATAACACCGAAGCGAACGCTCGGCAAGCAGCAGCCAGCAATGCGATGTGGATGCACGTTCGCTGTACTTTATAACGTTGTAAAATGGCTTTATGCCATGTTTTAATTAAGTGCCAGTTGTTATAGTATATGTATTAGGTTTTATGACCTGTTAGAATGAGTTGTTTTGTGCCGACACAGGTAATTTGACAGATATTGATATGAATGCATTTTAACGTAGTTTTTTTTTAGAAAATGCTCATGTTAAAAAATATTGAACTTTTGAACGTTTTCATTAATCTGTCGCATTTGAGAGTGCCCCGTTGTCTAACCCAATTTTAAGAGAGGAATAACATTGGTGTCCCTCGTATAATAATAACATTAATAATTATATTCTAAATGTTAAATTATGTCATTGGTCGTGTCCAGACCGATCGCACAGCCTTGCGAGGCTGACCGGCGCACCCAGCACTACTCGACTAATCTGTCATTTGCCTCACTGACAGCATGCCCGTGTCACGTGCCCGAACAAGCCTCGAAAGGTTGCGTGGACAGTATGAACGCGGCTATTTACGAGGTAGATTTCCCGCAAAGTAATGAGCATTAAGTGTTAATGTCAATAATAAATCGATTTGCGAAAATTGTCTATCCATAAAAGTAATTATCGTTATTTCGTTATTTCAAACATGTACTCGTGGGTACAGTGTAAATAAAGCCGTATTCTGGAATCATCTCTGCTTCGTGTAATGATACCTGTTAGTAAAGTTTTTTTTACACTTATAACAGGATTATCTTATCTTTTTAGCAAGTAATTCAACTTAATTTGATTGCACGTTATGAGCGCATCATGACTTATTTTTATTATTTATACTAGCTGTGCCCTCGACTTCGTACACGTGGACTTTAGCTTTCTGATGATCTCGCAGGGACTCATTTCCCGGGATAAAATACACCATCCACGTTGACCTGGGTTGAAAGCTATCACCTAGTTTTATCAAAATCCATCCAGTAGCTTTTCTGTGATGCGCGAGACAGGCAGACAGACCGAAAAAAAATTAAAATGGCGAATTCGGCCTTGGTATCGCTAAATAATGTCCACTCAGTAGGTTAAGAAAGAACTTTAATGTGATTGTAACGTCATCAAGAAAACATTCTGTCACTATCATACTTATGTATGATATCCGTGGTGTGAGAGGAATGGAAGACGTTACGTTACCACAAAGGATTGTGTATGTGGTACTGATTTTTTTTCAACAAATATAATACCCGGACACGAGCATATAAAATTAATAACTAAATACGTCTATCGACACATAATTCATTTTTAATATTCTTAGACTGCAAACAAAACTAGTGTTGGTGAGTCATTTTGAACACACATGGAGTGTTTGAAAGTTCAAGAGTTTCAAACTTTAAAAGCATCACGTAGGCGGTGTGAGTTACTAAACTGGAAGCTTGAAATGAAGATGTCAATGCAAACAAGTTTATACTGAATAGGTTAGACTACCTATCGCAAAAAATCCGATGAAAAATGAAATAATGTGGGTAGGTACAGTATTATTGTTTGATCAGTACAATAGAAACTTAAAAAAAACTTCATATTATTAAAATAGAGACATTCGGTAATATGGGTATTATGTGAATAAGTTAATAAAAACATCGTGCGGCTTTTTTTGTAATTATTTGGGGAATGAGTGGGTTCGAGAATCACAAAAAGTTGTTTAAGCAGATACTTCAACACAGATAAGTAAATAATAACTCTCCGTTTGCATATTACCCTTGGCACGTGTGTCTCTCTCGGCTGCTAAAATATGTATTTATTCGTAACATGTCGGTGCCGCTCTACGTTAATATGAGTCGCTGTTATTGTTTTGTGTCAAGTGTTTTACATCAAGCACCTATTTTTGGCACAACCCAATTTGTTCTATATGTCGTCGTCATAAGGGCTGTACATTCCGTTATTATGAAAGCCGTTGTTATGAACCCCGTGTTCCGTTATTATGAACCTTTCTAGATATTATTCCTTTCGCATTCAATTTACGAAACAAAATTGCACCCGTTTGCACTCACGGGTGCTCCCAATATTTTCAAAACCATTTCTGAACAAAGAATTACGTAAATATCTCTTATGTGTCCCACTTAAATCCGACAAGTTGAAAGAAAAAAAAGGTGTCCGAGTGCGCAATAAAATACCAGCAAATGCGTACGTAATCGGTACCATAATTCACGCGCGTAATCTTGGAGCCGGATTCTCTCTCCGTGGAGTATTTAAATACGTATGTAAAGTGAGCAAGTACACTGGTGAAAACTAGGAGTTTGAATACAACAGCACCACCATGTAGGTAATTAAAAAAAAAACATAGTATAGTATGTCGTATGACTGCAGGGTTGCCGCTTCAAGTTATTTTCAAGGCTTCCAGCAGTGCTTGCCGAAATTAGACCAGATACGTATTCGTTCTGTTTTATACCGCAAATTTTCGGTTCATTATATAGTTTAGGTTAGTATTTCCCCAACTTTCGTTTACCATGTTATGTACAAATTGCGTTCTCTTATGGCTTTCATACAAAATATGAAACTTTAATTTGATATTTTGACCTTAGCGCGAATGTTTTGTAGTAACGCTTTAAATATCTCGGAAGCAGCCCTGTTTGAGAAACAAGTGGCTGTTAACAAGTTAAGGTTGAGAGGACTTCAAACAGCGCTTGGTGTTGTTGAAGCTAACGAGCGTAGAGATGCAGGGTTGGAAATAGATGTTATTTCCATACGATCAGCGCCGCTGCTCCAGTCCGTTCACGGTTGAAATGATTAATGTTTCAACTTGCAGCTACAAGTCAATCTATGATGTCGAGAAACAGTTTTAGATTCGCAATATGCACACACAATAAAATGCACGAATAATTCAACGAGAACCATTTCTGTAACAACCCCAAACTAAACTTATATTTTTTCGAGAACAATATAAAAAGCAAGGAAACTGAGATTCTTTATTACCACTTATTGTGCTGACAAACGAAATAATAAAACACCTTGTCGTAAATATGAAGTTTCAACAACATTAAGTGACATTCGCGTGTCCTAATGTATTTAATAGAAAAGGCCGAAGAAGGGGCTCAGAACTCTCTTTGTTACCAGTCAAAGGTCAAAAATATATAAATTGTTTGTTACTCTATGGAATAGATTATTACCATTGGGTGAAAATATGTTCAATCGACAAAACGGCAACTATGCAAATATAGAAGATCAAATGGCAGATAATATACCAGAATATGTGCCTAATCTCTCCAATGAAAGCCACTTATCTATTATTGGAATAGACTGTTGTGTTCGCTAATGAAGCAACATCGTTTGTCAATTAGGAAGTATATCTAACAAAAATTTCGCACATGTTTGATTCTATCAGAAGTCAATACCAAAATCCAATCGCAAATGACAAAAATCAGTAAAGGCAGTAGTACCGTAATTATTTATTTTCTTTAACGTAATCGAATGTTTATACGATCAAGCAAAAAGACGAAGCGGCTATGTGGTCCCAGAGCCAAAAGAAACATATTATTGAAATAAGAATAAATGTGTGTTATTTATACCAACTCAATGCTATATATACGATCCATACTCTATAAATTGTAGTAATGAAATACTTGTAAAATTTGAATAATTATTGCAACTTTGAGCATTTTTTCACTTCGGTATAAAGGAAATTCGTAACCAAACTTGTAGACAGCTAGGTATATGGTTTCTTTAGACTGTTCATAAAATAATACTTATAGATTCCTTACTGATGATTGATTGATTTATAAGCTATATTTTATTATTAACTAAGCACAAATTTCTATGGGCAATAAAGTTACAAACTAAAGTAAATCTAAAAAAATGTGAAGAAGACATTTATACAGAAAATAGATAATTATTTTATAAAAACGATCAACTCAGTAACTTTTTGTCAATCAACGAGACATTGCGAACATATAATGTAATCATCCATCATTCACGATGCCGTCAAACCACACTTTGCTGCCGTTAAGATAGCCATCGCTCCATTTTGAGTCTTATGTCGTATGTGCTTAATAAAAAACCTTTCTATTACTGCTAACTACAGACTTGCTCTGACGACGGCCTAATTGCTACGCGAGTTTTGTAATTTGCCGTCTTGGTAACCCCTAAAGAGGCACTATGATGTGATCCGTTACATTCTGCCTAGCAACCAATCAGAGAGAGCCGAGTTCGATGGCCGGCGAAAGCAATGTGGTGACCTCATGGATTCGCCATTCGCAATCCATCATTTTGTACAGTTTGTGTTTCGGTTCATTGCAATTGTCTGAGCTATGGTAGTCGATATTGCCTTCCCATTAAAGCTCATTACTGCTTGCATAGTCCACAATTACTGTTAGGTTGGCAACTCTACTGCCTGTCACTCAATCTGTAGGATGGATTATAAAAAACACCACGGTTTTGCGTAAGTAACGTTACACCATTTACTGATGTCTTATATATTTCTTTGTCCAATTTTGGACCTAAATGGTTCATGATTGATGGAATGTATAAATACAATTCGGGAAAAATTTAAACTGCGCTCTTTTCAAATTCTTATTTTGTGTTTTTTTCCATTTAACTTGGCTCGCACACCGGTTGTGCTCGCATTCTTCCCCTTAGCAACAACGCACCAACGTCATCTCGCACGACATTGAAACCTATCCTGAGTGGCTGTAACCGCAGCCACGGGATGCGTCGGCGCACCCAACCGTGCAAGGACACTACATGACGTCACCTACATACTGCGCACACGAGTTGAACACAAAAATGAACCCTTCACAGAACTAACCAAGACTACTTTACTTTGTAGAAAGTACAGTATTGAACCTTGGGATTTTACGCGTGCGGTTTTACTTAATGGTTTCCATTATTATCATTATCGTGTGATGACTAACTGTCGTAGTAGATGCTCTATAAAACGAAAAGCAATATCTGCAATAAAGGACCCAATTTTGCACTCTGCACAATTGGTAAAATGTAGCCGAGTTTACTGGTGCATGACTTACATTGTCAGTGATAAAACAGTTATCTTCGGAAATTGTGTATCTCGTGCGCAGACATAATCAGCCGAAGCGATGACATCAATGATTGCTAGAGATTGTCGTCTAACATGAATTACGTAGATCACATGTTATGCAACTTATTTGCCAACAGATTAGCGTGTCACTTTTGTTATGTGGCAACACTTTCTACTCGTTACTTCAAGAAATAATTCTTTGAAGTGTCAGTAACAGATATCTGGACAAGACATTTTTAGGAGGTTTTATAAGTATCTCTACTTGGAGCACATATTTTTATTATCTGAGCGCCAACGATCACAATTTTGGCATTCTTTAACTTATCAAAGTATCCTTATGGTGATCATGTTATTATTTCGGAATTGTATTTTTTCTTCTGTCAAAACAACTTATGTCAGAAGAGAAAACTGTATCGTTATTTCCGGAAATATTTATATAATTCAAAATACGGGTAACTTAATGTGAATCGGATGGAAATATAGAGCAGACGCATACGACTTATTTTCCGCTAACTAAGAAATTTATCTAAATGCAATTTATTTCAGAAAAAATACGGATTTCCTGTCCGACGTCCTATAAAGTCTTCATCCATATGCAAATAAACCACAATCGCTTAAGTATTTAATGGTTAATACCAATCTTGTGATTATATTTCAAACTTGACCCCCATTGAAATAAAACAAATTTTGCGGATTTTATTGTGTTTTTTTTATGTTTTTTACCTTCCCGACGTTTCGGCTGCTTTACAGCAACCGTGGTCACGGGAAGACTGTGGTGTTTGACGTCCTAGTTTGAACTGGGGTACCCTCATATTTATTTATTGTTCGCGTCGCGAAACATCGGAACCGTAAAATACACAAAATAAACGCGATAAAATCCGCAAAATTAGTTTTAATTCAATGTGTAGTATTCGCGTAAATATAAGATATCAATAGTTGACCCATATTGGCCATTGATTTTCGGTTTCACTGGGCGAGCGACCTTGATGTGCTCGCCTCAAAGGTCAGGCGCAGCGATAGATGATATTTGTGAACATTCACTTTATTCCGTTTAGAGTGAATAGACCTTAATATTATATCTGGAAGATACAAGGAAAAGTAACTTCTTCTTTAAAATAATTGTTTACTTACACAGTTTGTAGAAATGCACATTTATCTTTTCGTGGTTTAAGTCGGCCGCTTCATTATAAGCCTGGAACTTGAACGCATTTGTAAACCATATGTGAAGTCAGAATTTTGATATGTTTTTTTTAAAGTATTGTTAGCCAAAATTACAATTGTAATTTGGTGGAGATTTTTTTAAATCGACATTTCAAAATTCTGACTTCACATAGTGTTTACAAATAAGCCCAGGGTTCAGGCTTAATATACCTGTGCAGAAATTTATTTCTGATTTACTTAGGCCAGTTGGTATCAATGCAGAAAACATGTGGAAAATATACGTCCTATAATAAACAGCCATGAAATTGGTGCTGCGTTTGAATATTCGTCGGTATATTGTAAAGTCCAAATGCTCCCAACTGACCTTGTATCGATATGCACAACCGATACACAGTGCAATCATCTTATTAGATTTGGTTATGCAAAAGGTAGCTAAAATGCCACTGTCCGTTCGCACGCCTTATTTAATAGCTGCTCAGTTTCGTATCGTTCCATAAATCATATTGACACGTTGATTGAAACTTCTCATTACTGAGAAATTGAACATTTCGCAGAGGTTCGCTTCCATTTAATAGAAAAAAAAACACGCGAACGTGAACTAAATATATAAGTTAAGAAAACTGCTAAATCATAATTATTATTTGATTGCAATTAAATTTGAACATGTATGTTAGTATAAATACATCAAACGGAGTAACATTTTAGACCTGTTGTACACGAAATTGGGGCGTGACTTTGCTGCTAGTGCCAAAGATTTGAGTCTCATTTGCCAAGTATTGAACACTATGAATGCCCAACACTGGTATGCGTGAGCGCTAAGTTATATAAATAAATAGAAACCCATTCAATTTATTTGTTACCGTCTCCGTCCGATTTCAAGTTCTTAAGTAATGCAGAATTTTGCAAATGTTTAAGTCAATTTCAAATATTGAAGCAAACCTCCGTGAAAACACGTGTTATGTTGAATTATAATATTAATCTTACTGGTTATGTGTATTTATGTATTCCTTTGTAATCTTGTATGTAGGCACGTATTCTTTACTTTATGTCATATAATATATAGGTTAGCCGGTTTCCCTTCTTCGTCGTCGTATATAGTTTTATACCTACGCACTTGTTTACTTTCAAGTCTGATGCTGATAGTCTTGTTATTGGCTGATTTCTCTCTTAAAGTCAAAACAGACAATCCGTCTCGTGTTGTACTGTCATTAATTCGTATTCCATGCGGTTTAACAAATAGTAGTTGCTTATTATACTGATTATATTCTAAGGTCAAAAAACTTATTACGGATTGCGATGTTTTTTTCTGTCCAGCTACATTGCGAATGATAGAAACATGACATGTTTGTATTATGTGCCCATCACAGTCATGCTTGTGTGGAAAATTCTTGCTAAGAAACAATTAATAATACAACTCTTTATGATGTGTAAAGCTCTTTGTATTTCCTGGCTACTAATAATTTTTCTCAGTAATGCTTAAGACACAAATATGAGACTAAAATATTTTAGCAAAAGTTAATTGACGTTAGTAAAAATACGCGTTGCTTATTCGGCATGCTGCAGCTTTGAATTGAGATTGACAGCCCTAAATAGACGGTCTTGTTCAACGATTTCAATTAACCGTATGCCAACATTGACCTGGCCCGTAAATAGAACAGAAGCGTAATTAAACATGCGCATGAGTTGATCGCGTATTAATATAATTTACATAAGTACTTTTTTTACGTAGTTAAACTATTTCTTTTTGGCATGGATATGACCGGAATTTGTAAACGCGCGTTTAAATTTTTGGTACTGCAGAGAACAATCCACGTCTTGTTATTTTAAGAGATTGACACGTCACCATCAGCAATCGCATATTATTAATAGTTACTCCACACGTCTTGACGTTTGCTAAATTAACTTGTATATTTATAGTTGCCATCGCAAAATTGTGCCTCGAAAATTTTGCGAACGCACCGAGACCTAGAGATCATTGACATCAGCTTCAATACGACCATTACTTCTGGCACATGAGCACGTCGCTTTAATACGAGCCGTCTTATGTCAAGCCACATCATGTAGAGCAGCCTTTCTCAAAGTGGGCGATAACGCCCCCTTGTGGGCGCTGCAGGCCTAAAGGGGCGGTAAAATACCCAGAAAAAATGGGGGCGTTGTGTAGCTTCCAATAATTAATTTAATTTGAAGTTATAGTGGTTTTTAAGTAGGTGAAAAAGGGGGGCGCTAAAAAATAATTATTTCTCAAAGTGGGCATTAGACAAAATAAGTTTGGGAAACCCTGATGTAGAACATCGGCCGACATCATACATCTGTAGGCAGAACTATCGCGCATAAGAAATTATGTCTGTTACCGTTAGAGTCTGTCTGTGGGTTTCATATCTGATGGATGGTGCCTACTCGTAACGGTGGATGTGGCCATACAATGATGTGTTTGGTGCCTAGGGGTGGAACAGTTACACTAGTATTAACTATGGCTAGCGGACTTGACAACAACAACAAAGACATAACATTAAAAATATTAACTATAGAAATGAGTTGCGTTAAAATTATTCCTCTAGCTGCTACACTTAAAATATGACGTTTATAGAGGACGTAGTATATTACCGCATATGTTGGTGATGAATAAACAAACCATGCCTTCTTAACGTAAAACTATCTGTCCAACAATGTATGCCTACTATGGAATGGCACTACACAAGGCATACTTTGCTTGTGCTAAAAATTTATATGACATATTATTCCATGTTACGAACTATCCGGGAATAAGTGACGATGATTAATCGAGCCGGTCCACGTGGCCACGTGATCGACGATGCTCTCGCGCACATCATGATGCGTGCTGCGAAACGGCAATGCCTTGATTAATGTTTTAATATACATAGTACATAGTTTACTAAAGCGATTTGTGGGCACATAATAGATAGTGTTTCAACTCTATGTACCTATAACATGTTTCTATTTTGATTTCTCCATAGTCAACATGTTACAAGTAGGTGTTTAATTTTTATATGATTCGTACATATGAACCACTTTAAAAAATATTTTGATGTTTACTATGCGACTAAGCATAGTTGTCCAAATAGCCTAACGGCTTATGTGGAAGGAGTTTCGCCTAGTGATTCGTCCAACGATCTTAAAAAGTTTACATTTATCGAACATGTTTTTCCGAAATATAAAATAGACGCGATAACGATTTGTTCACGCTCCAAATACTGCGCTGAAAAGCAACCTCCACACACAATGATTGGATTGTTACGCGGCTGTTGAGGTGTTTAGTGGGCATTTATAACGGGTGATTACTTTATATATGTTCTTAATATATATAAATAACGTGTCACGATGTTTGTCTGCTATGGAATCCTAAACTACTATTTAATTTCTGATTTAAATAAAATTTTGCACACTGTGTGCAGTTTTATCCAACTTGAAAGATAGGATAGTTTATATCTCAATTTATAATCGCAAATATTTAACTATAAAAATATTTCCTAGAAATAATGTATATGGCAAAACAACGTTCGCCGGGTCAGCTAGTATATGTATATAAAGGAACCATCGATCATTCGTTCTTGCTTACACATTTTTAACTAGATCCCATTTGTCTTATAATAAAAAGCAGATACTTTTGATATGTCGCATAATTTGTGGGCGAATAAAAAACTAAAGTTATTTAAGTGTGTACGTCAAAAGTGTCCTCACCGGACACGTCTGCAATAAATCGTTGCACAAATATAATCTCATATTATGAATATTCTAATTTGTTTGGCGCACTCTGAAAATATGATTTTTAAAAATATTCACCGCTTTTAAAATGTTTGTCATGAGCTTACACACAACAGAACACTTGTGAATCAATGGCCGTCGAGATCACATGGCTGCGAGGTGCTTGCGCGTACGCATGGTGCTCAACGTGATCTATGCATTTCTAATCGCGCCTGTGGCATGCACGCGGCTTGCGATTGTATAACCAAGTGTTTATTGGGTACAATTTTTGTTGTTACCATCTTCATGGCTATTTTCTTAGACAGGGTTAACATTTTTTGGAGGAATTTATTTTTATCACACTTCACACTATCACACTAATATTATAAATGTGAAAGTTTGGATGGATGGATGGATAGATGGATGGATGTTTGTTACTCAATCACGCCAGAACGGCTGAACGGATCTGTATAAAATTTGGCACAGACATAGATTATAGTCTGGAATAGCACATAGGTTACTTTTTATCCCGGTATAAAGGACATACATTTTAACCGCGGAGCGCAGCTAGTTTTCCATAATTGGTGGATTATGTGGTATATATACATATACACTATCACGCCTGTAATCTTAGAATGGGTTGGCTGCGCAGAGGCGCACTGCAGTGCACCGACATTTTGCCAATCGTATTTGTTACCAATGTGATAGGGGGCCTGTTGCCATTATACCACCCGGCACATTCCTAAACTGCAGAATCAGAATAGAATATTTTATTCACGTAGACCATTATGTACAGTACTTATGAATCGTCAAAAGTTACAAAAATATTATGCTACTGCTCTACCACCCGTTCGGAATGCCGTTCCTATGGAGAAGAACGGGCAAGAAACTCCATGGTTGCTCTTTTTTTGCTCTTACTTAAATGGACTTAGCCCATTCTACACCACGTTTGCCCAGTGCGGGCTGGTGAACTTCATAAGACACTCGACAGACGTGCAGGGTTTCCTCACGATGCTTCGAATATCTGAGCATAAATTATTTGCAGCGGACTTGAAAACTGCAATCGCCTATGAACATTCATTTGTGATTGATGTTAACGACATAGGAAACGTACTAGGAATATTGGGGAAAATGATAATTAATTTGAGAACACGAGGAAATCTTTATGAGACCGAGTTTCAATACAAATGTACGTACACGAAGTAACGTGTAGTAGAGGTTCAGTGTCGCATCGGTAACGCGATATTGGTGATTTTGTAACGCTACACACATTGGCTACTATGTAAGCTCTATCCAAGGTCACGGTAGTCTCGTGTATTATGATTACACTCTTATCGTTTGTTTGTTATATCCGAGCTATCAAACCGACATTTGTGTGTGTTATTTGGCCGATGCGATGTTATCACCTTCTTCGCTGATTGGTTATGTAACAACTGGTAGTGGGTACAAATCATTATGTTTAATTTAAACAAATCTTGCAGCAATTACTGAGTAAACTCTTGTCAATTATTTCTTAAATTGAAAAACAGCTGTGCATTTGATTAGTCAATGTCTGTGAAGATTCCTCCTGTATCATTTTTTCACAATTAAGCTATACTATGCCATTATAATAAAAAGCTACAATACAATGACATTTCAAAGTATTTTTCTCCTGGAAAATATTTTGTAATGTCAATTCATATAAACATCTTCAGTATATTGACTGATATAATGCTGAATTTAAAAAAATCAGCACACTCGACTTCACGTCTTGCAGGTGGCCTGTGATCTGAAGGATGTTTACTCCGAATCATATCCCGATCGTCTCCATCCACGTTTTTTTATTGTCCCTGACAAGCGCTCCAGCCTCGCCCGCGGTTTATTAATAATTAATGTCCTTGTTTTCCATTTTATTTGTATTATATGCAGCTACAAAGTAAAACATTGTTGAATCATACCTCCCTTACAATAAGTCCTAATTTAGCTTGAATAGACTAGAGCGTTTCGTGTTGATACATCTGAGGTATATTTGTGAATGCTTTGTTTCAAATTATTGTCCCTTGTGTTACTTTATTTATGTTGGAAAACCGGACTTTTAAACGCAAATCATGCGTATCGAAAAGATTAAAAGCTTGAAAACTAAATTAAAGTATTACGGGCACGGTAATTAGCAACAATGCTAACAGGACTACATCATCTAACATTTGATCTATTTCTGTTTCAGGTAAGGCAATGTCTTCTAAACGGGTGACATCCTTTTCCAGACGAAGGTACGTCAGTCACGAACTATAGTAATCAATCAAAAGAAATCCAGATTCTACTCTCAAAGGTCAAAGAGGTTATCGTTCCACATTTGGTAATGAAGTTACCGACAGCAGATCGACGTGTTTGTTACATTCGTCCACACTTTTGTCTCAGTGTATTTTTTAAGCAAATGAAACTGCCCTCTAATCGTATGACAAACAGAGGCGGTCATCCACCCTGGCAATGGTTACTTAATGTCCAACGATTAGTCATGCAGTGCAGAGCAAATATTTGGTTGGTGCGAGATGTGTGCCGCGATCGTGAGGTTCACTTGAAAACCGCAACTTAAAAATATTCCAAGACTCGTGTGTGTTGAATCACTCACTCGTTACGTCATTGATTGTCTTCTGAAACGTCATATCTGAACTAAGTGAGGTGAGTGCAGTCGCAGGTGACATCATTGTAGTCGCCCAATAACAATGAAGTCATCGAGTGAACGATTCCGCCTTCACGAAAAAAATCCAATTGGTACTAATTGAATTATATCATGGTTTTTGAGGGAATTGTATAGGCTTGTGCAGTACGTGTGGGTGTTATTTGTAATGGAACTGGCAAAAGACAATCTAAAACGTACAATCTCTGTGGATATGTCTTTCGAATCTCTCCTTTTTTGAACCTTCTGCGTAGTCGGGCACGTATGGTTGTACACACGTAGTGTCTATGAATTATGATAGTACCTCCAAAAATATAGATAGGACACGTCCATGCCCATACCGAGCGCACTTGGATGGTCAGGTAGAGGAAAGTGTCCCGTTAGAATAAGACACGCCGTATCAGCTCGGGAGATCTGAAATAGATTGTTTACGCCATGTCCGGGCGCTGTGCCAACGGTCACCTGAAGCCGCACTCTAATGTTTTGGCACATAATTAAATTTTTATCATCCGCCCATTTCTGCTTGGCATTCACGTTGCGATTCTAAGAAAATTATCCAAAAGGAAACTATATTTATTTACTACAAACAGCAGTGACCGATTCATTGGTTACGGATGGTTTTTTTGTCTTTTCAAAGTAATCAATGTTTTATTTCCATATTCGCAGCTTTATGCCGAATCTATATTCATTAGAAGGTAATTGAAAATCGTTATTGGTAAGATCCAGCGTAGTAACGTCCAATCTGCAAAAGGGCATCTATCTAGTATCTAACTACATCCGATTCTAATCGCAAATGAGAATTAAGTGCGAAGGAATGAGACTAATAGTTTGTGCACCTTGAGCAAAGCGAAAGGTACTAAATATCATTCACCTTGACAATTTACTCTTGATTAGTTCAAACAGCAAGACAAGTAGCGTATTGATTATTTGATTAAAAATTATATTGTTGCGCACAACTATACCGTTTCACGATTTCATACATTCGATAATGTTAATGACACATGACAATGGTCGATTGTGATGTTATCGATAACTCACTTTAAATACATAGTGTATAATATAGCTATCTTTGCGGCGGACGATCTCTACGGCGTGATAGCACTATTAGGGGTTACTAATGAATCGTTTATTGTATCGACGGGCGTGCTTTGAATTTCTCCCGTTCACATTGATCTCATTCAATTAGGCTTTAGGAGTGTCCCGATAGTTACTTCGGGCTTAGGGCGGCCATTGTCTCATCTTGGACATTACAATAAATATAATATGTCCTATACACATCAGTTAAAAGATGCCTACATTATTACATTCAATTACTATGTACACTAAAGAAATCATGAAATCTAAGCACTAGCCTAACATAACTGCTTGAATTATAATCGGCAAATTTGTTAAAATAAGATGAACCGCATAATTGTACCTTATAAATATTTGGGTTGCTTACAACATTTTGTTTAGAAATTAAAATAATTTCGTGACTCTTGCCTGACTCTGGTTATCTTGCGGTTGATGCCAGATAACCCCTGTAAGCAACAAGCCTTAGTATTGAATAGGCCCTCTATGCCAGCCATCTTTGTGGAACCAGTTTATCAGTGTTTACCTACCGTGGTGTTTACATTTGCGTGCTTGCCGTTGAGAGCAGCAATAAAGTACATGATTAACGTCAATTTTATAATATATTAGTGTGAGAACAAGATTCATCATCTCCGAGACGAGATTTAGAGATATTACCTTTGATAGTGGGGTGTCGTTAAATTCTGAAATTATCGACAATTAATTCATCCATCATACAACTTGTTCAAAGTACTTTTTATCGTCGGTTGCAGTAAATTTTACCATCTAATTTAAATAAACTGTGTAGTGTTTCATATTATTATGTACTCACTCACATATCTTAGACCATCATACACATTTCGATAAGCCTCTTTCCATGAATATGTTTCAAAAGTAACATCTGCTACGAATAATGCTGAGAGAGACTCAATATTTACTAAACCATTTACGTCATAGCGTATTTTTGTATTCAATTAATCGTATAACTTATATATCGGTTGCAATAAGTCCTGCCGCTATTTTGAAACTATATTACTTACGTAAAAGTTTACTTAAGTGTTTTAGACACTGCCGATTGAGTGCAGCTTGTTATGAATTAAAAGTACATATTATGCAGTTGGTCTAATTGGTCTAGCAGTAATACCTGGTAACTGACGTCGTTACATGATATTCCCGGTCTCGCAAACGTTTTGCACTTTAGCAAATAGCCGTAAGAAGACTGCAATATAAATTTTGAATAAATTTAATTTCCTCGTAATTCAACAACGCGGCTGTTTGTTAAATATAATAATCCTGGCCTCTCTCTGTACCATCTTAATAAATCCGCCAACTCTAATCCTACTATAATTCACTGCGACAGTACAATGCGATCATCAAAGGTCAGAGAGAACAGGGTTTCTAGAAGTCGCCGTTGTCCCCACGCCAAGATACGACGTCAAATCAATCTTATCAATGTCTGCAAAGCGCGACCTCATGCGGATATGCTGAGAAAATGGGTCTTAGGTCACATAGCTGCACGTGCCTTGTTGACGTCAGTCAACACAATTTGCGATAGCTTTCTAACCAAACACCTATCCTTTCATGCGCTTACGATTTGTAAGCAGAAGAAAACAACTTAACCGCAAGACGAGGTATTAGATCTTGCGCACGCGGCCATAAAATATCAATATTTGGAAACCGATCAACACTATTTATCGTGTGTACCGCTAATGAGTTTGTCCCCCGTCGCTATCACAATATACGAGCACGCGAAGATAACCTCCATGTCGGCCACCAGTAGTTTATTCCATAGCCCCAAATTGTCCACATTTGATTACGTCAGTTCGCTGCTGACTTGCTGTCCACATCTCTTGCTCACCCAAATTCACTAGCCTTCTATTTAATATTTGTATTGCAACAGATTGCTATATACAGATACTTATCTAGTTACTCTATTACTTAAAAGGATGTTTACAATATTTCAATTGTTGACTTTCTTGTAAGCCCTTTTGATCAATGTGCTAATAACTATGTCTACAAGTTTGCATATTTCTACACTTCTATTATTAGTAAGGTGTCGTCAATTATGTCATTCTTGCCATTTGGCAACATTTTGTTTACTGCTATAAATCTTTTTTTAAATCTTGGAAGGCGTATTATCAACACTGATAATGTAGTGCCCTAAATCTTGCGCTGTTCGTCATGTTCAGTGAATTGTCTTGTGCAAAGTTTACATAATTATAAGATAGCTTTTTGTTGATGTCAGTCCAGATTTCTACTGATAGTGACACACATGCAAGAATAATTTCTCGCCATCAAAATGTCGCTACCGCTTTGCGTAACACACTATGATATACGGGGTGTGAGGGGCACGGTAACGAAAACTCTGGATGGAGGTACATTAATCCTTTAATCAAAATATTTTATTTCGAAAGACCATGGGTTATAAATGTAATAATTTTCGATCGCGCAATGTATCATAAACCACGCGATCTCAATACAACGCTTCGCGCGATACCCGATTCGTGCAAGTGGCAAGCGCGCTCGAATGTATCTAATTTTAATTTACATTGCAGTTTTAGGTCTAAATTAGTGATTATGTTTTCTTATTTAAAATCACACTGAGTTGGACTTATGCAATCATACTAAAATCAATTCAAAAATGCTGAAAAAAAATCATGTAAAGAGATTGACGAAAAAATCCAACTCTGGGGGTCTAGAATCATGAGCTGAATCCACGATATAAATTTTTGTTACGAAGCCACTACACTCTGTATTATGCGCTCTTCGTGTATCTAAGAGACGTACGTTGATGTTTTATAGTACCCTTGCAAGGCGTCCCGAAAGCCGAATTCTTCGCGAAATGTTTCAGTGTTTATATTGCTTCAGTGTTTATTTTGCACCCTATTACAAATGCGCTTAGGAGTGTCACTCTTCTAGTTTCAATTTATTATTGTATCTTATTCTGTGGTTTTGAATTTGTATACGAAATTACTTGTATACTTAACTTTTTCTTTTCGTGTCCACAGACAAAACGGATCCGATTAAACTTTTAGAACGTACTTAACCTACTTGCATGTAGTTGTATCGTAAGGCTTCCACACCTTTCCACCTACATCAATTCTTGACCAACATACAATAATTATTACAAACGACCCATACAATATTGAAATCGTCTCTTTATTCCAATATTATAAAATAGCTTTACGCGTTCTTGATACTCTGAATTCCATTTTAAGGCTTGGGATAGCGTCATGAACCACCGCTGTAGCAGTTATGATGTCAGTGGGTTACGTCATCGTTTATTTGGTAGTATTGCAAGAATTCCGTCCCGCTCGGAGTCGCAGGGGTCTGAATTATTGCCATCGTAATCAATAAATATTAAAAATAAAATAAGAGTATTATTGAACCCTTGTGTTTAGGCATTAGATTACCGATGTAACTGATTACGTCATGCTGCGTAAAGCTTGCTATAAGTCACCGTCTCAAAAAGGATTTAATTTTATGCAGACAATAATAATAATAACTATAATAGTAAATTGATATTAGAAGCAGTCTTAAAAAAAGGTTAATCTTATGAACATACTTCCTACTTCAACCGGTCGGACTCGACAAAATATTAAAAACTCGTTTTTATATTCGGCAACGTATGCTCTCACGACTGTTTACGATCGTGCGCACAATTTTGATAGTATAAGCGGTTGCAGTGACCACAAACGTGAGCCGGTTGGATCAGGCGATTGGAATTGCATCACCGTTGAATCACATGCCTCGAACACCACTGCCTCTGGTGATAATGTCATAGTCCTAAGCCGTCATTACTCCCTCAGTTAACAATAAGGATAATACGAAAAGGTGTACTGGTTCTGGTGGTACCACGGAGTCCATAGTCCATAAACGCTCGATCGACGCTATTGAACAATTGTCAATCCCACATAGATATGTCCTGCACGACATACAGATAATGCAGATGAACTGATATCCAGCAATTGTCTTATTCCTGAAGCTGGTATTAATTAATTGATCACAACTCTGAGAGCGTCTATGGGTGCGCTCTTGATGTAATTTTAGTATAAAACAGCATCGTTGGCATCCAGTTTGCATTTAGAGTTGAAATCGATTTATACGACACGGGCCTTATACATTTAGAGATATTATAAATGATGTTTTAATTTCAGCATTTTTGACTGTATGGTTTAGATTGGATAGATTTGTTAAAACTGACCATGAAATAGTAATTTTATCTCAAAAGTTCTAAAACATAAGACGATTTGTGAAATTTGACTTGGATGTACGTCACTGTGGCGTCCTCAATGACATCAGGCACGAAGTCAAGTCCTCATAAAATTAACATTTTTATGATGCTAACCAGCTTCATAGGAAGATCATCAAAACCGACTGTCTCCTCTATATGGTCATCAACTTTCAATTTGGCGGCAACAGCGGCAGTTTAGCTACTTTCTATTTATTCTAATTCCACAGGAACGGTGTATATACGTTTCTTATGACATCGCGGCGATTAGCATTCAGTGTCGACGCCGGGTCTGCCGCGCCCGTCACATGCAAGTCGCGATGCATAAGCGCACTTGAACGATTTCACCGCGCACGCAACGCTTAAGGGATTTCCGGATAATCCTGATGTTAAAATACAGTTACTTTCGACCTACATTTGACCAGACATTACGACGACGCAGGCCACACCAAATGACAAATTATATCACCCTCCTCCTTTCTTTGAGTACGCATAACAGAATATGTATAACTCTTTTTTTTATTACGCCATCATTATATTCAAATTGTATTTCAGAATCACTTTTCTAAATTAAAACCATTGTAATTAACCGCAACCATTTTAATAGGAAAACTAATAAATATTTGAAAGGTTTTTACAGTGACTAAATAAATAAGCTGATTTGACTTTTGTGTCCTATTTTGGTTTGGAATGGTAAATGACTCACTAACACCATTGAGCGTCTGTAGCAATTCGCAAGCTGGTGATACTAAGCTAGAGTCTTATCTATTACTTACTTTATTATGTATGTTCAAGGCACCCTGTAGACAGACAGACAAGGTCGTAGTAGACTCACAATTTTTTTCGTTTGTCTGAGGTATGTACTTGTACATTGCATCTTATCGCCAGTAACCCAACCGCGTCCGCGCATCCTCTTGTAAGTCTCTTGGCAGTATTGGGTAGATCATATCAATCGTTTGGGTACATGTGATTATTTTTTAATACTACTACTAGACATTATATTGACTGAATGCAATAGATTGACCAAAATGATAGTGTACCAAAACGTTGTGTGTTTTTAATTAGTTTGATGACAACCGTTTCGTAGACAGGAAATGGCCCTCAAAGAAATTGATTTTAAACTGAACTAATTGATATTATTATAACACACCGTTCTCCCAATGTCAAACTAAACAAGTGCATGTCAATAAGCTTACAAGCCAATTAATTATCGACGCTCGGTGGCGACCGTGCCCTATTTTGAGCACTCGCTTAAAAGAAATCTAATTGTCGTTGGAATAAACAAAATAATTATCGCTGAGCTCTATGTTGCATTTTACTATACATTGATTACACGATCAGTTCAATTACTAAAATAATTTCATTACTTTGGTCAAGAGATGTCACCAACAAGTATTGAAATTTATATTACGGTAAGTTCGTTATCTAGAGCTTACAAAATGCTTATTTAAAATTTCAAATTGTATCTTCTAATCAAATCCCTATGACTGAGATATCATAGTGGCAGTTTTCAAGTTTATGATTGCTGACTTCATTATAGTTAGCGGCAGTTCATTGTAACCAAAGGTCACTTTTTTTTACAATCTTTATAGTTGCCAAATTAAATGCGTGACTTCCGTATCTGCTACCTTATCAATTGGACCGAGCCCAAAATGGCAACAACAGGCCTTAATTCCATCTTGATAGCATTGATAGATAATCGTCAAATCATTACACCTACGTAACCGCTATTTTTCGTCAACGTTCAAGGCTAAAGTCAAAATTACTTTAATGGCGCTATATGTCATTATTGAAGCCTGTATTTGTGTATCATTAAACAATTTATTGATGTCGAATATTCGACTTGTTAATCTAATGACAAAGCTTCTGAAAAATGCTAACATTGATCATCATAAAATTGCGTTTTATGTTCTGTCGCATTACGTCACCCTTTTCAACGCACACAGACTCAGTTTTTATATCCAACCATGGTCGACCATCGATCTCTTTCCATCACGTAATTTATGTTTATACTTCTATCTCGCTCTTGTATTGGCGGCGACAAGCAGTCTGCTTCTTTCTGGCGGCCATTCCATCGCAAACAAAACCCTAGGTCACGGGCACTGGACACATTTTCGTACAATGTTTTGTATGAATAAGTTTTTGTTTACTACTCCCTCGCGATTGTACCCACCTTGCTTGGTGTGTTTTGTTTAGCCTTCAAAGTAGAGTACTGAGTGGGTACGAAACATATCTACGTGTCTTCTTGTTAATAATATGATCTTGTTCAGAATTTTCGATTTAATTAAGTTGAATAACTCGTTAGAGGCTTGTAGTATTAATAAATATTAGACATTGCTAATCCTGGAAGACTTGATATTTAATTTCATAAAAGAATAACTTTAAAATCAGTTATTTGCCTGTATAAAGTCGATTCGTTTTTATTTAAGTACTATAAAGATAAGATGAAGTTGTATATTTTTGACAACTCCACCGTTCCGGTTGCCAAATTAATGAGCAAGGTCGTCACACGATACCAAAGGTGTTGTACAGAAAAACAAAGGAAGGGTGAAAAGTCGCTGGAACAATGAACATGTCTGCCCCCTGTCGGCTGTTAATGTTAAGGTAATCTGATAGGCCGAAATCTCGACAGGTGAGCGTGCCAAGTAATACATTAGCATCTCATCGGAGATAACATCGTACAAAGCCATGGCACGGAGTGACAGCCAAACGGATTGCTGATCTCAAGCCGGGAATGACAAATTACACGTACGGCACACGACTGCTTTGATATTATCAACAAGTAAAATACAAAAAGTTAATGAATATTTGATGAGTTAGTTCAACGGGACAATCTATCGAAGACGAGTTGCTTGTATCATGTTAAATAGACTGTCAGGTTTTGGCGCGGAGTTATATAATCATCGAATCAGCAGAATATGCAAATTTAAATAGGCCTCATTTGGATGTCAGTAGAAAATTATACGTCCCCTAGTCAATTTATTACAACTCAATTTCAACACAAGATAAGTGGCACTGACTAACGAGTTACGTAAAAAGATTTTAATTCTATTTTTAAAACATGAACTTTGCGCGTACATAGCATTGGCTCATGACGCTATAGCTTTTTTAAGTGACACTATTTAAATATAGACTGCGCAAGAGATGTGCAATACTTCAAAATATTTGGGGAGCAATCATAACTCGCTAGAAACATAAAATTATTTTTAGTATCCTCAGCCACCACCGCGTTGATATCAGTATACATCGCACTGCACCGACATTGCGGTGGTCTTAGTTGTTTGTTTTGTTACCGTTTTATGGATTCCCTTAAATAACGATCGACTCACACAGGTTGTATTATGGTCGTCCACTTTTATGACCGTTTTATTGCCATCGATATTCATTACTTGGAACGATTTATAATACCATTCTATAGGGCGCTACTTTGAATATATCCCAATCTATTTATGACTAGGATGTAGTTAATTGTTTTAATATTCATTCATGATCTGTGAGCATCATTTTCCCTATCGTCCTACTCATCTGACCAGTGTCTCCAGTCACGTGGCATCACCCCATTCCCGGAATGAGCGCTAGCGTCAATGATTACCCTGTTGATTGACGGATGTCTTCCTGCCTGACTTGTTTTGCAACAATAATGTATTTTAGACCTTAAATCTTTCGTCATAGACTCTGTTTTAGTCTTGAAACGACATTGTTGCAGCACTTTTCACGGCTGTGATCGATTTGGACGCAAACGAGAGTAGGTGTCGTTGAAGAGCCAAAGGGGATCGTCGACTTCAACAAATAGTAAAATGTTTAACTGTAACATCTATTAATAATGTAGGTAGGTACACGTGGTGTTATTTTTTTAACCATTCTTAGTCCCACTCCTGGGTAAAGAACTCCCCTATAGGCAATCTCTTTTCACAATGTTTCCGCAATTATCTCCCTACCTTCTTTTCTGTAGACCTCTAAGCCGGTTACCTCAATCAAGAATCCAGTTGGTGGTACTGGTTGCCCACCTTTGCAAGTCATGCGCGCGAGATGGTGCGCCCACTTCCACGTTAGCTTCGCGGTCGGTTCAAGGGTTATTTGAGTCATGGAAAGCAACAAGAATTGTGAAATGTCAATCCTGAAATTAGTCTTTAATTTTTAAACGTGTAATCGCGAACGATTCTAATACCTATTAAAACAAAATTCTCGACAAATAATTTATCTTAATGATCGCATTAATGGTTGTTTCGTACTAGGTGGACTAGTTACACTTGTACAGTTGCGTTATTCTTGGGTACATTGTGTTTATTGCTCGCACTTTAAAATCTTGGCTTTAGAGCCAAGATCTTCTATTTGGATGATTGTGTACTGCAGTGCTGATGATGTCATCATCATTGTAATGGTTCAGTCACTTATACATACGACTGTAAAGATTTTCTTACTCGGTAATTTATTTGATGGTAGCGATAATGTGCTTGAAGAATAACATACTATTACTGAAAGCACTTGAAGTATGAACGCTAAATGTGCAACAAATTAATTTGGATCTGTTGCAGTTAAGCATAATAGGTAAACATATTTAGCGAACACCTTTTATTATTGAGGAAAATAGCACTATTTTTTGGTAAGTACTTAGACGATTTTCACATTATTTTAGATGAGCTTAATCATACGATACATCTTAGAATATATATTTTTAATCTATTATAATAATACCTTTAAAACTAATTTAAAACATTGATAGGTCTATCAGTATCTGTATCTATGGGCGTAGTTGCTACCACGGTGGCATACATAAAACCTATCAACAACTCAATCTTGAACGTGAAGCTAGAATATAAATCTACGATACGTAACTCTTTCACGGCACCCGAATAACTAAAGTACATTATATAAATAGCGGTATATATCAGTTATTTAAATGCAAACGAAGCATTGTAGGCACCATCTGTCGAGCACGAACAAAAAGCAATTCATCTCGCATTAACATCAGCGAGAGCCAGCAAAAAAATAATGACATCACTCTTTATTTTGCCTCAAGTGTTAGCTGTGCTTGAAAACCAGTTGCAAGTACAAGCGCCTAGCAACAATTATAGGTATCGACCAATCTGAGAATACAGTTAAATTTGCAAACGTTTCGACCTAAATAGCAAGGACCAATCCGTTCACGTTCGTCGGGGCGTTTTTGCTTTGAACCTGAATACAATGCGAAGTGCGGGTTAACATCATATATATTTACAAAATGGTTAACGCAAGGATTTTTATGGACGGCAGGCTTTGAAAATACTTTTACCAGGTCAATTACCTATTCTGTGACCAGGGTAAGTTAAATGTTATTCAGTTATTCAGTCATATCAGTTCTCATTTCGAGATTATTGGAGATATTTACATCTCAAATAATCTTATTCTGGACATGCATATTATGACACAAATTTCGAGATCCTAGCATATTTTTTGTTGCGATATGTTTCAGTCAAATAATACTGGTTTATCTTAGCTGTAAGTTCAACAATTCGGCATGGCAATTTGAAGGCCTGATTAGCGCAGTTGGTAGTGACCCTGCTTTCTGTGCAGAGGGTCCCGGGCTCGAATCCTGGTAGGGACAAACTTTGTGTGATGAGCACGATCGTTTGTAGCCAAGTCATGGATGTTTAATATCTATATAAGTATTATATATTGGGTTCGTCCCCAGTCTATTGTACGGTACCAATAATACAGGCGTTGCTTAGTGTGGGACCGTTTAGTTGGTGTGTTCGTCTGGGGATATTTATTATTATTTAACTAAACGTAGTTATGACCCGATGAGTCAATACATTTACAGTTAACTTTCCAATTTATAAGATTGAAAACGAGCGTCGTTAAAAAGTCAGTCACAAAATTCTATTGTGAATTTTGTGTTACTATCAAATAGTATCTTCCAAATATGGCTCCTTGTGTACAAGTTCCTGGTTTCTGATATATTAATTAAATTCTCTCAATAATAATATCTATGTTATCTAGAGTCACTTAAACTACAATACGACCTTGGTTTATGTTGAGCTTACTGTTATTGATGTATGAATCTAATTTGGTGAGCACCTATTTTATTTCAGTCCGTAGCGATCTTTTCAATCTCGCCAAAAGTTACACAGATGGCGCTGCAGACGGACATTCAGAACAAACGATGATTCTTCATACAATCCTGAACCGCGCTATAAGAGTTTTCGGAGAACGTAACATATATACGAAATCCCGACAAAAACCGTCGGGGCATAGCGACCGTCCCGCCAGGTATACCATCCGCCTGGTCTTAAGTTGTGCAGCGTATTGTCAATTGTTTGCCTGACTTCCTCAAAGGTTTGGATTATGATATGTTATAATTAACATATACAACCAACATTATTAATCACTACCGCAGCAGAAATTCCTGCGGCCTAACTATGGTATTGTCGACAAACAATTTTCATTAGCTCTTCAGACAATGGACTATTTACGCTCCTACAATTGTATATTATACCGACCAATCGAAATGTCTAGAATGTGAAACACGATACTACTAACTACGTCGACGAATACCGTCTGCATTTTATTGGAGTCACGTTTTACAAAAATGTTGACGTGGCATTCTGTAGAACAATGGTAATGTAAGTAATTTCTTTAATCTGTACATGGTATCAAAGCAAACGGCGATACTAACGTGGGTAATGCATTTTTCTAATGTTCAAAATCCGCACAGTCACTGCTAGCCTTGAAAAACATTGTGATTGGGTGTTGCACTAAAGTGCTATTGTAATGTTTCTGTTGCTCGCTTTGTTCTACATTGAGTGCGGCGATATCGTTTAAAACGAGACACAGATAATGTACGGCAGCAACTGTATCAAACGAACGCCATTGAATTTGCAGTATTTTGTAAGCATAACATCCATCAACTGAGTCGTATCTGCTATTTCTTAAGTTTACCAAATTTACCATGTTAGCTTTTACCGGTTTTGCTAGAAATTGAATTAACCCATAGAGATAAGTATCGTACTAACATCAGACTGTTACTGATTCTGAATGTTCTTTCCAGAAGTGATAGCAATACACTCGTAAGTATAGAATGAAATGTTCCGTAATACTCCAACTACGCGCTACAATTATAAATGATCCATGTAGCTTGGCTACTGAATCCTAAAATATGATCAGAACCTCGACGATTTCAATGTTCACTCACGGCACACACCGTCACGCAATTTCAACTAGCAGATTTGTTATGAGGTTTTTTTCCATTACCTTTCGTACAACTTCGGTCGAAACAAAATAAACAGATATGTTTTTGCGCAAAATTTTTCATGGTGAAGATTCGGCTTAACCCCACGTCACGCTATGATGGAGGCGTTTTAAATTACGGCCCACGGCCTGTTTTTTTTTCTACACGAGTGTACTTACATTTCCACGGTCGAGCAAAAAAGGTGCAAAAAAATACACACTTGAAAGTTCGCCTGTACCTGAGCCCAAAGCACATGTTTTTGGACGTTATTTTTGTGTTATTTTACATTTTAATGGATTGGATTTGTCAACGTTCAACAATTGTATTAGAACCAGGGTTGTTACATTATTTCTGTATTAACTTGTTTTTTCATTGCAATTTAACTTGTTTATTTGTTATTTTATGCTAACCACGTCCGTATCCGCCACGCTTATATTTGGTTTCGTTTATTTTATTCGGTACTTATTTTGTAAACTGGTTTTTATTTTCTAAACTGTGCCAATGAATATAGTTTCCTCTTTCCATTCATAGGACAAGGGAAACTCTATTTTTATTTTGCTATAAACATTACATACATAACATTACATAATGTGGTATATTCTAAATAACAGATAACAGTACTAGTAAAAGTACAATACTGTTAAAATCAGTTATTATTCATTAGTCCAGTTACAGCTCTTTTTAATTAATGACTAAAGTATACTTTATTTAGGAGAGCTCGTTATCATTAATTTGCATATAGAGTGGGGCCCTAATGTTTGTAGTCTCCCTTAGCTGACCCGCGGGATAGTAACACAACAAGTTTAATTAAAATCGATTCAGTTAATCAGGTCACGCAGTTATGAACGATTGACGTAAATTAATGGCAACGGGATTATTTACAACTAGCTGTCCCGGCGAACTTCGTACCGCCTCACAATCAAATGTATGAGAAAATTAACAGTCTTAATTATTGAAATATAACATTTTTTTTTTGTTTTTATCGCGCTTATTTTATGTTTTTACGTTGCTGACGTTTCGGCTGCTCAGCAATAATGGTCATGGGAGGACTCGCGAGTATTCGCGTAATTATAGGAAATCAAGGCAAAGACAAATAAAAAAAAATCAAAGATCACAAAATACGGCTCACCCGTTCTTGAGTTATAGCATATGGTGTAACTAATGCGACTTAGTTTTATATATATATTAACAATTGTTATATAGTTTCAAATGCATTAATACAAAAAGAAGTGCAATTCCTTTTACTTTTGTGAACATGAGAACTGAAACTTTCAAAATCATGTCAAGCATACAATAAATATTCTACAAAAACATATTGTATATTCAAGTATTCGATATACTCGCACTAAGTATGACTCTATCAATGGATCAACAAAACGCGTGCAAATTGGATCGCGATAAAATCAATGAACCGGCAAATGCTTGCGTGTAATCCGACATTCGTGGCATTGAACTTCGGAGCCCTCGTTTGAATATGAAACTAACTATTCGATTCTAATTTCTAATGCGTATTAAAATATATTTTTAATATTCGCATCGGTTCGCGATAACGCGATCTTGCGGGCGCGTATAAGCGCGCAGCATAACAACAATGGGCGGTCTAAGTTTGGCGATGATGTCAGCTTTCCTTTAATGGCTGCCCGGTCCGCCTGCAGCATTTCACGAGCGTAAACAACTCGCAAATTTTTTGCTCTCACTTAAATAAATCCGTAGCGATGTTAACATGACACAAGGTGTAAAGTGTAAGGTTTAATCAGTCCGATACCACATTTCCCCATTTCAACTTTGTGTTACATTAGAGCATAAACTGTTGTTAGCTTGTATGTGTTTACTTATCGAAATAACTTTCTGTATATCGTATGAGGAACCGGTTGTTTTGCAATTCGGCACGCATTCGCGTTTGCTCCCATAAACGAGCGCGTTGGCCCTTGGAACCTCCCAAACCAATTATTAACATAATACCCCGCTCCGAGCATTATTTGGAGAATGAAATCCATCATGAAAATGATTGAAATTACTTTCAGCTCAGACTTTATGTTCCCCTTTGAAACGTTTTTGGGGTTTCGGCAAAACTATACTACTGGCGATAAACACTACCGGCCATGCTCGGACGCGCGGCTGAGCCTCGGTCAGATATTTATCGCACACTGAAATATCCAGACCTGGGTTTACGCGGATATATTTTTAGCACCCTATACGTAAGTACTACACGTGAAAGCACTTATCAAACCGTGGTTTGTAGAAACGCACCAAGAAGCCCCGGTTGTCAGATCGTGAAGGAAACACTTGGTCATCGGTCTCTTTAATCGTTGGCCATAATTTAATTTTATTACATCCCACAATAGATTACGTTACTATACGATTTCTATTGCACATCCTTTATTATTAACCTTAACCACCAAATTACGCAACTTTAGCACGTTTAACACTGAACCGTCAGAGTACACCGTATATTATATAATGTGTCGAAAACTTAATTACACCTTCAATCTGTGCTTCCACTTAAAAAGCGGAGGAAAGCGCTTTGAAATGACCCTGCGCCGGTCTGTTAGGCAAGGATAAATTGCGTGAACTTTTTGTGTCTGCCGCTTTCAAAGTGAATACTTTATTTAGTTTTATGATTTTGTTCAAGACATTGTATATCTGACGCGAATGGAGTACCTACTTTGTTTTTTTTAGGGTGGTCCGGCAAATCATATCTTCGCGTGGAGCACGAAACCTAACAAACTCAATGACAAGACCGGATCATTAATTTACGCTGAAAATATTTTTCTACTTCGAATCCGGATAAAATTGATTAATGAATGTAGTTTATCTTGCGGAAATCAGTTTCAGTTGCATGATATGTATACAGAAATCATTGATCCGCCTCAGATAGTATGTACAAAAGAATGTAGATGGATGATTGAAGAAGCAATTGATTTTTTTATGTGTTATTTAAGTTTGTACGTGTCACAATATTATATACTGCGTTTTCAACAAAAATAAAGTTCTGTTTTCAATCGATTAGTAATTACAGTATGCGCATGCGACGCTTACAAGTCACAAATTGCTGGTTGCGGTGCGGGCGCGCTGCGGCACGATGTGCCCCTCACGTTGCTGTTCTCAGACACATTAATTCGTATAATCACTTGCAAATCGCTTAAGTTTACAAACCATACCCCAAATAGCCGCACTGCCGTAATTTTTAATAGAACCAATCTAACTAAAGCGGCAATAGTCCAAGCCGAATTAAAATCAGTTTAGTTCTAATTTAATTAATATAAATATGATGTTCATTTCCAATGTGGCTAGACTGTTGAGAATATATAATTCCTTAATTGCTGAGCATAATCCTTTGTTATATCAAATATATTCCAGCATTTACTTTGTAACAAAATATATGGTAAAGTTGAGGGTTAATAGCTAGCGTGTGTGCGCCTCGCATGGCAACACACTGGAGCTTACTTTTTATTATTATTTTTTTTGTAAATATAATGGATAAAAAAAAGACAAGCCCGCTGAGTTTCTTGCCGGATCTTCTCAGTTGAGGTCGCGTTCCGATCCGGTTGTAGTATTAAGGAAAAAAATGTAATGACAATTTGTAAGTGCCCCCGTAGGCCTATACGAAATAAATGATTTGACTTTGACTTTGACTTTGACTTTGACTCAAAGCGCCTGAACACCTCAAACCTTATACATTTTGTATACTTTGATAAGTCTTCTATATAGAATTGCTTTGTGATATATTTCACGACTTTGATAATGAGTATGCAACTAGCAGCTAAACTTGGCTGTTCCAGAAAGTTCAAGAGACTATAGAAATGCAAAATGTTACCGGACCATAAAAAGTCGAGCGAACGACATTGATTTCTCAAATGAAAGTTGTTGTTCACATCCGACAACATTAAACATAATTAAATTCGTAGTTCTTAAGCCCCTGATAAAAGAGCGAAGGTCACGGATTCAATTTTTGAGAATGAGTTGCACATTTTGATTTTAAATTGTTCCGAGTGTAGTCGGGTGATTGATTCGTTCCTGGTTGATTCGGTTGGTCCAAGCGCAAAATATAATTGTTCAAAAAACTATATTATTCTGAATTACTTATACCTAAACCTATTCTATAGGAAGGGTATACTCGTGTGGTGAAATAGAGAGAAAGATGAAATGAAAAAATATTTAGCTTTCAGTAACAGTGCGTCAGTCCTGTTTGTGTTAAAAGTCGAAACATTGTTGGCCTTTGTGTGTAATAAATGCTCTTTAATGAGACTACAAGCGAGTATGAAATAAAATTGCTCAGTAATTTTTAAATTTAGATTTGTTCTCCTCAATTTCTTAGAAGACGTAATTACTATCTACTATCTGTATTTGGTACCTGCTAGTGTTACAGTTCCAACTAATGTCAACATTATCAACACCAATTGCATTTCGTTAATTTGCACTCCACTAAAAACTATTTTGTATATTGATTGTGACAACTTGCTGTACGCACTGCAACCAGTCTCTCTTAATTAAGTTACAAAAGAGAACAAGTTTCCCGAAACTGTATGGCGTTATTGCAATTTATTTTTTCGTAGTGCCCTAGCATTGTTTGCAAGTAACGAAATGTATATCGTTCGCAAGTGTAATTGTATTGTCTAAGATCACCTGTGATCTCAAGTCCTCAGTTTCGACCATCAAGACAAAGTATAAACGCTTTGTTTGCAACTTTACGTTGTCAGTGCAAACCGTTTATTTTGTTGTCTCGCAAAGTCAGTCAAGAGAAATTCCTCTTTTGAATCTCGTATGTTACTCTGTAACTTTGTTGCAGGCGAGGACCTCGGGGTTTTATGATTTTCGTTGTTGCAATTATACAGGCTGTCCTCTTTCACGGATCCTTGTGTGAATTTGTCAGATTGCAGACACTAAACACCTGCTTTGGAATATGCAATTTACGAAGTTTCTTTCTTATAGCTTTTAAAGTTTTTAAGTCTCGTAATAAGTTTATTCAGAAATAAACGCATAAAATGCAATTATAGTCAGTGTTGCGTAAGAATTAACTATATTGAACTCATTAAATATCTAACCGGGGCAATGAGTAGGTATATTAATCACATTGAAATGTTTAAGTTTTTTTGTTGTTGTTGCAGGTATGATTTTAATTTGTATTGACTGCTGTTAGCTGGTTCATTCTTGAAGGTAATCCGCTACATATTTCTAAGTCGTTAGATACAACAATCAGACCCAGTTACACCGACCGGCGTGCAGTTATAAATAACCATATAGTTGAAAATAAGAAATATATAGCTTCGGATTAATTGGCCGCTTAAAAATGATATAGATGTATTAGTTTATCGTGGACTCGGTTTGATCTAATTGCAGCTTCCTTTAGCCTTTAGGTTTTAAGTTACGGTCGTTATAGAAAGAGACATACATTCTTCACGCTGTTTATTCTTAGAAACACGCACAGATGTTTATTTTTCCAACGTGTTAATAACGTCGCTGGAACAAAATAACCAGAGAAAATAATTTTAGCGACGAGAATGGTCGTTCGTATTGCACCTCGGCTTTCGATCAAGGCGGTGAGTATGAGGCAAGTCTTCACAGACACTTGTACTAATTGGTCGGATTACAGAGGACGACAAAAGACAGGTTTTGTCGTACTACTGGTGGACAAGTGTCACGCGACACTGACCGTGACTGATACACGACGCTGTCGACTCAACATCACTGAAACTTGACTATAATATACGCCGGTGTTTAATATACCTATAAAACACTTTTATGTTAGTTATTGTTATAGATATGGGCATTTCTTTGTCAGTTTCATTCATCATTCTGCTACATCCATAGTCTGATCGATGACGTGTCTCTTTCTATGAAAAATAAACACACATTGAGATAAAGTGAACTCGGGTTATTAGAACAATTAGCAGAATCGACTGACATGCGACACATGTCATCCGAACGACTCCGTTTTATGAAGAAGATTTTCCTCGTCTCAAATAAGATTACATTGTTCTCATAATTATCACAATTTGAATAGGCAGGCAGACACATCGGCAACATTAGTCTATGACGGGCCAAAGTTGGTTATTCTCTCGAAATAGCAGAGCAACTGTTGCGAATTGTAACTAATGACGGCTATGTCTCGAGGCGATTGCAACGGTGCAACTGTATGATAAATTGTTAACCAACCCGATCGTTTATTCTTGACATGCAGGTATAATTCTCTAAGCTGGGTGTAGCAATACAAATTTAAAAAAAATCGCCTATTTTTGTTTTGCTGATGTGTTCTGAAATGTGAAATAAGACAAATGCTATTTGGTATCATCAAGAAAACTCCGTATTTCTCCGCTGAATAAGATTTTCGTTTTTATCGCATTGTTTAAAATTAGTCATTGGGAGGTATTCCCACCCAATTCTTGGAATAGAGCCATCAGATCGTTTGTAATTTGAATATCACATATTCATTCATCTACAACCTTCATTTGTTTTTATTAAAGCGAGTTTTCATGCTCACTTTAAAGTGTTACATGTTATAGATCCAATACATCGTTAGGAGCACTATTATTGCCTTGTGTTGTGGAACATAATAATTATGACTTAGTGCATGTCAGAACGACAGGAAACTATTTTAAAACTAGCAATTTCAACGTGCTTAGCATTATGGCCCCGAGACTCTATTTCAGCAGTGTGTGCAATTTATGTATTCTTAATAAATAAGAGTGTATCGAATCTTTAAAAAAATCCCCTTCGGCTGTTTTGTGAATTAGCAACAACATGAATTGACAAACTTTCTACAATCAAGAAATGGTGTGAGTCCTAAAAATGGTGTCGCATCGCGGTGTGGTCCGAACGTGAATAAGGCGTGGGAATTCCCCTCTCGGCTGTCGATGGACGAGTCGCCCCGGTCTTCTCGAGCCTTCATCACATGCTACATGCTGCTCAGCGCAGCAATTATATCACTCATCTTGCGATTTAGGCCGAGCTATAGTTTCGTAGTGAAGCATTCAATGGGAAACTTTAATTTAGTTCAGTGGTGGCATGTCGAATTTTGTGATCGCTTTATAACAAAAATAACTCAAAAGATATCACACGCTTAGAAGACACTCATCCGTATCCAGATTATGACGTATAAATGAGCACCAACGATAATCTTGCAGCTATATATTTGTTATTGAGTGAATTATTACTATTAAGTTAATCTTTTAAAGTTTATTACAGTTTGCCTATCAAAAGATAACGAGTATCTGATAATGAATACAATAATGTACATTTTACTCAATATATAAGGTTTAACAATAATAGTGTTCAATATTTTAAGGGGTCCATCGGTAGGCTATAAAGGTCACATTCCCGAAAAAAAAACAAATAAATTAAAATTTAAAAAATAACCACATATTGAAATAAAACTTATTTTTATAGATTTTATCGCGTTTATTTTATATTTTTACGTCCCCATCGTTTTGGCTGCTTTACAGCAACCATGGCCACGGGAGGACTGAGGTGTTTGTTTGAAATCTGTAAAATACGTTTTATTGCAATGTGTAGTATTCGCGTAAATATAAGAAATCAATATGACAACACATTAAAATTATAACTTTCATTAATTATACATTTTGTACATACCCAAAATAAAAGAAACGAACCAATCAATATAATGGCTGAAAAACTATAAATCAATACAAAAATCCGGTGCCAAAATTATTTGAGTATAACTCTTTATCATTCCACGGCATATATTACAAAATGGACAAGAACACAAAATGTACCTGTCTCACTGCGCGGCTAACAGACACACAACAACAACACTTACAGACACAAATCTCGAAACGTCGAATTACCTCAAACGTAAATAAATGTAACTATCAGCAAATAGTTATTCTAGATATTATTATGGCTTATACGATATATTATGCAATAGAATCCGTCTCGTAAGCTGACACCGAAACGATGCTAGGTCGCTACATAAGGTCAGAGTTATTGCATTGTTTCCCAGTCCACGAGTCAGCACATTGCGGTCCTCGGATCACAGGCGGTGTCACGTGATGACGGAAATAGACACGCAATTAACATCCAACATAGAGTCGATGTTGATTAACGTTCGTTTGTTTCTTAATCGAGAGCCTTTATGGTCAGGAATAGGGAAATTTGGAGCGCCGAACACGTGCGTTATCTATAAACAAATATAATTTTGAACGGTGAGTGCCGGATTCATGAAAGCGATTTGTTGTTTATTGTTATGTAATTCTAGGCATCGTCACTTCATTTACTCAGCCACATCTTACATAGTAGAGGAAATGAAGTTTAACTTTTCTCACATTACAAGATTCTGGTCCTAAGTTATTTTCGAATGTTATTTTTGTGCATATAAGCTTGCATCACCCATCGCGCTTTCACTTGACACAAATAACCAATATTCACCAACAAAAGCCCACACCTATACTAAAATGGCAGACTCGGTGTGATGTGGTCCTACATAAGGATTGTAGCGTTAAGAATTACGTATGAAACTACTTCTAGTAATATTGTCAAGTCACCGTTTGGCACGAGACGGGTGTGCCGCAATTGCGAACACGCTCGCCCGTTCGTAATGAGAATAATGATGGAAGCTTGCGCCATAGATCAGTTGGTGCGCGTGCGCAGCTTGCCGATAGCGGGAAATCGCTAATACTTGCGTAAATCCAGCCGCTGCTGGGCTTTAGATCAGATTATGTTGCCGATCTAGTCTGTTCTTAAATAAATGATGTCATTGAATGTCGGAACTTATATCACACTTTGCGATTACCAAAGCGTTTTCAAGAAACAAAACATCAATATTCAACCCAAGTCCAGTAATCCAATTCATATATGATCGGACTAACATTTATTGACACAGTTATTGGCACAGTTGGTAGTGACCCTGTTTTCGGTACGTTTCTGGTGGTTCTGGGATCGGATCTCTATAGGGGCAAACTTTGAGTGATGAGTACCGACGTTTGCAACCGTGTCATGGACGTTTTACATCTTTATAAGGAGTTATACGCGTATCGCCCCCAGTCCATTGCACGGTACGTTGCCTAGCTACGTTGCTATGGATATGCATGGATAATGCATAATTCCTAATACTGAAATAAATTTTGAAATTGGCTCAGTAAATCCGGAGATTACCTGCTACATCCAAGCTAATAAACTTTACCTCTTTATAATATAAGTATAGATTTAAAAATAATTATAGTCGTCTGAATTTCGGTCACGTCGGCTAATCTCAACGGCGAGTAGCCGTCTGCGCAGGAGATATTGTAGTGCACAAGTGTGTGCGCAAGCACAGGTGAACTCTCTCTCTGCCCTCACTCTCATGTCCGATGGGACGGCAATCCGACAGGACCGGAGAGATCAGGCGCAGGACCGACGGCTTAAGTGCTCTCCGAAGCACGAGCGAGTGATAATCATGATCGAAAATGGTTTCAAACAGGAATCCCAGATGTGCGAGCCGGGATTGAACCTGCAACCCTCGTTACATAAGCGAGCGTTCTACCAACTTGGCTATCAGTGCTGTGGGTATTTTAACCTTCTTTTAGGATCACTTTCTTTTTATTATTTATTATGTTTCGTTGTCATAGTTGAGTTTGGTTCTGTCCATTATAATATTCGCATACAAAATCGTATTCTTTTCCTCCATCTTCTTTATCTCCGATTTCTTCACCCTCCACCGAGTTATCGAACTATCATTAACAAGTGCTTTGCCATATAGATTTATAGATGAGGTAAATGTTTCGTGGAAATGACAAGCGGGTCATATTGCATCAATAGAACGATGCACGCGAACATTAATGGCACCACAGATAGCGCTGATTGCGAATGCAACATAGTAATTTTATCGTGTCACGAACAACTGCAAAACGTATGCAACATACAGGTGAAACATTTCGTAGGACCATCTGTCTGTCTGTGTTACGTTCGAAACCAGACGCATTATCTACGTAACATTCTCGTTTCAATGATATTATTACAAATATATCAGAACTAGGATTTATTTTTGCGGGGCGTAAAATTAACATGCGATATGTAAATACTATAGGTAGGTTATGTGTTTTCGATAATGTGTAATTGCATGTAGGTAGCAGGGATTACTATGTTGTATTCGCAATCAACATTTATAACTCAAGAACGGGTAGACCGATTCTTATAAGCTTCGTTTTTTGAATTTTGTCTTTATACCGAATAGAAGACTAACTGTTAAAACATAGGGAAATTTGACTAAGAATAATAGTAAAGATAGTTAATTTTCTCATACCTTTGATTCTGAGGCGGTACGAAGTTCGCCGGGACAGCTGGCTTGATTATAAATATTAGATTTGTACGTAACCCGAGTTTTCGATAGTATTATAACATTGTATTTGAACGTTTTTTTTCAGTTACCAATGGACAATTCATTGGGATTGTCATGTGCACTTATGAACTGCAACAAAATGCCTTCAAACCCAAAAGTAGGGTAGGTGTCGTAATCAATCCCTCTCGTACAGTTTCTTGGAAATCAACCAGCGCTACGTCGGGAAGTCGGGAATCATTTTCTTAGAACTTGACTTGTTGTCATTCCTCACGTTCCACAAAAAGATTATAGAGAAATGCGACGACGCTTAGCTTTACTTTGTTACGATTTGAAGCGTAATATATCTTACCGGTTGAGGAAAAATACGGATGCCTCGTTCTCGAAACTTCATGAGCGGCAAAAAAGGCATCAATAAATACATCACCCGTCGACGATTAACCAAAGCTTCCACGCGTTAGATCGCCTTGCGCGGGTCGACGCACTCGGCATTAAGAAATGTAATATGTCGTCGATGATGTACGCATAGGTCTGAAGCGTAGCGGCACGCGGATCAAATGTGAGCTGAAACGCGAGTTCATTACACGAATTCTCGCCACCAATTTTGGTCGAAACGCTTTGCGTCATTTCGCCACGAATACGATGGACAGCGGGGGAGAGTTTTTTGTTCTCGGCAAGTTCGCTCCATCCGTCAGGCCGTCACGGGGACATTGACCGTGGGTCTACTATTTGGGGTGTTCGGTTACTATGTAAGTTGTGAATAGATACTTTTTTTCGCCATATGGAACATCACTACTGAAACCGTAATTTAATGGCCTTTTGCTTTCTATTGTTGTTTCTGTTCCTCACATTTCTGGTAAATGTTTTTCATCGTGGTCTAAGTGGTTTTTTACGATTTAAGCTAGCGACTATTTTATCCGTGACAAATATTATTTTCATCAAATTGTAATGATCGAGACACCTCTAGATTAATGTTAGGGTAGTTATAACACCTAACAAATGGTCAGTCTTGTAAAAACAGTCTTCGCTATGAAAACGTTTATGTGTAACTTAACAAAAGTATATAATTATTTACCGTACCGTAATTTTACTTTATTCGCGGAAACCCGTAATTGTACTTTGTTCGCTTATTTAACGTTATTTTGAAAGCATTTTTATATTTCTGAAGCGATAAAGGTTGTTATCGGTGATGGTTGATCACATATCGGTATCGGTATCTTCTACAGTCGTGATAAACATATTTTGTAAAAAAAAATATAGAACTTATTTTGGCAATGTTATGGCTATCACACCTCCAGTATGTAAATCAAGGTGTGCAGGCTGTGCGAATGGATATACTAGGTATAGATAGTGCGGAGAGCGGATATCGGGCGGGCGGCGAGCACGCGGCGCGAGCGCGCCCAGTCAGAGTGCCGCCGCGCTGCCAGACGCACGCGCTGCCTGCACGTGCTACTCATAACTTCACACAGCAGTTCATCACTGAACTTTAAATCGGAACAAACTTTTTATTATAAATAAACAAACACATGATGTCCGTTTGCATGTATCTCGTCTGCCCCTGGTTTTTTCTCGTGATCTACTTGGGCTTCCTCATGCTCGACGTGTGAGACAGAGTCCTAGTCTAGCGTGAGAGTCGAGAGCGCAGACGCGGCGTCGCGATCGATAAGTGTCGGTGGCGACCGTGGTTCGTTGTCAGCCGTGCGCCGCGCGGGCTAACACGCGGGTGGTTCGGCGCGCTCCGGCGGCGTCGGTGCGAGCGGGTGCCGCGTGCCGGGAGCGCTTGGTGTTATGCGGGGCGGGTGGGGCCGCCCTAGGGCCGACTGCTGAGCCAGCTGAGCCGGCCGCCACGATCGCTCCTCACGCGTCGGGCACGCGGCCGCGCGGCGCGCCCGCCATGAGCGCCGCCACGCCAGAGGTCCGCGCTCCGCCGGCCGATGCTGCGTCGCCGGTCGCCATGCTGCCCAGGATCAAGCCGGACCTGGGCCTCAACGATGCGACGCTGTTCGCTGTTTACTGTTTCATTAAAAACTTTATTGGGTGAGTCGACATGGAATGTCTTGACAGTTTTACGGTGGTACGGCGGACTTTTTTGGCTCCTTATATAACACAGGTCATTTTGGTGTATTTTAAAGTTCGGTTATGGGCCTGTTTCACGTTCATGGAGAACGATCGTTCATGGAAAACGATCTAGATATATTCCGAAGAAAGCTTAATTAATCAATACTGTAAATGTTGAATATGTCAGTTTCGCAATTCAAAATGGAGGGTATCACTTACATGGACAGTACTATTCCCATTTTTAAATTATATGCAAATTTCGAACGGCTGAAATAAGCACAAAAAATCTAACAAATTATAATAATCAATATGATTCGAAATTGCAGACTTGAAAAATGATACCTGCAAGGTCAGTGCGTGACTTATAATTGACCCTTACATTTAGAACTGTGGATTAAATAACATTTCAATCATTGATTCGGTCAAGGAGGCCTATCGTAACACTTAATCTTTCTATAAAACTCGTCGTTTCTAGATACCTGATTTATTCTCTAGAGGAAAAATTAAAATCAATACTGTTTGAAATATGGCGTGTTAGTTACCTAACTGTTATTCTGCCTTACTATACAATACATCAACCTTGGCTGAATGAGTCGTTCGTAAAATCATTTGTTTAAATATCGGTTAGCAACAAAACATTAATGCTCACGTGTGATTTTCTTATTGACTGCTAACAGCCCACAACGACCATGCAACGACTTGGCCTTAACAATACCCTGACACTAAAAAATATTTACAATGTAACGTACGTACAATCAAATATTTCACATGTCTTTAAACAAATTGTGTGCTTGTTTTGATGTCTATATCTGTTGATGATAAGGCTTCGTTTGATCCAGTATTTTTCTGCTTAACCTTGAGTTTAACATAAACCAAACCATTTTCACTGTCCACACCTGTGTTTACGTTTTTTATCACACTTGGGTTTGGCACGACAAAAAATATTGTATTTTATGATTAGTTTTTTTAGCGGTACAAATTGCTTGGTCTCTGAACCACTCGTAATAGGCTACGGCAACGGTGTGGGCAAGTTCTGGTTGGCATGACGTATTCTGTGGTAGCCACGGCTTCGGATAAGTTAATTGATCAAAATTGGTGTTCGTTTTATCGCCATGTAAATATAGAATTTCTTGATCGAGCCTTTTAGTATTTGTGTTGTGCTCCACATAATTTTCTTTTCTCCATAAATATCAGTGTCTACAGCTAATTATCGGCTATAAAGGGCGGACATTATCCGTGGCGAACTTAGTTAGGAGAAAGTCTTTGTTTAGAAAGTAAGCTTTGTTTTGTTTTCGTGTTCTGCTGCTCTGGTCCTTGATAGATAAGTAACTAACCCATTAGCTATACTAGATCAGTGGCGTGGCTAGGGTAAGGCTAGGTGTGGTAGTCCCCCAGGACCCTTAAGCTCAAGGGACCCGCGAACTCCATGAACCACGTTCGAAAATGTTATACATAATAAACCAGTTGAATTAAGAATGCTCGACTTTTATGTTTATGGCCCCTGACCAACAAACCTCGACCGGCTCTAACTGAAATCAATAAAATAATCACCCACCTCCAGAACATAAACCATATGGTGTAACACAACTTTAAGCATGGCAACTCACTTATTGGTGTAGGGAATTCCCTTAATTAAAATGATCTTTAATCACAGATCCCGATAAAGTTTTGTAACGAATTGCACTCATTAAAGTATTTAGTTTAGCGAAAATAAGGCCCCATTTTTTTGTGAGGCCCTTGGTTACATAGCTACGCCACTGTACTGGATAATTCATTTTCTTTGTTAAGCTAACTGTTATCAAAAGACAATATTCGTTACTTTACCAGTGGTTACTATGAATGTTTCATACGCAATTAACATTCTGAGTTTCCATTTTGCATATCTAAACAGATGGTTGTTCTATTTCCCCGTCGTGTTAAAGTACTTCGGGTGCATCGAGTCGCACGTGACTGCACTTGTTGCTATGAAATTTCGTTTTCTTTAGCAGTTGCGTACTTAACTGGTACGTGTGCATTGTGTTTTTATGTTTTGTGCATCCATTCAGCACCGGGTAACTTTTCACCGGTTGATTTGATCGGTGGTTGATTTAAAGATGCAAACGGTTGCCTCGTTGCATTAGGCATCATCACTTTCACAAGAAGAAACGGGAAAGTGTCGGCGGTGCTCGCTCCCTTGTGGTCAGATTAGCTCGGGCTATCGACCGATGCTAATTCCTCTTGTTTATTGCATTTCACACTAATGGCTGCGCACAAATTTACTTTGATTTCACTATCAACATTGTAATCTTTAACATAACTTTACCCGCCAATGTTTCGCATCCTGTTGTTATCATAAAAAGTTATGTTATTGTGAAATACACTTGAATTTCACTAATAATGATGTAACATCTTAAACTGCGAACTATCAATTTGTGATCGCTTACGTAAGGAATGAAGATCATATCTTCATCACGTTTGTTGATTTTATCGTAATCAATCTTGACTTGGGATGCTTGCGGCAATCCATACTTGTCATATGTATTATCAATGATATACTTATTGCCATGTCATTATTAGAAATGAAATAATGTCATTTTTTTACGAGCAAATTGCTCATACATTCCTTTTTATTTCAGGTATCAAACTTCATGTGTGAAATGGTTTTTCAGATATTATGTACTCTCAATGTACTTAACTTCTTGTAAAAAATGGTTTCCGACCGTATATGTCATGATGACCTAATTATTTTAGATGACTATATTGTGGAATAATCAATTTCACACTGTTTTTTTTTTAATTTTCTCCCTTGTACTTCTAGATGTTATTTGACAAGTATGGTTTAAGGAATTAACTTGATACAAGCAGTTCTTTTGTTTCTTTTTTGCGGATAATGATTTTATCACTACCTACTGCGGAGTTTCTCCATGCCTCTAACATACTTTACCTCTATTCACGTTTCGAAGGCACACGTATTTTTTAAAACGTTGGTTTTAATACATATTTTCGATCTGTAACAAAAAAACAAAAGCACATGGTTATGTAGTCGTATCATTGGACTAGGGTATCAAAATGGAATATTAGACTAAGTATAATTTTTGTAATCCTTACGCTTACCTCAAAAGCTCAAAAGGTGCCATGAAATTGATAATTCTAGAATTTCGCCACGAGCAAACTTTTAACGCATATCTACAGCACATTACTCGCGGGGTACCGTCGATCACCTGTCCGTTCTCGCAACGATGCGTTTTGATATGATAGGAGATAGTGCGTGTCGGTACCAACTCCGTATTCCGTAACGTAGCTCCGTTTTATTGCGTAACAGCGTCAACAGAAGTTGTTCATGATAATATTTCCCTCGTGTATACCGTTATTTTGTTACTATTATTAGGCGATCGAAATGATGCAATGCAATTCAACTTGCATGGTGTTGACTTTATCGACAGCTTCTTTTGCATTCGTTAAATCTTGGTTTACATTAAAACAAGTAACGCAATGGAAAGCTTAAGAGTTGAGGGGTTAGTTGAAAAAACAAAATCATCCAATTGTTACGCAAGGCCGCTTGCATCTGCAGTGACGTGCATCCGTAAACCGGTTGCGTGTGAGTTACTTGTTGCATTTACTTTTACAATTGCACAAATTGTTACATCAACTGCTTATCATACTTTTGTTGGATACGGTATTATGATTAGCACACCTCATCTCTTTTGTCCCTTCTTCTTTTTGAATACCAACCTAACATCTGTAATCTGATATTTATATTTTTTTAAATGTTAGTGTTTTTATTATGTTTACTTATATACACCATAACATTTATACTCACTACTTTATATTATTATTCGTGATATTGACATCGTTCTTTCTATTCACTGCGGGTACAGTCCTGAGACAAACAAGCATAACCCACTGAGCTTACATCGGCATAACATCACTGGTCCCCACACCCGTATATTTTTTTATTGTTACTACCTGTATGTTTATTGTAATCTCGTGCCTCGTGTTTTTTTTCTTTGTTGTTGGAGTTTTTTTTGTAGGAATAGTACTAAAATCGTACACGCCGGCTCGATTGGCTATTAGTGACACTGTTTTCTCTATTCATGGTTCCTGGGTTCGAATTTTGCTAGTGTTGAACTTTGTGTAATGAACACGAATGTTTATACCCAAGTCATAGACGCTTAGTATATCTATATAAGTAAGTATATACTGGGATCACCCCTACTTTAATTTACGGTACTGTGTTCGGCTGTTGCAATTTAATCCAAAGAAGCGGTGGAGAGAGTATCGGCACATAGATGGATAACTCTTTATTGTTAATAGTGATAACATTAATATCGATCTATACCAGGCAACCTTTGGGCACATAGTGAAATAGGCCCTTAACAGATTTAAAAATAATTTCATGCGCACATACCCTATAACAATCCGAATGCTGACTTAATGATAAGCCAGGGATCTCATCTCGCATATTGATTGACGCGTCGCCTTGACGTGCTACCACGGCGCCACCCTACAACACCGCCCCTTTCACGCAAGGACCTCGGAATAGGGACGCGCGCATACTTCACTACCCCACCGGGACACTATAGCCAGTGTGTACACGATCACTGCACAGAGAGCACGTTGCTATCCGTCACGTGAACCCGCGAATGTGCTTGAAACGTTTTTGTGACATACAAAACACACCAGGCACACTGGAGGACTCGCTGAAATACCATTTGTAAGTACTGCATCGTTTTTAGAAGTTTCAGTGCCCCAAATGTCTAAGTAGGTCAAGCTCCCGCGTCCTCGGCCCTAAGGTTTTTATTTATGAATGGGCGTGTTGTTTTTCCGCACTTGCATGGTTTTTTCAGCAATTGTTGCGAGTAATTCATTGTATCTGCTTAGTGCAAGTAATAGTATGTGTGTGCTAGTGAAGGTGACGTCATCCCCCTTGCGATTGGCGCCATGGTTATAATACTAGGGTTGATAATTACCACTCGCTGCTGTGTTTAATAGCTATAAAATAATTGAATAATATTGAATACTCACAAAAAAACGATTATAGATGAAGGGTACTTGGTTATGCAACTCTACGACTTTTTTTTTTTTTTTTTTTTTTATTACGATATAGGCAAGTATTTGATCTCGATCTCACCTGATGGTAAGTGACGATGAGATTATGTAAGCAGCACGCAATTTGGAAGTGCCCCCCCGTAAACCCCCCTAGCTCTTTATAAAGGTATATTCCAGGGAAAAAACGTTCTTATTTTGATTCTTTCGTTCGAGCCTTTTGTTTAAGCTTTACAAAGTAACGTCCAAACTTTTCCTTTTAAATTGAATCCGTACAACACAATATTTTGTTCATTAGTATACAAACGTTTTAAATGGAATTTATGTACTTGTAAAGTGTATAAATAACACTCCACTCGAAGGAAACAGTCTAAGACCCAAGTCTATAAACGAAAGTTACGGTGTTATGAATTCACAGTTGCAATTAACGATAAATACAGGAACTCTCAATGCTTCCCCTTCGCTGTTCTCAATTAATTGTTCTCGACTAGGAACTATCGTGGCACTGATGATTACCAATCTAATCTGGCCTGATCCTCTGCGCAGAGAAAGTTGTTATCTCAGGACACGCGCCGCCCCGGACGGCCGTCCACGACTACACATTTAACATTTTCTCATGTCGGCGTTACCACATCTTTTATTCATTTAACACCTTGCCAGCTAACATCTTGTTTGTTAAACGACATCTACTTAACAAGGTACAAATACGGGCTTTATTTGTATGACTTTTTTAACATCCCCCTATCATAGAACACATGACATGACATCATGAAATAAAAATCAATCATGTAGATTGAAAATGACAGAGTAAGTGAGGGAGGACTAAAGAATCATTCTTTACCGACGAAAATTCTTAGTATTTTATTCAAAGCCTTCACTCGAATATGTTACCTATTTAAAACACAAGTCTTAATTCCGAATACGGAACGATAACATGATTCTTATTTTTGTAATAATTACCACTTAAAAATAACGTGAGGTTATCCACCACAAGGCGGCCTTTCAGTTCGGTTGCCATGCAAATGTCGTGTGTGTTTTCACCAGATTCTTGATCATAGCGGTCGTGCGCTCAGCCGGCCACACTTCCTGTGTGGTTGGCGTCGGGGGGTGCCACTTTGCCATCTCCATGAACCCTACGACAACGCCCACGGACTCGCACGTTCAAATCCGATTAAATAAACAAAAAAAAACCGGAACAGATCTTGTTTTTATCTGTTATTCAAGGATTACCGTTTCGGTTTTACACCTACTTCAAATTTCATGAACGTATTTATTTACATCTCGAGCCCCGATTCTTCCTGGTTCGGTTCTAGAAATAATATCTCCCCGAAATACGTGTTCCAGCGTTATCCGCCGTGTCCTTGATCTGATTCAGCGTCGGATGTAGGTATATCGTCGGCCCATTTAGTTCAACTCTTCGTTTCGTGCCCGAACAATGCTCGTATGACCCGGATTGCTCACGCTGCCATTGTCATCCACTGCATTCGACCTACATTTACCATTGTTTATCGCTTATTAAAGAATCGTTTATAAGTTCATAACCCGTAGCCGCAGTGTAATTAGTGACCTTGACCGTGGTGATGCCCCTCGATTATCATGGCGATTAAGACAATGCAAATGATGGAAAGTATGCTAAAGCTAATCGTATGAAAGCGTGCGTATTATGCGTTCCAAAGATCTCGCCTAAATATAAACACATTTATTCCGTCTCACATACACCACCTTGCGCGCTCATCGGCCACTTATAAAAAGAGGCGGCGAGGTCAAAGCGTCGCACGCCGTCGGACAGTGTGGTACCCGCACGCGCGTTGTTACGACGTTTCTATCGATATCGATGCTTCATTATCACGTGCAGCAGTGACGTCACCGGCGTATGCAACGGCCGCGCCAATGGCTCTTGGCAAGTTGGCTGCGATTGATTGAGGTGTACGTCTTCACTAGTGTGCGTCGCGCGGTGGAATCGACTCGTGTCCGTATGGTGCAAAAATTGATGGCCGAGTTGAAGGTGCTGATAGGGAAGCGAGCACCGGCCGGGGGCGCGCCGTCCGCGCCCGCGCCTCCCGGCCAGCAGCAGTACACAAGGCGGGACCTCAAGGCGAATCTACACAGACACATGAGTATCGTGCTAGACAGGTCAGTCAGTGATGACTAAGCATTACTCACAGAGGAGGCGTTAATCGCCAAAGGGTATCCCTTTGTTCCATAAACCGGATCTCCAAAAATCGTAGCTCACGTACGCATATATTTTTTATCATTTTTATTGAAACACGCTAATTATAAACACTGATAATAACATCGCGCAAGCAATAACAGATAATGATTTCGATAAGGGCGATGTTGAAACGATAAGTGAAAGCATTTTCACACCGTGCTGTATGTTGGTACGTGATATCGTGATGTAAACTGCGTTGTCTGAACTGCGGTGGGCTGTATCGTCGATACTGTTGAATATTTGATGATCGGTTTATATCTTTAGCGCCGTTTATAGACAATGCGCTTAAATGCCACGAATTATTGCTCACATTACAAATGTGAATGGCTATTCTATATTCATTTAAATACCTTTGAACGGCCATTCTAAACACAATAATTTGAAGTTGACCAGGTCCAACCAAGTCGGAACAGTTTTGGTGTATGGAAATGTTATCATTGTACTTTTCTTGAACAGCTGCTAAAGTCTGCCTAGCCGTTCCTACATTGTTCTCACATACCCATAACAATGTACTGCTCAAAATTGTAACGGATCTTTTTAAAAAGACCAACCATGGAGTTTATTGTCCGTTCTTTTCCATAGGAACGGCATTCCGAACGGGTGGTAAAGTTGTAGCTTAGCATTTTATAACTATATTGACGATTCATAAGTACTGTACTTAATGGTTTACATGAATTAAAAATATTCTGATTTTGATTCTGTATATTTCTACAGTTTGCTTTTTCTATCTAGTCGTCGAACTTCGGTGGCTACTACATTTACTAGATATTATTTGATCGCACGTGCGGTTTGAAAAAACTCCTATGTCTACCCGGCTGATAGGTACACACACGCGCACACACACATCATATACGGGCTTCCGTCAGAAAACCTGCCGGCTTCAGGGAGCCGTAGTGGACATGGAAATGTCTGAATAGACACAGATCCCAGATAGGCCGCAGCAAAGAGAGCCTAATCAGATAGGTATACGTAATATCCATGAACACTAGCTGCTCATGTTGTGAATCTTCCCAGTAAGTGCTACACCTTGCCATCGGGAGGACGTGCTACAGGCAAAATGTAGGGCAAATAAAATCGAACCGCCGAATAATCAAAGCCAACTAGTAATTTGAAAGGTGATTATATTTTACACGTTACACAAAAAAATAGCGACGCGACGACGCCTCCACAGGTTAGGTGGGACTTAGGTACTTAAATAGTTGAGTGGAGTTTTTGCCGGAAGACTATTACTTATCAAAAACAATTCAGTAGGTATAAGATTTTATTTGTATAATTTTAAGTCCGTTGCGTTGGTTTTGAAATGACGACGATGATGAGAATAAGACAATTGATATTTCCCCATAGTTTCCTCACTTACGAATAGATGAGTGTATCGTAAAAGGAATAATGCTCCTACAAGTTACAGTACAAATTAAAGTTACACTAACCTAGAATTTTATTACCGTTTAAGCGAGTTGTTATTTTAACCTTAAACTTTGTACATTAATATTCCAAGGGTAGACACACCTACCTACATTATAATATTCACTCTACTTAATTAAATTAACAACAATGGTGCTAAATTAAATTAAAATGTGGTCAAATGTTATTTTATTTTAATATGTATGAAAAACCCTCCACTCGTTCTTGAGTTATAAATGGTGTAACACGACTTTGTTTTATATATATATATACATATATTATAAACATTTAATATGCATTATAAACGCGTTTTAGGGCGTATCTATTTGCTGACTAGTATAGACAAAATGTCTTTACCAGTATAAATAAAGAAAACGTCGGCATATTTTATGTGGAATGTAGGACACATGAGTACACTATGTGCATGAAAGATAGCATGAAATAATGTAGTTTCGAGTAGGCAAAAAGTTGCATAATCTCAGTGTTAACCATCCACAACTAGGTGATTTGAGTCATTTGATTCCTTTCACAGCGTCTTTTCATTCTAATACAACTTACGGAAATGAAGGATATATTTTAACTCAGTGTTTTTCAACGTTTGCTAATTACCAAACACTATCTAACTTGGCTGATAAATAAACGAAGTCTTATTGCAAAAAAATACACACGAGTTATATTTCTTAATATTTTAAATATCCCTGCGTCAATAATAAATTTAGGCCATTAGATTTATTTCCATCGTTTTATTTGCAGAACAGTAGTTAACGTGTCTCCAACCGCGCCTAATGGTGGTTCTATTTCGATTTATAATTTTATACAATATTCCGGCTTTTGAAATTTTTGAGAGAACTTTATGACATTATGACGTCAATTACGTGGTACAAATCCTTTGAACTATTTACATTTAAAATTTCCGGAATATTGACGTGTCCTTTCCAAAAAATACTGTAAAAAAAGGCAAGCCTACTGAGATTCCTGCTGGATCATTTCGGTTGTAGTCGCGTTCTGTTCCTGTAGTAGAGCTAAGAAAAAACGTAAAATTTAAATTTTTATGTGCCCATAAACCTATGAATACAACATTAATATTTAGCCTTGTCTTTGCCTAGGAAATATATTTGTAGAAAACAAATGCTTATGCGGTTCCTAAAATGATTATATCTTTTCTACTAAATCAGCACAGACAGATTGGTTTAATGTTGAAATTTAGAAGATAGCAATTGTAAATTTCATTATCAAAACAACTTAACTGTCAAATTTACCAGACAGGTACTAAATTACAAGAACGCAGACTCTCAAGCGCAAGATTTGCTCATTAACCTATATAGTCTCTATGACTTTTTCCTTCGAGAAGGAATAAGTCGCGTTCTGAACTTTTGATGGTAAGTTTGGGTATTTATCGTTACGTTTAGACCTTAGGGTTGAAACTGTAAACAAATATATAATTGCGCGGTTGAAACTGAATACATTACAACTGCGCTAATGATATCTACATAAATACAAGTAATTAGCGTATACACTGGTTGGACTTTGACCTTATTATAAATAACGCTTGCTATTACACCTATCGCGACTCTAAGATTATACTTTATTACAGTAATTAGTATTGTGCCCTTAAAAATATTTCTTTTATTTTTCATACAAAATGTTACCCCCCATTCCACTCCCTTGGGGTTTGGATTTCCAAAAATCCGTCCTTAGTCCACCCCCAGGTCCACCTCGAGGAATATATCCTCAAAATTTCAAATGCCCATAGGTCCACTAGGATTAGGGAGTGCGTTGTCAGTCACTGGTAAGAATTTTATTTAGTGGATGGGATGTTTACTAGCTCTATATGGCGGTTTGCCTCGCCATCGTTTTGTGTGTGCCCCGTGCCATTCATCGCTTTCGTGGAATTAGGATCGATGACTAACGATAGCGATGATACTAGAGTAGAAGTGTTATTGATGGCAATGGATGGTGTTTTCGTTGATACTCAATGAACTCCCCTCTCTCATCGTAGATCGCATCGTCACTTACCATCAGGTGAGATCGACATCAAATACTTGCATATATTGTAATAAAAAAAAACAATACTTTGTGGTCAATGATTGTTAAAAACGTGTTGAATATTTGGCAGGACGGTACTTCATGACGTACAAAACCGGAGTAATTGATACCAGTATTATAATATTGATTAGAATGATTGCTTCCTTGATTGTTTGATCAAAATAGCGCCTCAAGGCCCCAAATCGCAGTACGGTATCAAGGAATCATTGCTGAATTTATTACGATTGATATTATTAGGGCCAATAAAGCGTAGTGTGTTTTTGCGATGCGTTTATAACGTTGAAATAATCTATGATAATATTAGTTTTGTGTATTAGATGTCAAAAAGCATATTCACTTAGGACCTACTTCTCTCTTACCTTTGAAAAATAACGAAACATGCTTTAAACGTTACCTATAATACAAAAAATTCGGGTCTCGATTTCATGGAGACCCGAATTTTTGGATGGATGGATGATAACATTGACACAATCGATCGTTGACGCTCGAAGGTTGTTGGGCAATCGCTTTAACGCACTACACATATTATTTTTTTGGTAACATAGTAACCTATTATTTGTAAATAAAAGTAAAATATACTCTTTAAAAAAATACACAAGTCATCAGCCATATAAACATCGGTGTCATCATTGGACACCACTGTAGATCCTGGCTTACAGGAGTAGCAGTGGTAGGAGTGTGTGGCGGGCCTTGTCCCAAAACAAAAAAAAAATATATGTTATAATGCAACACATTTATAGGACCTCGCTGTTAATTTTGAGACGCACATTACTCATTGTGGGAACAACCAATTAGAGCGCACGTAATGTTACATTTATAAACATTGTCGCCGTCAAATGTTGCGTATCCAGCGATTTATTCTTCTTAACGATTTACAACCCGTCCACCGTGTTCACAAATAACGACTCCAGAGCGTCTCTACTCAACTGACGCCCTTGTGCTGAATCACTTGGTCTAAAATCCGAGGAGTGGAAACTGATAGTATGTTCCGAGACAGATTTATATCCCCCAAAATCTTACACCCAGGGGAACCAGTACTAGTTTCGGGTTACGAAAACCAAACTCGATTTTTGATCTTTTTGTCAGCTGACGCACTTATAATGAGTTGGTATATTGTGTTGGTGACTAGGTGTTAATGTCCACGAACATTTTCTACTATCCAGAGCGTACAGGACCAAATAATTATCACAAATAAATGATTGATATAGGTTTTACATGTAGCCAGATGGGAACTAATCAATCGATTTAGAAACTTTAGCCCAGCACGTCAATTATAGTCACTAGCATTTTGTTGGCAGTTGGCATTGATTATTTTGGCCTGCTACTGACCTGTCAGATGTCGGCACATTGAATGTAGAACGTGTTACCTGCATACCCCATTTGACGACCAATGCATACTGTAAATTAGTGCTTGGGGGGTTTTACTGATATTACACCGCAGTCTTGAAGTTATATTATTACTATCGGTGCTGTGATACAGGCATATACACACCTATTTCTATTTAATCAGTTAAAGTTCAGCGAGCAGGTCAGGACTAATTGCTACAATCTCATCTCGATTCTGTGTAGGCGGAGTCATCCTACACAAATCAACATCGCTGTTTGTTTACGAACCCAACAGATTTCCGCGTCTTGTGCACGTATATCTAAATATAGATCATGCTTATGAGGCTCTTGGGCGTTTTATAGAGAACCGTCCCACGACCCCGATTATTTATACTGATCACCTGGATGTCGTCCAGAGGAATGTCTAATGACACTTCTATGCGGCTGGTAGACGGTGTGTAAATCGTACGATGCTCACATGTCGTGGTATTATTCACCGCAAATATCGATATCGTCGTTAACGTTTGGATTACGGCGGGCGGAGGGGTGCTTTGTAGTGGTGACCGCAGTCGCATGCGCCGAGCCGCCCGCGCACGGCCGCCCGTCGAGGCCGCCCCGAAGCCGTGCTTATGCTAGCCGTCTAGGTCATTACACTTATTCGCGTGTACACCTTATCGCGCTCCCATTATCGCATTAAACCTATTTCATTCGAGTATCGATCGATCCAGTCAGTCCGTACGAAATTCCGTCTTGAAATTTTCGTTCGGCGAACGCGAGCGGTCGCGCGTGAACAGCTCGTCTGTCGGATGACATCAGTTAAGCCAGCACGTCCGCTGGAAACATCGCGCGCTCAGTGTCCGCGCCGTTGTCGTGTCGGACGCACGAGGACCTTCATGGAGGACGGACGGTGTGCGACGTGCGATGCCTTGGGCCGCCGGAGTCTCTCTACGAAGCTCCTCCAGGTCGCCACAGCGCAGGCGCACATGAAGACATGCTCGCACTCCTTCCCATCTGAGAAAGGGCACGACTCTGACCTGGCATCTCGGGCGCTCGCGGCGAAACGACGCAAGTCGATAGCAAGCTTCAAGCTGAACTTAAGCACAGACTCAGCACAACCAAAATCACTGCCAACTGAACCGCCTAGATCTCCTTTCGCTCGCAGGAATACATGGTGCTCGTGAGTAATCCCATTCTTCACAAATATCGAATCTTTTTTCCTTTATTGCACATTCACTTTACGTGTCAAATAAACAGTAGGTAGTATCTGTTCAACATTTCAAAGGACACTTGTTTGTGTCTGCTAATGTGACATATCTTATCACACATGTCATTATCTTGATTACGCGACTGTTGCTATGATTTGAATACATGTTGTTTCCCTCTAATCTTTTATCTGACATTTCATCTGTATCATCGGTGCACTATATATAGTTGTTTGTTGCACAAGTGATAACCTTGAGATGAATTGTGTTCCAAAAGTAGTGTCTGAACTCTTTCTGACAATGACTGAAGGTCTCCTTAGATTTGTCGGCGTTAACGCTAGTAACTCCAACCGAGATAGCCTTGGGCCTACAGTCTCATAGATACCTACAATACAATCTCCCGAAATTATCAAGTTATACTTAACGTAATCGTTCTTGCAGTCAAATATAAAAAGTACGCTACGATAAGATTGTGATCTTGAATGATTTCATAATAGACTTTATTTAGTAATACACTTGGACAAAATTTATCCTATTATATTATTTGAAGTGATAGATACATCATATACTCCATACGCTAATGGATCCTTGATGATTTTGTAATGGGTTACTCTTGAATCAGTATTTATTGCTTTCTAGCGATCAATTGTAGGCCGATCCTGAGAAAATGTTACGTTTAACCGGTTCAAACTTGAATAGAGCACTATCCATTAATTCGGAACTAGCGGAAATTTCAATTTGTTCTACTCAGTACCCTGTTAAAGCAATAAAGAACAATATCAGGAACTGGTCACTTAAAAGAATTTCTTCCTACGTCCTGAGTCAATGGGAGATTGCATTCGACAATACGAATGAAGTTGCAATTTCAAACAAACAATGTTATAACATCATTTCAACCTACGCTCACTATTGTAATACTTATTATACCCTCATTACAATTTTCATATACACTACAAAGTTACGAAAAAATTACAGCATCCTTTTAAATTATAATAGTAAAAACTTTATTTATATCTCCATTAATCATGATTCTATTTGGCATAAGAAAAAAAAACTCTTAAGTAACTACGACCTCTTCAATTACGTGTTTGAAACGGATCTGGCGGCAACGATGATGTAAATGCAACAGATCCTAACAAAAACCATGAAAAAAAACCCTGCCAACATGGGTCCAAATGCTCTTTGTGTTGTACTCACATGTCTATTGGTACTTAATAATACAACAATGATAATTAATGTAATTGCGATGTAACAAGCGAGAATAACAACTTGAGTAATAATCGTTTTTATAACCACTATAAAATCTTCCGATGCCGTCATTTTCTATAGTTAGCTATAAAAACTTATGTCGAAAGGCTGAAGAGGATGTTTTACAAGCAAATTAATTTCATTAATACAAAAACATTGTTGTTATAAATAGATCAATGTAACAGAAAAACCTTTGTTCATGTTGAGGTTGCAATATTTCATCCGATGGTTCTTTAATTTGCGTGTAGTTATTGCACATGTACTCAATGGTAAGTTACTGTCATACACAGTATCTACTTAATTTTTATGGTTACTCGCTTCTATATTATAATTATGATCATATCAGTTCTGCATATTAACAGATGCTATCTAATATTCAAGGATTCTCTAGTAATAACCATTAAAGCCAAAGCATTCACCAGGTTTTATTTTCTTATTCTAGCACTAACATTAATCCGACAAAGCCTTACAATATTCCCTGAACGCATATGTTGCGTGAACATTGTGAGACCCGTAATATCAATAGCAGTTTAATGTGTAATTCTTTGTTAATACAATATTTTTGTCTCGGTTATTTTACTTTCATATTAGAATCCTATCTTAAACTGCATGTTTTATTTCCGCGATCCCATGTAATGTCGTAGCTGTTGTGGTCACTATTACATAAAATACATTATCTTTCACGGCAGCCATTAATTGTATCCATCCAGCATTATAAATAAATGATCTAGGCACCTAATGTACTCAATGAGTTTTCTATTTTCATGATCCCGTTCCATATTATCATATATTATAATCTTCAGTTTAGTAGTAATTATGACAATGATAATAAAAAAGTCAAGGTCCATGGATATTGTATTTATGTCGGTTTTAATTGTTATTTGTAATGGAGACTCCATTCCGCTCGTTGCGTTAATAACAATGATATCATGTACACCACAAGCACCGAACACGGGTAGCTGCATACAATAAAAGTAGTAAACAGCAACGAATGTAATAAATATAGACGGAATAGAAATTAGTATTCATATCAACTGGTGCTTGAACAAACAACGCTTATGAAAATAGCCCAACCTGTGCACTCATGTAATCGTTTCATAATTTATGCATTTTGAAATCCAGTCACACTTTAAATAAATCTTGCAAAATTCTCGTCTAGCTTTATTTCTGTTTATTTGTTAAAAGATAGATACAACGATCCGGCTCAACGGCTCACCATGCCACTTGTCGCACTTACAGGTTGTTGCGCTCCTCGGTATATGCAAATTAGTTATTCTGCGGATTGAAATCTTGTCAATTTCTCATTGTGTCATATGCAGCTTGATTTTGCGTTTGTTTTGTTGTGATGGCTGTTAAAGTAATAATGTTATTTATTCGTTCTATTGTTTAGTAATTGTGGTGTTTTGTTGCAACTTTAATAATAATGCCATCATTTGCATTTGAAAACTAACCATTGTCATGGGAGTTCCTTTGCCCGCTTCGCCCTTCGTTCCTTCCTCTTTCTTTAAATTTACTAAGGGACCTAATATCAATTAAGCTGTTTAATCCATGAGTCTATAATAAACATATCATAATAGCTTTAATGGCCCTAAGGCATAAATGTGACTGTTTATCGTATTGGCGATATTGTATTATCACTTGAAGTGTAAAAAAAGTAAGTCAATTGAACTTTACTATGATATCAGTTGGTAGTTGCATTCTCAAAACAGCCTCGCCCTATTTGTCAACTGAACACACCGAATATCCATTAGGAACTTCATCTTGTCGTTTGAAATTGAAACCATGTCAAACCATTAATTTTACTATGTGTAGGTACTTATGACAATTTTCTTTTTTTCTTGCGATAGCGCGATACTTGAACTCGCGACAATACACGGAAGCGTCTGCAGTCATGACTCCAGCAATTGTTTGATGACACTCGTCTAGCCGTCTCGGTGATAGTGCCTCATTGAGACTGCCTCGTTTTCTGAATAGCTCATGCGTTAATTTCAGCAACAATTTTGTCTTTCTCGTCATTTCTCGTTTTTATTTTTACCGTCTAGGTGTAGACAACTCCACGCCACGCAATTTTTTGTCTTCGTGTATGACTTCTGAGTGAATAAAAATAAACACTGCTGCAGCAATACCGAGCCTGTATATTTAAAAATAACTTTAAACGTTATTTTCTTTGTTTTATTTATAGGTATTTGGTAAATCACAAAAAAACCCTACCAAACCTGGTTAGCCTTGAACCCACGCGATAGATTTCATATTGAATGAGCTTCAGTATTAAATTCGTGGTGCAGCCGCTGTTAGAATTATTCTCGTTTTTGAGGTACAACGGGTGTGTGGCAAAAGCGTTGCCTTGGTGTTTCGAGGCGCCATCGTAGCCCGTAGTAGGTAGAGTCGTGCGCGCGCCACTTGCACCGGCCCCTCCGCCCGCCCCGCTCCACTGCGACCGGCTTGCTCTCAGTTTGCCGCAACGCGTCGATCCGGTTGCCCGCGCGCCGACACGCCTTACTTTTTTTACCATTACATTACCTCAGCACGCACAACGTTCTCCAACGCACAAAACAAAAAACGGCTCCGTTGAACCCGGCGACAGGGACTTAAGGGTCCCAGACTATAAAATCAATAGGCGAAGTGGAAACCATGCAAACAAAACTGATAAGTGGAAGCTACACGTCCATCATGAATACTCAAGATCTCCTCAGAGAAGTAGTCGTCAAGTACATAGACTACTTCTATCCTGTGTGAGTACCGTTAATTTTTACATTATATTCGCAACGTGTTGATGGGCTGACGCATTGCGGACCCGTCATGATAGGCGGTCTCTCTTGCGTTGCTGTTGTGTAAAAGTTCTCACAGTGCTCAGCTAATTACCGAGCCAATATGTCGGTGAAGGTTCCATGGCAACGTGGCCGGCTGTAGTCAGACAAACCGTTGTGCCTGACATCAGCGCCGCCTATTGAACTAAAGTGTCTTTATCGTCTCGCTTTTCGTATTGATCCGTTGCACTAAGCATTACATTCTAAAGGTCTAGGTCCGTTTTATGGCCAAATTCAACCTTAACACCTTTTGATTGAAATTTAGTTCGTTACCCTAGCTGCTACTGCATCGTTGAATTTTCCATGCATCTAACGTCAAACAAATCCTAACTCTAGTTAATATGCTTCTTATTTTAAATTGAAATAAAGATCTTTCGACTATTAATGGACTGTTCACTTCTTTATATACTTATATGGCTTTATCATTCAGAATCTCTAACACACAAGGCACTTAACTAAAAAAAACGTTTTATGATATATCTTAATAATTTCATTTCTATGCCATCCGACTTCGTATTTTTATAGGTATTAGACCGTTTATAATTTAGTAATTCACAAGTTAGGTGTTGTATGAAACTGTATGGAAAGCACCGTTGTGTGACCGTTTTGCGTGATAAACACTGGCTGTCTGCCATTAAAATATTCCCCTGGTGTCCTACTAATGTCCTTTGTGTCCAATTTGTTTTGTTGTCGCATCCTAGTTGTTTCATGATTGTTTGCCATATCAATCGGGCTAGAAAGCCACAAATCTACCTTTATTATTTCAAGTGACTTAATCGCTTAGTTACAAAAGGCCATGTTTCGCAAAACTACTTCCTGTGTAATCGAGCTAACTTATAGCCATAAGCTAGAAGTGTGCGTAGTTTCCTTTGATATTATTGTGCTCAATTGAACATATACAGCTGTTCATTTCTTTGGATCAATTGAAAAAAACAACCGGCAAGTGTGTTATGAAACACGGCTGCAAGATGTAACGCCTCCGAGCCACTGGCGCCGGCCATGTCGACACGACACCCGTCGGTTTCCCTTCAATGACCTTGCGCGTGCGCACTCCGTTGGCTACTCGATAACAATGCACGGCTACACTGCAGCCCAACGATAATATAGATATTCTATAATTACAACTATACTAATAGTTTTATATCGATGAGCAAATAGAGTACTTGAGTAACCGATTGAAACAGTTTAGAAACTGTCTCCGATAAGATTGCCTCTATTACAAAAGACTTTGCATCCTCGTGTAATGGCGCCACAGCATAATTAAGATTAATTCCTACCCGCGTTCATATGATTGTTGGAGGAAGCAAAATGTGAGCAAGCAATTCGATATCAACTTGTTTGGAATTTTATTATCAACACTTTAAACTCAATGATTGCTGAACGCCGGTAGTGCACAAACAATTGCGTTGTAAGTGGTCCACTCCATGACTAACGCATTAAATTTTCATGAGCCTCGCATAATTTCTTCGGTGACCTTTGTTTTCTAGCCAGCATTGTTTTTCAACTACAAAGCAATCGCTTCTGTTGTATGATTCATTGCACTAATTATGTTGTTTGATACTGTTATCGTAGTCATGTCTTGCTTAACCGTACCTCTGCTAATAAACTGTTTTGTGAAACGTGAAAATCGTCATGTAAAAATTTGAGCCTGCATGTTACTCTCAATAATCCCCACTCTTATAACAGTATTTTACAAAGCATTTTCGGAAGAATAGTGATTCCAGTATCCAGAATGAGAATATTATCACTAGTAATGAATAATGTAAGACCACCATGTTTTTCATCTCAGAAGCCATCGACAACCGATTAAAATTCATTTAAACAAATAGTCACTAAAGTAGTAACTTGTGACTCGCCTTCTGACTGGTAAATACGAATCTATTTTGGAACAAAAGATTTTCATTAAACCAGTTTGATAATTCACTAAACCTGAACCACCAACGTACACCGGCATTATGGTATTTTCGTAGCGAATAGCATAAAGCATTATTGTGTCCGATCATTGTGAAGATAAAGTTCTCTAAGAATCTTTTGTTCTTAACGAAAGAATGGCTGAAGCCTCTCGTTGCCTTTGTTCGAGTTGCTTAAAGCGCTGTAGAGCCGAGTGTGATCCACGCAAACAAGCACGTGCGTGGTGACAAAACGTTTATCTCTTTGTTTGCATCTACTATTTACTTAACATCTTTTAAACACATTTTCATGTTCTATTTGAGCTCTTGTTGGTACAGTCTATCTAGTTTCTCCATTTGTGCCAAGCTTGCTGTAATTTTCTTCTATTTCCTTGCTATATTCTAAAACTTTAGATTTATTTTATATTCCTATGTGTTTATCAGAAGCGAGTGTCAAAGATGCTTTGTCACGCGCTGTTTGCTGTTCGGCACGTGATTCTTCAGGTGTATTTGGCAACATTTCTTCTTTTAAAATATTTTGTGAAAGTCGAGGTATTATTAGAATAACTATCACATTTTCGTGGGAACCAATGAATTTTGAACACTGGAATGAATAATATTAGCCATGCTCTGTTTAAATTTGCAATTATCATCCTTTAGCCATAATTTGAACGAGAAATGTCGTCACCTTCACAAAACACTTTCTCCGCCTCTCGGGTTTCGCTGTCTTGTGTTTCAACTTTTTTATGTACCTCTACGGCGCAACGGTGTTTTGCAAATTTGTCAACCTCAAAACTTGCGTAATCACTCACAGAATACTAAAACTTGTTTTCGTGGAGTTCTATTTAGAGAAAGCTAGTTTTATCTGGGTTTTTTTTCGAGACGCCAAATGAGCTTGTAATGTTGCCTATATAAATCAATATTTACATAATTGCCCCTTCAAACATAAGTTGCTGGCATTGCATAAAAATCACAAATGCGATATCGTTAATGGATCCGGTGGGCATTGCTGCGGTGCCGGTCATGTGGTCCACGGCCGTTGTTTTATACCTGAGAGTTGAGCGGCGACCGGTCGAAATCGATCCGCGCCGCGGTCTTCAACGGTCGAATGGCTTCAACTTCAACGTTGTGTTGTTCACCTCGCTGACGCGACACGGAACCCGTGAGAGAAAGTCAAGTACGTAGCCGTGTTCCGTGCTACATATTAGCTACCGGACGATTACACTGCCGAGATTGGATCATAATGGGTAAGTCCGGCAACAGTGGACAGTAATGGTATCTCCAGTCGCTAAGTGGAGTGTGTCGTCAGTCCGCTGCCCACGTGTCCGCAGGCCGCGTGCACTATTCCTGGCACGTTGCTTTGCTGTGTTACAGCACCAATGTTTTACTACACTCGGCCTATTGCATCGTAGTGATAATATTATACATAAAATGCAGTTTGCGTATTTACAGTTACCTACGAATGAGGTTTTAGACCTCGACGATGGTTCGCTGACTTGTAACGTTACATTGATTTAAATTAACTTCTTTTTCTCGAATCTCGCTCGGCGGCCCGCTGTCTGGTCGTATCGATAGAGGTTTCTGGGTCAAGCAAGGTGTCCACATCTAGCGAATGATAATTTATTTCTTATTTTCTTAACACAATAGCTAAATTCGTCATTTCCCAACGCCCCGGTTTGTTCTTGCTTCCAGAATATGTGCACCCATTTTCTAGCCAGGTGTATGGGCTACAACATTATTTAGTTCTCTATTGTGCCACTGTGTTGATACAAATACGGGTCAGTTCAGGCAGGTTAATGTTTACGCAATATTTATCCACACGGTACCACATTAGCGTAATCATCCGCGCACTGCGATGCAACCGCCGGACGCTTTTCTCTATATTGGCGGACTGCGATCATTAATTACGCTATTTATAATATATTGAAGGTGCATTATCATTGCACTCAATCGTTCGCCCTTACGCCACCTTTCCATCGCACAACACTTGCAAATACGTCTACAATAATTGTACTGTTACGGGTGCCTCAAACAATTGTTCTGGCGTTTTTAAAAATAACGTGTGACCGTTCCGATAGAATGATTTATGGGTCGCATACTCACCGACATTACGATAAATTTGCTTTCCACTTACGTGAAATTTAAATATCCGTGGTAATTTTCGTTTGAGCGGACACTAAGACGCATATTGTACGTATAACGAATTGCTTATTTTGTACGATAATCCACAATTATACATTACACTCTTTTCCTGGACAGTAATTATGTTTCGTGAATTGCAATGTTAATCATTATAGATTTAAGAGATTCTGTACCATAACATAATGAGATGTATTAAATCCTAATACAACGGAAATGAGTATATGACTTGATTTTTCGAAAACATTGAAAGCAATTTAAGTACATAATAAAGAAGATTTGTTGTTTATTTTCTAACTCTAACCGTGATCTGGACTCCATAAGTGTCTATCAGTCTAAATGAATGTAACTTTCCATCAAACCGGATCGTTGATGTTCGCTTTAATTAATTATGCGAATTTCTCTTTGTTGCAGCGCATCGGGCACTAGCGCGGTGGCCATCGACAACAAGATCGAGCAAGCTATGGTGAGTACATGACCATTTCAAAATCATATTAATACCATCACGTCAGTTTTTGTAAGCCATCCAGTTTCCTACGATATCAAGTCTTTTTTATCAAGAGAGCAGAAGTTGGAAGGAAGAAATTAATGGAATATCACAATATGACTCAATTTATCTCTAGTTGATCGATTATGTTAGTCAAGAGTCCACAGCCATACATATCAAGATACTGCAATGAGATTCGAACGTCTTAATGATAATGATATTCCACCTTGTGAGATCGTCACGTAAAATAAAATGCGCTAACGTACCGTGCACCTTCCGCTTCATAGCTTCAATAGACGTCAATAGACGTGCGTTGATCTTCTCATTGCCTTTACATTGTCTATAATACGTTCACAGCGCGTTGGAATGTAATGATTATCGATAACTTGCAACACTTCAATAAGTCGCTCATTTAGCAAATACGCCTTATTGATGAGAGATGAGAACGCACTTTAGTCTTTACTATGATCTCCTTCCATACACTGTGTTCATCAGAATCATTCGTTATTTATATTATAGTGTAGATATTGAATTTTGTAGTCTATAAAACCATTTGTATTCTATGTTAATATGAAGTCCAATCTAATGAAAACAAAGAATTTTTCCATTCATAAAACGTCCCGTATCTACACAAATGTCAGCATGCTTACGTGACTTTGAGTTAATCCTTCTTTGTGTAAGCCGCTAGTTATCATAATTGACATTTATAAAGGAAATAACGTGTAATAAAATGATTTAAAACACATTGTTATGGGACACAGTGATGCTGATGGCAACGACGTATTAAAATATTAGTAAATAATAATTCCTAAAGATATTTTATGAACATCGTAATATTAATGTTGAGAAGGGATTGCTTTACGTTTAATTCTTTATTTCTTTTGTTAATATTCCACTAATAAAGCTTTACTGGTATTTATAAAGTCTTTACCATGCTAATCTAACAACTTATTTTCAAGTGCAGTTTACCTTTTCATTCCATACAATAAGTATTATTAGCATTTGAGTTGTTAATTTACACAAAAACTTACTTAAACAGCTCGCCTTCTCTTAATCCGAATTTCAACCACTTTCAAGCTACGGAGCTACTGTTAATCCTTGACAACAGTTAGAAACTCTTAGAAGTTTTAATTGTAACGTTTGTCCCATTATATTTATTTTCCTAGTATTTATATGCTATTTATCATTAGGAATCCATCCACAAGCAATCGTTACTTTTTATAAGACATCGCGATGCAATTCAAGCCGTCCAGAATGCGTCGTGTCAGTCGGCCGCGATGGTTCCGCATGCTCTCAATCCGACTTGATTCGTAGAACGTCTAATAACTTTGAAGCAGCCGCGGCCCTTTTACACGCATCTGCCTCGACGTTGGCTATTTGTTTGTTCTGTCTGTTGTCTTTCACGCGTCGGTGCCTGTGAACTTTAATGCATACCAGTCCGGGTAACATAGCGCCTCAGATTTCCGTGCATCTACCTTCCACAATCTCGTTGTAGCGTAAATCCGGGTTAGATAGATCTCTGCGATCATCTGTTTTAAAAGAGACTACTATAGCGATAGCATAAGAAGTGGTACTTCAGTATTATATGGTTTCGTGCTAGTTTATCTCGCTCAATCTTTATACAGTCTGCGTGGGTGACAAGTACCCACGCTTTTCATATTAAATAAGCACCCTGAAACTCATTCGGTTAATATAGATTTATGATGATGATGTCATATTATAGATGTTGGTGTGCTTTATCAACAACGCGGTCGAAACTTTTCCACGAGCTAATCACTAATTCGCAATTTAACGATAACTCATCTGCCACACAAACAGCGTAATTTTGATAATACAACACATTCGTTGCCTAATAATAACATTAGTCAACGAACTTACATGTTACGAATTCTAATTCAATTATGTGGATGATTTTGTAATGGAGGAGGCACGTTCACGTAATTCTGTCATTATAATGTCGTCCAAATAAAAATTATGCTATAAATAATATTCTTGTGCGGATCACGGCTCGAGTAATATCGGTCACTCGAACCGTTGACCGATATCGACGTATTGATAGGTTTCAATGTAAAATTGATAAACGCTCGCGATGCATACACTTTGATATTTTTATCAATATTCCGTGGCGGGAGTCAATTCTTGCGAACGTTTTTTTTACGTACGCACTAGAACTATGAAACACAACTAAGTCGTTTACCTTTCCATTTAATGTTTGGATAGAACCTAATGAATACTGACACAGTGTTATCAATGTACAATAGAATACCATGAAAACCACGTAAGCAAAAAAAAACTAGCACCTAGAACATACTAACATTGCAAATTCACTTCCCTCAATGCAAACGCAAAATATCACACGGTAAATAATCAAGTACCGCGTCATGATTTTTTGCTTAAACGAAAGTATGAAAACGCCACTCGTACGCTCTTCAGGAAATTTCAACATTATCATCATTTTTCGCGTTACACACTGAATCGCGGCCGTTACGATACCGTTTCACGCAGCGGTTGCGTAAAGATGCAATCTCCTGCCAGTTTATCCGTGTCTATAATACCAGTAGTTGGGGCTGCATAACGTTATTATTAAATTGGACTCACAATTTGAATCACTAATGACTTCCCCGCCATTATATCCAGGAAACGCGTCCCGTTCGGCCTCTGATACTATAATACCATGCCACTCGGTCTCTACATTATTTTTATATAGGATATGTTTCTTTGATTTTACGACATTAGGAATAAGATTAATGAATAAAATCGTAATGGTAATGCAGAACGATAGATGGGCGTATATTTAGGGCAGTATTCCCAAAGCTCTAAAAGAGATCACTAAGCTACTGAATTTTGAATTATTTGAAAACGATGTAGACAAGTTTGTATCATAGCAAATGTTCAATCATTAACCTTTTAAGGCTTCATTCCCTTTTCAAATTGACTGCCTACCTGGTTTCAGTCACGCAGCAGGTGGTAGATGACGTAGAAAACAAACCACAAAGAGTCGCGCATTGCATTGTAAGATATTTATTTAAAGCAAAAACCACTATAATTAACTTTATAATAGATGCACGATACGTCCATAAATGTCAAGCGTCTATTTCATTTGCAGATACACGAGACATTAGCATTATTTCATTGTTGTCCTCATTATTAAAGAATACAATGCAGAGTCTTGTTTTTGTCAGTCCTTCCAAATGTTACGTCCTACATTACTGCTTACATAATTATCAAATATAAAGCGATACTCGTGTATCTGGGTCTCGATAATAACATCGATTTTATTATTAGTCTGTCCCGTTTCTGTGTTTATTTTCGCTTGAGTTTCTTCCACCACATTGTAATCGGAGGTTGATGAGTGATATTATTTGCATCAGATTTCACTTCTTCCCGAGTACATCTGCGATTGCAATTGAGATTCATCGCGTCGTGCGCTATTGGGCCCGTCTCACATCACATCGTCTATAATTAGCCGACGCAGATGGCCTCAAGCGATTGACCCCAATCCAGCCCTAATACTCACTGACATCGCATCATAGTATTTTTATCACTCCCCGCAACACGCTCGTGTTCACCGAGCTCCATATTAGTCTTTGAAGTCCTTATCCCGATACAACAAATTTGTGGCAAATAATCGTATTAGCGTCGCGATATCTGTGTCATTAAAATTATTATTTTCTGCTTTTAATTATTGTTTTTTTTTGTATGTTCTCTATCAAATTTTAGCCCGTATCGCGTTATCTGTTTTTCTAGGTATATTATGCCTACGGATGTAATCTTCGTATTAAGTTTTCAATGTGTGAGTGAAAGTTGTGTTTTTTTTATTCTTTTATATTCATTCCAGTATAGTATGTTTCCGTGGAAGCGTTTCATAACTATACGACTCCGGACGTATGACTTGACGAAAAAATACGTTCCTTTTTTGTCGCAATAGTTGCAATATTGTAGTCTGTACATTTAATAGTCGCGATCGAATCGATTTTATAAAACTTCAAGTGGAATAGAGTCGCCTGTCGTATATTTCACAAACAACTTATTTTTTCGTATAAATATTAATGCCGGTGGGATACATTAACATGTCGAGCATCAAGCAATCGTCGCGAGACCAGTATTTAAACCGGTCCACCTTGAGGCACGCCATCTTACTCGGCGCACGTTAAATGTACCTGTGGATTGTATATAAATTCGAATTCTGAGGTAGGTGCACTCCCGTGCCGGTTTTCGTAATATCTACGCCTAGCGTTACGTCACTCGCGTAGATATGTTTACGCGCACCGTCGTATTGATGTATACCAGCCACTACTGACCCGGTTTCACGCACCTGCTTCAACGTAAATAACTTTAATTCTGGACAAACATTTCTATTCTTTCATGTTTTGATTGGAACAACAAACGTTTTGTGACCGAACACATGCCGACGCCCGTTAGTTTTTTGCTGTTGTAGAATTTTCAAGATGTCATTAGCAAGTATTATGTAGACAGTGTTTATTTGTCCAAAGGAGCGTGTGGAAATTTTTATTTGCCTCAAGAGCCACTGTATGCTAATTCCCCCGTTGTGTACGTGATTTGCATGAGCTAAGCGTGACCCCACGGGAGGCGGCCTGCCGAGAATAGACACGGAAGGAAAGCTAGCCGGCACTTGCCGAAACCGCGCTGGATACACGTGCTCCCCTAATTGCAAGGCGCATTCGTGTGCACCCAACGACTGAGTAAGGGCCCAGGGCCCCAAGTCTGCTACCACAATCGATTCATAATCGAACAGCAACCGCATAGTAACTGTAACTTTTGACAAATATTGTATGAGATATCTGTCGAAAGTGACAGTTACTATGCGGTTGCTGTTCGATTATGAATCGATTGTGTTACCAGACTTGGGGCCCAGAGAAGGAGAGGTCCCACGATTCGGTCGCGTGCCGCCAATAACGTGAACTGGCGTCGAGTAATTTGCAACTAGTCCCGGCACCGAGAGCGCACGCGCCAGATCACAATCGCAGCACGAATACAGGAAACGCTGGAGAAGTTTTCTCGGGAAATAAACTCGGCTGCAATGGACCCGTTCCATGTCATTGAGTTAGCAATTACTCTTGTAAAAGAATAGCACGCATGCTAAGACAAGGATTATTTTATGAATTATGTCGCATTGGGTCACTGTCTCCCGTTTTTAATTCATAGGAAATAGTAAGATAAAATGTTAAAGCCTGACATTTTGTCTTGTCACACTCAGGAAGGCGTGGTAGGCCCGCTATATCAATAATTCCACTATAAAGATCTTGAATTAAAAAAAACCGCTCAAGCATTTATCTTACTTTTATAGTGAGGGGTGAGAACATAATTATCATAATACGTTGTATACACAGAGATTCAAAAAGGGTATACTATCATTGTTGACATATCGAAACTCTTGTCTTTACATAATGATCACAAATGCGCTATAAAGCGCAGTTTCAAAGGTGTATATGTCGGCTCTATACCAAACTTAATTTAATTCCTTTCAAACGGCCTGGACTATCTTATAGCAGTTCCTCGTAGGCACTACGAAATCATAAAAATCTTCTCCACTTCATCCATATTCGCTGACCTAACGCTAAATCCTATCAAACATAATGAATGAATTACATCATACGAACAGCCACACCTATTGCAGCCAAATGATAGCTCAAACTAAAACGAACTCGCCCTGGACACACCTGGTTCTGTCCGGCTAAACGTGGATGTAGCCCTGATATGGCCACTTAAACAATTAATGAATTAATTCGATTATGTGTCCTCCCCCATAAGGCAAGCACCAAAAAAATACAGACATTCCTTAAAAGCGAGTTTCCACACTCATACCTAATTTTCTTGATACAATCAGCGTTTTATTTTTTATATTCTGTTATTTGCTATATTTCAATGTTGAGTTATCATCAGAGCACTGGAAAATTACAATATCTATGGAAATCTACCCGAAGCCTAACAGATTACCTCAATCGTATCAACAGAACGATTGCAGATAAACGCTAACCAGATCGCTAACACATCGATAAACATGTTTTTGCCGAAAATATCTTCTAAATTTTCACGACCATGTTGTGTTGTTTGTTATCTGCAGCGTTGAACGCATGATATTTTTTTTTTGTTATCGCTGAAGGTAAAAAATAATTAACAGCTTTTTCATTATCATGTTTTCAATTCGCAATATTTACAGTACAGTTATGATTATATCATACATTATTTCGTAATTAATTTATAACACTAGTAATTTATGTCCCTCGGCGCGGCGGCTTTACGTTTTCCGGATTTATATTGCCCACTGTTGACTGTATGTCACTGCTGTTAACTTTTATTTATAAGTATGATGTTTATGTATTCTTCGATACATTCACGCGGAGCGGTTATTGCAATGACATCACGTCGTCGGGTCAAAAGTCTTGATGACACACGTATGTGACCGCTGCAGTACAATTTTCACTTGTTTTTTTTTCTACCTTATCGCCGTGATAACGTTAGTACGTCAGCACGTGTTTACATATTGGCTCTTTTATGTTTTATTAAATCCATGAGGAAATTGATAACAGCGTCTGGGTTGATACGATACAGGTCAAGGATTGGCATGGTTCATGCGGTTCATTTAGCAAATGGCAGAGCGCACGACTTTGTATGCGTGATTTTAGTTTTTTTGCCTCTCCGGGGGCACTTTCTGTCACAAGAATAAACAATGGACCACATAAATACATTGGGTATTTCACGGAAAAGGGAAGATCTTCCAGCCAGGCGGGTGGTATGTCTGGCGGGCCGGCCGCTATGCCCCGTCGGTTATTGTCGAGATCTTGTATACAAGTTACGTTCTCTGAAAACTCTTATAGCGCGTTGCAGGATTCAATGGAGAATCATCATTTGTTCTGAATGTCCGTTTGCAGCGTCATCTGTGTATCTTGTGGCAAGATTCAAGAGGAGGGTGGGAGAATTATACCCATGCTAAGTTTCGGTAAAATTCGTCTAGTAAATTTGGGATATCCCACTGATTAACGGGTTAAAAAGTATTATATATGTTGATCGGGGTACTAAGCCGTCACCATGCCTGTCAAGTCATGAAATTCCTACGGTAAATTTCTCGCGATGCGCCAACAAACTGACAAAAAATGCTAATTCAGTCTGTATTCCGCCTCTGTATTGAAAGCAATGTCCTCTATAATTGTTATTTTTACAAAAGATATTCAATGTACGGATACTACCTAGTTACAATGAAAATTTAACGTTATGCTGTACTAAATACAAGGTAGTATTAAAATAAATAAATAAAGCGTAGTTAAAGCTACTCTATAATACGATTCACTTCTTACAAATAAGATGAGTAAAAACATAAATCATCAAAATTCAAATTCAAATCATCACGGAAAAAATAGAAGCAAAACATCGTAAGAAGATAAACAATACTATCGCATATATAATACGAACCGTGTCACGAATATTAATAGACCCCTGTTTCCAACTATGCAAATATATATAACATGCTCTGTACGGACAAAATACAATATGGCGCCTATGTTTGAACATATGTTCCTGGAACATCTACACCAAAACACTTGGCTATGCGCACTTTATATTTATGCGCGAATTCCGTTCTACCTCATTTTACTAATTTTTAATTCGGATTAATAATAAAATGAGATTGAAAATACAAATTTATACGTATTAGTATTTTATGAAATACTTTATAACTTTATAATGATTAGGGTAATGTTTGATCTACATTAGCCAAGATTTTAACATTACTGTTCCCCAAATTTAAAAAAAGACTTCGTCGCTTTGCAATGGCATAACAACGTATTGCATAAAACTTATATGAATTGCAAGAGCTAGCTCAGTAGTCACAAGCTCCCATACGAGTAAAACTTCATCAATATAATTTCCTGTCAGCAAATCATTCACGTAGAAGTCATGAATTAAAGGGGCCTATATAGTCTTTAAAAATAGAATAATCTATAACTTCTCAAAGTTGACAAATTATTTACTTATAATGTGGTGAAAACTCAGAGGTGGTGATCCACACCACCTTTGGGAAATTGCGCCAGTCAGACCACTTTTGCGGTTGTTCCTTGGAAGATCGATAACCTGTTTAACCGGCTTGATGAATATTGATAAAATCCTGGTCTCTCTTAGTTACGTATATGGTAAATGTGTTGAAGTACCCAGTATCTCAACAAGGTTTTTTATAAATTCTCATTCTCTTCAAGCCTTAAATATAGAAGTAAGGGTTTCATTTTGAAATATTGGTTGGTTAAATTATCGTTATATAGTTTTAAGATAGGTATCCATTCAAAAGATATATGTATCTTAACTTAACTTAATGCCAATAATTATGATTGTTTTTATTTAAAATCGCGTTGAGATAAACTTCTATTACTACACTGCTGCAATCATTTAAAAATACTGAACAAATGCGTATAATTCATAAAATATCGGAAGGAAATTCCAACTCTGCGGGTCCAGAATCATAAGTTGAATGCATGGTATCAGTTTTCGTTACAAAGCCAATTACCACCTGTATACGTAAGTAAATAGTAAAAGTAAACTAAATAGTTTCACTTGACTAATATGGTTTAAATGTGTAACCCGATTGATTTGGACATGTAGCTTCCACTTGCACTCAAACGGTTCACTAAAATGCTAATACAGTTCAAGCAAATATTTGTACAATAACAATTTTGTAAACATCACCCGTATCTACTTACTACTGCTAGAGGATCATTACTATTGTGAATACGACTATGTTTATGAACGTTGTTATGGTAGGTACTTGCTGAAACATATGTGCACACAGCACATCACGTTTTATAATGGCGATGATATCATTATTACAATTAAATTTAAACTCGCTACTACACAACAACTGTTTCGCTCCAAAATATGTATATTGTGCTCTACACATACCAGTTCTCCGATCTTCGCTTTTGAAACGATTAATAATGTCGTTGTGATAATCTTCTTGTTTTTGATAATAAAAGACAAACGTTCAACGCTTGCGTAAGTAATGCTTCTAGCCGGATATGTATAATACGACTTCACAGATATCTTTGATAACTTTTAATCTGTAATTATTATTTTAGCTCAATTTTCCATTTGCAAGTACCTTTATATTTTCAGGTCTTAAGTAGCTAATTAGGATTCTAATGAAAACTATTGCTGTATTCGTCTTTACCATATTAAAGTACTTTAATTATTCTTGGAATAAACTGGCTGAAAGGGGATAAAAATCGTCAAGACACCTCTAAACACAATATTCCAAAGTGTAATCTAATTGCATAGATGTCTCGCCTGCTGGCACTGTCTGGTTATAATTAAAAACAATATCTCTGGTTTCAACATATGTCCTTGGACTGGTTATATCATCAGCCTCTATATTTGGTGTGAAGGCGCAAAGGGTTCACTGCACTCTTAACGACAACATTTCTTTTACCTCAATCACTTTCTTTCCATTCCATATTTTTTTCGAATAATTTATTATGCAAGATTTTCATGTGAGTAATACAATTCACATACTATTTTAATGATGTATGACCTATTTCCTTGTTTTTTTGCACTCCGTCTTTATCTAATTTACCCACTTACATGAGAATGTAGGTAAACAATGATAAGGAGTGTTTAGTTTTCATTTGATTTGTTAGCACCTGCTACCATGTCTAATCACCTTTTTCCTGTTATTCTATTATACACGCGAAAATTTCTAGTTTCGCGCGAACTTGTTCTCAATCTTGCACCAATATAGTGTAGAGATGAGTACGTTGGCGCCCCATCAATCTACCACAGACGCGAGACTCAATATTGTCTAACGAGATCCGGCACAGACTGGTGTAATTTCAGCACACACATTCTTCTAATTGAAGGTCACAGCACCCACGCGGAGCAGCAACGCAGAATAAGATCTCATCAAGCCTCCTATTTATATCCTGTTCTAATAATACCATTACACAAATCTGCTCAGACCAGACCACTTTTAGCCTCTCAGCGAGCCTAAAATGCATAGCTTGACTCACCGATGTCGTGAGAAAGACTAGAACGTGGATCTCTTAAAATTGATTTTTGCTGCTCACTCTTGTAGGCGTCAGCGAAAAATACCTATGCCATTCAATATGTATTATGTACCTATCCTATGGTATGGTTCTTGTGCCATGACATTAAATGCTCTAAAAAAGGTGTCATTAACTATGTATAAATTGCTCAATATCTGGTGTGTTCACATTTAATCTGTATCGATTAAATGTCTCATTTCATTTCATTTGAATGGTTGTTTGTTGCAGACCTATTATATATATTTAAAAAACATTATCCGCCTTCTAACAACTGCATTAATTAAAATATATTAATTTAATACAGTTATTGATTCTCATTGTTCTGTAATATTGTCAGTTCATTTTCTGATAGTGAAGCAATTTTGTAGCGTATTCTGACACGGTATGATAGACATACCGTGTCAGTTATTGAACTTGTGATACTTTGTTTTTCTGTTTCATTTATTTTAATGATGTTATGCAATATTTTATTAGAACGCCACTTGTGTAATTAGTTTCAGACCGACACTTAATGGTTTTATTTTTGTCGTTGCTCGATCTGAACACTCTTTGTTAAGAACGAAAATTTTCCATCTAATCTTTATTGGTCATATGCGTCTCCAAACATCGTAAACACCTTCAGAGTTAAAAATATATAAATCTTCATTTAGCAATTCATATTTGGCCGCTGTGCGTAATACTTGTTTTGCTTCTTAATAAAGAAGTTTTTCATGTTTAGTCATTTATTTTTATCGTAGATCAAAGTACTTAGATCTCTGTTAATTGTGAGCGCACACGCTGGAGACGGTCGCGAAAGAGTTTTTGCTCCAATTGAATGCAGAAAGACGTCAATTACTCCACACGTATATCCGCATGCTTTGTAGAGTTCTAATCATCGCACTTATAACCGAGTTTATTTGTTACTTTTTTTTATTCGTGTAGAGTTTTAATGGTAATAGAGCAAAAATGTTACTTGACACTTGTGTTTTTTATAGAGTTCGTTTTTGTTTTTTGCCAGCGCAAAACCACAATCTCGAGAAAAATAAGGACTTCATTACTCAGTATCGATTTAGGTTGTGTTGTCGAGTTCAGGGTGCACGGTTGAATCGCGTGTCGTGTCGTGATGACGTGTTCGCCGCCATTTTAAATAGGGCGACCGAGCGCTCAGACCATCAGTCGCCTGGCAGGACGCGCGAGCGCAACTTCATCGCACGAGTTCGCGAGTTACACATACAACATATTGCCAGTTGAGTTTCTGCCGCCGTCGGCGACACTCGCACGCTCAAGTGACCCTGAAAACTAGTTCAACACTTATATCAAACATGATCGACGTAGTGCAAAAACCAAAAGATGGCTGTCTTTACGAAATCAGACAGAAGGGACAAAAAGATACCTGTTACGTGGTCGTGCCTAATCCAAAAGTACGTTGGTTTTTTTCTGCGCATTTTTTTTTTATTTATGAACGAGGCTTGCTTTTCGAACACATTACGTTCTACATTCGACTACATCGAATCATGCGTTTTAATCAATTTTTAAAACCAGTACAACCGGTACTGGACGTCGGTTTTAAAGTTTTTTTCTCGTTATGGAGAATAAAGCCCACATCATTAAATAAAATAAAAGGATTGTACATTTTATTCGGGCCCTTGTTCTACCGAATAGAAGCTTAACGAGTCAATAGTGCGTTTACTGGATGTAACTTGCGATTGCAGCAGTGGTCTAGCGAAGTATATTTGAAAAATTTAGTTATGCAGTTTTAAATAACTTATTTTTACATTAGCACTAAGTTTATAAGCACCTGTTAGATCTACGCTGAATAATATTGGGGTTCCATGGTTTAGAGTAGTATCTTCTTTTGTTTAAATTTTGTCTCTACAGTTATCACTATTGGGACCATATGCTGTAACAGATAATAGTCATGATTACTTATCATTCTTGTTGTTGTTGTGAATATTTCGTTTGCCTGTTTCTTACGAGCGTAATTTTGTGTTCATACAAATATGAGACTCTTTTTGCGTCGTCGTGTAGAATAATTGCTTGATCCGCAAGATTGTATATGAACAATGCTACCCAATTTTCGCAACTCATCACTCTCATAATTTATGCTCGTTTGGCCGAAGCCTTAAATTGCAGAGCTGGGCTATCCATTTTTTTTTGCATTCATGATCAGGTTACTTGCTTCCGAACTTAGTCTTACTTGCCGTTTCCCACTTAGTTTGATCTTGTCCACCCCGAAAGTTGCAATATTATGATTTATCCGCATTATTATTTAACGTTATTTAGTATTATTTCATCGTGATGGCCGTTTTAGCCTAAACTGTTTGCTTTCAGACTACCTTAGTTTGGGGAGGTCAGCTAGCTCATGGGCCATTCAATGTCTGGGGCTATTTTTTTTCAAATAACTTACGCATGGCACGTGAGCACACCATTTTGAAAATTTTATGGTATTTCTGGAAGTGAACGGGACTGTATGGCAGTAGACGGAATTCTCTTGAGTTCGCCTCTCTTGTCCCAGAAAGTTGTGACTCTTTAGTAACTTTCTCCCTAACCATCTACTACGGCAACCCTTGTTTTTCCAGCCCTGTTCGATCTTATATTATACACCACTTACAATAATTGTCTTTTTTATAAATTAAGTATAACACGTATATGTTTCAATTGTTTCAGGATCTGGTTAAGAGCCACTTGATGTTCGCGGTGCGCGAGGAAGTGGAAGTACTCAAGGAACGCATCGCCGAACTGATGGAGAGGATCAACCAGCTCGAGGTGGAGAACACATACCTGCGCGCACACGCCAGCCAGGACACGCTGGCGCAGCTGCCAGCGGCAGCGGGCGCCAAGCCGCCGGCGGCGCCGCAGGGCCCGCAGCCGCCGGTGTCGTAGGCCGCCGCGCTGCCGCCGCTGAACACGCCCGCCGGCGCCCGCCGGCCCCCGAGCCCCCCGGCCGAGCCCTCGGCGCGCGACCCCGCGCACGGCGACCGCCCGTGCCTGAGCTACGTTAATTCCTAGGTTAACTGAAGCAAGCGCACGGCCCCGCGCCGAGGGACGCGCGCCGCCGACACCGCGCCGCGCGCGACGTCGCCGCCTCGGATTATCATAGAAATATATTTTTCTGTTTAATCTCTAGGGTGCAGAATTACGCGCTAGCCGCCACTTTTGCTACGCATCTCAGCAACGAGTCTTAGCGTTTCGATATACGTCTACTTTTTATTCGGTTTTAAAGTGTAGGTATCGCTATCTGCGTAATGTATTCCATTTAAGATAAATGTAAGACGTGTGTTTATATTAAATGTAATGAAATAGTTGAATATTCCTATGCGTCGAACGAGGAATGTGTGTTAATTTATTATCTATTTTTTTGTTAATTAAACGCTAATTCTAAGTTATTTATCGCGTTTCACTATTACATATAACTAGGTTGCAGTAAATCGCAAGTTTTGTTCCTGTTAGGGTCGAGAATAATGATCTGTCGATAGATAGTGATGTACTGAATGAGTTGTGTGGAGTTTTCGTTTAGTTCGTATCGTACCGTTAATTATATATTTACGATTAAATATAAATGTTTGAATGTATGTTATCCGCAGTCGATGTAACGCTATACCGAGCAGTCGCGTAGACTAGGGTCGTTGCGAGGATGTGGCCTCGCGAGATCGCTGGCTTTAGTGGATTTTGCACGCTAAAACCGAAAAAAATATACTATTTTTTATTCCAACCCTATGATAAAGGTTTATAGCAATTTAACATTGTATTTTTTAATAATTAAAAATTGTTTGTATATAGTACAAGTTGTAATAGAACTGTGAGTCGGAGCGATGTATATACAGGAAGAGTGCGATTGAAGGAACCGATTCCGTAGTCGTAGTCGTTCCGCTATCGCAAGATGTATATCTAAAATGTATAAGTTAAAGTATTCGCTGTATTTAACTCGCTTGATTGTTTATCAGTAATATACCGAACAAAGTGGCTGGTGACTGGTCGCCTGGACTGTAGCTAGTTTCCACTGGGAAGAATGAGAGATGAGAGTCGGCTATAAATTATGTTTTAAAAGCCAAAGTGAGAAGGGAGGGTCCCAGCGACTCGAGTGACTTCTAGAGTAGGATTTTGTACAACGCTACATAAGTATGTATGTGAATAGACGATGTTTTTTTGGTCTTCATAATTATTGTGAATATACTACAGGTAACACTTATTACCTACTTTAGACCTAGATATGACTATATGAATTATACGATACTGAAATTGTAAATATACTGTAAACAGAAGTCCATTGTAGCTTATGTTGACCACAAAGGTTCCTCATACCCAATAAATGCAAAACTACTCGAATGTTGTGTTGTCATTGTTCATCCCTTTCCCTCTTCACCCGAATACATAAATCAGTTGAAAGGAACACGAACTGTGACAGATATTGTCGGTCGGAGTGTGCCAATTCCCAAATAAGAAATGTTATTTTGAAGCCGAACGAACCGAAATAACACCACTAAAAATTATAAGTGGAAATTCGCAAGCGCTAGGCTGGCAACGTTTTTATCCTCAAAAGGGGTTATTTAAGGGTGGGTGTGTAAATGAGCGGGCGCTCAAGGAGCACATACCACGGACAGGTAGCGGTCCCTTTCAGGGTTAAGTTTATAGCACCCTATACTGACGAAAGAGTATGAAGGAGTATAGCACCCTATACTAAGAAGTGAAAGCAGTATATTGATTTTAGGCATGTGAAAATCAGCGGTCTCTACCCCTACCCCCATGGGATACAGGCGTGAACATTAAATATGTTGGAGCCAATTATATCTTTGATTTTAATAGTGATAATTGTTTCATAATAACATCTGCACGATTTACGCATGAGAGGTAGGAAATGGCTGGTCCGCTTTCCTCGTTTCCACGTGCTTGCGCCGATTTTCTGATTACATTGCTCTAGTTTCGTTTTCAATAATAATTATCACTTGCCTGGTTAAGTCAAACATAGTTAGGAAACCTGCACGTCGGTCGAAAGTTCTCTAAACCTCTCTGGGCTAGCGTGGTAGACTATGGCTTGAATGCTCCTCGTATTGAGGAGCAGCGTGTCCGGTATAATGGCAATAGACTCGCACTAGGGCGCGAGTCTATGAATGGGATCAATTGGGACCAAATACCATCGGCGAATTGTGAGTGCACTACAATGCACCTCTGCTTACCCCTTCGGGGACTACAGGCGTGACGGTGCATTATTATTTTCTAGTCCCACATTGATAATTTATATGAACACTATAATAATTAATTATAATGATCTCTACTGATAGCAATTAGGTCTAAGACAGGTAAAAGTACACACAAAAAAAACACTTTTGACACACTAAACACTTTTAAAAGTATTTTCGATAGATGGCGCTCGTAGCGTGTTAAATTATTGATGCAAATGGCTATGTAACTGTCGATAAAAGATATATGCAGGCACCCAGTAGTGTAACCGTTCTCAGCGCCATCTCAGAATAATACTGGAAAAGCACTTAAAACATTCTAAAGAGTTAGATTTCTTATATTTTCGATGGATAGGGTATAATGGCACGGACTAAACAATATTTTTATTTTGGTATTAAATTAATCATATTATTTGAAATAAGTGGCATTATTATCGTGTCTACAGCCGCTGCTGTATTTTTAACCATAATGCCACTACTCGACACTAGATGTCAGCACTTGTAACACTTTCACAAGTCTACCATAGACTTACATAATATCTATCACCACGGAAGACGTGTCCTAGAATGTTGCACATTTATTGAGCTTGTATTGGGCTATCTATAATCGCTAGAATGCATTGATCTGATCATTCATATAAACATTTTATCTAGTAAAACCACTGACGTCCATGATACAAGTACGCGATGTATACATAGAGGTCAGTGAGTAAAACTCATAACATTAAAGGTAATTTCCATAGAGGATTATACTATTATAAACATCTATATGTTTATGAATATTTATTCAAAGATATTAAAAATATCATGTATACTATGGAAATTTTAGTTTGGAAATGATTCCTAGCTCCATTTTATTTGTTTTACAAAGGATCGCTAGTCTAATATTCTTTCTGAAAGTAAAGGCTATTATGTTTCTAAACGTCAAAGGCAAATGTCAGTTGACGTTATTTTCCTTGAAGCGTTTCGGTTCTAATTTATTTTATACCGAGCATTTTATCTCTTGTCCCCTTTCTTATAGAAGATAAGTAGAATTGCTATCCTGCTCATACCTAATAAAATGTGAAATAGCCGTACATAGTTGACTGACAAAATAAAAGTAAAATAAATAAGCAAAAATAATGGATAACATGAGTTTGAAGGAAATTCAAAGTAAATTATTGCTATGGGAGGCTTCAGACAATCCCCTGGCGCCGCTAACATCGGGGCAGAGGGAGGCTATACTTGATTTAGAGTCGCTTATACTTGGCGTATCTGCTGACTTGGAAGATGTAAGTATTTGGAAATTTGTGAACACTAAGACCTTAAACAATTTCTAATCTATCAGCCGATAGACGTCAACTGCTGGACATAGGCCTCTAGGCCTCAACCTGGTCCTAGAGATTCCCTTAGAGATAAATTCAAAGAAATAAATATTCTAACGACTTCCACACATCACGGTCCTCCGCCACTCGCATCCACCGGCTTCCTGCGGCGCGTGTGATGTCATCAGTCCACCTTGTGGGGAGCCGCCACTTCGTCTTCCGATTCGTGGTCGCGATTCTAGAACCTTTCTGCCCCAACGGCCATCGGTTCTGCGAGAGAAACAATTTATGTTTACCAAACTTCAGAATTCCTTACAAACATTCTTATTTAACTACTGGCCTTTTTATCGTTTTTAAGAACACATTTTAATGAGAGTAATTAAATATAAATGTCACTGCTTATATCCACAGGAGAAGTCTCAAAGTAATTTAATAAATGACACAGAGAAGAATGTAATGCCGGCAGTTGATACAACTTATAACTTCTTGGAGTGGTATGAGAGTTTGTGCGACAGCAATGTGAAGGCAGATGACGGACCATATGAGGCGTACTACAAGCAGCTGGAAGACAGAAGGAGTGAATGTGTTGCTCTAACAAATCAGGCAAGCAATTATTGACTTTTTAATTACTTAATTAGTAGTAGTTTTATAGCAAGCATCATTACAATAACAAACAACCGGCAACCCAATGGTCACAGTTGTATGTGACGCCACTCTCTGTTTCAAATCTCAGTAGGGGCAAACTTTGTGTGATGAGCATGAATGTTTTACCTATATAATGGATGTATAATATCCATATTAGTATTTATATTCTGGGATCGCCCCCAGTTTATTGTACTATGGTACCCATAATATAAGATACAAGTGTAGCTTAGTTGGGACTGTAAATTTTGTCTATTCATCTGGCAATATTATTTAAGTAGAATCCTGAGTTACTGTTTTATCAATGAATAGGCTATAGACCACTTGATCATGGAGGGTAGAATATTATTCTTACCTTACAAGTTCCATTAGACATAAAAGGTGAATAAGTTGAGCTATCAATCCTAACATTGTAAAGAGGTATAGTTTGTGAGTTTGGATGTAGGAGGTAATATCTGGAACTAACACTCTGATTCCGAAATCCTTTTACTGGGAGAAAGCTGCATTATCCGTGAGTGCTAAATATCATTGAGGTACTGCAGGTGGATCTGTGGGCAGAAGCTAGTGCATTATAAAAGGACTTGAGTGCTGGCAGGGTTATTAGTTTGTTTGTGGTGAGAACTAAAATTATTTGTAATATAGGACATATTGCAGTACTTTCAGCACTGATAGTGCAATTACTTTTGTTTGTCTATCAATAAAAACAAAATGGCTACTGAATAAAATAGAAATCTATTTGATAAGTACTCATTTGATTTCAATAAATTTGTAAGTATCTACTAAAAGTTGATACTTCCATAATATTCATCATATTATTAAGGGTCCATACCAAAATGGTATAAATAGAACACTTCTGGTTCAACAATGTCTGTCTGTTTTTCAGATTGGTGCTACAATGTCTGATTTAGACAAACTCTCTGAGCAATACAACTTTGTGTCAAACAAAACAAATGCATTACACATGATGAGCGAACAACTGCTGGCTGATCAGAACAAATTGTCCAGTATAGGCAAGTATTTAGCCCGGTATGATTATATTAGCAGGCATTTTCCATTCTGCTTGTCTGTAAATGTTATATACTCATAACTTTTTATTTAAATACAATTATTTAATGGCTCATTAAATACTAATAAATTTAAATATGTAGCAACCATAATAAATAATCACAAGAATGAACATAAATATATTAAATTAAAGGGGATATTACATTATCATTTATATAGGATCATAATATCTAACATAATGTATACAATTATATATAATTTACACAAAATAATTAAGTAATAATAACTTGGTATTTTTTTTCAGGTGATGACATTAAAAACAAATTGCATTATTTCACTCAAGTGGAGCATCTGTCGCAGCGTCTCAGCAGCCCAACCATGTCAGTGAACAGCGAAACCTTCTTCATTGTGCTCGCCAAAATTGACGAGTGCTTGGAGTACATGAGAACTAATGTAGGTATTGGCCATTTATACATATTGGCATTAGCTATTACTGCATCAAAAAAAACAGCAAATTATTAAATATCTCACTAAATACAATATAATTAATACACTACTCGATAGATGGCGCTGTGAGGGTTGCGCCAGCGCAACCATAGAATATCGTCTATTTAGATTTACTTACTAGCTCAACCACAATAGTCGTAACGTGATAAAACATGGCCTATAACGTTCAGAGATAGTGTAGCTTTCTATCATTGAAACAATTTTCATATTCGGATCAGTAGTTCCAGTGAATAGTACCTACAAACATACAGACAAATTTTACCTCTGTATAGTTTAATATAGATCTATGGCAATAACTCATTAATCTTCCATTATAGAGTAACTTCAAAGAGTCACACACATACCTAGTGAAATACCGGCACCTGCAAAATCGTGGCATCTCGCTCCTACGCTCGTACGTAACGCACGTACTGAACCACGCCACGGAACAAGTGCTAGCACCTAAGGACGAGGATCCAAGCGACCAGGAGACCATGGACACGGCGTACGCGGTTTACTTCGGGAAATTCCAAGCAGCTGCACCTAAGTTGAAGATGGTTATTAGTGAAATTGAATCAAGAGCCGAGAAGAATGCTGAGTGAGTAGAGTGCCATTGTTTTTATAATAATCAAAATTCCATAATGACACAGATAAATTAGTATACTTTCGATAAGCTAGAAGAGTTATACAATTATGGATAAAGTTTTATGAAAGATTTCGTATTTTGCATACTACATATTTGCAATATTTTATAGCAATTTAAAACTGGATAAGAAGCTAGTAAGCAAACCTTCCTGGTTGCAAGGTCAATGTAGCTAACACTGATCTGATTCCGGCCTGACGAAGGCTGATCTAATATGAGGACGGTATTATGACTTTTCAATGACATAGGTTCTATAATGGCGACCACGAAACGGAAGACGTAGTGTAGGAGGGGGCCCCCACATGGTGGACCGATGATATCACACGCGTCGCAGGAAGCCGGTGGATACGAGTGGCGGAGGACCGCGATGTGTGGAAGTCATTAGAATATTTATTTCTTTGAATTTATCTCTAAGGGAATCTATAGGACCCAGGTTGTAAATTGCTCGTATTGCCCTTTTCTGCAAAATGAAGATAGTATTAAGATGAGTGTGCTATAGGCTATGTTTCGAAGCACTACAGAAGCTGGTATTATGTATATTATTGGTATCGCGAGCTGTCCGTGCGTAGATACGCCGGCCTGCTGGCGGAGCTGCAGCGCGAGTACGTGGGGCGGCGCGCGCGCGTGTCGGGCGCGGGCACGGCGGGCGCGCTGCGCGCGGCGGCGGCGCGCGCGACGCGCGACCACTGCTCGCTGGCGCGCACGGCGTGCTCGCTGCTCGCGCACGCGTGCCGGGACGAGTGCGCCTTGTACGACCACTTCTTCGCCAACTCATCGCAGGCACTCGAGTGAGTATATTGTAGATATAATTGAAAATCGTCATGCCTTTAGTGAGATACAAAGTCTAATAAAAATTATGGGACCTAGTCTCAACCATTGTAGAAATCCACCAGGTATCATATTTTAAGTTTAGAATCGAAATGCCTTTAATGAGATTTAGGTTTTGAGCCTAGTAAAGGTTATGGGACCCAGTATCGATCCCTGTGGAACTCCACCAAGAATCATCTATACAATTCAGTAATGCCGTTAATTTCGTATCAATATTACATTATCTATTAGTAAACCGTATTTACGCAAGATTCGGGCGTAGTAACTTGGTCGAGGTACAAATATGGAACTTGTGAAAATATCAGTTAAAAGCTACATGAAAGTCAAGAAAACATTATTGTTTTTTTTTTACATGTTTTACTAATTGTCATAGGGAATACCTTCAGTCCCTTTGCAACGGGTTATACGAGACCCTTCGGCCGCACATAATACACATCAATCACCTGGAGACACTGGCTGAGCTGTGCGTGATACTGCGAGTCGAAGTCATTGAGGAGCAAGTGAATAATGATCGTGAGTATATGTGACGTCATCAAAGAAGCATGATATCACTGTCACTGTTATCCTTGAAAGCTGTGGTGTGAGCGAGACTCACATTAAAAGTGAGTGTCTTCAATGTTTGAATTTTGCTGACCTATTGTGTACTGGCACGTTTTGTATACGTCGTTAGTTGTTATAATCTTATTTGAAAGTCTAAAAAATATAGATGTATGTATATCAAATTTCATTCTTTAAGTATGCGGCACACATTTGGTAGTTCCGATCCGATGTTAAGCTAATGTGTGTGCTACCTTTGGCCTTGAAATTTGAATGCAAGGTCAATTTAAAAAAAGGGGCTCCCAACGAAGTCACAGCTGTGCTATTGAGCAAAACATTTTTTGGTCTGACTTGACATATATAAATTGTGACATGACTTTATCGACTTTGTTGACGGCCTGATTAGCGCAGTGGTAGTGACTCTGCTTTCTGCGCCGAGGGTCCCGGGTTCGAATCCTGGTAGGGACACAAGCTTTGTGTGATGAGCACGAATGTTTGTACCCGAGTCATGGATGTTATATATGTATATAAGTATTATATACTGAGTTTGCCCTCAGTCCATTGTACGGTACCCATAACACAAGCGTTAAGCTTAAAGTGGGACCGCATAGTTGGTGTGTTGGTATGGCGATATTTATTTATTATCATTACAAATGCGCTTAAGAGAACAGGTTCAAATGAATGTTTGGTAGCGGGCGGGGCGCGCGCGCTGGGCGCGCTGGGCGCGTGCGCGCGCGCGCTGCTGCAGGACGCGCAGGAGCGCCTCGTGTTCCGCGCGCACGTGCACCTGCGCGCCGACGTGCTGCACTACCGCGCCGCGCCCGGCGACCTCGCCTACCCGCACAAGCTGCACATGATGGAGGTACGTGTCCGCACCACCCCCACAGACACTGACCTACATTTAATGCCCGATGCGGGTATACTACCACACAGTCGACGAACAGCCCTCTCATTACGTATCTTGCCGAGCCTAGCGATAGCAAAGTGACAGCAATAATCGCGCAATATTTGCTTTCAAATCGCAAAATAGTATTTCGTCGCAGGGCTACGTATGTGATACGAATTATTGCTGTCGCGTAGCTATTGCAAGTTAAACAATCAGGAGGCTGATTAGCACAGTTGGTAGTGAGCCTGCGTTCTGTGTCGAGGGTTCGAATTTTGAATTCCTGGTCGGGGATATCTTTGACTGATGAGTACGAAAGTTTGTACCCGAGTCATGGATGTTTAATATTTATTTAAGTGTTATATACTGGGTTCGTTCTCAGTCCATCTTGTGCAGTGCCCATAATACAAGCGTAGCTTTGTTCAAGACCGTACAGTTGGTTCGTCCAGCGATAATTTATTTCATTAATTCTTACCTTCGATACCCAAGTCCTTGGGATTGGATGTCAGAATCATAGTACCAATGCTAAACAATTTATTATTATTACAGCAAATCGCCATCTCGTTACAAGATCACACACTAAAACGGAGCGACTCCAGAAACTCCATGGTCTCCGATATCTCGGCTACTTCGCAAGAGGTCGCCAACATCAATGTGGAAGCGCAGCGCAGACCACAGGCCTCCCCCGCAGACCTGCACGGAATGTGGTATCCTGGTGTCAAGAGAACCTTAGCTGCATTATCCAGACTCTATAGATGCCTCGAAAAGAAAGTGTTCCAAGGATTAGCTCAAGAAGCGATATCTTTATGCGTTCAAAGCGTCGACAGCGCTGCAAAGCAAATATCAGCGAACGCGACCAATATAGACGGCGAACTGTTCCAAATAAAACATCTTCTGATATTGAGGGAACAGATCGCTCCTTTCCAAGTCGATTTCATTATCAAAGAGACGACGCTAGACTTCAGTAATGTTAAGAACGCTGCGTACGGTTTGATACAGAGACATAGACAGATCTTCTCGTTGAACAGTAACAATGCGCTGTTGGAGTTTCTGTTAGAGGGTACTCCGATGGTGAGGGAGCATTTGCTGGACTCGAGGAAAGAGGTGGATAGGCAGCTTAAGAGCTGCTGTGAAACGTTTATAAAGGACGCGACCGAGATTCTCGCTGGCCCTGTGATTACGTTTATTGAAAAGGTGGGCCCTATTGTATGTTTATTAACCAACGGTTCTTGCCGGGATCTTGTATATATGTTACGTGCTCCGAAAACTTTCATAGCGCGTTGCAGGATTGTATGGAGAATTGTCAATTGTTCTGAATGTCGTCTGTAGCGCCATCTGTGTAGCTTGTGGCGCAGTTGAAGAGGTCGCTACAGTGTGCATCATCTTACTTTATCTTTTCCATTTGGGGTCTCATCTCATTTTTGATTCTTGCAGTTTCGTTGAAATCCTGTATCTGTGCCTGGTACAAAATCAAGCATCTTGATACTATTATACTTCCAGGCTCAAGCTTTTGCTCCAGTAGAACAACTGAAAACCCAGCCGTGGGCGACGCCCGAGGAGTTGGCCGTGGTTGTGAAGGAAGCCCAGCGACGAATCAAGACGCACCTGGCGCCGCTGCAGCGTTCCATGCAGCTGTATCTGGCCAATAAGGAGACTGAGTTTATACTGTTTAGGCCAATCAGGGTATGTTTATCATAATGCCTAATATTGTTAACCTAAATTATTGGGCATGTCATTTTCGTGTTGTTTCCCCATGGCATAAATGTAGACTAATGAAGGTGTGATGGTCATATCATAGCGATAAATAGCTAAAAAGCCCCAGTATAGTTTGTCATATAAATTTAGAATCTATTGCACATGAATTTATGTTCTTTTTTCTATCACCAGAACAATGTCGTCGGTTATTTCGTGCAAGTTGAACAACTTATCACCAGCGCGGGCTACTCGTACGAAGACACACTAATAGTCGCGTGCCCCACACCAGAGCAAGTCTCCGTGTTCATTTCATCAGCAAGTTTGATCAGCCACAGTGAACCAGTCATGCCATACGGCACTAAAGGAAAACTGAGCGTTCTCCGCAAACCCAGTGTTACTAGAGTACAGGAAAAGAATGAGGAACCTTCCGGAGGTGGGCAACCCTCTGGTACTGTTACTGTATAAATAAAATATATGTAGATATAAGTTGTAGTGTAGCAATTCATTTACTGGCAATAATAATTTAGTGTTTTGGTTATTTATTTTTCAATGTTTCCAATTAAAAAGAAATAGAATTACAAAAACATGTTTATTTACAGATTTATTCACTTATTTATCTATAATAAATACAGTATTCACCAAGAAATTGTGTTTTAAATACAGTAAAACGACAAATATTGGGAGAGATTTGTTTAATGCGTTTTATCGATCTTATTTGATTTAAATAATGTTTCTAAAAAGTTCACTACAACAATTGTTTACGCTCTAAGCCAGTACATGCCGGCGCGGATCCTAGTGTATTCTGGGAGACCCTCCGTGGGACCAACAGCAGCAACAACTGGGCAGCGGTCATAAAGGTATTTGTAGCACACGTCACGGATATTTTGTACAGAGACTGACTCAATGCGGGCATCCAGCTCGTGGATGGGTATGCGGCGGTTGTAGCATAGCATCTGACGGCCAATGTCTTCACAGACAGGGGTCGTGCCATCCAACTGAAGAAGCATATTAGTCTTCAGCAGATTCTTTGCACGCTCAACTTCACCATCAGTAACAGTAGTGCAAAGCTTCATCCATTCTTTTTGAATATTGTAAAGCATATCCTCTATCTGCATAGGCTCAGCTACAAAATAAATACCCCACAGTCCGGTGTCCTTGTAGCATGTGTTGAAGGACTGGAAGCTGTGGCAGAGGTTGGCAGAGGAGGCTGCACGAGCCAGGTAGGAAGCATTGTTCACACCACCACCCTGGGAGCGGTCCCAAGCTCCAATAAGAGTGTTGGCAACCATAAGAGGAATGTTATCAGCGTCAGTCCATCCTGCACCTTCAACAGCAACGGCAATGTGAGCTAGTGGCATGGAGTCATCACGGACTCTGATCTCAGAGCCGGTGTAGCGGCAAGGAGTCAGGTCTGGGACATCAGCTGGAGTGTTCTTCAAGCCGCTGAAGTTTTTGTTGACAAGCTCAACCAATTTCTGATGATCAACCCCACCGGCACCAGCTAGGACAATGCGTCCGGGCTGGTAGTGAGACTTGATGTATGTCTGGAGGTCAGCCTTGGAGATCTTCTTAATGTTCTTGGTGGGTCCAAGGATGGTTTGGCCCAAAGGTGTACCTTGGAAGGCGGTGGCGTGAAGGTGGTCGAACACAACTTCTTGAAGGTTGCTCTCGACGTCTTGCATCTCACGAAGGATGACGCCTCGTTCTCGTTCGATTTCGGGTTCTGCGAGCGATGAGTTCTGGATGATGTCAGCGAGGATCTCTACAGCGACTGGTACGTCGTTGGCGAGGCATTTGGCGTAGAACACGGTCTGTTCCCGAGACGTGTAAGCGTTCAAGTGCGCGCCCATGTTTTCTACGAGCAGTTCTAAGTCTGTCTGTGATCTCTTGCTTGTACCTTTGAACGCCATGTGTTCAAGGAAGTGTGCGACTCCATTGTTCTTGGAGTTTTCGTACCTGGATCCAGCGTCGATCCAGAGTCCTACGGTTGCCGTCGCCGAGCCGGAGTCCTCGGAGGCAACGCGGATTCCATTATCTAGCACTGTGAGCTTCGTCGGTGGAACGTTTACTAGCGCCTGCTTGTAACCGACCGCTGTAGCCAAACAACGCACCTGATTGCCCTGCTTTGAGACTAATCTCAACGTAGTCGCTACCTTCAACATTTTTATCGTGATCCTTACGATATTTAGAGTAAATTTTCGCTCGCAGATTTACGTAATAAATGGGCAATAGATTCTAAGCTGTCAAAAAAGGGAGAAGAGTGAAGAAGTGAACGACGAACGAACCGAACAGAACAATGTTGTCACGTAATTTTATCACAATCTGTCGGCTGGCAAAGGTTTGTTTGTTAATGTAAGAAACTCTCGTATACTCCACAAACGCAACGCAATGATTTTCTTCGTATTTTCTTAGTGCAGGTGTATTTTTTATAAGTTTAATTAACAAATAAAGTAATTAAATAATACATAGAACAAAATACTACAATTAGATATTTTTTGTATGGCAATAATAAACATCTAAAAACACATGTTCGTTAAATGAGCATCTCTAGATCGTCTGTGGTTGAATGAATGAAACCAACCAAGTGTGTGCATTATCCTTTTGAAACAGAAATTAATGTATGCCTAACAAATCATACCGAACTAACGAAACGCTGACTATGCGTCTATCAAAATTATTGAATGTTTAGTTTTATAAATGTACTGCGTGCAGAACTAAAATTACGTCTTCTTCTTTTATTAACCGACTTCAAAAAAAGGAGGAATATTATTTTTTCGATGGCAATCGGCTTCAAAATCGACCCACTTTTGCCAGTGTCAAGTAAATTTTCTTCTTAGAATTGCGTCATACACGGCGTCATAGTTTAATTAAAACGTTTCATTTCTCTGAATCTTCGGCATAATATATCTATATTTGGTTTCTAATAATTATATTCTTAACATGTAATCCTGTATCAATAAATTATAAGCTCAAAGAAACTTCAAGTTTTAAACGATAACAAATGAACATTCATCGATAGTTAATGATAATAACTAACAGCGTTTTCGTTGTCATTTCTTAACTCCGTCGATCGATTTTATATCACCTCGCAAAACGGAACGTTACGTTCAATTACTTGAGGAATCGTTCATTTTTTATCGCACGTAATTCGTGGGATTATTACGAGAGCAACGATGTATAGTGAAGATTGTGATAAATTCAGTTTCGTTAAAGATTTCTGGGAAAGTGTGTGCCGGTAGATATAGGTGTAAATAGGGTCCGCGCAAGATGCTATCAAAAGTTTTATCTGTGATCTAGTAAATTCGTCATGACTACAATGAAGAACCCCAATTCGTCGTCTTCCAAGCTCGCGGTCTTCAGCCACATAAAGTACGAGCACCTCGTTGCTGGTATATCAGGTGGCGTGACTTCCACACTCATTCTACACCCGTTGGATTTAATTAAAATCAGATTTGCTGGTAAGCCTCATTACTATCAGCTCAATGCCATGTGAGATCTCTAGATTTCAATAGGTTAATATCAGAGACATGTTTGTATTTTATTTTGTATGGGGATTATTGGTTTTGATGAATTATAATTGGTGTGATGAAATTTTTTGTTGTATTTCAACCTTGAACTTTATCTGAAGTGAAAGTGAAGACTTCAATGCATTGTTTACATTGTAGATAGCTTCTTTAATGATGCAATTGTAAGACAAGCAAGCTCTTAAATAATCCTCCTGTTCTGTTTTAATACCATGCCAGTAAAACAGCGGGAATTTAATATTTATGTCTAATTTTATAATATATACCAGCTTAAATTGGAGGAGAAACACACTGTTGTTTTTCTTTTATTCTGATCAGTTAACTCACATTGATCCAGCCCCAAACAGTCCAGATTCAGGGGGGGGGGGGGGGGGGGGGGGGCAATGGGTGGAATTGTGCCTCCCCGTGACACACAACTGAAGCACATATATATTATATATAACTTATATATACCATATAAGACCAATTTCAAAATTGTTAAGGGAATATTTTGAAAGGAAGACAAAATCAAATAATGCAAATTTCCTCAAACAAGAACTCCCTGTATCTTGAGCAATAGACAATGGTACTTGTACATCTTCATCTCCCTTAAAATAAGTCACATTCCACAGTCAACGATGGCAGGACTGCAACAGTACCAAGATATGATGGACTCGGCAGTGCATTTGTTACTATTGTGAAGAAGGAGGGGGTCAAGGGACTGTACCGAGGAGTCACACCCAACGTGTGGGGCTCTGGATCAGCATGGGGATTCTACTTCCTATTGTAAGTACTTATCTAAATACTCCATTTGGATCACTGAATACAGACCCAATCTTATCTACGTCAAATCTGTTGTTGACAACTACATTTATTACTATTATTTATTATTAGGCAAGCAGTTGATACAACTAGTAGATGTCTATATCCTGTTGTTCTTCATAAGGTTTCATGTATGCTGTTAAGATGTATTTCATGTCTATTTTAAAATTGGTTAATATTTTGGATTGAGACTACAACTTCTGAAAGTTAGTTCATGCTCTGACAACTCTGTTGCTCAAAACAAAAAAAAATAGCTGCCCTGCTCATACATAATGATCATAAGCAAGAGGGCTATATGGTTAGAATTTTCTTCAATTTAAATACAAGTAGTAAACATATTATAGTGGTACATATTTTATTGTTTTATGTATGGCACTATATTGTAGTAGGCGACGAAATAGTGTGCAAGTCAAAAACAATTTGTACGTATGTCATGAGTGCCATCATTCATTGCCGCGACTTTAGTTATTTTTTCCCTAATAGTTTTCCATTGCGTCATGCCCAATGTGATTTGTTGTCAAATTTTGTAGTCGTAATTTGTAGTCAATCGATACAATGGCTACTAATCTCGGTACTGATGTACCGATTCTCTTGACTCAAACTGGACTTTTTAGTTACGTTCTGGCAAAGGTTTCCTGTTTAGAAAACGACTAAAATGATGTAGTTAGCAGTAGTAATTTAGTAGCCACATGTAGTATCCGCACCAAAGCAGTGGTCGCTGCAATCTTGTTTTATAATAACTAGGAATACTGTATAGTTTTGTATGTAGCATTCGTGGTATCTACACCTTTCATTAATTCATTACGCAGATTCAAATCATTAGGACCTACTCTAAATGTATGTCTTGTAGACTTACTCGACTATACTTTAACCTTAACTTGCCTATACTTTATTATATGGGTTCTACAAAAAATTTGTCAGAAAAAAAAAAACTATTTTTTCAATAAATTTGCGGTTAAGTAAAATGTGATGACGACAATTCGGGTTAAAAATTCGCGCAGTGTATCGCCGGTGTAATTATTTCGAGTATTACATGTGTTTCTTTACACTATACCTACTGTTATTTTGCGCTCGTTATAAATCATGTGTAATGGTGTTTCACTGCGTTGGAACAATGTTTTAATCGGTTTGTTTAAAAATGTTACATTTGCGTCTTGACATGTGCAGTTAAAATTTTATACGTTATGCCAAGGTTTCCTACTGTTAGACCGTATCCAGACGTCACGTAGATCGTTGAAGAATTGATATATTTTAATAAAAACATTGATGATATTTGTATGAAAATAATGTAAAGCGAACCACCTTATTATAACTGTAGCCCGAGGTCTTGCCTTCAATGTGTCTCAACTGTAAAGGCAATCAAGTGACAACCGTTAGATAAAACAGCACGTCTAGGTTGAAATGGTGTGGGGCGATCCCAGATAGAGGACAATTTTGAAAGCACCTTGGCAAAACTATTTATAGTTTCAAAGAGGATTACAATTATTATCTTTGCGCTAATTTAGACCTTAGCGAATATCGTTTACGGGTATATTCAATACATCACAAAAAATAAAAAAAACAGTTTGGGCTATAAGTTGAGTTGGTAGCTATCATCGGTATTTTTTAAACGCGTTATAACTGCTTGGAACACGTGTAAAGACCACGTGCCGAGGTCATTTCAAGTCACTGATAAAGAGTAATTATTTATGTTTCCCATTTCTCAAATAAGTACATAATGATTCGAATTAAATTGTGGTATTAAAGATTTACGCACTTAAAGCATCTGAAATGTATCATGTATGTAGCACCTACATATCGTTTGATGTCATTCCTATTGATAAAGGATCCGTGATTGATTAGACATTTATATTGGCTCCAGGCTCCGCTCAGAGTGAGTCAGACGTATAAGTCAAAATATTTCAGTTTGCAAAGAATAATTTTATGTAACTGCTAGCTATGTGCCCAATCTTATTTTTTTTTTAAATCATCATTCAAAGTTGACCCCCCTAGGGGACAAATTTTCAATAATCTCTCCTTAGTGCTCATGTATAAGGAACTCTTGTACAAAGTTCATGTTTTTAGACGCACCGGTTTAAGCTCTGCGCTAATCGACGGTAAGTCAGTGTTGTGAGTTTTATTAAATAGACGGACGTATTTCTTGCATGATTTTAGTAATGAGATTGGGTAAAAATTTTATTCTTTGCAAATATGCGTCAGTGACGACCGCGTTCGCGTGGTTTGCATTTATAATCGGCTCGAAGTTCCAAGTGTCAGTCAATCAATATAATCAGGCCAGCCAATGCCAAACCTACCTGAGACGTTTGACCTAATATTAACAAATAAGTAGACAACAAAATACATTAATCCCTAGACTATATTAGAATATTTCTAATAATTTTGTCGACGTCAAATCTGTGTCAATTAGCAGAGTCAAAAAAAGACATTAAGCAACGTACCAAAAATATGTAATTGTAACGAAAATGTTCATATACCTAATAAGATCTTTTAAAAATAAACATGAAACCCTTTGGATGTCAAAGAGCCCCCTAAAAAATGTTATAACCGATACCCAAATCCCTCCCGAAAATATCCCAAAAAGGTATTACCTTTATTAGACTTTGCCGCTACTGCTTCTAACATTACCAATATTTTTCATTTGCTAATGTTAACATTTAATTAATTTAGTACTGGAAACTAAGCAAGCAAACATTAAAATAAACAGGATTGTTGTGTCAAGTTCACAGTAAAATCATATGACTGGTTTTTATCGAAACCGGCGATTTCCTAGTTGTCTACAGTTGAAGATTGTTTTCTGGAAGTACAATGGTCTTTTTGGCGTTTTCCATTCCAATCTCGTTGTTTTTTTGTAAACAACTCGTTTACTACGAGCATTTGATAGAACTAATTTATAACGCTTTGACACTTTGTCAAAGTAATGAGTGGAAAATTCTGTAGATTCTGGATCCGCGACCGAGTATTTAGAATCTACAGTTTTTTTTTTACATTACGTTCATATTTATTAATGTCTGGCTTATTCCACTAACAAATTCTGCTTTGACTTCTTACGTACATTTCGTGTTTGAATCGCAATTTGAATCATTCTGTACAGTTGCCAAAATGTCTCTTATTTTGTTTTTAATCATCATCATGTGAACGTCCTATGTCTACATTTCATGCAGAAAATATAAATAATAGAATTCGAAACGAATCAAAACATAGTTTTATGTTGTACTTTCATGGTAGGTTTTTAGTATCCCATAGAATTGCAGTTTCCTTTTGAAGTAGGTACCTAAGCTATCATCATGCCACCAATCGTAAATTACTTTCAGATTACATTTCAATTAAACATTTATAATTTGTTCCGTCTTTGTCGATATCAAACATCAAAACATTCATCATATTATAATTGCTTGTGTTTGTTATTGCTGCAACGAATATAAAACAAACAGGATTGTTCCTGATCTAAATTCAACATACTATATCGTCAACACGGTTCCAATTCGCGTTTCGTACGCGATAATAATGAGCTCTTTGTTTTCTCTAATTACTTACTTCTTTTTATCCGTTTTATGACTGTGCATTCGTGGTAGATCTTTATGGGTTATGTCTGTCTCTGTAATTTAGACTCAAACTGCATTCTCGAACATGCATTTTGTCTTAGCACGAACAAATAATAGCGCATTAGTATAGCGCCTTTCTGACTGACTTTTGTACAGTCCTTTTGTATGTTTCGCGCGATGCAGATCATCAACTTTAAATTGGTTATGTATGCTGAAATTTGAAATATCGTTTTGTGGACCTACAATATCCTAGAAGGCCTTATTGTCATCATTAATAGAATAGGAGATTACAGCTTTCCCAGCCAATATTATTTCTCACCTTTGGAAAAGTTGCTTTTGAATTGCGTTGATTACCTTAATAATAAAATTCATCCTTTTCTCCATTAGTTACAACGCAATTAAGACGTGGATCCAAGGTGGCAATGCGCGAACCCCGCTCGGGCCCGGCCTCCACATGCTTGCGGCCGCGGAAGCCGGTGTGTTGTCCCTTCTCATGACCAATCCCATCTGGGTGGTGAAGACCCGCCTCTGTCTCCAGTACAGCGGGGAACACCTAGCCGAGCACAAGAGATACAAAGGCATGACGGACGGCCTCCTCAAGATCTACAGGACGGAGGGCATCCGAGGACTGTATAGGGTATGTTTTGTGGAACCATAGTCTAAGTCTTGGCTCTACTGAGTATGGTTTAAGCATTGGCTTGCCTAGCTGGCATAAATTAAAGCAGACATTTGGATGTCCTTAGATACCATTTTTGTGTGCAGCTAAACTAACACCAGTCACAGATTTTTTTAATTTCTTCGATTCCTTTGTACGTTTCTGCAGATAATATTGTAAGAAGTGAGTATATTTATTATATTGTATGTAACAATTGTTTGATATCAAAATCTCGACGAATATTATCTGTTACTGTATCGGACACAATGTGATACGCGCCGACGTCATTCGCCTAGTGTGTACACGTTGTGCAGATAATAAAACACTAACAACAAGGCTAAATTGAGTGTTTCCTTTTAATAACAATAATACAATGTGCTGAATTTGTATTAACTATGCATGTTATGTCATCCGTATTAGTAAATAGTTCTTCTTGAACTAAACTATATTGATTAAATGAGTCACTTTCATTGTCATGCTTGCATTGTCTCTTTGATACATCTGTAATGTCGACTAGCACTCAAACCACATATTGATCATCTCCTACTAACATTTAACTCTCGTATTTATCATCATCCTAATCCTCATCTTCACATTGGAGGCCACTGATCTCAGCTCTATTTCGAAGAATGTTATTACCAGGGTTCATTCATTATGTGCTTATAATATTCTCAATGCAAGTTTAATCTTCATCTGGTGTTGTTAATTTTCCATAAATACAACATATATGTATTCAAGAAACGGGTTTGTTAGTGTTATGAATGTTATGTTAGTACCTATCTAGTGTATACACTTGTACATAATGATAGTGATAGGTTATCTGAAGAAATGATTGATTTAATAATCCGTCACTTGGCAAAATCGATGTTTCTCAATGATAAGAAAAGATTTTTGATTATACATGCTGGATTTATTTTTAATCCCATGCTTTTGTTTCGACTCCATTGTCGGGCTACTAAATGGTTCGTACGCGACACCACAACAGAACTGTTCGATTATACTCGTAACATACCATTAGGGCAAAATATAATTTTTGTGGTCTCAAAAAATAACTACATAATTACTTTATGTATGAACGCAGTGTTCCCAACCCTACTGATTTAACAGTAAATCATTTCAGTCAATTATATCCCTGTTTTCTGTTTCAGTCCATATTAATACTGTTTTTTTTACTTTTCGCGCCATTTGTTACACCATTATATTTAAAAAGAAAACCGCATCTTTCTTGCTGAAAACGGTCATATTTCTCGACAAAATAAATTTGAATTTAAATGTCGAACGAATCAGTCAACTGTTAATGCTTGCCTATTAACTTAGCTCGTTCAGGCTGACTCAATGGAAAATTGTCATTAGGGGAGGGGGGGAAAGTTATCAGAATAGATGGCACGATCTCGGAAGAAACCCGTAAAGTGGTTTAAAAAAAGGAAATTTCTGGGTTAGGAATACAAAAAAACTTGAAGAAACGAATATTCTGAAATATCCGTTTTCTACTGTTTTTTCATTGGTTATTAAAAGCAGCAATGCTTTTGAGTATGATAAGGTCGGCAGCACTGTGCGAACGTATTCACTTCACAGAATGTGAAGGGGGTCACCCTCCGGCTCAAGCCATTTGTAAAACCACGACAGTCATACGATATTGATTGATCTGCAAAGCAATCTTGATGTTATCTCTTACAAACCGCAAAATAAATACGGAACCCGGAATGCACACACGTCTCATATTCGTGTCCAAGGGAAATATGTCTGTTTTGTGGAGGCTAATAAAACACGTTGTTTGATGGTCGAGTTGAAGAGGGGCGGACGTATCCTTCGATAAATTTTAGTTCAAGGCAACCGTGTGGCCTTGTTTGCTTGTACGCTGAATATTTATGAAAAAAAAATGACTAGATGTATAGGCTGATTCAGAAATGGTATAATATGACTGTGTGACTTCACATAATGACAAATGACTAAATAAGCGCAGGTTTAAAAGGCTTAGTATATCCTTTTTTAATCATACTGTAGAAGTTGGATTCGTATTTTTTTTGTCTATTTGTCTGACAGCGCTTCACGGGAAAACTACTAGACGTATTTTAATAAGACTTGGTACATAGTACATTGTTATAGCTCATGCCATAGATCAACACGTTGGATCATTTTTGTATCACAGTACGGCCTCACGACTAAACATTTATACCAGTTTTGACCAGCCATTTGTTATACATACTAGTTCACAGTTCACGGAGATAATTATGGAATTCGGATTGCGATACATTATATTAGAAGATTGGCCAGTGCATATGTTAATTATAAAATGTGTTTTATTGCAACATAAATAATTTATAAAATTGTATGTATGATGTAGAAGAAGAGATAGAAAACTGATAAAATGTTTTGGTTGTATTAAAAGAAAATTGTGGGCTCAGGAATGTTTTGTAAAGAAAACAAAGCTTCATTGGTTATAGTCCTTATTATTTACCAGAAATGCGAGTAAAATAATTGCAAAGTATTTGTTTGTTTATGCCAATTTTTAAAAAGATCCACGAACCGCATTTCGCGTTACGGATTGACAGAGAAGCCAGAAATAATTATGGCCGAATTTTTCGCTCACTGACCGAATCTTATCTCCGACCGTAGCACATAGCCACAAGTACTTTCTTTACGGTTTTGTCACGTGCTATTTTATCTAAAATATTATTTATGGAACTGGGAAATGGGGCTATACAGATTGTTAGTTTTGTTATCTGTGACGATGCCACTTGAGAATAAAGCAATTTTGTATATCAAGTGTAACAATAATGGTGTAAAATATTTTGATAGGTCCATGGGTAGGCTATAAATGGTTGTAAAGTGGCGTTATTTTTAGAGTAATAGAAACAAAAAAATTTTGACAACCTTTGAGTAGGTATTTGACATAAGGTACCGACAGCCAATATCTGTACTGTATTTTTTTTACTAATTCTTGATGGGGAAAATGTCAGCGATCTAGAGTAAACTAGTTTTATACACTTATGGGCAATTGGCAATGATTTTGGCAGAGGGGTACGCCTTTCGATGCCACGTTTAGGCTTATAGGTCTGAGTTGACAACACCTGACGTTCGAAACATAAAAAAATATATTAAAAAAACACCATAGTGTTGTAACCATAAATTCATTTGTTTTTTTTCAGGGTTTCGTACCCGGCATGTTCGGCGTCTCGCACGGAGCGCTGCAGTTCATGACGTACGAGGAGATGAAGAATAGCTACAATCAGTACAGGAATCTGCCGATCGATATCAAATTGGTGAGTCTAACAGCTGTACCGTCCACGCAAAAAAATCCTGAACTCGTTTTTTTTTGTTGTACATAGGGGTGTATATATTTTTTCTAAATAACCGTCACGGTAAAGCCAACGTTAGAAATTGTATAAATGTGATTACAAATTAGCCGTGAGGCAACACACGAGCTAAAATATTTAAACTAATGTAACATAAGAGGCGATTTAAAAGAAAAAAGTTCTGAAAAAAAAACAACCAAATTGAGAACCGACGGTTAAGACGGTTAAAAAAGACAAGCCCTTTAAGTTTCTTGCCGGATCTTGTGAGTTAAAGTCGCGTTCCGATTCGGTTGTAGTTAGGGAAATTTCTGAAACAAAAATATAATAGTGCTTAAAATAACTTTAAATATAATAGTATTTTAAATATGCGCAACTGATTATATTTAATGGATACCATAATAGAAACATATAACAGTAAATATCTCACAATAATGTCGTTCCGAGTCTCGATGGTCAATGTCAAGATTATTCTATATCAGCTCAGCCTTGCTGTGTTGTGACGTCACTTTATTGTATAGGTACTGTTGTTGTACAAGTTACATTCACATGTTAATATGGTGTGCATGGAGTTTCTGAAAATCTAATGAAGTTATATTATTTTAACATTTCAGAGACTTCGCTATTGTTTGCTATCTAACATGATTTGTATAACAGTTGTTATAGCTTTTGTTAGTTTGGTAAACTAATATATAAGTTATTGAGAAATGAGTTTGGGTGAAATTGTAATTTCATAGGAAATATTTCGTTCGATCTGACTGATAAACACGCCTTAGAATAACTAAAGACAAAATATCTAAGAATGGCGATGGCAGATCTTTTTGATTATTTGATTAATAATAAATTAAAAACCATTTATTTAAGATATAATCAATAATATCAGTCTTCAGCTTCATCTAAGTGGAGATTATATACATATTTCATCAGAGCATTAACATTTTTTTTTTTTATGAATGTTAAATCATTTTTTTATCTTCATTTATTTCAGACGTCTGTCGAGTATCTTTCGTTCGCGGCGATATCGAAACTGATCGCCGCTGGCGCCACCTACCCGTACCAGGTCGTAAGGGCCCGGCTCCAGGACCAACACCGCAGCTACAACGGCGCCTGGCACTGCATCACGGAGACATGGAGGTACGAACGTATCAGGGGTTTCTACAAGGGCCTAACGCCGTACCTACTGCACGTAACACCAAACATATGCCTGGTTATGCTAATCTGGGAAAAGTTTACGAACAACGATTGAATTTAGTAACAGCATTCATCTGATGGGAAATGTGTACGACTATTTTTTTTTATCTAACTCGAAATTTGTATCACAGGATTTTCACAAAGTTTCTATGTCTATGGATTGTTTAAGGTAAGCGATTTAGTCGATAAGCGGGATAATTTATTAGTGTATTTAATATTATAATGATGTTGGTTTTTTTTAAATGTATAATTGCATTTCTTTTGTATTGTATTTAATTATCTTCTGACGTAACTTTGACAGTTCGAAATGGTATTGTAACGATAACGATTAAAGTTTATTTTGCTTTATCTTTTTTTATTAATAGTTATGACAGGTCCTGGCAAAGATGCCGGTAAAAGGAGACGTTAGTGTTGGCACTACTTCAAAGCGTATATCGTGAGTTGAATAGTTCGCTTTGTGTTTTAAAATAATTTACTTCAGTGATTGTTGTTTTTTTTCTGAGCGCTTGAAATTATCATGTATGGACATTGTTAGTAAAAAATATGACTGTATATATTTTCACAGCTAGTAATACCGAATTTAAAAAAAACAATGAAAAAGAGAAAAAAAAGAAGTCTGTATAGCTAGCCGTGTCAATAATGCTGTTAGGGTAATATTGTCAAATCTGTCTCACGACATATGTTGGGTTTTTTATTTGTCCTAATACTTATTTATTTTATATAAATTAAAGCAATATATTGTAAATATTAGTCGTACTCTTTCCCATCAGATATTGACTGACGTTAATTTAACGAAGCTGTCAACACTTTGCACACTAAAGTGTTGCCAGGAGTAGCACAATTTAGTTTTTAATTTGTCTTTTTTTTGTGATAATAGGGTATACACGTAGACCGGCCGCGGTTTCCCATATATTTAGATGTTTTTAAAATAAAAAAAGACACGAATTTTCTTTTTTGAATAACGTTACATGTGTGGTGAGACGACGTTAGGTTCTTCAAATAAGATAGGTTCGTTTCAGCTTGCTCTTATAAAAAAAAAATGTTCTCTGATCGTAAATGTCCGTTTTTGAGAAAAAAAAAACTTAATTATGTACTTATCAATTATTATTGCAAGAATGAAGCTAAACTATCTTAGAAACTTATCATAAGTTAATGATCGCCTTTAATGTAGGTAAAAAAAAATCACCTTAAAAATAAAATAAAAAAAAATATTGCTCATGCCCCTTCTTTTATTCATTGCAAAGTGTAGTACAATCATATATACCATACATCAGTAGAACGTTTAATCCATAGGTAGGTACATTTTAATAGCTAATTACTGATTATAATACACTCGATTTAAAAACTCTTATCCAATATTACGTAAAAGTTATATTTACATTGGATAATTATAGGTAATACGATAGTTAAAAAAATCGTTTTGATAACGAATAACGATTTTGGTAATCGATTACAAGAAGATACCAAATGAAAATGTGATGAAAAGTGTGAAAATCTGAATTGTTTATAAGGTTACGTTCCCACCGCTAGAGATACGCTTGGCGACAGAAAGCTATAAATATTGTTAGAACATACTTGAACATTGTTATGATTAAAATATAAAGTTACATTTGAAAAGGCTTGGTATCTATATCGTTGTATATTTTAGTTAGCTCATGACATTAATAAGCTTATATTTCTATACTTTTGTTCACATTGTGTATTAATGCTTAGTTATTTCAATGCAGAAGCTATATAAAATATTAATGTAAGCAAATACAATATTTTCCTATGTTAGCTAGTTTAATTCCAGTTGTAAGAATAGGTTTCCGTTGCTATAATTGAAAAAATAGTTAAATACCTACTAAAATGTAATTGAATCGATTTTGTTCATTAATAAGAACGTTTAGGTCTTAATGTTTAATGTAAAGTGAAAAATAAAAAGATATGTCACCAAAATAGTAATGTACTTAAATAAATTATTCTGTAAGTAGATAGTGAAATATTTCTGAGTATAAAGTAGATAAATGACTTAAAATAATAATTCTTAATTTAATTGAAATTCTGACTAACATTTAATTAAATATAAGTATATTATTCTGGTTGAACTGATCGCTTGAAATTATTTTATAGCGTAGCTCTGGCGGTGCGACTGCGGTTTAAAGTTAATATTATTTTGTCTTCTGTGGCTGGCCACGACAACAATGTGTAGACACTCTATAATAATTAATTATTATCTATATTTTTATATAATCCCTAAAGGTTCCACTGTTTCAAATCGCCTATTCAATTTGTGTAATCAATAAAATGATAGCAAATTGATATTGCGTTTGTTATTTCAATTCACTAATAAGTTGTAATCAATTATATTAATATAATCGCTTTAACTCTTATTGTAACGGTATACCAGACGCTATTATTATAATAAAAAATAGGTAATACAATCGCTAGTGTAAATGGCAAAAATAAAACCGTGTCGCGAAAAAAACCAATTCAAATTTAAATAAACATTAAATTAATCTACCTACTACTCACATTTTATTTTATTATACTTACCATTAAACTATCTATAAATGCTAAAATCCGTTGAATTCCGTGTATTTAGTGTTCAGTTCATTTAGTTTATATAAAGGTAAGTATATGAATGTCAAATTGTATCACCAAAAGCTGCTAATGTGTTATTTCGCATTCGCAGGCACGAGGGCTGGCGCGGCTTCTACAAGGGCCTGAAGCCGAACCTGATCAGAGTGGTCCCGGCGACGATGATCACGTTCCTAACGTACGAGAACCTCGCTCATTACATGTTGAATAAGTCGAGGGAAATAAAGTTAGCTTCTTAATCAACAGTCTTTGAATAACGGGTCGTATGTGTGTTTCAACGATCAATATATTAAACCCCATTTTTATTCAAGATGATTCAGAAAAGGTATCTGTACGAACCTTTGTACCTACGCTTTTTAACGCATTTGTTATTACTACGTGAAGTGTCAGAATTTCGATAATATGTATTTGTTTTAGTAATTTCTCACAAATAAGCATAAGTCATTTCGGTTGGGAACAAAATTTATTGAAATAAAACTAATTTACGGATTTTATCGCGTTTATTTTTTGTTTTTACGTGCCCGACGTTTCAGCTGCTTTGCAGCTACCATGGTCGCGAGAGGACTGAGGTGTTAGGCATCCTAGTGTCATAGTTAGTACTGGGGTTCCCTCATATTTAGTTGTTATTTGCGGTCTGATCTACGCAGAAAGTGCTCACGGTGTCTTGAGGTCTTGCAATGGTGCGTTTGGTTTTGGATTTATTTATATTAATTTCTGGATCCCAAGTCGGTGGTAGCACCCAGCCATCTTCCCTAATGAAATTAGGATGTTTTTTAATTTCAATTAAAAACGTATAAAATGACGTAAAATTAGTTTTATTTCAATGTGTAGTATTCGCGTATATATTAGAAATCAATAAAGAAAGTTTGTTTTAAAATTGATATTGATATTTGCTGAAAAAGCGCAGGTTCAAAAGTTAGTATACCATTTCTGAATCATTCGGTAGCAAGTTGTCGTCGTCGATGTAGTTCGGTGTAGCGAACGAAGCTCTTTGCATATATATAGAGCAGCCTCTTCTTATACGACATGAGACTAACCTTTTCTTTTATCTGTCTTATCTTTTAATTAATAGGTAAAACTACAAATTATGAAAGATAAACACGCGACCTAGCTGAAAATGCTTTCAATGCAAGACGTAAATTCGTAAGTTAATAGCTAGCTACCCTTACTGCGTTTGATCGTTTGTTTTGAGTCTATAAAAAAAAACTTAAGGCCATAGACATACTATCTAATATTACGAAAGAATATATTGATGTGAGTATACCTGCATTTTATTTCAAATATTTTAATATACTACACGTACGTTCAAAATAAGTATAGGAATCAGCATTGGATGTTTTAGAAATATTTTGTCTCGCATCTCTTACTAGTTTCATAGGGAAACTGAAGGATAGCAAGACAAAATGTCATTATGCCAGTCCCATGCTTATTTTGATGGCACAGTATTTTTTTTATATTTCAGTTTCTTCGATTATAAATTGGTTGTTATAGGGTTACATTACTATTTTGTAAACTAGAATAAGGTCACAAAATTGAATTTAAGTAGATTATTGGCATTTATAATATAGTAATAATTGTTGTCATAGAATAATACATTTTCGGGTGAATATCAAAGAAATATTCTGCTTAGTATGTAATTAGTTACAAATCATTGACTTATTCCATTTCAATCAATCTAAAACTTGTGTCTATGATTATCTATGAATCTATGATTACGTGTCTTACAAATTATTGGCGCAACCATTCGAAATAAAAAATATAATTGGTTCTTTTAAATAGATACCTAGTGAGGTATATGCATAGCTTTCTCGTCTTCTTTTTTTTAGGTTGGCAATCTTCTACAAAATAGTGCCATTTTGCCAGCATCAAGTAAAATGTTTCAAGTTAATGTGTGTGTGTGTGTGTGTGTGTGTGTGTGTGTGTGTGTGTGTGTGTGTGTGAAGTCCACCTAATGATATTGATGATGTCAATGACGATAATGATGATGAATCAGCTACGCCTATCAGTAAAGCTGTGGATACTTTCCTAAATATTTAACGGACATCTTGGGAGAACTTGAAAAGTCATATACTATTTCAATTTCCTTCACTCGTGCACGTTTATGAACACGATGGTTAATATCACACTAATATTACACATTATATTTAAGAAAAAACACAGTTTTTGGAGAGTCAAAACAATACTGGCAACTTGCTCCAAAAAGGTCCTATCCATAGCATATAATTATGATCGATTTTTATGGTTGTTTTTTATAGTCTTATGTGTGGTACCTAGTTTCGCGTGCGTTAATATGTATCGTGATTATGTTTTATTCATTTGTGTGATGTTAAATGATTGACTAATTTAATAAATAAATTGATTGCTTTTGCGAAGTAGTGGGTGTATGTAGTTAAATTAAAACACGGACCTAGATTAGTAGATAAACTGCTATTCACAATGCGTGTCCGAATCAGTAAGGGTTCAATGGGTTCTATAATTACTAAATTTAAAAAAAAAGTGAGTGCATCGACACCTGGTTGTTTTTTTTTAAATTTAGTACGTACAGGCATGCTCTCTGATTTACCGTGTATTATCATCCCAATAAATCACAATGCGCAAGTTTTAAATTAGGTATAGGTACTTAGTCACACATTACTTAGTTGTTAATGTAGTTCCAGTTGGGTTGTTATTTCTTTATATCATAATAAATAGTTAATTCAATGGTTGCATGTATTTTATTTGTAACCGCCGACACGTAAAGAGGCGTGTTATAAGTTTGCAGCATTTACACTAAACGGATGGACCGATTTCATTGAGTCTGTCATAGCAACTACTAATGCTATCGACTTGAAACTTATTTCTTTACTTTATAGTAGGTAGGTATAAACTTGTCCTCTATCTTCAAACAACAACGAGTTAGCTACATACTTCACAACCTACTTGCAATTTAAGTACCTAAGTTATCTTATTTGACAACGAACAATATAGGTACTCATTGTCGCGAAAAAGTTGAATAATGAGAATGATGTTGCCTGAATTATCGTATGGTTTCTTATTGATTTCTTATATTTACGGGAATACTACACATTGAAATAATACAAATTTTAAGGATTTTACGTTTTTACGTTTCGGCTGCTTTACAGCAACGTAAAAAAATCCTTAAAATTAGTTTTATTTCAACGTATAGTTTCTTGTTTAAAATTGAAGTATGCAGACATTTTTATCGAAGTCTCAGTTAATGTGGGTCTTTAAGTAATGTCTTGAGTGGCGTTTAATTAATTCAGTGATAAGACCTATCTTTGCATTTAATTGAGTTGTAGGTTAAGCAAGGAAACACAATTTAGTAAGGTACTTAGGTATCTTGAATTTTTTTAAGTCTATTTCACCTGATTACTAGTCACAATATTCTAGTATTTCTAGTTGCTTTAGATATACAAACACAATTAAAAAGGTAGCCAAAGTTATTTTACAAAAAATATCGTATCACGATTGACGCATGCCCTAAACAAGTGATTACAAAATATAAACATATCAACAACGATAACTGCGCGCGCATCATGTGTACCGCGGTCACTCGCATCACGGCAGTAACCTCTTCGCGGGAAAGCGGGAAATGTCAACGTCAGAGAGATCTTGCCGCCATTACCTCGTCAGCAGAAAAAAAACATTCAGTTTGCTGCCATAAACGTCGAGCTTCGAATATTCAAATTATGGTACGTACCTATTTTATTTATATTTTTTTTAATAGTACCAAATTGTGATCATAGATGGCGTTTGTGTTCTTAATACGGCTTCTAGTGCAATTTGGCTCTAAAAGGATGCATCAAATGACTTGTTTTGTGGGATGCATGTATTGCTCATTGATGTCGTCGGCCATACAATAATTACGTCTACCGTACGTCTTTAGTAAATAGATAAGTGTTGTCCGTGCTACCTGTTATCTTTTTCTTTATCACGAGGTAGGTGCACCTATCTTGTTGGATTAACTATGTAAGTACCTATTTACCAGACTACTGGGCCAATCGAAGACGGTAATGTTTTATGAGTACTATCAGGTACTTACTCCTGTCCACTTAAGAAAATGTTCGTTTAACGCAGCCTTTCCCAAAGTGGGCGATAACGCCCCCTTGTGGGCGCTGCAGGCCTAAAGCGGGGCGGTAAGAGACCCAGGAAAAAAATGGGGGCGTTGTGTAGAGGCTTACAATAATTAATTTATTTTGAAGTTATAGTGGTTTTTAAGTAGGTGAAAAATAGGGGCGCTAAAATATAATTCATTCTCAAAGTGGGCAGTAGACAAAATAAGTTTGGGAACCCCCGGTTTAACGGTAGGTATATTGCCATAACAAGCCGTAGTGCTAGCCCTAAGTAGGTAGATATTGCCTTGTCTGTTATTAGCAGCCGGCAGCCAGCCAGATCGTTCCGAACGTATCAACGTTTCAAAATAAGATAGAAATCACATCGCTCTAAGTAAACAAAGAAGTAGGTTTTAGATCTAAGCAAGTAATTACCTAAAACAATAAAAAAACATCACAACCTACGAACTAATTTTGTACAATAGATAGATAAGTAAGTAGCTACTTAAACTTCAGTTTGTTGCGGAGTATCATTGTTATCAGTGTGTAATAATCAGAACGACGTTTCCACGGTTCATTAGAAACATGATTGTAGCAATGAGTAACTAAATTAACACTAATTAATCGCTACAACGTATTTATTAACTGTTGACTGATTAGCTGATACTAACGTACCTCCATCGATGGCATTTGAAAAAAAAGTTTTAAGAGAAAATCTGTTTATGACTACACTAGTTTTTTGTTGGCGGCTATTCTCTCGCTACGTTCGATTTTCGAACTTGACCCCCATGGTCATAGAGTGATTACATGTTCCTAATTTTTTTTTTAAATTTCCAACTAAAAGCTAGCCGCTAAAGAAAACTGCGTTGAGATTGATCCAGTAGGTTATTCGTGATTCTTAAACAAACAAAGGCACGTATTAATACTAAAAATACCTTTTTGGACTTATACAAATAGCCCATTAATTGCACCAATTTTTTTTTAATATCTTCAACGTACCGATGCAGATAGGTTACAGTTGTATGAGCATAGATAAAAACTATTTCGATTCTTATAGGCAACGTGATGTTATAAATAACATACCCGTAATAGTCCGATTTGTTGGTAGGAATACCAACAAATCTAAAATGTTTAAGGTAGGAGTGGAGTCACGTTTATTGGATTAGAACTCGCGACTTGTCCCAGGACCCTCTTTCGACCATTCCAATATAAAATTTAGATTTTTAATTGAGTTTTAGACCGTAACCGTAAAAATTGTCACCTACTAGTTTTGATGTTAAATTAAAAATAGGTACTTATATCAATTACTATAAATGTAAGATTGTGAGATAAATACTTGGATACTTAACCCGGCTAGCACTCATTAGGAACATTTTTTATTTTATTTTTTACTTTTAAAGCCGATGCCGAGTCCGACGTTTTTGTTCATCATCATAAGTTCATGTACCTTCCTACGTAAGAGAACGTTAATCAATTAATTATCGTTTGACAATATTGTTATTGTTAACTGCACGATGACCTGCGCCGCAGTAAACAGTCTTTTACTGAAAATTAATATTGCAAATAGACGTATAAATTCACTCCAAGATGATAGGTATTTACCGGTTTTATCTTTACGAGAACCCAGACAATGTACCTACACGTTATTTCACTCCGTTCACGAGATAAAGTTACTTGTGTGTGCTCGAATTAAAATAATTATAAAACTACGTTTCGCGCCACTTTTTGGCAGCTATTTTCTCTCGCAAAAGAATCCATATTATCAGTCAGGTACAGTGAATAGTGTAGAAATCCAGTGTTTTTTTTTATTCTCAATTAATCCAGTAGTGTGATGTGTTAAATTCATAATTATTTTGATGTAAGCAAGTACCTACGCACGGATGATGATAAAACATTTAAATAAGCACACGGTACATGAACGTTTGTTGAAGCAAGAGGAATTACTTGAATCTAAAACCAAACCCAAGTATACTAGCAGTATGTCCGCCACCAGGAACGGGAGATGGCTGTCGCAGGTGCGTTTTTTACTATCCTCCCTCGAGAGAGCTTTTTATTTGTTTTCTGGCATGTTTAATAACTTCCTAACAACACTATAATTACCATCCTAAGAATACTTAGATCTTTCATTCATCCATCAGCCGAAAAGCGTCCACTACTGGACATAAGCCTTCCCCAATGACTACAGCTAATCACTGTCGTCCGCCATTCGCATCCACCGGCTTCCTGCGACGCATATGACGTCATCCTTGTGGACATGTGGACATAGCACTCGGGCCATATTACATTATAACATATCTATCACATAGATCTAGGATGACATATGTGAACATAAACTAAATATTCCTTTGCCAAAACAATGATTAAAGCTAAAATGTCTATATTGTGTTATTTTATCATTCCTAATAAAATGTCAAGGATATACTTAATGCAAATTATCTATACAAATAAATAAAATTGGAGTGTCTGTTTGTAATATTAAAATAACCTCTTTTTACCAAGTGCATTTGGATGTATACACGTTACATATACCAAAATAACATGTTTTAAAATTTTTGTCTGTCTGTCTGTTTGTTCCGGCTAATCTCTGAAATGGCTGGACTGATTTTGACGGGACTTTCACTGGCAGATAGCTGATGTAACAAGGAGTAACTTAGGCTACTTTTATTTTAGAAACCCCCCCCCCCCCCCCAACCCCCGCCAACGACTTAATATCACAAAGGCTGGCCGGTCGCGCGAGCGGGCTATTGCTAACGGTTGTGTCTTTGTTAAATACCACGCGGACGAAGTCGCGGGTAACAGCTAGTAATTCAATAATATGACGAATACCACATAGTTTACGACCAGTCTGAAGACATGTAGGTACCTAAATGATAAGAAAACGATTTTTAATATCTAAATCTGGGGCCAGCACTTAGGAATCAACTTATCACTCGAAAAATACATATGCAAAAGCTCTATCGATACCTGCTGATAAAACACGTTATACTCCGATTATGGATAGGTGGAACACGGATTAGTATTACTTCATATGCGGTACGGGTGCTACAAGTCTTTTTTTTTAACTTAATCTCGTTCTGCACTCTGTATCCGTATACAGATAGCGATAGTTAAGGGGACAATTCAAGTTATTACGATGGCAATAACGGCTTTATTGTTGTAAATAATTAGTTGTTTTGAAACTGTCGTGTGAGTACTATTTTTTTACATAAATACGTAGATAAGTAACTGATATTAGTGATGTGGTTATGAAATATTGACTGATATCAGAATAGATATATAGATACGTTAATTGCTTATGTTTTGAATGGATAATTAATTTTATTTTGAACTGTTTTGTGAATGATAATGCTGGCGGAAGATGCATTGGAAGCGGAATTAAGTGGAAAGTTGAGAGTAAGTTTTTTTTTCACTGTTTCTTTCGTATCAATCAGAACCTGTCACACGTTCTCCATATGCCGCGTTCTTGAAAATGTGTGGAATGTTGACTACTGACGCTATGTAATGTAACCAATACATTACGACGAATGCCGAACCGCGAGCATGGAACGAACAATGTTGGACGTTCTCCTGTGTACTTCGGCTAGCTCGTGCCATTTAGGGAGACCACTCTATCTCTTTCTCTCTCTCTCTCTCTTTTATACTTATATATCAATTTAAAAATTCAACCACTCTCTTCAACTTTTGAGTAGGTATGTATTAGAGGAGTTGCAAAAAGCTAGTCTTCATACTGAATTGTTTCTGCAAATTTTGAGGGAGAGTCGGTAAAAACGTACAGCACACAACTACGTACACGTGCACACTCAAAATAAAATCATATCTATACACACACACACACACATACAGTAAGGAAACCTTACACACATACTAGTTTTAAATAACGCTTAAGGCTAATGCCGCTTATAAAGGCTTACGCATAGGAAAACCAAGTCGAGGTTTTTCAACCAAGTAATTTGGTCCAACTTAGACTTAGTTGACCTTGTGTATTTCAATACTGGGATTATTATCGGATTGGCTGTTTTACTGCGACGGTAGGCATTGAGTACATCTGAACTAAGCAACAGGAATCAAGCAACTTAGCTACGAAAAACAGGCATGCACGTGGCATGCCAAAAATATAAGCCACCGTGCTGCTTATTCTGTATATATTAGTTTTAAAATCTTTGCCTCTAAAAAGGTGATTTTTTGGGTCTGCTTGGGTTCCTGGATGGATACAGAGCAGCTTATCATTTTAAATTCACGGTTGCTGAGACTAGGTACTAAATCGGCCATTTATCTAGTACCTGCGTTAGTAGAATGGCTAAATGGCTAGGTTAAAGGACACAGCCCGTTTATTGACACTTCCTGTATCGTATCATCGTGTAGCTACGAGTTTCGACATCTTTATAGACTGACTAGCTGTTGCCCGCGACTTCGTCCGCGTGGTATTTAACAAAGACAACCGTTGACAACAGCCTGCTCGCCCATTCTGAGCCCGCGGGACGCATTTCAGGTTGTTGCTATCAAACTTAATCAGGCGCAACGCTGCAACATTGGCTTTAATTTTTTTTCGTGAAATCCTATTTTTTTTTCTAAAATAAAAGTAGCCTAAGTTACTCCTTGTTACATCAGCTATCTGCCAGTGAAAGTCCCGTCAAAATCGGTCCAGCCATTTCAGAGATTAGCCGGAACAAACAGACAGACAGACAGACAGACAGACGGACAGACAGACAGACAGACAAAAATTGTAAAAAATGTTTCGGTATAGGTAACGTGTATACATCTAAATGCACTTAGTAAAAAGCGGTTATTTTAATATTACAAACAGACACTCCAATTTTATTTATATGTATAGATATATCTTTGTTAGTGACGGATGACCGACCGTCGAGTAGATCTACTTAATCAAATTCTTAACTGTCTGACTGTCGCACGGCCTAAGCCGGTGGATCTAGAAGTTATTGGATATTTGAAGTTTGGTGGATATATTCTTTGGGTTCTCTAGAGGTGCATTAAGGATGGATTTTTGGAAATCAGTCTCCTGAGAGGACCATAGTTTGTACGAAGAAAATTATTTTTTATTAAGATTGGACACTTTTAGTCATAATAAGTTGTCAATGGCTACTACACGGAGCTGGAAAGACGGCTACCGCCTCTTTTTTCTTACAGCTCTCTGTTGGGTGGTTGCCCTGAACGTAGGTAGGTGTAGGAGACAATTATAATCTTATGTTTACGTTTTTATTGGCTAAACAAAACTAAAGTAGGCTGGCAAATCAAAGGTAACCATAGCGGGCTATACGCTCAAACTACGTGTCCAGGCATTCTTCAAATATTAATCTATGTATGTATTTAATTAGACTGTAACTTGGTCGGATGACGTGTCTGTGAAAACACGTTTTGGAAAAAATAAAATATTGGCAAATTATGTTATCGTAGCGGATGGGTATTTTTTTCGATACCTACATAAACCGAAGTCGAAGGCCAACTAAAAATAAATGAAAATTATTGGATGCAGTCTGGTATTTAAAAGTTGGCATGTTGATAGCTTATATAACTTATGCTAGCTTACATAGATTTCTGTCCTGGGAAATTGATGGTGGTCCACGCGATATCCAAAAAATGCACTTATCTCAAATCCAGTTTCATTAGAATTATAATAAATATACAGGTGCTTCAGAAAGGGTATATTAATATTTAATATCGCCAGACCAACCACACCACCTATAAGGTACCATAACTAAGCAACGCTTGTATTATGGGTACCGTACAATGGACTGAGGGCGAACTCAGTATATAATACTTATATAGATGTTAAACATCCATGACTCGGGTACAAACATTCGTGCTCGTCACACAAAGATTATTCCCTACCAGGATTCGAACCCGGGACCCTCGGCACAGAAAGCAGGAAAACTACCAACTGCGCTATTCAGGTCGTCAGAAAGGGTATATTAAGTCTGGCAACTTCTTTTGCGCATTTGTAAACAACATGTGAAGTCAAAACTGGATTCAATCAATCCATCAAATCATGTAAACTTTCTGAACCACCTGTAGAATTAATAAATACAAAATTATTTGAATGTAACCTACCATGCATAGCTTGTAAGACAGATTACATAGTTGTGCTATTAGTAGCATTTCTTAAAACAAAATTTTGAAAAAAAAAAACAGAATCTGATTTTTTTTTGTCATGTAAACCATCAAGTACAGCACTTATGAATCGTCAAAATAGTTACAAAATGCTAAGCTACAACTTGACCACCCGTTCGGAATGTCGTTCCTATGGAGAAGAACGGGCAAGAAACTCCATGATTGCTCTTTTTAATAGGATCTTGTACATTCTAAATATATCATTCATAAATCTTCTCGAAAATATAGAAGGGTTTCATGGGGTAGCCAAAAATCTCATCCACGCGTACATAATCGGCGGGCACTGCTAGTTCAACGTCCCTAGAACGCACGTACTTAAGTCGTAATAAAAAAATCGATCATCAAATCGTCCACGGCTAACTTCCCCCAATATACGGCGTTTAATCCCCAAACACTGACGATTCGGTGCTTCTCTGTACCCATTGACCCTGCACAATCCTGGTGAACCGTGCAGCTGACTGAGACAGTTGTACGGACTCCTGTTAACGAAAGAGAAACCTTATAAGGTAATTTTGATTACCCAAGTATCGTGTTAGAAATGAATATCGCTACGCAATAGTTATTTAACACAACAATTAACGAATGCGATCGCAACGGTCGCTTTTAATACGTTTCTCATTATTTAAACGGTCAAAAGCGGCGTTATGATGCCATGTCATTGTGAGTATGGGACCATACAAAGTTTGCAATGATTGCATTATGAGTGTCGCAGGGACTGGGAAATATCCGAGTAACACCGACACCGGGGCGCGATTACAAAATATTTATATTTAAGTATTATGATTATCAGTTTGATCTTTTATGTTAGGCACTGTGATTGGCTGGCATGCTGTTTCCTCTAGTAAACATTAATAAGATCGTAGATACTATGTATCTAGTTGCACGTTGCTTATTCTTATTACATACTAGCTGTTGCCCGCGACTTCGTCCGCGTGGTATTTAACAAAAACAACGTTGAAAACAGCCTGCTCGTCCATTCTGAGCCCGCGGGACGCATTGCAGGTTGCTATCAAACTTAATCAGGCGCTGCGCTGCAACATTGGGTTTAATTTTTTTTCGTGAGATCCTATTTTTTTTTTCTAAAATAAAAGTAGCCTAAGTTACTCCTTGTTACATCAGCTATCTGCCAGTGAAAGTCCCATCAAAATCGGTCCAGCCATTTCAGAGATTAGCCGGAACAAACAGACAGACAGACAGACGGACAGACAGACAGACAGACAGACAGACAGACAGACGGACAGACAGACAGACAGACAAAAATTTTAAAAAATGTTGTTTCGGTATAGGTAACGTGTATACATCCAAATGCACTTAGTAAGAAGCGGTTATTTTAATATTACAAACAGACACTCCAATTTTATTTATATGTATAGAGTATATAGATAAATAATTGAGTTAAAAATTTCCATTTCTTCTATAATACTTCCGTATAAATAATATTATGATTGGACGGTACTGCATTATACATATCATTAGCTGCCAAAGTCGACAACATGTATTTGATCAGTAATTAGGACTTCAAGTTTTTAATCATTCATATATTAATTAATATCATAAATTACAATAATTACTTACTTATACGTATATTAACTCACATTTATAAAACGGAAATTGAAATAGGTACCTAGTTCTGTAAACTTCAGGATACACCGTCATGATGTAACAGCATATAACGTTATAATTAAGTTAATCTATATAGGTACCTAGTATAGAACTTAACATCTATAGTTATAGAATGAGATTTGCGTAGTTCGAAGGGAACAAGGTCGCTTGCCCGGTGCGTGCTCTGCTGGGAGTCGGGCCGCGGCAGTCGGAGGGCCGCGCTCGCGCCACCACCATGCAGGACGAGGAGCCCCCGCTGCCCCCGCCCACCCCCTCGCCGGCACGCACCGGGCCCTCGCGTCTCCGCCGCACTCTAAACACGCTGCGAACGCCGTTCCGCCCCGGTTCGCCCTTCCACATCGGCTCGATCAAGCGGTCCGGGTCCACTAAGTCCACCGCCTCAGACGGCGAGATCGCGCGCGACGAACGCACGATGCGCAAACGTAACAAGAAACGCACCGACGCGGCCAACGAGGCCTCCCGGAGCACGGACAGCTCGCCCGGCGTCGACAAAAAGAAAAAAGATGGTGGTGGGTTCATTCGACGCATGGGCAGTATCGGGAAGAAACGCGCTGGCGAGGCTACCCCGTCGACTTCGCAGCCCGGAACCGCAGAATCTACCCTCGAGATTCCTCCGTCTACACCCCCGCAACTCGTGCCCGAGCCGACCCCCGAGCCGGCAAGTCCAAGTCCAAATGCAGTGGACCCCGAGCCCGAACCCGAACCAGCGCATCCTAGTCCAATAGCGGTGGAGCATCCGGTCGCAACCCGGCCCTTCACAAAGGCCGCGTGGAAACGCAATAGCGAGCCAGAAATCGAGAAACCCATAGAAGAGCCGAGCCCAGAAAATGCGATGCGACGGCGCATCGCGTTCGTGGCGCAAGCGTCAGCATGCCTCTCGGAGGACCACGACGACGACGCCGGAGAGAGGGGAGGCGGCGAGGTGGGGTCGCTGGAAGAGGCTGTGGCGTTGGCGCGCATCCGGCTCGGCGCGCCCGGGCCGCCCTCGGCCTCACAATCGCGCGACGACGACACGGAAGAGGAGGGGTACACGGACGCGATGCCAGCCTACGGAGACCTCATCGAGCCTGTTGGCGCCGGCGCACCGGTGAGTGTCTCGAGCGGAGCTGGTCCGCGGCGCGTGCGCGGCGGCCGCGCGCCTCAGTGGCCGCAGGGTCTTTGTGCGATGCGCGCGCGCCATGACCTTCGAGGAATCAGTTGACGACTGCTATCTAACAGTGTGCGAGTGCTGCGGCTTCAGCGCGGAGACGGCTGTGTTGTTCCCAGTACGTTACATTTCACGATAGTTTTCAGCGGACGTCGCGCGGCGCGATGCCCTTCGTGAGTACGAATCGCTTGCTCGCGTGCGCTTAGCTTTGTGAAAATACTCCATTCACATGTTTGTTCAAGTGCACGCATTTTCTTTGTGTTGCAATGTAGTCGTAGAGTCGCATCGCATCGAGTATCGTTTGTACGGAGTTTCAGTTTATAGCAGCATTTCTATTATATACGTAGATCTTAAATTGTTCGGGATTTTCGTTCGATTTTGGTGATTACACAACTTTTCGACACCCGTCGAACTACCAGTAACCTTATTAAGCCGAAAAACCTGTTATTTTTTCTATGACGTCAATTAAACTGGTGGATATTAAAAATTTACTACCATATCGGTAAGTCGATTTATGCATGGAATGTTGTTCGTTTATGAGGAATTAACATAAAAAAATATAGGTATATGCGTGCCGTTTGCAAATTGTAACGAACGAATTTCTATTTTCAATAGTTTACACAAGAAATAAGCACCTAGTTAGCGGTTATGATTTCCGGAATTTCATCAAACAACGAAATTAACCTTTTAAAATGTTACATTTAAATGTCAAATGCATCCTAGTTCTGCTGCATACATTAACTTTATTGGTTAGTAGATAGAATAACATTTTCGATAAGATTGTGATTTGATAAGATAAGTTAAGAGTATAATAAACGGCTACAAGACACAATATATTAACGTCTGACGTACCGATCTCTGGAATGTCGATTTTATTTCACTTTCATGTAAATGATGTTCCTCTTAAATCATTTTGTATTTATAATATGTATTTTATGAATTTGATATCGCTTTTATTGATCCTAGACATTGACACTGGCAAGATACCCACTAAGTTGTGGGTGAGGCCATATTTCATATTTTTCCATTGTATTTCATTTCCAAAGAAAGAAGAAGTTTTGGTTTGGTTTTAGTAGATCGGTACTAGTCTTTAAATATTTTTGCAAATAATTTGATTATTTTTTTCGGGAATGTGGCCTTCATAGATGGATCCATTAAAATATTTTACACTATTAATGTTAAACTTTATAATAATCAAATTATTTGAAATTATAAAAATAAAACTACATACTAAGTTCACGATGAAACTACTGTCTCGCTTTCTCATAGAAAAATCAAATATCCAAGTAACTGTTATAAACACGTATAATTCAAATTTATCTTCTAGCAAAAAATAGTTTACATAAACGTAAAATATGTTACATAAACTTACTAATTAGCCTACCATACTTTATTATCACAACGTAATTCTAGGAGTGTTCAGTTACATTCAAAACATTTATTGAACAAATATGTAAATCAGTATTCCTATAGAAGTTGATATCCTAACGCCAAAACTAATGGTAGGTAGTTTTCATGTGTAGGCGGAAACGAGATAGAGACGCAGAGAGGGGGAGATAGGTATATGTACGTTAGTTTAAAGTATAACAATAATAGTGTAAAATATTTTAATAGATGAATCAGTAAGTTACACGGATCGCGTTGATGTATAACATAATTGTATAAATGATGCTTGTTTTTTTTTAAACATGGCCTCATTTTTAAGTGTCTAATAATTTGATTTATTTCCTTGGCAATGTTATGTTTATAACCTACTTGGTTGGCCGTGTTAAAACATTTTACACTATTATTGTTACACCTTGTATCTAAAGATACCTACGTAGAAATCAATATACCTACATAGGTTACGTCATATGAATGAAACCTTGAAACGGGCATATTAGTTACCAAGTCACATTTTAGACCACTTAACTAATGTTGTAGTTTAGTAGATAAGTAATTAAGTTTTCTTTTGTTAGATTTACTTGGGTACATATTGATTCGAACTTAGAAAGTTACTCTGCTGAGCGCTTATCATTATAGATGAAAGGTGCAAAAACATTACCTCCATTTTCCCCTTCACTGCATCTAAAGTTACCTAAATAGTGGTTAGTCAATTCAATTTTGAAATAAGTATAACAATATACAACGCCACTAGTTGCTTGCTTAAAATAACGGATTTTTTAACTGCCTGCGACACCGACGACGTGTCAAAATACCTATTTATTTCCACTAATATTTTAAATGTGAAAGTTTGGATGGATGGATGTTTGTTACTCAATCACGCCAGCACGGCTGGACGGATCTAGATGAAATTTGGCACAGAGATAGATTATAGTCGGGAATAGCACATAGGCTACTTTTTATGCCGGTAAAATGTACACTTTTAATCGCGGGTAACACCGCGGGGCGCAGCTAGTAATCTATATATTTATATATAATATCTATTTATAATCCTCATGTTTATTTTACTTTTTAACATTGTATTTTAACTTTTAAATAATTTGCAATGATTTTTTGTCAAACCAGCATTGATATGGATGGACCCTCACGATACAGGCCAGGGTTAGTGTGGAGGTCACAACTACTATTAATAATTATTTTTGTATGAAATAAATATTTTACACTTTAATTTTTTCATAAATTACTAGCTGTCCTGGTGGACTTCTTATCGCCTCAGAATCAAATGTATGGGGAAATTAATCACTTTTTTTTCTGATATTCTGCATATGATTTAATAGTTTTTCTGCTATTCGACGCGGAGACAAATTAAAAAAAACAAAGGTCATAAAATCGGCTCCCCCGTTCTTGAATTATAAATGGTATAACTAACACGACGTTGTTTTATATTTAAAACTTATAGAAAAAAAATTACCCAAAAAAAATTCTGCAAAGAAACTGAAAAAAAAAAGAATTTCGAATCTGAAAATCTACCCTGTCTATCTAAATCAAATACATATGTAACGAATGTTGAATCGGTGCCAAATAAACAACCGACGAATAATAATAAAAGTACATCGACTTAGTATTACTTACGAGATGCACGAACCAATTTGTAGGTATAGTCTTTGGCGTGGACCGGCAATACTCGACTCAGTTGTTTGTTTGGCACCGAATCAACATTCATTACATATTTGACTTAGTTAAGATTAGTTTTTTTTTACTTTTCAGTTTTCTGAAGTCTGTTTTTGTTTGTTATACTAGCCCGATCGACTTGATATTTGGCTCACTCTATAATTTTGATGACATGGCAATAATTTGAAAACCTCAATTTGATGCTGCAATCAGAACAGTCTGCAGACTACCTGACTCCTCGAGAACTTACAGCAGATGTATCGTGTTTGGGCTTATTAAATCGGTCTGATAGAGTGTAACGTTGATGGAAGAGTATTAAAGATTAAAAACATAAAATTATACAAAAAAAACCCCCAACAAAAGAAAACTAAATTCAAAAGGTCAAAAATAATATATTTTTAATGGTTTGCATATGATTATCGATCGTCAATAGCGTTGTAAATTTAATAGGGTAACTTACTTAACGTCCCCGACACCACGATCAAAACTCATTTGCAAACTAATGAACATATATAATTTTTGAATTTTTAATTATTATAATATTTGTCGGGGTTTTTTTTTTAATTTTTAATACAGCTTTTTAGATAGGAAACCGGTTATATTTCTAGACCATTTTTCATTTTGAATGCTATTAGCATACTAATTCATGGAAATACGTCTCAATATTTGAAGTTTCCGTCTCGAGGTGAGATATAAATCCATATCTTTAATTCGACGGTTTGCTTTTATATACATGTATTTATTCATGCAAGCATTTATGCAGTGGTAATGACTGTATTGAATAATAAAATAGAATTATTATGTAACAACACCTGAAAACACAAGTGTAATTTACGACTTTATAGTCTTTTATAGTCCCCAGTAGGATATAACAAGAATTGCTATTATTTATTACGGAGTTTTTTTTAAAATCATAAGTAAAATTAATTATTTAAAATTTATTCAGTATATTTATCGAGCAAATATAAATAACAAAATGATGGTTAGTTTTTTCGAACAAAAATTAATAAAATAATAGTCATTTTGGTCTAACAACGTGAAAATAAACCTCTAATTTACGACTTGATTTATAGTCCCCAGTAGATAGTAATGAATATAACAAGAATTGATATTATTTATTACGCAGTTTATTTAAAATCATGAGTAACATTAATTATTTAAAATTAATTCCGCATCTTGGGCACGCTACCGCATGGGCCAAATTTTTTACACTTTTTGTAAATATAATATTAAGTAGCTTTTCTATACTCTTTTTAATTTATATTAGTTTGTAAATATTTAAGTTATTTTCTTTGTAATTATTGTATATAATAAATACATCACTTTAGTACCTATATTTAACGAACAAATTTAATTAATGCATTAATGGTCATATTTGTCTAATAAAGATGATCCAGACTCTAAATAGGCCCAAAAGACCTAACTTTGGTAAAAAGTGTTGGTTTTGATTTCGATATTGGTCCTTTTGAAAGTTAGCCGATATTAAAACAGTCAAGAGTGGCATTTACGATCCCATTGTCATTACATTGAGATTTAAGTTCTAAATAAAGGCACGGCTTGGTATGATAATGTAAGGAATGTCTCGACTCTCGCTCAAACGTTCCGAAAGCTCCATAAAGATCTATACTGCATTAAACATAATATCAATAACGTGTTTATAAATCCGATACTTAGTACAGTTTGCCATACCGGTCACATATTGTCAGTGTGGACGTCGCACGACCATTGGTGCGCTAACCGCGGTAAGATTAGCTCCAGTATCATGTTGCGGGCACGCATCGCCAGCGACCTCCGACCGACTGGCACTGGCATGCCACTCTAGAACGGGAGAATGGCGATTATGGCAATGTGGTTAAGGTTAAATAGAACGGATTTCACCGAACAGATTAGGCACAAAATTAGGCCGAAGATTTTCTTGGCTCCGTGGGGTGATGGCTCGTTTTCATTTTTCTACCATTTTTTTGGGTTCCTGACTGGTTTCTGAGGGCTTCTTTTTTTATCTAATGGCCTTTTTCTATTGAGTCAGGCTCAACACGATTCTACCAATGTCGACGTAGTGGCGAAGACACGATGGAGATTGCTTGATCGGTTTTACTTTTGTCTTATTAGTTCTTGTTGAGATTGGCCGGTTAGCGTAGTGGAAATTATCTAAAACAACACATGATAAAACATACACACGGGATAGACGACACAAGCAAATACAAAACAATACACAGTTAATGACAGTAAAATGTTATAATCTAATATTATATGTAGTTATATATTTCATTAAAAGGTTAATAAAGGTGCGGGCTTCTTGACTCTTTGGGTTAGGTGATGGCGTGATCAATATGTAAAAACGGGAACATTTTGGACATTTAATGGTATTTTTGTGATTTGCTCTGATCAGGTGATACCTATTAGAAACGTGTATGGTGTTTTTAACTATTTGTTTCTGAGGTATTTTGTGTAGAATAGTACTACCTACATTACAACCATTTTCGGCTCAACAATTGGTATTCATGATTAATTTTACGACGAAGAAATAATACATAGTCAGTGTCGCGAACAACTTAAGCATAATAAAAGCCAAGCCAATTTGTGTAGGAGGTACACGCGAGTTCGAGTGAACTTAAGGACGTAATTCGCGTGTAGTACCAACCCAAATCGGCTTGGTTTTTTGTGCTTGAATATGTTGTTTGCGACACTCCGTCTAAGTAAAAATCTAATGAAGATCATTTTTGTGAATGTACATCTAGTAGATAAAGCTGTAGGTACTTTTGTCGACATAAAAAATACCACTGTATAAATTTATTTACTTATTAATTATATTATAGGTGTTGTAATTTTTTTCTACGAAAGGACAAGTCCTACAATTTTTTAAGAAAATTTCCATGTAATGTAATGAACCGGTTGGACTACCTAGTTGCCTACATGTGGCTCTCCAAGTCGATGCATATATTATTATCCCCTCCTTCTAGTAAAATCTAAGAGTATATACTTACCAGGTCACAGCACAAAAAACAAAATGGGTGTAGCCCTGGTAAGTAGTAGTAACTTAGACTCGATTTAGACTTAGCGTCTTTTTGCCTCTGTGTTTCGTTGCATTTATTTCAATTAATAAATAAAATAAAAGTTAAACAAAATATCATTCGCTGTGTTCTTAATAATTTTTTTTCCAAAAATAAATTACTGCTAACAATTTTTTTTATGTTACATTTTAATTTCAAATATTGTATCAAAAAAAATCAAGGTGAATTAGCTAAATGTCCTCGATGGGTCAAGGAAAAAAAACCGGAAAAGCATAACAAATGTGTCATTTATCAAAACGACACCAATATTGAATCGGTTACTGGCCAAGGAGTGTAAATGACAACTTGCGTGTTATCATGTGGCCGATAAGCGATATCTTTCCACTCGACGCGACTTCATAAATAGCTGGTCATCGGACCGGCTCGATAGTTTTAACGTGTTGCCTGAACCATTTGTTTCTTTAATCCGAGAAAAATAAATAAAAAAGAATTGAATTTGACAATTCGAAATTTAAACTCAAGCAACGCGGCAAATCATTACTTAGTTTAAATTTAATGTTTTATTTCCTTTTTTTTTTTTAAATTCCAATATTTTATTATAGTTGATTGTTGGATATTTTTCGGTTTTATTTGAAAATTATTACGATGAGTGATAGTTAAAAGTGAACGTAGGTAGTGCGATGTGGTATATCGGAATCGAAAATAATCTGTTTCGTGCACGTGATTTACTATTTTGGACTTATTTTTGTGTTTCTTGACGACTTGAGTTACGGATTAGGAATTACGATTCGAAAGAACATGTCGCCGAAGCCGAAGCAGAAACCTAGTAGCGCCGTGAGTTACATCATATCATATATTTACACGTTGCAGATAATGATTATAAAGATAATCCTTGAAATACACCTAGGATGCATTTTTTAATTCTAGCAACTAAATATTTTTTTTAATACATACATTTAAAAAAAAACCAATTACTCAGCTCAAGCAATAGTTATATTTTTTTCCATTTATTAAAGTACTTTTTCATTCGTCATAAAAAAATGGCCGAAGCTATTACGACATTAACATAAAGGCATAATGTGCTGATAAACTATCTTCATAACTTATTGGATATAATTTTTACAGGCCGTTTGTCTATTAAGTTGTGAATATATAGGGTTGGATACAAACATTCGTGATCGCTATTTCTCCCTAAGTTCGTGCAGGGAAAAAATATATTCCACCTCCCTATTATAGACCAGGTTAGTTAGAATGTTATTAAGTGGGCGGTTGCAAACTAATAAATACAGTATATTAGTCGATTGCTCATCAATCAGGCTCAATTGATGTGTCTATGTTTCTCGTTTGTATTTATATGTACTTAGTTGGTATATACTTAAGTCTGTGTAATCAAACGAAACAACTCTGAGAACCGATTTGGTTAATATTCTATGAAATGTTACAGTTCCACCATTTTGCCTTGTCAAAATATATACTTGAATTTATTGATTTCCTATATATACGCGAATACTACATACACATTGAAATAAAACTAACCTTACGGATTTTATCGCGTTTATTATACTTTTTTACGTTCCCGACGTTTCGGCTGCTTTCAGTAACCATGTCCACGGGAGGACTGAAACGTCGGGAACGTAAAAAAAGTATAATAAACACTATAACATCCGTAAGATTCGTTTTATTTCCATACTTGATTTTGTTATTTGTCCATATCTATATAGTTTGAGGATGTTTTAATGTGGTGTAATTCACGGGGTACCACTAGTTAGGTATTTAAACCTATCTCGTTAAACACTTTCAAATTAATGTAAAATAGGCCTATTTTGCTCGTAAGGTCAAACCATTGACGTACGTCTTTTAATGGTGAATTAATTGAAATTTTGAGAATATTTTTTTTCCTGTCATGGTGATTTTTTATATTAATGGTATTCTTATGACGTCAGTCAGGTGCTTAACAACGTTTAATGGGAGTAACCAGAATTACATTAATTAATTACCTTACCTTTAAAAGCCCATTTAGCTGCAGAGGCCATTTTACAATCGACATTTTAAAATTTTGGCTATACACAACGATTACAAACACCCTATAAAGAGTGCAGGTTAAAAATGTTAGTATATACTTTCTGAATCATGTAGTATAAACATAGTCTCATATATTTTTCTATGAAATGACAATGAGCGCATGTTATCTAGTTCCGGATATTCCATGATCGGCACATTTAAATCAATTCCATTTATATAGGATGGATTCAAAAATCCTTAGTATTATACCATTTCGATATCAAGCTGTATAACGATGACATAATCCATTTAATATATTATAGCCTGTATTTAAACTACTATACAAATTAGTCACGTGTCTAGATTTTAACGTTTTATTGGATGTCGCCTATAAATAGACTAACATAGACTATACATAGACTACCTACCTAGCTCTTCGCAACCGCACCCTAAGTCTATCAACTAGTTCTAAGATCTTTACAAAGTCTTAACGAATCCCCTCTCCGTTCCAGTCCCACGCATCCCAGAGCGTCGAGCGCCGGGAGCACCTCTACAAGATCCTGGTGATAGGCGAGCTTGGCACCGGGAAGACGTCCATCATCAAGCGATATGTGCACCAGTTCTTCAGCCAGCATTACAGGGCGACCATCGGCGTGGACTTCGCATTGAAAGTGTTGAATTGGGACTCTAATACCATTATACGTTTGCAGCTATGGGATATTGCAGGTAAATTTTATACCACTTTATACAGAGTTTACATAAATGATTGTTCACGTGAGCAAATGCGTATAAAATTATGTATTAATATTTTAAAATAATACTCTACTGAGATATCTGGATTTCATGTGCGAATCTCGTTGTCAACCATAATTATCAATAGCTAAACGGTGAAGGAAAACATCGTAAGGAAACCTGCATGTCTGAGAGAACCCCTTTGAAATACGTGTGAAGTATGCCAACCCGCTCTGGGCCTAATTCCTCTCGCCTTGACGAGGACCCATGCCCAATAGTGGGACATTAAAAGGGCCAGTATTATTATTTTGGATACATACTTATCCTAATTAAATAAACCTTGCTTCAACACTTTGTTGGTTATCATTTTAATTATAGTAGTAATACACTTATGTGTCCATTACTTTTATCAAGTAATTGTGTCGAAGTTGCAAAAGGTCGAATCTCATTTATTTTTTTATTTATTTATTATAAAATGCTTGTTGTGCTTACAGCAATGCCAAGACGCACAACAAGCTAATAAGGTACAGTGGCTTATATTTAGGTACTTAAAAATCGTATGCAGTAACTTATAAACATGTGTAATTTCATGTTGAATATATCAACGTCTGGTTGGTTCGCAATCAATGCGTTGAGTAGATGTACGGCTTGGGCTGTCGGGGCATACTGCGCGGTGCGCGTGCGCACCGGCGGGGTCCCTTACTTTCTCTTCATGAATAATAAAAATATTCCGTTTCTAGAATATTCTGAGAAGTTCGATATGTTCACGTCGATCAAGCATCAATAATATGTCGTCAATCATGTTATTCTTTGCACGGATTAAATTCTAATTGCGGTTTTAATTCGTTAGTTAACAATCTTTGAGTTAGAATCGAGATATTCTGGTCCTGATTCATACCTATAACAATGTACTGCTCAAAAATGTAAAAGATCTTTAAAAAAAAAGAGCAGCCATGGTGTTTCTAGCTCGTTCTTCTCCATAGGAACGGCATTCCGAACGGTTGGTAAAGTAGTAGCTTAGCACTTTCATAAGGACTTGTACTTAATGGTTTACATGAATAAAAAATATTCTGATTCTAATCATGAATTGATTCTTCTTCTTTCTTTACGAAATGAAATGCGATGAAATAAAATGGATATGAATATGGCCTCACCCGCAACTTAGCGGGTATTTTGCCAGTGTCAAGTAATTAATAGCAATATTAAATTCAATAAATACACATTATAAATAAAATAATGAATGTGACATGATGAAATGAAAATGGCGTCTCCCATGAATTGATTAGATAGATTGACAAAATGCAGATGGCGGGAAATTCAAGAAGGTTTCACTTTTCCATTTGGACTTTTTCTATTGAGACTGGGCCCAATAATATTTTGCCAATGATATATAGCAATGATGAAAGACAAATATTCATATTCATTCTATTTCATTTCGTAAATAATCTACCACAGACATAGACAATACTTACTTAAGGGGTTTTCTTATTTAAAAAAAATATAACCTCATCATCCTAGATATTTTGCCCGTATCAATTATAGGCAGTGTTTTTATTTTTAAATTGTATTTATCCGGTGACGTATACTTTGTCACTGTCATTTGAAAACGTTATAAGTCGGAATCATGGAAGATAGCGCGTGCCAAGCCTTTGTGAATATCTTCACGCTGGTGATGCTCACTGTTGGGATGTTCTTTATGTTGCTGATCATCATTATGCCTTGTTGATTGTACGTCATCAACAACGTTAACGGTAAAATATAAGGTGTCTTTTCAATATCAGTGTCATCCAGCCCATTCATTGTAGTAACGGCTGAATTCGTTTTTACTCTGAGTGATAGGATCTTAGCCTCACCCAACTATTTCAAATAAGTAATAACTTTTTTGTTGAATAATAATAATAATACCAGCCCTTTTTTAATGTCTCACTGTTGGCCACGGGCCTCCCCTTAATGCGAGGGGGATTTTTTTGCTATTTTAGTTAGTATAACCAGCCAGCCGGATTTTTTTCAAATTTGGAGCGAGATCCTATGATGTCGCCTCCTTGACAGTTTATTATAACAGTTGTGCGTGCAAGCATGGAACTTGGAAGATCTTGTTTACACCTAAAGTGTCCTGGCCTGGTCTTGGCGCCTAGAGCATCCATTCCGTTCGCCGTATGGAAGGGCGGGCCCTGGGTATAACCTTATACAACAAACACTATTGACTTGATTATTTAGGGCGATAGGGACCTAGATGACCAAATGATTCTGCCTTTGAGTCTTTCCTTTATTTCGATGAGCATAGCTTTATTCATCATCCCTCATGACACAGGACAGTTGTGTATTTAAATATTTAAGTACATAACGTTCGCATGAGTTTCCCGTCGCCACTTACTGTCTTGTCTGCGCCTTTCGTTTGTTCGGTACGACCTGTCTGACCGAATGCGTTGTGAGTAAGAGAGATGGTTATTGACGAACCGAAACGAGCCCTTAGTTTATATTTATAAAAACATGTGTGCTAGCTGTATGAGTTTATCTCGCCGCCGACGGAGAAAAGCCGAAGAAACTAGCGGTCGTCATCTCCCATTTCTAAGTCCTCTATGGCTACTTTTTTCCACACAACATCCTTGATACAAATTGTCGTTGTTGATAGCTTTTCATACTAGCTTTTGGCCTTAGATGTACGTACGGTACGTCAATGAAAGCCTAAAGCGCGAAAGAATATGTAGCATTCTATCAGTGAAAAAAAAATCAGAATCTGATCAGTCGTTTCGGAGATTAACATCCAAACATACAAACTTTACCTCTTTGTAATATTAACATGCTGGATACACAGCTATATGATAAACGATCAAGGTTTAAACAACATGCGTAAAGTATTATGGGATTATAGTTTCCTAATCGTCTTGAATTAATTTATATCGATAACCCATATTTTAAAGCCGCACTAAAATATCGTTACGTAATCACGACTGTGACGAAGTGTGATTGAGTAACAATCTTGTTTTTTCCGTATTGGTCATAGGAATAGGTACTATGTCCACGTTCGGACAGCCACCATGTTATTCGCCACAGTTTTAAAATAGTCTAGAATCAGAAAATTCATGTAAACCATTAAGTACAGTACGTATGAATGCTTAGCTACAACTTTACCACACGTTCGGAATGCCGTTCCTATGGCGAAGAACGGACAAGAAACTCCAAGATTTCTCTTTAAAAAAAACGTTTACATTTTTGAGCAGCACTTTGTTAAAGGTATGCGAGAACAATGTAGCGCTTCTAGCAGAAGTTGTCAAACATCGATTACTCGAATGGTTTGAATACTTTAAACCCCAAATTATCCACCACATATTCTTCCTCGATGACTTTCACACAGCAAGAACCTCTGCCAAACGCATCCACCTGCTTCCTAGGATAATCGGTCCACCTTGTGGGTACAGCCGGCCTACACTCCATCCTCTGACTCGTGTTCGTTATTGTAGAACCGTTTTGCCACAACGGCTTTCAGATCTTAGAACTATGTGCTCCATCAATAAATTTTTTTGATATAATTGATAAATCAATAAATTTTTTTGAGCTATGTCGATCCAACACCTAGATCCCAGAACCCGGTTCCAGAATCAAATAGCTTTGGATTTCACGTAATGTTTTCGGCATTTCTATAATCGTGTTGTATTGTGTGTGAGCAGGTCAGGAGCGCTTCGGCAACATGACCCGGGTGTATTACAAGGAGGCGGTGGGCGCTTTCATCGTGTTCGACGTGTCCCGCGTGGCCACCTTCGACGCGGTGTCCAAGTGGAAGAACGACTTGGACGCCAAAGTGCAACTGCCCGATGGATCGCCTATACCTTGTATATTGCTGGCGAATAAGGTGAGGACCCTGGCGAGCGATACGTCGATCGCATAATACTACCTTCTACTACTGCATATGCCACATAGCGTATCTACATGTGTGCGCGTGAGTTGGTCTGGTCCCTACAAACTGTTGGTACTTAAGAAGTGTGGGATGTTAAAGTGAAGTAACATATATTGGCGGGGGGAGGAGAGTATCCATTTTGTACGGAATTCTGTCACGTATGTATTTTATGGAATGGCTCAAACTTTATGGTCACAAAGTAAGCAATGCTTATAATAGGTACGGTGCCCAGCGCAAATCACGAAGATATATTGTCCGAAATTTGGTACCTTCAGTAAATGACTATGCTCAAATTTCCATATGAACATTTTAAGATCACTTATAGATTTCTTTATGATTAAGGCTCAGAATCAACCGGATCATTCGCGGGATTTAGTAAACGACCAAAAGGTCGATACAAGGAATCCTTATAATATCACACTAACTTACTTATTGATTGATTATTAGACGGCAAGCGGTTGACTGAAAAATCAATACTTGGTTTCAATTAGACATATAATTCTTTAGTAAGTACCTATAATTATATCAGCTACTATCTTTAATTTCGCGTGCATAAAGAGATGAACTTCTGAAGTAAATGTTATGTTTTCTACGTGTCACTCACTATATTTCCTACAATATCTCGTCAAAGACATAGGCGGTAGTGTAGGACTGCCCCCCCATACAAGGGGGACCGCTGCTATCACAAGCGTTGCAGCAAGCCGGTGGATGCGAGTGGCGTAGGACCGTGATATGTGGAAGTCATTGGGAGGCTTTTGTATACCAATGCACGTCTTTCCGCTGATGGATAGTTTAGAATTTTTCAGTTTCATCATTTCAAGATTTTTGTTCAGCCAATATAAATTAAATGTCCCACTGTTGTGCACGGGCCTCCCCTTAATGTGTGGAGGATAAGGCCATAGTCCACGACGCTGTCCCAGTGCGGGCTGCCGATCTTCACACGTCATCCAAGGGGTTTCCTCATAATGTTTTCCGTCACATTTTAACAAGTGATAATCATGGTTAGCACAAAGACAACAACAAGATGATTAAATTTGGTTATACTGAAGACTCTTTTCGTCTCGTCCGCAGTGCGACCAGCAAAAGGAAGGGATAGTGAACTCGCAGACGAAGATGGAGGAGTTCTGTCGCGAGAAGGGCTTCGCCGGCTGGTTCGAGACCTCCGCCAAGGAGAACATCAACATCGAGGAGGCGGCCAGGTCATTAGTTAATAAGGTAAGCAGTACACTGACTATAGGAATTTTAATACTATAGGCACATTAATTAGCCATACCATCCAAAAGAAGACGGCGAAGTGAGTTCATAGGGTTTTTGACTATTATTATAATTTAGTCGTGACTCATGGCTATTTCAATAGTAGTTCAATAATAGTGATGTCGCTCCGATCGTGTCGGATTACTATCCCATCGGAATATGCAATTGAGAAAAGAGAGAGTGCGCCTGTTCTTGCAGGGGCGGATCAAGGATTTTGGTTCCGGATTACCTATCTTTCAGAAAAAATATTGTTGAAATTGGTCGCACTACACACACGCGTCGTGAGTCAGGGGGGCAATCGCACCCATAGTATGATGTTTAGTAGCTAAAAATAAAGATATTAATAATTCATAGTAATCAAATAAATTTAATGTTATTGATATCGCCACAAAGGGCGTTATCGTTGCACTTAAGGCGGTTAAAGAAATAAAATAGTAACGACCCATCTATAACCGCTCATCAATTTCAATGTTTGAATAAACCAGTTTTATTGAATTCGGTAACATTTTATAAAGCCACTACTTCGCTATGAGCGGGGAACTAAGTCGGTATCCATTATGTGCTCTAACCTTCTATTAGTCTATAAGTACCTGTATGTTTAAAAAAAGCGGTTTTAATAAGGATACTTGTTTTTAGCGTAGCGTTAGCGTAAGCGGTATCAGTTCAGCTAGTTTTATAAATAACTAGCCTTTGCCCCGCGACTTCTTCCGCGTTAAAAGTAAAGCATATTTAATAAATATAATGAAATGTATGAGAAAATGATTTTAATTATCTTTATTTATTATTTTTAAGTAAATTTTTGCCGTGCATTAATAGTTATTCTGCTATTCGGGGCGGAGACGAATAAAAAAAAGAAAGATCATAAAAATCGGCCCATCCGTTCTTAAGGTATAAATGGAGTAACTAACACGACTTTGTGTTGTATATATAAATACCTGTATAAAGATACCATTACGTTACGAGTTCCCGCCAGTACACAGGTCTACTACTTAGGAATATTTTTTTCGAGCTTTCTGTTCCAACAAAGTAAGTAAATAAACAAATAAAAAGTTTTATTTGACGTATCTTGTTTCACCCATTGGTGTAGTTCATAAATCGCCCCGCTCTTAGCAACGCTAATGCGTGACCGCGGCCTTGGCTCGTAGGCTCGAGTCGTTAACTATTATTTATCGCTACAACCCAGCGTGGGACTTCTGGAAGTTATGTTTGACTAAAATTTTCCGTTGAGCAGAAGTATTACTTATTATTGTGCAATACTGAGATGGAATTAAAACTTAACAAATGCTTGAATACATAATAATACGTGTTGGTTACTCCAAAAACTCTCCCTTAGTAACTTAGAATAACTTAGTAGCTGCGTACCCGAATCTAGCGGCCGATTTCAATTACTTAAGTATACCATTAAAGAACAAAGGGGGAAGAGGAACCCACCATTAACCTTGTCAACTTTTCCAATTATAAACCAAAGAAGTTGATCGATAATTAAAGAAGCCAGCAACACCGATCAACACCGATCGTGACAGACAGTTTCTCAACTAACATCTTAGAGGATTTCGATGTTGTTGGCTTCTTTAATTATCGTTTATAATTGAAAAAGTTGACAAGCCGAGGGTCAGTGGTGGGTTCCTCTTCCCCCATTTGCTTAACAATGGATTTTCGCCAAGTATTGCCTAGTTCTATCAACTATACCATTAACGGTTATAGAAGTTAGTTGTCCGTGGATGAAAGTCGTTCAAAAAATATTGACGTAATATATCTTTGTTCAGTAACAGCAGGCTAGTTTCAAACTCCTGAGTTTCAAATTAACGGAATATTTCGATACTTTCATTTATACCTATCCACTATATTATTAATTGTACTTTAGACTTACAAAAAATGTTAAATATAATACAACACAAATACAAGACAAGATTTGATAATTCTAATTGAGTAGGTACAGAGCCTACAACTTGTTCCACAATAAAAAACATAGGTACCTACATAAGAAGTTAACTAACTAGACTACCAACTTGCTAGCTAATTATAAATGCGTTATTTTTTTTTCTTAAATAAATTTTGTCGGTCGTCGCATTCCAGGTATCCACGTGATTAAAAATGTGGGCGTTGAAATAATCAATAGTCCAAAATAATGATAGTTATATGCGAGATGGAATCTGTACAAACTTTGTAACTATCTCTCAATCATCTCACTCAGTACGAATGATGCAACTTTGTGTAACATCCCACTAATCCCACTAATATTATAAATGTGAAAGTTTGGATGGATGTTTGTTACTCAATCACGCCAGAACGGCTGAACGGATCTGGATGAAATTTGGCACAGAGATAGATTATAGTCTGGAATAGCACATAGGCTACATTTCATCCCGGTAAAATATATGGTGCCCGTGGGATAGATTTGTTTTAATTTTTCATAGCGCAAAGGTTCGACATGATTTTATGCGCGGGTAACACCGCAGGGCGCAAATAGTAATTAATAATCCAAAATAATGATAGTTAAATGCGAGATGGAATCTGTACAAACTTCGTAACTAACGCTCAATCATCTCGCTCAGTACGAATGATGCAACTTTATGTAATATCCGTAATTTGGTTTTAATATCTTAACGTATCCTTGACTCTCATAGTTGAAACCTAAATTGTCTAATCAATTTTTATCTGAGATAAAATCGTTCTTTTTTGTCTGATGCATAAATGTAAAGGTTATATTACAGAATCAGAATATTTTTTTATTAATGTACCTAAACCATATGTTTGGGGAAGGGACCCCTTTTCCAGAATAAACTGATAGCTCAGACCCCCTTTAGCCAAATCTGTTTTTTTCCTCTTGATACAAAATAATAATTTCATCTTGTATGAACTTGTGTACGCTTATGGACTTGTTGAGTTTTATTAAAAGTACAACAATTATACTTCCTACTGTATCTGTAGTTATTTTAATAACAAGTTGGTACACGTAACACAACTTATACAGTATCTTGAAATTTTCAAATAACAACTTGTGTCAATTAATAGTAGTCGATTTTAGACCTCGTCGACCCCCAAAATCAGTTTTATGTCGACCCCTGGGAAACCGGTATCGACTACTTTGGGAATCCCTGATATAAATCCATTAAGTACAGTACCTTTGAATCGTTAAAATAGATACAAAATGATAAGCTACAACTTTACCGCCCGTTTGGAATGTCGTTCCTATGAAGAAGAACGGGCAAGAAACTCCATGGTTGCTCTTTTTTAAAGGAACATTTTTGAACTGCACAGTGTTATGGGTATGTGAGAGTAATGTATGAACGGCTAGGCAGACCTGAGCAGCTGATCAAAGAAGTACTAACTCTAAGTACATAATTACAAGTTAATGGCTACATGGTTCATACCCGTTTGATTAGAGGCGAGGTTGAATGTTGTGGAGTAACGTTAAGGTCAGGTATGCTTTAAACCAAAGAAATGAAAAGGTTATGTCAAAGAAGCGATCATAACAGAGAAAATAGGAAGCAGGTGATTGGAATTGTTTAGGTACGTGCATACAAGGATGATAAATGTGAATGTAGATCGCTACAAACCAACCGGCCCCAGATGATGCGAACAAGAAAAGTTTATCATGTAATTAGCGGCATAAAGTAACAACTGTTCCTTAAAAATAATGTCATGTGATATATTTTTGTTACAGATACTTCTAAACGACAAACTTTTGCAAAGCAACGACAACACAGACGGTGACAAGATCGCGCTCGACCACAAAATTGCGAACGGTGAAAATAGCAGAAGTAGCGCGAATAAGTCGTGCTCTTGCTGACCAATCACAGTCCGCCACGCCAGCGGTGGCCCAATCACAAGAAGTCAAAATATAACGGTCCAAGTTGGGAGTGGATCAATCACGTTTGTTTCTAAATTTAAAACTCTCTATTGTAATTTTAAAGTGCACTTTTTCGTTTGATATTGCGTAATTGTAATAAGTTAGTCGTTGAAATAACTATAACTTAATTAGAGATTAATAATTTTAGTTATTAAAGAATATACTTACTTGAGTTGAAGATAAAAATAATTAAATATTCATATAATTGTGTAAAAACAAGTCTACCTACTATACTTATTTCAGATTTAATCTCTTGTATTGTACTTGTTACATTCGCATCTTTTCAACAAAAAATACCTACTCCAGCTTCGGCTAATTTCCGTCTACCTCTTATAAATAGGTAGTTATAAATGGCAGTCTTACAGCTATACACCAACAGACAGTTTAAATAAATATACATTATATTAGATAAATAATGCGGTGATCTTGCCGCTCTAATCAATCTATACTCAGCTTGTAGAGTTATTTCATCCTGGAGTTGATGAAGTAAAAGTGCTTTTATAAAACGACTCTACAGAGAATGATGACCGATAAGTTTCTTAAATATTGATACCAATTTCTTTGTCCAAAAAGTACAATTATTTTGACGTAATTTAAAATACTTCTGTCTTGCTCTAACATTATGATCAGACATAGGACGGCAATATTATTATGTTGAGTTAATTTAGGTGTCGATTCTATGCAGCATTCTGTAAGTTGCAATAAATTAGATACAAATGTGTCAGAGCACATTTGCGTATTCCCACGCACAATTTGTCTCTTAATTCCACTAATTACAGTGAATATATAACATAAAATCACTCTAATATGTGATTTAGTAATAAGTTGTGCGTGGGAATACGAACATTTGAATTTGACATATTTATCTCTAAGATATTTCAACGAACGACTTAGAGAATGCTGCATAGAATCGACACCTTAGGAAGTCAGTCATTACTTGGAGCATAAGGAATTGTAACAACTGATTTGACTTGAGATTGTAAGGCCAATTAGCTATCATTCACGTTACCGTAGCAACATCATCAGTCCAAAATCCAAGTTTCCGACTCTAATTGGATTCGGTAAAAAAAGGCTCGGAAGAAATTTAATTTCTATAAAGCTTCGCGTCTTTTTGTCTAGAACTGGTTGACGATATTTATGAAACTTTATACACGTAAAATGATCATAATGGTTTATTCCATCCTTGACTCGCCATTGATAGAGTCACGTAGTGCCATGTGCGGCTGAAGTCATAACAATACAGATTGTTATAATAGTTATTATTGTAATAAGCATTGTGTATGTATTGTATGAAAGTGCGCGAGTTGCTAATGTAAAATAAATGGTTAAGTGACTGATTTGAGTTTCATTCAAACCACGTACTGAATCAACGTTACTGCAGACTACTGGACAGACTACTGGAAATGGACCTACAATATATTGTACGTCCGCCTACAATGTTTTTTGTTTGGTAGCCCTGCTAAATTTTTTTTTTTTCATTACATTATAGGCAAGTATTTGATCTCGATCTCACCTGATGGTAAGTGACGATGAGATCTACGATGGAGCATACTTGCCTAGGTAGGAATGTGGCAGTAGATCGAGACGCTACATTCACTAGGCACATGCAGCGCAGCTGATCTGACCCGCCATCCATGAATGGCAACACCGAACATCATGCCGGAACACGGCTAGGCCGCTTGGCGACATGGCTTTGTTCAGTGGGTGGTGACTAACCACGGCCGAAGCCTACCACCAGTAGAGTTGTCACCTAGTTGGCACCACCCAGGGTCACGTGTAGGGTATCTCGAGGGTATTTAATTCTCCTACCGACGAAGGTGACTCGACCCCTAAAAATTAGGATAATTAGTTCAATTATTATTCCAGCAGAGCGCTTCCGTTATGGTATTTAAAAATACTCAACAACCTAATTAAAATAAAAGAGACGAGACAATACCATAGACAGTTAAAATCACGTACAATTCAGAACTGATTCAGATTTAATCTCAGCACGATTTCTAGGTTGTAAACGATTGTAGTTATTTTCAACCACAGATATATTAGAGGAGATATGTTATGAAAGCGGTGGGCTTGCGCTCACCTTTAGCCAAAATTACGCTAACATAGAGTTTTCGCCGTCAGTCGACTGCAACTGCACGTCGGTATCGGAGCTCTAACTTTTTTTTTAAATGCCGTGTTATTCCGTGGTTGTGTGCTAAAATACTAGCAGCAAAGTGAACTACGCGAAAGATGGAATCTCATTTCACCAGCCAGTATTAAGTATTTTATTTATTCGTCTTTAAAATCATTAAAAACAACAAATCAAAAAATATTTAATGCCTTTATTATGTTATTTTAGTTTTCATGTAGCACAACGACTTTTTTATTTTTGTACAAAATACATGGCTCTTTAAGTACCACCTATGTTCGCTACTGAGTGAATGTACGAGGCAATGGATAGATCGTCTAACGATACTTTGAATAAACTGGTGCGTCGCGTGGTACGGCCGCTGTATACGGCGACGACGCAGCACGCACCGAAGAGACTTCGTATTGGTTGGTTTTAGCGAGTGGTGGGAAACAAAACGGAGACAGCGAGTTCCCATACATTTTGAATCGCACGGCATATCTCTCGTGATCTGTGTTTTCAACCGTATTTGCTTAGCGGTAGGCAATGTTAAGCCAGGACAAAAAAGGACATAAAAAGTCGAGGTTTTTATTTAAGTCGGGACGCTAATGTATAATAAAATTGATGTAGCGTGTCTCGAAGCGAAGCTTTTTTTACTTTAACTTATGGCGTGTTACATTAGTTATATCTTCCGGATTTCTAAACCCTCGCGCCGTCCGCTTGTTGGTTCTATGCATCAGATGAGTCAATAATTTTAGACAAGACACGTTATACATATAATTATCTCATTTCAAAGATTTATCGATATCGGTTAGAACAGGTTACTAAGCGCTGTATAGTTAATACGTGCTTATAGGCTTTGTAATATGTTATTAGAAATGATCATTTATAGATCCACTATAATTCAGCTTTAGTTATAACACATTTGATATATCGTAAGTTGCACATTGCACTGTTTTCTAACACAGATTAAACATATGGGTGGTGCCAACCAGGTGACAACTCTACTGGTGGTAGGCTTCGGCCGTGGCTGGTCACCACCCACTGAACAAAGCCATGTCGCCAAGCGGCCTAGCCGTGTTCCGGCATGATGTTCGGTGTTGCCATTCATGGATGGCGGGTCAGATCAGTTGCGCTGCATGTGCCTAGTGAATGTAGCGTCTCTTATCTACTGCCGCCTTCCTACCTAGGCAAGTATGCTCCATCGTAGATCTCATCGTCATTTACCATCAGGTGAGATCGAGATCAAATACTTGCCTATAATGTAATAAAAAAAAAAAAAGTTTTTCTCGCATTAACCTACCACATTACAATGACAGCTGCGTGCATGCTTTGAATAAAGGCGACGGGCTTATCTAATTTAGCCGAATATTTTCTTCAATGGTCATGTGCATGCAAGGCAGCAATGACAGTGAGAAATGTATTTACTACTTACTATAGCTGTCCCAGCTAACTTCGTACCGCGTTCGAATCAAATGTATGAGAGAATGAATAATATTTTTTTTGTGAATATTTCGCATGTTTTATTGTTATTCCTGCTATTCAGGGCGGGGATAAAATAGAAAAATCAAAGACCATAAAAATTGGCCCACCCGTTCTTGAGTTACACCTAGTTAGTTTACGAAGGAATGGATGAATGTTTAGTTTATCTTCTTTTAAACAACTTCATAAAGGAGACGGTTAGTTTAACGTGTATTTACCCGACTGCGCAACGGAAAGAGGGTAATGTTTTCTTTCTGTGTAGGTATATTACCGGTAACAAAATCGTGGCAAAACCGATAAATACATTCTCCAGGGGCGTTTGGTCTTTATTTATGTAAAAACATGTCTATTGCAGAGATGAACTTTATACGATTCATAATTTATTTCAAGCAAAAACATTCTAACTAAAGTAATGTCGAACATTCAATCTTCAATCTTTTTTGTGTTCCGATGACAGGGATAGATTAGCTGATATTTACAGAGTAGGTGCCTCTACATGTTCACGTGCCTACGCGCATTTTTTTCTTAAAGGTAAATGACCTAGTTACTGGCAATAATAACTTGACTAGATGACATAGTATCTATCAACAGGTAGATGCCTCTGAGAATTCAATTAAGCAAAAACTTGTTTTGATATTTAATTTGAACGAAATGGTTCGTAGAATTTATGAACACCTAGTGAGCTGCAGTTGTAAAGTTAGATGATTCTAAAATCTAGATTGTTTGTGGATTCCTCTTTCTTCTTCGTCATTACACTCTTGGCAGAGTGGTCGTGGTTCCTCACGTACTGTTGCCCTTCTGGTACACTTACAAAGTGGACCATTAATAGCGGCTTTGACTTGGTCGGTCCAACGCATAGGTGATCTTTAGGCCTGCAGCGCCCGCAAGGGAGGCCTAAAGGCTGCTCTAAGCTCTGCTCTCTAAGCTCTAAGGAGACATCTCTACGTCTTGATATGTGTACATTTGTGGGTAGGAGATATTCTCATATTTAAAAAAGTAGGCAGAGATTAGAAAAATTATATTCCTTAGTCTATATTCATTCAGGGTTTATAATTGTTCAAATGAACCGACGCGTGTTGTTGCCAGAAGTTGCATATCAAAATGACACAGAGTTTCTCTCTCTCTAAATACAGTGCTCTTAGAATGCATATGTAGATTACAATGTTACAATATAAAAGCAAATAGCCCGCTTTTATCACACTTATCTATTTAATGAATGATTATACTATTTACTGATGTACAACTCATTTCACTACGGTAATTAACTAACCAGTTTGTGAGCTCGGCTTTCGAAATGTTGTCACTTGAAAATATTTTTTAATTACTTAAAAGTTGTTTTGTGTAATAATGGAGTTGGATAGGGTATGTGTCATTTGTTGTATCGCACTACTTAATCGTATGGTCCATTGAGTATAAATATTGGGACATCGAATTTTATTTTTTTAACTTACTCCCAACGACGTACTGCTTTTCTCTGTACCCTAATACATAGCAAAGAGTTTATTAAACGGGTACATGCCTTCGTCCATCCATAAGTGACATCCTGCATGGCTTCAAGGTTCAAGTTTGGTTCATTAAATGGAATGTTTGGTCGAAAGGCTCTACCGATCATATTTTGCTAGTGTCAAATATTATTGTCTGTTTTTGTATGCCAAAAAAGTGGCAATCATGCCATTCCCATTTCATTATGAGTCGATTAACACAACCGATTTTGAAATCGAAAAGAACTACTCATAAGTTCTGGGCCCAAAACGTATTAAACGATTTCATAGAAGTTAGGGTAAGTGTACCAGTGAATGAAACCTTAAGGAAATTTTTGACTTTGAAAATTAATATAAATATGTTACCACGGGAAATTAAAGTACATGGCTATGTTTTTGTATATAGCAATCATTCAAGATTAAAAATGTATTTAGTAATTATATAAATGAAAATAGGTTTAATAAATATTTGACGATAAAGCGAAAAATCCGCAAAATCACCAGTGAATGAACGGTATTTTCCAGTAAATAAACGAAATGAACCCAGTAAATGAACAAAAATATTATTTAATTTAATTAACTATTAAAGGCATATTTTAACGAAAATAGGTAAAAAATATATTGTTAAAGTAATACTCCTACAATGAATAAAATTAAAAAAAGTGTTTCCTCTTTTTATTCTTAATCTCTTCTTTGTTTTTCTTTGAAGATATGTTTTTTTGTTCTTATTTTTTTAACATAATAACTTTACGCTTGCCCAAAAGCTTTTCTACTGCTTCTTCTTTTTTTTCTTCTCCTATTGTTTTTTATAGAATATGTTCTATGTACCGTTAGTGTAGATCCTGTCCTACAGAAAACTTAGTTCTGGGACTAGTCTCAGTGTCATCATAGGAGGCCGCTGTAGATCCTGTCCTACAGAAAACTTAGTTGTGAGACTAGTCTCAGTGTCAGCATAGGAGGCCACTGTAGATCCTGTCCTACAGGAAACTTAGTTGTGGGACTAGTCTCAGTGTCATCATAGGAGGCCGCTGTAGATCCTGTCCTACAGAAAACTTAGTTGTGAGACTAGTCTCAGTGTCAGCATAGGAGGCCACTGTAGATCCTGTCCTACAGGAAACTTAGTTGTGGGACTAGTCTCAGTGTCATCATAGGAGGCCGCTGTAGATCCTGTCCTACAGAAAACTTAGTTGTGAGACTAGTCTCAGTGTCAGCATAGGAGGCCACTGTAGATCCTGTCCTACAGGAAACTTAGTTGTGGGACTAGTCTCAGTGTCATCATAGGAGGCCGCTGTAGATCCTGTCCTACAGAAAATTTAGTTGTGGGACTAGTCTCAGTGTGTAGATCCTGTCCTACAGAAAACTTAGTTGTGGGACTAGTCTCAGTGTCATCATAGGAGGCCACTGTAGATCCTGTCCTACAGAAAACTTAGTTGTGGGACTAGTCTCAGTGTCATCAAAGAAGGCCACTGTAGATCCTGTCCTACAGAAAACTTAGTTCTGGGACTAGTCTCAGTGTCATCATAGGAGACCACTGTAGATCCTGTCCTACAGAAAACTTAGTTGTGGGACTAGTCTCAGTGTCATCATAGGAGGCCGCTGTAGATCCTGTCCTACAAAAAACTTAGTTGTGGGACTAGTCTCAGTGTCATCATAGGAGGCCACTGTAGATCCTGTCCTACAGAAAACTTAGTTGTGGGACTAGTCTCAGTGTCATCATAGAAGGCCACTGTAGATCCTGTCCTACAGAAAACTTAGTTCTGGTACTAGTCTCAGTGTCATCATAGGAGACCACTGTAGATCCTGTCCTACAGAAAACTTAGTTGTGGGACTAGTCTCAGTGTCATCATAGGAGGCCGCTGTAGATCCTGTCCTACAGAAAACTTAGTTGTGGGACTAGTCTCAGTGTCATCATAGGAGGCCACTGTAGATCCTGTCCTACAGAAAACTTAGTTGTGGGACTAGTCTCAGTGTCATCATAGGAGGCCACTGTAGATCCTGTCCTACAGAAAACTTAGTTGTGGGACTAGTCTCAGTGTCATCATAGGAGGCCACTGTAGATCCTGTCCTACAGAAAACTTAGTTGTGGGACTAGTCTCAGTGTCATCATAGGAGGCCGCTGTAGATCCTGTCCTACAGAAAACTTAGTTGTGGGACTAGTCTCAGTGTCATCATAGGAGGCCGCTGTAGATCCTGTCCTACAGAAAACTTAGTTCTGGGACTAGTCTCAGTGTCATCATAGGAGACCACTGTAGATCCTGTCCTACAGAAAACTTAGTTGTGGGACTAGTCTCAGTGTCATCATAGGAGGCCGCTGTAGATCCTGTCCTACAAAAAACTTAGTTGTGGGACTAGTCTCAGTGTCATCATAGGAGGCCACTGTAGATCCTGTCCTACAGAAAACTTAGTTGTGGGACTAGTCTCAGTGTCATCATAGAAGGCCACTGTAGATCCTGTCCTACAGAAAACTTAGTTCTGGTACTAGTCTCAGTGTCATCATAGGAGACCACTGTAGATCCTGTCCTACAGAAAACTTAGTTGTGGGACTAGTCTCAGTGTCATCATAGGAGGCCGCTGTAGATCCTGTCCTACAGAAAACTTAGTTGTGGGACTAGTCTCAGTGTCATCATAGGAGGCCACTGTAGATCCTGTCCTACAGAAAACTTAGTTGTGGGACTATTCTCAGTGTCATCATAGGAGGCCACTGTAGATTCTGTCCTACAGGAAACTTAGTTGTGGGACTAGTCTCAGTGTCACCATAGGAGGCCACTGTAGATCCTGTCCTACAAGAAACTTAGTAGCGGGACTAGTCTCAGTGTCATCATAGGGGGCCACTCTAGATCCTGAACTAGAGGAAACTTAGTTGTGGGACTAGTGTCAGTGGACATAAAAAGCCTAGTTCATTAACTAGGTTTTTAAAACCAATAAATGAACACACCTGTTCCAATATTGGCCAAAAGATCGGAAATCTATTTTAAAACAATATATCAGTGGAAAAACTTTATTAACGTAATAATAAGTTACATTATTTAACAAAAACATGAAATCTGTCATGTTCCAGTAAATAAACACTCTTTCATTCACTGGATTTTTTCCGATTTCTTGTACCAATACTGGGACCCCTAATATTTTACTAAATTCACGATAAAATTGGCATAGAAACGGGTTAAAAGTAACAATTTAACCTATCTTTAGTCAAATAACTATAGTACTAATCGCAATAACTACCTAAATTGATACAAAATAACATCAAAAATATTTTGACTTACCTGTGTCCTTAATTCCGGCCCATACAAATCTGGACTACAACGAAACGGAAAACTTCAAATGCTCGTCATTTTGAAATGAATCATCGATACAAGAAACAACTGCTACCACAATATTGAATAAATTGTTGTCAATACAAAAAAAAATAATGTGTATTATAGATATGTTCAGATTTCTTAGTATTTGGAAAAAAGTGGGTTTTGTCCATTCACTGGGGGGTGTTCATTCACTGGTACACTTACCCTACCTAATTTTTGTTTAAGTAAAACTAGATTTTTATGTTTCAAGATAAAGTGTCAGTTTTAACATTTTCAATTATTATAGTGGAATGAAATGGATGACTGCGTCGACGATAATGTCGTGATAAGAGTAAAGGAGCTTATGGTTTGGACCCCGGAGGAGAAGTCTTGGTGGAGGCGGAAAGCGACTAAGCCCAAGACAGTAATACTAAATAATGGTATCTGCTGCTTTTTTACTTTTGGGGTACTCAGTTCTTTAGTTCTTAAGGACCAAGTACCTACTGGCCTCCAATGAGTGCTGACAGATTGTATGTGACATGAGGCAGTCCTTGAGGAGACCGATATCCAGTATGGTCGAAATCTTCAATGATGACAAAGTATAGTCTGACCGTCGAATTTATTAAAGTTACAACCCATTATTACTTACAAATCAAATTTTAGAAGAAATGTAATTTGCAATACTTATTGTGAATTCGATGGTAAAGTTCCAAACCTTAGGGTGCGTTTATACTTAAGCGAAGACGAGCGGAAGACAGAAATAGTTGGAGATAATTCAATAATTTCATTCATTAAGGTTTCAAATAATTTGATTGGTCTATTTTTATCCGCTGCTCGTCTCTACTTCAGTGGAAGCCCACCGCACCTACCTACAGTAGGCTCTTTTGGAATATCGGAAATTATTTTCAAAATTTGCGAATACTATACTAAATGAATTCGGGTACTTACTTACCTATTAATTACTCATTGGTACTCAATAAGACATACAATTAATTGGTTACATCAATGATGTGGCTCTTCAAAGTTTCAGGAAACATAAAGGAAGGCGAGTTTGCCGCTGTTATAGGACCAAGGTATATACATACATCTTATATTACTTATTTAAGTATGAGTTTGTTCAGTACACAAATTGATTCAATGTGACATTATGTTGTAATAATGCCAACCCTTTTTAGTGTCCCACTGTTGGGCCCGGGCCTCCCCTTAATGCGAGGGGATTAGGCCATAGTCCACCACGCTGGCCCAGTGCGGGTTGGCGGACTTCACACATCTTTCGAGGGCTCTCTCAGACATGCAGATTTCCTCACGATATTTTACTTCACCGTTTAGCAAATGATAATCACGGTTGAAAAAGAGATTCGCACATGAAACCCAAAATCCCAGAGGTGCGAGATCCGGGGTTTTGAACCTGCGATCCTCGTTACCGAGGCAAGCGTTCTACCAACTTGGCTATCACTGCTTCAACTAGGCTATCACTGATGTTGATTGAATCCGAATCCTGAATTCTGAAGATAGAGTTTATTTTCGCAGTGGTGCTGGCAAAACAACATTTCTCATAGCTCTAGCAGGTAGATGCACACTCCCAACCGATGGTACAGTCACGTTGAGGGGTACAAATGTCAAGGAAAGCCATGATGCGGTGGAGATGGTCCCTCAGTTTGAAGTTTTCATGGAAGGCTTGTGCGTCATGGAACATTTGGTTTTCATGGTGAGTAGCTTTTATGGCGTGCTCGGCCATTTTCTGGTTCTGATGGGGAATTAGGCCTTTTACGACCGTTTGCGAGAATTTATTTTAGCAATCTTGGCGACCTGATTAGCGGTGTTGTTAGTGGTCCTGCTTTCCGTGCCAAGGGTCCCGGGTTCGAATCCTAGTATGGCTAACTTTGTGTAATGAGCACGAATGTTTGTACCCGAGTCATGGATGTTTAATATCTATATAAGTAATATATACTCGGTTCGCCCCCAGTTCATTGTACGGTACCCATAATACAAGCGTTGCTTAGTGTGGGACCGTATAGTTGGTGTGTTCGTCTGGCGATATTTATTTATTTACTTGGTACGTTTGCAGATTGCATAAACAGATTTAATTCAGTTGAAATAAAACTTATTTTACATATTTTATCGCGTTATTAAAATAAGATTTATTTCAATGTGTAGGTAGTATTCGCGTAAATAAAATAAATCAATATATATTTAATTCGGGATAAGTACATTTGTATATTTACTGTAATAAGTAACATTATCTGTACACCTATTAGCTATCATTATATAGTGTACCGAGCTCCATTACACAGACTTTTTCTAGTTTGGAGCTCATCGATACTGTGTTATAATAATAATAATACCAGACCTTTTTAATGTCCCACGGCCATAGTCCACCACGCTGGCCCAGTGCGGGTTGGCGGACTTCACACATCATTCGAGGGGTTCTTTCATACATGCAGGTTTCCTCACGATGTTTTCCTTCACCGTTTAGCAAGTGATAATCGTGGTGAAAAATGAGATTCGCACATGAAATCCAGAAATCTCAGAGGTGCGAGCCGGGGTTTGAACCTGCGATCCTCATTACCGAGGCAAGCGTTCTACCAACTTGGCTGTCACTGCTTTTTGTTATCACTGCTTTTTACTGTTATGATAATGGTTCATACATTCTTCTATTGTTTCAGTTAGAAATGAAACTGGGCAGCTGTAAGGACCCGACCAATCAGGCCATTATGAACGCACTAATAGATGAATTGCATCTGAAGCCGCATGTACACACACCTATAACGGCATTGTCTGGTGGCGAGAGAAGGCTTCTGTCACTTGCCACTTCGGTAAGTGATACTATAATTCTAAAACAAGACCAATATAAAAAAAACGTAAACGTAAAAAGGTTAAGGTTAGTATACGATCAAGGAATAAAACGAGTTACATGTATGTTCCATATTTCATCAGCTATAGCTCTTTCCATCTGTCTCTATCTAGAGCAGCTTCGTTCACCTCCCCTGGGGAGGTGAACGAAGCTGCTGCTGGGGAGGCTCCCCATATCGGTGTCATGTCGTATAGGGAGGTGGAAGAAGCTGCTCTAGATAGAGACATTGAAAGAGCTACATCAGCTACACCGACAAGGGTCTAACCCTTAAATTAAAAGAAGAAGACATATATTTGAAGACAATAAAATACCATTCGATTAGGGATCAATTTCCAATGTTTGTGCAAGAAGTGTCTGGAAGCCCACAGGTACAGTCTACGCCAAGTCTCGTTATAGGCGCAGTTATACCCTATTCTTGATCGGATTTATTTACAGGTCCTGTAAACGGCAATAATTTGGCAGAGATACATGATCCAATAACATTGGGAATATAAGAGACTCGTAGGGGAGCATTCAAAGATATCTAAATACCTAAACAAATGGGGTAAGAGGAACCCACCACTGACCCTCGGCTTGTCAACTTTTCCAATTATAAACCAAACAAGTTGATCGATGATTAAAAAAGCTAGCAACGCCGAACTCCTCTATATTAATATGCAATTCTCCGTTAAACGATGCGAAACTAAAAATAATTCGACACGTGTTTCGCCTCTATACGAGGCATCCTCAAGACGGCTGGGCTAGGAATGAGGGGCAGTGGTGAGTTCCGTTTCCCCCATTTGTTTAACCATGGATTTCCGCCAAGTATCGGCTGGTTCTATCAATTATATCTAAATACCTAGTTATTTATGTTCCAGCTTCTATCGAACCCTCAAATCCTGATTTGTGATGAACCCACAACTGGTCTGGACAGCTACAACGCACTACTTGTCATCGGAGTCTTGAGGAAACTATCGTATAACGGCAGGATCGTCATATGCTCAGTGCACCAGCCTTCCAGCGAACTGTTCAAGGAATTCACCTCCGTATTGCTGATGGCTGAAGGGAGATTATTGTTTCATGGTAATCAAGATGCTTGTAAAGAAGTTTTTGAAAGGTAACCTATCAACACAATTTTTTTAATCGGCTCATAATATCGTGATTCTCAGTCACACTAACAAGCATGTTACTTTTGCGCTTATAATTTTATTAACAAAAAAAAATACATAGTAAAATTGACCAAACCCCGTGAAGTATGTAGACGACGAACATCGCCACGCCCGCCGCCGAATCCGACGAGAAACCTAAAACCGAGGCCCACTTGGCCTCCACGATATGGCCGAGGCCGCCCGAAGTTAACATTAACATCAGCACCATGTACAACCATATACGATGATGATACCTCCCAAGAAAGCATAATTACATCCCATAAACCTATATACCTATATACCACCCACTCCATAATTTCCTATTCCGAAGAATACACAGCTACAGAAACCGGTTGACATTCAATTACATAGCGACAGACACCCACCCAAAAATCATCGAAGAGTTATAAATTATTGCAATAACATACTAACCATAACAAAACATATTATTCTAAAACAAACCCTAATCATAATGGAAAAGATTTCAATTCCGTGAAGAATATTTGTCGTGCTTGAATCGTTATTGTATGTATGTGCTTAGTTACAGTGGCTATAAAAATAATGTGTCTGTTTGAGAAAAAATTTTATTATAATCTGTGTAAAATAATTATTATTTTAACACATCTATATCACTTTTAAATTTTGTACATATTGACACATTTAAATTTAAGACGTGACGGACATGACGGATTAATAGTTATTTATAAGTTTGTAGTTTCAATGCTTACCTACTTATTATAAACGGTGAATGCTAATTTAGTGAGGAACCCCACTTGATATGCTTATTTTATATTGATTAGACAATAGATTGTCTAATCAATTTTATCAGTTTTAAGTAAGAAAAATAAGTGAAATCGTGGATGGACTTATTTTTCGAAAACTGGTTTATCTTGGTGTACCAAGTAATCTTGGTGGACTATACCACCCCACAGACTGAAGAATAAGGGGCTTCTTACCGAGGAGTGGAAGATGAACAGCCGAATAGTTAAACGTTACTCAAACATTTAATCTTACTTAACGGTTTGAGATAATTAATGTTATCTTGCATTTGAAGGCATAATTTTCTTGCATTTATGTTGAATAAATTACGCGTTAAAATTAAGCAGCCTTTAAATTTGAAATGAGTATTCGACCGTAAAGGAGCTAGTTATAATTTAAAAAAATAAAAACATCGGCCTCATTATGTAGGCCTATTTTATATCATTCAAAAATGTCAACTATGTGAACCTTACCTCAATTTATTAAATGGCTACTGACAACATTAACTTTTAAATTAACTCATTAGCATAAACCTCCACTGCCCATTGAACTACAATCCGTCGGAATTCTACATTCGAGCTGTATCAGATGCAAATGTGGTCGAGAAACTGGTGGTAATTTCCCAGCGAGTGGGTACACGTGACGAAACTAGTTCCATGTCGCATACTCATCGTAAAATGTGAGTATGGAATGGAGGGTACAAGGCTGTGGCAGCCGGCGTGTTCACAAACGTGACTGTATAGCCCACGTTTTTTTTATATATGTTTGTTTTTTTTCGTGGACCGAAATGTCTCTGCCTTTGTCTCAGCTGTGGCGTATAAAAAAGCTTTTACTTTTAATTTTTTTTTCTATTCGAAAATCGCATTCGAATTGGAAGTATAGTTTTTTTCTGATCTGTATCAAGATTTTTTTTAAAAAAGAATTGGAAACTGTCTATATTTTGATAATTTACTTGCATTTGAAATTACGATTGTAGGAATATATTAATTACCACATAGTTGAATGAAAGTTAAAACGCATGTTGAACTTTTAGATCAAAAATAAATTGGTTTAAAGAAGTACACTTATTACTTTGGAGGCTCTCGCTAACATTGAAGCGAGATATAAGAAATTATCTGATACAGCTGTTTATATCTGTGGTAAGTAGCTTTAACTAAGACGTATACCTACTAATACACCTGTTGAAATAAATTATCGGATTTTATCGCGTTTATATTACATGTTTACGTTCCCTACGTTTCGGCTGCTTCACAGCACCCATGGTAACGGGAAGACTGAAGTGGTCGACGTCCTAGTGTCATAGTTTGAACTGTGTTACCCTCATATTTAGTTGTTGCTTGCGATCCGATCTACGCAGAAAGTGCTCACAGAGTCTTGAGGTCTTGCAATGGAGCGCTTGGTTTTGGATTTAATTAAATTAATAACTGGATCCCAAGTCGGTGGTAGCACCCAGCCATCTTCCGTATTGAAATTAGGATGTTTTTTTAATTTCAATGGTCTCACGTGTCATCCTTGGTCGAAATCGGTGTTCTTTTGCGAGGATCTGTGGCTGATCAAATCTGATATAATTGCGGGCGCGATCTTGTTGACATGTTCACAGATTGCAGACTTCGTGGAGTGCTGGTGTTTCTTCACATCAGCGATGTGTTCTTTCACCCGGGTTTTTATTGATATTATAGTTTGTCCTATGTAAGAGAGCCCACATTCACAATCGAGTGCACTGGTATACAAACTCGATTGTGAATGTGGGTAATAAATGCGATAAAATCCGAAAGATTAGTTTTATTTCAATGAGTAGTATTCGCGTAAATATAAGAAATCAATACTAAGGCACTAATTAGTGCACTAAGCCTCTGGTGTAGCCGAACCATAAGGCTCATATAATCCAGGTTTAGTGGAATAGATAAATTACTTTTTTTATTATTTTGTTCACAGATAATCACCTCAATGGTTTTGAGTGTAGCGTATGTGGGTGTGTCAGGCAGGACTCAGAGGGGTGTCCAGGACATCCGGGGGTTCCTCTGGCTGGTCACCAGCGAGGTCTCCTTCGGTGTGTCCTACAGCGCCCTCTACTCGTTCCAGAACGAGATAGCGCTGTTTAAGAGGGAAGTGGGGATGTACCGGTGTTCTGCATATTATGTATCGAGATTTTTGAGTTTTGTGAGTCGTGTTTTTTTTTATTGGTATAGCTAATGTTGCGTTCCGATGTCTAATTAATAGTCATTATTAATTGTGGAGTTCCTGTTTTATTAATAACATAATTAATTATAAAGAAGTCATTACCTGTTAATATATTAGTATTATTATAATCTATCTTGTGACTCCATTTGGAATAATAGAGCGTACAGGCTGATTCAGCTTTTTTAAATGTCAATTTTAAAAAATGCTCAAAAAAGTATAATTGTTTTTTTTTTTTAAACAAAATGTATTTGAAATTCTGTCTGCATAATGATTACAATTCGATAAAGAAAAGCAGATTCAAGCCTTAGTATACTCTTTCTAAATCACCTGTATATTTAGATCAAAATGATATTTGTACACACCGATTGCAGACATAAAAAAAAAGTTTTTTTTACTGACAGATACCTCGCTGTATAGTATGGCCGATTAGTCTAGTTGGTGTGGCGACTTTAACCGTTCAGTTGCCGAATCATATTGTAACCGCAATAGAGTTCACAATCGCACTGATGTTCTGTGCCGTAGCATCCGTCGCTTACGGTGAGTTACATACAAGGCTGGAATTTTTTTTTTGACTTGTCAAGCGCAGGACTTACTTATACGCTGACCCCTATTCTAATTGTGACGTTTGACGGGCTCAATAACGCCCCTTAACTTACGTGTGTATGGTGACCCTGCTTTCTGTATTAATGTTCCTGGGATCGAGTCCCGGTTGGGGCAAACTTTGTATGATGAGCTCGTCTCCCTGTACCCGAGTCATGGACGTTTAATATCTACACAAGTAATTGGGTGGTAATCTAATTAAATCAAATATTTAACAAATGTGATTTGGCTCGATTTTGTGACGATTGACGGGCTCTTTCATATAAAAATAATATTTTCTAAATCGGTTCATAAATGACGGAGTTCTGAGGTAACAAATATAAAAAAAAATACAGTTAAATTGAGCACCTCTTCCTTTTTTCAGTCGGTTATAAATAAATGTTGTTCCCGAGAAAATGACAATAGTGATTTCTTGCGAACAATTTACACCGTACCTTTTCTGTACCATGCTGTATATATGATACTTTTCTTAGGTCTAGGTATGGCAGCCATTTTCACTTCGACAGGCATAATGGGTGACGTCATGCCGTGCGCTGACCTTCCACTCTTCCTGATGTCGGGAGCTTTCCTGCGGATATCCTCCATGCCTGTCTGGCTGAACCCCGCCAAGTACATGTCGCATTTCTACTACGCAATGGACGCTGTCAGCAATATTTATTGGAGACAGATTGATCATATAGGTGAGTTCCGTGTGTTTGTTGAGTATTATCTCCGGAACCACTGATCCGATTCTGAAAATTCTATCACTGATGGAAAGGTACACTATCTCTGGTAATAAAGGCTAGTTTAATAGAGCAGAATCTATGGTTGCGCAAGCGGAGTAGTGGGCAACTAAATAACTATCTACTTAAAATAGTAAAAAAAACAGAGCCACATTTTTATGGTAATTAAGATTCTTTTTTAATTATTTATAAGCAAAAAATACCCATCAGAACTTGACAGACACGATTATGTATTTACAAAACTATTTGATAGTCAATTTACGGTGTGTAAGGTGATTGCATAATATTTTAAACTGGCAATTAAAATAAACGACCCATCTAAAAACAAACACCGTTCTCGTCTCGTGTACCTTGAAGATTCGCTTACGAAATAGTACCTTTAAGAGTCAGCGCACACCGAGACAGTGGCAGCAAAGCGACTAATTCGATGACAATTGAAAGTTGACTTGAACGTCACTCTCGACTGCACTTTCAGCAGCTCAGTGTGATTTAAAGTTGTTAAAGGTATATGCATGATAGTAGCCTAAAAAAAACTTCATACAAACTTTGACTATTTGCCTCCATAAGAAGAAACGGTTCTGTAAAATCTCATGGTTCCAGGTCTACTTGTTCAGGCGGTGTGTTGTCTATCTGTCAGTGTTAAGAATTTTAGTACAATAGTCTATTTGACTGTGTTTGAAAAACTATCTTAAATTGTTCATTAGTTTAATATGATGCTAACGATATAGTTCTTTCATTGTAAACTCCAGTTTTTTTTCGTAAAATTCGACGATAACGTTGAAATACATAAAAATACCGCCAAAGCGCGGCCTTCGGGTCACGTGACCATTGACATTGCGATCAGTTAACATCCAAACATTAATGCGTCTATTTCAAAGGCTTCCATTGTCGACTTACACAATGTTGCTCTCCGTTATGTTAAATGAGAATAATAGTTACTAATGGCAAAAAAACACGATAAATGACCGAAAACATTTTAAAATCCCAAACATTACCAATCTCGTATTTTCAACCTGACACTGATTACTGCGGTGTGACGTCACAACGCATCAACCAACAATCCAGAGCGTTTTAAATCACGTTACCGAACAAAAAAAACATAATTTTTGTATAAAAATATAGTTATAAAAAGCTATAATCTTTTAGGATGGCCACAATTTAAGCTTATTTTTCATACAGTCAGACACCCTATTGCAGCCGTTGGTAAGGTTGAATTTCATTTATATCTAATTAGTTGCTTGGCCGCTACTCTGCTACTTGGTCGGTGAGCGCTCATGCTTAGTTACACGGATGCCCTTTTCATAGACAATGAAATAGAAACAACGTAGGCGAGTAATCATAAAACAATTTTAAGCTACTAGTAGGGACTTGCGCAATCCAAACTGCCTATCATTAGTTTAAACTTACCATAATGTACTTTTTACGAATAATATCTGGGTTACACGAGGCTAGTTTTCCAAAGCTAGGGTAGCAAGCTAATATAGTTGTGCTCAAAAAAATATACATTTTTTAAGATGAAGCTTCGCTGCCATAAGCTTCGCCGTCCCCACAAAGCTTAAGTAGGTTCTCAGGGTAGTATTATCGGTGAGGGCGTCAATAGCACCAAATATATTATTCTAGCTTTTAGATGATAGCTAACTAGCTTAAAAATAAATTATATATTTTTATTAGCCTGCGCAACTCGCGTGGTATATTAATTTTTCAACACAATTGTTCGTAAAGTGAATCTTACTCCGATTTTAGGTTCATAATGCAGCTTAATATACACGTATGCTTTTCACTTCATATTACCGCACTAGCGTTTTAAGTCACATTTTAAAAAAAATAACAAAGAGGTTTCATGTTTAAAAAATATTCAAATATGATAAATAAACATTTTATTTCTATAAATTATTTATTCTTGTCGTGAAATTACAATTAATTTGTATTATGATAACAATATAAATTCAATTAATAATATTTGTAATATTATACTGTTTTACGACTTTGATATCTGTACGTCTCATTCAAACGGGACGCTATAAAAAACCGGGCGCCATTTTTGACTGCGGCCATGTTTTTCAAATATTTTGTAGGTATATGTGTATTTTTTTCCCTCATAAGTATGTTAAAAAAGGTCGTAAGACACGAGGCTGGGACTGTAGCACGAAACGAATGCGAGTGCGTTATGGATCTAAAACTGATATGACCCGTGTAGCTGAGTTGTAACAAAGTGTATAAAAAAGCTTCATGTAACTCGGGCATTACAAACTGAGGCGCCAAGTTTTACGACAGCAGATGTTATTTTTTATATTCTATAAGTGCTATTATGGCACTGACCTCTATATATACTTGTATATATAGACGTCAGTGTATTATGGATAAATTATTTAATGTCGCAACTCAAACGAGAAGGTCGTATAGTGACCCATAGCTTATAGCTACGTTCTAATAGGCTTAGTAGGTTATATTATGCCACGCATAGAAGGTTTCTGCTGTGGATGGTATTAAAAACGCATATCAGTAATGTAACTGTTTTACTTTTGATATTTATACAGCTCTCTTTTTTTATCAGATTGTCCAGCAAACACAACTTCAGTTTGTTTAAAAGATGGCGCCGCAGTGCTCGTAGAGAATGGATACTCCAGTAATTTTATACTTGAAGATAGTATAGGTTTATTATTTGTGACACTATTTTGGAGTCTGTTGGGGTATTATGGGCTGAAGAGAGAGGAGCGGACAGGTTATGCGTATTAAATGATTAAAAGTCCCTAGCCTTTTTATTTTTAATTATTAAATTTGTATTACAGACCTAATACAAAATAGTATACTTACTAGGTCACGTCATTTAATTTCGTGTATCTTAGGCAAGGAAGGACTATAACAAGACCTTGGCGGCCTGATTAGCGTAGTTGGTTAACCCTGCTTTGTGTGCCGAGGGTACCAGGTTCGAATCCTGGTAGGGACAAACTTTGTGTGATGAACACGAATGTTTGTACACAAGTCATGGATGTTTAATATCTATATAAGTATTATATACTGGGTTCGCCTCCAGTCCATTGTACTCGTACGGTACCCATAATACTAGCGTTGCTTAGTGTGCGACCGTATAGTTGGTGTGTTCGTCTGGCGATAATAAAAAATATTGTCAAAAAAAGGTTATATTTATCTTTTTTCTTATGTGGTGGCAAAATTGATTTTGCAAAAGTCGACGTGGGTAGTGGTGATGACATACGATGAGAAAAGATTTTGGTTAACTTTTTTAATTCAAACTTAAACTAGACGAACAAGATGGCCTTCAGTGTAATAGGCCATAATTTTTTATTCCACAGCCAAAATTATTCACCGTGTGTTTGGTGGCTATGTTTTTTGTCGGCCGTGGCAGTACTACATTTACACATAATTATTCAAATAAGTGGATAATTGTATGGGAAAAAAGCAAAAATGTTTATTGATAATGTTTAAAACATAGCAACAAGATTTTAAACTATATCCCTTGAGTGTTAACTTGGCTATTAAATTTGACTAGAAATACAGCTAATTAGGGCCCCAACTGAGTAAACCATTATCGTCAGCTAATGACTAGATATCTACTTAGTATTGATCTACTAGACGAAAAGTAGAATATTTATAGCCGCAATTAATAATCCCATTATCGATCCCAACAAGTTACACATTGTTATTTTCCCAAAATCTGAGTCCAAAAATATTTCAATTGAGTTCAATTTACTTTTCAAATATGTTTAAAATCGGGAAATCTCAGAGGTGCGAGCCGGGGTTTGAACCTGCATACCTTGTTTCCAAGGCAAGCGTTCTATATGCTCAGCTCGTCCTATTTTCACACCAAAATTTAGTTTTAAATTATCGAGTGACTATTGTAATAGGGTAGGGTTTTATTTTAGTTTTTGAAATGAATCATAATACTAATAAAAACGCAATGAATTCTAGACAACTGGAACTGGTCAAACATTTATAACTACGGATCGAGACTAATAAAAATAACCATTAGAATACCAGTACCCACGCCACCATCATAAAAATGTCAATAAACTATAATTTTATATGATACTAGCTGTTGCCCGCGACTTCGTCCGCGTGGTATTTAACAAAGACAACCGTTGACAACAGCCTGCTCGCCCATTCTGAGCCCGCGGGACGCATTGCAGGTTGTTGCTATCATACTTAATCAGGCGCTGCGCTGCAACATTGGTTTTAATTTTTTTTCGTGAGATCCTATTTTTTTTTTCTAAAATAAAAGTAGCCTAAGTTACTCCTTGTTACATCAGCTATCTGCCAGTGAAAGTCCCGTCAAAATCGGTCCAGCCATTTCAGAGATTAGCCGAAACAGACAGACAGACAGACAGACAGACGGACAGACAGACGGACAGACAGACAGACAGACAAAAATTGTAAAAAATGTTGTTTCGGTATAGGTAAAGCGTATACATCCAAATGCACTTAGTAAAAAGCGGTTATTTTAATATTACAAACAGACACTCCAATTTTATTTATATGTATAGATGTATAGAGTATGTATGTATAGAGTATAGATGTATTAGTTTCTTAGTTTACTAGCTGTCCCGGCGAACTTCGTACCATCTCGGAATCGAATGTATGAGAAAATTAATTATCTTTTTAGTGAATTTGTCCCATGTTCTAATAGTTAGTCAGCTATTCGGGGCGGAGGCAAATTCAAAAAATCTAAAATCATGTATATACCGGCCCGCCCGTTCTTGAGTTATAAATGGTGTAACTAAAACGACTTTGATTTATATATTATATAGATTACATTTTTAGGGTTCCGATGGGGCTTGTTTATAAAATCTCCCGGTTCGTCCAACCGTCGCGAAATCAAATAAAACGTAAATAAATAACATTTTATACGGTTCCTCCCCTAGTTCTAGGGTTTAACGTTTTTGAGAATCAACTATAACGACAAAACCATGCGTGATCCGACACACACTTAGCTGTGTTGCATATATCAGCTGCGTACAAATACGAACAACGATTCGTGAACCCGCGGAAGTTAGCGCCAGTGCCTGCGCAGGACGCCAATGATGCCATTTGGTTCGTAAATTATTTTCTGCGCAGCCACTTGGCGCTAACTTCCGCGGGTTCACGACTCGTTGTTCGTATTGTAGATTTGGTAGGTAGATATATATTATGTAATAACATAAGTAGTTGACGGCCTAAAGTGACAACTAAATTAGTCTAGGTACTCCAGGTAAATAATTAGGTAGCAACTCAATTATTATATGACTGGACAATATAATAAAACCTGACCGTCATGATTGTCTACATTATAATATTATACCGACAAAATACGTTACGGAAAAAATGTATCCGATATAATCAAGTTCCACGGCAAATCATTTGAGAATCCGGCAAGAACTGAGCGGTTTTGTCTATTAAAACAGAACTTTTTTTATCGCTGCCTTCGTCTAGGCCAGGGGTTGGCAAACTTTTGAGTCGGAAGAGTCAAAAATTACAACTTACAATATTTCAAAGTTTTTAATGAGCCACAATTTTTTTCTTGCGAACAATAAATAGTACTTGCATAATATATATAATAATTTAATATTTGCGTATAGAACTAAAGAGCCGCAGCTTCACCTCCAAAGAGCCGCATGTGGCTCGCGAGCCGCAGGTTACCGACCCCTGGTCTAGGCACTTATTAAAAAAACTCCAATGTGATGTCTTGCTTGGGCACACACGCTACACTTTGACATCTAAATTGCCGGCATATTAGGGCGTTCACTCCGAAGTTGCTTTAGACTTTATGAATGAGGCCCAAGGCCAGGAATTAACTTCGGGGGGAGGGGGGGGGGGGGTTGAGCCTCTGGACCGTACATAAGCGAAAACCGCACCCAAATCGCTTAAACCATTCCTAAGATTAGCGCGCACAAACGTACAGATCACAGATATATTAGAGGAGATATGTTATGAAAGCGGTGGGCTTGCGCTCACCTTTAGCCAAAATTACGCTAACATAGAGTTTTCGCCGTCAGTCGACTGCAACTGCACGTCGGTATCGGAGCTCTAACTTTTTTTTAAAATTCCGTGTTATTCCGTGGTTGTGTGCAAAAATACTAGCAGCAAAGTGAACTACGCGAAAGATGGAATCTCATTTCACCAGCCAGTATTCAGTATTTTATTTATTCGTCTTTAAAATCATTAAAAACAACAAATCAAAAAATATTTAATGCCTTTATTATGTTATTTTAGTTTTCATGTAGCACAACGACTTTTTTATTTTTGTACAAAATACATGGCTCTTTAAGTACCACCTATGTTCGCTACTGAGTGAATGTACGAGGCAATGGATAGATCGTCTAACGATACTTTGAATAAACTGGTGCGTCGCGTGGTACGGCCGCTGTATGCGGCGACGACGCAGCACGCACCGAATTATTGGCACGCGTGTGTGTGTGAGACTTCGTATTGGTTGGTTTTATGTAATTGCATGTGTTTTGTGGCGAGTGGTGGGGACAAAACGGAGACAGCGAGTTCCCATACATTTTGAACCGCACGGCATATCTCTTCTTTATCTTTTATCTTATTTTATCTTATTCTTTATCTGTGGTACAGATAAAGAGAAACATTCTAACAATTGTTTTGTATTCTATTGCGTTGATAAATGCCCACAAAGATAGTTTATCTCATATAACTTCTATGTACAGACAGCGACCAGTTACATTGTTATTATATATACCTACATACCTATATGTTGCGATCATTATTCTTATATCATAGCTCATCATTTGACTGACAATAATCCTATTCATCTTCCAGCTTTTATAAATCAATTTGTCACATTCATATCTCCATAATAAGACAGCCAATTAGACCGGCCATGTTGGTACAAGCGATTTTGTACAATTAATGAATAGGCATAGAGGCGAGATAGTTCCGGCAAGTGGACCGGTTTTATTTATAGAATCGCTTTAAAAGGTCTGTGATCTTTTGACTGTGGTCTGTGAACCACCTTGGTTTTTTTTTATATAGTTTTGTTTCAAGTTTTCTTAATAGTTGAGCTTGTGTCTTCGTTCGCAGGGTTTCTTATACTTTGTAGGCAATAGGAATAGTTTTTTATTTCTACTTTTAACGTATGGTGTAAGAGGTGATTAGCTTACATTCTGGACAAGTTCCATCACAAGGACGTTTAGTCATGGACGTAGCCAGGGTTGGTTTCAGGGTAGGGCAAAGCAAGGAAACTCGAATTTAATCATTATCTTTTCTTCATCAAGTCATTGCTTTTAGCTTAGCGTTATTTTCTCTATGACTGCTCGCATTACTTAAATTCTTGACATCAGTAGTGATAAGGTCTTTTTTTTCGCTTGACACCATGAGGCGAGGGGGAGGGGGGCAGCTGTCCCCCTCTGCCCCAGTGTGTCTTCGGCCATGAATTTAGTAGTTGCGAGGCAATACACATTCGAAGAGAAAAACATATCAAAAATTGCTTGTATTGTTATAAATTATATTACGATAGATTTCTATAATATTGAGATTTATCATAATATTTAATTCTTGTTTTATTTTGATGAGGAACATTCTTGCTATAGTAAAATACGGATACAACAACCAAACGTTTTATTTCTCTATAATATCTTATAAATAAATCAGACTTATCAAAACTGATCAATAATGTGGATTTCAATAAACGGGCGTACTTCTACTTCTCCTAACAACCATTATAAAAGCAACTATATTAAACCCAATATAAAAGGCTAATAAAGAAATACAATTCCTCCAAAAATTACTTTCATCAAAACCGAACCTCGTCAACACTCCCGAGCCGGTCCTAATACAAGGGATTCCTTTAACATTTACACAATTGATATTATCGACCATATTCCATTGTAATATGGAGATACATTCAGTACCATAGTAGAACCCTGATATGTATCTAAGCCAGGAGAAGTATGGGGAAGCAGTGGCCAGGTTGAGATAGATCCCTGAGAACATAATACCTACTAAGTCGTGTGGCACGGAAATCAAAGCAGCTGTTTCCATTTTGTCAAACGTCGCTGATAGGAATGAGCCTGGAATTTGAAAATGGAATTCCAATTTGAAAATGGAATTCCAGTTTGAAAATGGAATTCCAATTTGAAAATGGAATTTTATTATGGTGCAGCCACACTAAGTAGTTCTTTAATAATATCAAAAAATGTGTGTCAAATGTGGCCAACAGTTTAACGCATTAATTTATTAACGTCATTACTAAATATATAATGTATCGTACATTATATATTAAGCTGTAAGAGGTGTTTTAAATGCGTTAATAAAGGTGTATATTGGAATTAACACTAATGCTAGCTCAGACGTGACCGCACCATTATTGACATTGCATTAAAAAGTCGCCCACACACTTAATACTAATATTTAGAAATAATTAAAAAACGATGTTTTTTAATTTCAGCACCGAGTTTTATGTTTTACTCTTAAGGTTTACTTACCACCAGTTTATTCGATATACACTAATAGTGAGCTACTGAATTGGGTGCAGTGCAGGGTTCTTAGCGTGTAGATAAATAAAATGTGTCAGTTAGTAGGGGATAGGACAATAAAACAACATTAAACATCCTTGTGAAACTGTATTTGTTTTAAAACACCTTTAAAATTGTACATCACACACGAGGTCATTATAAGCTAGTGCTATAATTACTCTACTTATGTAAAAGAATCTAATATACAGGGGTACCTCTACTTCTTCTTATTACCATAAGAAAAGCGATCAAATTGGCAGCGCAATACATGATAACTAAACAAACGCAGTTCCGCCAGAAATGTTCCTCGGCGTATCCGAATCTTCTCAAAACATCTGGCCCAGTCCTTATGCAAGGGACGCCTTCAATAGCAACGCAATCGATTGACTCAATAGAATCCCATTGGAGGATCGAAATACATTCGAGTCCGTAGTAAAAGGCTGATAGGAATTTGAGCCAAGCTACGTATGGAGATACGCTAGCTATGTTAAGATATATGCCCGAGAACATGGTCCCGATTAAGTCGAATGGTACGGATACGAGTGCGGCCGTCTCCATGGAATCGAAGGTCGCTGATAGGAATGAGCCTGGAATTTAAAAATGGAATTTCGCCAATCGTGGAATGGGTAGCCAATTGTAAAATGGAATATATTTCCCTTTGGAATTTGGAATTGCAGAGATAAATTTGGAATTTTTAGTTCGGGCTTTGTAACTGATTTTTTTTGGCATCACAATCCAAATCGTGTTTGTAAATTTGATTTATAAGTAAAGCACGTAAGTATACATTAAAGTTAGCTGTTACAAGCGAATCAAGAGGGGCAACTAACTACAAGTAACTGAAGGTACTAGCCATAAACCTAAGATAAGGAAGATCAATCTTACCATAAGCGTTAGCATAGTTGGCGCAGAGGATGCAGATTAAAGTGAATCCCAGCCAACCCATGAACCCGCCGCGGAGTCCCGCAATCAGGAAGATGAGGGAAGAGAAACACGTGGGCGCTATAATTGCACGCGGTAACTGCAAAGATGGTAAATCGTAACGCCTCAGCCTCGAATTTAGCGGGCAGCGGTGCGGGGTGGCCAACGCGCGCCGCTCCCGCGCCCGCTGCCCGCTGCCCGCTAAATTCGAGGCTGAGGCCTAAAATCTCCGATACTGCATAAAGACGCTTCACTATTTAAAAAACCTCATTACTGACTGACTGATAGATAACATAAAGCCAGAAACGGCGGATATAGAGCTTAGAGAATCATAATTTGGAAGATATATTCCTTGAGTACAACAAGGAGGTATTCTCAACTCCTAAGTGGGGCGAAAAGTTTGCAAGTTTTTTAAAGATATTATCGACCACACGGCTAGTGGGAGATAAAGTTCGCAGTATTCAATTTAAATCACTTTTAAATACTAGTCATACTTTATACTGTTTTTGGATAAAGTCTTGTGAGTTTGACATTAATATCTTACATCAATTTGAAAACCATATTCATTTTGCTGTTTTAAAATACAAAACAGATATTTATATCTCGAATAGATAATCTCTAATCCTTGATCTATAAAATTGAAATCAACACACTTTGGTTATTTACATAACATCAATTATTAGCCAGATATATAAGTAGATGCCCACGGCACCAACAATCGACTTTCAACTCTACTTTCATACTCTTTAGGGCATAAATTTAAAAAAAAAATCTTAGCAAGTGCCTTAAAATCAAGATGAAAAGACTCAAATTAAGTTTGAAAAAGACTTACCCAAAATATCATCTTTGACAAGTAATAAGGAAACGGCGAATACAACCCGCTGGCAGTTTCCCTCAATAATATAGGCATCTCGGTCGGGAATGTGATAAAGACCGCGTATATGAAGAGGAAGATCGTCTCCGTGACAGTGAGGTACAGCAGACCTTCTACGTTCTGGATGTCATTCTGGTCAAGCTCTTTGAAATGGCCCCAGTATGGCACCGAGATTATGAGGCCCACGAACTATGGAAAGAGAAACAGCATTATACTAATAATACGAGCCCTTGAAATGAAACTCATTTCAATGTGTAGTATTCGCGTAAATATAAGAAATCAATACGAGCACTTTTAATGTCCCACTGTTGGCACGGGCCTCCCCTCATGGCGAGGGGTATTGGCCATAGTCTACCACGCTGCCCCAGTGCGGGTTGGAGAACTTCACACGACTTTCGGAGGGGTTCTCTCAGACATGCAGGTTTCCTCACCGTTTAGCAAGTCATAATCATGGTTGAAAATAAGATTCGCACGAGAAATCCAAAAGTCCCTGAGGTGCGAGCTGGGGTTTGAACCTGCAATCCTCGTTACGGAGGCAAGCGTTCTACCACGTTGGCTATAACTGCTTATCCTAATATGCATTTTTTCAGGATTTCATTGAACTAACATTAGGTACCAAAATATTTGATTATGTTTACAAATAATTCCTTATTTAATATCATTTATATTCATTTTTCAATGGTTAATTAATGTCTATTATTTCATGAACTTTCTCACAGTTTCGTAAATGTTAATATGCCTCACCATTAGCAATAAGAACTCCGCTATACACACACCGCTGTTATGCTTCAACGTTTGCATATTTCTCCACAGCAACCAGTAAAATTGAACGAAGTAATTCACTTTGACTCTGTAAAATATAAAATGCTGTAATTTGTACTACTCACTACTTCTTCTACTTTACTTACTTACATTATAGCAAATACATTAATTTACCGAAACACGATGTTAATAATGTTATGTTATACAGGGTGTAGGTGTCATGGTAACGAAAACTTTGGGTAAGGTTACACTGAATGAAATCATAGAAATCATTTATGTCGAAAGTCATGAGTTACAAATGTTGTAATATTTGAGCGCGCAATGTATATCAATGTAGTGACGACCACAACACATCGCTCCGCGCGATATCTGACGCGAACAAGTGACGAGCGCGCTCGAGCATATCGGTCGTGAATTTACATTGCCGTTTTAGGTCTAAATTAGTAATAATGGTTTTTTTTATTTAAAATCCCGTCAAGATCGACTTTTATTGTGATTTTATGCTAAAATCAATTTAAAAATACTGAAAAAAATCACATAATTTATGAAAAGATCGACAAAAAATTCCATGGTCCAGAATCATAAGTTGAATCTATGGTATCAGTTTTCGTTACGAAGCGACTTACATCTGTATAACAAATAGTATAATCTCCGCGAAGCAATAAGCTTAACATTGAACTGTAATTTCTATTGAACCTAGACGCAATTTATGCATTTAAAAACTACTACTTTAACTGACGGATTTTCAAGGATATAAATAAGATAAGATAAAGATAAGAGAAATAGTGAGGTATTATTAAAATATTGTGAATTTGCATGCAATTAAATTGATGGATTTATGTTTCGCGAGAAGATTTTTATACTATAGATAATATGCTAAGATACACAAGATATAAAACACAAATTATTTAAATGTATACCCTGTCCTATTAGTTACTATGTATCTTATAACTTTTTGCCATTTAATTTATTCGACGCTTCCCCAAATGGAGGTTAGTTTAAACATTATCTGATAACAATCTAGTTTATTACAAACGAGATTAAAATAATTTATTCAATTGGTTCTCCATACTTACAGGGTTAAATATCGTTCGAAATAATTATTCTGAAACAAAAAATGCATACGTTACGTACTGGTGAATTTAATTATTACACTCAAAGCTTAAATATATCTTCCCTTGTTAATTATCCCTTCTAATTGCTTAAGATACTTATACAATTATGTATATTGTATTTTGATCTGTATCTACTATTATATACACAGGTATTTTCGTAAAACCGAGCAACATCCATAACAAAATTCGGCGCTCGATAGAATGACGGGGCAAATAACAACATAAGGTGTATAGATATATAACAAGAATACTGTAATATTTCATATTATGTCAATGCCTTTGTTCATTACTTAAAAAATTGTATTAAATTAATGTCTGCTGACACACATATTCATTAATAAATAAAATCAAATTAGGTAATCACATAATCATCTCATTTAAATTATTTATTATAGATATTATTAAATAACTGGTTGTAATCTTTCCTGCTTATCAGATGCCTACCGCAGGCAACATATTAAGACAAATGACGCCATGTGTTAATTTCATCTCTTTCTAATAATCCGCGAAGAGAGAGAGATGTGTTCCACCGACGTTAAAGTAGACACACACACATACGCCCAGATCGATTGATAAACGATCTGTAAATCGAACCTGTACAGGTTTGATTCTCCGTTCCATGTAGGTACAGTACACAGTTACAGACTAGTCGTACAGTGTACTGTAAGAGTAGCTGGCTAGCTGCATGTGCTGTACTATAAGTACAGGCTGGTCATAATCCCATTATTTATCCGGACGAATTATGAGTAGAGATAAACGCCGTAGGGACGTTAGGCTAATGGAGTCATAGAGCTAAAGAGTTTATCCACAGAATATCACCTAGGTTGATTGCCTCCACAGGTGACAGGAGGCTGGCTCTTTCCTTGCTCAAAAATGTGCTTGATAATACAGTGAGGGCAAGGCTTTTTTAATTTTCTTTTTACTTCAAATTTAGTCATATAAATTGAATTTGCAATTAACAATTCCACAAATATTCAACTGTGATTTACATCGTCTGCGCGATATTTTTTTGATATCTTTGCTACTGAAAGTTTTAAAGAAATAAACGTTATTTCTCCAGTAGAGAAAGGTACTTACTTTTTCATCTAAGGTCCCATTAAAATATTCAGTTTCATCTCTGACGTCCCCCACTCTGTTCTCTATCTCAGCGGCAATCTCTGAGCGCTGGTACTCGTCGCAGATCTTCCTGATACGCTCTCGGCTCTCCATCTCTTTGTCGGCTTCTATGCCCAGTAACGTCACGTAGTATTCAGCTGCGTTGAATCCCAGTGGACATTTGAAGTTCAGACTATTAAAAAACAAGCTTTTCGAATACAGAATATTCTATAATAATAATGAAACAAAATTAAGAGGACCATAAAGATAACATTGCCAAAGATATAAATGGATTTATTTAAATTTTAAAAACACCTCATACTACTTAAGATCTAGGTGACTATTAAAACAATATAAAAAATCATTTACATAACATATGACCTATGACCTATTTGCTCATATGACCTATTTGTTAATGTCATAAAATATGTTACACTTAAATAAGGTGTAATAATAATGGTATAAACTATTTGAGCAGAGCTAATAGTAGGTTATAAGATAACATTCCCAAAGAAATAAATCAAATTATTAGACATTAAAAAAAAGTGACACCATGTACTGAGCGCATTCCCAAAAGCTAAAGGTTCGCCTTGCTTAAAAAATAAACATCTTTACACAACTATTTTATTCGTCAACGTGATTCATATAACTTACTGATGCATCGGTTAAAATATTTTCAACTATTTTTTTATACCTAATATATTTATGAACTTAACCCTGAATTTACTTATAACTTTATCAAACGTCATATATAGCACTGTGCACAAAAGTTTTGCTTTGCGCAATAGGCAGTATTGCGCAAAGCAAAACTTTATGACGTTTGATAAAGTTCTAGAACGTCTATGCATTGGGGCTCCGTACAGTGTAATCTGTGTAACTTGTGTTAATGTTTGTGCCATATTAATTCAAAGACAACATATTTACATCCTAGGATTAAAACACAAGTAAGTTGATTAATTAAGCTATTAGCAAAGCTCTGCCCCCATACCCCAGTCACATGGGCTGATCTTAGTTAAGTTAGTTTAACCTTATTTCACCTTGCTGAGATCATTTTACAAACACGTTTATCGACTAGGAGCTATCTAACCTAAGTCCAAGTCCAAGTTACAAGGCCAAGGTTAGATTTTAGATTGTTGGTTATACGCTAAACGTAGGACATATTGCGAGTTAATTTTGCTTAGCTAAGCTAGCTCACGTAGCTGTGGCATTTTTTTATTTTATTTATTTATATTTCAGTTAGCACCGCGAACTGCAGAGCTAAGCTAGGCAAGCAAACTGAATATATATGGGCTAGCTAATCGGACGATCTCAGCTAAGGTAAGTTAACTCTTTCGCTCATTTACTTCATCCCCGCGCGTTTTAAGCTATCACACTGTCGTCTTAGAAAATATTCTAGCTCAATTCGCGTAGCTAGTTGCACGCTTTACGGCCTGGCCACGGGACATTCGCCATAGCGAAAAATCGCGCGGCGCGATACGGCGGGTGCGAGTGGCGGGGCAGCAATTCGCGCGGCATCTTTTGCAGGCCACGGGGCACGGCGGCAGTCGCGATCGCCGCCATAGATAATACATAATATAGATCGCCGCCGCGATCAGTAAGGACGTCCGAGAGCGAAATGTTGCTATCAAAGTTATCTCGATATTGCTATTAATAGTATTTTTGTTCAAGACATCACATTTGGAAGAGATTGTGGAGTACATGTTTTTTTTTATTACATTTGAATTGATTTGAATAGGAATCGAGGTATAGATGAAGAATTCCACAAGAAGTATGAGAAATACAGAATGTACCCAGAAAAAAATTTAAGAAATAATTTTAAAGACTACTTTGTAACCTACTAATTATTTGTACCTATAAATAAAAAAAATCTACCTTCAGAACCTGGGAATTTTTTTTAATTTCTTCCCACAATATCTTCTCTACATGCTTATATTTATGATGTGGGTGGCCAGACTTCCAAATAGGCGGCCTGGCTAATATTTCGGCAATAAACAGCTCCGTGTTCATAATTCGCGGCGAAAACGACTAAACAAATTTAATCGCTGCCGTGTCGCCGCGAATACCACCCGACGCCGTGGCCTGCGCCGTACTGATTCATGTATTTGTTTCACCCGCCGGCGGCGCTGTCCTTCGCCCGCGCGATTCGCCCGGTACAAGCCGCCGGCCGCGCTGGCGATCGCCGCGCCCCGTGGCTTGCTCAGTACATTTCTATACGTTTGTTTCAATCGCAAGACGCGCCGCCGTATCGCGCCGCGCGATTTTTCGCTATAGCGAATGTCCCGTGGCCAGGCCGTAAGCTACATAAAGTAAGCTAGCTTAGCTCGCGGTGTGGTTTGCGCTTTACCCATTAGTCGACTAATCGTATGTGTAAATCTTTGGAGAGAGACAATTAATTAAAGCAATTCGCATGCAAAAAAATCCGTATCCGTATATATTGAGTTACCACAAAAGTAACAGTATACAGGCTGATTCAAAAAGTGTACACTAATCTTGAATCTCCATTTCTTTAGCGCATTTCAAATCATCATGTGAAGTGAGAATTTGGACACGTCAATATTAAAAAAAAAATCGCAAAAACTTACACTTATCAAATTGTTGCGAACAAATTTTATTTTTCAAAATCGACAAATCGAAATTCTGTCTTCACATAGTGTTTACAAAGTCTTAAATCGCCCAGTTAAAGGGCTTAAGTCGCCCAGTTTCCAGGCGCGGCTTAGTATACCCGTTCCGAATCAGCCTGTATATAGGTAATGGATATTGTTAAAATAAAAACCGGATTCAGATGAATAAAAATAATTTCGCGTTAGGTAACGAATGAGGTATTCCATACAAAAAAAAACTTACTAGCTTTTGTTTTCAGCTCATGGTTATAACCTGAGCAACTATTTTCTTTAAACGAAAAAAAAACAATAGGGTCGCAACACCTGTTTTTCTACTTGCTAGTAGGTATAGAATGCAAACCATTGAAAAAATAAGGGTCCTAATTGAAACCTATAGAGACGCTTACCTAACATTAAGTATTCACTTTCTGAATCACCCAGTATAATCAATCACCATGAAGTAGCATAAATATTAGGTACTTACGATGCAAAGAATTCGTCGGCTTGCTCAATCGTGCCATGGAAAGCTGTTCGTCCGCCAGCCATTAGCACCACTTGATGGAACAGCTCGAACACTCCTGAAGCCGGCTGGTGCACCGAACAGATGACGAGCTTGCCACCAATGGCTAGTTTCCTGAGGCGGGAGACGACGGCGCTTGCCGCCCAGCTGTCAAGGCCCGTGGTGGGCTCATCACAGAACAGAATTGGAGGATCGTTTAGTAGCTGCGAAGAAAAAATTAAGCTAAATACATAACAGTTAGTTAAGCGTTAGTTAGTTAGTTTTTACTGGTGGTAGGCTTCGGCCGTGGCTAGTCACCACCCACTGAACAAAGCCATGTCGCCAAGCGGCCTAGCCGTGTTCCGGCATGATGTTCGGTGTTGCCATTCATGGATGGCGGGTCAGATCAGCTGCGCTGCATGTGCCTAGTGAATGTAGCGTCTCGATCTACTGCCGCCTTCCTACCTAGGCAAGTATGTTCCATCGTAGATCTCATCGTCACTTACCATCAGGTGAGATCGAGATCAAATACTTGCCTATAATGTAATAAAAAAAAAAAAAAAAGCGTGTTATAATGCTTCCTACCAACATAAAGTGTACGACTGCGGTTTTCGATGCTAAAACTTTACAAACTATTATATTTTTTTATTATAAGTCTCTCACCCCACGGGATATACCCGGACAATTGGAAGACTTGCGCGGGGACATGGGTCCAACACGTAGAGGCCCTTTTTGAGAATTTTAATTTTATGTTAGCCTACCACCTATTGGGGTCAACTGCTGAATTATTATTAGGACCCCTCACGAGAGTAAAGAGGATTCCATGCAACCTCTGTGGCTGGATCCTAGATACGGTATCTTGTTGATATAACAATTAACATACATTTTATCAACTAAAATCTTTTTGCATTCGGCATTTGAAGGAGATTAGGTTTATTTATCCATCTTGAATAATTAAAATTTATCTTTCGCTTTAATTGAGTGTTATTTTTACACGATATCTTTACGATGATATCTATACATTTTTAAGAATTTGAATAAATATACATATCTTTAAGAACTGTATGCATCTGATCTTATCTGCAGTATGCAGTATAATGTGTCTTAGAAAAATAAAACCTTGTTTTTGATGCAATACTGAAATAATAAAAACCTTTATTTTGTTTCATTATAATAATAATGTATCTGACATATTATAGTATATATGGTAATTTCGATACAGACAGCATTCAAAATTAGTTTGGAAATTTGAATTATTAAAAGCTTAACAACAACGACGCAATAATGTGTATCATTTACCATTATTGTCATTAAAAATCAAGTGTTTGAAATTATTATAATTAATTATAGTTTATTTAAGACGCAACTTCAATGTAAGAACGTTATTTAAAAAACATAGAATAACTTCAAATTTGTCATACTGTAGTTTCAGCTCGGTTTAATTAAGCAAAACAGCTAGCATATTATTAACTTTTAATCAGATCAAATTATCTTTCGTCCAGCTACTGTTTTTTTTATGTTAAAACACATTCTCTTTAAATCAAATCGACTTAGTTTCGAACCCTCTCTTTAACGACTGATACTTTTTAAAAATATACGGTTAAAACTTACCTGTACAGCTAAAGCGACTCTCTTCCGCTCGCCTCCTGAAAGTGCTTTCAGCTTAGTCTTGGTGCAGTTCTGAATACCCAACTCGCCCAAGAGTTGATGGATACGCTTCGTGCGAACCACTTTCACGGCACGTTTGTCCATCATCAATCGAGCCTGGCAGAGATGAAATATATAACATTACTTGATATATAACATTATATAATAATAATATCAGCCATTTTTATGTCCCACTGTTGGGCACAGGCCTCCCCTCAATGCGAGGGGGATTAGGCCATAGTCCACCACGCTGGCCCAGTGCCATATAGTGGTATAGTGAGCGTCGCGACCCCTAATAGTAAGTGTCGTGACGCCTAATAGTAAGCGTCGCGATGCCTAATAGTAAGCGTCGCGACGTCTAATAGTAAGCGTCGCCACGCCACATAGTAAACGTAGTGACCCCTTATAGTGAGCGTCGCGACCCCTAATAGTAAGTGTCGTGACGCCTAATAGTAAGCGTCGCGACGCCTAATAGTAAGTGTCGTGACGCCTAATAGTAAGCGTCGCCACGCCATATAGTAAGCGTGGCGACCCCTTACAGTGAGCGTTGCGACCCCTAATAGTAAGTGTCGTGACGCTTTCGTGACGCGCTCGTAAACTGTACCAAATAATTCAACCGAATACTCGGTTTGGTAAGCGCTAAGCCGAATAATGTTCGGTATTCCGTTCAGTTTAAAAATCCATGTTGGTCTTATCTTTAATTGCTATACTTAAATATGTTAAGATTGAATCAAAACCCTGTCTCGACTAGCTAATTCATTTAACATAAACTCTTTGATAATAATAACATTGGTAATAATTAGCAGTCACAAACACGGCTTGACGCTGAGTTACAAAATTAATACATTTTTCATAATAGCTACGACCATAAAACACATTTGATGATACCCCACTCATAAATGGATGTAGTCTAAATGGATGTAGAATAGATAAACATAAGTATGCATGAATTAAAAAAAAATGCAGAGACTCGCTCCACATGCAGCTTTGCCTTAGAAATTATTTTCATTATAACTCTGATCTCCGGTGTCCACTTTTAGTTTTTGTATCTCGTGTACTCCGGAATCAAATAACATAATTTAATTAGTCTCAAGCTTTATTTAAATAATAACTGTGTCTTAACTCCATCGGCATAAAAGTCATCGGTGAAATTATTGGAACGAAGTTCCTTATCGCGCGTTGCGAAAGGGGGCTAGGCGGAAAAAATTAAGACGAAAAGTTGTAACGACACTTTTTGTAAGCCGTGCGGCGTACGCATGTTTCTCTGTCTGTCTCTCTCTCTTATAGAAAGCAAGCCAGATATTTTCGTTTCGTCTTTCTATTTCGCATTGAACAGTGTGGTGTCGCGACGATTATTTTTGTTGAGTGTATACAGGTTTTTGTACATAATAAATAACTTAAAAAAAATAAAATTTTATTACAATTCCTTCACTAATTAATCGAAAGGAACTTCGTTCCATCCGGGTGTCCCTTGACACCTCTCAAGTTTTTTTACAAATTACATAGGCACCTACGTACTGTCGGATTCACTAAAAAGTTGACTAAACAATCGTCAAAACTAAACTATGTCGTAAGGGTTATTACAGAATCTTGGATTATTTGGATGAGAAAGCAGCCTGGGACTGATCGCTCAAATATCTAGCGTCAATTAAGTATTATGATGTCAAAGTGTAGCGTGTGTGCTCGCATGGCAACACACTGGAGCATTAAAATTGTTGTAAAAATCTTCTCAGTTGAGGTCGCGTTCCGATCCGGTTTTAGAGTTAAGGAAACAGAAATGTAAATGACAATTTGTAAGTGCCCCCGTAGGCCTATATGAAATAAATGACCTGACTTTGACTTGACTAAAAATAATTTACTAGGTAACCTATTTGTATCCTGAACTGGGCTAGGCTGCCCTCACACCAACTAAGCGGTTCCTCACCAAGCAACGCTTGAATTATGGGTACCGTACAATGGACTGAGGGCGAACTAGGTATATATATATATGTTAAACATTCATGTCTCGGATACAAACACTCATGCTCATCGCATAAAGTGTGTCCCTACCAGGTTTCAAACCCGGGACCCTCGGCGCAGAAAGCAAGATCGCTACCAACTGCGCTAATCAGGTCGTGCAGTATGTCCAAGATCAAGTATCAATACCTTGGAAATATCATTCAATTATTCATAACTAAATAATTTAGATAATGAAAGGTTAAGTATGTTCTTAAGAACATCTTTAATTCTTTATTAAAAAAAAATATGTACATAATATTAGCATATTTTTGTTAATTTATTTGTCTAAAATGCCCCTTTCACACAATTATTACAAATGCCCTAAAAAGCGTTCAAAAGGTAGTATACCGTTTCTGCCTCACGCTGTATAAAATACCTGTTGGTATAAAAAGAACTCAACATTACTAGAATACGTTGCACTTACCATAAACTCCATATGTTCAGACACAGACAAGTCCTCAATTGCCAGGTCTTCCTGCGGCACGAAGCCAGAAATCCTGGCAATCAGGTCCGCGCCAGCCAGCCTGCCATTCAGCATGAGGTAACCAGTCAATGCGCTCTTATCTCGACGACTTATTGCCGCGAGGAGAGTCGTTTTGCCGGCACCACTATAATATAGGAGCATATGCATTTATACATTGATAGAATCAAGCTCATCTGATTAATTTGTAGCGACCTCTTCAACCTCGCCACAAGCGACACAGATAGTACGCAGACGCATTCAGAACAATAGACAATTCTCAATACAATCCTGAATCGCGCTATGAGAGTTTTCGGAGCACATAACTTATATACAAGATCCCGACAACAATATTATAAATAAAAATGCAAATAAACACATCTAGTGCGGGTTGGCGGACTTCACACGTCTTTCGAGGGGTTCCCTCAGACATGCAGGTTTCCTCGCGATGTTTTCCTTCACCGTTTAGCAAGTGATAATCATGGTTGAAAATGAGATTCGCACATGATATCCAGAAAACCCAGAGGTGCGAGCCGGGGTTTGAGCCTGCGATCCTCGTTACAACGGCAAGCGTTCTACCAACTTGGCTATCACTGCTATTTAGTTACATAAGTACATAAAAATGTTGCAAGCAGTTTTTATGCGATAGATTAAAATCTAAAGTTTATTTATATTTGTGTACCAATACAGTTAAACCATAAACAAAATTAAGTAATGCGGAAGATGCTCACCTTGAGCCCATTAGGGCTACCAAGTTACCAGACGACACGATACCGTTCACTGAAAAGAAAAATATTTGTGAGTATATCGTTACCAAATATATTATTAGGGAGCAGTCAGAGATACACTGCACAAACATTTCCCGATGGTATTAAGGACTGACTGCCCTCGGCTTAAAAATACGAAAACATTGCCGTAAAGTTGTAATATCGATGGTCTAGAAGACAATAATGCTAGGTACATGATTGGTAATGTTTCAGAAGAGTATTTTAAAGTTAGTCAACCTTTCTTCTAGCACTTAACATTTAAAGACAGGATAGACAATTGTGATACAATCACTGAATACGTGAAGAAGTCAAGACAAATGACTTAAAGTAATTTAACATGTTTTATATTTTTTATTATCGACGGATAAATTACTGTAACCTTTTTGTGTTTGTTTTCCTTTCGCCTATTATATATGTGCCCATATAATTTCGGTAGAAAGTGATGAAAAATTGGCACTCTGATGAGCGCAAACGGTGCAGAATACTCTTTTAAGTACAATAATTGGCATTAAAATGTTAAAAACCCAACATTTTACACTTAGCATGATTGTTTTGTAGACCATCGATATATGAAATGTATAAAGGCTCACTTACATTTTGATTTAACATATATTTCATGATACTCAAGACAAAATATGTAATACGTCTGATGTAAATATATATAATGCTATTATTCTATTTCTCTCTTCTAACAATATAAAACTGTAATTGTTACTTATATATATATATATTTATTTTTACTATATCTATTTAGTTTTATTTTCCTGCTTTTCCGATCCTACAACATTCCTTTTTCCAAATTCTACATTCCGATTCCCTACCTTTAAACATGACACTGGCAATATACACGAAGGCATTGGCATCACCAAAAAGGAAAAAAAAAAAGTTTTACGTAAATTTTTGTCAACCTCAAAGCTATAGGTTATATAATGGTTTCGTACAGGTTATATTTTAGCGACTTTTTAATTTTTAATGCGGAAAGTATCTCGATGATAAATAATAAAAAATAAAAACTACACGTGTTGCATTTATATGTGATGATGGAATGTGTTAGATGGACGACCTTGTTCAAATATCGGCTGCACCTAACCTTTATATGCAAATAAATTATTTACTTTACATTTGGATTATAATAAATTATGTATTTATAAGTCGTTCCGAATTTCCATTCGCCTCGAAATCAAGTTATTTTAGGTCGAATCTGTTTTACACTTAATTATTTCGACAGTGCAGGCTTAATATTTGGCTCGGTGTTACTGTTTTTTTTCCTCATTTTTGCGTATTCGAATGTTCGATTTGGTTATGTAGAAAAAAAAACGTTGTCGAAACGAGTAAAATTCTAATCCTATCGATTCGGATACTTGTCGAAACTCTGAACGACCCGCAGGCGCAATAAGCAGCTATCATAATACCAAGTTTTTACCGGACGAGTAAAACGGCCTTGATATCTACGGATGATATATAAATTTCTTGTGACCTTTTTTTAGACAACTTGTTTTATTTATCTACCTACCGTTATATACTGGTTGCAGCTCGAGTGGTTTCATTTTATATCGCACGCTACACATTCGTAGGGGTCATATTTGTGAGTTCAAGATTATGGCCATGATATACCCATAAATTTTAATATACCTACTCACAAATTGCAATTCCGTTTTTTAATAGTTCTTTTTTTTTAGTTGGCCATCGGCTACAAAATAGTGCAATTTTTGCCAGTGTCGAGTAAAACATCTTCAACGTCGTTTTAAGTATAACCCCCTGACGATAATATTATGGTGATGACGATGATGATAATGGAATGAATCCCGCACCCCTGTAAAGCTATGTATATCTTACTGAAATTTTACCGGACATCAGCAGTGTGATTTTGAAACCTCGGAAATCGGAATCGGATTCGGAACGGTAGTTTATTAAATCATTCGGATTCGACATGGGAAACGGATTAACTTTCCGATGTTGGTATCGCTCCCAACGAGCTTTCCGACGGAAACTTTTTGAAAAAACGATTTGGTATTTTCATCAAGATACATTTGATAGCGATTGCGATAATCCAGTTCGGAACTTTTCGATTCCGTTTCCGATATCGATTTCGAATCTATCTATCATCCGATATACACGTCCACTGCTGGACATAGGCCTCCCCCAACGACTTCCACACATCACGGTCGTCCGCCACTCGCATCCACCGGCTTCCTGCGACGCGTGTGATGTCATCAGTCCACCTTGTGGGGGGTCGTCCTACACTTCGTCTTCCTATTCGTGGTCACCATTCTAGAACCTTTCTGCCCCAACGGCCATCGGTTCTGCGAGCTATGTGCCCTGCCCACTGCCACTTCAACTTGGCAATTCTTTGAGCTATGTCGGTTACTACAGTTCGTCTACGGATCTCTTCATTTCTGATTCTATCGCGTAACGAAACCCCGAGCATAGCTCTCTCCATTGCGCGTTGAGCGACCTTGAGTCTTCTTATGCGGCCCATAGTCAGCGACCACGTCTCGGCACCATATGCCATCACTGGCAGCACACATTGGTTGTAAACCTTTGTCTTCAGACACTGAGGTAATTTGGACGAGAAGATATCATGCAGTTTCCCGAACGCTGCCCATCCGAGTTGGATCCGACGGTTGACCTCATTCTCGAAGTTATGTCTACCTAGCTGAACAATCTGCCCTAGGTAAATGTACTGCGATTTCGAATGGTTTAAAATAACCCTGCTGGAGAGAACTTGAAAAGTCAAGTTATAGCTATTTCATTTTAATTTCCTTCACTCGTGCACGTTTCTGAACCCACTATTTATGAAATCGGTGGTGCGAGAGGGATGGAAGACGTCGAAACGAAACGATACGTAAAAAGGATTGTGCTTGACGTAAAGTTAGTGTGTTCGCTGATATGAAATAATGTTGTAAAAATTACGGTTTTTTTTTTAAAAAGACTAGCCCGCCGAGTTTCTCGCCGAATCTTCTTAGTTGAGGTTGCGTTCTGATCCGGTTGTAGAGTTAAGAAAAAAATATGTTAATGACAATTTGTAAGTGCCCACGTAGGCCTATACGAAATAAACGATTTGACTTTGACTTTGATGCACAGTGAATGTCTTTGGTCTGACAATGTTATTATTATACTTATGTGAGCCATGAGACAAGATCCACAAGTAGGATACAGATTAGTATGCACACATTTGATAAACATTTGGTATTATGATTTCGCAGAGCCACTTTATATTCTACACAATTAGTCTAAATGTGTTTAATCAGTAATCGTGATTGCTAATTTTGTTCTATAAATTGGATGATACTGGTCTGTGCGAAAAATCTCCTTTAAATAGAAATATGTAAAGTAGCTGTAATCATGCACGGATAAAAGCCACCTGCATTATAGTAACGTGCTATACACGTTTGGGCACCATAGACTATAAAAGGTCATCGGCCAACGTCGGCCAACGTGTGGAGTGTCACTAATCTAGATTTCATAGTGCTAGCTCGAGTGACTGGGACTAGCCAATCGTAAGGAGGCAGGATAACTTAAAAATAGTTAGTAATCTTAAAAAAAAGAAGGCATCTATTACAACCATAGACTAACTAAATTTTACAAAAGCTTACATTTGTGTTTTATGAACTATAATTATTAAAGATTTGGCAATTGTGCCTTTATATTTAACTTTTATACTTGCAAGAAGAAACTACTACTACTTACATTTGTGTTTTAGAAATAAAAGATGAGCAATAATTGGTAGTCAGAGACAATAACTCGTATAGCCGAATACAGAAAAGGATTTGATGAAAAATAAACAATAATGATTTTCCAAGTATACCTACAACGCGCTTTAACTTGCCGAGTTAACTTACAATTTAATAGATATAAGACCCAGATAGTACTGGCGGCAAGTTTTTTTAAGATCCCACCTGTGCATCGCGTGAAATAGCGTGAATTACTTTCGCGTGTAATAAACACCGACCTAGAATGGAGGGTCGAAATAAATGTGGTTTATTTATACCCACCTACCAAAGCAAAAATCTTCATAGTTCTTAGAGTTTCCAAGACCTTACCGAGCAATAAGTTGTTTTAATTTTTCACCATTTTTTTTTAATGTACTAATCTCGTTTTCGACTCCATATATAAAGGTCGTAGCTCACATACATATAGATAGATCTAGCTAGATGGATAAACTTAACCAATACGAGAACAGGCAGACTCTTGATGAATAGATATAAGGCAACTTACCTCCATGCAACACTCTGACATCTTCATAAACCGCTGATCTCCATATACTGGTCTGTGTCTTCTTCTTCCTGTACACTGACAGGTCCTTCCAGGACAGCGTGAGGTTCCCAGGCGAGTCCCCGAGGCCCACCTCGTCGTCCTCCCAGTTGACAACGGCCCCAGTGAGGACGTTGCGGGTCGGCAGCTTCATATCTATGTCCATCATGATGGTGCTACGTCATTTGGCACTGGTGGAGGGAAAAGTAAAATGAGCTCTAATGGGTTCATTATGGAGACTTTACAAAATTTTATTTATTTTCACTTGGGCTTTCTGCTTGGTGTGTGCGTAGGCACAGCGTGAGGCCCGTAGCAAATGCGGGGGGGGGGCCTGATTGGAGGGCAAATGCAAGAATTAATTATCATTGGTGTGAGTGAAACAGAATATAGTTGGATCCAATTAGTATGGATTCAATCAAAACTGATTATTAACACTAGGTTGCGTGCGTATCGATTATACGTTATTATAACCTGTATTTTATTCAGTGAAGTAAAATAATTGTATTATACGCTTTATTAAGCAAATATTTCATTTCATTATCACGAACGGTGTCGGACCCACACGGCTTTTTAACCGACTTCAAAAAGGAGATGGTTCTCAATTCGGTTTTACTTTTATTCATGAACTTACCACTCTACCTGTTGCCCGCGCCTTTAAATTGATATTTACCTTTTTTATTTATCAACTGATTGAAAAAAAACAAACACGTGAAAACCGCACCCAAATCAGCTAAGCTGATTCTGAGATTAGCGCGCACGAAACGGACATTACATTACATTTTTATTTAATGTATATAAAATATATAAAATAAACATAAGGTGATTTCCTCCGGGTCCATTGGGAAGTGGTGCGAAACTCAGCAGGCGAGTGGGTCCGAGACCGTAGAAACGTGTTATAGCCTCGAAAATTAATTACCCAGCACATCATTGTGGGAACTCAGAGCCCACTTTGAGCTTCACTATTTTATTATCTGACAATTGAGATTCAGATCTGCTGGAGTGAACGTATCGTATGGCCATGAGGAGAACTAACAAAATAGGAACTTTTCAATTGATATGGTGTTTACGCATGGAATGACATCTACCTACAACACACTTTAATGTTAATAACGTCACAAACTCTACACAGGTTATAAATAAGATCCGTTGTAGCCATAGATATTTGTTTGGCACAAATGTTACTCCATTAATTTGTGGTGGACAGTCAAAAACGACAGCTGAGTAAGACTAGGCTCAATGCATTCATCTCAAACTATGTCTGTATCCAAGGCAAAGTTTGTTTTGTACTAGTGTTTGCTTAGGGGTTATATGATAGTGTAGGTAATTAAGTGAGTGTCCGATATTTTCATACATTTTACCTTTGGTAACATACGATGATCCTAGATCATTGTCTATACTCAGGGTGATACACAAAGGGTATACTAACCTTTGAACCTGAGCATCTATAAATGTAGTATTATTTCTCTATTGGTAAGAGAGAGAGAGAGAGAGTATCTGCTAACAATCTACTACAATATAAGTCTTTGTTAGTAGGTAACTGCATTTTTCAATCAGGATTACGTATGCAAAAAATAGCTTGTTATTTATTCAGCTTTAAATTATTTGTGACCTTTATCATAACGCTATTAAAATTTTCAATTAAAACTCGGAAAGCAATAATAATTGATTGCAAGTCTGCTTAAAAAGCTGTAGGTAGGTAGCCGTGTCTATAAATAATGTTTGCATTCATTAAAAAAAACTCATATTAAAAAACTATTTTGATATTTAGGTAGATAAATAAAAATGTTCTATGGCAAAATTTTTAGGACGAGAGGAGATTTACTTTTCAAAATCCTAAATAAATGTAAGATAGTTATATTAAGTTCAGTGACTAATGAGGATGTATTGAAGAGAGTACAAAAGCAAGGTCGTTGATGGAATCCATACGGAATATGAGAGGGAAGATGATAGACCATCTCATACGATATTACACATTGAAATAAAACTCATTTTGCGGATTTCATCGCGATTATTTTATGTTTTTTACGTTCCCCACAATTCGGCTACTTTACAGCAACCATGGTCACGGGAGGACTGAGGTGTATAACGTCCTAGTGTCAACGTTTGAATTGGGGTATCCTCATATTTAGTTGTTATTCGCGGCCTACGCAGAGAGTGCGCACAGGGTCTTGAGGTCTTGCAATGGTGCGATTGGTTTTGGCCAAAACTAGTTTTATTTCAATGTGTAATATTCGTGTAAATATAAGAAATCAAGATAATAATACCTTCACAAACACCATCTTAGTGGGGAAGATAGAATGAAAGCGTGGACGAGGAAGACCAAGAATAAGCTCATGAGTCAGACAAAAGAAAAGGTCGGTGCCATGTCGTATAAGGAGACGAAAGATGGTCCTATAGACAGAGTCTAGCGGATAGAAGACCCAACAACTACACTGACGGGGTCTTACCCTAACAGAAGAAGATTTATTTTTATTATTAAAGCATTTGAGATTATTGTATAAAGAAAATAAAATACAAAATTGTTGCTGCAGACTCCGTTTATCAGTAGATAAGTATCAAAATGCGGTGCTATGCTGTGTCCCTTTAGTAGTATAATAGTTTTTATAGTCTATTCAATTATTTTGGTGCGTATCTCCGAACGGTTAGGGTATAAAACGGAATATCCTGTTACCGTCTTATATCAATTGGGACAAATTGTAGCCATTTCGACACTTTAATGTCTATTAGATTATATTATAACCGGTAGTATTTGATATGTAAATAGGTATATAGGTAGCCGAGGGATGTTAAAGGATAAGTTTTTAAGACTACTATAATAATAATAACTAGACATTAGTCACGGATCCTGAGGCATTCATAAACTTATACACCATTCTTCAAAAAGCAACAGTCCTGAATACTTACTTGAATAGTAAGAAAGTTTTTCTCAATAGAACACACATGAAACACACACACAAACGCACTATTCTTCTACATTGGTCTCACATACCCATAACAATGTACTGCTCAAAAATGTAAAAGATCTTTTTGAAAAGAGCAACCATGGAGTATCTTACCCGTTCTTCTCCATAGGAACGGCATTCCGTACGGGTGGTAAAGTTGTAGCTTAGCATTTTGTAACTTTTGACGATTCATAAGTACTGTACTTAATGGTTTACATTAATAAAACATATTCTAATTCTGACTAAGCAAGCAACAGATCTATTTTAAAAAAAGAGCAACCATGGAGTTTCTTGCCCGTTCTTCTCCATAGGAACGGCATTCCGAACGGGTGGTAAAGCAGTAGCATAATATTTTTGTAACTTGACGATTCATAAGTACTGTACAATAATGGTCTACGTGAATAAAAAATATTCTGATTCTGATTCATTTTAAGTAGCCGTTTGGTTTCCACCGCATAGGTACATAGCGGACGAAGCCTTATTGGTACTAGACTATAAAGCAATTAAGTATACAGGTTTTTTTTTATCTAAATACCAGATTATAATTAGAGTCCGCCTATAGACTAGACGCTTGAATTTATTTTTCACTAAACATGATGTAATATAAATATTTTATGTTTCTCGTTATAATATACCAGTCCGATGAATAGACATCATTTCTATTTATGAGATCGAGTATTTAAATTGCATTATATTCATAGAAATTGATTGATATATAAGGTGTAACAAAAATTGTGTAAAATATTTTCATAGATGATTCAGTCAGTTATATGGAACACGTTGATGAAAATAATTGTGTACATAATATATGTTTTTTTTTTAAACAAGGCGATCCATTAGCATTTGCCCGTGCGCTCAGTACTATAGGTGATTTTTTTTAATTCCAATAATTCGTATTATTTCTTTGGGAATGCTATCTTTACAACCTACTGTTGGTCATGTTAAAATATTTGACACTATTGTGGTAACACCTTGTATATGGACCTACACAATTATATATTGTTCAGGAAAAGCTTATTGACTGGTTTAAAAATGCGCATAATATTCATTATTCACTAAGCTTTCAGTCCAAATATTTATTTTATGATAATCTTACTTTTGCATTGAATATAAGAAAAAAACAACGACATGCTAACGGTTATCGAAATGTCTAGATAGATATTCCTATTTGTGCGAAGAATCAATTCTAGTAATTCTTCTTTTTTTTAGGTTGGCAATCAGCTACAAAATAGTGGCGTTTTTGCGGGTGTCGAGTAATTCTGGATAATCGTCAGTATCATCAGGGGTACATATAATTCAATAACTCACTGGCAAAAATGGCACTATTTTGTAGCTGATTGTCATCTTAAAAAAAAGAAGAAGGTGAAGAAAACCTCGTCGCTTAGTCGGGGGCGGGTCATAAGTGTCTAATAAACTAACTGGTTATAAAATACGCGATTAAGTAGACATGTATGTACCTAAGTAGCTAAGTTTTATACAAGGTGTAGCAATAATACTGTAAAATATGTTAACAGGGCCAATAGTAGATTATAAATAGGACATTCCCGGCTTAATGTAGATTTGCATAGCGGACCCTGGTTATTATTAATATTTAGATGTGTTAGTACAAACACCTCCATCGTAATAGTTTTATTACTATGTCGGCACAAAGTATTCAGCTATCGATTCACCCTCCATCATAGAACAGGAAGTTAACCATGGTCATCCAGGTCACAGCTTTCCCCCGACGTAACTTTACCGTCGGCGCTCGTGTCGAGTTACTGCAGTAACTGTGTCCCGACATTAACGGTAAATAACACCTAATCCAATCATAAAACCAAACTTTGAACGTTGGATAGTTGTGTAGCGACCTCTTCAACCTCGCGCGCAAGCTACACAGACGGCGCTGCATGCGCATTCAGAACAATAGACAATTCTCAATACAATCCTGAAACGCGCTATGAGAGTTTATACGAATTGGTTAAACAACTACATAGTGTCCAGAGTCCTTGACTTGTAAACAATAACTACAAACCAGTTCGGTTATTAAATGCTAGAATAACTGATTATCAATCAGGAATGCATAAAAAAAATATATTGAGAGTCACCAATTGATTATTAATAAGTAAATTTTAACGATACCCTCCACGCTTAATGTACTAATTTACGATCAATTAAAATGTCGTTTTAGATGTCTCCGATTTCGAAATCATTGCACAATATTAAATCAAGGCGTGAATCCGTTGTGTGGGCACCGGAATATGGTAGGTACAGCCTTAAAAAAGATACCGAAACTAACCGGACGCGGTTAATGATAGCTTGGCGCTCTTGGCAGACGACATTCCACAAAATTTCATAGGACTATGAAGATCTTAGACAAAGAGAGTTAGTAGTGTCGCGAGAGCTAAAACTCTGACCCCCCACATTTATAGAACTTTTAATCAATTTACAATGGCATTGTAAAGCATTTTTATACAAGATAAGTGCTTTAAAAAATCAATACAATTGTTTTTATTCATATGGGCCGAAAATAACTTATGAATAGTCAAACAATCGGCTGCGTGCAGCCAAATATACATCGCGATAGTCAAATTGCGTTTAGAAAATTATGCAGCTTTTCTTAAAAAAAAAAATTGTATAAAATTTACGAAACAGTTTTTTTTTTAATTTTGAACGTGATTATTTGATGTTCTTAAAATAGGACCTGTATTTGTATGTATTAGGCACAAAAATTAGTATAATACATTGCAAAAGGTAATTCTCTAGGTATTTATTTATGTCGGCGCACTAAAAAGAACAAAGTTAATATAAACAAATTAATACCAATTAATTAAACTCGTCAGTTCAAAACCATAAAATAAAAATAAAGCATAATAGACGCGTTACTATTGAAAAAAAATAAACTCACCGGTAAGTTACTAAAAAAAACTGCTAATTTCACAACATTCGTTCAATAATTCCGTTATTAATAAAACAATACGTATACACTTATTGTCAATGTGAAAGGATCACAGTGTCCAAAAACAATATCTTAGATACACAGTAAAAAAAGTTACGAGGTTGCGTGCGGCACTATGGAACCTCTATGTGTGACTGGTCCACGGAGTAATTTAATGTTACTGGGCGGCTTGTTAGGAGGCCTCCTAGTACTTGTGACTATTAGAACATTAGGTTGTGAATTCAATCAATTAAGACTTCTTTATTTTGACAATATTTCAATCCAACAAAATATAGTTCTGATTTATTCATGACGTAGTTTTACCACCCAGAATGTACAAATTAAGTAACGGTAGGGATTCTGCTCCAATTACAAAAAAATATTTTAATTTAATGGTACGATTATTTATTAAGTATTAATTAAGTTATTTATGACGGTCACCACACAAGACACTGTACGGTCCTTAGCTTTAGCAACGCTTGTTATGGGTACTGTACAATGAACTGGAGTTGATCGAACCTGGGCAGATGACAAAAAGGTAATTTTGGAAAGCCTATTAGGTACTATTTGACGTGCCACGAAGGTCTATATCGTACCGAAGATCTAGGACTGTGATTTTTTTTAATCTTTAATATTACCACCTAGAGTTGCAAAAATTAAGTTCATAATTACTATCATTACCATCGTAATTATACATAATAATAATCGGACATTAAAATGTTCTACCAAACTAACTCAGTGCCAACTTCTTCTTCTTTTACGAAATGAAATGAGATGAAATAAAATGGATATGCAAATGGCCTCACCCGCAACTTAGCGGGTATTTTGCCAGTGTCAAGTAATTAATAGCAATAATAAATTCAATAAATAAACATTATAAATAAAATAATGGATGTCTCAGTGCCAACTGTAAACTCAGCTGTTTGACTGGGTATTATCCGAGTTATAAAGCCAAAATAATTAGAATATCGGCCAAAAATGTTAACTAAAAATGTAAAATTTCGAGTAAGTTGTATTGTTGCCCGTTGCGTAACATTGTTATGTTCTTTGAGGAACAAGGCAGCATCTAGTTCATTCAGTACATAGGTACCAATAGCCCAGACACAGAATAGCGTTCAGCTTTCCAGGACCAGCATTATCTGTGATGCTAGTGAATAAGTTTATAATTCATAACGTCTCACGCAAACAGCAGGCGGTCAGCCCACATTTACATTATTAAAACATAAACTGATTGCAATGTAATAGGATAAAACAGAACGAATACCTACCTACGTATATTAGTGTAGTGCAATAACACTATAAAGAAGTAGGTATCTCCATCCTTTAACTAAATTATTTACTTTTGTTTGTAAGTTATCACATAAGTCCTTTTTGCATTGAAAAAAAGTAACTTAACTTTTGAGTTTCGCGCGTTACAACCAGCCAGTCTATTAAACAATTAAAGTCTTATTTTAGCACTAAAATACCGTGTTTTTTTTCTTCCTATGTTATCATAGTACATGGCCTCGCTGAAAATATTTTTATTTAATTTATTTCATTGATTTTACAGTCAAAATTTACTCTATTACGAACTTCATTCCAAAATAGGTTTTTAAACGGTGCACATTATTTAACAGCGCTGTCTATCGCTTGTCAAAGTTTGCAGTCGTTTTTTTCGTGGTTCATTTGTTTTTAAATGTGGAAACCTATAATTTTGGACGTCGAGTGCATCGTTTGCAACAAATCGTTGCAAAAGATTAGCCATCACGACCCTCGGGATACGACGCTGAAGATGGGCAAGATAAACAACAACCGCAGATTGAGGACACCGAACTGGTCGCTCGACGAGAAGCAATACCTTCTAGAGTTAATTAAACAACGAAAAGAAGTGGTCGTCACTAAAACCAACAATGGTCCGAATTTTTACGAAGAGAAAGACGTAGCATGGAACGAAATATTACGCGAGTTAGCTGTTAAATTTGGTAGTAAGTTCACAACCAGCTCTACAAAGAAGGTAAAGACCCAATGGCAGAATATGAAGAGAATAGCGCGCGAGGAAGTGACTGTGAACGGGCCCGCTTTGCATAGTTATTCCAAATTATCATTGGAGGTGTGCAATATTTTGGAACTGGTGAAAGACGGAGTTTTCAAAGGTGAAAATGAATACTTAAACGATACATCAATAACCACTAATATCGAGATTAAAACCGAACGCATTGAAGAGTAAGTTCTTTGTAATAATTACGATATTAATAATTTATACTTTATTATATTATCAGCCACACGTTATAGATAGGTAGGTAGGTACATAATGTACGCATTCTTAATTACGTAAGTAAGTAACTACGTCTAATATTAAATTATAAAATTAGACTATTATACATTGTATAATAGGTATTCTTCATGATTCACACACGCACACAATAAAAAGGTAGGTAGAGAGAGGTACCTAGGTATATAATTTTTCACTCGATTTTTACTTTGTGTCTATCTAGCTAAATGCCTACCTAAGTAATTATTCGTAGGATATAACTAATAAATTATTAGATAACTAAATTAGGTAAGTATATCCTCATAAGTTAAATCTGACAGTTGTTTGTTTACAATTTTTTTTTTTTTTTTATTACAGAGACATCAATCAACCACAGCCTAGCTGCAGTGGCACTACATCTATGGACATAGACAATCAACAAAATAAAACAAATTCGAATAATTTTGAATCATCAGCCTCATCAATTTCTGATGTCCAAATTTCTGAAGTGAATGAATATGAACCAACAGAAGGCCATAATATTGTAACAAATGATCATAATGATAAAAATATGAATGCTTCTGCTTCACCAATGACTGAGGCACCAAATATGGAGGAAATCAGTAACATCATTAGTCCATTTCATAGGGAGTTGCAAGAGTATTTTAAGTAAGACAACATGATTGACATATTTAATGTTTATTTCATAATTTACTTAGTCAAATATTTTTACCATAACAGGTTTTTCTGGGGTCAAGAGTATAATATAAAATTTACCTAGGACTTAATTTACACTTCAGGTATACAAATGCTGAAAAACAATTAAAACTGGAGTCTTTAAAAGAAGAGCGCCAAGTAATCAGAGCTATGAGGGAGACTGCTGAATTGAACAAAATCATTGCAGAGCAGAAACTAAAACACGTTCTCTGGGTGAAGAATCGAGAGATGTCGTATGTATAACTTACTTTATTAGGATAATTTACTTACAACTCAGCATGAGCGATTTAAAAAAAATTGGACACATGTTTTCCATCTGTTCAGTACTCAGCATTATATGAGGACAATTGCAACTTTTTGCTTCCGAACCTACTGTCCTCGTGTAAAGCGAACATAAAATCCTTAATGTAGGGTAGCAAGAAGTAGATCTACTAAAGGTATCTAAGTACTTAAAATCCCTTCATATTTATAATGCTTTGATCTAATCGTACTCTTCGCCATGAACAATACAATTTATTTGATGTAATTATTTTTTTAAGACGACACTGAAAAGTTTTGTCTTTATTACTCATGGTATTCTTGGTTAGAAGGCATAAGGATAAACAACCTACCTCATGGTAAAAGCTATTACTCCTGAATGTTCCTCAAAATCTTTCAACCTCGTAACGTCCACTTACTAGGTTAACCGATTTGAACTGTTAGAACGACCAAACGCATGAGAGACTAAACCAGTATTTTATAGGTGTTTTCTTTCCGTTGCAATCGTTGGAGCAATTGGATTATTTTCCCCATCGTGAGTCCGAGAAAATAATCACCACGATTATTTTCTCGGACTAAAATTTTAACAAATATTGGAAATATTTAGACTCCTGTAGTGCGTCTATTTTTTTTCTATATAGCTTATTCAATGATTAGTTTGTGTTTACAAGCTTGTTAGTCGTACGTCCATGCAAAAGTCCCATCCTACATATATAAAGATAAAAAGCCTTATAGCTATTACATCAAATGTAAAACAAAAATATAAAATTGTCTATGGGTGATAAAAATCACTTGTCGCATAAACGTCACTTTTTCTTAAGAGATTTTTGTCGGCATTATCTTCACAATTATAGAAGAAGAATCTATATAATTTCGATTTATTTACAAAATTAAATCATGAGTCTACTTGCCCGGTCAAAGATTTCATTTCTACGTGCTGCTGTAAATGTAAGGTAAGTTACCCTACCGGCATGGCAGGTTACGCAATCCAGATATATTTTTAACATTTTTACAATGCGTTGTTCGTATAAAACAGTAGATTACATACGTGTGCCAGGTTTGAACTAGTCAGTACCGACAGGTTTTCATCTAGTCTATAAATGTGATTATTTTCCCTACCTATGACTTGTGTGTTTATCTCTTAGTGTAGTACATACATACCTAAATGCATGTCTTTATTTTTGTCTTAAGACGCAATTGCAAGGTGACTGAGATCATTGGTGCTTCTAATATTGGCTTTTGTTGCTTTATAACAATTTCTTAATTGTTGAAAATTAGTAGTTTTCGTGAAATTAATTGAATATAAAGATAAGATAATAGAATTAACAGGTAAGCTATTAGAAAGTGTTTTAAAACTAGATTATTTACATTTATTATTCTACAATCTGTACCAGCGAACTTCATCCTGCCTTATAGTCAAGTATATAAGAAAATTAATTATCTTTATTATAATTTTTTGTGTTGTTTTTCAATGTTTTAATAGTTATTTCTACTATTTGGGGCGGAAACAAATTAAAAAGTTCAAAGATCTAAAAATTGGCCCACCTGTTCTTGAGTTATAAATGGTGTTAACACAACTTTGTTTTATATATATAGATTTACTATCTTAGTTGCCTATAAAGTGACTGTTTCTTGTCATGCTATTTACAACTTCAGATTGCATCATTGTTTGCACTTCACTTCATATTCTTAATTATCAGAAATGAAGAAAGAATAAGGAAAGATAAGAATCCTACATTGCTCTACCATTCTAACGTGTAATTAAAAAATATTATTCCTGATGTTTAGAGAAATATTAAACATATGAACTGTGTGTATAATGTTATTCCATTAGCATTAACATGTGGTTCCTATTAGATATTCTATGGTGATATTTCTTTTACCAGCTCTATTTGACATCATGCATGGAGCGATTTGTATAGTACTATCATATTAATATTTTATTTTGTGGTTGTTTAAAAAGGCAACACTCTGAGTTAAATGATGTTTATCCCTATACACAATAATAATAATATTATCCTTTATAATGTCTTACTTTCGGACCTCTCCTGAATGCAAGGGGGATAAGGCCATAGTCCCATAGTCCACCTTGTTAGCCCAGTGCAGGTTGGCAGACATGATACATCTTTCAAGGGATGCTCTAAGACATGCAGGTGTAAATTAGTCAATTAATAACATTTTGTTAATTTTCAGAATGTATGTTGGTGAGCCAGGATCAGGTGCCGGCAAAGGTGGTGGCGGCGGTGGTGCCATACGTGAAGCTGGTGGCACTTTCGGCAAAATGGAGGCCGCTAGGGAAGACGAATATTTCTACAAAAAGGTATTGTGACCCTTCTTATTATGATGATGGCGCAATTATTGTTTGACAGTTAGGTGTAAGGATTAGTTAATCAGTAGGTCATAAATTGCTCAGGGTGCTAAAATGTAAAAGCTTACTCCAATGGCTTCTCATGTTTATGGACTAAACAATATTTTTTTTGGAGCAGAATAGTAATAATAGCATCATGCACCTACATTTCTAAGATGCCTCCTACACATGCTGGCTTTAGCCGGCTGCTTTTAGTTTGGGGCAAGCTAAGGCAATACACGCGTACACACATTGGCCATTTGTTTGGGGTGTGAAATAAATATTGTCTAGTCTATGCTCACATAAAATATTAGTATTTGTTTTTTTTCAGCAAAAGGAACAGCTGGAGAATCTAAAGGGTCACCTGGACAAAGAGATATCCTTCCACCAAGAGCAGATCAAACGTCACGAGGACGCTATCCGACGTCATAAGGACAAAATGGCCGACATGGAGCAAAAGAAATAAAAACAATACAATAGGCTTTAAATACTTATATGAGTAAACTTTGTATGTCTTACATGGAATAATATTAAAAGCCATAAAATTATGTTCATGGAGGATACTTATGTCGCGTTTATTTTTGTTTAGCTATTAGAAGCTTCAGCAATTATATCTTTTGATGGCATTATTCAAGTGTTTTGATGTATCTGATGACCACTCTTGTACACAGTATTTCTTAAACGAAACATATCCTTAATTATTATGTGGTATATTTTGTGGTCATTTACCAATTGTGTATATCCTTGTGATCGATTATTAGTCAGCTTTTTAGTTATTAGACATTTCATTATAATTAATCTACAAAAACAAATATAGAATCTTGGCACATGTAAATTCTGGGCCCACCAGTGAACCGAAGCGAGCACCAGACTTGTGAAGATACCGAAGTGGATAGAACGTACATTTCTCGACACCCCGGTCTCGACGTCTTACTATTCTGTGGCACCAGAGGGCGTGCGTATAAATTTCTGATAAGATCACAATAACACAAATACCATGTTTGTAGATAACATGTTAAAAATTATTATGATGCCGACGGATAGAACTGATAGAATTATATTTATTGTTTAGTTTTTATTTTTGTATAATAGTAATATCAACCTAATAATCCAATGATTCATTGATAAAAGCGCCATCTGGGGCTTTATGATGGAACAATTTACAATTGTTGTTATTATAGTTCTTGGGGAATAGGTAAAGGGGATGTATTATTGAGTAAGATACACAAAAGCAATGTAAGTTTTATCAGTATTTTTAGTATTCTTTTCCTAGGATTATATACACATTATTGTAAAATAGGATAAAATAGCGTACCGACAGTAGGGTTAACAACCCTTATGTAACGTATAGGTGGCGCTATTTTCAGAACAGATTTTAGATAGGTATCAACTATACAATGCCCAAATGTTTTATGACATTATTGTTACTTGACTTCAGAAATTATTCCGATGTAAGTTATGCACAGATCACGATATATCTGTGAACTTATGCCTCTGCTTTCGCTTTTACTAAATCTCTGCAAAATTGGACTCAATTTGCGTACTATTGGAAATTCGAAGTAGGTACCTACTCTCTTTATTGTTCTATGCCCAGAGTCCAGACAAAGAATATTTGTACTGGACGCATTTAGATGCTATCTCTACTTGTTTGTTTTGACGTAGGTATCTTCAATGTTACACAGTCGGTCGTCGCCCTAGCAAATAATATATCTGGCCGGCCCGTGACCAAATTAGAACGAGTTCCATAGTGGGAATGCGTTAGGGCAGCGGGGCGGCGGCGTAGAGACCGGTATCGAGCGGAAGGAGGAATTAGGGGCCTGTTTTTGTGAACCCGACGAGTAGACTATTATTCTCCGGAGTAATAAATAGGAGTGCGTGACGCGAAATATAGCTCCATCGACCATCGGGCGACGACCGAGCGTGCGGCCCACACGAGTGAAGTTGGCGGCGAGCCCGCCGCCAGCCGCGAGCGGGGCGCGCGCCCTCAACGCACTGAACCGAGTTCCAAGCGCCACTCAGTTTACTACGATCACGAACGGACGTCGCATGTCGTTTTGCGCGTCATCTCGATCCGTGTGCATGGTGTTTGTGGCATAACATAACAGTAAATTGTTTTGTGCTGTGATAATATTGTGCTATTGTGTCCTACTGCTGGTGCGACCGAGCCGGTTCACATTGTTGTGATGCATTTGAGGATATACCTATGGCTGTCTTGTGTAGTCCTCGCAGGATACGTTCGAGCGACAGAGGTAAGGGGGACCGTCTTAAATGCGACAGCTCACCCGGCTTTTTGCTGTGGGGAGACGGGAACGCGAGTTCGGGATCGTAATGCAACGTTTAGTTAGCACGACGGTCGCTGACTTGCGTAACTACATTCAATGTCAACACAGTTTACATATTATTAAAGTTGCGAGTCCGTTGTTAACCTATCGTTCGACTCTACTCCAACGTAGGTTACGTGGGTTGGTTACCTTGAATGTGCCGTAATCGCAGGTAAACAATCGTTATCTCGGTCTGTTCCCATCGATTCGTGTCGCGTTAGTTCCCTAGGTAGGTAAGTTTCCGTGTCGTCGAGGCGAGCCAGCGATGGCTCGGATATCTTGTCGGTAAACAAACGGATCTCGAATGGGAGCGGACTATCGCCCACGTTTTGGGAGAAAGCTGGTACCCTACCTTACGTCGTACACCTACATATAAGTAGGTACCTACCTACTCGGTTCCAATCGCACCCATTATCGTCGTGAGCCCATTACCGTGTGCTAGCTATTCTTTTGATGGCTACTTACCTTCCTACTTACTAATGAACTAATTTGTAAGACGTGCAAAGGTGTTGCCTGATATGAGTCATTTAGTGTTGAGAATTGCAAGCATTGTTCCTACAATTTGTGAATGTAAATACTTATCTAACTCTATTACTTGTGTGGGTACCTACCTGGGTGCAAATAATTATGATTAGTTAGGTATCAAAGCAATGATAGCCAAGTTGGTAGAACGCTTGCCTCGGTAACGAGGATTGCAGGTTCAAACCCCGGCTCGCACCTCTGGGATTTTTCATGTGCGAATCTCATTTTCAACCAAGATTATCACTTACTAAACGGTGAAGGAAAACATCGTGAGGAAACCTGCATGTCTGAGAGAACCCCTCGAAAGATGTGTGAAGTCTGCCAACCCGCACTGGGCCAGCGTGGTGGACTATGGCCTAAACCCCCCTCGCATTGAGGGGAGGCCCGTGCCCAGCAGTGGGACATAAACGTGTTGACGTTGACGTGTTGATGGATTTCACGTCTTTCAAAGGGTTCTCTTAGGCATGCAGGATTCCTCGCGATGTTTTCCTTCACTGTTTTGCAAGAGGTGCTAATTTTATGGTTGATATTGAGATTCGCACATGAAATCCAAATCTTAGAGGTGTGAGCCGGGGTTTGAATCTGCGATCTTCGTTACCGCGGCAAGCATTCTACTAAATTAGCTATCACTGCTTACCTATTTACTTATGTATATGTTTTTCTTTAGATCATCTTACCGTACCCTTAGGTACCGATTTAATTGAAAAAACTGTAAAGGTCATCTACCGAGTTTAATAAAACTAAGATATACATTTTTTTTATAATTTAACCATGATTATGTTAAGTACATGTATTTACTACACCTACTTACATGTAAAGTACATGTTAAAACTGCCGTATCAATATGGACAGCAATAATCAACGGCAGAAGCATAAGTAGGTAGGTACTTGCCGTGTTTCTTTAGCAATACATATCATGATTTACGATAACAGTTATCGTAAATATCTTCCCACATCTAGGGTAGTAGTTTTGACGCAGTAACATAAAATATGATTAATGCAAATCGGATATTTTTTTTTCAAGACAGTGACAGTATGTAATTAAAACAGAGTGACGAAACTTGGCTTTTCAGTTTCTCACAAAAAATCCATAAAAAAAACCTTTCAGTAAAGTATCCATCATTTTACTGATTGAGGGATGGGGGGGTATTTTACTTGGGCCTCTCCTTTGGGCCTGTGCATATGCTCGAAAACTGAAATAATTTATATTACTTGACACTGGCAAAATACCTATGGTGATGCCAAATTAAAAAAAATAAAAACACAGCAGCCGCGCCCTTAGGGCTGCGAGACGTGTGAAAATAGGCCGACCTACCCACCTTATTGTTGGTCGAGTTTTTGTTTCCACTGTTGACCATTGTTTGAGTTCGGTACTTCGCATCGCAACAGCGGAATGTAAAATGGAATGAAGGTATCTGAGATAAAATATTTTTGGCTTGATGGGTGTGTCACAGACAGCGTATTGTAAGCTATTTAATAAAAAGTTGCATTACGATTTTTATAATCAGTTTATTTTATTTAATGCAAAAATTATAGCTATGCTAGTATTTTTTTATTTATTCACTGTTATAACATTTTTACAGACATCAAAGCGATGTTATACCTTACATATATACCTACATATAATATCACACTATATCTATACTAATAATGTAATTTTACATGCATTATTATAAGTACTAGCGTAATCAGGCCAGTGAGGCTTAGTCGCTTGTGTAGAACATAAGTCTGTGATCTGCCCGCGTGCCCGCACATCGTTCAAACAAACTAGCGCATTTATTCCCATCTATTATCCAAGGATTAAGCTAAAATGTCAAAACCCTTATTTAAACTATCCTCATTCACCCAGTATTCCTAAGCTTAGGGCGGCAATATTGTAATATTAGAAAATCGAAGTTTTAATCGTTCCAATTATAACCCATTGCTAATTGGTGCTAGGGCTGTCTATTACTATTTCAAATTTAGAACACGGATCACTTGCTTGCCGAATTTTGGATTTGGGTACTTAACCGATGACTGTACTCATAGTCTGTGGGGTTATTAGCATAAGCATCTTTATTTTGTTAATTACTTAAGTTAGTTTTAGTTACGTGCTCCCGTCACCCGCGGGTTGCAGCTGAAAATCAGCGTTGGGTGCGCATTTATTGCCATTCAACAATAAGCTGAGCTGTTGACCCTTTTGGCAAAATATCAGCGTTGTTATATATTTAATTGTGTGTAGCTATTTCTTTGCCAAATAAATACTTTCTTTCTTTCTTTCTTTCTAGGCACATGCAAAAAAAAAATGCCCACCAGCCAGACTATTCTGTTACCATGAATCCACGAGGAGACAATTTTACATGGTGCTAACTTAATGCCTCATATTACCTTCTAAATGCACACGCACAAATAATAACACCTCAAACAATACAGTCCCTTCAAAAAATTGACGTTTGCCAACCCTAATTAGTACAGAAATGGCCGCTGCGGGGCGCTCCGAGCAAATATTTAACCGACTAATGGAAAATAAATGGTTAATAATTGCCACAGTTATATTTTCACCTTTGCATGGTAAGCATTGGTTCGGGATATTGCCTTTTTATTTATTATACCAGAGTTGGTAATTAAGTGTAAATTTCCAGTTTTAATTGTATTTAGTTTAGAGACGAACACAACGTTGGCACAACAATAGATATTTTTTTTATTACATTATAGGCAAGTATTTGATCTCGATCTCACCTGATGGTAAGTGACGATGAGATCTACGATGGAGCATACTTGCCTAGGTAGGAAGGCGGCAGTAGATAGAGGCACATGCAGCGCAACTGATCTGACCCGCCATCCATGAATGGCAACACCGAACATCATGCCGGAACACGGCTAGGCCGCTTGGCGACATGGCTTTGTTCAGTGGGTGGTGACTAGCCACGGCCGAAGCCTTCCACCAGTAGAGTTGTCACCTGGTTGGCACCACCCAGGGTCACGTGGGGTATCTCGAGGGTACTTAATTCTCCTACGGACGAAGGTGACTCGACCCCAAATATCCGTTTGGACTATTTGGACACAGAGGTGCGCCGAACATGGATTTTTAAGCCGAACCGAATACCCAGTATTATTCGGTCCAGCACATACCGAACCGAATATTCGGCTGAATTATTCGGTGCAATTTACGCTCGGTTTCCATGCTCCGATTTTACGCTTTGCGTAGTTAGTAACTAGGTAGTAGGTATTTTTAGTTTTATTAAAGGCACAGATTAATTTTCTTAATTTTGTTATTAACTATCTTTTTACCAGACGGCGCCAGAAGGAGGTTAATATTTCTGATTGTTTTAATATTGTAATTTCATATTTTAATGTTTGCTAACATTCATTAATAAAAGCCGCTTGAACGGTCCGACCCTAACACATTCAGCGGCCCTAACACCATTATTTCGGCGTCTTATTTTAATATTTATAACAAACAACAAATACTTACCTACCACGTACGGGCTTAGATAGAATGTTAAGTAATTGGAACTAATAAAATTGGATTAATTAATGTTTATAAAAGTTCGGTTAGTATTTGGCACATTATCCGAAAATTCGGCCGAATACCGAACATATAAAATCTTGCCCAAAATACCGAATAATTGTCGAATATTCGGCGCATCCCTACTATTTAGGTACCTACGATGTATGTTTTGTTCCCAAAACGAGCTTCGACCATTACTTCATTGTTTTCCACATTAACCTCCAAATCGCCAACAGCTGTCTGCAATACCTTTGAATACATTCTTAAGATATTTCTGGCTCGACGACGGCGGCGAACAATGACTTCAATCCTCAAAATAATATTCTCCTTGACAATAAATCATACGTTTATAAGAATCTGTTGTTGACATCTGTTTAACAGCTGTTCTTATGCACTCGGAGAAGAGAGGACCTTTGTTTGTTACCCATCCCACTTAATATTATAAATGTGAAAGTTTGGATGGATGTTTGTTACTCAATCACGCCAGAACGGCTGAACGGATCTGGATGAAATTTGGCACAGAGATAGATTATAGTCTGGAATAGCACATAGGCTACTTTTTATCCCGGTAAAATGTATGGTTCCCGTGGGATAGATTTGTTTTAGTTTTTCATAGAGCAAAGGATCGACATGATGTTTTGCGCGGGTAACACCGCAGGGTGCAGCTAGTACTTATATAAATATTAAACATCCATGACTCTGATACAAACATTCTTGCTCATAACAAAAAGATTGTCCCTACCAGGGTTCAAACCCGGGATATAAACGATAAGTACTAAAAGGGGTTTAAATTTAAATTTTGTCATGTCACAATTTAAAATTAAATAAGTATCGAAATGATATCAATATTCAGCCGGCACAACTTGGCACCCGATTCATAGGGCCGATCTGTAGGATCCCTACCAATGAGCACGTCAATTTACAAATCAGCCCTACGTCGGGTGCCAATTACGCCGTTCCTAGAGGCTTTAACACACGTCATCACCCAATTACAGATTGGCCGGCACAAATACCGAACCATAAAAAGTGTGACACGGCCCATTTGACACCGTGAACTTACAACGCAGTTGGCGGACAATTGTATCAAAATGCAAATTGGTGTACATACTGTCGTACGACGCAATACGGGTCTTAACTGGACGCATCCGTCTTGACTTGTCCAGGTCTGAGGCTCTCAAAATGTTGTTCGCCCACAAGGTGTACGTGAATCAGCTTTTTTGAGCAAGTACCAGCTGTATTGCGCATCTCCGTAACATGTTGACTTGCTGAGCGTCTAGATCAAAGACCTTCCAACTTTTTACGTCACCAAATAATGTTCATTCAATTTCTTAACTGGTCGCCGACGCGGCTAGTCATCAAATCAGGCTTCTACCCTTTTTTAAGTAGCTCTAAGTGTAAAAAAAATACTTCTGCATCAGACAGACAGGATAGTTTCTTTCATATATTGTTCTCACACACCCATAACAATGTACAGCTCAATAATGTAAAAGATCTTTTTGAAAAGAGCAGCCATAGAGTTTCTAGCCCGATGGAGAAGCCATAGGAAGGGCATTCCGAACGGGTGGTAAAATTTTAGCTTAGCATTTTGTAACTATTTTGACGATTCATGAGTACTGTAATTAATGGTTTACATGAACAAAAAAATATTCTGATTCTGAATATTACGTTTCGTGAATCCCACTTCTGGAGGAGAGCTCTTAGTCAGCAATGGGTAATTAAAAGGGGATGAGGGAATGGAATTCCACCTTGAGAAACGCTGGTAAAACTAAATGTTTGTCACGGCATCTCGGACAGTATGGCGTATATTTTGTTAGAAAAACCTTGAAAATAATATAAACTACTACGGTTATACTGATATACCGTTATGTAAGTAAACCTATGAAAATTTCTATGAATTTGGACCTCGATTATAAGAACCCTTTATTTTTGTAAATAAATATTGTTATAATGTTATAACAGATAAGTAGGCGCGATAACATTTGGGTGAACACGGACACTCCTTACATTATCGTTTAAATTTGTAGTATAATTAATTGAGTTGTGTAATTAAAATAGATACCTACTAATATATGTTGTGTAATCACATTTTTGATAATTAAGCTAATTAATGTTATTGATAGTCTAATCATAATTATTGACCCACAAAATTGTAGTTATTTGACGACTTCGTAAGCCAGTATTTATAGATATTATTATCTCTAATTTGCGTTGTATTTAGTACAGTGCCAATTAATGATTACTTACTTTACCATCATGCTTGTAATCCCAATGGTGCAGGCAGAGGCAGTGGCGGAGCAAGATCTTAATTCAATCTGGGCAAGATACTGTTTGCGAGGCCCTCTAGTGACGCATGAGGATGGATTTTAAACTAAAGTTTAATATTTGGATTTTTTTTATCCATGCAAAGTTTTGTAAGAAATGGTACCCATCTATTTTTATAAATTGAAGAAAGCATATGCAGGTAGGTACACCTTCGGCTAGCGAGGCCGTTTAGACCGCGAGGCCGTGGGCGGTCGTGGCCCACGCCGCCCACGCCTCGCCGCCACTGGCCAGAGGTAATAAACATTTCGTTCATAACTCAGTGACGGAGGCAACGCATATTGCTACCAAAAAAAATCTTGTCAATGATAGGAAGCAAAATATATAATCCAGGTTAAAGACAAGTCACCGCGGCAGTTAGCTCGCGGATTATCGCCCGACTGTAGTCTCTGAGCTCTATTTAATGCGACCGAGACTGGATTACATCGGATATTGGACGGAGAGCATCACAGTTTTGCATTTTAAGTCACAGTTTTTAGGTGAACGGAATCACCTACTCGTTTGAGATGGTAATTCCCCGTTGTATCTCAGTTATGATGTATCAATTTATTTCGTATTTCTTACTTTTTTCTTATCTCTACTTTTAATTATTTTTCACCTTTTAATAGGTACAACTACAAATTATTACAAGTACTTGTAATGTATAGATATGTACCATAATAAATACATTCGCCGAATTGATAACATATTTTTTGAAGTCAGTTAGAAAACGTGCTTATTTAAGAAATATCAGTTTTTAATCAAGAGAAATATTTACCTTCATGTTGCTTAAATGTCCACAAAGACGGGGACTGAATGAGAATAGTCCATAAAGTCTGGAGGTTAAAGGTCTAAATGGAGTGATGTGATGTCACGCTATGTAATTTGTGTTTGCGGTCACGTGATTTGAAGATGTTTCAATATAATATTTTCAATAAAAATTATAATGAAAGTAACTACTGCATTTCAGTTTTTATAAACTATCGAAAGAACTAAAATATAGTAATAATAATACCAACGCTTTCTTTTAATGTCCCACTGTTGGTCACGGGCCTTCCAAGATTGCGAGGGGGGTTAGGCAATAGTCCACTATTGGCCTAGTGCGGGTTGACGGACCTCGTGAGTCTTTCGAGGGGTTCTCTCAGACATGGAGGTTTCCTCAAAAAGTTTTCCTTCACCGTTTAGCAAGTGATAATCATAGTTGAAAGTGAGTTTGCACAGGTAATCCAGAAATCACACAGGTGCGAGCAACGGTTTAAAGAAGTTAGAAGAACTAAATGTGTAAGTTAAATTCGTTAACTGTCTAAAACCGCTTTTGATTGAAAGTTGTATACTCGTTTTGCTAGCTGTCGAAACCTGCAAACAACTGGCCACATCACAAACACGGTCAGTGTGAAACGAACACCCAACATTGAGATCTCTGATAAGACGGGAATGTTGTCGAGTACTAACGAGATAATTATAATCGACGGCTCTATACTGAATGAGATGCGTTCTATTTTTGAACTTGTGCTCCCAGGTATATCATCAGTGATTAGTTGCTAAAGATAATAGAGTAAACGGTTTACATCAAAGTCAAAGTCAATGACAAATCGTTGATTTCGTATAGTCCTACGGGGCCATTACAAATTGTCATTTAAATTTCCATTGTAAAGTAAGTAAAATTGTAAAGTGGTGGTGGTGTGAGAAGCGGTATCCGATAATTTTTATGTATATATGTATAAAACAAAGTAGTGTTAATTACACCATTTATAACTCACGAACATTTTAGATTTTTTTAATTGGTCTCCGCCCGAATAGCAGAATAGCCATTAAAACATGGGAAAAAATCATTGCAAAGATAATATTAAAGATAATTCATTTTCTCATATATTTGATTCTGAGGCAGTACGAACGAGGTTCGCCTGAAAAAAAACACATGAAACATATTATGTTCGGCTAAATATGTCTGTGTATATTTATTCAAATGTATATTTGATGTTCAGTTAGCATGCAATCTTAATAGCTAACACATATTTGGTAAGTAATAGCCAGCATGATGAGGACGAGCACAGAATGATAATAAGCAGTTTTGTCAAGATCTAGCTCGAGAACTGCTTAATTAAATGTTGTTTTTTTTTCGATTAATATTGCAAAAACGCAATCACGAATAATCGTGAGCTCAATTGATAATATAATACATAAAGTTTAGTCGTTTAGTGCATATTGTATTGAATAGGTACTCGGGTCATACGCCGGTGGAATTCATGTTGAATATGGCCTTCTAGCGCCGACAAAACAAAATGTCAAGCGCTATCACGATGCAATGAATGTAGTGATCGATCAGTAATCCTCTTATATTTTTGAAGAAACTATGACAATGACAATGAAACAACTAGTGAACAAATATTAAGTATTCTCAATATGTAAGTAAATAAGTTGGAGGCGTTAGTACATCAAGTGCGAGATTATTCGTAAGCTAACCGTTCGTATTTAGACACATTGTACGTAGAATTGAAAGTTTTAAATACTGCCCGCTAGAGGCGCTGTTCAATTTGCCATGCCATGTGTCAAATACGTAAACTATAAACTATACAGTTAGCTTACGAATAATCTCGCATTTGACGTCTCTTTACCGTATCTTTGCCGTGTAATTAATGACCAGAGATTGAATAAAACGTTGCTCTACGAAAGTCTATTATGATGAACTTGAGAAAGAAAAACCTACCATTCAACAACCTATACCACTATAAACTAAACAGGTACGCCGATTAATAAAATAAGACGTAAAAAAACCGAAGTACCGTCGGTCATGATCGGGACTTCGGGAGTATGTTCGTCAAAAGGTTACGTACCACACAAATGGGATTGGTTTTGAGTGCTTCAATATGATCGCGACATTCCGTCCTCATTCTAAGTACTTAGCAACGTATCAAACGAAGGCTATTCTAATATATTGTTATGTTCTGTGATAATGTCCGACATATAGGCACGTGGTACGCGGAATCGATTGGTGTCACCGTTTTATGAGGTAGTTCATTATGTATGCATCACTCACAGTAATGAGAGCTCTACTATTGTGTTGGACAACTGGACTTTAGTTTTGTTCGTGCACAGAACATGGATGTTGGGCTTTGTAGATGTTCCACACACATGGCAAAGGACTCTCCCTAGTGTCGCCGTTGATCCGGTCTAGAGCCATGTTTCCTGTATAGAAAAATCTAGCCTAGAATTATTCCTAGTACGCAATCTCATCCATTGTACAAAAGTAGTATACCTATCCTCGTTTCTATAGACGTTGTAGGAAATCAAAAAGCAACGGACACAGCGCCCGCGCCTCCCCTCTTAAAGAGACGCCAGTTCCTTATATAACGCTCCTATAAATAGGACTCTCGCTGACAAATTAAAATGCTAATAAAATCATTCCATTGATGATTTATTTATGTTTCGTTAATTTACATGGCACGGGAGTTTTTAATGATGATGTAACTATGGCCTAATCCCCAACAGTGGGACATTAAAAGGGGCTGGTATTATTTGTATTTTAGTTAAGGACTAAGCTATAGATACTTTTAGTTTAGTCTATGGGTTAGGGCGTAGGCCGCTCGAATCATTGGTACCTTCGATTCCGTCTAGGGCAAACTTCAGAAATGATCTTTTCATAAGATGCTACGATCTAGGCGTTACTCAGATTGTCCCAGACCATTGTATGGTATAATAAAAGTGTTGCGCAGTTTGGGACCATAGAGGTGGAGTATTCGTCTACCGATATAAATATAGACAATAATAATTTAGTATGCACCAAGTTCCTCATAAATTATTATTTATATCGCGTTTACGCAGCTTAGCAGTGGCTTCCTGAACGTAATTTATAGATCAGTATGATTAGAATATCTGAATCATTTGATAATTTATCATGCCCAATGCCTAACAATAGTTGATAATGATACCATTCATAAAATATTCATTAGCATGTTTAATAGTTGTGAACGTCGTATATGACGTTGGCAACCCAACATGTAGCGCACGTTTATTACACTTGCGGTAGCGAAATATGGCACATTTGCTGTCAATGTCGGTGCCTGAATTATTAGTAGATAAACATAGTGACATGTATTTAATTGGTATTTTTATGGTACCCTTGTAGTGGGCGAAGAAATAGTGTGGGAATCGTAAAGATAATCAAAGAGTTCTACCACCAGCACCACAACCAAGAGGCTCAGGGTGTGATTTAAACGAAGATGTTTACTCCTCGCCTAGCAAGACGTCTATTTTACGCATTATTGACCAATGTACCTACTTGTACAGGTCTAAGTACTCGGAGTAACCGTTTACACTGTGGTTTTAGTTACAGTCTTCGATATCCGAGAATGTTAATAGTTGGAATTTATGCTACTCGCATGTAAGGAGTGTCAAGTGTGCATAATAACACTAACATACTTCCATTCACATACACAATCCTACACATAGCAGTTAATACTCCTTGAATAGTCCGTAAATTATAATCCAGGATCTAGCCAAGCTTGATTAATGCACCTTAGATAATTACCTGAACTTACTACTGTACTGTAATATTAGTAGCAGAATTACTACTATACTAACCGACAAGAAATATCTTGAATGTCAAACACTTGACACTCTACCACAACCAAATTTCTGCCACTTTTTTTTCCTGCAATCATTTGCGGCAAACAGTTAAAAAAGGATTCCATGAGCAAGACAAAACAATATTCAATGCATCCCACTCACTCTAACGCAAACGTCTATGCATTTGTCTCGCTTACACAGCTGTCATAGTCTTGACGGCTGCTGCTCCAGTCTATACTTTACACGATATGATATGACACAGTAATATGTTTCTATAGCTTTGCTGAACCCTTGGTTATATGTAGGTACCTAACTAGACTTCGTAAAGGTAAAACCAATCGGCGCTAAACTCGCGAAGCCCCGATTAATATTGCAGACTACGGTTTCCGATCGATTTCACTATTAAGTTAGATTGCTCAGCGCTGAACTGATTACGCAACCCTTCCATGGACTTAATTTCGGAAGCCCGCGAATTCGTTTCGCAGAATTTGTATTTGTACACGCCCATGGTTGGACAAGAAATAGGAAAGGAATATGAAGATGTCTATATGAGTAAGTAAGTATAATAAATGAGTAAGTCTATATAATAAGTAGTATGCACAGATATATGAGAGGAGATATGTTATAAAAGCGGTGGGCACACAAGTGGCCAAAATTAGGCTAACATAGAGTTTTCGCCGTCAGTCGGCTGCAACAGCACGTCGGTATCGGAGCTTTAGCTTTTTTTTAAAATGCCGTGTTATTCCGTGGTTGTGTGCAAAAATACTAGCAGCAAAGTGAACTACGCGAAAGATGGAATCTCATTTCACTAGCCAGTATTAAGTATTTTATTTATTCGTCTTTAAAATCATTAAAAACAACAATTCAAAAAATATTTGATGCCTTTATTATGTTATTTTAGTTTTTATGTAGCACAACGACTTTTTATTTTTTGTACAAAATACATGGCTATTTAAGTACCACCTATGTTCGCTACTGAGTGAATGTACGAGGCAATGGACAGATCGTCTAACTTCTTTTAAGTTTGATAAAACTGCACACAGTGTGCAAAATTTTATTTAAATCGGCTTAGTGGTTTAGGTGTTCATAGCGGACAAACACCGTGACACGTAATTTACATATTAAGATTATAGCTAGGCTCAAGTCTCATTGAGTCTTGTTGCCTTTCTTGTTGAGTTTTGGTGGTGCCTTGAGGTGTATAAAGTCATCTATATCTACAAATGGCTCGATGGGCTGGATACCATATCGTACCCGAATATCCGCGGCACCTCTAGTATAAAGATATATCCCTGCTTACCCTCGGAGAATACAGCCGTGATGATATAAAACTCGAGGAAGATAAACATATTCTGTAAAGTAATGTAGCGTAATGTTTGATCGTCTTTGTTCGTTGCATGTTTTCTCACGATGTTTTTCTTCTCGGTTTGATGTTAGTCACAGTCGAGTCAATTGTTTGTATGTCTTTGAACATCGCAATGCAAGTACGAGCCCGGAACGAACGTAGTTTCACGGTAGTTGTCAATAAAAACATACACTCGGCTGTCATCGCGTTGATTAGGGAGGAATTTAGAAATTCAATATTATGATTTTGATGCTATTAGATAGTAACATATACATATAAGAAGTATAATATTTATGTTTGTCGGCCTGATTAGCGCAGTTGGTAGTGACCCTGCTTTCTGTGCCGAGGGTCCCGGGTTCGAATCCTGATAGGGACAAACTTTGTGTGATGAGCACGAATGTTTGTACCCAAGTCATGGATGTTAAATATCTAATAAGTATTATGTACTGGTTTCGCCCCAGTTTATTTTGTTTTTCTAGCGACAGCAATGAAAATTCCTTTATAAACCTCAAAAAATCTAAATTTATTGATCAATTCTGTTCCTGACCTGAATACTTTTGCTTGTGACAATGAAATATTCACCAAATCTATTCTCATGTTGATCTTGAATCAGAATGTGGCTTATTTTCTCATACAATTTGTATTGTAGGTAATTTATATAAGTCAATTAATATAGGTCAAGTATGCGGTGGGATTGTACCTATTTTGTTAGAAGCGTAAAACAAAGATTTTGTTAGATAATGCTGTTTTATGCACCGTTTTGTTTTGACGCCTGGATTAAGTAAACATACATATATTGAAATAAAACTAATTTTACGGATTTTATCGCGTTTTGAAACAAAACTCATTTTTTTTAATGTAAAGCTTACCACAATACATAAGTGAAAACTGCATCCAACTCAGTTTAGCCGTTCCTGAGATTAGTGTGCACAAACACACAGACAAACAGACAAAAATTCTAACTATCATTCTTTTGGGTTATATTGCGTTGATAAAGGCCTATAAAGCAGATTCGCTAAAAACTAAGCATTTGTATGTAACAATATTCGCACACACACAACTATTTGTGTTATTGTCGCGAAACTGCCGACAAAGTAGGTATCTACTTACTATTCTTGCATTTATTGTAACATGATTACACAATGATGTTACTTGAAGGTCAATAATGGAATACTTACCTATCTACCTATAATAAAGCAGCAAATAGCGTGCATACACCGAGATTGATTTACAAATCCCCTAGCTGTCCCGGCGAACTTCGTACCGCCTCAGAATCAGACATTTGGGGGTTAATGTGTTTATTTATTTACTAGCTGTTGCCCGCGACTTCGGCCGCGTGGTATTTAACAAAGACAACCGTTGACAACAGCAGGCTCGCGCGTTCTGAGCCCGCGGGACGCATTGCAGGTTGTTGCTATCAAACTTAATCAGGCGCTGCGCTGCAACATTGGTTTTAATTTTTTTTCTTGAGATCCTATTTTCTTTCTAAAATAAAAGTAGCCTAAGTTACTCCTTGTTACATCAGCTATCTGCCAGTGAAATTCCCGTCAAAATCGGTCCAGCCATTTCAGAGATTAGCCGGAACAAACAGACAGACAGACAGACGGACAGACAGACAGACAAAAATTGTAAAAAATGTTGTTTCGGTATAGGTAACGTGTATACATCCAAATGCATTTAGTAAAAAGCGGTTATTTTAATATTACAAACAGACACTCCAATTTTATTTATATGTATAGATGTATAGATTTATTAAACTCTTTATTGTACACCAAAGAAAGAACATAACAATAATGAAAGACAACAGATATATGTGACAGACAAATGGCGGTCTTATCACTAAAATGTGATCTCTTCCAGACAACCTATAAGGGAAAAAGGAGAAGGATAAAATAAAAGATGGGTAATAGTTGGCGTAATGTAATGTAATGTGTAAAAAGTTTATAACTGAGAGATCACCTCGTCTATACATCTGTACATACATACATACAAATAAATAAAATTGGAGTGTCTGTTTGTAATATTAAGGTGGAAGCTCAGGGTCAGGGCGCGAAATTCAAAATGTCAATGGTTTTTATTTTTTTACGAAAAATTTGGACATCTTTACGATGTAATGCAACTTAATACATCGAGACATCCAATGTAGAATGCTTATATCGCAAAACACTAAATTACATCGGTATATACTAAATATCATTCGTAAAAAAATAAAAACCATTGACATTTTGAATTTCGCGCCCTGACCCTGAGCTTCCCCCTTAAAATAACCGCTTTTTACTAAGTGCATTTTGATGTATACACGGTACATATACCAAAACATATTTTTTTTACATTTTTGTTTGTCTGTCTGTCTGTCGGTCTGTTTGTTCCGGCTAATCTCTGAAATGGCTGGACCGATTTTGACGGGACTTTCACTGGCAGATAGCTGATGTAACAAGGAGTAACTTAGGCTACTTTTACTTTAGACTAGCTGTTACCCGCGACTTCGTCCGGTTTTTGTTAAATACCACGCGGACGAAGTCGCGGGTAACAGCTAGTTGTGTAATATAAATAGTCACCACGAGACGACGACGGCCTGACGATGACCTGATTAGCGCAGTCGGTAGTGACCCTGTTTTCCGTGCCGAGGGTTCGAATCCTGATAGGGACAAACTTTGTGTGATGAGCACGAACGTTTGTACCCAAGTCATTGATGTTTAATATCTATATAAGTAATATATACTGGGTTCGCCTTCAGTCTATTGTACGGTACCCATAATACAAGCGTTGCTTAGTGTGGGACCACAGATCACGAGAGATATGCCGTGCGATTCAAAATGTATGGGAACTCGCTGTCTCCGTTTTGTTTCCCACCACTCGCTAAAACCAACCAATACGAAGTCTCTTCGGTGCGTGCTGCGTCGTCGCCGTATACAGCGGCCGTACCACGCGACGCACCAGTTTATTCAAAGTATCGTTAGACGATCTATCCATTGCCTCGTACATTCACTCAGTAGCGAACATAGGTGGTACTTAAAGAGCCATGTATTTTGTACAAAAATAAAAAAGTCGTTGTGCTGCATGAAAACTAAAATAACATAATAAAGGCATTAAATATTTTTTGATTTGTTGTTTTTAATGATTTTAAAGACGAATAAATAAAATACTTAATACTGGCTGGTGAAATGAGATTCCATCTTTCGCGTAGTTCACTTTGCTGCTAGTATTTTAGCACACAACCACGGAATAACACGGCATTTAAAAAAAAAGTTAGAGCTCCGATACCGACGTGCAGTTGCAGTCGACTGACGGCGAAAACTCTATGTAAGCGTAATTTTGGCATAAGGTGAGCGCAAGCCCACCGCTTTCATAACATATCTCCTCTAATATATCTGTGTGTGGGACCGTATAGTTAGTGTGTTCGTCTGGCGATATTTATTATTAACCAAACTACGTTTTAACCATGCGAACGCCGCATGCATGCAGCAACGCCCAGCGGCTCGCCAAATGCCGCGGCCGTAATTAGTCAACGTCGCTCCCGTACACTGATATTAATGGATATTTAGTGTCAAACGAGCGAGCTTTTGTGCCTTAATTACTGGCGATTGTTTCATCAATGATTTTTCCTTTTGACAGCTTTAATGCTAGGCTATTAAAGTGCAATTCAATGTATCTCTTTTCAAATTGGCCAAAATCTTTTTCAACACTTTTTATTGCAAATTTTGGGTATTTTTCTTTTATGCTCAAATTCCCAAACCACTTGAGCGTACACTTTTCATTGTTAACGATATATAGTTATTTGAATCATCAGCACGCGGTAACAACATATGCGTTATACCAACTGCAATAGACATTAGATGATATCATTGCATACCGGTTACATGTGGACATGTGGGCCAATTGGCGCATTAAGGACACAGTCACTTATATGGGTCCCACTTCGATACCGAGTTTGTAGTCTGCGTAGCCGTTCCTACATTGTTCTCACATACCCATAACAATGTACTGCTCAGAAATGTAACGGATCTTTTTAAAAAGACCAACAATAGAGTTTCTTGCGCGTTAAATGTCTTATAATTTTATTTATTCCTTTGGGAATATTACCTTTATAACCAACGATGAGCCCTGTTAAAATATTTTACTTTATTATATTACCATATATGAAGTGAAAGACCACATAAACGGACCATAAATACACATGATACGGAACCATGTTAACCGACTATTAGTGGGCAGCCTTCGATACGAGTAATGTACTTCCTGCAACCGTGGACTCAGTAGCGTGGTAAATCATTTCGCTTTTTATAGAGCCGCAAACCGTCAGTTTTATGATAGGTTTTGAAAGAAAGTTGAATATTATTACATAATGTTTTTACGTTTCCGACGTTTCGGCTGCTTTACAGTAACCATGGTCACGGGAGGACTGATGTGTGACGTTCTAGTGTCATAGTCGATAGAATAAATAAAAATAGTTTTATTTTTAATAATTAGTTTTATTTAAGAAATCAATATAACATAATAATATTACGGAATATAATTCTTCGCAAACATCTTACCGTCATTTTGTTATTGTTGATCTCGGCGTTGGAATTCGTGTTATAGTAGCTGTTGCCCGCGACTTGGTCCGCGTGTTTAAATATATATAAAATTTATGAACTAATTGAAACCTACCACAATACATTAGTCGAAACCGCACCCAAATCGGTTAACGCTCACACAAACAGATAAACAAACAAAATTCTAACAAACATTGTTTTGGGTTGTATTGCGTTGATAAACGCCCATATATCTTGCATGTCCAGACAGCGATCAGTTACATTTTTAATATAATATGTATAGATAGATTTATGGGCGCACATGAGGGTACTAGATACTTATATGTTATTTAAAACTAGGATGATGAATAATAATAATGAATGTCATTTAAAAAAAACCACCTATTCTATTTTCTGTTAAAATTACATCTGCAATAATTAAGCGTCAACATTATAGTTACCGTGTAAAATTTTCGTAGAAATTTATTTCTTCTTTTTTTTTACGAAATGAGATGCGATGAAATAAAATGGATATGAATATGGCCTCATCCACAACTTAGCGGGTATTTTGCCAATGTCAAGTAATTAATAGCAATAACACATTCAATGAATACACATTATAAATAAAAGAATGGATGTGACATGATGATTTGAAAATCCAGAAATGTATTTGTCTATTCAACGAAAATACACATAATGTCAAAGACAAAAATCTTTCTTACAAATTGTCATTTTTTTTCTTAACTCTACAACCGTATCGGAACGCGAACTCATCTGAGAAGATTCGGTGAGAAATTCAGCGGGCTTGTCTTTTTTAATTAAAAAAAAACATGTTTTTTACAAAAAAAATACGCTCCAGTGCGTTGCCATGCGAGGCGCACGAATGGTCGTGTATTACGTCTAATATAAATTTTTCAATGCGTGTCTTTATGCTGTTAACGCGCTACTGTGCGCGCGAAAGAACTTGTTTTGTTGTTTATAATCATGATTTATTACGCATTTCCACAATATAACTGAATGCCTATCGTAGATCAAAATATTTTTTTTATTAGTGAAGACTACTGTAGACAGGCGATGTCATTTAAAATAGCGCTATACGCTTCGCGCGTTCCGTGTTCAATATACGGTTTAAGAGACAGTGTAAATCATTTTAACTGATAAATCTAGTTAGTGCGTAGCGGTTTTATATCTGTTAAAATTTGTAGTTAAACACGTTTGTTTAGCTCATAATGTTAACAAATATGATGGATTGACATTTCAGATCCTTCTATTGAGAATTAAATTTCAGCTAAATCTAGCACTGTCCAACAAAATATGAAATGTAAACAATTTCACACCCAGACCAGAGATGTCATGCGGCCTTGTCTGGGCACACAGACACAGATCGCAGATAAGTGAGCGCTAAAGTCACCATTTATGTGCACCGACACACGCCAGATGGTTTGACGACGCCGACGTAGTGAGATAAATATCAGAATCAGGATATTTTTTATTCATATAAACCATCAAGTACAGTACTTATGAATCGTCAAAATAGTTACAAAATGCTAAGCTACGACTTTACCGCCCGTTCGGTATGCCGTTCCTATGGAGAAGAACGGGCAAGAAACTCCATGGTTGTTCTTTTTAAAAAGATCCATTACATTTTTGAGCTGTACATTCTTATGGGTATGTGAGTTGGATATGGTTAGTAGTTACCGAAATGGTATTGCGGTTAGAGTGTCAAATTTGACAATTAATAAGTACACTCTTGGACTTCATGGCGGGAAGTTGAACCGTGAAGTGGTCAATTTTGTTCTATTTAAAAAAAAATGTGTTTTTTTTATAAATAGGGTGTAGTATTAGTGGGATATTAACCATTTTGTGCACGTATGAAGGTTTTTTTAATAAAATAGTAAACTTGACTTTTCATGTTAGTTAAGTACTTTTTTATGTTACCATGAAAATGGTTCATTTATAGAGTAGGGTTCTGTTCCAACGGAACCCTAATAAAATCTGACAAGTGGTCTAACTCCTAGGCTACTATTAGTACCACTATACTTGGGATGCAGCCAAGTAACCTGAAAGTATTATCTCTCACGATCAATTTCATAGCTAACAATAAAATCTTATTATTTGGAGAAATAATAAGCATTTATTTGCTACTTAAGTTTTACTGTTTGATAGCGTAACAATAAATAGACAGTGTAATCAAAAATAACAGCCTCAGTAATGGGTACAGTTTGTCCGCTCAAATTGCGTACTTTTTTATGATGCCTACTTTATCAAGTACGCTTAAGGACTTAAGAGTGTCACTTTTCTCATGTGATATTGCACTTTATATCACGTACTTTTATGATCGGTTATTGGTCTGCAGGTATGTTAACCCATTGAAGCACACAAAGGTTTGTTTCTTGCAGCGAAACTAATCACGAACAAACTTTTTGTGATTTAGTTTAATATACACAAATTTGTCAAGTCCAAGGTCTGATTAGGATTATCGTCAAACCAATCAAGGGTTGTTCGGGCTAATCAGGCTTATGCCACCAACCATCAGCTTCCGCACAGACAGTCCTCGGCTGCGGCTTTCTGGAACGCAAGAATTTTGTAAAAAACAGACAAGCCCGCTGAGTTTCTTGCCGGATCTTCTCAGTTGAGGTCGCGTCCCGATCCGGTTGTAGAGTTGAAACGAAAAATAATGTAAACGACAATTTGTAAGTAGGCCAATACGACAAAAATTATTTGACTTTGAATTTACCACGTCTTTCGGCTCGTGGTCGCCAATCAAGAACCTTTCTGCCCCAACGACTATGAATCCATTTAGCTACGACACCGCACCTTTAAAAAACGCTACTTAGCAGAGTGTGTTTACACTCTCTTAGGTATAACAACAGCATTATCTCCGTTATCAGTTGAAGTCCACGGTAGTAAAAAAAAGTTGAAATAAAAAGACTAAGGGACATTTATTACTGAGTTCACCTTGGCCCACGTTTTATGGGCTATTATGAAATTTATCGATCGGACGTTACCAGTGTTGACGTAATGTTCACCATGATAGGGGGCGAAACACTGTGTGGGCGATTTTATTACAGTGTTGTGTGTGAATAAAGTTGGGATTGGGCTGTGGGCACATTCGTTTTTTTAGGGTAGCGAGATATTTGAGCCAACCTATACTTTACGCAACTGTCTGTCCGTCACACGTGGGCATTTTTGCCTAAAACGCATTTGGCAACGTGCATAGTTTCTTTATTAGTTAGAAAATGTAAATGGATAGACCTGAATAAAATTATTTTCAATACGTAAATGAAATGGTTTGATGTTTGAAAACAAAAAGTTCTCTCGATGTTTTCTTGGCCAGTAGTGGTCAGTAGAAGAACACAGTACAGTATAAGGCACAGAAGTTCCACAGAACCCTCATTGCGTGGGTCCGATACGCAATTGACTAGTTTTTTATTATAACTATGTGGATTAGTATCAAAACGAGTCCCAAGTGTGATAACCTACCTCCTACTATTTGATTAAGGATCATAATCCGTAGGCGGATAGGCAGGTGTTTCATTATTGCGATTTTTGAATGTCTTATTTAAATACTTGAGCGTGGTGAGGAAATCTGCATGTCTGAGAGAACTTACCGGTTTTCGGAAGGCGTGGGAAGTATAACAGAAGCAACTCAATCAAATGGGAATAGCATTACATGACACTACTGACAGTTATGATTAAAACAGTCATAAATCGATCTTGTTCTCATCTTTATGAAATGATTATTATTTACCCATCAAAAGATGGTCAAAAGTGACAATTACAAAGTCATTGCAATTCGATACAAAATCAAAATTAGAATATTTATTATTCATGTAAACTATTATTGTAAGTACTTATGAATCATCAAAACTGTTACAAAATACTAATCTATAACTATCCATAGTTGCTCTATTTAAAATCATTTTATATATTTTTTTAGTCTATACATATAAATAAAATTGGAGTGTCTGTTTGTAATATTAAAATAACCGCTTTTTACTAGGTGCATTTGAATGTATACACGTTACCTATACCGAAACCACATTTTTTTAAATTTTTGTCTGTCTGTCTGTCTGTCTGTTTGTTCCGGCTAATCTCTGAAATGGCTGGACCGATTTTGACGGGACTTTCACTGGCAGATAGCTGATGTAACAAGGAGTAACTTAGGCTACATTTATTTTAGGAAAAAAAAATGGGATCTCATGAAAAAAAATTAAAACCAATGTTGCAGCGCAGCGCCTGATTAAGTTTGATAGCAACAACCTGCAATGCGTCCCGCGGGCTCAGAACGCGCGAGCCTGCTGTTGTCAACGGTTGTCTTTGTTAAATACCACGCGGACGAAGTCGCGGGCAACAGCTAGTTCTAAATATAAGTTTTGTGTAGGTAATAAAATAATTTCAATGTTAACAAAATATTTTCTTGTTTCAGGTATAAACCAGTTTTATATATGACGCGTGAAGAATGCAAATAACTGAAAAAGTTAAATAAGGACCGAGCTCATCGGCATCGAAAGAATCGATAAATATTTTGCGGTGCCATCATTTTTGCCTAAACACCTATAATTTTTTTTTACCTACAATTTTAGTACTTAATTCTCAGATTAACTAACTTAATTAGTCGAATTCGTTTAATGTTGGTAACATTTTCCACCGCCTCACTTTTAAACTCCAACTTTACTAGACTTCATAAGAATTCATGCACAGGTAATGAATACTCAAGCGTCCTCCGCTCGTATTATGCCCATTACCTACACGGATAACGCCTCTTGACTTACGCATACATAGGTAACCATCGTGAACGAGGCTCTAGTGCCTCGAGCGGGGACAATGTGTCGATTAATCACTTTTCTTGCCACAATGCCCCGTAACATGCTTTTATCGATGCCCGTAGTATGTAACGAGTTATCGATTATCGAGATCTCACTTAAAACACTGGCTGTTTAGAAGTGTTCCAATTTTGAAATAATTAAGTATTGGGCTTCTCTTAAAAAAAGCTGTTCTTTAATTTAGAATACTTTGTTAGCCTTCTCAAAGATACGTTTAACTAAACTAAGATAGCCATGAAATATGTTTTTCTTGGAATTTATTTTATTACAGTGTACGCAACGGTTACCAGGCTAATAGGTTATCCATATAAACGAGAACATGACGCCAATTTTATTGGTAATCGCGTGACCACTAGAATGTCATAAATATCAAACAGGCTTTTTAAATGTTCGCGCTGGATTGTGGGATGTCTGTTTATGCTTTTCTCGCCAATTGTTGAAACGTCAAGTCGGCCATCAACAACAGAAATGTCATTATATCTGTCATCTGCTAAACTAGCCAATGATTATAATTTATGAGCACCTATTTGATGCTCCTTGCTTGAACGCCTAGTCAACATTGTTATTACCTATCAATATGAAGTGAATTCTTCTAGTTAAATCATGCTTTGTCAGCCAGGTCCTGAATGTATTTTTTTTAATTATTTTTAATCTTAAAAAAAATCCTATACAACAAGTCATGGCGAATAGCGTTGCCTCTTTGGAGAATATTCTGCAAAAACATGGACGCAACTTAAATTGGAAGGCAAGCCCGCCAGTCGAACTTTGAAGAGCTTCCTTGAGATCGATACAAGGCTATCTCAAAATTAATTACGACTTTTATCATTATAAGTAATTATAAGTTTGTTTTGTGGCTTACGAACATTTTAATGAGAAGCTTTAATCTATACATATAAATAAAATTGGAGTGTCTGTTTGTAATATTAAAATAACCGCTTTTTACTAAGTGCATTGGGATGTATACACGTTACCTATACCGAAACAACATTTTTTACAATTTTTGTCTGTCTGTCTGTCTGTCTGTCCGTCCGTCTGTCTGTCTGTCTGTCTGTTTGTTCCGGCTAATCTCTGAAATGGCTGGACCGATTTCGACGGGACTTTCACTGGCAGATAGCTGATGTAACAAGGAGTAACTTAGGCTACTTTTATTTTAGAAAAAAATAGGATCTCTCGAAAAAAAAATAAAACCAATGTTGCAGCGCTGCGCCTGATTAAGTTTGATAGCAACAATCTGCAATGCGTCCCGCGGGATCAGAACCCGCGAGCAGGCTGTTGCCAACGGTTGAGTCTTTGTTTAATACCACGAGGACGAAGTCGCGGGCAACAGCTAGTTTTAAAATAAATACCAACTGCTGCAAGTCGGCCGAAAATTACGTGTGCACTTCATAGAAATGTAAACTGACATTACCTGCAATGCGCTGCAGTAACGGTGTTCGTGCACGCACACCGTTGTTTTTTTCTCTATCCAAGATCAATCCATTATCATAATAATGTATGGTGGACACATCTATGTGATGTCCGTTCACGGTGTCGTAATCATCTTGCCAACTTGGAGTAAAGTCTGATTCTTAAGCTGTGGCGAGCTATATAGCGTTACACTGCTCCGTCAAGACAGCGATCTGGATGGAGCTACGGTGACTCATACATATTCGATGAACCCCCGCATCCAGTGGACTGACGCACGGGCTTGACATATTAAGGCTTGAATGGTTTTTTTGGGGTTGTATTCTTACAATGCGGGATGTCGCACGCTTTGGGGACGTTCAATGTGAGCACAGATATCCATCGATAATGACGCAGTTGTGATTGGCCACATTGTTGCGAATTAATTACAATCACTTTTCACATCAAACGCATTGAAGCGTGAACTGAGAAAGTGAATTTCGCCCGAGTCTCGCATTCCGGAATTCGTGTTGTACGTTTTTTTTTCTCAATTCGGATTTCTTACAATGTCATTGCCGCTGTTTAACATTCGTGTTTATACTGCGTTGATTATTCGCGATTAAACTGATTCTTGAGGTTTATTATTGTTTGTTTCTCATGCGATAGTTTCATTTATATATATATATCATGATAACTCCAGGTCTATAAAGTCTATCTAGAAATTTGGCACGTACGTAGTTACTCTGTTCACGATAGTGTTGACGTTTCCAAAATAAAACAAAGTTAACAGTTTCTACATCGAACTTTTGGACCCAACTGAACAATAAAGTGTGCTTCTCTCTCTGTCGTGTGACGTATAAACCAAAAATACCAAAAGCGCAATACAAATCGAAACAAAGAAACTATAATTAGTTCTTAAAAGGAATTCCTGTTGAGTAATCTGCTGCCATTTCCCAAAGAGCGTCTTAAACAAACGACGCAAATCCAAGGGACAGACGCGATAATTGGCAAACGCCCGATTCCATCAAAATCGTCTTCAGTGGTGTAATTAAGAAGAAAAATCGCGGCAATTTCGTTGTCTACATGACAGTACTACGGTGTCGAGACTCGATCAGTTTTCGCCGAATGATTTAGGGGTTCAGCTTAAAATGGTATAGCAATTAAAAACGGTCAATTCTTAGTCTTCGCGGCGAGTACTATAGAAGTCACTTATAGGAGAAATAGTGGGAGCATAGTGTATGAGTGTGTCGTGAGTCGTGATTAAACGCAACATACTGGATCTAGGGATGATTATGATTATGTTTAAAAAAAAACCATGCCTCTATAAGTGGGAGCGTATTTTTCATTATGGTCATCATATCATTAGTAGAGGTCGCGTCGCGAGGAAGGCAAAATTCAATATAATTATTTTGAATTAAGCTCTGCGCTGCCGGAGCCGGCACCTTCGATGTGCAAACACCTTTATAGTCGTAAAGAATGAACTTGGATATATGAAATAATCTCGTAGTTGGAGGTCGAAAATATTGATTCGTTGATCAGAACGGCGATGGAACGAGTAAACGATAGCTTACGGCAACAAAGTAATGGCCGCCGTAGTCACTCTGCCTTTGTTCCGCCGAGGACTCATACCTATAATAAATGTTACCTTTAGTGTTATAAGAGGCATCTTGAAATGATACATTGTTCGTCCATAATGGCTGCCTGAAAAAGTTTTGTTACCCAGCAAATCGTGTTAACTTGACATTTTTTTGTATTTTTTGCCATAAAGAATAATTTTCTAGTTAATTTTACCGTGCAATAAGTTATCATGGCGAAACAGCGTAAAAACTGTTTAGTCATTGACAACGATAAATCAGTGATAAACAAAATAAACCATAGGCAAGTTAAACCACTTATTATTACGTCCATTAATTAAGTTTAACATTCGACTCACGCGCATCCTGCGCTTGCGTTTGATTGCATCTCAGAGGATGTTATAGGTACCGACTGAACACGTGCGTGGAATATAGACGGTGCTTAATGAAGTGTCTGTACTTGGTTAATTATTTGATTCTTTGACGAAACGGAGCGGTTATGGAGCTCTGGTTTTTAATTGGCATCGCATGCCATCGCATGGCATCGCGATGCATCGCATACAGACTCTACTAACAATGCTGAGATCTTAACGAAACAGAGAGTAACACAATAGAAAAATGTTACGCTACTTTAACTCAGAGGGCATTAGCTGGCTGGATGGAATCAATATGTCTTCTTATATGTACGGACAGATGCGGGTGCACCCAAGGAGAGCCCTCTACTAACAAATTAAATATGTCGGAAAAAACTCAATAAAATGGAATACTTTATGTCGTTTCATAAAAATCTTATATTTTTTTTATATCATAATAAATATTTTAAATCCTTTTTTACAAAAATGTATTCTGTAAGAGTTTTTTCACTGAAATACACGAAAACGTTCCAATCAACGCGACGGCCATTTGATTTAAATGTCAAATTTGGTTTTGGGGATGCTGGAGGCGCTTCAAATCGGCAAAAACACAGACGAGCACACAAACTATACGGTCCCACAGTAAGCAACTTTGTATTATGGGTTCCGTACAATGGACTGAGGGTGAACTCAGTATTTAATAGTTATATAGATATAGTGCTCATCACACAAAGTTTGTCCCAACCAGGATTCGAACCCGAGACCCTCGGCACAGAAAGCAGGATCACTACCAACTGCGCCAATCAGGTCGTCATATTATGCTATATATTATGCTATTAATCTCTCAGAACGGCCTCTAGGGGTTGCCCGGGGGATTGACCCGTACATGCTGACTTTTATCTACCACAGACAGTTGGGTAGTCGTATGTCACCGAAGATTATACCCCTCACTACCTCACGCACGATTAGCCAATTATAAAACTTTAATATAAAAATAATTCCGAGCATAACTAAATGAATGTGCAGGTTTTTATGTGGGCGCTCATTTCTTTTAATCTTTCGCGAAATATTTTAAGCTTAAAGGTTAAACGTCTATTTATTCTTATCTAGCTGTCCCGGCGAACTTCGTACCGCCTCAGAATCAAAATATTTTTGTTAGTAAATCTGACGAATTAAAAAAAAACAACGATCATAAAAATGGGTACACCCGTTCTTGAGTTAATGGTGTAACTAACACGACATTGTTTTACATATACATATAGATATCGGTAATTGCTTACCAAAGTACATTTCTTAAACATTTTCAAAGTTTTAAATTTTTGCGTTCAAAATAGACGTAAGAACCAATCTCTAAAGTTATGGAAACACTCTAAAATCAAATCTTTTTACTCACTTAATTGTAATTTCAAATCATTCAACCCTATTACTATTATTATTTATACATACTATTATAGTATTTATTCGAAAAGTCTCTCATTAGAATATTTTTTAATACTCCCATATCATAGGCAAGTTCGGTCGAACGAAGGTAATTTTAATGAGAACTTCGATATTTTTCACCAACTCGCCTTTGAGAAACTGTTCAGCCGGAAAGCCGGGGTTCAGTTTAATAAGCTTTGCTCGTACCTCAGTAGTTAGCTGATTTTTAGCCGATTGCACAGGCATTCATTATAATCGATTGTTTGGTTAATTTAATCATGGTATATATTTGCTTGCTTTGACTTCAAACAGTGCTACTGTTTTTCATTTTATTCTTACACGCATAGATCTAGCCGCAAACTGGCATTTCCTCTATCGTACATTTAATACTGAACTTCCATTACTCTCTGACAATGCCCCAATTACTTCCACCAGAATTTCAACCTAGGACCTTCAGCATAGAAAGAAGGGTCAATACCGACTGCGCCAATCGGGTCGTATTATTAAGGATGTGAGACATTTAGGGATCTCGACTACAATATACTCGCGAATCCTGATATAAAATGTTCTGCCGTCTCTACAAATATCTTCCAACAAGTAAATAGCCAAACTAGTAAATTATTCATTATCCATTGTCTTTCAACGTTTGTGACAAACTTTAACAAACCCTGTTTAAATATTCCTTTTATAAATATTTTAAAAAGAAAATAAGCAAACTTTGTTATAACGACATAAGGTGCCAACATACCACCCACTTAGATAATGAAAATGTGAATAATAAACCTGTTGAAGGAGACGATTAAGAACGACTGTCATGTCTCGATCTTAATCGCCGTACATTAAGATGATATCGATTGATAATACTGCCGGTGATCATTCGACTAATGGAAATCCATTCTTCTTTTAATTGCATTGCGCTGGAGGACTCGAGATTGCTCAGTCGAATGCTTTTATAGATGTTTTATTAATTAATTGCGATTGGCTTCTTCAAATGCTAATGAAATTTTCCAATTCGTAACTAATTCTATTGAAGGTGGAATTCAAACTTGGATGGTAAGGAAGTAATCACGAAGTGAGGAATCTTAGCACCGAGAACAAAAGGCTGATTATAATGTCGTAATAAATTGGGTTGGATTTTTTACGTTGATGATGGGCTCTTGGGATAAGATTACTAATGGACGTTAAGAAGGAGAAATTGGTGTACCTAATGGTGTTAATAAATATGTGATTGGCCGGGTCAAAGCCAATTGCGTAGCCTTGTGAGACTGGCTCGTGACAGGCGCATATGCTGACGGTTAGACTCATGACAGATTACAGCGCTTTGTAAAAGTTTGTCAAGCCAGGCGAGGCTTGCGATGCTTGCGAGGTTGCGCAGTTGTTCTGAACCCGGCTATTTAGAATTCTATACACGGTATTGATTCTGTACAACAGTACGAAAATAAAACTAATAAGAATTTTAAACGGTTCAAGATTTCAGAATAGAGTTACTTAATAAACGAATTCCAATAGAAGCATCGGTAACAATAGAATTAGCCGATATTAATGTTGTTCACGCAAACGTGACGTTAGGTCGACGGCAAAGGCTAGGATTCCTAGAAACGCGTCGATGAGATGGCTGGGAAAGGCAAAAAAACTACCATGGTAACCAAGGCGTGCTGTAATGACAACTTCGGCAATCAAAAGATAACCTTAATGCTTTTGATATAGATGCAAAATTTGGAAGTCCTCTGAATGAAGTTCTGGGCCCAGAGCCAAGTAGACCCACGTTTTATTCTATTTTTTATACAGATGCACGGTCGTGTGAATGGTGCCTTTTTTCCAATTTCTTTTGTTTTTGATAATATTATATTCTATCCCCAAATAAAGAAAGATGTCGTCCATATACAATGTTTACAAAGCACTTTTCTTCCAAGAAACGCTTTGTGATGTTATTGCAAATTCATTAAAAATTCTATAACCCCTAAAGGATCAATGTGTGCCGACTTAAATGAACGTTTAAATATGATTACCATTTTAATGTTTGTATTTTGTTACAAAAATTAAATTTTGATTTTTTTATTTGTTCGTGTGGTCACCATTCGCTATTTTCAATATGAAGATTAAACACTGAACTTCAAAAAACTTTTTGACATTCGTGCAAGTTTTGTCACGATGTTTGCCTTTACCGTATAGCGCATTTGCTATACAGTAATTGCTAGTGATAATCATTGATAAAAATGACATTCGCCCTCTTGCCATGATCCACAGCGGAGTACAGCGAAGACGTCGAGGTTTGACCCTCGGTGAGTCCCGGGAAGAAGTTAATTGTCTTGTATGGAACCAGCAACGAAATTATCGAAAGAAAATTATTTTCATGGAACAGCTGAAATAGGGAAACGTCCTTTTCATTTCGCGTTGACAACCACGATATTACTTATGCAATGAACATTCTAACCCCAACCCTAAACCTTAAACAGGAGGATCCTTCGGCAAAATGAGGTCCCATATTCATGCAACGGATTACTCTAGTAGCAGGATTATACAAACGGGCTCAAACATTATTCTGATTACAAGAGCCAAACTATATATTCCACGTTTATTCCCACCACCCCCTCCCCCGATTGCACCCCTTCGTCACTTGTACGTGACTAGATTCGGAGCAGAATCGATTGATTGAAATTGCCAATGGACATACATTGGATAATCTAATAAATCGATTGTTCAATCTGCTTGTCAGTCGAGAGAATATGCCGAATGTTTTTTTGCTATAGAATAAATACATCGATGAATGAATAAGAATGTATCTTTATTCGGGGTCAAATTCATTTTCTTTTATTCATGTAGGCCAAATCGTATGAATAGTCAGACCAGAATCTACCGGGACGTCGGTCCTTTGAAAAAGATCCGGCAAGAAATTCAATGGTCATTTTGTAAATGGAAAGAGTTGCTATAGCAAACAAAATACTGAAACAGTAGGTACCAAAATCTGCCACGGTTTTTTAAACAAGGAAGCCAGCTTAGTAAGATGTACATTATTCCATTCACAGTATTTCCCTTTTACAGAGTTTTCTGAATTCTTGGCTAATCCCTCCAATGTTCTACTCTAGTAAGAAGCCTATATATTTGTGATAACTTCGTTAATGTGAGTACCTGCCTTTAAATAGTTCTTGAATAAATATCGGATGCAAAAGATGCAAATAAAAGTTATAAATGAGGCCATTGATCGTAGTTTAACAAATTAATTACCCTATATCATTATTAATAGCTCTACATACAATGGTGATAAATTTATTTCGTAAACTACATTGAGCTTTATTTCGTTTGAACCCAACAATGATTTGGAGAATAATCCCTTAGGCTGAGAATGACATAGAATTATTTCAAGTTAAATTCTAGTAGCTGAAGCTACTTACGTATCAGTGGACGGGAAAATATCGATCGTTGTTTTGAGGCGTTCGTGTAATCGTTCATATAATGCCAAGGTCTGTGTGTAGGTGTTGTTTTTAATTGATGAATTTCATATTGATCAGGTCGATTAGCTTTTTCATGCCTTTTTCCTGTTAAAAGTCGTAGGAATAATATTCAGCGTCAAGACGCACAGCGAAAGTGTCGTTGTATTATGGGAACCGTACCGTATGGCTGAGGGCGAACTCAGTATTCAATACTTATATAGATATTCAACATACATGGCTGGGGTACAAATATTCGTGCTCAACACTTTTAAGTCCTTGTCCCTAACAGGATTCGGACCCGGCACCCACGGCACAGAAAGCGGGATCACCACCAACAGCGCTAATAAATTACGTCTTCTCAGTATTTTCAGCTGTGCCGCTGCATTTTTTTGGGAAAGTCCACTCAAAGAACGGAAGTGATATTAATTCACCTCCGTGTTGTATCTGGGCGGGTACGCTCGGCGCTTATTCAAATTAGCACGTCTGAACTTACTGATACCCTCGCGATTTACAAATAACTTACAATAAGACCACCCGATCGACACAGTTGGTATCCCTGCTTTCTGTACAGAGGTACGGTTCCAGGTTACTATCGCGGTATGGGCCAACATTGTGTGATGACCACGAATATCAGATGATGATGATGTTTCATTGGTGCAAAAGTACAGGCCTGAATTTTTTACATATTGTATAAGTAGATAAAGAGCACTGAGTAAACAATAACTTCATACCTTATTCCGAAACTTTCTGTAGAACACTTATATGAGGTAGCCTAAGTTACTCCTTGTTACATCAGCTATCTGCCAGTGAAAGTCCCGTCAAAATCGGTCCAGCCATTTCAGAGATTAGCCGGAACAAACAGACAGACAGACAGACAAAAATTGTAAAAAATGTTGTTTCGGTATAGGTAACGTGTATACATCCAAATGCACTTAGTAAAAAGCGGTTATTTTAATATTACAAACAGACACTTCAATTTTATTTATATGTGTATAGATATATGTAGTGTTTGATTGTTCTGTAAGAAAGCGAGACAGTGCGGTTCACCGCGCACTTAGTTCGTAGTGTTATTTTTAAAATTTAAATATTATTTACTTTCGAGAATATGACCTCTATAGCATACCGATAGACCCCTTATAACCTCATGAAAATATTGAGGGGACTATCATGCTCATATCCATCGATTGCTCTGTATGCAATCATTACATTTTATTGGACACCTTGTAATTAATTTGAATTATTAAAGGTTTCAAAAAGTAACCAATCAAGTCCAAGGCGTGATTATTACAACATTTCAGAGTTAAAATGCTTCAGGGTTAAACAAAAAAGAACCGACATCCCTTTTTTATACAATCGTCCATCGGTCACGTTCAGAGTTCTTGATAATTCATCCCTGTCTAATCCACTGTCAAAATAACGCCGTCTCTTTCCGTCGAAATAGGGATACCAGCTGTTGAGATTTTGTAGAACCTTTCTCACTTAAGATTTTTAAGTCGATTCTTAAAGCCCCTACGCTCCTTGTCATTTCACGACCGCCACTTTACTGTTTATATCCACTCTCTTCTGTCACCATTCTTATTGGTTTAATGAAAATAGTAGTAACAAAGATCAAACACGAAAAGAATGTCCTATATATTTGGTTCACATTATCCTGATTTAACTGACGAAAATGGCCACTGTATTCACAGTGATTCTGACTAATTGGCCATCCGCAGTCGTGTGACACGAGGGAATCTCGTAAACGACGAATGAGTTCAACTTTGTATGTTTCGTAGTATTGCGTGCGATTGAGTGATGGGCTCCACAGAGATTTTTGGTAGCATTTAATTTTGTGGACACTTATTTTAGTTTTTTCTTTTTTATAGGGTCAGAGATAACTGTTTGGAGTTTATTATCGCGTGGTACTCTGAACTCTATAAAACTTGATTGTTGCCTATTTGTTTCCATATTTAACGATTAGTTTTCATACCGCTTTGGGGATTACAGGCATGGTTTTAATTTAATTTGCGGAGTACCTACATCTTCAGTGATTCGACGATAAAATCCCTCGTGTGCGTGCGCTGCGTTGAACTCATTACAGCGAGCTATTTGCCTACCATCTGACTTTATGATGATATGTATATAATACGACAACGTTTCTAAACGTATTGAAATGACCTTAAGAACCTATAAGGGACTTTAGCATTGATAAATATTAATAATTATATCGCGCACATACCAACTACACGGTCCGTCACTAAGCAACGCTGGTATTATGGGTACCTTATAATGGACTGGGGGCGAATCCAAGTGGTCAATTAGCTCTTTCTGTTCTGTTTGTAGACTTCAGAAGGGTGGTAGTGATGAATCACACGTTACCAGTAATAATATTATTTTACCAAAATTAACTATAATTTTTATATTTTTTTAGTTAACTTATCATACCCAAAGCGAACCACCCCCTCACACTCCCTCAAACTCGCAAACAACTCTTGCGAATCAAGCAAGCTTTGTGACTTTGCACAAATTTAGATATATTGTCACCGGCTCTTTATAGTTTTATCTGTAACTTCCAGTTTTGGCGTTTTGACAACTGGCTTCAGGCGGATCCACTGGCGACGGATTTGATTTATTGGGTCACCGTCCCAGTTACCGAATGCTCTACATCATTGGGAAACTATTATTTAAGTCCCATTTTTACTTTTAATGCATTGCAACGTATTACAATACATACGGCGATTCGGTAGGAGTTTTCAACGATATTCTCTAATAAAAGAAAAACATTTCATAGATATTATAATTTAATATTTAACTTTCGTTTAATACATATGATAAGTTGAAGGTTTTTTTTTCTTAACATCTTTATCTTCTAATAAATAATTTATTAAAAAATGCACATCTCATTATTTCTAATATTGGCATTTTGACAGCTTGACTTCAAGCAGCCAGGATTTATTGGGTCAGAGATTCAGGATAACAATGTTTCAATCTTACAAACTGTCGGGCCAAAATAGACTTTACTGTCTTGTTTATAGAGCGTACAATTTGTTGTTAAATAAATTCTATTTTAAAACTTTATTCCATGACAGCGAAGTTATGAAATGCTCTACGATATTGCGCTTTCCAAAGTAATATCGAGAAGGAAGTTTTGGACTGGTTTAAAGAGTTTTTCATGAACGTTTTAAATACATATCTGTGCTTTTATAAATAAATATGGAACGGAGGTTTTTATTAATTGATAAGTACGCGTATCTAATATGTAACAGCGTATAGGTATCTAGTATTTATGTAGCAGGATGGCATCCAAGCAATATGTTTCGGCTTCGACCGCCAGGTCTCAATAGTTTGCGGTTGAGATGCCCGCACAGAATGCCATAATACTGCTCCTGCAATAATACCTGTTATTAGATACGTGTAATATGTAGTTTGGGAAATGGTACGTGGATAAAATAATTTCACTGCGGCATTTAGCTTACTTAAGGTGTCACAACATTATAACTAGTGTTGTATTGCGTTGTGTTGTGCTATGAACTCGTTACCTCTTACAAATATTTTACACTAGATTGTATTTATAGGAGGTGCTGAGTTATATAAGGTATATAAGAAAATAGTGTGAAATATTTTAACAGATGAATCAGTAAGTTATATGGATTACATGATCTAAAATAAATAATTGCGTAATTAAGTAACGGAGTGTAATTTTTTTTTTATTTCTTTAGTAATGGTATCTTTATAACCTACTATTGGCCTGTTAAAATACTTGGCACTATAATTGTTACACCGTATATATATGCATATATATATATATATTTAAAAAAATAAAAAAGTGTATATATATATATATACTTTTTTATTTTTTTAAATAGCAATAAACATCAAAATTACTCGCGCCCGCAACAATTACACGATAAACATGTACCAACACCGCGTTTGTGTCTCATACAATTTATTCATATATATATTTCGTGCGCCGACAACCCTGTGCGAATCGCTTCAGGGCTGCCGCGCGACAATGTTGTGTGGATTTATGGACCCACAAAGCATTTTGAACATTGTTTAAGCGCATATTTAGTTAACAAGCAGTTTATTCTTGTTATTTGCATTTGAATTGACGTAAAATAGGCAATACTAAATGCGCCCGGCGGTGTTACCCGCGATTAAAAAGTATGTCATTTTCCTCTATGTCCTTGCACTTTTCCGGGATAAAAATTAGCCTATGTGATATTCTAGCGTATAATCTATCTTTATGCCAAATTTCATCCACATCCGTTCAGCCGTTCTGGCGTGATTGAGTAATAAACATCCATCCATCCAAACTTTCACATTCATAATAATATAGGTGGGATCAAAAACAATGCACCTCTGCATACTATTGTAATAATAAGAGGTGTGAAGGTATTTTTTATAGCTATAGGTTGATTGCATCACATTATTATTCAGATCGTGCTCTATTGACATATTTATGATTTACAAAATGTCAAGGATCAAGAGTTTGCCTGGATTAAGCAATAATAATGCGTTTTTTGCACTGATATCAAGTTGAATCAAAACTTGATGGCAATAAGATCGGTTTTCGTTTAAATAAGTGAACATACCTATTTAATATTAATCCGCGTTTTTTTAATGTTTTTTTTTGTGGCCAAAATACATATATTTTGACATTGTTTGTTATAATATTGTGAATAATCAGGTTTAGATCATTATTGGTCGTGCTAGGTACAGTCTACAGCAAAATTAATTGATGATCAAACACATGATTAACTTCTGTTTATTTCATAAAATGCGTAGTGATTTTGAATAGTCATAGATGTACATAAAGATACCATCATTAAACCTTATAGTTAAAATAGAAACAGCTTATGAATTAAAGAAAACAAACCTATTGGTTTATTATATTTACGCGAATACTAAACATTGGAATAAAACTAAAAACCCGAAAAATTCGTTTTATTTTAAAACAAAACTAGTACTTCAATTAAAAATAGGAAAAAGTTCTCAAGTGTCCATAGAGTAATTATATTTTGTCTATGGCTAGATAGTAACTATTTAAATGTTGGCGCGCTCAAAGAAATAAGTTGTCATGAATCGTTAAGCATAGACAGTTAATGCCTTTCTTGTCGTTCAAAGAAATAGATTATTTATAGCATTTGTCACGCGTGGTTCCGCATAGCGTTTTTCGTTGTTTTTTTTTAAGGAAAATCGTTAAATTGAGTAACGTGTTTGTAATGCCCGCTTCGCGTGTTTTAAAAAATAATTTAGATGACATTACCGTAATGAAATTTTTCAATAATTGCTTATTTTATTTCGTAAGAGTGATGTTTTCATTTGGAAATGATTTCAATTTCATTGTTTATTATAAAAGTACTTAATGCTAGCCCCTTTTTAATGTCCCGTTGTTGGGCACGGGCCTCTTCAATGCGAGGGGTATTAGGCCATAGTCCACCACGCTGGCCCAGTGCGCTTCGCACGGCTTTCGAGGGACTCATAGTAGGTTGCAAAAAGAAAAACATATCACAACAAACATTATTGATGGGTAAAGACTTTGAACTTCTAACTTTGGATTTTTTATTACTGATACTTTTTTACGTGACTGACGTCGCTGTTATTTGTGGTTCGAGTTTTTAATGGTATAAAAATACAGATAAAGTACGTATAGGTATGTTTTCGAAATAATTAAAATTAATTGGCCAGTAACGATGCACGTTTTCCCAAGTATTTATTTTTTATCACCTGACGAACACCAACTATACGGCCCCCACACTAAGCAACGCGTGTATTATGGGTGCCGTACAATGGATTGGGGCCAACCCAGTATCTATTACATAAATAGATATTAAACATCTATGACTTGCGTACAAACATTCGTGCTCATCACACAAAGTTTGTCCTTGTCCGTACCAAGATTCGAACCCGGAACCCTCGGTACAGAAAGCAGGGTCATTACCAACTGCCCTAATCAGGCCGTCAATTGTGGAATTGGATTGATGCGAAATATGGTTTTCGAAGGCTGTACGAATCCCAAATAGATCCCATATCGTATATATACGTCTCGTTTATAAACGCAAGGGTTCTTCATGCGTGAGTGGTGCAGAGATATATTAATCCCGTGTCGCGAAAGCGGAAGTGAGAGCGACTTTTCGACGACTATTCTACGTTTTCCTTCACGCGTTTTTAAATAGACAAGATGTTACATCTGCAACTTTAACTTATTAAGTATAAAATATTATAACCTCTTGGAAGCACCTAGTGGTGAAATACCTACATTAAAAATATGGGTGTTTAGATCATACTGATGTAGTGCTAACGTTATAGGAGGTGTAAACAAAAATACACAATAATATTAAGAGGTTAACGTGTAGGTCGCATCAGTCACGTTTATGTATAAAATAAAGGTGGTTTTTTTTAATTAGCGATCAACCGCGCACTTATTATATGGTGTTGTTTTTTTTTAATTTCTCATAACATGGTATTTTATTATTGTGATATGTACAAAACCTACCGATGAAGCTGTTTTAATATTTTACATTATATATCATAATGGTGATGACTTTAGTGTGGGTGAACCCACCGGAGCGGTGGAAGACTAATAAGAAATGAAACGTCATAAAAACATTGATAGCCAAGTTGATAGAACGCTTAATCTGGTAACGAGGATCGCAGTTCAATCCCCGGGTCGCACCTCTGGGATTTCGCAATTACATGTGCGAATCTCATTTACAACCATGATTATCACTTGCTAAACGGTGAAGGAAACCTGCATGTCTAAGAGAGCCCCTCGATAGACGTGTGAAGTCTGCCAACCCGTACTGGGCCAGCGTGGTGAACTATAGCTAAATCCTACTCGCAGTGATGGGAGGCGCGATCCCAACAGTGGGACATTAAAGGGTCTAGTATTATTATATCATTTAAATATTATGAAGGTGTTTCAGGTTGAACTTGAGCGGGATTTGATATGTAATTTTAATAAGTAACTAACATCTTAATAAGTAGGTACCAATTTCATACTCGTCAGCAATTCGGTAAGCAGTATATTCACTTTCATTATGGTAAATATTATTACCGCGGTTAGGTGTATGTATGAAAGCGCTTATTGCTTTAAAACGCTCGTGTAAAGAATACAATTCAGTAATGTACGAGCATTAACTACATACGTGACACACGAACGACCATATAAGGGTTGGTTCAGATCGGCCACTTACTGAAAATAAATGAGCTGTATTAGAGGTAATGCTAAAAGAGATAGCAATACGATAATCCTTGATGTCATGTCTTAATATAATAGGGGTCAAGACTACACGTTTTAAATTTATGGAAAACATTTCCAATTCAGTTTATAATTGATAGAACTAGGCGGATACTTGGCTGAAATCCATTGTTAAACAAATGCGGGAAGAGGAACCCACCACTGACCCTCGGCTTGTCAACTTTTCCAATTATAAACCAAAAAAGTTTGATCGATAATTAAAGAAGCGAGCAACACCGAACTCCTCTAAGATGTTAGTCGAGAAACTATCTATCACGAGTGACGAGACCTCAAATAAATCAGTTATTTATTACGGCTTATGTACCTATGGCATTAAAACAGGTATCTATTTTATGCTAATGCTATGGTCATGGTAGCATTTTACTCGAATGAAAAGTGAAAACAAAGTCCAGGCAACATGTAAACACAAAATAGAAATAATAAAGTCATTTAAATAAAGAACAAACACACAAAAATGTTGCCCGACTGAGCACAGCTTTACGCCAACTGGTCCATAATCGATACACACTGCAACGTATGATTAGCATCGATTAAAATAGTAATTTTTAACTTAACATAATCGATTGAGTTGGTATTCACGTAGTTATTAAAACCGAATAGTTGCTCTTCTTTAACTTATCGAGTTTTTAATTCGTCGTATTTTCCGAATCAGTTGGGTAAGAAGGAAATTATCATGTAACGTTATCGAGAAAACAAGCTGTCACTGTCATACTTAACTATACAATCTGTGGTGTGAGAGGGATGGAAGACGTTTCGTTACTGAAACAGTACTTAAAACGGAAAGGCTTGAGGTACTGAATATTTTTTATTCATGTAAACCATTAAAACCAGTAGGTACTTATGAATTATACATTCATACATCCGCCGTGGTTATGTTGTATCATTTCTACACTTCATTAGAAAATCAATCGTAGATTTTATCACGAAGTTACCTTCACCACCCGTAATCCGTTCAAACTGAGAGAGTAAAATTCGAAAATATTTGAAGTGTGGGCTGTTCATCAAAACAGCGCCCCCTTGACTGCCAACTATCCTTCAATGTTGATTAAAAATTTAAGAAACGGCATTCCGAACGCGTTTTAATGTTGTAGCTTAACATGTTGTTGAGTGTGATTCTATATTTTTGCCTTGTACCTAGTAACCACGCGATCATTTATTCATAGGTGTGCGCGGGTCGCTCGTGTGTAATGCGATTTATTTGTGTTGGGACCATGCATGTTTGATGAACATTAGGTAGGTTGACGTCATATTTAAAGCCCTTGGTGTGGTTTGCGGGAAAGATATTATTGTTTTCTTCAAACTTATTAACATTTCTTAACTGGTCCTATTATATCAGGAAAAAAGTTGGATCATAGAAGGTCAGTAAATTCGACAAATTTTGAGTTTTTAATTTGTTACAGCAAGATCATAACGATCGAGGATACGAAAAAAAAACGTTTTCTAGTAAAATAACATTTATTGAAAACAGTTTTACAGTTGAATTCAGAACTTACGTGCGTAGAACCAACTGTAACGTCAGATGTGTATAAATAACGACAACATTTCGCAGAATAATTTGCTATATGTACTCATTAGAATTTCAATTGCGTGTTGTTGTAAACTTGATATTGAATTACAAACAGTTTGTTTTTGCTGTCAGTAAATTACCCGTTGGAAAATCATGGCCGGCTACCTACTTTGCGTCTGTAACTGAATTAGGTAACAATTCGAGTTTTACGCGAATACTACACATTGAAATAAAACTTATTTTACAGATTTCTCGACGTTCGTCAAACACCCCAATCCTCCCGGGACCATAGAATGCTGTAAAGCAGCCGAAACGTCGGGAACGTAAAAACATAAAATAAACATAATAAAATCTGGAAAATATGTATTATTTCAATCAAGCTAGTAATTTAACTATCTCTAGCATCTTTCCTTTGTCTAGCTTCGGAGACAATCTTGTTTTTTTTTTTCCATTCGATTCAGATTTTACGACTCAATTCGTCTTCCAATAACTCTCGAGTGTCGAATTTCTATCTCCAATTCAATTCAACAATCCTTTACGCCTGTGTAATGGAATCACTTTGGCCAACCTTTTTCTAACTTTGAACTCAACTGTCTCAGAATCTCACAGAGGTTTTAAAGTGGTACTCGTATTTATTTTAATTTATTCAGCAAAAACAACTATCCGAGTTCATTACTCAGACTGCTTCGTAGTAATTTGCAGAGGTATAACAAAGTGGGGAAGGCTTTGGAGCCCTCTCAATCTAGAGGGGTAGCTACTCTAATATTCATAAGGCTAATAAATATATAGAGATACGTATGTACATTGTTTAACAAGTTGTCGTTTTCTTTATTTATAAACGACTGGGTAAGTTCATGACATCCTTCCCATGGACTTGAAAAAAACATGCATAATCGAGGGTCTGTATTGAAATTATATAATAGACCTTCGGTTAGGTATATGTGTGGTTATTTTCGTTCGGCAATTATATTAAGTAATTTCACTGAACTGCTGTTTCTTAATTAAACGTTATTAATATCTTAAAATGATAAGTTTCCAGGCTCCAGCGGTGCTAATTAGCCGCGACAGTACAGCCGTGCGTTGTTATAATTCACCGTCTAGAGTCTAGACGTTTTGTAGGAAACTTTCGTGCGGCCCACAGTTTTCGCTTAGCTATATTATTGCGACACAAATATTTTACCTTAAAACTGGAACTCGTGATGTAATCGTAACGTCATCGCGGCAGGCTGTCAATGTGATTCGTATTTATAAACCTGTGGCGTGAGAGGGACGGAATATACTCGCGTTACCGTAACGCTAAGCAAAACGAGCCACTGATCTCGGTAAAAGTTTGACCTCATAAATGATAGTTCGCTATCAGCTAAATAATCCGACTACTAGACTATTTTTTTTACTGTATAATCGTACGATGCTGAACGCTCATATAAATGTCACAATGACATTTGTGTATTTTTCTTTTGTTTTTTTTCTTAACCGTGCTGACCATGGCATGATGGCAGCGCAAGCTTACCGTTATTATTTAATACAGTCCATTTAATGATATTATGTTGGTATTTTCTCATGCCTAGTACCTAACTCCGAATTGGAGGCACGCCAGTTGCAGGGCTACAGTCTTGTGTTTTGATTAAATTTATGTAAATAAAATGAGAATACGGCCAGGCTTCATAACCCGTACGGCGGTCTGTGAATATTCGAGCCTCAGATAAATTTCGAGCATCGGACGCGTTATAATTGTAGTCTGCATACCACTCCATATACTGTTTCGCGGCGTTGGCTTGACCGATTAGCTGCTCGATTAAATCATCGTGTACAAAGGCCCTTATTATTTTATGTGTTATTGTTCGATGTACGTCAAAAGTAGAGTGCGGTTATTGCTTAAAAAGTTAATTATTATTTATACGACATGGATTTCCTATGTTATAAGGTTTAGGGACAAAATTAAAGTCTTAAAATAAGGCCAGCAACACATGCGCGTTCAGTCTTCCGTGGCACGCCTCGACTGATTGATAACCTCCGGCGGTATCTGCCCTAAATGTGCTATCTACCCTCATGTCAAAGTCAACTCGACACTGTCGTGTTTACATATACATAGGTAAATATAACGTATATAGAACACATCGTATAAAATTAGAGCAGATTATTTAAGAGTAACCCACAAGTTTTTGGAAAGTACTGTAGCGACGTCTTCAACCTCGCTACAAGGTACACAGATGGCGCTAACGATTTTCCATACAATTCTGAAACGCACTATTAGAGTTTTCGGACAACGTAACATATATACAAGACATACATCCGTTCTACGCAGAAAGTGCTTACAGTGTCTTGAGGTGGCTACATCATATTTCAACCATTCACCTTTGCCTTGACATAGTTATAATAGGTAGGTACACGTCCTCTATGGTGTCATATAGCTATATTGTACAAGCACTTTACCGAAGTACCTACTTCATATAAAAGGCATCCCTTATCAATTGAATGGGCGACGTTTTGGACGTACCGCGGTGTAGGTGAGTACATTAGTGACAAATGTAAGATGAACTAGGGTTCATTCTAATATTTCACTTTGCGTAAAAGGGTTTGTGGGATACCCTTAGCAATATAAGCCGGACTCCTATTTGAGGATTGGTTCCGACCGACCGTAGACCGGCCAACTGGAACAGCCTTTTGCGTAATGGTGATACAATAAAAAAAAACTAAAAAAAATAAAAATAAACTATTCTTATTCTATTCTTAAAATATAGCTTGAAAATGTTCTTTTCGGAAAGTATTATAATTTTCTAGAAGGGTCCTTGCCCTGTGCCCTTGAGAACATCTATTGAATCATCTTTAAGGACTAAACTGACCATGGATTGAGATCTAAGTTTATTTGAGTAGAACTCGGGATGAGTTATCTAGTTACCAGAAAGTTAGTCTTTAAAGTCATCTGATATGAGTTACCAGGAAACTACCCAATGTCCTAAACTTGTGTTAACCTAATGGCTTGGAGAGTGATGACGTCAGAAAGTTACTGGTCATCAAAAGTAGTTGTATATTAACTGATTCTTGCACATTATCGGATTAAAAGAAATAAATCAAATATAAAAATTGTAATCATAATATATTGAACCTTGTAGGACTCTACTAATGTAAGATACGTCTTCCCAGTAGATCAATTTTTTTCTGAAATGTTGATCGTGCGCAGCTCTTGAGAGGTATTCTTGGTGAGGAAGGTGGTGAGTGAATGGTGAGGAAGAAAATAACAGTTAGCGTTAAGTCCAGATCACCCCTTCTCAGTTCTCACAGCAGCTGCGGGGTCACGGCGCGCATAAATCCATGGAGCCCTCATTACATTCCTCGGTACAAGTTACAGGAGACAGGTAGCATTAAAATACTATATTACACAACAATTTTGTACGCAAAGAGAGCTAGTATCGGAATGTGTTTTAATAATATTATTATTTCTTCACGGTTATTTGGAGTAAAATCATAAATACGCCCACATTTTGTTTCTTTCCCGCTTCTAATGACTTTTGGTGGTAAATCAAGCCTTAATTAAACGTCATATTATATCTATAGTTGGAGGTTCTTAATGTTGTGCGTCTGTCTCTTAGCAAACGTCTAAGTATAGATCGCCAATGGGCCTTGTGCTTTTTATGAGGTCCACTATTCAATGTTGTATCACTTCGCCAGCGCGTGTTTTACTCGGCATACCTTATAAAAACATCTTAGAGTCAGGGTACAATTATTCGTTTGTTCAAAATAATATGTTTCGTGTGTAGTCTGCGGAGCTATGTCCGCGGCGAAGATCCAGCTATACCATTATGTATTATATTTCAAATTAAATACTTACAATTAATGTTAAAGTAGATAGGAAAACAAAAAAAAAATATGTAAGCAAACTATGTATCAAAAAGACCTTGTCCGCGTGGAATGGTGACAAGAATGCTGGCAGCATTTCCTCGCTGAATTATCTAGCAAAATTTTTGAGCAAAAAAAAAGCCAGCCCTTCGGTCACCTGTGGAGGCAATCAACCTAAGTGATATTCTGTGGATAAACTCTAATTTTGTATTGAATCAAAATCGCTAAAAGCTTACAATATGCACTGTCGTCAAAACAAAATCGTACCTTTGGAGTTATCGCAGAAAAAAACAAAAGATTGGACGGAAACAATTTACGAGAGGCAAGGGAACTCTATGCTAATTCACCGAGAGACTCCGATTTGTAGTCGCCGTAGTATGGTAATAAAGTTATTTATAATGCAACGAATTGAATGATTCCGCCAATTTATGGGCCATTTCCTTTCGGCGCGATCTCAAAAGTATGTAAATTAAAAAAGGTGAATATTTTGTGAGAGTTTAATAGTATTTGTTTCTTTCTTTTGGGTTTGTTCCAGAAAATGTCAGGGCTAGGTCACCGACGAATGTTTTCAACATAGTTCTCGGCGGAGCCTGCAGCTCTGCGGTAGTATTGGCATGCACTTACATTTTAGACTTTCAATTATTCATATGGTCTTCTGTATTGACGGTTCAGTTCTAAACCGTGTTTTAAACTGCCGTTGTTGCGTAATTTGTTCGGATTATAAGCTTTACATTATAAATTCTTACTGCTAACGCACCAAACTATAAATTCGCGCAGACTAAAGAAAATGGGAAAAGTTATTCTACGTGTAAACTCAAAATGGTTTGCATACAGGGAAGTGTAGGTGCACCAATCTTGACGGTTATATTGAGACAGTCTTGAATAGTTCTATATGATCATCAGTGTTGCCAACCCTAAGAAACTAAAAAACAGCAGCTCACCAATAAAAAAACAGTAGGTAAAGTAAAATTGCAGATTTCGTAATTTCCTGATATAATTAAAACAAACACCTACTTTTATTAGTTACCAGGACTCACATACATTTTTATATTATAATATTGATAACAACATATTAAAAAAAAAAAAAACAAAGTAAAATTATTGTCCACTTTCATCCTCTATTGCCTCATCTTCAGTATTTTCAGACTCATTTTCCTTATTAAAATCATACATATTTTTGTTAAATTTCTTCATTTGCCTTTCTGTGGCTTAAAATGAGTACCACTAGGTTATTTCGGATTTAGTGTGCAATAAGTCGATATTCTGTTGCGTAATTTAGTTTTTATATTATTTATAGCTGAAAATAATCTTTCCACGGTGGCGCTGCTATGTGGTAGCTACAAAAGTTTCTTCACCAATTCACACAATGTGTGAAATCCCTTGAATCTCGACAAGAGTAGATACTGCCGTCTAGTGTCATTGCGTTTTATTACATAGTGGTTATCAAAAAATATTTTCATAGTGTAGATATAATATAACGCTAATTGAAAAACAGTAAAAAATAGGAATGAAACAGAAAACAGGGGGATAAATGTGAAAACAGCAAATCTACTGTTAAAACAGTAGGGTTGGTAACACTGATGATCATACAAATTGTAAATGACCACCAATGTAAATGATTTATTAGTAATTTCAATCGCTTTTTCGAGTTTGGGTTGTAATAACTCAATCTGAACTTCAAATACATGTAATATAAGCGTAAGATTATAATTATAAGTAAATAATTAGAAACGTTAAACTAATTATACCGTTCAAATATTGAAGGCGTTAAAAAACAAGTTACAAAATGAAATTAAGTTTATAATATTAAGTTAAGTTAATAATATTTGATTTTTTTAGTAAAATAATTTCGTGAATGTTCACGTGATTTATAACACTTCAAAGTTAAAGTTTCAGTAACGTTTCATTCTGCCAGAGTTATTGAGTGAGCTTTACTTTGCGGAGTTAATTAACTGAAATATTAATTAATTATTTAACGAAGAGATATTCACCTTCGGTAATTTGAATGTTAATTAACGAAGGCAAATATACCTACCTATCTTTGATGTGTAAGGTTACTATTGAAATGATTTCTATATTTAATAATGTGCACATGTTACTCTATATGACGAATTTACATCACAAGTTATAAGAAGAAGTTAACAGTACCTATTCTACCTCTCTCTCTTACATTAAATATCAACTTTCCAGTAACCATTCTTTTTGGTCTTACCCTGATAAAATTCTATTGTTTTTAAAAAGATCCCGAATAGCACCCGAAATTATTGCCACCGTGACATGTATAGCAAAGAGTATTCTCATCTGATACCAAACAAACCCGCAGGAGGACGTCTGGCTTTTAACCGGGGAAAATGGCTTCCTTCCATTTCCTGTCGGATTATTGATTATTGAATATTGCCTCTTAAGATTTCGGTTAGCTGGTCCGAAGTTTATAATACTATAGGTGATAAATGGGTACTAAGTGGAAACTCATACTTGTGATCAGAAGTGAAATTATAAAACTTGCTTTGTTGGGTTCCCTCTTTTCCTGTAACCGAGCAAGCAAGGATACCCCCCTATAAGGCGCCAGTTCTTTCTAGAACTATTATTGCCATTAAGAGACTGTCTGTACTGGTTTTGGTGTTGTTTATAGGTATATACTTGAACTCATAATCCTTGAATTAATTAATGTGAAAAATCGATAAAGAAATCTTTTCAAAAAAACCTAGTTCACCTCGTTCTTCACACCTTTTTGCGCCGTGAAGGTAATTCGCGTCACATTTTTTTTATTCGTTTGAGTTGCGATTCTAGGTGGAGAAACGCAGACAAACTAGCTAGGGCGTACTAGCTTGCTAGGTCGCCCGATGAAGTTGTAAAATACCATTCCTAGAAATACTTGCACCAAACAAAAGGCAGATTTATGAACTCCACAAGATACATAATAATTTTACTTCTTTTACGGAAAAAAATACCAGTACACGCTTCCTTAAATCCTCGTAAAACTACGATGTATGCGAAAGGGTTGCGAATATTGGCCCTATAAAAAGAGAGTCCTATTTATTTACAATGCGCCAAGGTCGACGACGGGCATATAAAATATGTCGAAGCTCGGATTTATACTGTTCGACGTTTTGGATACCTATCTTTTCAAATATTTAGCTACTGAATTATTATTTCCTATCTGTTTTAGAGCCGCCAATGAAATATAAGGGCGTTATACGTATGAAGTCTTTGTATGAATAGTTTATTTTTATGATTCTGTGATAGCGAATATTCTAACCCTATTTTTATGGGGTTACAAAAATCCTGGACAAGCACTTAGCTGCCGATAAGTTTACCCCGAATGGGTATCAAAAAAAAACTTTTTAACAAAAAAAACCGTCTTCAAAAAACTAAAAAGCAAAAAATAATCTAATCTTGAAATCTACCTCGTCTAACTAAATCACATATTTAACGAATGTGAAGTCGGTGCATATAAAAAAATAATTTTCCAAATCGGTTCATAAATGACGGAGATCTGAAGTAACAAACATAATAAAAAAATACAACCGAATTGAGAACCTCCTTCTTTTTGAAGTCGGTTAAAAAGACTAAAATCGTAAACAAAGTCTGCTACATACTATGTTTATTACATTGCCCTGCTATATGCGTCACAACAGATGCGCTCACCGTATGAATGAGCGACGTACCTACCTTGAAAGCTCCTTCAAACTTGCAGATAAGATTAATTAATCCATTCTGTAGCCGCATCGCCCCGCCACGCGTTAAAAGCCTGCACATGTACCGTGCATTAATCATGCATCGCGGCTTTGCCATCTGAGCCTTCCAGTTACGCCTTCTGTACTGTGTTTTTTTTTTTAAGTAAAACACATTTGTTATGTCTACGCCCTTTTGTGTAGCCGCCTTATTACGCGTTCAATATAAGGCTGAAAAAAAAGTAAAATGAATGATTTAGTTGTTAGGTACTGAACTGACTACGGGTGTGCGGTGTGTGTTACACCGAGTACGGTGTATAACAGACTCAAAAGCTGTTTCGTAAGTAAATCTATAGATACAGCTCCGTTCTCAAACTCCATACATAACTTGTATCTCCGTTAAGCTGAACCGCTGAATAACTTTTACGTTTGCCGTGTCGATATTTGTCTTCAGAAGATGTTACGTTCGAAATATACTTAGTTGATGCTGTATGGTAATGCGTGTCCCGAGCGCACTTAACTTTGCACTTCTCAGTCTTGTATAAGCTTAGTTTGTGGATTGAAATAATACGTCTTTGTATATCATAGACGACATAATGTATATGAGAAACCTGTATAATTAAATGGTTCAAAAGGTTATTCTCAAAAAATGCTTGTTTGAATCTGGTTATAAAGTAATTAAGTCGAAGTGAAAAAAAACAAATTAAAATGATAATATATAATAATACCCGCCCTTTTAATGTCTCACTGTTGGGTCCAGGCACAGATCACGAGAGATATGCCGTGCGGTTCAAAATGTATGGGAACTCGCTGTCTCCGTTTTGTCCCCACCACTCGCCACAAAACACATGCAATTACATAAAACCAACCAATACGAAGTCTCACACACACACGCGTGCCAATAATTCGGTGCGTGCTGCGTCGTCGCCGCATACAGCGGCCGTACCACGCGACGCACCAGTTTATTCAAAGTATCGTTAGACGATCTATCCATTGCCTCGTACATTCACTCAGTAGCGAACATAGGTGGTACTTAAAGAGCCATGTATTTTGTACAAAAATAAAAAGTCGTTGTGCTACATGAAAACTAAAATAACATAATAAAGGCATTAAATATTTTTTTATTTGTTGTTTTTAATGATTTTAAAGACGAATAAATAAAATACTTAATACTGGCTGGTGAAATGAGATTCCATCTTTCGCGTAGTTCACTTTGCTGCTAGTATTTTAGCACACAACCACGGAATAACACGGCATTTAAAAAAAAAGTTAGAGCTCCGATACCGACGTGCAGTTGCAGTCGACTGACGGCGAAAACTCTATGTTAGCGTAATTTTGGCTAAAGGTGAGCGCAAGCCCACCGCTTTCATAACATATCTCCTCTAATATATCTGTGGGTACAGGTCTCCCATCCATGCGAACGGATTAGGCCACAGACCACCACGCTGGCCCACTGCAGGTTGGCGGCCTTCCACGTCTTTTGAGGGGTTATTTCAAACATGCATCTTGCTTCACATTGCTTTCCTTCACCGTTTAGCAACTGATAATCATGGTTGAAAATGAGATTCGCACATGAAATCTAGAAATATCAGAGGTTCAAGCCGGGGTTTAAACCTGCAATCCTCGTTACCGAGGTAAGCGTTCTTCAAACTTGGCTATCACTGCAATTTAGTTTGGTTAGACTTAAAATAACATAAACGTTAACTATTCCCGGCTAAAGGCTCGGTGGGACTGAGCAGTATTACAACACTCGTAGCAACCTCCGGCCATTTCCTGATAATCCAATGTTTCGGTTAACACAGCTAAATGAAACTACGTTTTGTGGTAATTCAACATTAAGGCATCCAACATACCAATTTATAGTGCGTGGTTTAAAGAGCATGTTTGAAAAAAAATATTGCTTGCGTGATTCAGAAACATCCTATCACAATAAACAATACGCTGATACGTTGTTATAATTCGTTGCTATTTCACTAGATGTCACTATTCAATAATGAACCTTGACCAGGTAATACACGAGAGAGATGTGAAACAATAGCCAGCTCCTTTGTAGAACGCAGGTGGAGTTGAGATATATAGCAAATGTTTGATAATATAACGAAATGTAAACAGTATCTCATTGCTCGACGCAGACGTATGCTCTTGAATGCATAAAACATACATTTCTCGTGAACCATACCTACTCCTTACTGCTATTGATGTGATGTTTGTCTTATCGCGCTTTGCGATTTCTCTTCGACGTTGATATATTTTTAAAATGGAACCGTGGAAATATTTTTGTTTATTTACTATACCGTCCGTAGTTTATTACATGAGAATGGGCATTCCGGTTCGAGAAAATCGAAATGTGACGCTAGGGCCTTCAGAAAATATAATATATAATATCGCCAGGTGAACACACCAACTATACGGTCCCACATTGAGCAACGCTTTTATCATCGGTACCGTACATGGTACCGTACCGTGGACTGGGGGCAAAACCCAGTATATAATGCTTACATAGATATTAAAAATTCATGACCCATACAAACATTCGTGCTCATCTCACAAAGTTTGCCACTATCGGGCTTTGAACCCTGCACCCTCTGCACAGAATGCAAGGTCACTACCAAATTCGCTAATGTAATGACGACCTGCGTCATTATATAGCTCGTTTGAAATAATCTGAAGCAGAATACTTTTCCTATGAACCCGTGAAAGCATGCCCGCACCCTTAAATCCCATTGTTACGTGTCTCAACTATATACATGTTTAGGAAGACGCAGGGCGATTCGGGACGCAATGCGTCTAGCGTTGTGTGACGCATCGCGCAGCGCGTCACGCTATTTTCCTTTCATAGAGAGGCGGCGCGTGAAGTAATACCTGTACGAGCTCGCATCGACACCCGCGGGGCGACATGCGCAAATACAAACATAATAATAATATGGTAATATGTGATCGTGTTCGTTGCCTGCCGCTGCCGTGATTAACGTCGTGTGCTTCGCCGGGAGCAAAGCTGCATCGTTGATTTTTCCATCAGGAATCGCTTCTGCATAAATGCTCTAGACATACAACTTTATATATTTTAATTGATGATGCGACGCGACCCACAACCTGACGCGCATCAGGCCGCGGCTACTTAAACGAGCCTCTAGCTTACATCGTCCAATCATAGTTTGTGCACAGTAACCTTAAGAGTTAATAAGATTAGTTTGACTTAAGGACTTTGTCGTGGAAAATATTAAAGAGCAAAAGGTTAGTGACTTCAGACGATATAATAAACGTCAGAGTTTTCTATGTTAGTTATAAATTAAAAATTATCTTCAAAAAGGTTAAAACGTACGTAGAAGGGGTGGGTGGTGGTTGTAGTTGCACAAACTTTAATTAAAAATTTAATTAACAAGCTCTAGTGTTGGCAGTTGATGGAACATAGTTTTAGATTGTAAAAATGATAAAAAGTATACAGTGTAGTACAGGTGTAGGGGCTTCGTAACGAGAACGATACCATGACTTCACCTCCTATTTATAGACCCCCTAGATTGGAATTTTCCGTCAATCTCTTCATGAATTATGCGCATTTTTTTCACTATAAATTTAATTTAGCGTGCAACATAATCGAAATCCACCTCAACGTGATGTTAATTTAAAAAACCTTAATTACTAATTGAGACTTAAAACGCAATGTAAATTAAAACTCGATAGGCTAGAGCGCGCTCGTGAATCAGATGTATCACTCACACATCGGGTATCTCGCGGAGCGTTGTGTTGTGATTGCGTTGTTTACGATACATTGTGTATTCAAAAGTTACAGAATTTTTTTCTATTATAGGAATAAAGTGTAACCTACCTTAAAGGTATTATAGGTAGGTATCTAATAACAAAGTTTGGTTGAATAAAGCTCAATACTCTACTAGCAGAGGTTAACGTTCGCGTTGCCTCGTCAGAACACTGTCACCTGTAACTTACCTCTGTACCAGATACAGCCTCACGAAGCACAATTTTCTTGGAACACCACATTCATAGAATTCTAGCGCACGTATCGCCATTCACGCCCGCTAACATCAAATACCATCACGCTTGTATTCCACAAAAGGGTAGACATATATTCGCTGATGGCACTCAGTCTTACTGTAATACAGGGCGAGCCTCTTACCATTTATAGGACAAACCCGAACCCAGAAACTTCCGAACGCTCCACCAAGGAATTAAAAAAATAACCATTATAGGAATCTTTTCACAGAAGAAACATTTACCTGACAGTTGCCTCCCATAAGAAGTCCCATTTGGAATCCGTGACGTCATATAGTAAACACGACACACGTCCGCCGATTGATGTATGTGCCCTCCTGCCCATAAACCACCAATACTTACCCCTCACATAAAATCACGCTCGTAAAATAGATAGCTCACATGTGTCCGATTGTGGGTCTCGTTCGATACGTTATTTTCTAAAGTGTTTTACACGCTCGCCAGGATATGTCACCGTCACGTGACAGATAAGTCTTTCGTCTAATAGGTGTCTTTTTTAGGGTTCCGCAGTCAAACAAGGGGAATCCTTATCGCTTTGGCTTGGGCTTTTTATGCGAGTGTCATATCCTTACTTATCTAGTCAAAGGTAAAGGCAACGTAGAATAATATTTAGAGAAATCTGAAAGAAAATCTAAGATACTAGCATAGACTAAGAAATTACAATCAAAATTATCCTGACAAAGTATAATTGATAGAATTAGGCGATACTTGGCGGAAATCCATTGTTAAACAAATAGGGGAAGAGGAACCCACCACTGACCATCGGCTCGAATGTCGATAGTGAGAGACACATTCCATATTCAAAGACAACTTTGTTTCTTGGTATACGTGACTTTGGATTAACCTAGGCACTTCAAAGCTACACCGCCGTGTGACTCGACATACACTTGGCTAGTTTTTATCGCCTATAAAATATGCATTTATTTAGATTAATTGCATATGCACCGCAAACCACTCAAGTATTTAATGATCTTGACTTTTTAGGATGTCATTGTTATAAATTTGTCGTATAACGAATCATTATTAAGCAGCACTCAAATTCTGAGTGGTGTTTTTAATATTCATTTTCCAGTTAACACGTCGCCTTATTAATACAGTAGATATTACAAAAGATTCTAAAGAAGATATACGGAGGTCACAATTAAATGGTTGTGTGTTCACATAATTAAGACAACAAGCACATTCTATTTCTAGATACATGTTACGTATGAACTATAGTGAACTAACTAAAATGGATTGTTAAGACCAGGCGGAGAACAATAGAGACTGGACAATGGTGGCATTTCGCCCCAAATTAAGATGTTCTAACAATTGAAGGACTACGGCTGGGGCTCAATAAAGTTAATAGGTTTAATTTAACGTGTAGTTTCGGGTAGTTATGTAATTGTATACTCGGGTTTATATAAATAAATGGACCTCTTCAAGAAAATATTAGTATGTAGAACCAATGGTATGTAAATAATTTCTTTACGAATTATCTGGAAGTACGCCTGCTAAAGTTTGACCAGCTGCTAAAGTCTGCCTAGCCATTCCTACATTGTTCTCACATACTCATAACAATGTACTACTGCTCAAAAATGTAACGGATCTTTTTAAAAAGAGCATCACGGAGTATCTTGGCCGTTCTTCTCCATAGGAACGGCATGCCCCCCGGTTCACAAGCTTACAAGTCATGTATCGACCGATTCGGTTATTACTATTATTTATACTATGTAAACATAGTGGTCGATTCGAACCATTGGGTTGCGTAGTCGTATCGAATGTTCGATTCGGTCCTGAAGAATGGCTCTGAAAGATCAAAGTCAAAACGAGAAAATGTCTGATCAAATTGAATCGGGGATACTTGTCCAAATGTTCTGAATCGACCCGCGTGTCTTAAAAAAAGTTTTTAACATGCATTATACTAATTTTGTTCTCTTTTTTGTTTCAGGTACTTTATCATCTTTTATTTTACCACAACAAATTCTGTAAGACACCTTGTACTAAATTTATCAGGCCATTTAGGGGTTCCAACTTAGCGTAATCATTTAGGCAACACGGTACTACTTTAAACTTTACCCTTATAATAGGGAACATTACATTCTTTTTTTTCTTTGACACGCTAAGTTCAGCTCAAATTAAAAAAAAGTCGGCCGTATTCAACCATGTTGCTTAGTATACTGAACACAAACACATAAAGGCGTAAAAAGGATTATACTTGATTATAAGTTCGTTAAGAGATTGTTCCGGGAAATTCTATTACACCATTTCCCACTATATTCATTGTTGGGGCTAGTGTGGCCAACTTGTGGCGAACTTTGAGGCCCGCAGTTGATCTTGTGAGGCTTGAGTTGGCGCATCGGATTAACATAGTTGTTAGAAAACTTTGTGTAACTTTAGACATGTGTATTTTGAGCACAATGGGATGGTATTATTACCTAATAATGGTGGTGGTGCTGTTGCTATTAGTCCCAATTATACGACTAATTCCAAAGAAAATTGAACAAAAAGGCTATGGTGGGGACGCAAGTAAAGTAACCAAACACTCATTTTATAAACGATGCCTAGAAAGCAAGAGAGACTAGCTAACATAGTATTTTTATGATCATTGCCGACAATAGTCAGACTAATCGACTCTTGACCCTTACGCGTATAAAATTGCCTCAACTTAATTTAACGCTAAAGTATAATATAGCTGTATAGCTGACAAATGCAAAATAGCAAAGCTTAAAAGTGATATAGACTGCATGTAGGTAAGCACGTAAAATTGCCCCAACGCTCTCATTCGAGTACTGAGAGGCTCCAGACACAGATGCCAGTAAGTAATAGTATGACTTCACAACATCCCCCGTACCACGACACATGGTCGCACCCGCAGATTGAACATAAACTAAAATGAAAACGTCACTTTCGCAGCCCGCAGCGATCTCTCGGTACGGGGGCAGGTCGTAAAAAAGCAATTCCCACCACGTCACATGGATTGATTTACGATACGACCCCTTCAACTGTATCTTGGTAAGTTAAACAAAAGGGGTGAAGCTTTACTTAGCAAATCTAAATATTACTTAATAATAGACAAAAACCATACTCCGTAACTCTATGGTAATATAAAGCCATTTATATGAAAATTCATACGGATCCCTACTTGACTTCTAGTTGTAAGGATGTTTTATTTATTTAAATTGAACCACAAATGTGTGATACTAAATAGGGATTTTGGTTGGTAAATTTATTAGTCGTTATGGCATACAGACAATTATGCCAGGGCGCAAGAATATTGCCATGCAATGGTACGACATTGTGAGCTAATTCTAGAATAATTTAATCATGTATCGGCTGATAAACTCTAACATAACGCAAATACACACCAAACAGAAATCACCGATACAAAACCGTGTTTTAACTTCCAAGTCTATTTGTTGTGTAAATAATTGAACAATACCGATTAATTCGCGCGTTTAAGGCTTATTTACGAACATAAATAATGCCATTAACAACACGATAAACACTTTATATGCTATTTCAAAGGGGATGGAATAGTTTTACTTTAATCCATCATTACTTATCGGCGTCTTCCATTTAATTTGGTACCTATATAATAAATTTATAGGTTTCGTCAATATACATCCGAGAGTTGTACCCATTCAGTTAATCTAGAATCCAGATATACATGACGACCTGATTAGCGCAGTTGGTAGTTACCCTGCTTTCTTTGCCGAGGTTTAAGGGTTCAAATCCTGGTAGGGACAAACTTTGTGTAATAAGCATGAATGTTTCTACCCGAGTCATGGATGTTTAATATCTATTTAAGTATTGTATACCGAGTTCGCACTCAGTCTATTGTACGGTACCTGTAATACAAGCGATGCTTAGTGTGGGACCGTATAGTTAGTTTTTTCGTTTGGAGATATGAAAACTATATAATCCTCTATCTCAGATCATCGATACGCTCATCATTTGTGATTCATCGATTTGTGACAAACATTTGAACGTCTGCCTCAAGTGATGCACAAAGATAGGTTATATTATATGTAGTGTTGTTCAAATGTATTTGTCATAAATAAATGACTTTTTCTTTTTTCTTTTTTTTTCTTTCATCATTGATGCCGCTCACTGCAGCGGTTTGCGGCGTATGAGACGAAACCTCGAGATCGACCCGCATAATCTACCTACTTATCTCTGTCGCAACCTAATTAAAAATATTTTTATAACCCGACTACAACGGTTATTTTGTCTGGGGTAAGTACTGAATGATTTATTATAATCTGTGTTCATTAATATATATATATACATAAAAAATAGTTTTATCTGAACGCTTTATGTGGTGTTACATAACCATTTTTAATGTTGATAGGTAATGATGACTCTTCAATCGCTATGTGTATCTAACCCACTAATACAAAAAAAAATAAACCTTGTATAGATTTACCCGCAAATTTATAGACAGTTATAATGGATTATAATGGCGTTATAACAAACTTTTAAGACGAAAACGTGCGTAATAATCCATTATAACTTTCTATAAATTTGAGGGATAGAAAAATATTTATATTTTATATCTTATATAAAAGCAAAGTTCCCGAAAATAATATCTGTTATGTGAAAGCAATATTACCAAGCCCATAGACATTTGAGATGAATTTTCATGCTGCCACAATAACTTCGGAACAAAAGCAATATCGGCGAGATTCAATATTTGTAGTTACCAACACCGCGATCCCGGATATTAGGGTTGCCAGCTATCTATGTATATTTTCGATTGTTATCCTCCGCTTTTATCTCATTCTAGGAACCATGGTTTTTTGTTTACTTTATAAGAGCTTGGTGGAAATATTACATATTCTAGGATGTATGTGGTCGCGATACTTTATGAAGATATTTAGGAAAACCACATTTAAATACTGATAATAAACCTAATTTAATCACGGAAGACATTATAAAATAACTACTACGAATCATTAACGAATTATTTGAAAATAGAGAGCACGTTATCCTTAGGTTATTCACGTAAAAAAATCTAAATGCAGTATGTATTAATTACCAAAACTTGACAACCCTATTTTCAGTCCGGTCAGTCCATTTGTTAGCGATTGCGAAGTGCCTAGACCCTATCTCCTAGACATATCTCTAATACCGTACTAGTGTTAAGTAATACTATACCCAGGATCTTTCAGGAACTGTTTGGTTACCCTAATGTATGTTCAAGGTACTCTGCACCTACAGAAATAGCTTACCTTTTATAAAGTACAATAGCACAGTGAGTATAAAGAAATCGCTAGTAATGTTTATAAGAAAAATATATCAAAGTATTTTTTCTTCTCCATATGCAGCGCAGACTTTTCTAAAAGGGCGTATTCAAAATGACATCACTGAAATGCATTTCAGAGTACCCTCATAAGCTTGGGCATAAGACATCAGTGCAAGTAATAAAGTAGGCGGCGTCGGTCGTCAGTCACATCGAACGTCGTTCAAAAAGTCGTCGACGTATGGAGGGGAAAATTCGTAGACATATGCTTCTATACTGTCGATAATATGAACACAAAGATTTCTGAGCTTTTAGAATCGAGGAAAACAAAATCGTTTGAAGTTCAGTTCCATTTCACAAATTGAACAGATTTTCGATGTTAATCGAATTTAAATCGATGCTATTTTGTTATAAATTCAGTATGTAATTGAATGTAATTTGATTATCGTTTCGTTTGATTCCAAGTAATTGGCTTATGTTAAAAGTGGGCACCGTTTAATGCCTAAGGAGCGAATTGAACCCGGAAGCTCTTGGTTGCTAGTGGCCCCTCTGATAATTATGCTATTGACGCTTTAAACAGTTTAACATAACTTTGTATAATTAATTTAAAGCAGGTAAAGTTGTATATCCTTCTCTAACTTAGGAATTAGAATCCCCTTACCCCTGTCTCTATCCCGAACTGGCTATTTCATCTTCTGATACGTCATGACACCTGCTGCCACTACTTCTGTTTCTAGGCCTACTTCATCCACGTTTCTCCTCTACCTTATTTTCTAAGCAGTAAATTCGTATGTTAAATATTACAACTTCTACCATTCGTTAAATTTTCTTTTCTATAGGTACATCTATTGCACTATTCCAGGGGTCAAAAATTACAATTTACACAATTTCAAAGTTTTTAAAGAGCCACAATTTTTTTTCTTGCCAACAAGAAATAGTACTTGCATAAATAAAGTTTCATGATTTAAAAAAAAACTAATCTATTTATTCATATATAAGTAGTGTTTTTTTCACAACAAATTAGATAAAATACAGGGTGTCCAAAAAGTGGCCAAACAGAAAAAAGCGAGTACAACTGAGAGTTAGAAATGGTGCCTAATCCTCGTTAATACGTTCCGAATGATTTTAAAATGTTTTTTTTTATAAAATAGATAATATTTGCGTATGTAACTAAAGAGCCGCAGCTTCACATCAAAGAGCCGCATGTGGCTCGCGAGTTGCAGGTTGCCGACCCCTGCACTATTCCAATAGTTTCCAGTGCAGGTGATTCGGAAGCACGTGTCGATTTGACCCCTGGGTGCCATAACTATTTGAACAAGTTTATTGTTACTCAGTGCTGCTGGACGCACTACCGGCAACACTAACGTACTCCCAGAGATCGTTTCTCTTTAAGCTTTCAACTGAATATTTCATTGGCGGTTTGGCATTTTCAGTTCATTTACTTCAATTGGAGTACGTCGAGAAACTCGTTCAGCACTAGATTCACTAGATAAATCATTGATACGGATCAAAAGTATTTTTTTATTGATACTGTTATAGTAAATATATATTTCTTGACAGAATTTCTAATTTCAGGGTTTCATCCAATGAACATTCAACTTCTCTATCTAGTACAACATTGACTACTTAACAGCTAACTACATGTTTACCATCAGTTATGTGTCTATGATGTTTAATAACTTTTTTTTTGTACCAGATATTATTTTTTTTGTCTCTTATTTTCGCTTCATTATGTTAATAAGATGTATTCTTCAGCTGGTATTGTCTCACTGCAGGGTAAAGAAACCTTATTAACTTTTTAATTACCTGTAACATGAGTTGATGGAAGTCTTAAATATTAAAAATAAACTCAATTGTATACATTAATTTCGACGTACTTAATGAAAATTACACTGTATCCCCGCTTCCAAGCCCAAGACGTAGTCGAAATTCGACAATTTGCATATCTAATTTCGGTATTGATAGTACCCGGGCAAACAATAAACAGAGCGGGTAAACATGCAAATATTTGTACTTTATCTTGTTCTATCTACCCTCACGCAATAAACTACAAATCTCTACTTTGTCAGTGGTTATTCTGAAATTAATTCACAATTAACCTGCATGCCAAGCAATAGGTCTTCGGCCAGTGTGATTCCGTTGCCTTGTAATAACAAACTTGGTGGTAGAATATGATTGGTTGTACGAAGAGTACATACATATACTCTCGCCTGTATTTCATGAGGATATTCAGATCTAATGGTTGGCCACATGCTACTCGTACAATCCTGACGCCTCTCTCGACTCTTCCACATTTAACGTGCTTTGAGCTTAATCGTAGATATATACACAGAATACGCGGGCTATATTAAAATGATCTTTCTGGGCTGAATATTTTTTATTTAATTTATCCCATAAATTCTGTCATGTAGGGTTTAGGTTACATACTGGTTAGGGAAAAAAATATCATATTTTTTTTCTTTTCAGCTTTTAATTTACACCACGGGATTGATACACACAGATGATTCTGAAACCAAGTGATATGAAATACACAAACATTTCCTTGAAATTATAAATAACGATTTCATAAAATAATAAGCGCGACCTCTTTCTCGGAACGGTCTTCGCGATACAGGGGTCACTGATATACAAAATGAAATCATAATATTGGCAATTAGTACGTACATATTACGTTAACATTTACAATAATAACTTTACTAATTAGTGCCATGACTTTGAGTTAAATTCGGTACTAGTCACTTTGAGATAAAAACCGCTTCTTAAATAAGTGTAACATTTATACCAATTTAGAATAAGGTATGAGAAATAGCTTGTAGGATTAGTGGGCGGATACGGCACTGGGCTGGGCCCCAAGTCTGCTAACAGAATCGATTTATAATAGAACAGCAACCGCATAGTAACTGTCACTTTTGACAGATATTGTATGGGGTATCTGTCAAAAGTGACAGTTACTATGCGGTGGCCGTTCGATTATGAGTTCGTTTACTCATATTTTTCGAACAACTGAAGTCGACGAGTTTTCGGGTGGAGACCACGATAAGGCAAATGCTGTACTGAGCGCCGTGACGCCGGTCAGATGGAATGAGTACCTGAACAAAACTGGATGCAAAGAACCGCACACCAAGCTCAATAGCGTGTATTGGGTAAAGCATATGTCCAGTGGACAGCAATAGGCTGAAGATGATCATATCTCTTTCTTCTTTTATATATAAAATAATAATAATACCAGCCCTTTTAATGTCCCATTGCTGGCCACGGGCCTCCCCACAACGCGAGGGTGATTAGGCCATAGTCCATCACGCTGGCCCAGTGCGGGTTGGCGGACTTCACACGCCTTTCGAGGGGTTCTCTCAACATGCAGGTTTCCTCGCGATGTTTTCCTTCACCGTTTAGCAAGTGATAATCATGGTTGAAAATGAGATTCGCACATGAAATCCCGGAGGTGCGAGCCGCGGTTTGATCCTGCGATCCTCGTTGCCGAGGCAAGCGTTCTACCCACTTGGCTATCACTGCTATTTTTTCTTCTTCTTCTTTTATATATCTAGAAATAAATGTTTTCTTGTATGTATGTTGTATGTCTAAGGTCTTTGTGGTATTGCAACGCACTCCGGGTACTCGGTCGTTATTAATAAATCATAAAATGTATTAAGATATGTACAATGTTTGGAATCCATTAATTATTATGGTCATGTTTATTATACATCACTGCAGTCATCAGATAAAACTGTTTACGCTCTGCCATGAATAAGTTAATTAATAACTCAGCAATTCATTGATAGTTTTATCTTCATTAATAAGAAACAGTGCGTGGCCTAGCCCTGACTCGGAATGTGTACCTACCCACAATAATATGTATATGTCTGACGTAATTTATGTTGATTACTAGCACTTGAAATTAACAAGAGAAAAAATATAAAAATATTACCGAGCACACCAATTGTAAGGTCCCACACTAAGCATCGCTTGTATTATGGGTACCCTACAATAATTACTTATTGAATGGTACCCATTTATCAGGTAATTTTCACTTTTGTTGTGAAATTCTTAAAATATGGGGATCTACGAGTACATACGAGATTCAACAAGGCCTCCTTTGAACAAACATATAGGCCTCCTTGGCAAGACGGGCTGTTAGACTAAGTACCAGGGAACCGCAAACTTCCCAAACAATCACACGGAATACCAAGAGATTGAGTTCCCAACTCATTAGGCCAGTTGTCTAGTTGTATATGAGCCCTGTTCACCCTTGAATGATGTACGAAGCTTCATTTGTGTGCCCAACAGTGGGACATTAAAAAGGCTAGTATTATCTATACAAATAAATAAAATTGGAGTGTCTGTTTGTAATATTAAAATAACCGCTTTTACTAAGTGCATTTGGATGTATACACGGTACATATACCAAAACAAGATATTTTACACTTTGTGTCTGTCTGTCTGTTTGTTCCGGCTAATCTCTGAAAAGGCTGGACCGATTTTGACGGGACTTTCACTGGCAGATAGCTGATATAACCAGGAGTAACTTAAGCTACTTTTGTGTAAGAAAAACTTTTTTGTTAAATACCACGCGGACGAAGTCGCGGGTAACAGCTAGTATCAATATATAAAAAAACATAGTACTCAAATAGGGTCTTGCTATTGTCACAGTTTCATTATCATGTTCAAAGTGAGTTGCGAGCTGAGGTCAAACCGAGGTTTTAAATGCTCGTAGCAAAACAATAAAGGTTTCCAACAAAGGGCTTTGAATGCGGCACGTGTTGTGAGGGCGGGCGGCGGACTCGTCGGTCTAGTCGGTCTAGCACTCTTGGGGGGAACGACACTTCATTGTTTTGTATTTCTTCGCTGTCTGACGTCATACAATTAGTGTATGACGCTCTCGTTTTGTGTTGGTACAATATTTCTTATATTAATGTTGACCCGAACGCAATTTTAATTAGAACTTTACATTTTCCATACATATTTTGACGTCCCTCCTCCCTTTTTTAGCCCCTTAGGGTTCGAATTTTCAAAAGTCCTTTGTAAGCGAACACCTACAGGCCCAGAGAAGCCCGCGTGTCAAATTTCAAATACCAAGCAATCATGGCTTCGGAGATTTCCTGATGAGTGAGTGAGTGAGACAGTCAGTTGATTTCGCTTTTATATATATAGAGAAGATTTTATCAATACAATTTATTTATTTTTGCCCAAAACCTTACCATAAATATTTCGATGCACTAAAAGCAGTACGAGAACGTGCTACGATTCTACTTCGCGTATTACCATCGTAGCGTGTGGTTACAGAATTAAAAAGTTTGTACTCATGTAAACCTTTACCGTCAACATTGTCACAAAATTATGTTAAGATGAGATCCTAGTGGAGGTTTTATAATAAAACTGACATCATGTGCTACAAAGCGTTCTACGTAGCATCACATATAAGATACAAGTTTATATTACTGAAAAACAGGGTGATATGAATCTACTACGACGTAGCTTATTTGTGCGTAGCACGTTAAAATGGTAGAACATTTAAGGGCAACATCGTTTAATTATTAAAAATAGGATCATCTGGTAACATTACCGTACGACCCAATTATGGTAATTATACATCCGCTGTTTAAAACTTAATTGGATTACGGCTACAATGGTTGGGAAAGTCGATAGCTACCAAACGAAATGGTCAATAAATGTAATACCTTTCAGGTTTATGCAGCATGAGTCCCGACTGCTGTACCGACGTCCACAATAATTATAAACAATTTTGTTTCTGTCACTTGGGTATCCGTACCTCAAGTGCGAGTAAGTAAGCTCGCTCGTAAGCTTACTGTATAGTTTATAGTTTACGTATTTAGACGCATTGTATAGCAAATTGAACAGCGCCTCTAGCGGACAGTATTTAAAGCTTTCAGTTCTCCATACAATCTGTGTAAATATGTACTATGAAGTATACAGTTACAGTTCGCCTACGAATCTCGCACTTGACGTCCAGTTCTATGATATTTTCAAGCCGCGTCGTTTCTCATTGACGTCACACTATTCTTTAGGATATTTCAGAGACTAGAAACGAGGCAAACGCCACAGGAGGGTGTCAGACAACCCTTCAAGGCGATCTCTTGCACATTCAGCAAACCATCGGCCGAACACAAATTCGGGCTGAGTATTTAATTTTACATGAAAAATATGTCTCATATTCGTAAATTCTGTTTTTATTCGATCGTATGAAAGCGTCGATGATAGACTAAGGTTTAACGCGATAGTTTTTTTGTATTTACACGATTTGTGTTTTGTACACATTATGGTTTTTTTGTATGTATTTGCAAGCTACACACTTGAAGTGCGGTCGGTACCAGTAACAGGCTTCTATCCAACCTTGTGCCTCGCAGCGATTTCAATGGCTTCTACCGTCATATTACGTTACAATGACAAAACTAGTATGTTTAATCTGAAACCAACTATAACTAGCTGTTGGAATTAACGACAATCTGGGGCGTTGATCTATTCGCAGGTATAGATTAGAGAACATTTAAAAACATATCTTAAATTTTCAAGGACTTATATGGACATGATAAATATAATTAATTTGTTAAAACTTGAGTTGATATAACACAAATAAAGTCAAATGTTACATTTGGACATCTCATTGGTTTCTCTCTTTTCCCGGTATCAGATTTCAAAAAGGAGGAGGTTCTCAATTCGGTTGTATTTTTAACCGACTTCAAAAAAAAGGAGGAGGTTCTCAATTCGGTTGTATTTTTTTTTTTTTAAGCGGTTATTTTTTTATGTTTAAGCTACGATGTCAGACACAGACGAAAGCGCCACAACTTGGTAACTTCGGTGGTTAAGATAACTGACTTTGATTTTTGTGATTTCGCGATCGTTATTTTATCACGGCTCTATGATCACTTACTAAGATGCACGACGAAGGTTACCGTTGAACCAAAATTAATTTTAAACCATACAATATGTTAATTTCCATTCGATTTGCACACAATATAAATCCATTGTGTAAGTCTCATGAGAGCTGAAATTTAAATGACACTTACGTTGTAAGCTATCATTAATGTATTTATGAATGGGGGAAAAATCTCGACACATAGTCATTAGTAAAGCATTACTTTACTCCCTGTGTATAGTGCAAGCGACAAGCGATGTAAACTCGACCAAGAAACTCCTTGACCACCTTAAGGTTGAATATCATTTGCACATAGAATCGCAAGGCTAATATTTGTCATTTGTTATTTATTTGAACATAGAACGTATCAAATATGAACTTTAGTAGAATTTATTTTAACTAGGTGTTTTTGTCGAAACTGATAAACTTTCATAAAGTCATATGTTATCTTATTCTTCTTTCTTTACAATTTGGATGCGATAAAATAAAATGGAATAAGATGAAATATTACGTCGCCCACAAATCGGTGGGTATTTTGCCAAAGTCAAGCTATTACGAGTTTAATAAATACACAATATAAATAAAAAAATGGGTAAATCGGTGGGTATTTTGCCAAAGTCAAGTAATTACGAGTATAATCAATACACAATATAAATTAAAAAAAAGTAAATCGATGGGTATATTGCCAAAGTCAAGTAATTACGAGTTTAATAAATAGGTACACAACATATATAAAATAATGGGTGTTGGTTGAAATTAAAATGAAAATGGCGTGATTCATATGTTATCTTATTGTGATCGCACCGTATACTTTTAACGAATGACGTAGGGTGAAGAGGTCTATGAGTAGTAATATAATAGTTCAATATTAAGAGTCTATGCAGACACTGTAGTTTTCATAAAAAAAATAGCTTTTTTAGTTTTACAGATGACAGGAGCGCTTTCCTCGTAAAAAAATTAGCTTGATAATACAGCGAGGAAATGCAGCCAGCATTCTTGCCACCATTCCACACGGACAAAGCTTTTTTGATACATAGTTTGTAGTCATACAATTTTTTTTATTTTCCTATTTACTTTAACTTTAATTGTAAATACTTAAATTTTAATAAACTAATTTAAATAAAAAAAAACACCTCGAAACTGTCAACTGGCTGATCCTTCTTGCAGTCGGCTTGCAGTTCTTACAACGGCGGTACCTTTAGCATTATCATTTTTACTGTTAAGTTTGTGTACCAAGAATATTAGAATCATCACTGATATTCTCCGATGTAGATGTACCTACTCATAGTAAGTACCGGTACCCTCTCTTCACTTGAGGCGCTATACCACACAAGGGCGGGGTGTAATGGTAGCGTGTGTTTGACGGGGCACGCCCCAGCACGCTCACTTTGTTCAAAAATATATTGGCTACTGAGTTTTCTTTTTGTTGTCTGTATTTACTACCTATATTAGGTGAATTCAAAATGTGTTTATTTCTGTGGGTACTTGTATATTTTTCATATTTTATTATAGCTCCCTCTGTAACGTTTTATGTCTAAAGGTCGCATCCACAGATATATGAGAGGTCGCATCAGATAAAATAATCAAAGATAGCAGCTCTAAGCCTGCCGAATTCATACAATTAGGCATGCGCAGCGCTACCATATTTACTAATTTTATATGATGCGACCTGTACATGTATATAGTTTGCTATAAATACCCTTTACCATGAACACGACAAGCGATTGCCCCGCATCTTCGAGCAGTTATCAAAGGCTGAAAAAAAAGTGTATACAAAAATTGACTGACATTTTTTTTCTTTTTAATTCAAGCACGTGCAGCTCACCAACACACACACACACACACACACAACTTCAAAGTAAGCTTCGAGCGTGTTACATTTCTTCTAATTATCTGTAGATATAACAATTAAATTCTACCACTCATACGTTTAATGCTGGTTTGAAATTGGAATGCCTCGCAAATTCACTGAATTGTGTCGATTGACCGCAGTCGTTAGTGCGCCGCTTCTATTGGAAAGGTAGGGTGATCATGATAGGGGGAATATGTGGGACATTTCCGTGTACACTATTCAGTATTTGACACTCTTTTGGCTAGACTAGGGAAGGCCGAATACGTAAACTATTGATATTTCTAAATAAAAGACTCACATTTGGAATGTTATGGTGTTGCAATTAGATCAAAATTAAAAAAAAATACGGATTATACCCATAAATTCATATTACGTCAGCATTTATAACTGTGAAGCTATACAAGCTATAACGTAATAAATCCAGCATACATATTTAAATAAAGAACCGCCTTTTCCTGGTTTCACTATTAATCAAATAAGCAGCAATTAATCTTTTTTTTTAATTATTCCGTACACATTTCCTTACAAGTGATTTGTAGCTAATGGACGAGGTAAAACAATGAGTTCCTTGTCGCCCTACAATTAATAGTGGTTCGGTAATGTAGATTGATGATCGGTTTGTTCAGCACTTATCATAATTTATGGCTATTGCTACTTTATTCAAAACTTAAAATGAAATAATGTTGTGAGGGCGATACTAAAATCACCTAAAATTATGACATAAATATCGTTATTATTTTATTTCAACTAAATAGAGACAAATTATCAACTTTAAGAAAAAAATAAATAAACGCTTTTTCTTATAACTGTGTCTTTTCCCGTTCGGTGGTTCATCCTACCATGTAAAAAAATCACTAACCTAGTACTTATATCTATAGTATTTTATTTACTCGAATAAAAATCTTCTACGAAACGTTTTTCTACATACGCCTATAAATTAAATATCTCCTCAAGACTTTTTGTAAACTGTCTTCATCTTCTTTCGAGTCGATGGCTCAAATAATACTAAAGAAGCCTCCACGAGCGACGTATCCACTCTCAATGGACTGGTCCGACGCGACTTTTATTTTTTTTTAAATGTGGAAATGCATTACGCATCGTCCCTCACGCCCCGGGGGGGGACGAGAGGGGTATGTGGGACTCCCCGGCGCCGGCCGGTATACCCACTAAAACCACATAGTGTGTCCACACGGTCGCTTATGCCGGGGGCACGGGAACGCTTGCGCATACTTCCGCGAAGTCCGACGCAGCCTGGGCAACAACCCACAGCACCCTCTCGTGGATTGACCAATTATTTCACCATGACGGTCATTCTATCCCTGCAACCTGACAGCCCACTTTCATTGTATCAGTGACTGCCTTACGGCTCGCCGCGTATTTTGCCTGATATGACCTTTCTAGGCTCATATTATTTTGGTAAATTCAACTATTACTTACTTGTACGATTTGTCATGTAATGCGGCAGGTATAGGATGGATACCTACCGAACACTTGGAGTCTGTATTTATAATAAATACTTTTCTATATGTGAGTGCATATTTATTAAAATGTTTTTCTTCTATGTATTATAATATGTATATACCTAACGTATTTTTTTAATGGAAGCTATTTTTAGGAGTACTAGAGTAGTGACATGTTTCTGTACGGCCAGCACATACACATCTTTTCTTTTACAGCCTATGCAGACATATCGTTGTACGAATATTACCTTCAAAGAGTTCTCTGAAACTAGAAGCCTTTACAAAAGTATAAAAAATATGATCAACCATCCCACTAATATTATAAATGTGAAAGTTTGGATGGATGTTTGTTACTCAATCACGCCAGAACGGCTGGACAGATCTGGAAGAAATTTAGCACAGAGATAGATTATAGCCTGGAATAGCACATAGGCTACTTTTAATCCCGGTTAAATGTATGGTTCCCGTGGGATAGATTTGTTTTAATTTTGTATTGAGTACCAATAAATTCATTTTCCCATACATTTGATTCTGAGGCGGTACAAAGTTCGCCGGGACAGCTAGTACTTTATATCTATACATACATATAAATAAAATTGGAGTGTCTGTTTGTAATATTAAAATAACCGCTTTTTACTAAGTGCATTTGGATGTATACACGGTACCTATACCAAAACAACTTTGTTTACAATTTTTGTCTGTCTGTCTGTCCGTCTGCCTGTTTGTCTGTCTGGACCGATTTTGACGGGGATTTCACTGGCAGATAGCTGATGTAACAAGGAGTAACGTAGGCTACTTTTATTTTAGAAAAAAAATAGGATCTCTCGAAAATAAATTAAAACCAATGTTGCAGCGCTGCGCCTGATTATGTTCGATAGCAACAATCTGCAACGCGTCCCGCGGGATCAGAACGTGCGAGCAGGCTGTTGCCAACGTTTGAGTCTTTGTTAAATACCACGCGGACGAAGTCGCGGGCAACAGCTAGTATACTAATATAAAGTGTGGCATTATGTACACCATTGCTCTGTTAACCGGCCGCGAAGAATAACCGAGCAGCGTATGATAATGCGGAAATTGAGAACATAATGCCCGTGCATCCACGCGTGAAGTTGATGTATAGAATAAAAATATAAAAACTTACTAGCTTTACCAAAGGCTTCGCGTGCGTTGCCCTAAATATTTGAGGTAGCCATTGTATCATTTTTCGACGATTTACCGACCGACCGCTCAAATCGCGATCCAACCCACTCGAGCTATTTGACCGACGTGACATAGCAAACGACCAAACCTAAGCGACTGACCCTACAGCCTAATCAATTTCTTCTAAATGCTAAAATTTTCACGGTGGTATTTTTATGTATTACTTGACATTGACTTGATGCAAACAGAAAAAACCTAGATGCATTTGTTCACTTCACTGAACCTATTATATACAATGAAGTCCACATATTACTTTGAAAATGTTTTGATTTTTAAAATCAGTGTTAGAATGCATGCAGATCTTCATACATTATTATTCCTGAGTGTTACCAACCTAACGAAACCAATTTACTGTATCGGTCGGTATCATAAACTATTTATGGCGCAAGTCTCCAATCCCGTCACGTTTTCGCTGGGTTCGCGGTATTGCGTTCTACTGGTGTTGCCATACTGATGGTATTTCTCCTATATTTTTGGAGCTTTAGAAAATTTTTGGCACCTGTGCTTTAGAATAATGTTTAATAAAAAAACAGTGTGTTTAGACCATAATTATTTTTTTTCAATGATGACAGAAAACTTTTGAACAGCCAATTGAATTTATAAGTTGGCTCAATTGTGTCAATTAACGCCATTTAATAGACAAGCCTGACTGCACTTCCTCATAGATTCGATTATAACTAGAACTAATGCGTTAATATCGATTAATTTGCGAAAGTCATCACTCGAATAAAGTACATTAACAGGATCAATCAAAACGACATTCATTCGTACAATCGATATTTCGAGTTAAACGAGTGTCGAGTCCGATAAATGCAGTTCGATTGCGGAAGCGGTTGTGGTCGAGTGTTTTGTATCGATATATCGGATGAATCGATTCAATAGTTTTGCATCGTTAGCTAACTGATAAGTGATTACTATTTATTGTTTGAGGTATTTGGGCTCGTTCTAATAGTGTTCATTTATGAGGAAATAGATATTGAACACTTTTAACTATTATGTAGGGGCGCGTGCACCCTCACAGACCCTAACTCCATTTACAATGAAACCCATATGTTTTACGTTGAACAGAAAGCCATTAATTTATACATTTTACAACATACATTAACTGTTCACAAGTGTATGGCATAGGGCGCGGCCTCCCCTGGGCCGGGCGGAGTGGCCGCCCCCCATCAAAGGCCCTAAATTAACCAAGTAATATATACGCGCATCACGTGATCGGTTCCTACTCGATGATACGCGGGGTGCACATTAGCGGGGAACTGTATCGGAATGTGATGTCTCGGGGTTCATCTTGCCCACACTTAAAATGTACCTTAGAAAATTATAGGTACTGTAATATCGTCTATCTTGCTCACACTTAAAAATAAGACGGTGGTATTCTATGAAAGATAAAAGAACACATAACTAAATGGCATACTGAGACAATAGTAAAACATACGTCAAACCAACGTTCATATGTCAAACGTACAAAGCTTGTGAAGGAATATCCGCGTGCTGACTGATAGAACAACCACGCGAGGCTGCCTCTGCTCGCTCACTCAGTACATGACTTACCTAGGACATACCCTCGCGCTGCCTACCCCTAACGCTGTCATCTGCTATTATCATCGCTATCAACCCGAGTGTATATGTCCTCATTGCTAAACTGATACCTGGGCAAAAACAAAAGTCAGCTGGCGCGGTTTGTACCCGAGGTTGCGTCGCAAGGTTACGAGAACAGTCAGTACGCGGCTAATGATGAAAAAATTAAGAAACTTTTTCTTTTTTCTGACTAGCTTGCAACAGCTCCAGTTAGGTTAGTGAATAGATACCTTGTATTCCTATTCAAATCTTTTCTGAAAGTCTCGCAAGAATTCTATTGGATGTCTGTGAATGTGCACCCTGCACTACATAGTACGAACTGAAGAGTTCGTTAGTTGGGAATCGAATCCTGGGGGAGTAGTTGGCCCAAACTGTACTCTGTACCTACGTGATCCGAATACAAGCTATATAAGGAAATTGCGGTATTACTGAAAGTGAAATTTATTGTGTTGAGAGTTAGCGTGTTTAGATTTATTGTTCGGTATTGGATGATGTTTGTAGTATGTTGAAATAGCATTTAATGTATGAACCTACAGATGTTAATTTTATATTTGTCGTTTGCCCTAGCGTTGCTTACAAATTTGCAATGTAGCAACACAACATGTAGCAACAATGTAGCAATGAGGCAACACATGATGTAACACATTCCTTTACCTAGTCACAAGGACCGCGCGTCTGCCGCGCAAGCTACGAGCTTTACAGGGCGTACGCAGCGCGATCTGTCAACTTGTTGGGTTATCTGGTGAACACAAAAGGGCTCTAAGAGCGCGCGTAGCAAGTATCGTAGCACCATTCCGTAGCACAGCAGACTGTTGTGCCCAACGTAGGCTGAAATAGATGCGCGTGAGAGGCTCGTAGTTAATTCGCGAATCTTGCGCGCTTTTAATGTTTTACAAACATTTTACGGCCTGATTAGCGCAGTTGGTAATGACCCTGCTTTCTGTGCCGAGGATCCCGGGCTCGAATTCTGGTAGGGACCAACTTTTTGTGATGAGCACGAATGTTTGTACCCAAATCATGGGTGTTTAATATTTATATAAGTTATTTATACTGAGTTCGCCCTCAGTCCATTGTACGCGTACCCATAATTCAAGCGTTGCTTAGTGTAGAACCGTATAGTTGGTGAGTTAGTCTGACGAAAAAAAGAAAAATCTGCTCTATTGCAAATACCAATGCTGTATTAACGTTTGTATCCTAAACCATCGTTATTGTCTCTGCAGGACAGTGATCAGTAGCCGAACTAGTAAAAGGTGTAATATAAAATCTTAAAAATAATTCCAAATCCGTTTCCGTCGTTGTACAAAGCCTAAGAAATTAAATGCTGTTACTCATTACAGATAAAGAAAAGCCCAATTTTCGAAATAACCGCGCCACATCGGCTTGCGAAGCAACCGTTAAGTGGTTTGAAGGGAAGCTTTAGAAATAAAATTGAATGAAATATCTTGTTTTCTTTTCAGCGTAGATTGCAACGTTCGGGTGTAGGTTTATGAGGTTGAGGTTTTTAATTTTGTTACAGCGGTAGGTTGGTAAGGATGTATGTTTCGTTTAGTTATTAATATTGTACCAAAGCAAGAAATGGAGATGGTTTAACTCTCCCTCTTAAGAGAAGGTCATGAGACCTGAAATAAATAAGAGAAATAAATTTAATACTAATAACTATTCTGGCTGGCATTATTAATCCCATATTCAGTATTTGCGTATCTCTCTTTAATCTATCGTTTGATTTCAATATTCGGTAAATACTTAGTAACTAAAAATACAAAATATACAAAAAAATATCGATGTATGATACACTGAGAAAAATGACTCCCGTACTTCATAAAATATAAATATGAAGCATGATATCTAATTTAGACAACCGTAAATTTAGCATGAACATGTTGACATGTCGTTCCGTCGGGTTCGATTTACGTTTTACAACTACTAGTTAACGTGAACGTAATGATTGGATTTTATGATTCTTTAACATTTCAACTTAAAATTACGTAATACTGATTTATTGGTACTGTCATGACGTTTTATACAAACATTCACAACAATTTGAAATGTTGTTTTGATAACGCTGTAAGCAGTACAATTTATATGTTTGAACCATGAATGAATAAGTAAATTATAAGAAAATATGATGACTGCGCATGAATAAAACATATTATTTACGCGGAATATCATTTGCTCCTCATAAAAAAATATCATGATCGCCCGATGCCTTGTCAAGCAATTAATATCTTTCTCACAAGACAATCATCATTTCTGTCTTGATTTTACGAACGGTTTATCATTATCATTACACTTTCGCAATTCCGGAATTATTACTAGTTGGGAAAACATAGCAATTTAGAATATTATGATTTCATAACAAATTCTCATGACAGGCACGAAGGAATTTTGGTATAGTTCTCTTTGGTGAAAAGAAATGTCCATTGAAGTGTTGCCATAGAGCAAATTATTTTAAGAAACAGGGATATTTAGCAAGTTTTGAGATGAGATCGTTGGAAATATTAAGATCTAAAACAAATCACAAAATCATGAGAAATAATATATCGTTCTCAAGTTTATTCTACATGAATAACTAATCCAAACACAGACAGACAATAAAGAAGAATCACATTCAACATAAATGATTTCTCAAATATTATCATAGGCATTAAGTGTAATATTTACACAAATATTTTCGTTTCTTTGTCACTCCATTGCACGGTACCCAAAATACTAGCGTTGCTTAGTGAGGGACCGTATAGTTGGTGTTCGTCTAGTAATATTATTATTACTTATATGTATATCAAATCTGTCGTGTGAACCGGACGAAAAACTCTTACATTGTATCAGATGATTCAGAAAGGGTTACTAAGCTTTGAACCTGCGCTTCTCTAGGACATTTGTAATCATTATATGATGTCAGAATTACGATGTGTTAATGAAAAAAAATGTAATGCACAAACCGGCTTGCTATTTAGCCATCAGTATGTATTTGCGACGCTCCTTCTGTATTATTTATTTTTCTAAGTTATGACAAAAACATTTTTAATTCCCACTCAGTTGTGGTAAAAAAAACTGAGTATGGCAACATTATTTTACGCTATTCAATTTAAATATTATGATCACACAATTCACACATTTGATTTCGTAAAGATAGAAGAAGAATATTAAAATCTCCAATTTTTTCTTCATTATTTTAAAAAGTATAGATCGGTATACTTCTGATTTTTTCTGTGAATGGGAGTTACTGGAGTACGTCAACATATTCGCAGGTAAGAAAACTACAAGTGCTTGTGTTGTGTTTCAATTTGGTGCCTGTTTGCATGTCTTGTTGTGGTGTCAGCATTCGAAATTGGGATATCTGTGTGTATATATTGTGTCTATATATTACATAATTAGGTACTTCAGTTATAATTCCATAGATTTTTCTCTTTTTTCCTTTACATTGTACCTATAAAACAAACAGCTTAAGGTAGTAGACTACATTCTGGATGTTTGTATTTGTTAGAGCATCATCATGCAAAATCTAATGATTGAATGTTTATGTGGGTTTTATTGATAAGTAGTTTAAAGATACATAGTTATCAATCAAAAGGGCTTGGCAATGAAAAAAAGATTGAAAAAAGGGATTATCATTTTGAATACTTTCAATAATTATAGTAGGTATTATCCCTCCAGTTTCTGTTCTTTATATTCTCCATGTATATTATACTGCAATTTAGAAACACTATTTACCATCATATTAGAATAAGAGCTACGATTTTTTTTTCAAAAATAATATGTTTTCTGTTGTAGTGAAGACACTCCAGACTATGTTGATAACATACACTTAGGGTACCTACCTACTGCTTTTTTATTCATATAGGTAAATTAACCAATTTATAGATTATGATTTAGGTACAAAGGCAGATCAGAGTACTTTTCTTCCAAATTATTTTTTCTTATTAAGTAGGTACCTTTATTATCCTCAAAGAAAACATTCTAATCCCATTTAATTATAATCCTAGTTAATCAGCTAAATTAAACACCTTAGTCTACTTTTCTTATTTCACAGTGTGTATATTTTATGTACTTAATTTCTTAAATATTTTTAGGTGACTCAACAGTAAGTGAAGAGAACCATACAATATTAGAAAGTACAGACCCAGAGCCATGGCGAGATGTGAAGAGATACTGGAACATTACAGTATGTTCCTGTCTTTGCTAGTATATTATGAAAAGGGAACATTAATGGATTACTTTAAAAGATTTTCAATATTGTAATCTTCTTCCAGATTCACCCTTCCACTGGAGGATTATAAGATATTATAAGTACTCTGATAATACTGCTGGTGTGACAAATATTACCAGTGTATAATATAAAAATGTAATAAAAATGATATCGCTAAAGCAAGTGCAACCACAGATGTTACAATAAAAAAAATCCAAGTCATTATATCAATTCGGCACCATTCATGGTGAGTACTTAACTAATCATACTACTATACTATAAATGTGAAAGTGTGTTCATTTGAAAGTTTGAGACTCACACAGGAATGGCTGAAAGCATTTGAATGAAATTTAGTACAGAGGTAGGTTAATTATTTGCATGAATTGTAAAGAAAAACAATAACCTAGATGCCACCACCATTAGGATGATTACAATGAAATGTCAAACATATTTTCTAGCGTTTCATATGCAAATATAAAACAATACTAATTTACATAAACAATAAATAAATATGGATCTAGAATATAACAATGTAAATAAAAGGCAATTACAACATGACCCTCATAATGTCAGGATTACAAAGAATGTTTCTTCTGAAAAATTAATTCATTTTAGCACCTATCAGAATAACAATGCTTTGTAATGTCATGGTAAATAGGCATTTTTTTTATAAATTTGAACGTAAACCAAGAAAACCACTAGCGCATCCTCGAAACTTGATGTGTTCTTTATTAAATATCTGTATTTGGTTTCAGAAAATAATGAAGTGTATGTGTATCTTCTTCCCTTACATCATAAACATTCCACCGGTACGGAGGAAGGATGCTTGGAAGCCTTCTCGAACTGAATTCCGCGGTGGATTTGTAATGCACACGGCCACCGACACCGAAGTCCGGCCCATGCTTCCTGAGCGTCGCAAAAAACTCTCAAACCTCGGGGTAACATTTCAATCACTTGCAATATACTGCGGTGACACTGTTGATAACATCACGAAAGTATACGCAGTGTGTGAACATGTTTCGTACTAATTTCGCTCCTCGACGAGGGCAGTGGACGTAGCATTTAAGATATTTCATGCCACAAGGGCACAGTACCCGCAAGAATCGTTAACAATATTTTACAGTTTACACACACAATTCGATCGCCAATCAGCGTCACTGAAACAAATCCTAGTAGACTTATGTCCAAATTTATAGACGTTGTATATCTTTATTAATGATTAAACTTGTGTGTTCGCGTTTACCGTTTAATCGTTCTAGCTCGAAAGGCCCCGATACATGGAAACACCCCATTTTGCATGCTGATAGAAGTTTTCAGTTGTAATAATGGTATAATACGTATGCCTATTGTGCCTACCTAGGTTTACAATGTAACTAGTGATTTAGTAACTAAATTATACTGTTCCTGTCTTAATTGTCCTGGTGTGTAAAAATATTTAAATGAATAAAATTGGTATTTAATATTATTTTATTGATCTCTTTTCTTTTTCGTATCTCCATAAAACCCCTTTACAGATTTAATATATTTAATTGTACTTGCCTACTGGTTTATAGGGCAATATTGCATTTTATTGTGTGTCAGGTAAATTTATGCCTTATTGTGTATAATTTAATGTCCCTTTTAGATATTCCGATAGGTTAGGCTAAGTATATTATCTAAGCTGTTTTAAGTTGTTCTAGTAATACTGGCTTACATTATATTTTGTTTATGACAGGGTGTTGATTTTGTCATCCAAGACTCATGTAATTGAATATTTATGTAACTAAACAATTTTCCCATAGAAACCAATGTTGCCAATTGCCATAAAATTGCTTAGTTGCATGAACTAGTACACATACTTGACTGTCTGGGATGACTCAGTCTATTCAGACTTGGTGGAAAACTGCTCGAGTATCTTTAAACTGTTATATTAAGGATAACTCGATCGGAATTGGGATAGGGTTTATAAGAGTTTAATAGAAGTGAAAATAAATACTCTAGCAATTTTCCGCCCAGTCTGAATTGACCCTGAGTGATTTTTAATTTCCAGAATAACAGGACTATCAGAAACACCTGATTTGAAGTTGTAACAAGATCAGAACTTTCTGGATACCCTGTTATAACTTCGAATCAGCAATTTTCAATTATTTTTCAGTAAAACAGCCTAAACTATCAGGAATATCCCTAAAAGAGGACGGTAAAATACCGTTAAGGTGGAAGCGCAAGGTCAGGGTGCGAAATTCAAAATGTCAATGGTTTTTATTTTTTTACGAAAAATTTGGACATCTTTACGATGTAATTTAGTTTTTTGCGATATCAGCATTCTGCTTAATACATCGAGACATCCAAAGCATAAATAAGCATATTTTGAATTTCGCGCCCTGACCTTGCGCTTCCCCCTTAATATATCAAGAAAGCATTCAGATTTGACATGACAGTACTGGTGATTTAAAGGTAGAAGAGTTCATATTTATCCTTACAATACCAACAAAGTATAGGATAAGTCATTCAATTTTAGGGAGTCTATAATGATAAAATGTGAGGATGTTCTATAAAACTACCATGACATAAGCGAACAATATTCACAAGATTCACTGCGTGTTATTAGGAAATTACCATTTATTACAGTGATGTTCACACCAAGTCATAGTTCAAATAATTATAACTTACCATTACTTCTACAATCTTTATCAGACCTATAACGATTTCTCGTAATGATTGTTACAAGTATTCAGAGAGCCGGTCACGATAATTTATTAGGACGAACACAACTATGCAGCACTCTTTATCGTTCCCAGCCCGATTTGTTGCCATGTTCCGCGAGCTCGTCATGACTTTGAGTCGTTACGCGACACAACAAAACTTTAGTGCACGGCACTTCGTAATATCGTGAAGTTGACTGATGTTTATTGGTGAAGCCAATTCATGTTAAATTGTTATTATTTACGCACAAAGTGTCCGTAACTACTCTTGGTCCGTTTTTAACAGGAATACGGATAAAAGTTGCAGAATACCTTATAAATTATTCGTAATCATGATAGTCATTTTTCTCAGTGTATCACATAACTGCACTTTTACACGTAAAGTGTGAAACAAAAAAAGTTACAGCTGCGTGTATCAAATTAAGCCAGCTGGCTACACCTTGAATTTGCAGCTGAAAACTGTAACAATATTAAATGGGATTCACGGAGCCGAGTGCAGCCAGGTGGGCGAGTCCTTCCGCGCGACGAGTCGGCTGCTTTACAACAATCATGGTCACGGGAGAACTTTGTTGTATTTTGTTATTTATCTTCCGTACTATACGTAGTTAATATCTTAAATTTTCGCTTTTCATAAGATACAATTATTACCTGGTCTTAAATACTACACGGCCTCACACTAGCAACGCTAGTATTATGGGTACCGTACAATGGACTGAGGATGAACTCAGTATATAATACTTATATAGATATTAAACATACATGAGTCGGGTACAAACATCCGTGCTCATCACACAAAGTTTGTCCGTGCCAGGATTCAAAGCCGGGACCCTCGGCACAGACAGCATCCTGTCCGTATTAATAGCCTGAGTTTTTCTTATTACTCATGAGTTTATTATCTACTTTGAATGTTGATATTTAAATTGCTTTGCAGTAAATAAGTATGTGATGTAAGGTTTGTAGCTGCAATGTATGTGATAATCTTACTTGTGTCTCTCATAAGATGTACTAATATACTGTAAAAGGAATAAAATCCAGCACATAAAACATCTCTGTTAACTTCTCACTAGTAGTGTTTTTCGGTATTAAATTAAAGCAGTCAGTTATACCTTGGATTTAAAGCTGAAAACTGCAACAATATTAAAGGCGGAAGCGCGCGAACGAACGCACGTGTTAACACGTCCTTCCTGAGAGACACAGCAGCTCTACGAACTGGCTGACACCTTGTGCTGGTGTTATTTTTGTAATACATATTACTATGTACGTACCCACTTGCTCTACATATTTAAAAAAAGACATTAGTTACTTACATGCAATGGAACTTAAAATGACTGAAAAAAAACACTGGAATAAATCGTATACAATTTAAATGATAAGGAAGGAAGGTAGGTGTTTAAGTATACAGTGAAAGTACAATAATTGTTCTTTGAAACTATGCTACGCCTGCCCTGGGTGAAGCTCTCTAGTACTTAGTACTAGTAAGTACTTGTGTTTCTAGATCCCAGAGTTATGTAACTGTGGCATAAATTTGTACAAAATATGTAAATACTTACACAAGTATTAAAATATGGAAACAAAAACGAATAAGTACATAATTAAATAGATGTTATAGTACTTGTCACAAATTAATTATGCATTTTTGTTGTAGATATAATAGATATTATATTTATCTCAAAGTTATCTTTGATTTATGAGTTCTGAGAGATAAACGAAAAATACAAGAACTGTGTAAGTTATTTAAATTGTACCCTAAAATACTGAATTAATAACAGTAATGTTTACTCAAAGGACAATAGATCATTTATAATGGGAAAGTTAGTGCCGAGACTTTAGGGCCATTAAGGCTAGGGACATATACAACGGGAACTCCGTGCTTTAATTCCACGCGCGGAATTTTGAATTTTTAAAAGCGTTGTCTACAGGACCTAATGCGTACGCTGGCCCAATGCGGGTTGGTGAACGACACACGACTTACAAAAGTCGTACGTGCAAATTTCCCCACGATGTATGCCATTACCGCTTAGAAAATGTATATTTAAAGTTTTTATATTTCGGAAGTAGGTACTTAAAATACATCGTAGTAGCTCTGAAATCGTAAAATATATCCCCAAACTGCTCATTACGCATCAGCACGATCTGCTCAGCACGATCTCGTTCTCCTTTTGAAAGCCAAAGAAACAAGAAAGCCTCGTGAAGCGAACACCTACGCAATGTTTTCCGAATAAAAAAATGTGGTTATCATCTTGTTCGAACCTTGTATTGTTAAGGCGCTTCACTATGCTCACTTTAGAAAAAAAAAATTAGTCGATGATTTTGCTAACAATAGAGTTTGAAAAGACGGTCGTTAATATTAAACAACATACAAATACTAGCGAAATTTCATTACAATTGTTAAGTAAGAAACACAGACAATTTAGTAATTTAAAGTGGGGAGTTAAAGTCCTAATTACATTGGCGAATGATAAGAAGTAGCTTGTCCGCTTAACTCGTTTATCAAAATATTTAATATAAAAAGTTACACACTAAGGGACTTTTGTACAGCATTCATTAGGACCAAACCATCTTAACGGTACCGGTATTTGTCCAACGACCATAATAGCTACTAACGTTATTACGTCACCAGATTGCAAGGCCTGCTCGACCGTTGTGATTTTTTTAACCTTAGTCTGAAGTGAGAGGCCTTCGTTTTGTGGTCGTTTTGCAATTTTTTTTGACACTCTTTAGAGGTCCATTATGATATTGTCACGGATACGTCGGAATAATGACGATCCTTTCAATATTTGTCTCTGAATACAGTATTGTTTGAATTTTACGTGTTTTTCGACAGTAAAAAAAAATTGGCACACTTTTTTTATTGTCACGTGCCCACAGACGAAATCAGCATAATAAATATGGATTACAAAAACCAAATCACTATAATCAATAACATTAAACTATTTGTCTACGCTGAATTTTAATAAAATAAAATAATTAATTTGGTTACCCCAAACGCGGTTGGGTACTACGTGTAGGTAATAATAAGCCAATGGTTGGCCTTGGTACCCCTGTTACACCTATAAGTTCTACGTTCCTTAGAATGCAGGCCAAAATACCGCGAACGTGACCTTATAGAATTTCGACAACCAGATGCTGACATGATATATATAGCTTAAATTAAAATACTTATAAAAAATTACCGCTATGATACTATAAAAATATATTTATCGCCAATATACAAGGGCGATAACTCTCTCATTGCTGTAATTACATTCGACGCCTGGGCTGACTCGCAGAGCATGATGTCTGCAATCACATATGCGGTTGGTCGTCTATTCTCGCAGCATCCACCGGGATTGTCTGAAGCACGCCTGATTAGTTTTGGATACCTATAACAATAGCTGGAACTTTAGGCTCCTACCTACATAGTACGAGTTCAGAAAATATACGAGTAGGCTGACGTTGCCGCAACGCAACAAAGAAAATAATTTAAAATATATACATTTTAGAAACTATCTAATTGTACAGAGTCCGATTTGATAACTAAGAACCATATACCAGCCATTACAAGGAAACAATTCTATCAGTTGGATAGCCTTTTAATGGTTGCCAAAAATGGCCATTTATAACGACAAAACGTATCTACATCCCATATTACCTTGACCAAATCGAGCTGCCGTCCTGCCGTTGCGAATGCAATCACAGATGCGGTCAAGCGTCCATCCTCGACCGTCTGTATCGACCGACCGACACTCGACCGAAGCACACTCGTTTATCCGCTCGATTGGAACAATACCATTTGCCTTACTCGGAGTGCTTGATATTTGTAGGAAATGTAACTTGAAACATCTTGTTGAAATGTTAGGATAGTTCAATATGAGTTGATCTTTTTACTTTGTTGTTTATATTATGTTGTTGGCTTTCCAGTCCATATCTCGGTTGAGCTGATCACTGATTTGACATGTAATGTAGCGATGCTGATGATTTTAAACTAACTGTTGTTTTGTTTTTGTTTCAGGTATGTAGTCCATTATCTTTCGTGATCGTGTTATGTGGTTAACACGGTGAGTGAATTAAGTAAAATTAAAAAAGCGAAAAGCAGTTATCCTGTTATTATATTCAACAAGCCGTCGTAGCTTTTTTTATTTATCATTTTGTAAAAATAATACATGGAAAACTAAATTGCAGTCAATGTAAAATATCAAGTAACTAAGTGCTAGTAAGTAAATTTTGTTGTTACTCTTTTGATGAAGGAAAGCTAAGTCATTATTCTATCTCGACCTCGGGTTAATGCCCCGTCTTCAATATTCCTTTAAACATCATTAACACTGTCATAAATAACAATTGATCGAGTCCCTGATGTATTAAAGTGAAAAATCACGTCTGCATCAAAAGGAAAAATCCATTTATTATTTCGATTTCTCTTCAAAATGAATGTATCCGACCATTCACGGCGAAACTTCTCATTTTTTCATTCACCATAATATTCCTTACTGGTTTTTTGTATAATACTCTGTTACTGAATTTCAAGCTTTATATGAAATAGATAAACAGTGTTTATCGCTTCTAAAATGTATTCTCTATTGAACAAAACAGCCTTGTGAAAATTTACAAAATGCTCGCTTTGAGTTGGGCGTTGAAAGCATGTCGTAAATATAGGTTTAAAAAGGAAAACCTAAATGCCTATAAAGTTTAGGAGCTCTCGATATAAACTTAAGTTACGACGTGTCGTTAAGAGGATAAGTTTTATCGACTGTGATATACTGACAATGGATCGAGGACTATATTCGTCCATGATGATCAGGGTCTATGAAGTCGAATGGAGGTCATTGGAATTGGATGAGGGAATCGAATAGACCCACAGCTTGGGTTCGTTACAAAGTTCCTGAAGAGTACTTTGCTCACACATAGTTTCCAGGGTCTGATGATGAAGCCGGAAGATGTTCATTGAGTTAAGGTTCGTTTGATCAGTCTTGAAGACTTCGGTATCACAAGTTAAGTAGTCTTGAAGAGCACTTTGGAACACCAAAAACTCTAACATTTGAGAAAAGCCGGATAGTTCCTGAGATCCTCACCCACTGGACATTCCATCGGGCACATAGTGGATCTATAAATTTATTAATAAAATACAAAAGTAAATATAATAATAATCTTAGTTTTATAGTGAATAGATTAAATGATTTATAAAAATACTGACCTATTGTAATTGCAGATTAATTTCAGGTAACATAAGGTTGAATTCTTTATCAGGTTTTTTTTCAGTTTAAGTTACCCGAAAGTATCAGAACTTTAATAAATAAAATCCGAAAGCTTCACCTATACTATCCTCGAGAAAGACATTCCACCCCTAAATTTAACTTATTTAAATCTAACCCTTACGGATTATAGACTCATTATAGACTGACGACGAGATTGAGCTGGTATCGCCCTGCGTTGGGTGGGTACCAGCGTGCCAGACGCACATAAGGTCCGGTTTCCAGCAACACGGAAATGTGCGGAATAAACTAATCAGATTGATTTCTTATATTTACGCGAATACTACACATTGAAAGAAAACTAATCTTACGGATTTTATCGCGTTTATACGGAACCGTATAAACGCGATAAAATCCGTAAGATTAGTTTTATTCTAATCAGATTGTTGAAAATCCTCCGCTCGGTACCAAGCGATGTTCTATAAACAATTCGCATATTTTGATTTTATATCATATTCGGTATTTAGGCATATTTTATTAAACGATTTCCTTTTTTTCATTGTATGTGTAAGCTAGCTGTTTCGGTGAACTTTGTAGCGTTTCAGAATCAAATATATGAAAAAATATTATAATTATTTTTATTATTTTATTTTCGAGAATTTTTCATTGGACTATTTCACACATCTCCAATCCTCAATGCTTTAGTAGAAACAGGGTCTAAATCACGGTCGCAGTCTAATGGACCCGCGTCCGCTTATATTAACGATATCCAAATTATGTCTACGTTTGTTCTCCGTTTTTAAGGAGTGTGAAGTTATGTCTTATATTGCCGATGTATAACTATAATTGCTATGGCTGCCTACAGAATCCCATTTTATTACAAGTCTATTGCTATCACAGCTACTATACATGACGTGATCATATATCCAATTAAGAGGGCAATGAGATGAAATTAGATACCGTCCGATAACTGTGTTTACCTATTGCTCCGTCCCTTTCAAACGGGAGTCAGATCTGGTTGTGTTAAGAAGGTATTATTCTGTCAACTCTCAGAACTTTAAAAATCTACGTAAATGTCTGAACATGAATGTACGATCATTTCATAAAATGACTTAACAGCAATGCATAACGTAAAGAGTCCTTCGCGGGAAGATAGCTACCAAATGGTATACTTCCAAGCTGATAAGTTAGTACTTAGTGGGTTTCACGTCACCCTAACTCGTCCTTAGTGTTATCACCCCGGCGCAAAGGGGGCTAATTTCCTCTCAACATCACCTCCTAAGCCGTTATTTATTTTTATCGTGAATATACCCTAGTTTAATCAAAGTATTTTGGGAATATTAGAGAGTTTATATTTCTTTAGTAGTAACACATCTTACGTATGCACGTAGGAAATCAAACAAACACTATAAAGCTACTAGATGTCCCGGCGAACTTGGTGCCGCCTCAGAATCAATTGTATGAGAGCATGAATTATCTTTACTATTATGTTTTAAGTGGTTTTTTTTCATGTTTTAATAGTTATTATGCTATTCGGAGTAGAGACAAATTCAACAAATCATAGAGCATTAAAATCGTCCCACCCGATCTTGAGTTAAAAATGGTGTAACTTACACGACTTTTTTTTATTAAATGTAGATAAATAAGGGCTGATCCCTAGAACCGAAATGGTTTGAATTCCATTTTGGATCTAGCCCTTGAAAAAAGATAAAATTAACGATTCGTCCAACCATCAGCTGGAAAAGGTCCAATGCTTTGTATTAGGCCCGTCCCGACGAACTCCACACATAACTGTATTTCGCCACTCAAGTCCAGAATCAGAATATTTTTTATTCATTTAAACCATAAGTATAGTACTTATGAATCGTTAAAATTTTGAGAATTGCTAAGCTACAACTTTACCACCCGTTCGGAATGCCGTTCCTATGGAGAAGAACGGGCAAGAAACTTAATGATCGCACTTTTTAATAAGATCTTTCATTCCCCGGCTTCCTGTCTTCTGCTATTTTAATATCCATCATCAGTTTTGGTCCTACCTTCAATATGCATTTACAGGGCTGACAGACTTCATCAATATTCTACATCGAATTAACAACACCCGTACACATAAAAGTAACAGCATTTCCGATATTCGCGCCACCTGGCATGCACAAGCACTGAGAACCACTCGAACCGATAATGATGAAGTATGGTCCTCCTCTGATTGAATCCGGCAAGACAATATCAACGAAGAACTTCTGATTTGAACTTCTTCATTTACTCTATATTGCGACATCGGATATGTCAACACCTTGTAATTAATTACTAGATTTTGCGTTGCAACTCGGGTCCCAAAGTCATAGCGTAATGAGACATAGCCTATGACCTATGATTTAGTGAAACAAAAATCAGAACCGTATCATTGACATAAAACGAATTTTACCGCGTTTTTTTTTTATAGATTATAGGCAAGTATTTGATCTCGATCTTATGTTTTTACGTTCCCGAGACGTTTCGGCTGCTTTACAGCAACCGTGGTTACGGGAGGACTCCTCCGGATCTCGGGACGGTATCATTAGCTTCTATAAACTTGCAACTTATTCTATTAAAGGGGTTACCGAAATTATTTTTAGACCACTGCTATCAATCGCACCAATATTCCTTCTTGTAAGATCAGGACCGCGTGGTCTAGTCAAGCATAGGCCGCTTGCCTCGCTCTAATGGGTATATAGATACCGGTTCTATCCCCGTAGGTGCCAATTTTTGTTTGCAATTTGCCCTTGCTTTGTTATTGGGGTCCCCTCAGACCATCGTATGGTACCGATTATACGTTGTTTTGTTTGGGTCTGTCTTGTGGTCTTCTTTGGGATGTACAGATCTAACGATATGAGATAAACATTTTCCCAAAATACTAACTGAACATCGCAAGCACTGTTAGTTTTACAACTTTGTTTACGACTTCAGTGTTTACTGTTACACATTATATTAACACTATTTTACGATGCCACTCGAGGACTCTTGGGAAAGATTATGTATGACGTGTTTGTAAATGTCTCAGTTTGGAAATAAGAATAGAACTAGATTAATTTTCTATTTCTAAGTCAACCCACAATGGGCCAGCGTGGTGGACTATGGCCTAATCCCCCTCACATTGAGGGGAGGCCCGTGCCCACCCATGGGACATTAAAATGGCCGGTATGGTTATATATAAAACGAATTGGTAATTAATTTATTTTTTTGAAATATTAAGTAATTGAACTAGTTACTTGAACAATAAGAATAAACTACAAGCAACTAAGTACGAAGCACTAATTACACAAGACGCTGAATCAGCAATTGAAAAGTCTACAACGGATATGGGTAGTGCTGTAGCGGCATTAACTTCGACGATAGTATCCTGATCATTAGTATCATTATCACCGGTAGTAGTATCACCAGTATCGTTATCAATTTTAACTTCCTCCTGTAGTTGTGGTCTGAAACAAATATTTATTTAAGTATGAATGGTTTATATCATCACTAACATTATTTCTCTATTTGACGTTAAACGTAATATTGGCTATATAATAGGTACCTAATGCATGTTTGTAGCTATAAGCTCATCACCTTTTAATTCCTATATTAAAATTTTGGTGAACAGTAAATGTTACAGATCACTTACTGAAAGTTATTCACCAATTATGTAGAAGAGAATATTGAAATCTCATGCTATTTCTTGCTTTAACTTACCCTTTCCAACCAGATTCCTCCTTTATAGCTTCAATAATGAAATCTGTGACTAGCTCCTTTGCATCTTCGGCTGCCACAAAATCTTCGTGCAAGAATGTCTCTCTCGCAACTTTTCTCACTACAGCATTAGGCATATCATTGGCCATAGCTAGCACATCTCTCTCGTCCAACAGATTATCATTCACAGTATAATGCATAGTAACTTTAGCTGTTATAAGACTTAAGTTGTATGCAGGTGGGGAGCTAGATCCGTATGTAAATAAGTTGCTTAAGAGTCCATGATGGTATCGTCTGAATTGCTTGTCTCTTATGTTTTGACCGTAGTGAGCTATTTGCTTGAGCGATGCGCCAGCTGGTTCATAGCTATCGAATAAGCTCTCAGTTGAACTGTCCTCATCTCGCTGAAAAATATAAATTATGATAAGTATTGTTCTTTAAAAGCGTAAGACCTATTTTTTTATCTTTAAATCTATAAATAATACAACAAAGTTGTGTTAGTTTCACCATATATAATTCAAAAACAGGTGGGCTGTTTTTATGATCATTGGTTTATTGAATTTGTCTCCGCCCCGGATAGCAGAATAACTATTTTAACTTGGTGAAATTCACAAAAATGTATGTATATATAGTTTATTTTCGCATACGTTTGTTTCTGAGGTGGTGCGAAGTTCACCGGGACAGATTATTTTAAATGTAAAAAATCACACTAAATACTAAGTTTAGTAACAGTACCGTCTCGCTTTCTCAAAGAAAAATCTAACACTTTATACACATATATTTAATGTGTGTATGTATACATAAACGTGATCGTTATCACCTACATATTAACCCTTTATAATGATTTACACTATTTTTATTAACCTCTTATATTATTATAATGATACTGTAACTTGCTAGTGTCTTTACATTAAATTTTCATGGAACTGGTTTTGTAATGCGACTAAGAGCCTATCAGATAAGTGTTAATGAGATGTCTTATCAAACGATTATACGTATTTAAAACGGGTGTTATTGTGGCAACCTCCTGCACTTTACTTTATATACACGCTGTATAACAAATCATAAAACTAATTCCGTTGATACAACATAATTCTTTATTATAATAAATATTTATAGCATGTCATATATCTTAAGCAAAAAACATGACGCAGGACAACTTGCATTTTTTGTGGTATTTATTTGCGATGTTGTAATAAATTGATAAAGTGATTAGCTTGTTTGGATTGATTGAGGATAATAATTGGCTTTCGGCTTTCAGACAAAGGACTGTCGAAGATAACGAGTTCTGCTACTGTCCTATACGATTTTATTACAAACCCATCTACAAAATTTTAATAATGTTTCAATCTCTTAACAATAGCATTACAAAACAGTTTCTTGTCATCTGAAAATGCATTGTTAAATTTCTATCAATTTGAGCAGATACATAGACGATAGCGCAAACATGTCAAAGGTATTTTTTGTTCTGGGTCCCCTTTTTTAGATAGTCCGGGATGTCCTGATAACAAAAATCTTCTCCTGAGTGCTACAGCCGTTGTAAAGCATATAAACAAAGGTGATATAATTGTTACTTAATTAGTATAGATCATTAGTTATTTGACATACAATGCTACCGTATGTCAAATAACAGATGGTTGTAAATACATGTCGGCGCTTACGCAATATTATTTCTATAATTACTCACCAAAATATGCCTGACGCCCACCGCTTCACATATATATGTGGTGTCCAAATTACCGGTACATTGAGCGGACCTAGGGAGGTTGATATCGAAGCCCGGTATCATCTCCGTAGAGTTGGGGGGGTAGAGTTCAACCACGCCCATCATTGAGGCCATTGCCTGTAAGGGAACAGCATTTACATATAATTGTTGTGATCAATTCAAATGGTTTTATTTAACGGGCTTAACACGGACTTCGATACACTGTAGGATTAATATGTAATGACTCCCCGACGGCCCAAAACTGGGACAATATTTTTTTTTAATGTTGATTCAGAATGTAGAATGAGACTTTGAAATGGAGTACCACAACTTACAGGACACTTTTTGTGTGGTCAATCTGTGTACAGGATGTATTGATATATTTTGATGGCTTTATCTTGCTGTTGCGAATAATTGTTGCATTTTCGTTACATTACTTGAAGACGTTCAGTAATAAGAAGCGTTACATTTTCAAAAGGTATCTAAAGCGCAACTAGCAATATATACGCTAAAGCCAAATCTTCATTGGGACGAGTGATTCAAACAAGATAATGTTTCTGCTTATAAAATACTTACATAAATAGTATCAGTCATTGCAGCAATCGGCACCAACTCCTCATTAGGGAAGTTCTCCATATATCCAACGCCAGCCATCAAATGGACAGACGTAAACTTCTCATTGAACTCGGGCACCATAGAGCCGAGTACCAAAAACACAGTCCCGCCCTGAGAGTGGCCAATGTAATGAAGTTTTTCTCTACCAGTAAACTCCAGAACGTAGTCAACCATAGTAGTGACGTCATACATGCCGATTTCCTCGAAGGTGAAGTCGAAGAATTCGCGCACGTCTCGGTCGTTGTCAGGGTCGAGGGTGACGTGGTAGCGAGAGTTCTTGTTGCCGCGGGCGTTGCCCATCCAGATGTCGTAACCGGCGTCGGCTAGGTTGTATGCTGGAAAACATTTTAAACCTAGAAAGTGGCATTGATAAGCGAATGCAGCTTACGGACAGACACTCAGCGTAGAAGCTACAGCTTAAGGTTGAAAATTAGTTAGCATGTCCAATAAGAAAAGCGGCAGATCTTATGTAAACAATGCTTAAAGGCCAGTGTTGGAGAAAAGACCGTTCTGATGGACTTCCATCCGACTATTTATCGATTCTTCAGTCCTCGCTGATATAGGAGTGATTGCTGATATGGAGACCACATATTGGTCGACTTCCATGGATGGAATAAATGCAGGGATGATGATGGCATAGATCTATCTTCATCATCGTCTACATACTTTGATGTCATCATTTAAGATAAACAACTGTTAGAAGTCTTTTACATTGTTTTACATTTGGTCAGTCTTACCAAAACTCAATTCAGGTCCGAGACCAATGAAGGAATTGGAAGCAGCCAGCAGGCCATGCATCAGGAAGACCACTGGCCTGTCCGAGGACGTGTCCATGCCTTGTCGACCATGCGGTATCCTGTGCATCTCCAGGATGTAGCCATCGTATGTGGTCACGTGATGGGTCTCGGCTGGGAATCCGTCCGATTGGATTTTTAAAGGCTGGAAATGAGAATTTGATTTTACAGGTGGATTCATAGGTTCGATAAGTTGCTGTTGTTGTGACTGTTAATCTTGTACAGGTAGGAAAACTGTCGCTCTACAATTTTCTACTAGTCCGACTTCTTTTTAAGCTCGTGAGTAGTTTGCATTTATGCTATGCAACTTATTTAATGAGCTCGAATTAGATTAAGCTTACAAATAGACTGTTTTTTAAATCCGATGCTCGAACAAGTTATTCTGTGATTATGTTTTTTCTTCGTTGGAGATATCTTTTTACTGTTTGTATTATTATTGTGCATCTTACTTAGACGAATATTAGATTAAATGAAAATGTATGTGAAAATTAACAATATTTTTTCAGCACAGGCAGCAAATAGACGACACAGGATGAACGGGAAAAGTTGTACATAAAATATAAATTTAAAAAACAGAGTAACTAAACATTATGAATACATACAATACAATATATATAATATAGTGGTTCCAAAATCTAAGTACAACGGATCCGTAACAAGACATGAATTCAAAACAAAAATCAGTCTATTTGGTTTCATTGCATAACTGAAAACGTCACATTAGATAAATAATAGATAGAGTTAGTAATAGAGTTTTGCTTACAGTTTCATAAATACTAAACGTCTGCGTTTCACCATAGCTAGGTAGCGCAAGTACACACACTACCACACACACCTCTAGAGCTCTCTCTAATTTCTTCATCACTAATGTTAGCTCTACATTCTTCCGTGTACTTATAACACACACTTTATCTTTACGATGCTGTTTTATCAGTGGCGTGCATATCTCATAGGCAGTTAAGCAGTCGCTACCTCATAACAAAATAATTACACTACCCATCTTCAACTTACTTACTACTTAAAAAAAATATAACAATAATCATACTTAAAATAATTAATAACGTATACATTCAATACCTATAAGTATGAAACTTCATAACGCGCGCCACATCAGGGCCCCAAGTCTGCTAACCCAATCGATTCATAATCGAACAGCAACCGCATAGTAACTGTGACTTTTGACAGATATCCCATACAATATCTGTCAAAAGTGACAGTTACTTTGCGGTTGCTGTTCGATTATGAATCGATTGTGTTAGCAGACTTGGGGCCCAGTAGGCAGACGTGCATTATTACGTTAATATCGACCTACCTGTCTACATAGTCCGAAAACCAATGCACGCCACCGTCTATTATTTCCTTAACTCAGAGTGTGGTATAACTTTTATTGACGGAATATAAGATATATCGTAATGTCAATAAGATAAGATACATCGGATATCTAGTATGTATCTATCGGTTGTAATATGGATATATTTCACATTTTATTATAGTTTATCGATTGAAAGTCCGGGGAGATACCTTTTTATAAGTATATTATACAATCTTGTTATTATTGTAATGAAAATTCAGTCCAGTGAGAAACGATCAGAACGGATTCCATGTGTAGCGACCTTCATAAACTGACTACAATGCCATATTCACTACGCTGAATACAGATGGCACTGCATGTAAGGCTCAATACTTCATACAAATATACACTGACTGAAACGCCGTGTCAAAGCTTAAAAGAACTCACTTTAGAAGCTAAGTTGTGGTTAAGGCCATTTTCATATCCATTTTATTTCATTTCGTAAAAAAAGAAGAAGAAGCTTACTCATTAAATAGCACCTAAAGTCACCACACCAGTGATCTAGCGATGGTGCGCTTGGGGGAACGTCGGGAACGTAAAAACATAAAATAAACGCGATAAAAGCTGTAAAATAAGTTATATTTCAATGTGTACGAGTAGTATTCGCGTAAATATAAGAAATCAATGCGTGATTCATATACTTCGACAGGGCCTTTGCACACGACAATTTGGTCGTATTAAATAGCTTCTAGCTGGACCCATGTAATATTAATGTATCGCTTCTGTTAGCTTAATCCTATGCAACAAATCGACTGTGGTTACGTATGGAGAAGTTTTTTTTTTGTAAATGTACACACAATCTGATCAGAACTTCAGGGCTGCTGTTGGACGATCATTTTTTTTCGGGAGCTGAGATCCAAGCAACAGCTAGTTAGAAGTTATCGATCTGCCCTACACGGCCGATATGCCTTTAATTGAGGTAAGATAAATCATGAAAATTAGTCGGCCAACAAACGTATAAAGAAATCAAAATTTTGATGGTGGAATATAAATAATGGGGTACACGGTTAAACAAATAGAGTCCCATGAGTAACGAGAAAAGTTTCTGACGATGCCGTCAAGCCTCGGCATGATTTAGTGGAGCACTTTACAGTTTATTTATGGGACTATTCGTTATTGACGGATTCATATTGTGATGGTTTCAGTAGAAAATAGAGTTAGTTTATAAAACTGAACCATAGTAAAAACCGATAATTTTGGACTATTTTCATCCCTTACTTACCACATAGGCCGTGAGGTGCACACAATTAATAAAAAAAAACCGTTAAGACCACCTTTAAGATTGTAGTGAAGGCAATTTTTGCTGATGGTATAAAGTCCCAATGTTACTTGGAATGTATCTAACATACTCTATCCCATCAGGGCCATTAATTGCCATATTCTTCGATACAGGCGCCCGGTATTGTAGTCGTCGAGTATTATATTCATTAAGCTTCCAGTATCGGATTTTTAAATTGGATCTAATAAATTATGACACTTTGACAGTAGTAATTAGTTGGACCTCTCGTTCAATCGTCACTAATCCGGGCTTTGCTCGGATGACGGGTGAGTCACCTGTATAGAGGATTACCGTTTAATAATTAAGTAGTCACCTACACTACACTGACTAGTGTTGTCAGGATTGAATTATAATAATAAAGGATCGTACGGACTACCGTCTATTATTTTCCTCCGCGTACATTTTTAGAGCGTACAACAACTAAATATGACGGTACCCCAGTTCAAACTATCATACTAGGATGTCAAACACCTCAGTCCTCCCGTGAGCATGGTTGCTGTAAAGCAGCAGATACGCCGAAAACGTAAAAAACATAAAATAAACGCAATAAAATCCGCTAAATTAGTTTTATTTATGTGTAATGTTCGCGTAAATAGAAGAAATCAATGCATTTTTAGAGTTCAGTATTTTGCCCAAAAGCCATTTTGGTTTAAGTAGGTCTCCTCTCATGGTTTAAGTAGGTCCAAAGTAAGAGACACTGAGAAACGGGAACTAAATATCAGAAATAAGCAGCTGCCGTGAGTCTTATTTTTTCTTTCTTAATGCCTTGTCCCTTTGTTAGATGGCTGGCCCTGACAAAAAATAATAATACAATGTAGTACATATTATAGGTAAGCTTCAGCTTCAATAATAATCCAATTCGCGTTCCAAACATTTGATGGATATCCTCCTTTGACTTTTATTATTATTTCATATTGATGTGCCAAAAATCTGTCACGTAGTAGGGTAAACTCCATTCATCATTCAATAATAAACGCAAAATCTAAGGGGTAGGCAATTCATCAATTGTTATTAATTGTTAGGTTCACAGGTCAGGGAATTTATTTCATTTGTTTAGTCTGAGATCGAAGGGAGAGCACTAAGCTTCTTGGCCCGAATGTTTTAAAGTTTATTTTAGTTTTAATACCTGACCCGCTATCAAACAAATAAGCTGCTTCAAATCGGCTCATCTGTTCTAGAGCTTACTATCCGCAGCCGGACAGACAAACTCCTCAGGGTCGCGTTGTTCAAAAATATCTTGAGTTTTCTTTACAGCTACTAAAATATAGCATAATAAATTGGCTTCCTCCCTGCTTCATTTTTCTTCAACAACTTTTTATCATGTAAATTTGATAAAATCAATCTCTGCTCAGTCAGCGCGTATTACGTCATTTATTCCGTTAAACACTCCACACGTGACAGGTTGTCGATACACGATCGCGTCAACGTGTATGGATTATAAGAAAAATGAGAATAAAATGGTCTACATACTTAGCAGGGATTACCGAATGCACGAATCTCCCTTTGCGGAAGTCTAGCGATAATAGCCATTTTCCGTGCCTACTGGGGTCTACCTCACCTCGCTCGAATTGGCAAAATTAATTTCGTATCGTAATAGTTTCCATAGGAGACTGAACGTTTTTTTTAAATGACGGAGTTTGCACATGGTGTTCCTGAAAACTTTAAGAATGTTTTGACGGCCTGATTAGCGCAGTTGGTAGTGACCCTGCTAGATTGCATGACATCTTTCCAACAAATCCATGTAGGCGTACATTTTACGTGTTTGGCACTTCACAATACAAAATAACAACACAACGATCCAATTCCAATCCTAAAAAAGTAGCGTCGTATTAACTTTTTCTGAACCGTTTGTTTGACAGCGGTTACGTTTCAGTTATGGTCTAAATACGTCTCAACTTGCTGTCAAATCATTAGCGCGATACGAAACGTTCAAAAAGTTTAGATGCGATCACGGTTCAGTTGTGGTTTAGTTGTAATTTTTTAGCGCGATTGGCCCCATGTTTTCTGTGCTGAGGGTCTCGGTTCCGTATCCTGGTAGGGACAAGCTTTGTGTGAGAGCACGAATGTTTCTACCCAAGTCATGGATGTTTAATATCTATATAAGTATTATATACCGGGCTCGCCCCTAGTCTATTGTACGGTACCCATAATACAAGCGTGGCTTAGTGTGGGACCGTATAATTGGTGTGTTCGTCTGGTAATATTCATGGTGTCATTGTTTAGTGACCAATGTATACCCTTTAACATTAGACTCAAAGGATTATTATCCTTTAACATTAGACTCAAAGGATTATTATCCTTTGGCTTTTATGAATAGAAACTCTATCAATGCTTTAAACTTAGAAGTGACTTTGAATAAACCACCCAGCAGATCTAATTAGCCTATAAATATTGGTAAAGTAATCATAAAGTTTACTTGCCAATGACAGACATGTCATGCCCTTTGAACATTCTTATTCGTCCTTTGAACGACCAATTCATTCACTGAGAGCAATACAAATTTAAATTAAAACAATAAAGTCACGCTTCAAAATTGATATTCAGCCGTAAATATTATATTGTTTTTTTTTGTGAATCAAAAGTGTTATCATATTAAATATGAAAACTGAATTGAAACTTGGAATCGAGAAGTTATATATATTTTAATTCTAGTCTAACGTATGAAATTGGATGACTATTAATTAATTTAGAAACGAAATTTCAATAGGATTTCTTGAAATGGTCAAACCATCAAACTGTACCAAATGTGTATAGGTACCATACGGGTTCCGTTTTACCGTTTTGATACGGAACCCTTTAAAAGCTGTTAAAATGTTTGTTGCAAACCCATTTATACTAGATATCAACCACTAATTTTAAACTCGTAAATAATTATGTCTATTAATATATTATCGTTTATTTTATTGTATGTTAAGTTTATTATTGTTTATTTATATGGCATCAGTTGTTAGTGACCCTGCCTTCTGCGCCGAGGATCCCAGGTTCGAATAAAGTTATAAAACGTCTACAAATTCGAGACTTTATTTTTATTTTATGCATCAAATTTATTTTTCGTAAATAATTTCTGCCGGTTATTATGAATTGAATTTATTTTGGCTTACTCGCTCATTTCGAAATAAACCCAACAAACAACATAATGTTTATGCATTTCTTGTTAGGTCGACGCAATGTTTTCATGAGATGCATTTAATTTAATCGTAAATTCATTGTGAATGAATAAATATAAATGAATGTTTATATGACTGAATTGCCGGTACATATAAAATTCGGTACATATGGTTGGCACCATCATCCACATTGGCTAAATGAGACTGAATACCGTAACTCGTTCTTTCTTTACGAAATGAGATGCGATGAAATAAAATGAATGTGAATATGGCCTCACTTAGTGGGTATTTTGCCAATGTCAAGTAATTAATTGCAATAACACATTCATTAAATACATATTATAAATAACATAATGGATGTGACATGATGATATGAAAATGACGTGACACCGTAACTCGTTTTGCCCGCGGCTTCGTTTGCGATAAGTGTCAACCCGTGAGAACTGTCAAAATTTCCATTTACGTATACGTATATCGTACTCTAATATCCGGGTAGAAAGTAAGTGCCGGACATTACTGCAGGCCAAGTGCGAGCTAACTGTATATTTTATAGTGTACCGTATTTTGACATATTGTATGGAGGATTGAAAAGCGCCTCTAGCGGACGGTATTTAAAACATTCAATTCTCCATACAAAATGTCTAAATATGGTACAATATTAAGTATACGGTTAGTTTATGAATAATCTCGCACTTGACGCACTGTACTATCAAAACATACGTCTTTAACTCGCTTCTGAAAGACGCTGTCTCGTATGTACATATATTTTAGCGTACTTGATGGTCCCGCGAACCATAACATAATGCATCCTCAATGTGCATAAACAGAGAAACCTCAATGCTACTATCAACCAAAGATATTTGTGTTTTCTTTAAGTATCTATGCTTTAGCATTGACGCATAGATTCTATTATCATTGGGTATGTGAGGCCATTGAGAAAGAAAGAAGACGCTCTTTCTTTCTTTGCAAAATACGAAGAAGACCAAAACTATATATTAGCATTAGCAAATAACGCTAAAATTCCTATCATTAATTTCTATGAAGTGTTTCTACAATATTTTATAATTAAAATGACTACATTTATAGAAGATTCAGAAGAAATACCGTGTACACAATGCGATCATCTTCGAAAATCCTTTATGCTGATCGGCATATCAGCAGTATTCCCGATGATAATCTTCACTTCGCTCCTTCTCATAATAATGGGTGCGAAAATGGACACACATATTGAGATCACAACGAGTGTACTCGTGGAATTCGTCTTTGGACTGCTCTACGTGCAAATCTTCGTGGCCGTCTCAATCCTCATCATCAGCTTCATCAAGCGACGTCGTCCTCTACTGAAGTACCATTACTGGTACTTGTTCTTCCACATGGTCATTATGTTCCTTTTCTTAGGGTCCTGTTTCATCCTGGCAGCGGTAAACAAGACTTACACGACATCTGCAGTCATAATTATCTTCGGCGCTATATATTTCTACATTTTATACTATTTCATAAGCAGAAGAAGGCAAGCTTGGACGACTTTGAGGAGAGCTTATTAAGATGATGAGAAAATGCTTTTGGGAAACTTAATAAATCGCGCTCCGATGGCTTAAAATTGTTTGAGACGAAGTTTATGTGAGTTTTGTCTGACGGGATGAGGAGTCAATATTGATTGTGTTTAAGTATTGTGATGTGACAATGTTGATATCAATAAAGCTTGTAAGTTAAAGGTATATAATATTATTTCACTAAGGGTAGACCCACCATTTTTAAAGCAGTCTGCATTACTTGCTATCAATTTGGCAACACAGTACAAGGCATCAAAAGTGCGGTTGCCTGTAATGCATGCAAGTAAGTATTTAGCATTTGTTATCATGTATGTGTTTCGTACCATTGGTTTTCCAACTCCGCTCGTTGGTTAGTAACAAACACTATATATGATATATGATCACAGGTCGACATAAAAATCTTTTTTTTCTACGTTTCCGTTTTAATGCCTAAATTCTACCGAATATTTCGATGCTGCTAGGCATCGAATAACACTAAAATATTCATTCTTAGCTTTTTAAAGTTTACTTTTGTCTGTTTCCGTCAATATATCTGGCTAAAGTAAAAGCGTGTATATCCTCGGACGACAACAAAATAAATAAACTGTGATGAATTCACACAATTCACACAACTTGACACTAATGAAAAACAAACCTAGAGCAGTTTTAAACAAGAAGTTAATGGTTTTCTTGGAAATAACAGAGCGGACAATTATCAAGAGTTTATTGAAACTATGCTTGAAACCTTTAAAATGATGAGCTGCAGAATGTCCCAAATACTTATGATACATGCTCACCTGGGCCGTTTTAGTCCGGGGTGCCTACTCAGAGAAGCAAGGAGAGAGTTTTCACCAATATGTGATGGACTGAACGATGTTACCTAGGGCAGTACAACGAGAATATGAGGGGACATAACATTTTGGGGTTTAATACGAGAGAGTCCATATACAAACACAAGAAAATCCCTAAAATTGTTTATTTATTAACTTGATTTTTTATTATTCTACATTAGTATAATTATCGTTATTCTTGAATTTAAAAGACTCCGATGGTTGGAAGGAAAATATTGTAATTTATACCTTATGAAAACATCAGACACTTTTCTTAAAATTCGAAAAATGCTCTGGATTCTATAAAAGCAAACATTGATTAAAAAATATTTTTCTCTTTACTAGTAACGTAGAAAAAAATCAAAATTTTAAATCCAGAAGTCACACCCAAAAATCGTGTCGACTCATATTATATGACCAATTTTTATGTGATATGACTATGATATTCTCCCAAATTCATAAAATAATGATTAGATTTTACAATAAACATTATAAGCAAAAGTATTCGTGCACCTACGTAAAAACATATAATTCAAAATGAACCAACAACAACGTAACCGCAATCAAACAAGCATTGTATGAAAAACGCTTGAGATAAACGTACAAATTAACGATCTAATTAAACATTAAAACCCTCGCAAAGGAACCGCCTAACGAAGTATTCGGGTGTCGGCGGGTCGTCCCAATTCCGTGGATGTGGAGGTGAGTGGTGGGGAGCCGTAATCCGATTTAGCGCCCCCCCTCACATAAACTTAACGAATTTGCATAAACTTAACTATTGAATCAACCTTTTATGTTCGGGGCGTGACCGATTTTGGGTTGAGTTGGAATGCAATATTATATTAGACCTAGCCAGGTGAACGATTGTAACAAAAAAAAAAGTTTTCCGATACAAGATTTGACCCCGATTTGACCTACTTAGGGGTCGAAATTTCAATCATCCCTCCTTCGTGCATCTCCTAGGTAATCAAAGTATCTATCCTCCAAATCGCAATTCTCTAGGTACACTGGCTTAGGCTGTGCGTTTTCTGTCAGTCAGTCAGTGTTAAGATAGTTATTAAATAGATATGTCAAAGATAAGTACGTAGTTAAAATGAACCATTAGTTAAAAATAACGGAAGAAAGTCCTTTAGAAGACTAATATAACTCGTTTCACTAACACCATCTTTATCATCATCAGCCGTATCAAGTCCACACCTGAGCATAGGTCTCACCGCGAACAACAACTAAATATGAGGGTACCCCAGTTCAAACTATGACACTAGGACGTCAAACACCTAAGTCCTACCGTGACCATGGTTGCCGTAAAGCTGCCGAAACGTCGTGAACGTGAAAAACATAAAATAAACGCGATATAATCCGCAAAATTCGTTTTATTTAAATGCATCTCCCCCATAAATAGGCACAACGGACGGTTGGTAGCATTCTGCATCCAACGGCTTCCCGCAACTCTAACCATATCGTCGAAACCATCTAGATAAAAGGCATGTGTATAAACACTGGTGCAGACAGTACGCCACGTGAAAACTCACAAATTCTCCGAGTTCGTCCCGTGAACAAATTGGGCCAAGAATTCAACCCTGTCCCCACAAATTATGCCGTGGCCCAGCAATTTCTGACGGCACAAAACGGATTTTTTTTGACGGCCGCCCGTAAATTTTGAAGTGTAAATCATAGGGCCGCGTTCTCACCGAAAATATGGCGTAATGACGGCTTGACTGTAAATACTGACTTATAAATTTGTAAAATCGGCTCGCGTCAGTATTTGCGATCCTTTTTTAAGCGTAATTATTTTTTTTCGGTGAAGGTTTTCCTTTTAAGCTACAAGTTTGTTGAATTTTACGGGAACATTTAAGGCGTGCGAAGCAAGCCGAAATCAAGTAGGTAATGTGATGCATTGTGTCTGAACAAACTTATCAGTTTGTTCAGACACAGCCTCACTTGTTTCGTAACATATTTTAAGGGGGATGTGCCCCCAAAATTTCAGTTTTACCCAAGCAATCAGTTTAAGCAAAATTTACTTGGCAAGGCAAAGCAACTTCGCGATGCTGCACGCTAAGTCAGTACGCAGCTTAATACAGCGCCAACCAGACGCCATATTGAATTTTGATTAATGTCATGTGACAGTGACACTCGCAAGATTAAGACAAATCGATTGACGGAAGAATCATCAAAATCGGCCCACGCGTTTCGTCTCTAGAGCGCCAAACAGACATACATAGGCTGATAAACACATAGACCCTCCGAGGTCAGGTAAAACCAGTCATAGAGCATTAAATTAATCCACATTTCAACCGTCATAACATGTATGCACACAAATTACCTACTTCTTACTGGCCAAGCAATCTTCTTTGCAATGAATATTCATCGCAATTAATTATCTAAGTACAGAGTAAAGAAAAAAATTATTGCCTTCTCATCCCAAATAATTTCTCGCAGCATTTACTTTTTCTATTCATCAATTCCATAACTCGTTTCATTCAATATGCTAATACCATTTCAATATGCTTATACATTACACCATGTTGGTAATAGAAATAATTTATTGAATATATTCATGCGAATCGTCTCATTTTCAAAATTATTGTACATACTTGACGTATATTAGATGTTAATAATGTAAATAATCTTGCTTCGGAAAAATCTATTGAGCACTTATTGAAAAAGGTCAATCTTATTCATCATGTTTCTGAGTGTTCCTTTCCAAGGCAGAGGTCTCCACTTTACTTCTTCGCATATCCTTGTTTTGCGCAATTATGATATAAAATTGTACGCTTATATACGAAATGATCATGAGTCAAATAGTATATGCTGCAATCATTAAAGACATCAATGGAATATAACCATTTCCCATTTACCACTGCTGACAAAACTATTTTTACGTCCGAATAAAAATCAATGGTAATGAATATTCATATTCGTGTGGACTATATCGTACAAGAAATAATTGCGTAAACGAGCAGCAGTAACCTTGTTAAAGCGGCCGGACTGCGTCGGCGGTAATTCACGGGCGCAGAGAACGTACATGCAATGTTCAATCGGATGGATAGTACTGGCAATATTAGCGTAGGTATTCGTGACGTAATTGTTACGAGAAGCATTATTATGAAAATGAATGTAAGTAAGGCATTATTGTGATAAGTATATAAGTTTGATGGAAAATATCCCCCAAATGTTAACAGATACTCAAACATCAAACAACACGAACGTGCGCTACCAAGATTTAAAAAAAAGTTTTGAGAAGGAATTTGATCTTCTATCAAATGTAACCAAAGCAGAATACGCCATTTTCATATCATCATGTCACATCCATTATTTGATTTATAATGTGTTATTGCTATTAATTACTTGACATTGTTAACTACCAACTAAGTTGTGGGTGAGGCCATATTCATATCCATATTATTTCATCGCGTTTCATTTGGTAAAGAAAGAAGAAGAACCATTCCATTGACCGCACAAGATAGGTGCCAATAGAAAACCGCAAATTTCAGCACTTGCAAAATGTATCGCACATTCAAAGTGCTGATACGGGCGCGGTTAACGATCAAACGCATTCAGTTTTCCACTAATTGCGCGTGCGATCCCCATCCAATCTGGCCGAGGGACTCCATATATTCCCGTGGTATCGCAGTCCGGCAGGTAATTTGTACTGAATCTAATAGCTTTGGGGTGTAACATAACGGTGTAAGAATGACTGTGTTTCAAGAAAAGTACCTTTATAGTATAAAGACTTTGCATAACTGTTTCACGTATGTCGTTTGATCTCCTCTATCGACGTTTTTGGCAGGTCAGATATATTGATCGGTTCCCAATTATTATCCCTCCGATCTTGTAAAATTTCATCATTAGTGTTGTGGATAGGTCTATCCCAGCTTGTGTGTTCAGGTTCTATTCTAATGGTGGACTGTAGTAAAAGATCGTTCTTCGTTGTAATCGTGATCGCAGTAATTGTCGTGATTTAATAATAAAAAAATACATTTTTAATATACAATTTTAGGGGGTCACACTTAGTAGTGTCTCTACGGAGTGCAGGTTCACCGGCCACGCCCTCGTCCCCCTTCTACGTTAGGCTCGGCGTCCGCAACAATAAGGCTCAACAATTTCTTCATTCATATTCAAATATTTATGTCCTTACTGATCTTTCTGAATTTGCGCCATCGTAAAATCCAACCTTAATGTAATTGCCGATACTGACGGTTATCGACTGAATGTTTCCCTAAAATATTCCGTACATATCGAGTCTAGTTCAGCGATTAATGCTTCACGTATCGTCGAATCGGACAGGTGATTGGCGACGCTTATGTATGAAAGAGAGAGCGAATGAGAGTATAGAAGTTAACTAGAATATGTTCAGTTTTTAAAGAAGAAAAAGGAAATATCAAAAGCAATTCTGAAGAAACTACTTATTATGTCAAAATCGTACCGTCAAAGCTTTTTATGTGTTATCAAGAAGAAAAAAATCTTTAATAACGCTCCACAAAATCCAGTTAAAGGACTTAGAAATTTAAAAGCAAGTCTCAAATTGCTGAAAATGTGAAACAACCCTTGCACAGCGACGCTGACACATCGACATTCAGCATTAGGCATTCCGCACACGCTCCCAAATGACCGTAACAACGGTGCCGCTAGACGACGCGACGCGACGGTGCCACCAATTAACGAGCCGCGTCGTAAAAACGTGTGCGGACTACCTATCTCGCGTGAATGGTACATTCTATTCAATGATGGGGAGTGTTACGGTGTGTGGCTGGTGATTGCTTGGAAAAATCCATGGAAATACTGTTTTTTTTTACCTTTTCATGGAGTGGCCTACGAACTATACTAGCTTGACGCTTAGCTTCTATTTTTTAAAGAGTCTCTCCTTATACGATTAGGATTCTTTAAACGGTTTGTTCACGGTTGGATCAACAGTCTAACAGAGAGAGAGACACAGCGATAGCAAAAAGAAGGGTTGCTGCGTGTCTCATACTTTTTTAAGTTTTATCGGTGTCTAGTATGGCTGAAAGTTCAACTGTTATAAAAACAGATTAGCCTGAGCGACTGTACGCATAGCATCGCGAGGATACTCTTTTCACTGACCGGTAAGTGGCTCACCTAAAGCAAACCCTTACTGCCTCACCCGTACACTCAGTGATTTGCCTAGCTCTCAGCCTGAAGTAGAGTATTAAGAAATGTTTTTACCTTAAAATTTCCCACAGGCAAAATATCTAAGATGATGACGCCTTCTTTTCTTTAAAATAAGTCTGCTTTGCCTAGTCTTATTGACAAATCTACCGCGCCCGCCTTCTATCTGTGGTCAATCACATGGTTCTTAGTTTGTATCCTATATACGAGCGTATACCTACCTTATTTCAGTGTAGTTTCTGATAGACCAGTCCCTCACAGGTCTAATTTCGCCTCACTCTACACGGTTAATGCACTTTACCAAGAAGATAGAGTCTAACACCTCCCCTAGATTGGCTGATCGAAATCAATTTACTCTCATTCCGCACCCTTGCGCCGCCCTGTCAATTTAACTTCGATTAAGCTCGGGACATGTCCAAAAGTAAAAAAAGAAATAGTTCCCCGTACTTCTTTGTAGTTCAGTTGTGATCTAAGTTTGGAAGTGACTTGGATAGTTTGGTTAACAAGTGTGCATTGTAATTGATTCGTTCGCTTTCCGTTTAGGAAGTAAAATAATAATTATTATTATTGTAGTCCTCCTGACTGAATTTTGGTCATGGCCAATCTCATCGGAGTCTAGCCAAAGTACGCAGGACATATTATATGCACACGTTTGTGCGCAAGCTCAGGTGTACTCTCTTTAGTCTGATGGGACGGCAATCTGGCGCGTAAGGAGAGAAATCAGGCGCAGGACCGACGGCTTTACGTGCTCTAGTTGACATGTTTGTGTACAAAACGATTTTATATCTGGAGGTGTTACTCCAAATAATAGCCAAGTATGTGCTCCAATAACAGTGGCTATTACAATTGAAACAACCGCCCGGTGTAGATGTACGATATGATAATATGGCTATTGTTGTTTTCGAAACAATATGGATCAAAGTTATATATTTGGTAATGTGTCACCGCTAGTGGAGTCATCGTGTGCCACATAAATGCATTCGTTATGAGTTACTTTTAATGCACAGTATCACGCTTGTATTTTCCGACAGAGCAGGCAGAGCTGTATTGTACGCTTTGTCAATAGTTTTTTGTGTTTTAGTAGTCATTTCAGTCTCAATGCGAAGAGGATACGGGCCAGAGTCCACTGCGCTGACCGAGTCCAGGTTGGCAAACTTCACACGTCGTTCAAAAGGCATGCATGTTTCCTCTATCTATACCTCTAGTGAACAGCGAGTGAGAATAATTATTGAAAATGAGTATCGCACATGATATCCAAAAAATACCAGCGTTGTTACCTTGGGCATGAGCTTACACAGCTCGTTTCCAAGGTCAGACATTTCAAATCCTGTTAAATGATAAAATCAACCAAACGGTTAAAATATTTACAAGAAAAATATGAAATATATTTTTCAAATAGATCAAACAACGAGGAAAATCACCTCGTTGAAACAAATCTGAAGAGTAAATTCTCTTTTTACGCAAACAAGTAACAGGATACGGAACTCGTAAACATTTCATTCAGAAGATGACATTCTTGATATTTATATGTCATATTCTGAATGAAATGAAATATCGAAATCTTTCGTGATGATAAAAGATGAAAATAAAAAAAAACGCAATTTTCATATCATCATGTTACATCCATTATTTTATTTATAATGTGTATTTATTGAATGTGTTATTGCTATTAATTACTTGACATTGGCAAAATACCCGCTAAGTTGTGGGTGAGGCCATATTCATATCCATTTTATTTCATCGCATCTCATTTCGTAAGGAAAGAAATATGAAAATTATCCTCAAAACGATTTTCGAAATCGTTCACTGGATAATTCTTTGATTCGTGTGGGTGGGCTTAATCATGGATAACATAAAGCAATCCGGGTGGTCCCTTATCACACCGAATTAAGCCTAGATCATAGCCTCTGATAGGTATGGATTGAACAGTGTCTTAACGGGCTGCCAGTAATTTGTTTATTGCAGTTTTAGACCAATTTTTCTCGTGGGCTTTTCGTTGAGGTGATCTTTGATTTAGTTTATACTGCATAGCCATTTGAGAAACTAAGAGTAAAATTGCGTTCCAATTTCAACCACTTGTTCCGCAAATGTCTAGTAGTAATGTGGAATATCCAATCATTAAATTCTACTGCTTTTATACAAATATCATCAGTCCAATATTTTCTAACCAATAACCGATTCTTGGAACTTCACATCCCCACTTCCATATTGAGGGAAGAAATCCGTGGTTTCTAAAACGGTACCTATACCTTCCATATTCAACTGAACACGTCTGCCTTAACGATGCACTATCAGACGAATCTCTTAAGCCTACACGTACTTCGCAAGGCAGTCAGAGATTACATGAAATCCCCGCAAGGTACCTTCGATCGTGATAAAAAAATAAGCTAACCACCTCACAGGTATTCCTGAATTAGGAATCCCTTAATACCTTAGACTTAGTAAAACAGTGGCTTCTGTATCAGCAAAGATTTTATGGAACCGAACTTTTTTTATTCGTCGTTGAGCTCAGTATTCGTGTATAAAAATAATGTCCCAACTGAATAACTCTATAAAATGTGGATCTACGCTTCTTTTTATGACGTCACTAAACCGAGAAGTTTAAATCCCAACGGGAACCTTAAAATAGAATTAGTTTACTTTTAACTGATCGTCGAGACTGGTGTTTTAAAAAGACTTTTTACAATTTCGGTTTCCGGTCTATCGGTTTGATCGCAAGTATCGCGACAACGGGTGGACAGATTTTGATAAAACTTCTCATCGTGATGTCTAATATCCCTGTTCATGATATAGGATACTTATTTACCCTAGAAAAGGATAAGCTCACAATAAAATAGCCATAAATCTATAGTCCACGTCGCGGGCACGGCTAGCGTGCATTAAAGTGTTTTATTGACAACGAAGTAATTCGAACAACGATGGTCGTTCGTCGTCATCGTCTGAAATTAATTAGAAATAATCCACAGAATATTTATTAAACGGGCACCGAACAACAATATTATATCTGTTTGAAAGTTGGGAGCGGTTCTCATAATTCACTAAACTTTCGGGCTGCGGAAACATTTTATACGATTGTATTAATAAATGTTATCTCGAGCGGCATAAATAAGCCAGTGTATAGTAATAAAGACCTTTTCAATTATATGTATAACTAGCTGCGCCCTGCGGTGTTACCCGCGCAAAAAATCATGTCGAGCCTTTGCGCTACGAAAAATTTAAACAAATCTATCCCACGGGAACCATATATTTTACCGGGATAAAAAATTGCCTATGTGCTATTACAGACTATAATCTATCTCTGTGCTAAATTTCATCCAGATCCGTTCAGCCGTTCTGGCGTGATTGAGTAACAAACATCCATCCATCCATTCATCCATCTATCCATCCATCCAAACTTTCACATTTATAATATTAGTATAGATATACGAATGATTCCCAAGTGTTTTGAATTGACAAGTGTAGTTGAATTTACCGTAGCACACATCCGGATAAAAATGCAATTACTTGTAAATGGTGTTGCCTCTGTCCACCTCTCGCTCTCACACTGTCGCTGTCACACACCCGCGGGTACACACTATAAAGAAAAACTAAAGGTAACATTTTTTAATGTTTTTTTTATTAGTGCATATGTTGACAGCACAGACTCGATGAGCCGCCATTTATAATTGTATTCTTTATCCGGTCGTATAGTGCATCTATGATAGCAATACCTCTTTCTTTTCAATTTTTTACTTTATGTCAAGCTGACCTCGTACTACTATTATTTGTGGTAGCTCAACATTATCATCAGTAATATCATTTTGTTCAGCATGAACTATTAACCTGAGCCTAAGCAACGATTTATGATAAAGATTTTGTTCGTCATGAACTATTAACCTGAGCCTAAGCAACGATTTATGATAAAGATTTTGTTCGTCATGAACTATTAACCTGAGCCTAAGCAACAATTGATAACAAAAACAAAATTCGGTATTGTTCCCCTTTGCCCCGTCACTGTAAATAAAATCTATTCTGAACCATAAGAGATTCAGGTCTGAACTATTGTCATATTGCCTAAGAAATGTCACACCCTTTCAAGTCGCTATATTTATGTACAAGAAATCTGTTTCTACAATAGATGGTGCTAATGCCCCAAGTTCTCTACAATACTCAATAAATTATACGCCAGCCAACGTAGTACTGGTGATTCTTTGAACACAGGTACACGATCCCTTGGATCTATTCGGGCGACATCATGTTTTATTCCATAAGACCTAAAGACCAAAATAGCATAATGAAATTTGTCGTTGACCGTATACTGAACCCGACTGTAGTTAATGTTGCGTAAGGACTATTGAATTTAATTGCTTTTGGATGTTGGTGTACGGAAATTACGTAGGGTTGTTCATTACGTTTTTCGATATAAATGGTCAGCCATTGTTTTGGCGCGACCAATGAGAATTTAGTAAAGAATATGACAAAGTAATATTTACAAATGGCAATGTTGATCGACCCAATCGGCGTTGTTGGAAGTGCTTTCAGAAATATAGTTAAATACAGAAATCCCCGATAGTACTCTCATAATAATAATTTATTCTGCTATCGTTGTATGCATTTCCATACAGAGCATTATTGATTAGTGGTTTGTTTTTTTATCTGTAATCTACTTATCAGATTGAAATTTATGAGAAACTATATTATCTTTTTTATTATTGTAGTGAATTCAAAAAGTTAAAGTTCATAAAATGCGGCCCTCCCGTTCACGAATTATAAATAGAGTTACTAACACGGCTTTGTTTTATATATTATATGGATTTTAATTAATAATGTAGCGTCCCACAGTCCTTGTTGAAATGGCATTCAACGCTTAAATGCATAATATCAAAAGCCTCGTTTTCTTAATTAGAAAATTAAATAGAATAAATTGCGAGCGAACAATGTGCGTCAACGTTGACCAGAATTTGGAGAGTCTCGGTGTTTCGACTACTAAATACCAAGGAGAGCTTAAAATTCTTGACGCATACTGGAAAAGTCAGACGCTTTATAGGCATCTCAAATTAATAAGTCGGGAGCGCCTTGAAAACGTGATCTACCTACGAACTTTTACGCGATAATAGTGCACGGACCAAATCAAATGAATTAAATAGCGTTCTTTTTTTGAAATCTGATTAATCTTGATTGCTTTGTTTACTACAATAGGCTGTGACTATTATTATTCTTTGTAATTGAATTACAAACAAAAACTGAATTGAATATCAACACGCGAGATTTGTATTCAGTTTTTCAGTAAAAAACTGAGCATCAACCAGCGATTTCTGTTAAAGTTTAATAAATCCAGCGGTCGAGCCGTAACGGACAGCGCGAGCGCGGTGTCACGATGTATTGTAATCGATTCTCCCGTTCGATTTCACGGTATCGAGTCGCTTCGATTGTGGTTGGTCACGGCAACGTTGCCATGCCGAATTAGATGAGCTTACTAGGTGCAGTGCAAGTGCTCTACTACAAGCGGCTGATACTAGTACTTTTTTAATTTATTGATTACGATTATAATTTCGATATAACGTTCGATATAACAAATATTGATTTCTTATATTTACGTGCATACACATAATTAAATTAACACAGTAATTAAATCCAAAACCAAGCGCATCATTGCAAGAGCTCAAGGCACCGTGAGAACTTGCTGCGTAGATCGGACCGCACGCAACAACTAAATATGAGGGTACCCCAGTTCAAACTGTGACACTAGGACGCCGAACACCACAGTCCTCCCGTGACCATGGTTGCTGTAAAGCAGCCGAAACGTCGGGAGCGTAAAAACATGAAATAAACCCGATAAATCTGCAAATATTTATTTTCGGAGATGCGCTTTTAACTCGCTCGGATAATTTATTCCATGCAACCATGTCTCCTCTGCGTTTCCAAATAAGTTAGAATATCTTTGACGACAAAACGATTTCTATTCTTGCCAAAAGTCTTGTAGGATAATGCTCAGCAACCTCAAACAACAATCGCAAACTTGGACAGATAACAAGTAAATCGTCAAGACTAAATTCTTGATCTACAAAAGTTACTTAACTTCAGTACATTTAACGGGAAGCGTTAGTGTGTGCGAACTCGGGCGGCCACGGACGATCGCCCCGACGTTTTTTGGCCAATGTTTTTATGACAAAACTTTCTTGTCGTAAAAATGTTCGCCGGTCACTATTCTAACTTTATTGGTGCTCTTTTGCAATATACTTAAATTGACCTGAAAAAAGTGCCGAATAAACTTGGCAACATTTTCCTGTTGTGTCCCGAGATTCGCGACATACATGTATTACGGTGTGCATATTATTGTCGCCCATGTGTGTGCATATAATGTATGGATCCGAAACCCCTTTTGGCAGATATTTTTACCCTTTCTCTCTTCTAATTTAAGCGTAAGACCCTTCGGTGTATCGCTTTTCAGTATAGATGAGAAGCTCTTTCCACGTGTCTCTATCTAGAGTAGCGTCTTATACCTCCTTATACGACATGACACCTGACTCATGTAGCTTGTTCTTAGTTTTCCTGGTCCAAGATTTCCTTCCATCTCTTCCATCTCTGTTCTCTATGATTTCTGTATTAGGGTATCATGTCGTAAGAGATGGCCTATCATATTCTCTCCTCTGTTTCGGTTAAATACTCCTAAGCCCTAAAAAGGTTTACTGGTTTACGATGTGTGCTTGGTAGAACTACACAAACGGCACTGCCAGCTATTTTTCGATGTTGATACAAAATTGATGTCATCTTTAACGCTATAAGTATCCGACGAGTGCTTCTAAAAGCTTTCGCATCATTTTATTTTCTTGGGTGTGTTGGAAATGGCAGTAATGGGATCCAATTATTTGGATCCAATTATTTGGAGCTCACGTTCGATGTCCTAATTGCACCTTCATATCGAAGGACGATAGATTATAACAATGCTACGTGATCCGAATGTGTAATATTGGAGTTTGAACCATTTTGAGCTATACCATGCTTGCTTTAAGATGGAATTTTCATTTTGTGAATAATTTGCTTCTGTGTATTATATACTTCGTAACGAATATTATAACTATAGGAATATATTTATATTAAAAAATAATATTAATGTTGTGTACTCAAAGATATTGTTTATTGTTTCAGGTATGTTGTCCACTGGAAGAACCGTCCATCAATAGATGAAACTATGGAATTTCTGAAATATATATATAGATAATATAGATATACATGTGTAGATAGGGGCTGTAATTTTTGAAATGTTTTAAAAAATAACCAACTTTCTTTTACACATTTATGAATGAATATCGCCCAAACATCAATTACGTATCAACGCAATATTAAGTAGTCAATACAATCAATGCAACCGTGGTTATAACAGTTACTATAATAGCTGTTATATCTGTAACTGTTATATACAGAAACTGTTAACGTTATTACCCTTAAGAGACACAATCCAATTGTTATATTCGAGATCTTAAGCTTTGGAGGGTAGTTTTCTTATCAAGGAACAGTGATGAATGAGGTCGTAAAAGTTAATGCCGTGTAACTTTTTTAATGTGCGGTATACCTTTGAATTTATTATTAACAGGGTTAGTACCGCTTTGATAACATCACTAGAAATAAAAATTGTGTTAGACATATTTTAATCGTAGGATATTGTGTCACTTGAACAGTTTTCCTGTATTGAATAGTGTAAATTATCATTCAATAAAGAACCAATTGTGTGAACCTGCCGGGGTCACTTTCAAATAATTTTAATGCCTATTGGACCTAAGTACATTCACGGATTTGCGATTTGATAAGTTTCTCATAGTAAGTAATACTCCAAAATCAAAGTCACAGCATTTCTTTGGTAAGATTACCGTCGACAGACGTGTCCTAATCAACTAGCGACGGATTTCGGGCCGCCATTATTGAAATTGCTTCAGCTGACAGCATCACAGCTGAGACAGATCTGTGAGATAACATCTGACTAAGTGTTACTCGGAAGTTGGACTTAGGTTTTTGATTTATTTTCCATGTTGCAGTACATTTATAGAAAGCTTTCATCCATCGACGATTACATTACAAAGTATGATTGTTTTAAAAATACTTCATAATGGCATTTTAGATTCAAACTTCTATAAATTTCGGGGCAAACAATATACTCGTAAGCTTTACTTTGCCGGCTGTGCTGGTTTTCTCGCGCGGACTTGGTGCTTGCATGCCTGCATTCCAAAGCAAATTTAGTTTTAGCTATGTTTGCGCGATTCTTTGCAATATTACAAACACTTATGCAAAGGGAGGGACTGTATAATTCTTGGTAGCCAAATAAGTTTATGATATATTCAAGCTATATTAGGTGCTTCGGAAAGCTGTTCTTTTAACTAAATACCTGATAAAAGTTAAGACCGCCATTTTATTGAAATAAAACTATTCTGCGGGAGGACTCCCGTGACCATGGTTGCTGTAAAGTAGCGTCGGGAACGCAAAACTTAAAATAAACGCTATAAAAACCGAAAAAAAAATAGTTTTATTTCAATGTGTAGTGTTCGCGTAAATATAAAAAAAACACCATGATATACGTATTCATAATCTAAAAGATCGGTCACCCGCTAACCCAATTTGCTGTGGCTGCACAAAGTTGTCAGTAATCTTCCTGAAACTTCAATACATCGCTTTTAGTGGCAGACCCTTAGTCCTTCAAAGCCCTTTTTGTCCGTTCCCTTAAAGTGTATTTTAGGATTTCGTCCCTTTTTTGTCATTACGGTTACGTTGAGGCCGAGCCCTTGCACAAGTAGGGAAAATCATATGCTTGTGTGACCATGTATTTCTTGTCGCCATAGGCTTTCCATAGAACTAGATTGATATAATGTAAGCAGTGATAGCCAAGTTGGTAGAAGGCTTGCCTCGGTAACCAGTATTGCAGGTTCAAACCCCAGCTCGCACCTCTGGGATTTCATGTGCGAATCTCATTTTCAACCATGATTATCACTTGCTAAACGGTGAAGGAAAACATCTTAAGGAAACCTGCATGTCTGAGAGAACCCCTCGAAAGATAGTGTGAAGTCCGCCAACCCGCACTGGGTCATCGTGGTGGACTATGGCCTAATCCCCCTCGCATTGCGGGGAGGCCCGTGCCCAGCAGTGGGACATTAAAAAAGGGCTGGAAATATCATTATTATGTATTGATATAATATCAACTGACCTGATGAATGATACAGTGAATAGCAGACAACGAAATAAATCTTATAATACTTCATTGTTAAAGAAAAAAAAACCCGTTGAAAAGTATCGTTGTATATTCAAAAGAGACAAGCCACTAGCTTTTTATGTAGTAAGTATATGTACATAATACTTAATAAGCTGAAAAATAATATACATATGTTTCATATTTTCACAAAAATACTTGCATTAACATATAAAGAATCCTGAAGTTCGTTAGACCGAAAATACATTTTGTAATTTGGTATACGTTTTCGTCTTTATTAAATGTTTTTTTATTCAAAGGTTTTTATGAAAAATATTTACCACCGGTTTCTGTTAGATTTCTTAGTTTTTTACTTTTACTCGTAATTTTTATACTGGAAGATGGAAGTGCAAGTACTTAATGGGATACAAAATTATTTTTGCTGATATATACATTTTTTTACTTTTCGTGTTGTGTGTGTGTGTGTCGTGAATCCTTTACCAAACTTCAGTACTAAAGTTTACGCAACTACTAACACAAAGCATATTTTCGTGTGACTATAAGGTTTTTTTTTATTGTGTGTCATAAAAAGCCACAAATAACGGGGCACTGCGTTTAATTCGCGCCATTCTGTTTGTCTCCAGTGCAAAATAAAAGCCCAATAAGTGCCAAGATGCGCCGGCCAACTATGACAATGATTCTCCAGCCGCGCGAAGCGAGCGTCATTAAGCGAATTTATATTTTTCGCTACGAGCGCTCGCTTTGAAATGTCACTAAGTACCATTAGCTTAAGGTTGGAACTGTTGCCAGTAACATTAATATTTCTCTTCAAAATTCAATTCTCTTGAATTTTGCAATAGCTCGTTCCTCTTGCATCTATTGAAAAAGTATCTATAGGTAGGGATACTAGCGAATAGCCGTGTATAGACTGACTGAGCAGCTTTGTGGCACTGCCTCGTCTCCCTCAATTAGTACGTGTCTTGTCCGAGGTTTACGCTTTGGCTGACTCAGCCGAGCGCGGCGCCTTCAGTTAGTACGCAGCTATTCGTTGAGTATTCATTGATCGTGAAGCTGCTTCAGGCACATAACCAAGCAGCCTCAGTTTTGGTCTTAGAAATCAGTGCACGAGAAATTTACATAGAGATACAGTCGGACAGACAGCGAGGCAATTGACAGATAAGGTCGCTCGTGTATGGCAGCGCGAGATTTTTTCTCGGCCGAGGCATATACTGACTGCGCGAGCAGAGACAGCCTCGCGAGGCAGTTCGGTGGGTCAGTACACAGCTATAAACACGCAGACTCGAAGAGTTACTTAGAATTAAGTTGGTGACTGACTTTGGCACCAGTCACATCAATAATCCAGCAATTAATTTCCATTTAACAACAATTTCAACATACCAGGAAATGCTTTCATGCCAAACTCATCTGACATTCTCCAAACATTTCAGCGAACTTGCCCCACCTATGAAAGCCGTCCTCCACACAAACGCAACTCGTTAAGAACTCACCCAACACTCCAAGATTAGTAGCATTATACTATATAAATGGATTTCCACTGAATATAATTATGTTTCAAACTCCGAATGTCTCATTAAACGACATTCAGAATCTTAGGAACGTGTTTAGGATACAAAATTAGGAAGGTCGAAGGGACTAGTGAAATAAATGAATTGAGTGTGAGAGTTGTACCTCTGGGATTTTCTGATGTTTAATCATGATTATCACTTGCTATAAGGCAAACCTTGTGAGGAAACCTGCACGTTGAAAGTCCTGTGAATTTGACCAAACCGCACTGGGCCGCGGTGGTGGGCTGTCACCTAAATCCTCCTCTTATTGAGGTTGAATGCGCCCGGGATAACAGCAATAGGCTCGCTCCTTATTAATAATACCAGCCCTTTTTAATGTCCCACTGCTGGGCACGGGCCTCGACTCAATGCGAGGGCGCCCCTTATTAGGACCAAATATCATGGACGAAGTGTGCCTCTGCCAACCCCTTCGGGGAATACAGCCATGATAGTGATATATTATTACTTAAAAAAGTAAAGTTTATACTATAAGCTTTATTATAAGACCGTCTCAGACAGTCAAAGCTCTTAGACCAAAGGACCTCGTCTAGCGCACACAATCATAAACTCTGTTGACATCTGGTAATGAAACGCAAGCACACACGTCCCGCGCCGTTAATTACTTGTGCTAAACTCATTTCCGACTTTGTGTGCTGAGCGTCGGTTAAGTGCGGGTTCCCGTTGTGCGTGTGATACTGTTTGTTTAACCCAGTTCTTAGTTTAGATTAATTATGGCGTTATTAATTGTATATATCTGTTAGTTTGTCGCCCATGCTAAAAAGGTTAACATTTTTTTCATGTTCAAAGAAATCTATGGCTGTAATATATAATTGTATCCATGTCATTAACAGATTACTTTAAACACTAATTGGAATAAAAAAAAGCACCAAGAGAAAATATAACACTCCTAGCGCATTCGGATAAAACTAAACAAAAGAAAATACCATTAAGTGTGTATGGTTTAAATATAACAAAAAATCTAACGAACTAGAATTCAAATCTCAACTAAGTGAAATCCAGGAGCTTGTAAAAAAGCAGATAAAGTGTTCCCCTACCTCTGAAGTACACTTACCCTCCGTAAAATTCAAAGGAGACACTACTGAAGAAAATCTGTTTGCGAAAAAAAAATGCTAGAAATGATGTAAGGGTAGTTACTTGACTTTTTATCTGGGACGTGTTTTTTACGTTGAAATGCATATAATATAAGTACTTAGGTACTTACTTATATACATCATATAATACCAAAATGAGAATCGGTAGTAGTAGCAATCCGTCCCTTAATATCTATATACCTATCAAAACCTATAAGTTGTATTTTTAGTTTCAGTCTTTATTAAAATGTAACGTTTTTAATTTTTATCCAATTGCACATCCTGTCTTCATTATAATTTGGTTTTGGCAACCCTAACTTTGTCGATGTAAGCGATATGAAATCGCAAAACATCCACGGACAGTTGTCAAAGAACACTGGCGACAAAAAGTTTTACCAGTGACTGTGAGTTTCAATCTTGGCCAGAAATAAAGTGTTTTATTAATTAAAATTGTATTTCTTGTAAGTATTAAAAATATGATGTCTAGGTGCTTGTCTACGGTAATAATAATAATACGTTTTTTCAGCAACCAAAAAATATACATTATGTTGGAGCCTGGTCACCTAGACTAGGTAAAAACCTGCATCCCAAGAGGGACCACTAATGAACAGATTTGGTACATTTCCATTTAGTATAATAACATTGTGTTTATCGACTATTATTCTTAATTAATGGGTACGTAATTATCGACTATCGTATCAAGGTAGATGTCACAACTTATCGGAAAGACGACACGATTCTGTCAGGTACTTTGTAAATAAAGTTTTAAATAAAATAATATTCCATCATTTCTTGAAATTTCACGTACACTTAAGACTATATTGATGGATAAAAAATGAATATAACGTACTCGGATGATGTATTGCCTCAAAAATACTTTACCCTTACGTAAACAACATCAGAAGCCAGACATAATAACAATGCCGGACCAGCCCACACAAGCTCGGCATAGTCTAGACTGGTACGTATTAATATGCGATTATTATGCGTTATGTCGATGTGTTTATGGGCTAATTTGCCATGAACAGAGTCCATTCTGTACGTGTTCTGGCTACTGGTAGATAATCACAGCGGATTATGGGGGAATGGAGTTACAATTTATTGATTGTGTCGTCTATCGAGTAGCTATTAAAACAGTAACCGAATGGCTCCTCAAACTATCACATGATTCCACCGAGAACCAGCTTCATCCACTAACTATACAACCACAACTAAAACACTAACCCCCAAATTTATAGACGTTTTATAACTTTATCAAACGTCATATAGTACTGCGCAAAGGAAAACTCTTGTGCGCTTGTTTGTTAATTTATACATAAAACATTACATAATATGTTACATACACGCAGGCACTCAATTTCACTCATAATGTAATTGATTTAAGATCTGTTTTTGTATTTTTTGAATGATTTCTGATTGGCCGCCTCGATGAAAAAATAATTTCATGATGAAATAGCAACACTTGGACTAGTTGCATAGTGTATAATTAATAACTAGATTGTAAATAAAAAGTTAGACCAAGCTTGAAAGTTGCTCCCAAATTGTATTTTATAATAGAGATAACAATGAAAATATTAATTGTAAAAGTAAAATCAAATATCTCTGAGTGCCGTCAGCGTATGACTTGTAACTACTTGTTTGGCGGCGGCAACTTTTTAATTTCGTTCGCAAAAGTTGCAAAATCCCGTCGCAATATGCGGAGTTACATAGGTATATGTACTGTTAGGGGGTTTTGCCGGAGTTGAATTTTTCAGTTTTCAGTTTCAGTTTGTTCAGTTATTCGGCCTGAAATTGATTTGAGAAGTGCTCGGTCGTGATTACATAATATAACAGATTCTGTTTTTAATTAGTGCCGTTTTTAAGGTAATTACTCAACTTGTAGCAGTTACACAGTCATAGTTTAAGTATACTTTTGCGAGGTAGGTATAGTATGCGTCAAAACTAGATCATGTAAAAATATGACGAGTACCAAACAATTATATATTACACTCGTAAAACCACTTACACAATAACATGTACACACCGCAAACAATTCAACTTAAAACTTGGTACAAAATGAGAATTCCTGCGCTTTCCAATAACTGTTCGTCGGCACAACGAATATTCGAAACGTGAGGGTTTCCGACTGTACCAGGCGAAGTCGACGGATTCCTTACGACTTGAGCGATTGGAAATGAAATAACTTCACTAATTAAAGGAGTCGCGGACGAGTCTTCTGACTGCATAGCTAAGAAGACAGGACCATAGAAACTTCGTGGCGTGATTTTGTGAGATCTCTGAAGATCTATGTATGATAACTATCAAAGGACTTCCGCCATTAACTAAGCTGTTCAATGTGCTGATAAACGCTATCCACAAATTATTGTACAGAATTTATATCGGTCAAATAAGTGTCGGAGGTTTTATCAGAACACTAGCTGTTGCCCGCGACTTCGTCCGCGTGGTATTTAACAAAAACAACCGTTGACAACAGCCTGCTCGCCCATTCTGAGCCCGCGGGACGCATTGCAGGTTGCTATCAAACTTAATCAGGCGCTGCGCTGCAACATTGGTTTTAATTTTTTTTCGTGAGATCCTATTTTTTTTTCTAAAATAAAAGTAGCCTAAGTTACTCCTTGTTACATCAGCTATCTGCCAGTGAAAGTCCCGTCAAAATCGGTCCAGCCATTTCAGAGATTAGCCGGAACAAACAGACAGACAGACATACAGACAGACAGACGGACAGACAGACAGACAGACGGACAGACAGACAAAAATTGTAAAAAATGTTGTTTCGGTATAGGTAACGTGTATACATCCAAATGCACTTAGTAAGAAGCGGTTATTTTAACATTACAAACAGACACTCCAATTTTATTTATATGTATAGATTATGAAACATGCTTGAATAATTCTGTATCATATTATCTGAATGACTGCAATCCAATTAGGCTCATTATATTCATACCACTTAAACACTTATTCAAAACCTCCAAAGTTTTCCCAAATAAAAACAATATCCCGCACGCCTCACCTCTTCAGAAGCACTCAACGAGCCAACACATTCCTTCGTTTCAAACGTCTGCAACTTTAAGGGTAAACAACAACTTGGGCCACTTTCCATCCCAATACGTATCGAACACTCAACTCTTGACAGCGAAGTTTTGCCATTACGAGTTCGGGCGCCTGAAAATTATTGGGCCCGATTCGCCTCCCTCATATGCTTTTTAAGTGCTGAACATGACAAAGGTTATGGTTGGATTTATCGCGACCGGCTAATGGATAGGACGCGAAAGTTGTTACCGCCTGAAGGGTAATGGATGGAAATTAGGGGTAGCGATAGACAATCGGACATATTCATCATTATAATGGCTGTTGTGGAGTCAAGGTCGGGGACACATTGGTGTTAATGGGTTAGGAGTTGCTTGTTTTATTGTTTTAGGCTTTACGTTGGAAGGAATGTTTTTGGATACTGTAGTAGGTCTGTGCTTGTGATTGATCAGGTTGGCAGGTACTGAAGAATTGCTTGGATTTGAACGTAGCAAAACATTATTGTTTTCCGACATACTCCATAAGAAAGGCTCAATAACGGTCAATCATTGTACTCAAATACCATCTTTCTCTGAATTGAAGTTATATGTTGGCACCGGCTACAATTACGTCAGCACGTATGCCAGAAAAACATTATCGTCAGAATTTATAGACGTTATATGACTTTATCAAACATCTCATAGTAATGCGCAAAGCAAAACTCTTGTGCGCAGTACTCTATAACGGTTTATATTTGACAATACATAATATGCAAAGAGATCCTTCTTTCTAAAATCTTTATGGCTGAATTGAATTAGTTTTTTTTTTAAATTTTATTTTAGTGTCTTTTAACTGAGTTTGTATTGTAATTTTCGAATATTTGATGCATTGCAACGTAACTTTTGTTATTGATAGGATATTGCAAGAAGGCATAATAAACGTTTGATATTTTGTTGGCACATTAAAGCTTTGGTGGACAATGGCTGTGACACCGCTCCGCACCGCACGCATGCTCGGGGCGTACACAAATAGCGGGACAAGTTGGCAGTACAGTACCGCTTACGGCGTCCCGCGCTGACCCCTAGATTGGCTCAATTCCATGTTTTCTGCACGTTACATGATATAACGAAACCCATTAAAAGTTGCGGGTAGTTACAAATATTTTGTTCACATTTCATTGTTGACGACCTCATTTTTGGTACGACGGCCACTATAATTGCCAATTATTATCTATACAAATAAATAAAATTGGAGTGTCTGTTTGTAATATTAAAATAACCGCTTTTCACTTAGTGCATTTTGATGTATACAGGGTACATATACCAAAACAATTTTTTTAATAATTTTTGTCCGTCTGTCTGTCTGTCGGTTTGTTCCGGCTAATCTCTGAAATGGCTGGACCGATTTTGACGGGACTTTCACTGGCAGACAGCTGATGTAACAAGGAGTAACTCAGGCTACTTTTATTTTAGACTAGCTGTTACCCGCGACTTTGTCCGCTTTTTGTTAAATACCACGCGGACGAAGTCGCGGGTAACAGCTAGTTTTCTATAAGATACTAAAATCATTATACGCTATGTATATCATTAGAATATCAAATGACATAAACTGTTTCAAAATCAACACATTAATATCACGATGAAGGCTCCAAAACATTATCAGCCAAAAAATAATGGTTGTTATTTCATTCAAATTAGCTGTTGTCCTTTTTCACGAGAAAAATGAGAGACAGAGAGGATAATATAGCTTAAAATAATCCATCATGGTGTAGGACTTAAATTTAATGAATATTCATGAGAAGTTCTGTCTTTCCTTTATTTTGGACTCAATGTTGGACGGCGTTGAGTTTTGGGCGTTTTCACATCTTTTAAAAAACAGTTTATTTACAATAAAGGTATTACAAAAATAATGTCTCAATAAATTGTAGCGACCACTTCAACCGCGCCACAAGCTACACAGATGGCGCTGCAGACGCATTCAGAACAATAGACAATTCTCAATACAAAATTATCTATACATATAAATAAAATTGGAGTGTCTGTTTGTAATATTAAATAACCGCTTTTTACTAAGTGCATTTGGATGTATACACGTTACCTATACCGAAACAACATTTTTTACTATTTTTGTCTGTCTGTCTGTTTGTTCCGGCTAATCTCTGAAATGGCTGGACCGATTTTGACGGGACTTTCACTGGCAGATAGCTGATGTAACAAGGAGTAACTTAGGCTACTTTTATTTTAGAAAAAAAATAGGATCTCACGAAAAAAAATTAAAACCAATGTTGCAGCGCAGCGCCTGATTAAGTTTGATAGCAACAACCTGCAATGCGTCCCGCGGGCTCAGAACACGCGACCAGGCAGTTGTCAACGGTTGTCTTTGTTAAATACCACGCGGACGAAGTCGCGGGAAACAGCTAGTTACCCAATATATATGATTGTCAAAGCAAATTCACCCCAATGAAAACCACTTGTTCTTTTAGAACTATTCAAATCGCTTTTCTCGTTGTTTTAATGTATTAGAAGTATTGTAGTTCCGTGGTGAGTGGATTACATGTGGGGGTAAAGAACCTTAACAATTGTTATTGGATTTTTCATCCACTCAAACGTAGTGTTGTCGAATTGAAAGTACGTCTACTTTTTAAATTTATATACGTGTTCTGTCTATTGTTAAAATGCAAGATTTATAAAAAAAAATCTAGAAATTTGTTGGAACATTTACTTACTGTATCAACATTTTCAGAATATGCCTTGTAGTTTTTTTTAATGGCTGTTATGTTAAAAGTTTGTTAAATATGACGCATTACGACTGCTATAATTATCGTTACTGAAAAGATTGAATGTGGTTGCCTGAAAAATATAGAAGGAAGAAAAGGCTAATTAATATTGTTTCCAACAATATCTAAAGTAAGCGCTGCATAATTTTCATATTTACTAAATGGCAGCTGTATAATCTCCCCTTATCTGTTGAGACATCTAACTGCAGACGTAGCAAGAAACAGCTGAGTTGCAACTGACAGAGTTTAATTACGCAAAACAGAGTATATGCAAGCTGAGTTAGAGGTGCGCAGTTCTATGTGAACTTGATCCGTCATAATTGTAACCAGGGCTTGATTCTCAATGCAAATTTAAAGATGTTTTATTTATGATGATTAGTATCTACTTTTTCATTGAAATAAAACGAATTTTACGAATCTAATCGCGTTTATTTTATGTTTTTACGTTCCCGACTTTCCCGTATTTTTATTTTAATGTGTAGTATTCGCGTAAATATAAGAAATCAATATCTACTTTTTTTCATTTAAAACAGTATTTATAGATGTATAGTTTTTTTTTTAAATTACATAACTTGTTTGCTCATAATTAATTTAATTAAAATAAAAAGCATATAACAATTTAGTTGCGCAGTCAACGTTTTGTATTGGAAGCCGTAAATAATGATCGTACCTTTATATTAAAAAAAAAACATGAAGCCTAAAGCATATTTTCAAAGAGGTTATTTTTTAATTATATTTACTTAGTAATAAAATGAACATACTGAAATAAGATAAATTAAATCGTTACATAATCGTTTGAACGTTGTAGCCAGTAAATGCTAAATAGTAATACCAGTTCAACATATATACCTCTATCTATATAGCAATTTACGTGTGCGCTCTATTGTATCCATACCATACCAGCTCAACAATAAACGTATGTTTATAAATCACCCACCCACCCCTATGGCGTTGATTTTTCATCTAAACTTTGACGTTTAATTTACATTTTTAAGCAATATTTTAAATTTGCTTCCACGCGAGAGATAAATCAACGTTTTGCGTTGGTGTTTTTATTTAAAGTATTATAAAATAAATATTTTCTATTAGCTCAAAATATAGAATATTCAATCGCAATTCAAATTTGAGAGCTTCTTAATTCAAATTCAAACGTTAAGTTGGACTTAAATATTTTAGTAGCGTTTGAGTATTTGGGCGTCTATTAGTTAATCTAGGATACTTGAGACTAGCTTTACATCACTTTTAAAACGTCGGTCGATTAAGGTCGAGCTTAAAAAGACATTCAGAAACTGAGTCTGAACTTAGTCAGTAAATATATTATAAAAGTGGAGACGATCACGTTTGGATATGCCTATGGACGCGCAGGTACTTTGCTTTTACCTCGTCCTAATTATGCTTTCAATAAAATGCGGGTTCTTAGAGAAATTCAGGCTCCTCCTGGGACACCTGTAGATCACAGGAGTTGTGGGTAGACCATTAGTAACAGTAGTGGGTGGGTGGTGGTAGGAGTTCTGGGATGCGGGTGGGTGGGTCGCGGACCAAGTCCAAAAACAAAAATATTGTCTCGTCTGTATAGTCCAAGCCTAGTTATTAAGTACTTAATTTGAATCGGTATAATTACTTGACCAAAACTATCAAGCTAAATAACCGGGCTCTAGTAATGATTAATAAACAAACGCATTAAACTAGCACACCATAATTAAAGCACAGTTGCCGTGTGTCCCCTAAAACAGAACTTATTAAATTAAACAGCCCTCCTTGAGTTTCCTAGGGGCTCTTATCTCGGCGCTGGTCGGGAGGCCATTAAAACTTGGACCATCCACTAACTGTGACACAACTCTAATTGGTTGGGGAACCACTTTGTGATAAATTAAAAAATAATAATTAACTTGCGACGCCACGGTGTAAAATTCTAGATTGTTGAACCACAATGCAACATTTTTTTTGTCTATAGTTCAATTTTTTTTTAGTTTAATTTTACAAAATATATTGACACATAAAAAAATGCATTGGTAAAATGTAACTTGATAAAATTCTGTCAAGCCAAACCGTCTCAATATTTATATTTATAGCTATGTTTTATTTTACTTTTTTGGATTTTCTGTCATGCTATATTCTTTATCATGCATAAATTTAGAAAGCGCACCTGAATTCAGTGAAAAATAAATGGTTTGAATTGAGAATGCATGGTGTGCTACGAAAATTGGCGCATCGAGCTGCTACGTGTGTAGTACGTATCGAGGCGGCTACGCGGTACCCCTAAAACAACCAGCATGCTACGAAGTACAAATATTACGTAATGTTTCAAGTAAAATCAACTAGGTTCTTTAGCGGTTCTTACTAAGTAGAGTATGTAGTTCGTATGTATGTATTAAATATATAAATATCTATTAAATAATTGTTACATAATGTATAATTTGTTATTATAGTATAGGTATAAACTACTTTTTTATAAAATGTATGTCTGTCACAATCGTGAAAAATATACTTATTTAATATTTACATATGCTGTGTTTATAAAATAGTACTTACACGGTACTACTTGCTTACCTAACACGTGCTATTTTAATAGAAATAGTAACAATTATTCACAAAGCTTCGGCCATATCAATTACCATGTTTTTTTGGATCAATACCTATCGAAATATAACATTAATATATTATTACGGCCTCCCCGCCCCTTGTGTCAACAATGGCACGTTAAGTGCACGAGCACTTAACATCACACGAGTAATAACTTGTAAAATCCGGTTCAGTGCGGATCTGGCGCGCGCTTATTCACCTCCGGCACGGCGGCACATCTAACTCGGTAACTCCACAATGGGCCATTTAGTCTACTGCTACTGTTGCTTTACGTGATGCGCCTGTCTAATTTGCCATAGAGCGGTTAATGGTGGCAACTAAGGTCAGATGTCACGTTTCGATGCGAGACTCCGTACAATCATCAGTAGGTTATGTGCGAGATTATTTGTAAGCGAACTGTATAGTCTATAGTCTACGTATTTAGACACTTCGTATGGAGACATGAACAACGTCTCTAGCGGACGGAATTCAAGACTTTCAATTCTCTATACAAAATGTTTAAATACGTAAACTATGAAGTATATAAGTATACTGTTAACTTACGAATAATCTCGCACTTGCGTGCAGTTTGCAGATCAAAATATTGTCCGTCATAATATTTTATGAATAGTAAATAGAACAGTTTGAAAATTAGCATTTAATATAGGATATTTTTTAAGTTATTATATGATATTTTATGAGGTTACGATATTTATTCATACACGTACCTGCACAAAATTTCTGTACAGGTACGTATGAATAAATATCGTAAAACGAACACACTGTTTGGTCCCAAAAAAAGCAACGCTTGTTTTATAAGTTTTAATCAATAGACTTGGAGCGAACCAAGACCAGGAAATTTTCGAAATTTGCCTATACGGGAAGTGCACCCAAAACCACCCTATGCAGTGCCCCGAGTGACCAACGCCCAAACCACTAAAGCAAGCTGTCGTCAGAATACTATTTAAAATTATTCTTATTACTCCATGTATTTTCCCCCGCGCAAAGAATAAAAAATGACACCCACCTTAGCACCTACCCTCCCCACCGATTCTTATTTCCTATCTGACAGTCAATGTGACAGGTGTCAACTTTTCAGACAGCAATTTACGTTTTTCTTTATGGAGCGATATTAAATGACAACGGAGTCGGGAATATTTTTGTGAATATTTAGCGACAGATAATGGCCAGATACGATATTATTGTTATTTTGATATAGACCTACTGTTATTAAATTACGCAGGAACAAAATATTGTGAAGCCTATTTAAAAAAATGTATTTGCGATGTAGTCCATGACTGTGAAAGTATGTTCTCGTTGATGTTACTATGAAATTAGAAGTTCCTTCTTACAGATGTTAATCTCGATGGGTATTTGCATCTTTAAAATTTATATTTTCAATTTTAATAATACGCGGGGCTAGCTTTTTAAAATAGTTTACAGAAAAACCAACTTCAAAAACAACATAAACAACGTAAAGAAGACGGTCCGCAAATCGTGCGTTGGCATTACATTTCCAATATCTGAACATGATCAAAGAATTTGGCGCCGATTCTTGTTCATTATCTACGACTAAACTAAGATTGACACTATAAAAATATTGACGTCTTGCTCTCACATTACGATAATGAGAAGGACAGCAATACAATTAGGTTAATCAAGATTCGTCTTTGTGCCAACAGAATAAGCACTATTGCCTCTACGGTCTTCATTAAATTCACGAGCGCCAACATATTGCATACATCGTTAATTGTTTATCACTAATATTGCATAACTGAATCACCTATAACAAAGGCTTGAAACTTTCCTCGTTATTTCGTGCGTACGCGACGATTTACCACACTACAGCATGCCCCGCTTCGTGAAGAACCTCTCAACAATTCAACGGAACTCGGCGCTAATTCACTGCAGACTTTAAACAAAGCTGTAGACTGTCGGCAACGTTCGATTCTCGCTTTTATGTCGCCCCGATAGAGTTTGGGGATATAATTTGGTGTCGCAAGAACTTGCAACAGTTGCAACGGTAAATATGGAAACATTTTGCATGGGGACTTAAAGATAGCGGATGATAAGCGAGGTTGCTATCGTAACTTGCTACAAGGCTACGAGGGTCTTGACAAAAATAGAGAGTAAGCCACCACAGTTACGCTCATTACCTAGAAATATACATTTATATTTTTTATATTTTAGCCTGTAGGTTTATTCTTTGAAGCACATATTGTAGTAAATTTTTGAAATTCCTTTTGTGTCATCAAACGAGAACCAAAAGAGATAACTTGCATGCATCTTATATAACGCAATGAAATGTAGCAAATTTTTTTTTAATAATACTCTGCAAAATATACTGAATGTTTTCTGTAAATCTTGGACATAATATGTCATATAGTCACTGCACAGCTTCCTTTGTACAGTTTTCGTATATTCTGTAAGGAAACTTTAAATAAGTGTATTTTCTTATACGTCGAGTTGTTTCAAGAATTATTTCACTGTTAGTGATCATAAATAATAGAATTATGCAATAATTAAATCATTAAACCTTTCGCACCCCGCTCGTTCCGTAGCACGTAGCTCGGCGCGGGAACTGACTACGACTGTACCAACCTCTGCGGTAGGATTTACAGAGACGACTGTAAATGAGTTCTTCAAGTGTCGCTTAGAATATGTTTTCGGTTGTATAATTAATATTACAATTTTGGATATATTTTACTAAAAAAATCCCAGTATAAGCTTAGTCTCAGTATCTACGTCCTGAGCCGAAGTTCTTATGGCTGTGGATTTTTAACCGTTGCTGGTTTCTTCTAATTTTCATTGGAAATTTCTCCTGAACTCGAACCGGTCATCGATTTAAATATTTGTGATACTTTTCTGGGATATTCTGCATTACTCAATTAACTCTTAGGTCGATATAATTCATCGTCATACAATTTAAATTTAATTTATAAAAGTCTACTAACAATGTATTTTTTGTTACAGGTACTAGCTCCAAATATCAATTAAAATATCTACACACATTTCGCGCGGCCGAAGTTTAATTAAAAACAAACAAAGATGAGTTTTCTTAACGCCAGGTGATTATTGGTTTCGGTATTTTAATGAAAATATACGAGAATCAACCAGCAAAGGTTTTTTAATAATTACTTCATTCCGCGGCATTTTTGAGCTCCAGTTTTTACTTATGCCAGTGTTTTTTTTTCTATTTGTGTTATATTATGTAATTGACTGGTTAGTACTAGTAAATATATACCTCTACATATAGTGCTAAACCTATCGTGCCCAATGACTTATACTGAATATCTTGTGAGAACCATTTCTCGAGCCAAATCTATTCGTGTTCAGCTATTTTTGTTATCGCTATGAATACAAAATGCTACATTCATTATGGTAATAATCCTCGGTCAACACAGCATCCATTTATAAAAACATAAAAAAATCATAGCCTTTTTAAAAGCATCATATAAGTGAGACAAATGTTTCATTATTTCAAAATGGCAATATTTTTCCGGAAGAGATAAGCGGATGCTGTGGACTAGCAACACAGGGATCTATGTAGCCGTGCATTGTTCATTGCATATAAATGCAGACGCCGCTGTTTGGCGGCAAAACAAAATGGCTGACGTTGTTATTGTGCGAGATTTGCGATTCGTTAGGGATACCGCTTGATATGTAGTTTTTGGGGCATAAGCTATATTCGCAGTGGGCTATCGAAATGATGCAGTATGAAATTTTATATTGTACTAGCTGTTACCCGACTTCGTACGCGTGGTATTTAACAAAAAAGTTTTTCGAAAATAAAAGTTGCCTAAGTTACTCCTTGTTACATCAGCTATCTGCCAGAGAAAGTCCCGTCAAAATCGGTCCAGCCATTTCAGTGATTAGACAAACAAACAGACAGACAGGTCGACAAACATTGTTTTGGTATTTGTACCGTGTATACATCCAAATGCACTTAGTAAAATGCGGTTATTTAAATATTACAAACAGACATCCCAATTTAATTTATTTGTATAGACTGAAGGAGCAGAGGCACCCATGCGAGGCCACTTGGTCACTGGTCACTGCATACGGCTATTACCATTCAACACGCATAAAAAACTACTAAACTATTCTGTACCAATAATTATACCAATACTTTTTTTAAACAAAAAAAAACATGCACATACACCGCAAAGCGCGGAAGGCAACTGAATAGTCCATGAACTGGAATCCGGAACGCGGGTAGTTCGTTAGCGACACGCCGACGACGGACATTTCGACGGAACTATAAGTTTTTTTACACGCTCAATCGGCGAATTATGCATCCTCCACGAGGAATTCCGAGTTCCAATCGTCGACTTTTGAATAGTTTACGAGTGGATCGTGAAAATATCGTACTCCAAAATAAAGAATAGATTTCGATACTATAAGGTGTAACAATAATAGTGTAAAATATTTTAACAGGGCAAACAGTAGGTTATAAAGATAACTTTCCCAAAACAATAAATCAAATTATTAGACACTAGCTGTTACCCGCGACTTCGTCTGCATGGTATTTAACAAAAAGCGGACGAAGTCGCGGGTAACAGCTAGTCTAAAATAAAAGTAGCCTAAGTTACTCCTTGTTACATCAGCTATCTGCCTGTGAAAGTCCCATTAAAATCGGTCCAGCCATTTCAGAGATTAGCCGGAACAAACAGACAGACGAAAATTGTAAAAAATGTTGTTTTGTTATATGTACCGTGTATACATCCAAATGCACTTAGTAAAAAGCGGTTATTTCAATATTACAAACAGACACTCCAATTTTATTTATTTGTATAGCAGAAACAATAAATCGTCAAGTTAACAGCTAGTCGAAGACAAGACAGGGACTCTTGGAAACGTAAAGGGGAAGCTTGCGACCAAAATCGGGACACACAGAAGGTTTAAAAAACTAACTTTGAAAGCAAACAATACATACCCAAGTGAAACAGATACTAAAGACTGTTAACACCCAGAATAGTGAATTCTAAAAGCTCTCAGAATAAGGTTTCATTTTGCATGTGAAGGGTACAATGTAAGCTGAATTTCGTATGAATAAGACACGTTTATCCTGTCCCTGAAGCAAACCTGGAGTATCCTTGCGACACTTTTACACTTTAAAGTATTTACACAAAATGAAGTTGCAAGTTAAATAAAGTAAGCTAAATATAGCGTAAATAAATAATAAATTGTTCTCTAGTCCTTAGGCATCAATATTTTAACCTATTATGTGTCGATGGAATACAATTCAATTGAATGAATTAGGTATATCAACTAAAACAATTTATCTCATGCATCAAAATCCAAATTATATGTTTTCCTTAATTTTTCCATTCGCAAAGGATTCAAAAGCCATATTCTCCCTTCCCCGGGTTGCTTCCTCGAATACTTTTCGTCCTGGATAACTCTACATATATCCATTAAGCGTGTTTATCCGACTGTTGGACATTATGCCATTAGAACAGGTTAAGGATGCTGGTAGCCTCGGATCGTGTTATAATCGTAATCACGAGAGGAGTGGTTTGCAATTGGATGTGTGGGGTTGGAAAAATATTTAGTAGTCGAGTAAAAAGAGGCAATTATCGATCCGGCAGTTTCGAGAGGCTGCCTTGGGGATATACCGCGCGCGGCATAACAACGAGGCAGATGAAAAGCGCGAGCGTTCTCTATGGGCGGAGGCGGTCAAATCAAAAAAATGTTACGCTTTATATATACGTTATAAATATGATAGAGAAAATGAATTTATTGGTAGGTACCCTATGAAAAATTCAAACAAATCTATCCCACGGAACCATACATTTTACCGGGATAAAAAGTAACCTATTTGCTATTCCAGACTATAATCTATCTCTGTGCCAAATTTAATCCAGATCCGTTCAGCCGTTCTGACGTGATTGAGTAACAAACATCCATCCATCCAAACTTTCACATTTATAATATTAGTGGGATTATATACTTAGTTCGCCCTCAGTCCATTGTACGGTACCCATAATACAAGCGTTGCTTAGTGTGCGACCGTATAGTTGGTGTGTTCGTCTGAGGATATATAGGTACTAACCAAGTCCAAATATGCACGTGCATTTCTTGAGAAACGCACGTCCAACGACCAATGTTCCCCAAATGTCCAATAATCACGCTTGCTCTTATGACAATAGCCTTATCCAAAGCGTTTAGCGAGCAGCGAGGCTAACTTTAATTAAAAATACCTGCGAAGGAGGTGGCGGCCAACTTCATTTGCCGCGGGACGATTAATTGAACCGGAATAAAGCCTTCCAGGTGCCTGATAGTTGGCCCTAGTGCTGCACCACTTTGCCCATTTCCCGGGAAAACAGGCCGGGAGTCCGGAACTTTTAGTGTCTACGAAATTCTACTGATATAGAGAAAATCCGGCTTACTTCAAAAAAATCCTGCAATATTATTCTTTTGAGAATATATTACAATAGCCTATTATTTTAATTGAGTTATAACTGTACTCAAGTGGACGAAGTGGTACCACTTACACACATTCCACTCACAGTTTTGAAGAGTACATAAATTAGCGACCCGCTCTTTAAATCCCGGCGTACGATGGCCATCACTAGCTAGAACACTTTGTGAACTGCGAACTGCGCTAACATCGACGTTTTGTTTTTGATTGCACTCACCGAGATAAATTAGGCTTTTTGAGGGATTTGTTATTGTGAACTCTGTGATGATGCACAAAGGAATTGTAATCCTTGCACAAAGAAATGTTTAAGTTACTTGTGACAGCGGCGGTCGGGTTTACCTTGATTAATAAGGTTTTCCACTACCTACAGCTCTACAGTACAGGTACAGGTGCATATCTAACAAACAAAAGAAACATGCTCTGTTAAAATTATATTTAAAATTCATGGATGGCGGGTCAGATCAGCTACCCGATCTACTGCCGCCATCCTACCTAGGCAAGTATGCTCCATCGTAGATCTCATCGTCACTTACCATCAGGTGAGATCGAGATCAAATACTTGTCTATAATGTATAAAAAAAAAAAAAAAATATAATGTCACAATTTAATTTTGAAATCCCGTTACGTCATTACATTCGCTACCTCCAAGTTACTTTTATTCAGTGACGTCACGCACTGTTTTAGGTCATGTGATGATGTATATTAAAAATATAGTATAACTATAGTTTATTGTGTGTTCAAACTCGTTTATAGGAGACGAGACTGAATGCATATCAGGCGTAGCCATAATGGGGCAGAGCTAAAAATATACGACCTCACTACTAATGTCAAGAAATTATGTACTTCTACATTATCACGGCAAGTGATTTCAGGGAAAGAGTGGCTTTCTATTCGTATCAGATTTTTTGACAAAGTAGATATAATACTTAGTCCTTGCTTTGCTCTAACCTGAAGTTTGTCCTGGCTACGCCCATGACTAGATTATTTGTAACATGATCCACGTAACTTTCATTTCAGTCATGTGTCAGGTATAGTAATATTATTATTTCCTACGACATGCATGTTTATGAAACTGGCACGAAAATCCTTGGAAAGCATAATGAACGTGCCAAATCTCTTGGCTTATAAACTAGAATTTTCATTGTAATCCGCTGTTTTCGTAAACAAATACAAAGTATTTCGCGTTAAGCAACTAATCCGGGAATGTATTATGCATTTAGCTAAGAATTAACTGGGACGATGGCATAACCGCCAAAATTTTAACTACACTCGGGAGTGTCGACAATGGGAACTTAATTAATTCTGGTTTAAATTTGGCTTCCTCGAAATGGTGTTATTCGGAAGCGTGGTTGTTTCAGCGGTGAGAGACAGAGCTATAAGAAGGAAAGGGACATCTGCCATGCGTCTGTTGCCCAACTATGGTGTTGAGATATTTAAAAAAAAGTGCGATCTTGACGACTGTCTGACAACGTGACAACGCACACGCTTACCGTAGGAGATAAGATATTTTAAATTTGGAGGGAATATTCCTTGAGTATTCTAAAAGTACACTAAGTGACGCATTTTTGGAAATTCAGACCCTAAGGGGGTCTAAGTTACAAGATTTTTTTTCTCTCTCGTGCCCGCTTATGAACACAATATGGTTAATATCCCACTAACATTACACATTTTATGTCAAAGAAACTCAATTTTAAGAAGATATAACATAATTGTCAATTCCCTGTTAAATTTCGCGCCAAAATGTCTTCTAATCATTTACTGAACACTGTAGATATTCAAACATCAGTGATGTGATTAGCGCGCGTCGATGTAATTACCGATGTATTATCGTAATTGAGAACTAATGCGACGGATTAAATTAGTGTTGTAATGGCGCTGCCGGATTATCGATTGTGTTACGGGTATGACAGTCGATTTATGTAATCGTAATCGTATTGCGTAATCGATTATTACAAGGACGAGATAGCTTAAATAATAATGGTACTTATTACAATTATTTGTAGTATATAAATTACTGACACTGAGCAATTATGTTTCTGTTTGGACATATTTGCGATTTATTTTTAAGTAAACTAGACATTCTTTAAACTAAATAAAGAATACACAATTTATTAAAAGCGGTATTATAGATTTCTGCAAAATTAAATTACGGCGTACGTGTTTTTTTTAGAACAAATATTCCATAAATCCTGTAAAAATAAACGTAATTATCTTATCTGTACATTAGAGAGACAACGAAGCACTCTACGGTTCCAAAGAAAATCAACACAAGAGACGGATTTGAAAATAGAACGTCAGGTCACGTACGGTCAGAAAATACGATGTGCAGTGGCACTAGCGGGCTTTGTTCTTTCAAATTGGGTTGTGATATTTTTAGTGTGTTTGTACATGGCCAGTGTTGAAAAAAATACAGACAGATGCGAGAATGATCATACAACGATTTCTATAGTGTCACCCCCTCAAATGTATAATGCTTGCAAAAAGCTGTTTCCGCCCGGGATCGAACCGGGGGCCTTCTGCGTGTTAGGCAGATGTGATAACCGCTACACCACGGAAACTATATACGGTTGCCGGTAAATATCACACTATTTTTATGTATTGATGTATTCGTTTTATCTCAATACTTTATAGGTGTTAATAAATTCCTTAGCCCTTATCTATATTTATATTAACAGAGGTAATTTTATGTTTGTAGAGGCTAATCTCCGTAACTACTGATCCGATTATAAAAATACTTTAACTGATATAAAGGTACACTATAGCTGAATGTTATAGGTTATATATTTTCACGCTATGTCTATTCGGGGCCCAGCTGCATAGCAAAATCCATATTTGCGTTGCCGCGGGCAGAAGCTATTCAATCATAAAACAAATTCGAATAAAATGTAATCAGGTCAGTTTCGTATTTTTTAAAGTCCATATTCGATTTTTAGTTATTATTTTATTTTATTCAGACAACTAAGGCGCATACAAAAACATAACTTTAAAACTCAAATACAGCACATAAAGAATACACTAAACAGTTCTGCACTAAACACTCACACAACTATTAGATATTTACTAAATAAGACTCAGTATATGGCCATATTAGAGTATGGATACTGGATACACTATACTATTCTGAATACTGAACTTAGTTTTGATATGGACACTGGCAATTTTCTTACTAGTCTCCCAACTCGGTGTCAAGATAAGCCGCTAATACCGAACTCAGAACTATGCTCGTTCCATGCTTTTCAACATGCTGTGCAACATTCTAGACCAGGGATTCCCAAACTGTTTTGGGCAAGAGACCCCTTTTCCAAAATGAACTAATACCTCAGACCTCTATAGCCAAATAACTTTGAAAATCCTATCTCTTTGGCTTTTTTCCTATTGATACAAAATAATTACAAAATAATCATTTCATCTTGTACGAACTTGTGCACGCTTATCGACTTGTTGAGTTTTTTAAAAGTACAACAATGATACTTCTTACTAAAATATTAGTCATTCTTATAACAAGTTAGTACACGTAACTCAACTTATACAGTATCTTGAAAGGTTTAAATAAGCACTTGTGTTAATTAATAGGGGTCGATTTTTAGACCTCGTCGACCGTCAAAATCAGTTTTCGATTATGTCGACCTCTGGGAAACCGATACCGACTACTTTGGGAATCCCAATTCTAGACAATGATGGTGCTCTGGTAACTAGGTAAGTTTGGCCGAGCGTAGCTATTACTATGAACCGGTTTTATACTGTCATTCTTATCAAACAAAGTTTAAAGTAAACAACATGGCCACGCCTGTTAAACCTGAAGAGGTAGGCAGGGGTGTATTTCAGTCCACCCACATTTCAGCTTTGGTATTAAGCCCCATTGTTCCATTATTTACTAAATTGTTAACTAAGGTCTTAACACGATAATAATACAATTCCCGCCTAACGATGTCATTACTTAAATATTTTTAAAGAAAGTCTTGATTATTTTTTTACAAAAACATATTTACGTTTTAAGTTGGCTGCTTTCTTCAGTATTTTTTGAAGGAGGCAAATTTTTGGAGATTTTCCCTAACAATGTTATTAAATTAAAAATACCTGCATTTTTTTTCTCCAGCTTTCAGAGAGGCGAGAAATGAAAGCCATCTTTGTACATGGCCGTCTTGAATTTATAATAACAAAAAAATAAGCCACTCTACCGTTTGTGTAATTTAAAATTCTGTTAAAATTAATTAATTCCACCCATAGCAATGAATTTCACTAATTCGCTTTCGTCCAAACAACCCATCTTCACTTCACAGATGAATAGAAATAAAACATGGTAAAATGTCATATCCTTCCGGTACTCTACACAGTAACTCTACATCCATAACAACGTAATAGAATCCCTTGCGACGGATATTACGCGGGATTACAGAGATTCCCAGTCTAGGTATTCCTGTTCGGAGTCAGGCAAAACTAAGTGGCACTGTCAAGTTATTGAAAATGGCAGTCGGATTCCGGGAATAATACCGCACGTCGGTATTACTCGTCGACCCTGGCATGTGTTATTGCATATTTTGATGTTCTATGTCTTATTGGTAGGTAGTAAGTACAATTTTACAATACATCTATACAACGTGATCCAGTAAGTTTTTTTTTGTTACTAAAGATGATAGTTGTTTTTTAATTATTTTCTTTTTTTACGCTAAAGAAGCAAGTGTTCAAATGTTAGTATACTTACCGTACTCATATTTCAGTACAATCTTACCGCAGCCTAACGTTAACGTATGCATGTTTCGTCCCGTTCACACTACAGCTTTCACAAATAAGAATGACAGCGACAGAATATTTTTTTAATGTCATTACGATTAGACTGAATAAAAAAAATTTTGGCGGTGTTAAAATTTTTTATTCCAGACATAGGGCATATATTTATGTAGTCAAAATGGAACATCAAAAATATTTCATTAAAATAACTAAGTACCTACCTAATAATTTTCGCAAGCTGAAAACTGAAACAATAGGTCGAGTGGCCGCGCTACGCGCCGCCCGCCCGGCGGAATCTCAACGGAGATGGTATTTCAGTAAGCTGCAATCCTGAAATTAAATTATGCGGAAGCAGGACCCAGTTGTTGCCAACTGATATCTGTTTAGTTATAATTTCCAGTTTGTTTGTAGTATAATGGATTTTTTATTTCATTATGATTTTGTTAAGTGAAATGGCTGCGATTGTTGAAGGTTGGCGTTGATTTTAACGACTCCACGCAAAAAGGAATTTAACAAGTTTTATCTCTGTCTATCTGTATGTGACATTATTGCGTCAGAACGGGTGAACCTATTTCGATTTGAGTTTTGTGTATTGATAGTTAGTATCGCTGTGATGGTTCTTAGCTACATTTGATGGAACTAATGATAGCCGGGGCTGCCAACCGAGGCAGGTTTTTATGTTTTGGTAACCCATCCTAATTCCAGATTAGATTAATATGTCTGCCTTTAGGCGCTGATCTATCTGACAGACTAAAAAAGATTATAATAGTTCTCCACTTAACTTAGAGCCATAAATTACGTACGAAGAGGAATAACACAATATATTTACGCAGTCAAGACTGGCTCTAAGTTAATATTTTATAGTTTAAAGCACCTTTATAGATCCGTAGTACAGCTGACAAACATCTCAGTAGGTAATATAACTTCTGCGTACACTACGTTCATCTCAAAGGGGCTATTATGAATATTTTATGCTGTAGTGCTACAGGAATAAAATATGTAACGCTAAAGAATAAATATCAATTTCCTCCACGCGATATGAGATAATCTTATCTCCGATTGTTGTCGATTCACATTTGCCATCCAAGAATTTGGTATCAATAGACAACGGGCATTTAGGTATCAAGCTAAAATCTGTAGGTAACTCACATAAAAAGAAAACATGGATACATATTCAAGATGAAAAAAAATCTAAACATACCCAAACTCAATTACAAATTAAAAGCTACATTTCCTCCGAGGAAGAGAAATATGAAATAAATTGGCACATAAATAATAAGAGGGAACAAGGAAAACTTTTACCCATAATTAGATGCAAGTGCCGTACTGGGATTAGAATGAACCTACTCCATGGCTGTGTATTTTATGCATATTGGTGGAATAAAGCTTGAGCGATAAAACAATACTGTAAATAAGTTCCGTGAGTAAACATATAAAAAAATCCAATCAAGTTTACGGCAGCGTATTTGAACGTAACCTAGATTGATAAAATCTAACGAGAAGAAGAATAGGTGGCTAAGCTTGGATTTAAGACATGTATTTGGCGTTAAGATGTACATACTAAGTGTGTATGCCTGTCGGGGCTGGCCGCTATGCACTCGACATTTAATGTTGAGTTCTTGTCACCAGTTCTTGTATATATGTTAAGTTCTGCGAAAACGAACATAGTGCGTTTCAGTATTGTATGGAGAATCGTCATTTGTTCTTGGACATCGTAGGCAGCGCCATCTGTGTATCGACGAAGTGAACATGTTTCTTGTAGCGAGGTTTTCAAAATGGTCGCAACTTGGTCATCATTTTTTTTTGTTCAGTTTTAGGCTAAAGTATAGTCTTATTATGTTATAGCACTTCATTTCTCTTGATCTATAGCTTATTAGTTTTGTTATTTTCTTTATGGCGTTCCGGCAACATACATGCGGATTTATATTAGTTTATGGAGCTAAGCAATAATCTAGACATATGGTAGACGACTGGTAAGACATAATTTCAAACTCCAAACTCGCCTTTTTTGTATATTCAAGGGTTCTTATATTAACCGCTTGTACACGACCCGGGCGATTCTGTATCTAAAGTAAATATTGTATTACAAGGATGGTAATGTATAAGGTACAACGGGTCGCAGCCAGTGCTCGGCCTAAACTTTTTATTGTACACATCTCGCTCATTTATTAGACGTAGTCTGGGTCTATTCTTTTTCTTTACTTTTTTATTGTTTGCAATAGTTAATTGCCAGTTACATTTTATTCGGAGAACGTGAGCATTGGGTAATGTTTCTTGATTTTTTTTTTCTTTAAAAAGTTTGTTTTTATGGTTATGCTTTGTTGCCTCTTTAGCTTGGTTTTAGCTACTTACTAGCTAAAGCTAATTGGCTTTGGTATGAATACTTATTTTCCTCTATGAATTAAAAGAAAAATGTTTTCAAATACACACAGGCGAAGTATTATTTATATTCGGTTCAATAACATCGTATATTATGAACTTTAAAAAGAAACACTTTAAACGTTTAGCCGCGGAAAACTCAACAAGTTAACCGATAGTTAAGAAACTGCTCGATTATCTTCAAACAGTAAGCAAAGCACTTTAAACTATCCAGCTACACTAAACAGCGCAGTTCGACCGACAATTAACTCCCAACTTCGTTTAACTTGTGTATGGAGCCTGAAACCTTATGAAACTGTATGCTTCGTGTACCTACCTCCTTGAAAATACACAGCTTGTATGCAATTTCCTTGTGAAGTGTTAGAAAAGGCATGAAAATTTTCCTTCTGTTTATCAAATTATGACAGGGCAGTGTTACTTTGATTATACTTTATAGATCTGTGGCAATGACAAAAAATACTTTTTAACAAAATACTAAAAAGGAAAAATAATCTACCTTGTCTAATTAAATCAAATACGTAACGAATGTGAAGTTGGTGTATTGGTCTATGCATATAATATATGCAAATGATCGCTGTCTGTACACGGAAGATATATGAGAAAAACTATTATAAGGCGCCCGCCTTTATCAACGCAGTAGAACCCAAAACAATTATTGTTAGAATTGTTGTATGTTTGTCTGTGTGTTTCAGCGCGCTAATCTGAGAAACGGCTTAACCCATTTGGGTGCAATGTTCACTAATGTATTATGGTAAGCTTCACTTAAAATTTTCGTATATGTTTTTATTCAATCAGTCCATAAAAAATGTTATATCAATAAAAAGACGCAGACGAAGTCGCGGGCAGCAGCTAGTTATTAATAAAACACACAGTACAGAAATTGCCCCAATTTTGTAATCCTATTAAGATTTTAATTATGTAATAGGTGAACAAGGTATATTTACAATGTTAAATATTTACAAATAAAGTTAAAATAAATAGGAAAACAAAAAAAAAGTATATACTCGTAAATAATATTATACAACTAGCTGCGCCCCGCGGTGTTACCCGGAATTAAAAATTATGTCCTTTTTACCGGGATAAAAAGTAGCCTATGCGCTATTCCAGACTATCATCTATCTCTGTGCCAAATTTCATCCAGATCCGTTCAGCCGTTCTGGCGTGATTGAATAACAAACATCCATCCATCCAAACTTTCACATTTATAATATTATAGTGTGATATCATAAGCAATGAAACAACAAAGCATATATAAAGACAGCGCTCATACGACCTGTCAGTTGTCGTCAAGCCGCACTAAGCCGCAGCGGGACATCGCGACCGGATATTCCGGATTTTCCGGGCTATCGGCCGCCCCAGATCGATGCCGGATCCGGTTAATCGGTTTACCCGGATCTGCATGTCCGTATTTAAGAGAAAACAACCGGCTTGAACCCGAACTACATTTATCAGGGTTAATAATATGTACTTCGCAAACTAGTTAGGTATACTCAAAGTTTTCTTGTGTTTGAGTTTGTGTACGTTTGAGAATCAGTTACTGAATGGATATATGTCGTGACTGATATAATAGTCCTTAGGGATTATGTGTCTCTTTAAAAATATGCGAACAATAATTATTGTCATACAAGTTGAATTTAAAAAATCAATGCTCAGGCGGTATCTATACATACAAATAAATAAAATTGGAGTGTCTGTAATATTAAAATAACCGCTTTTTACTAAGTGCGTTTGGATGTATACACGGTATATATACCAAAACAACATTATTTACATATTTTGTCTGTCTGCCTGTTTGATTCAGCTAATCTCTGAAATGGCTGGACCGATTTTGACGGGACGGACTTTCACTAGCAGATAGCTGATGTAACAAGGAGTAACTTAGGCTACTTTTAGTTTAGAAAAAACTTTTTTGTTAAATACCACGCGGGCGAAGTCGCGGGTAACAGTTAATATTTAATACAAAATGTTATATGTGTTACTGATAGTTATTTAAATGGAGCGCCTAAAATGTACGGTTCGTTGGCACCAGAGGCTGCGGTGTGGCGTGCACGCGCCGACGCGAGCTGCTGTGGTAGGTCTGCGCTAGCTTGCAACACTGATTTCACTATAATTATGAGTGTAAATTTATTCCGTACCTTACCCACTAGGAAAATATCTCGTAGTCATTGATATTATTGTATTTCGCACTAGATTGGGCGCTCGAATCAATCACTGTGGTCTACTAGACCGTGGTTCCGGAACCACAACTTGTTCGGAATCACATTGACAATTTGCGAAAGCCCGTACCCTGCGTACACTGCAAGCGGAGTATGATCCTTGCTCGCATTTGCTATTCTAGATATGTGTGGGTAAAAATATCACCAGACATATGCACACATCGTACGACCCAATAGCGAGGATCGCAGGTTTAAACCCCTGCCCGCACCTTTGGGATTTCTGGAAGTCATGTACGAATCTAATTTTCAATCATGATTATAACTTGCTAAACGGCGAAGGATAAAATCGTCAGGAAACCTGCATGACTGAAAGAAACCCTTCGAAAGTCGTGTGAAGTCCGCCACAACCTGCACTGAGCTATGGCCTAAGCCGCCCTTGTGTTGAGGTATAATATAATAATAATATCGAATATCTGTGATCGCCAGTACATGGTACGGTACCTATAATACACACGTTTCATAGTTTTTATTAACGTACAGCTAATGCGGTGATAAACATTTAGCGACCTCTTCAACCTCGCCGCAAGATATCGGCCACTATGCCCCGACGGTTTTTATCGGTACCTTGTATATATGTTACGTTCTCCGAAAACTCTTATAGCGTGTTTCAGGATTTAGTATGTAGAATCGTTATTTCTTCTGATCGTTCATCTGCAGCGCCATCTGTGTATCTGGTAGTGATGTTGAAGAGTTCGCTACAAACAAAAAAAAAGATACTCCAGCCCAGAACAACATCACGCTCTTCAGTCGCCCCGGCCAATTTGGTATTCAGAGGACGCCGCTTATTTGTCAACGGCGGCCGCGCGAAGTTGCAGCGTTCAGCATAATTAATGGTTCTCTTTACTATCGTCCGCGAACCGTCAACACCGATCCGTTATCGTTGAATGGTTATTTTTTTGAGTGTTTTTTTAAAGCACGTATTGGCTGCACATTTCGTCAGACCAATAATTAATATAGACGAAGTATTGCAAACCGCATATTGAATCACAAAAATAAGTCCTTTGCAGTAATAATGCGTTGTTAATGACACACCGTTTGTATGAATACTGCGAAGAGTGCAGACCGTGCAATGGCAATGAACATAGCTGTTTAAATCCACAAATTGGACACAGGTTAAACTGTTGTCGAGATCACCCAAATTCCATGATTGAACGCACAACTGATACATATTAGAGGCAAGTAAGAGTGGTGCCATGATAGGATTTCGCTCCATCTTAAAATTCAGGCCGATACACACAGAATGAAATTATGCATTTCAATAATAACTGAATGAGCAGCAAGTGAAACAAAACGGAGCTGACTTCTGTCACAGCTGCATCTAATGGCATACAAAACACTGCGCTTCGTGTCTCTTGGGATAAGGCATGAACTGTAAGCGACTAGTAACATTAAATTTAAAAAACATATCTCCATATTGGTGACTTTAAAATGAAACCATGTCCCTCTTGGTTTGGTTTAAAAAACCGACACATTACGACTGGCAAACTATATAAGATGGGAACGTCTATATTTTAAGGAAGGAGAAGAAGCACTTAGTACTAGTTGATGTTTGTTGGTCAACAATCATTTGTATACCGAAACACCCAGAATAGACCATGTCTTTCGTATTCGTACACTTTCAATGAAAACATGAAATTATGGTTTAGGGATAACTAATGGTTTTTTTTTCAATCTCTAACTATATTAAGAACACAGTGTACATAAACTTTTACTAGTCTCCCAGTAGGCTTAATATTACCCTGCCAAGTGTATCTAAGTAAGCAATGAAAATCACATAACACAACGGGAGCAAACTGTGCAATAACTAGAACTGAAGTTTGTGACACATCTGCGACTGATGGCTGCTGAACTTTGCGCCCTTATGATCAACCGGACACGTAACAAGCGACAAGCGGTTTTATAATAATCACAATAAAGTTTATTATAGTCTAGACCCTAGGTCATGTTTTGCCCCCAGTTTGTGGGTTATAATAGAATAATTTACTTCTAGTTTTACTGTGTGCATGAACTAAAGAGTATCTTACTTAGGCATCCACGCTTTACCATCTAATAGGAACCCGAGTCGCGCCTCTCCTTGTGTTAATGTTGTTAAGTTTTAGTCAAACGGGGATGGTTCAAGTCTTATGAACAGTTTGTTAAACGCCTCTGACCAAACTTTTGGGCCTAATTATAGACATCTGAAACATTTAATTACACTGCGTTAAGTTTTAAAATTCTGTTGTTAATTATCAACAATTTACACTAAAATCAACACAATGAGAGAATACACCAGCTCCACCCAAGCTCATTATAAAGTTCTGTATCCAAAACATACACTACGAACAACGAGTCGTGAACCCGCGGAAGTTAGCTCCAGTGGCTGCGCAGAACGCCAATGATGCCAATTGGTTCGTAAATTATGTTCTGCGCAGCCACTTGGCGCTAACTTCCGCGGGTTCACGACTCGTTGTTCGTATTATACATAGGGTACATCAAATTGTTACAAAGCTGAAATTTATCTCCGCCCGGCGACCTCGCGCGTCCCTCGTCACACACGCCTTAATTTTCACAATTTACGCCGTAATGCGTGGACTAACTGGGAAATTATTTCAGCATAAAAATAGTTTCTGAAATGTTTTTGTTACTTGCCTGTGTTATTACAAACGTCGCTTAATCCTAATTAAGCTCTATGGTCCCAACCGTAGAGCTGGTTGTCTGATGATATTAATAGTAACTTACTAGCCATAGTATTCATGGCTAGTAAGTTAAAGTTTTTATTTTAAGCATTTAAAAAGTCTACAACCGGATTGGAACGCGTCCTTAATTGAGAAAATCTGCCAAGAAACTCCGCGGGCTTGTAATTTTTTATCTGTATAGTTTTTTTTATCATGCAAGCTGCAAAGATTTTAATTATTTTCTTCAGCTCCAGTCTGTTGCATCTCGAGGCGCACACACGCTTCACTTTGACATGCCATTGACGCTAAATATATGCGCGTATCAACGAAAATAAGCCGAAATTCTATAGTAACCCTTGCAACGGGGTTATGTTTTGATAGCAGTTTTAAATGTATAATCTCGGATATTATATCATTCTTTGAAGTTAGCTATCACAACAGACAACACCTAATATTTATGCTGATCAATTCGTTTACAGCCAAATTCTCTCATACATTTTCAGAACAAAACATCGTGCGATCGTAAATATATTGTCGTAGAAGCTACGAGCGGATTTTGATGCTCATATAAAAGTGTAAGTGTCGTTTTATTGGTTCGTATGATCTACTACTTGGTATTCCTTTCGTTACTGTTATTGTATCGTCACTTAGATATAATGTCAAACTATACAAGTGCGAGATTATTCGTAATTCGTAAGCTAACCGTATTCATAGTCTACGTATTTAGACATTTTGTATGGAGAATGTAACAACGTATGTAGCGGGCGATATTTAAACTTTCAATTTACCTATGATTATTGCTTGACGAAGTAAGGAATTTTACGCAAAAACTTTCAATAGTATATTTTTGTAGTTTGTTGCCCTTTAAGCTGATAGAGATAAGATATCAGATACATTTAGCGGGATTACCAACGGTAACAGAATACTTTAGTAGATATGAGAATGATGACTAAGACTCAGTGCTATAAAAATAATGTTCAATATCGTAGTTTCAATATTCAGATTCATATAACAGACATTTACGCCTTTCGTATGAGAACCTAGAAAATATCCAAAATTGCATTTTCGAAGAATATTATTGCTTCATTTTTTTCTTTGAATGTTCCGGAATATCCAGCGACATTTTACAGAAAGCCGTAAAATCAAATGGTTCTCGACTGCGTTGTTCATAGGGTTACCATAACATAGAAGATTCCTGAACCAATATTTAAAATGTTCTTGATCGCAACAACCTAAGAAGCTTCGTCGTACGATTAATATGTATTCTAAATCTAATATTATTTAATAGGTGCCAGCTGAATAATATTATTTTTAAAATATGTAAGTGTACTTTTTTTTCAATATTAGATTTACACCCTACCGATCGAACTCTTACAATATATTATACTTTTTTTATACCTAAAGTCTAGGCTATAAGTTGCAATGAGTGTCCACAATAACGATTTTTTCCAGCCACATAATTATGTAATACCTGTGTGCAATTATGAATAGACTCGTTCTCTCGAAATTATGTCCAAAGATAATTTTAAAAACTGATTCTGTCCACCTAAATACTGTACTCGAGGTGACCCCAACCTACTTGCATGCTAGTATTATGCACTCAATTCCAAAATATTGGAAACAATATCCGGGCAATACATTCTATTATTATTTGTTTCAATTCCATTGAAAACTGGAAGCTTGGTTCCATAGACTAACGTTTGAAGCGAAAATAAAAAAAAAATATTTGTAATTATAAAAAAAATATGTCGATACGTATTCAGCTTTATTTGTCTTTCTTTCATTGTATTGATTGCATATTGTTTTGTTTCAGGTAAATAATCTAAATGTTGTTAAACTACATCACTTACATTAGTGAGGCTTAAATTCACAATATTTGATCTCAATCTCACCTGATGGTAAGTGACGATGAGATCTACGATGGAGCATACTTGCCTAGGTAGGCAACACCGAACATCATGCCGGAACACGGCTAGGCCGCTTGGCGACATAGCTTTGTTCAGTGGGTGGTGACTAGCCAAGGCCGAAGCCTACCACCAGTAGAGTTGTCACCTGGTTGGCACCACCCAGGGTCACGTGTAGGGTATCTCGAGGGTACTTAATTCTCCTACGGACGAAGGTGACTCGACCCCAAAAGCTGTCTTGATAGGAAGCTGCTTCATCTCATTTGTTTGATATGTCGCTACACTTACCTCATTTACTTCTATAAATATTATTAAACCTTATTGGAAAAGGGAAAATCTTCCAGCCAGGCGGGTGGTATGCCTGGCGGGGCGGCCGCTATGCCCGAACGGTTATCGTCAGGATCTTGTATATATGTCACGTGCTCCGAAAACTCTCATAGCGCGTTTCAGGATTGTATTCAGAATTTTCTATCGTTCTGAATGCGCATGCTGCGCCATCTGTGTAGCCTGTGGCAAGGTTGAAGAGGTCGCTACAATATAAAACAAAGTCGTGTTAGTTACACCATTCATAACTCAAGAACGGGTGGGCCGATTTTTATGATCTTCGATTCCTTGAATTTGTCTCCACTCTGAATAGCTTAATAACTATTTAATATTTAAATTTCCATCCATTACATTATTTATGTTGCGCGTGTTGATTCCCCATTTTCTGACAAAGGGCATTCGGAATAATGTATAAGTTCTAGCGTCCTTAGGGAGCGCAATTTGCTTTGGAGGCATCCCCGGGAACAAAAGGAGGCAGCAGAGAAAAGCAATAATGTCGTTACCAATTCCCCACAATATAGGTAGACTTGATTAGGGGTCCTTTGAAGAGATTTTATAAACGGCATTCTCATATCGAAATTCTGTTTAAATGTGCACGGAATCATTACACTCTTCTATTTGAAAAAAAAAACAATGAAATTAGTCCAATTGTTAGAGATTTACGAAACAAAACAACGCATTCTTATTGAAATAAATTAGTACTGTCCCATCCCATAAACCTAAATGTTCTATTATCTATTACCCAAATTATAGCTAGTTAATAAAAAAAACGTAATTATCGTCTCCGGTCCCCATATTATGAGGGCAATAAAAATAATAATTCGTCAGAGTTGGTCCGCCCTCGCGCCCGCCCTACGATTTACTTGAGAACTTTGCAAAGAGTTTGCCAATTACTTGGCTCATTTTTTTCCCAGAGATTCCGACTTTATGTTTCTTAATTCATTTACGTGTAACGATTTATGTATCATTGGGTCAGATAGTTTATGTAAAACGGTACGCCACGAAGTAAATTATTTTTTGTCTATATCCTCCTCATATTGAGGAGGAAGCCAGCATATAATACGAGTACTTATATAGATATTAAACATCCATGACTCGGACACAAACATTCATGTTCATCACACATTAATGTTCGACACATATCAAAAACATAACATATGTAAATACCATATCTACATAATATACCTAGTGTGTATGCGTTTTCTAGTTATCTGTTCAATAAGATGCAATGCTGTAAATAAGTACTACATATGTGTTAGTAGAGTACTCAACGCAGACTATCATTGTTTTTCATTGGTTAAAGCATTTAAAAGTTATTCGACAAATACATTTACTGAAGGTGACCTATATGAGCGTGATCCATATGAGATTGTGTACTGTTCAGGTAAATGTATTATTACCAGTTGTTATTACACGAGTCTTTATACAAACGGTCTGACACAGCGTCTAGACCTCTATGCTAAACAACGGGGCAAATGTAATATGTACTCTTCAGACGCCATGTTGAATTTCTGTTTATTAAGTTTTATAATGAGCATTTGTTGTTCGACGAGGTTCTAGAATAGTTTTAATAAAAGTCAAATTACAAGATCTGAAAAAATAATCTTTATTAAATCGAAAAGTTTTTGCGAATCGAGAAAAAATATCGTTGTCCTTTTAGCGATCGTTATTTTTTTTAATTTTCTTGTCCCAAAGTTCAACAGATGAAATATTCATTCATCAATCATTGAAATTGCTAATTTAAATTGATTCTTGGAACGCTATGCTTAGATATTTTACGCTTATACCCAGAGCAGACTGTATAATAAAAATAAATCAACTCAAAATAAAAATAATATCAACCCTCGTTCACCCTCGTTCTACGCTTCAACTATATCAAAGCGCGGCTCGGATCACGTTCGCGCTTAACAAAGAATTTTTAATATTTTCACTCTGGATGATTTATCGTCGACTGATGCCCGCCCGCCCGCCTTCTGCGGCCTTTGCGATCTCTGTGGCACGAACGAGTTACATTATATAACTGCTTTTAGTCACGAAGATGATCTTAATATTAAGTATATTTTATGCTTAAAAGAAAATATAACATATCTATGTAAGTAAACATGTTCATACATGTAGTTATTGAATATCAGTTTATGATCTCAGATACACGGTCAATACTTTCTTTCAGATCACTCGCTAGCACGAATACCACCACCAAATTGTTTACCCTGTTCCTGTTACTATTCTACTTTCAATAGTTTCCAAATAGAGAATCAATCATCCGTTGAACCTCGTTGAACCATCCCACAATAAATACCAGTAATTTAATGAGAAGTTGCCGGTGGACGAAATATCTATCGCGCCAACACCGTAGTTTACTTTTCCGATTTTTAACGCAACGATATCAGACTTTCAGTAGCCAAATCTGCCTATTAATTATACAATTCCAATGGTTCGGTATTGTGTGCAACCTCCCTTAGCGGTTGATTCGCTGTGATGTCAGAGTATAGGCTTGTGTAGCTAGAATAAAGTTGGGAAACCATTAATTATATAACAAAAGAAAAGTTTTGCTGATTTCATATTAGTGTCAAGTAAGGTAGGAAAAAACTGAATTTTAACGTTTGATTGGCTTATAAATACTATTAGATTTCAAAAATGTAAAATCATTTATGGACAAGGCCCTTAGCTGTGCTAAGGCTAGCATTCTGTGTTAGCAAAATACAAATAAACTCACATTTTTTCATAATAATAATATAATAATTCCAGCCCTTTTTTTAATGTCCCACTGCTGGGCACGGGCCTCCCCTCAATGCGAGGGGGATTAGGCCATAGTCCACCACGCTGGCCCAGTGCGGATTGGCGGACTTCACACATCTTTAGAGGGGTTCTCTCAGACATGCAGGTTTCCTCACGATGTTTTCCTTCACCGTTTTTTAGCAAGTGATAATCATGGTTGAAAATGAGATTCGCACTTGAAAAATCCCGGAGGTGCGAGCCGGGGTTTGAACCTGCAATCCTCGTTACCGAGGCAAGCGTTCTACCAACTTGGCTATCACTGCTTTTTTCATATCAATAGCTAAAAGACACATAGAATACTATCATGTTAATCAACTTCTTGCAACACTTTCCTTCCAGTGAAATCGCAGCCTAATGCCAACACCCCTCTCGGTCGATTTCAACTTTGTGCCAAAAAAGAGGTTTTTGTAAAATGTGTCGGCTTTATAAGCACAAATCGAAAACCATTAAAAGTTTGGTTTGCATGAGTGTGGAGGACATCTTGAGCACAGATACTCGTAAGACTTGGGTTTATTTAAATGGAGTGCGAATGATGGATGACTTTGTGGAGTTTCTAATGACTTGTCACTTGCAATCCGAAAGATAATGAAATGTGTCAGGTTGGATGGAGCTAAAATAACTATCGAACTCAAAGACCAGTGAGGATTTTTGACAATGAAAGACGTGAAGATGATTGCGAAGAACTGAATTGTTTCGTTAATCGAAATTATATTACAGAACAGCCCATTGTGAATAATTAGTTTACCAAACCTTCTTCTGGGGTCACGTGGGTCAAGATAAAACCTATGTCACATATTATTATGTTGAACCGAATCGCTCTCTCCCTTCCGTAATTCATATGAGGGAAAGAGAAAATCGATTTATCTCACATTTGTTCTTGTCACAGCCGTCTATGCCACTAGTTCAGGACATAAGAAACGTATCTAATATAATAATAATTCCAGCCCTTTTTTTTTTTAATGTCCCACTGCTGGGCACGGGCCTCCCCTCAATGCGAGGGGAGGCCATAATACCTGCAACTAAATTCAAAGTACCAGGATATTGTAACTTTATAGCTGTTTGTGTCCAATTATGGAATTGAAAGTCCGGTAAAAATTTTAAAGATATGTAAACTTTTTTAGTCCTGCATAGCGAAGGTTGAGAGACATTCTCATCTTGGGCGAACTTTTCTGATTGTATGAGCAATTTACGTCCCAACTTCTGAGTTTGCGCTCAAATCAACCAGTGCACGTGTACATAAAACTGGCTGAAAGGTGTTTACACTGTGCCCGCATCTAATCGCTTCCGTGTATACCTACTGCATCCGATATAATGCTGTGCATACAGGTACTTCATCTTCTTGTAGGAAACAAATATAATACTATATATCTATCTATAAGCCGAAAGACATCCACGGCTGGACATAGGCCTCCCCCAATGCTTTCCACACATCACGGTCGCGTCACTAAGTTACTATGTATTCTAAAAGCAGTAATAGTCAATTTATTTGGACGTTTGCCTTAGAATTCATTATTGATTCATTACGATTGCCACTTGCTGCTTGAAAAATATCCGTCTGAGAAAAGCAGTTTTGAAGAGAATATCTTCGTAAATCCGCGCTAAACCAGTCAGTAGAACTTAGTCTAAATACGTTTCGCCTTGAGGGTAATTTCGCAAATTTTATATATCACTTTGTATCCCTTGCAATGCCCTTATCAATTTTGAAAATTTTAAATCGCACATAAGTCTTCGTAACGATATCAAATCCCTTGATACCTGTATAGCAATGGAGGTTTGCCTTATTCGTTCAAATGTTATATTTATCGTAACGCCTTAGATCCTAAATCAACGTGATCGAACAGGGCGTGAACAGGCTGGGATATGTTTGCCGTGCGCCCGCATGTAATCGCTTCCCGGCAAACTGTGCCCCGGCTGCCTCGGCACACACACACACACACACAGAATACACACAACAAACAACTTGTGTGATGTATTGTGATAAACGACGGCGAGGTTGGAGTATAAATAGTATGATTTTTTCGCAATAGTACTTGACGGATGGTGCATAGGTGAGGTAGTAACTCAGAAGCAGTAGTATTTGCTTATTTTATTTATCCGAATATTTTGTCATGGCACGGCATTTTCTGGCATTCTTTTAAAGCATATTTTTTAAAGAATTGCTTATTGGGAAAGTTTTATTTTTCATCCTAATAAATGAAGGTACCTATTTTAAATTAATGTCGTCTACTAGATTCTATTTAAGAAATTCTAATAGTCGATTGTTTAAATTCAATTTAGCACAACGCAATTTACTCAATATAACTGCTTAACAACGCATGAATTGAATTATTTTGTGAATTAGTTCTTGGTACCCAATGCAAAACTGTATTGCCTGATTATTTTTATGTAAACACTGGCAACCTTAAGTTACCGGCAGTCGCGACTCGTAGCGAGCTGTAGCAAGTCTACGAACGCTCCAAATCTCTCGTAGCACTCCCGTAGTACCTTTACTCTGCGTATGTGTTTGAGATATTACAAGAACAGTTTTTATACGTGTATTACTTTTTGCTCTGTTTTCAAATCATTACTTAATTTAATCAAATTTCGCCTGTATTGCCCATTTCGTGCCCCATTTTCTTCTGTTTCCTTTCAATTTCACTTTCCGTTGTACAAACAAATATTTTATTACGAGGAATGGATTTTCATTCGTCTGTTGTAAATAAAAAAAACAATAAGGAGCACTTTCTGTGGAGTGCTCAAGCAACAATGGAAGATGCGTTGTTCGGCCCAAAGATTGTTTTCTTCCAAGCCATTGTGTTGTACCGATCGCGGGATTGGGCTGGAATGAGCCCTCAGGTTGTGTTACAAGTACTAATATATATTTCATCATGGTGAATAGGAAGTCTGAACAAGACCTGATTAAACACAAGGAAAATAAAAAGTATAACTTATTGGAATAAAAAACTTTGATTAAACATACGTAAAGCCTAAATAAGCCAAGGATTTTCACTTAAACTTCAAACGTTTGTAAATGGTACAGCGTAAAAAGGTTCTTATCTTAAACAGGTGGTATGTTAATCGCATTGTAAGGTTAATAATTTTCTATGTGTAGGTGCTATAAATAAATATTCAACTATGTTGTTAAATTGTTTGACTTTCGAAAAAAAATTAAGTTAATTCTTTGTTAAAGTTTCCGCTGAAGTAGGCTCGTCGCGGCCTGGGACCACGGAAAATATTTATTCAACGAGAATTCCCAAGTTGCGATTTTTTTATGTTCTACGCGGCCGCAATTTTTTTGTTAACGAAATTGAATTCTCATTCATTGCTTTACGGAGGTTATTTCTTCGGTTATTTTGTTATATAACTCGTTACTCCTGTTATTGGACACGGATACAGAGAATAATAACGTTTACGATCCGTTTTTTTAACGGAATTGAAACGGTTATAAATTAGAAATTGGTAACGATCGGTTTTTGTGGTGTTTTTTTAATATTATATGAGTAAGGTACCAATAGACATTTTGATGGGACATTAAAACAATCACAAAGAGGAAGTTCGAGGTTATTTTGCTAAATATCGCGTACAAGATTTTATAAGTAATCATATAATTTACATTCAAAGAAACAGTTTTGTTACAATGATATATTTACGAATTTTTACTGATATATTTACAGTACAACCCGTCAGTAAAGCTACAGCCCACAAATTCCGAGCGAAATTAAAATTTAACTTTTTTAAAAACCTAACTTTGTCTTCATCAACTCCATAACATTTCCATTTCGTCCAATTATTTCAGAATAATTTTCATCTTATTCTCCTTTGGAATAAAGAAATTTCCGCGACAAAGTAATATCCGTACAATTGGTGCCGGCTCTGTTTACTCGCAGGAGTATTTGCGAGGGGCCACCTGATGTCCCCGACGTACCCGTTTGAGGAAACACTCGTAAAACGAAGGAAAAATAATGAGAAACAAATACCGAGTGTCCCGGGGGCTTGCATCGACCGTTATCTGTGCGCGCTTGTACAGGTGAGAGTCTTGCACAAGTATTTGTAGATTGTTATTGGAAGCGGTGAGTAAGCCCTTTTAACAGTGCGCGTGATAACGGTAAACACTCCTTTGCACTGTGATGGGAAGGTCCTCTACCCACTGTTATAGAGAAGACTTTGCATTGTGACAGACAGGACCTTTCTACACTATGATAGAAAGTACCGCTTTACACTGTGATAGGAATGACCTCTTTGCATTGCGATAGATAGGGTCTCTTTACACTTTGATGGCAAGGACTTCTTTACACTGTGGTAGAGATCGTATATTTTGAGCTTGGACGAAGAGGTTATTTTTAAAGTTTGATAGGAAGGGCTCTACTTCGTTAGAAAAGTCCTCTTTACACACTAAAATAAGGGAATTTAAAGCAGAAATGCTTAGATGAAATGTTCAAATATGTTTCACATTTCACAAAGGTAGAGAGGTCTCTACAATTTCGTACAGCTCCTTAGGTTTTATTATTTAAGCACTTGATGTCTGCGCTGGTAGCGACAATATTGTTCCCCTTGCTTCAATTGTTTCAACTGCAAATTTTCTACATGAAATGCTTCTATTAAGATGGGTAGAGCTGCATGGAAATTACTCTTTAATTATTATTTGACGTTCCAATTAAAAAAGGTAAGGACTTTGCTCCCTGTTCCTAGAATCCTGGTTTAAGGTCCCGTTATGGACTCGGGAACAAACATTCGTGGTTTAACACACAAAGATTGTCCCTGCTAGAATTCAAACCCAGGGCCCTCGGCGCAGAAAGCAGGGTCACTACCAACTGCGCTAATCGGGTCGTCAATTATAGGACGATGAGTACTACTAGCTATATAAGAATGGACTGAAAGCTGAACCTAATCAACACATCTTTAAAAGGTTGGGGATAAAGAATTTCACTACCAAATATCCAAACTCTCCTTCATGCCCCACGGCAGGTCAATACGGGTATTTATCCGTTAACATCTAAACAAATAATGGAATGAACTTGTTCGGGGAGGCACCCGGATCATTTAATTCCACCACAGCCTGTTGACTCCGACCAAACAAATTACCCGGACGGTAATTCATCCGGAAATAATTGGTGAATGTTAAGCAGTCAGAAAACCTTGAGACTTATTACTTTTGACTAAACAGGTTGCCTTTGTATCGTTCATTTAAAAGTGGACTTGCTTTTAATGGAAGTTTCTTATAGTCCTTTTATTCTGCAAGGTGCTTGACCAGCTTGTTAGTCAGTTACTGAGCTAGCTTTTATGATATATATAATAACTAGATGCGCCCGGCGGTGTTACCCGCGATAAAAAGTATGAAAAATTAAAACATCTATCCCACGGGAACCATACATTTTACCGGGATAAAAAGTAGCCTATGTGCTATTCCAGACTATAATCTATCTCTGTGCCAAATTTCATCCAGATCCGTTCAGCCGTTCGGGCGTGAAAGAGTAACAAACATCCATCCATCTATCCATCCATCCATCCATCCAAACTTTCACATTTATAATATTAGTATAGAATATAATAATAAAATAATACCAGCCCTTTTTAATGTCCCGCTGTTGGGCACGGGCCTCCTCTCAATGTGAGGGGGATTAGGCCATAGTTCACCACGCTGGCCCAGTACGGGTTGGCGGACTTCACCGTTTAGCAAGTGATAATCGTGGTTGAAAATGAGATTCGCAAATCTAATACAGAAATCCCAGAGGTGCGAGCCGGGGTTTGAACCTGCGATCCTCGTTACCGAGGCAAAAGTTCTACCAACTTGGCTATCACTGATATTTGATGCTTTTGTGATATATTGATTTCTTATATTTACGCGAATACTACACATTGAAATAAAACTAATTTTAAGGATTTTATCGCGCTTTTGTGATAGTTAATTCCCATTATAATGTGAGTAGGGAATGATGCAGAAAAGTCCAAAAATGCCTCCCAAGGTCATAATATAATATCATCAAATTAAATCTGTGATTTTAATATCCAAAGTGTGGCCCCAGTTCTGCGCCGTCACTTGGTCGAGAGAACTTTAAATTCGCAGAACGCCCCGAGCTCTTTTTGAAATGTAAATCAAAACCCGAAATGCCTTCCAATTTCTCTTTGATGTGTTAATTTTATATTCGCCCAACGGCATGTTCCCGGACAAATCTTATTGACTTTACGGTGATTAAAATATTCAATCCAATTTGGTTGAGTGCATATTATAATATGTCATATCTGTCCGGGACTGGATGTGTCATGATTCAGACAAGAATTAAACTTAGACAATAGCTTGAGATGATATAACTTATGGAAATGACATATTCTGATGTAGACTGGAAACGAAGTGCCCTGGAAACATAACACAGATTGTCAAATAAGCTAATTACTATGTACTTAGAAGAACAAAAAAACACCATTTCACGTGTGTTGTATATTTAGGTATGCAGAGGCTCACTGCAGCGTACCCAGTATTTCCATCATGCTAAATTATCTGTCATTTTGCTGGTCACACTCCTCCTCAATGCGAGGGTGAATCGGCCAACACCCAAGCCCAATGCCCTAGCCCAATGCTTTTTAGCGAACGTCACATGACTTCCTCTAAATGACGACGAAAAAGACGAATTTACCTAAAATCTGCCAACAAACCAAAAATACTAGATGCGTAAGCCGGGGATTGAACCTTCACACCTTTTTTACAAAGTAAGCGCCCCTCCAACTTCGCTATCACTGCTGTGGAAAAATATCAAAACGAACACGAAAATTATACACAGAGTGCACATAAGAAAAATACACTCAAATTGCACGATTAAACATCCTCCCGTGACCAAGGTTGCTGTAAAGCAGCCGAAACGTCGGGAACGTAAAAACGAAAAATAAACGCGATAAAATCCTTAAAAATAGTTTTATTTCAAAATGAACTAGCTAAAAACTGTAATAAATTAATCGCTCAACACTTTCGGAAGATGAAATACTAAAATCTATGCACACACGTGTTATTAATTATACGTAGCTTGTAGAAAACGAGCCAAAACATCGATAGTAGCCGCAGCTGTCTAATAATGCAGTGTATAAACCTCTTAGCGGTATAAAGATAATAAAATATCCACATAGGAGGGGTGCAGATAACGCCGCCTGTCGAACGACTAGAACGGGTAGTAATAGTGGATTTATTTCGCTGTCCTATTATCGGTAGTTTCATATCTCATTGCGAACAAAAAATGTTACAAAATATTTTTTTGTCTAGTTTTATGCCTTTTCATTATCTCGGTGTATATGATTCTTGCATTCAATGTGACTTCTAACATTACACAGAGAGTCGTGCCCTAATTGGCTTTCCTTAATTAAGGAGTGTAGAACAAAATTAACCCTAAGGATTTGATTGATTAAGGTAATTAAACTGAGTAGTCATTTCAAAACTCATAACACAACACTACATGACAAAGCACCTTCAACGTAACTGTAATTAGCTCGACTACATTTAAAAAGTCAAACAGAAACTTCAAAATCCGCACCAAAAAATTTACTAAGTAGGAGCTATAAAAACATACTTTTTCACATTCTAATTAACAAACGGTGTGCTGATTAGCACTCGACCTCGTTTACGTAAGCTACATACGTGTACAGATGAAGGAATAATCTAGGAAAATTACATTTTCGAAGTTCAGTGGCGCCCAACGTGGGACTCTCCGGCAATTGCAAATGCACTTACGCATCAGTGTTTGTACGACGCCTTTCGTTAAATATGAAAGTTGGAAAACAATCTTCGTTTTAATTCACGAGTTTTCGTTGCCATTTTTATGACTTGGACAAACTTATTCTCGCGAATGCAGTTTTGCAGTAGCACTGTGCCATTTTGTAAGAATTATTATGCCATAATAAAGTGTGAAGTGTTTTATATTCTGGATGCAATGTAAAATTTGACCCGGTCTTCGCAAACATTTTTGTGATACGGGATATATGCAAACATTTTAAAATAATAATATTTATCTGTGCTTTTCTCCTGCCGTCTTAGGTACTAAAATCGACGACGATGTAGAGGCATTTTTTGTATATACGAGTATATATATAATTTATACCCACGTTTTTTCCTATCAATATGTATCTTTTAGGTGTTTGTTTTTTCACGCAAATATCTTTGTACATACTATTGTGAATAAATACAGTTTTATGTACTTTATTTAGAACTGGTGTTAATGTGTTGGCAGCTAATATCATAGAACACCTCTAAAGTCTGCATTAAGCTCTATACACAAGTGACAACGAGCTGTTGATTAATGTACGGCGCGCTTATAGATCCTCAGTAATTAGTATTTAAATAATGATCTGACGTCGGACTGAATATAGGGAATAATATAGAGTAAGAGTGTTAGATAAGCCTATTTCGTAGGCAGGACTGAGCTTTTAGTTCTCATACCAAACATGAAATCTGTTGATATCATATTTAATTGAGATAGGTTGCTAGCTGTGGGCGTAGCCAGGGTTTGCTTCAGGGTAGAGCAATGCGAGAAAACTCGAATTGAACCATTTTTTTGTCAAAACATCTGATATCAATAGCAAACCGCTTTCACTGAAGTCCCTGCTGATGAGAGCAGTGACTTCGAGAGCTCGCGAGTCAAGTAAAAAATAAAAGTCCTTAAGATCTTATATTTTTTGCTTGACTCAGCCAGCTCGCCATTGTGGCAACGCCTATGTTGTTAGCTATAACTAGCGTTTACTGCTTACTTATCTCAAAATGTATTGAGTCATCATCTGCCGCTGATAAAATCTATTCTACATTGTTACAAATTGTTGCCATTGTAATCATGACAACCTGATTAGTGCAGTTGGTAATGACCCTGCTTTCTGTCCCGAGGGTCCCGGGTTCAAAACCTTGTAGGGCCAAACTTTGTGTAATGAGCATGAATGTTTAATATCTAACATTGAATAGCTAGCCGCCTAGACTAGTCCTCAAGGTGGCCGATGCCTTGGAATCCTTACAGATAGTGGAATTATTAAGGGTAGAGTGAATTTCGGGATTAATCCCTCGGAATACAGGCCGTTACGCTACGATTACCTGCTCGGGTACGCTTTGAAGACAGCTACAGTATGCGGAATTTTGAATAGACAGCTATCGCTTGCGAGATACAAACTGGGCATGTATTTAGATTAATAATAACAATAATATCGCCAACCAACCAACCACAACCATCTATATTAATCCAACTAGTATATTAATCCTAATATAGATTTTAAACATCCATGACTCGGGCACAAACATTTGTGCTCATCACACAAAGTCTGTCCCTACCACGATTCGACCTTGGGAGTTGGGGCACAGAAAGCAGGGTCTCTACCAACGGCGCTAATTAGGTCTCCGACATTCCTGCAAACTTCTAAGTTCAACAGTCTATCCATTCATCACGTAGTTTCATTGAACCATTCTCAAAGTACAGTCCAAGTATCAAGTACACACCAAGTACAGTACCAAGTCGTCACGTCTGTCGCATACGTCACCGGGCACGACCCAACCGACGTAATAACCCTTAAGTAACACCTGAATCAGCACACGTGCGCGGCTAACGGCCGACATGTTTCCAACGGCTTTTAATTTAAAGCTACGTTACGTTAAAATTAAATTAAAGTTGGAGCTTAATCACTTTTTATTGTTATTGTTTATTATAAGTTAAGCCGTTTCATGACTAAAAATGTGTGTTTAAGCAGCTGGTATAACACTTATCATAAATTCTTTAGCATACTATAGTACGTTTTTGGGTTTGTGAATTGTCTATAGCGTCAATGGATAGAACATTTAATGGTCTAAAGATGGTTTAGCGATGCTAAATACAAACTAATACATATTATTAGAATAAAAATACATGTTTTCTTCTACGAAATATCTATTGAGCCCCAACTATCCTTCCGAACTTCCGATTGTTCTGACAATTGAATCGTCAACGTAGAAATCCATACGAAGTTTACCTTCTTAGTACCGTAATCCCATCAATAATACACGGTACGTGGGACACTGATGCGAACGTGCATGGACCACGTAGGACCCGACACTCGAATTGGACATTCGAAGTAATGGCCCGTCCTTTTTAGGGTTCCTTAAAAAGTTACGAGAACTTACCGCGGGACTTTATAAATATATTTTTCTTCGATGTGTCTGTTAGCTACCTAACTACCAACATTTTAATGCAGTTCTTCTCAGTCTTAAAGTCCTAGACCGAGCTAGGAGTCCAACTAAACCTTTTGTTAGTATACACGGAAATTTATTCCTTAATCTCTTTTCTTCATACAACATATAACAAATATTAGGAATATACCTTACCCTTATTCAGATTTTTCCTTAAAAAGAATTGGAGTTAGCATCCAATCTGGTTACTGATTCACAGAGCGTTAATTCTTCTTAGACCCTTCTTGTCAAAAATGTTTTGGACATCTGATTTACCGAAGTCACGAAAAAATATAATTAATAGTATCTTCTCTCTGTACACCGCCATATTAGAATTCTTCGGCATCTTAACTTATCGTCGAAATGTTATCATAAGTCTTTGAAGCATGTGCCTTCCCCCGAACCCAAGGCGTAACTGAAACCCCCACTTAACCGTTTTTAGCATTCGGTTCACGTCGTGTGCAGCGGACCTGACCTTAACTATTATATTATTCAAATGTATTTGTATTGTACGCCTTAAGGTTCGAGACGAGAGGGTTGTAAAGGATAGGGCTTTAAGGACAGATTTTATATGGATATATTGTAAGACTTTCACTTTAGATATACAGAAATATATCTTTTTTATTCATTAATGTCCCCCAATCTCGTATTCTATAAGAATAAAAAAATGTGTATTGGCTGATTAATATAGTTGTAAAAGTTAAATCGAACCCGACTGAACGATATGTGAACATGTTCATGCTAGATTTACGGTCGTCTAAATTAGATATCATTCTTCATGTTTATATTTTATGAAGTACGGAGTAATTTTTCTCAGTGTAATAACAAATGACGTGACTATGTAGTGATCATTGTAATATTCTCCTTCTTTCTTTACGAAATGAAATGCGATGCAAGAAAATGGAATAAAGTGAAATATGGCCTCACCCACAAATAAGTGGGCATTTTGCCAATGTCAAGTAATTAATAGCGAAAACAAATTGCGAAACACACGTTATAAACAAAAGATGGTTGGTGACATGAAAATGGCGTCCTTTAGAACGTCCTCTCGTAAACGAGACGCAGCGCCCATGATTCTGATTGATCTGTCGTCACGTGACACACGTCACTGTCATTCATATTAAACGTACGGAATGTCATGGTCTATCTCTATGCGCTCTGCGCGTACCAATTATTTTGTGGATTTTCAGACCTTCGATCAGTTAAGTGGCTATGCCTAGTCTTAATTCAGTTCGCTGGAGACTGTACAAAGACCCAGTGTGCAAGTGTATTGCACGAGTGATACATTCCCATGCCAGTACAAACAATTAACGTTGCAAATTAATTAAGATCTACCGCACGCCGCTTATTTGTTTGGGGTGTGCAGGTGTGTGTCATTTGTTCTCGTGATCACTGTGTTAGCCTCGAGCGATGGTGCGTGCTATAAGTGCAAGCGGAAAATGTTTATAAGACCTCTATGTAAGAACAGTAGAGTCAATGGAAATAGGGTGAATGTTGGAATTATGTTTTGTTTATAAGTCCTCTATGTATAGAACAGTAGAGTCAATGGAAATAGGGTGAATGTTGGAATTATGTTTTGTTTCGTTATTAGCGTCTTCTTAATACGACGATTAAGATAAGCTTACACAAAGGCCTCTTGTTCATATCGTCCACTTGACTCATTTTTTCTATACTGATATCTTTTTGCAGTTTGCGCGGGCAAAATGGTTTGCATTAGTAAGCGCGGATTTCTGAAGCGAGCGCGGAGATCAACCTTTTGTACAGTTGAAGCTCTGAAAGAAAGTCTGTTCCCCGTCTGCTTATATCTTGGGCCAAACGAAGAGTTATCCTAGTAATTTACTTCCCGTCTTACGGAGGGGCTTTATTGTAAGTTATTGTCTACGAGACTATAACGAAATATCAAGTCAAAGAGATAGCACCATTCTGGATACATTCAGAGATATTCTTCAGAATATATAGGTTTGTGTGCGTCGGTAATTCGCAAATTCAGTATGAGTAAACTAATGGATATGATATTTTGGTATTCAAGTGAGCTATTTATGATTTTGATTATATATTGAAATAAAACAAATTTTACCATGGTCATGGTTGCTGTAAAGCAGCCGAATTGTCGGAAACGTAAAATCAAAATATAAACGCGATAAAATCTTTAAAATTAGTTTTATTTCAATGTAGCATTCGCGTAAATATAAGAAATCAATATTTATTATATATCTTTGTACATTTATTATATTTGAAACACTGCCAATAAACAAGATAAAAAGCTATGTTTAAATGTAAAAATTCAACATAACCATATCAATATATCTCGACGCGTTGAGACCAATCAAATAAAGTGACCTTATACCTAAACTTTGCTTTAGAGCCCCATTGTTCGGACCCCTTTCATTCGCGTCTCCTTTCAGCCCATGTGGCGGACAGTTCCGAACTATTATTTTATTCAAATTCCGCCTATTGTCACCAGAACCGCTTATCCTATGAAAGGGCTGTGCGACAGAGACGAAATTATCGGCTTCTCGTTCGGTCGTAGGCTGTTTATGCGTATAAAACTTCGCGGAAATGGAAAAGTAAAAGAATATTCGGCTCCGTCGCGAATTTGTTCGGGATCCATTAGCATTTGTTAAGAATTTTGAGTCCGGACGGATTTGCAAAGTTTTGTCTGTAATGGTTCGAATCTCTGCTCTGGGGCGATAATTACCATTCTTGTGATTGATACAATTGGGATAACATTATGAGCTCTAGACTAGAACTATAATTTCTAGGGTTAAAATTTTTATACTAATATTTTTGTTATACTTAGTGAGATATCTTCGGTGATGACTTTAAAAAACTTATCGATAAAATGAAAAAGATGTCGTGAAATAGATGCGTAGTATCCTGCATACATGGTACAATGTACTGTATTCTAGTACATAAGATCAATCGATGGTAGACAAAGTGTATGCCTTAAGGTGGAAGCTCAGGGTCAGGGCGCGAGATTAAAAATTGACATTTTGAATTTCGCGCCCCGACCCTGAGCTTCCACCTTAAAGGGTAAAAAGGGATACACAAAAGAATATAACTTTGTATAAAACTTACCAACTATTTTCGCAACCCGGTAACGCCAATAAAACTCATATAAGAAATAAGCATTACAAATATATACGACGTTCGTCTAAAGGGATAAAATAAGGCCGTATGTCCCTTCGAGGACCGTCCTTTGTCGTTCAGATTGTCCTTACAGGATCTGACTGGCCTCTGACGTAAGACAGATAAGGTATCCGCTCGATTCGAAGGTCAGTTTGTATCTTAGCACTATCGACAAAAATATGTATTGAGCCTTAATCGTGTAAACCTAAAGATGGTTTTTCGCTGCTTCAGTTTATTAAGAACGGCTGCATACTTTAATATATTTGTATACGGTATTTTTAAGGATAAAAAAATCTATTAATTTCGATCCTACCGGTCTCGTAGTCAACATAACTCATTGAAATAAAACTATTTTTAAGGATTTTATCGCGTTTATTTTTCGTTTTTTACGTTCCCGACGTTTCGGCTGCTTTACAGCAACCATGGTCACGGGAGGACTGAGGTGGTGGACGTCCATGTGTCATAGTTAGAAACGGGCTACCCTCATATTTAATTGTTGATTGTGGTCCGATCTACGCAGAAAGTGCTCACAGTATCTTGAGGTCTTGCAATGGTACGCTTAGTTTTCGATTTAATAATATTTAAAAATAAGTAAAAATAGTTTTATTTCAATGTGTAGTATTCGCGTAAATATAAGAAATCAAAACATAACTCATTTTAGATTAGCGCCTCTGACGTCCATGGACCCTATTTCTTATTCCGGAACGCCCTTCCCACTAATACCTCAATGCTAAAATGCGCCTTAAAAGGAGGCCATTAGCAAAAAACACTGTAATTTATCAACAAAGACATTCAACAGAATGTCGTCTGAATTCTCATAAAATCCAGGACCCATTATTATTCAGCTTTTGCCAGCCGCAAGGGAAATTTGCGTAATCCCCAGGAGATATTTTTTTAAGTTTCCAAAACAGCTACGTGCTTTTACCTAAATGTTACTCATTATAATAATATATGGCATTTATATTTTTTACGGAACCACAGAGCAAAGGTGGAGGTTATAAAACAAGTTTTTTGAACAATGATCGTACAATAATAAACACTTATATAATAATAAACACACACACGGGGACAACCTAGCTTTTGAAAGACGTGTAAATACCGCGACCAAGTGTTGGGCTAACATAAGGACTTATATCACATACCATTTAATACCGCGACCAAGTGTTGGGCTAACTTAAGGACTTATATCACATACCATTTAATACCGCTACCAAGTGTTGGGCTAACTTAAGGACTTATATCACATACCATTTAATACCGCGACCAAGTATTGGGCTAACTTAAGGACTTATATCACATACCATTTAATACCGCGACCAAGTGTTGGGCTAACTTAAGGACTTATATCACATACCATTTAATAGAAGACTAAGTATTATTGCTAACTATAAAAATCTAATCGAGTCGGACTATGATCAACTATTTGATACTACTGACTTTGTTTGTAACTACTCAGCCTGCACATACCATGTGCCCTAGCCAACCTTGCAAGGCAGGGTGGTGAATCTGGACACGGCTAATGGCGTCCCTTTGGAAGCCACAGGTAGCCTCAAATATCCATGAATAATATCAAAATATTCAACATTTTAAACAGACTCACCGGCGGGTCAGTAATCCGGCTATTAGGGACATTACAGACGACCGTAAATAAAGGCGCTCCTACACGATAAGTGGGGGGAGTTTGTCACAGTCCGCCGCCGCCGCCCTGCGCCCGCTCAACGGATGAGACCGTCTTTAGTTAACTGCAAATGCCGGGTAACAGATTGGTAGATTTTGTAGCACCTTAAATAAATTTTCCTGTTGTTGCGTGGGATTACCTATACTATATTATTTTAAATATAAATACTGGCAGTTTATAGAAAAGCAAAAGCCGTATTGACATATTTTTTGTTTACAATTTACAATGCACCGTACAGCCTAGGTTCTCATTACACCATTAATGTTCATTAATAATGAATACTAATTAGTAATAATCTATCTAGGTATCGACTACTCGACGATATTTTATAACATCTCGAGATAAAAATGAAACATTCAATAATCAATCCTATTCTTAAATACATACGTATTGTAGTGGTATACTGAAACCATTGTCACATTACAGGACCGGTTATTCAGCTCGTGTAATGTAAATACCAATAACGTCTCAATAAACCTTATTGGCTTCGTCTGTCAAAAGAAAGCCTTCTTGCATTGTGCGAATACATTTGACCCAGTAACACGATTCCTGTCGGCAGGCATAAGAATTCCCTTATTGCTTATATAGACCATTCCCCACACGTGAGTGTATGCCGACCTTCTAAATAAGAATCCGCAGGATTTTACATATACCGTTGTTGCCATTTATTTAATAAAAAAAACTCAATTTGAATTTGGAATGGTTTTATGGCGTCGCGGCGGCAAAGAGGATGGTGGGTTTTGTGTGTATTTTTTTAAATATTCCTGTTTTTTTGTTTTGTTTTTGGAATATGCTATGATGATATTCTATGTTCAATTTTAAATTCTACCAAATTCCAACAACATTAATATTTAACATCCTGCAAACTGAGCTTGTTGACTTTACTTGACCCCTTTTTTAATTTAGTAATATATGCAAATCCTAGCAGAAAAAAAAAATGAAAAAAAAACAGGATGATTCACAAACTAATATTTAAACCTGCGCATCTTTAGAGCATTTGTTATTAGTAAATTAAATCGGAATTTCGATATGTCATCATAAGAATGAAATTGCTCACATTTGTCATTTTGATGGGAGAAAAATTTTTTTTTTTAATCGACCTTTCAAAACTCTGACTGTTCTTTAAAAATAACTGTCGCAAAACGATATCGGGTCGTCACAGAAATCATCTGGAAAAAGCCTTGCAGGATACTTTCAAAGTCATAGCTTTATTGTTCACGGTTTGACTTGCAATGGAAAGTCGAGGAAGTATTGTTCGGAGTTGCGATGTACTTTCCGGATGTGCGACTTTTTAACATTAAACTTTTAGAACAACCTTTGTTGTTTCCGAAGGCTGTCGCTCTGATAGGTGGTAGCGGTGTGGAAATGACAATTCCGTCAGTTATGATGTGGTTATTTACAGTAATTATGTTCCGCTCCGGATAATCTGGATACTATGACTTATATGTGAATGATAATAACACAAACTGAGAGTTCTTTTCGCGGGCTTGTCGGAACATCAGCATTTTAAAATCAAGTTGCTCAATAGCGCCATAGATTTTATACAAAATCTATCAGGATGATTGGTCGACGCAACCGGCGACCCAAGGTTTGGGCATTTTCTCGCTCAGCGAGTAGCTTTGGCTATTCAGCGAGGAAATGCGGCCATCATCTTGGGTACGCTACCGCATGGGCTAATTTTTTTATACGTTTTGTAAATATTAAGTAAGTAAGTTTTTCTATTCGTTTTTTAATTTATATTTGTTTTGTATATATATATATATTTTTATATTTTTAATTTGTAAATATTTAAGTTATTTTGTTTGTAATTATTATTTATACTTACATTAAACTAGCTACTCAATAAAATTATGCAACTTCTTGATGTATAGGCATGTTTGTAGAATATCGTGAGCTTAGCCCACGCCATGTCATACCAACAAAAAAAAATCTACGAGACTTAAGGTTGCCTTGGCCTGGAATATTACTATTTAAAATGTTACGAATTCCAGTGAATTTTATTCCCAAGGGGTTAGCCTAACCTTTAAACTGGTGTGAGCAATAACCACTGACTGTTTCACTTTCATTATACCTATATTCCCACGCACGATTTAATTATCCATATTTTTATACAAGAACTCTTAGTTATTAACGAATCTTGTTTTCCTTTTCCTGTCTAATTTCATAATTTTAATTTGTTTCAGGTAACTTGGATTCATCTACTTGATCAAAAGGCGTTTTTTTCATCAAACAAAAAATGAGTAATTAAAATCTTCCAACATCAAAACCGTTCCCAACTAAAGTTTTGGTAATTTCTTTTAAGTCTTTTCAATGAAACGTATAAATTAATGCCGAACATAATTTCTTAGAAGAACATAAAAATAATTGAAATAATATTCATGGTCTATTTCAAATACTTGGTAGAACTTCAAGAAAATACTAATTGTGAATCCGGCCTTTTAAATTCGTTATAGTTTCAGTCGAGTGTGTAACAAGCTTTACATTGTTAATTTCGGAATACGTTTTTCCGATATCAATTCCGCTTTACAACCAAGAAAACAACATCAAAGCGCCATGCGAAGTGCCTATTAAATAAGCCATTAAAAAATCAAATACACCGTCTCCACATAAAGATGCCCCAAATTCCAGGACCCACCCTTCCAATCTTACAATTCCTGGATAAAATTGAAGGCTTCTTTACTCATTCAAATTCGTTTCATTTAAGCTCTGAAATCTCTGGGGATTGGGACACCAGGTTGCCTCAATAGTATCACGTAGAACCAGCCCTTGCTCCTCATTGAGACTGATTAGATGTATTTTGGATTTGTAATACGAAATGGGAATGCTACCCTAAAGGTTCAAGGGTACCTACAGCGCATCTTTAAAGTACGTGCCACTAATATGACAATCAGCGATTAGTTTTGGTTGTTTGATCTTATTATGTAGACAATAATCTGAAATACTATGTCACAAACTTCTCTTCGAGAAACGTTTTTGAATATTTAATTCGTATTTTAGAAGAACAGAACAGCTCTTATTGAACATTCAAATCAGTTACACATTTGAATATCATATTCAAACCAAATTAAGATATATATCATAGGTATACAGACATGCAGGAGATCTTGACGTACGTACGGAAATAAACAAATAAGTTATTATGAATATTAATCAATATTACGCAATAGAATAAATGGCAAAAGGCTCGCCCCCTATTACATTGGGACCAAAATACCATGTGCAAAATATTTGTGCACCTGTGCCTACCCCTTCGGGGGTTACAAGCGCGATGGTGTATACAATATTACACATGCAACATGTGTCGCTCCAAATCTACGAATGACGTGAGATTGATGAATAGCCGACAGCTACACGGCAGCAATTAGCGATCTATCAATATTGCCAATAGCGGCAATCGCGACAGAAACACAATAACATGATTGTTCTGATACATTGTGTTGTAACAGTTATTTATAACTCGAGTGTAGCCAATTGATGCGTTATAGACACGTTATGGACATTTGATTTACGAATGTCTTTTGTCTTACAAATGTCTTGTTACATTTAACATGAATTATGAGCGAGACATTGAAGTGTTATGATAATTAACACGTTTTAGGTGCATCCGATTAGAGAACTTTGATTCTAATTATACGTATAATTACGTCATAAAATACATTTTTATGAAGTATAATTTGTTTGGTTTATATGTATAGGGCATATGGCATACTCTGTAGATGCTGATTGTAAATGGTGTGAGATGGACTTACCTTTGGGTTTCTGAATTATTACTATCACTCATTTCACAATACACACTTCGTTTATGTATTAAATTAATATCGACCCCAAGGGGTCAATATCGACCACTTTGGGAATCCCTGGTCTAAAGAAATTGAAAAAAAACCCACGCGATTGTTTCCGCGTTTCAGTCTGGAACCATAGCCAAGCTGTACGGACGCTTATGATTTACGAGTAAAAGATTGCGTCATAAATCATTTCACCCCAACCCCTGACGAGGGGCGTCGGAAAAATTATAGAGCCAAAAAAAATTAAAACGCCAGACAGACAAGTATTTACGACTAAAACCTGCTGTTATAATAGGTTATTAATTAATGTTGTACAAATTGTTGTCCAGCTGGAAAAATGGTTTGTAATCATAGACTTTTTTGTTATTAATCACTTATGTGCTTAAATGTACTCTTGTTAATTAGTAGTAAGCATTTGCTAAGCCCCGTTACTACAAATTTTCGCTCAGACACAAATATCATTCATTTGCCACACTCATTCACACGTTTAACATATTTGAAAACAAAAATAACAGAAAAGAAGTCGTCTTCATTTTAATTTTCTCCGCTGAACGTAAAATAAATTATTTTTCCGGTCGGGCAAAGTTCTCTGGAGGCAGCTTACTTAAATAGAATTTTATCCTTTAACGACGTCCTTAACAATATTTTATTGCCACCCGTATAATGGTATTTACATTGCGTTCCTACATAACCTTCAAGTAATGACCGAACGCATATACATTTGAGTCGTGAATTTCAAAACTCGATCCATGCTTCGGCAATTTGATTCGGGGGGTGAAAAAATCGAATCAAATTCGGTATAATTCTGTAAGAGCGAACGTCGCGTCTTAACCCAATTTGAGTTTTGTCAGGCTACGGTCTCACGCAGGCTGCGACGGACGACGTAAAACCGCGACCAACGGCGTCCGAAGAAATGCTATGTTTCTGATTGTTAGAACTTACGACAGACGACGTACAACCGCGACCAACGGTGACCGAACGAATGCTATGTTTCCGAATGTTAGAACTCGGTCGCACTCGCCCGCCGAGAGCGACTATTGTGTTAATTAAGTTAACGGAAAAATGAAATACAAATAATTGATTGATTTACAACGCAATTCTACATGCTGATTCACGAGTAACAAAGTTAGTGAATATTTCAACCATTTAATATATCAGATATTCAAAAATTGCGTCATCATCCTTCTCTTTATGAAAACACATATAAGCTTGTAGCTTTATCCGCATTCACACTTCGTCGCAGCGCGCATGTGAACTGATCTGTGTGTGAGTGGAGTGCCCAGACCATGCATCCGCGACTGCTTCTCGGTCGGTCGTCGGTCATGACGTCATGCACGCTGTCCGCCCCCGCTGACGTTTCAAAGAGACCGGAGCCTTAGCTCGAAGTCGATCGGCCATTTGCCGGGCTATTGGGCCCAAATGTTACCTCGCAATTCCGCAATGGCTTACGACATCTAATTCCGCTGACAAAAGGGAATTTTATCGTTAATAAATGCGAAATATTTTCATAAAATTAAGTCTTTTGTTAAGGGCATGACCCAAAAACATAGTTGAAGGGCAAGTGTAATCAAGCCCATATAATGCGTCGACGGCTGCAGATTTGAACTGTTAAATGAACCGTGTGTATTCCAAAGATTGAATACTTGTATAAAGTTTAGCCTAATAGTTATTCAAACTGGCAAAAAATATCTCAATAATTTTTTTATTACAAAAGACAATATTTTGTACTTGATCTGTCGCTAGCGCTTATACGTACGTCGATGGCGTCTATACGAGCACTCAATGAACGTGAACTCACACACACAGACAAACGACACGTTCTATCATTGATTCCTCGTCATTCCTCGACCAACATCTATAAGGAGCTGGACAATATACATGAGAAAATATTTAACTGCTAGATTCAGTATAATTAAGTGTCCCATGATGGCCAATAAAACGAAAAAGTTGTTCTTGTGGTATTCGCCATTTTCTGGTGTTCATTTTCGTTATCTTAACAATCGGTCTATTTGATAAGAATAATTGATCAATTACAAAATCATGGAAACCACGTTAATTTTGAAACTGCTGTTTGTAGAATACTTTGGAATAGCGCCTCTAGAAACCGAGTGGCTTATGTTTAATTAAAGATTGCTATGTAAGTTTAATTGGGTGTTGTAAATTCAACAAGGTGGCTCATGACTTCAGGCGACTTTAAAATGTAAGTGTCTTTTAAGCCTTCTCTAAACTGTCGATACGTTGTTCGCAAAGTTTATCTCGTTGTTAATATTACTTAATGCTCAATAGACAGGACATTTTTGGAAAACACAGACGAACCACAATACAGAAAATAACGTATAGACTTTTACTTTGCGATACTGCGCGGCAGACATGAATACTTATATCAAATATTATTTGTGTCGCAAGCGAATGTTTTCATCCAAATAAATCTGCTATTCCGCCCAACAGCATTTACCTATCACCTCGGGATACGAGTATACTTATCTATTTTTCGTATGTCATTACTTCCCAGAACTTGATCCCTATTAGCGACATTATTGGACGGTGCAATAATACAGGGTGTTGTTTTTGTTTTCGAAATCAACGAGTTCAATACGCGGCTAGGTAAATATTTTTTTCAATAATCTAACTTAAACTGCATAACATTTTAGTTCTCATCAAAATCTGTATCGAGAGTCCTTTGAGCATTTTTTCGCTATTCACTATATTTTTAGATTTGGCACGCACACTTGAGAAAAAACACCCGTGTACCTACCCCCTAATTATTATTGTTTACCTTGATGCGGTCATATAGAAGTCTTTAGGAGAGCCCTATGTGCGGCAGTAACCGTTTTCTGCATAATAATGATTTTAATAATGATACCTCTTTTAAAATATGGAGCTTCGGAAGAAAATTTTGAGTCCAACAAACGACTCCATACAGAATTCGAGTTGTAATGAAAACACATACTGCAATATGTCGGCCATGAATTTATAAAAGTCCATTGAGTAGTCGCTATGCTGCTATGGGAACTAATTGACAGGAAAGCGAGGGGAGCATATATGCGGACTAATACTAAATCACTGGGGTCCTAACATCCAACTGGGTTTTGTTTTATTTATGGTTTATTACTTATCATTTTTTTTTTAATTAATGAATATACCCGTACAAAAATGTACCTGTTAGCCAAATTCTAATATTTCACTCTAGGTTCTAAACAAAAAGATTTGGGGGTGGGGGGTTGGGGTGGTCCATTATGATCTTCGTCAGTTTAAGGATCGTTATAATAACTCGTTTTTGAGTCTTAGTACGTCAGAGTCTACGCCTTGGCAAAACTTTAGCGGTAATATTTTTAGCCAATCCCGAAAAAAATCGGCTCAAATATAAGTCTGTATTGCCAGACAGTACCATCACTCAGAGCAAACATTCTTTACACACTCATAAACACGGCGCAATGGCCACCGATAAGGCCAAAAATGTTTTTTGAGCCGTCACGAAGACGTTATGCCGGCTAATTGCCGTGGAGGGGCAATTACGGCGGGCTAACGGCTGTTGCCCCGGGCCGGGGCTGTATCGCCCACCGGTGGGCATTTAAGTATCTGTATGATCACCTTTTTAGTGCCAAATAAAAAGTTAGTTACAGTATTTAACTCGTGTTGTAATTTGTTTTGTACTATAATCTTTTCAATTATTTTCTTTATTCAATAAAACTGAAGTCAGTCCCATCTTACATAATACTAGCTATTGCCCACGACTTCGTCCACGTGGTATTTAACAATATAGTTTTCTAAAATAAAAGTAGCCTAAGTTACTCCTTGTTACATCAGCTATCTACCAGTGAAAGTCCCGTCAAATCGGTCAAGTCATTTCAGAGATTAGCCGAAACAAACAGACGGACATAACTTGTAAAAAATGTTGTTTTTGTAAAAAAGCGGTTATTTTAATATTACAAAGAGAAACTCTAATTTCATTTATTTGTATAGATGTGTTTATATAGATCAAGCGTACCTGTAACAAAATACATATAACCAACACGATATATTATTTTCAAATATCGTGTATCAGTTCAGTACGTGTCGCTTTTTAGCCAATTATAGCGATAGAATATCTAAAAAAAACATATTTTACTGAATATACGCGATATTTTCGAAGCGAAACGCGGCCATGCGTGAAGATATCGGAGCAGAACGGGTGGGCATATGAATAATGTGGAAATATGATCTGCGAGCCATGCGGTCTTGAAAACGACGAGTCTGCAGAATTTGAAATGAGGGGACACAATAGAGGATCTGGCAATATAGCTCCTACCTGCATTCATTTAACACGTTGAGTGCGGTGCCATTTTCAGAGGACTTTCAGCCAGTGCGGTAGAGACCTATTCGACCTCTTAACCGAGCTTCACTCTAGTGCGTATGAGACCTAATCCATCTCGTAAAATAAGGTATTTTAAAAAAACTCATATCTTTATCAAAAAATAAGATACAATCTATGTTCTTTCTGTAAATAATAGAGAATTAACTGTTCTATCTCAAGTTTGCTACGCATGGGGATGTGAAAAGTGGGTTATGAGATATAACGAAAAAAAAATTAGGTATCCATTGAATCTCGCATCGCAACTAAAGATAGATCAGTTTGGGTTGTGACTAGTGATGGGATTAAAATAAAACCCCAGTTATCGATAGCTTAACTTTTTATGAAGTAATCATTTAAACATAGTAATATTGATTTCTTATATTTACGCGAATACTAGACATTTAAATAAAACTAATCTTACGGATTTTATCGTGTTTATTATTTGTTTTTTACGTTCCCGTCGTTTCGGCTGTTTTACAGCAACCATGGTCACGGGAGGACTGACCATGGTGACTGTCCTTCCGTGAATGATGAATTATGATAATCCATAGAATTAGTTTTATTTCAATAAACAAAGTGACTAAAAAAATATCTAAGAAAAATGTTCCTCATTGAAGCATGGTAACCACATTTGTTGTTCGCATTGCACACATAGTGTATTTATTCGTTTGGTTTTTTTGGATGCATCTGTGCTACTAAATGTGAGCCGTAATTTACTGTAACAGCCTGTGCAACGACTTTTTTTGCTACCACGCTGACAAAATATAAGAGCGTATTTTTTTTAAATGGAGTGCGCAGGTACACATTATCGACATTTGAACAACACTGAGCGCGAGCTAACGGCGCCCGCGCCGCCCGCGCTCCGCTCCTTGCGTCTACGACGCCTGTGTTTTAGGAGGTCCGAAAGATCTCCTCACGCAACAGATGTATATTATTACAACTCAGTGCGTTAGAGACCTCATCCATCTCCTATTTTTTTTATTACATTATTGAATCAAACTCGCAGCGGGAAGTAGGTATGTATATTTGTCTCTGTCAAACACATAGAAATAAAGAAGTTACGACCTCCCGCACAGAGGTGGAGAACACGATTTTCGGCGCCGCACCAGCTGAAAGTCACGTTAGAGATCTTTTAGACCTCTTAACGCAGTCAACGTGTTAAGATCGCTAAATTACCCGCACTTTTATACCTCTTTCAAAGTCCCACCGTTCGTAAGATTAAGGTTCCAAAAGTAGTTTATATAACTCTATTTCTAATGTTACATATAAAACAAGGCTATTGCTCAAGTTTTGGGACGACCCTAAACTTTATTCTCCTGAAATAAAAATCCTTTGAAGAAAAATATTTTTCTATTTTACACATTTTATCTGTATATTGTATAACACATATGTATTTAGGAGTTTGTATTACTTACATAATGGACTAATATACTACCGACGACACAGTACCCGCAGCTCATACAGCCATTAACTCGTAATTATACATATACTCGGTGGATGCGAGTGGCGGAGGACCGTGATGTGTGGAAGTCGTTGGGGGAGGCCTATGTCCAGCAGTGGACGTGCATATCGGCTGATAGATAGATACATATACTTAGAGTTAGTACGTTTTTTCAACTTGCTACTAAGCCATTCCTACATTGTTCTCACATCCCATAACAATGTACTGCTCAAAAAATATATTTTTAAAAAGAGCAACCATGGAGTTTCTTGCCCGTTTTTCGTCATAAGAACGGGAGGTAATGTTGTAGCTTAGCATTTTGCAACAATTTTGACGGTCCATAAGTACTGTACTTAATGGTTTACATGAATAAAAAATAATGAGATTCGGATAACTGCTTAATCATCATCATTCATCATCAACCTTAGTTCTTTGGCAGAACTGCATACAACTATCTACCTATAGAATAAAAATAAAAACCCTCCCGAAAAACTAAATTCAACTTCCATCGGTCTCAAATACTAATGTACAAAGGGCTTGCAGACGGCGAGCTGATCACCAGAAATAGGTAAACACCAAAATAGGAGTTAGCTTAGCCATCATTCAATAACACATTCGAAGTCTGTTTACACATGTAGGTCGCTACTAACGAGGGGTCATATAAAATAGACAGGAACTAGATGTAGTTTAAATATGAGCGATCAGCGGAACTGTGCTAATTATTAAAAAAAAACTATATTCCTATGAGCGGTGAATAAATCAGTCAGATCACTTAATATAGAAAAATCTTGATTATTTGTTTTAAATTTGTCCCGGACTTAAATCTCAGTCGAACATTATCGTCCACATTACGTGACAACTTAGACCAGAAAGTTCATGATAATTATATGTTATAAAAACTTCGCTAATTTCGCATTTCAATCATTTATCTTTGAGCGAACCTTTGCAACATTGCGCTTACTACTTGAACCATCCCCATAGTACATGCACATAACAGAGTTGCTGACCCAGCAGTGTACGTTAACCTTCCCGGACCCCCCCAGGGGCCCGGTTCTAAACACAAACACACCACAGAAAGGAATCAATTCGCGCAGCGGAGTTTCAAGTTACACTGGTCAAACGGCAGTGCCACCTCACTGGAACCAATCGAATGACACTCGAAACGTTTTCATTTGATCTCGTTGGAGATTTAAATTGGACAGCGGAAAATTTAGATAGGATCGATGTCCGCCAAAATACAGGAGTTGTTCATTCTGACGATAATAAACAATACAAAGCGGCCAAGTTTATTAACGTTTGTGGTATTTACAATATTGTAGTACGGTATGATAGTCCGGTACTAATTGTACCAATGATTTAAGGAAAGTGGATTGCTTAGTATTGAAGATTGGTATGATAAACACCCTTATATAAAAACATAACACTAAATCCAATTATAAAATCGATCACATCTCAAGTTTTTGAAACATACGAAGAGGAACCCACAAATAGAGTGACAGAGCTTTTAAGTTTGACATATTGGAGTTTACTAGAAATAGAAAAGTTCCTACCAAGTTTCAAACAGTTATGTAGTGTGAACTAGTTCCCGAAGCACTGGCTCATTCTAGTGACGTGTTAAAAGTGTCCCGTAACTAACTTGGTAACTTCATATAAGTAGACAAGTTTCCGAGCGGGCAATTTCTTCTCATCCTTTTGTCATTTGTGACTTAGGGGTAGTCTTTGAAGGTCTGCTAGAAAGATCACAAATATTTTATGAAGACTTGAGTTTTAAAATACGTACTAACAAGTTGGTCCGATTCTATTAAGAATTCTGTAGGTAGCAGATTATACAAAGTACACCTGGCATATGACTGTAAGCAAGAGAACTTTAATATTCGTGATCCTCAGAATTAATGGAACGAGACAGACGATAAATACCAAGCAACGAGATCATACTAATCGTAGCAAAGACATGATTATGATATACGTAAATAAACTTAAGACAACGGAAAAACTTTTAACGGATAGTCAAGATAGAGTACTAATCAACTTTACCCAGAGAGAGAAATGAGGATTTTCTTATAGCTCCCTTCTTTCTGCTAGGTGTGTCATTCGACCATGTAAAAGACGTCTAAGTGCTAGCCCAGTTAAGTCCCGATTACAACCTCCCCATTATACCGTTAATATTCCCTCAGCGCAACGGATTTCCATTAAACTTTGTACATTTTAAACAGTTGCCTTTTGAGCCCACTTCAAAATTCATCGCATATTTAAAGGTCTCACAAAGAGCTTTGTTCAAACTTTTTGAGCGGCTTTAGGGCGGCGCTGGCACATCGAATACGTGTATAATGAAAACATTGTGACACTTTGACTGCTTTGACAGCTCGTCGGCGGCGTGTGCGATGTCAGGTGGACGGAGGGCTAAGTGCGTAACTTGTGTGGTTTGAGAGGGATTTGTCTTGCTTCATATTGGTTAAGTGCATTTAAAAATAATAAATTGATTTGATTGGGTATTTTATGGAACAAAAATAAAAATAATGAGTATGATTATGATATCGTGCTCATTATTTTTTTATGATAAAGGACTACATTGACAATCTAATTTTAGCTTTTAGTTCAAATGTTTACATAATTATCAATGTTTTAATTTGATTGATAAAAAAACAGTACCTAGTGATAATGTTTTCTTTTAGTCAGTTATTAAAATTCTAAATTTCTATAACCTTCTGTGCCTTTTATGTGAAGTATTGTCAGTGATTATTAGCCCTTATTATTACATGTTAGTTTTTTTTATTTGGTTACGATAATAGTTTGTGGCAAAAGCGATGATAACTTTACTTTTTCTTTGTCGACCTTCTTTTGTCCTAGTTCTTGAAGTTTGCTTCAAGTGTTCTTTTGAAAGTTGCATAAAAATACAACATTTACTTAACGAGTGAGAAGTTTATTATTTTCTTCCTTTGAAACTTTACAGAAATCCATGTGTATAAGTACATTTACACTTTATGTTTGATAAAGTCCATATTATGTCTGTGAAAGTGTGAAGTGAAATGAACATTTCAAAAAACTAATCTTAAAAGGTTCTAGACTTTTTAAATTGCATGTGTGCCATACGAAAACTTCATTCATTTCTATACAATGCTTGCACTGGGCAACCTATCAAATTCAAATTTCGCACTATAAATGAACCTGACGAGGTAAGTGCGTGTGACCCCGCTTCCTGTGCTGAGGTACCCGGGTTCGAATCCTCGTAAGGACAAACTTTGTGTGATAAGCACGAATGTTTGTTCCCGAGTCATCAGTTAGTCCATTGTACGGTACCCATAATACAAGCGTAGCTTAGTGTGGGACCGTATAGTCGGTGTGTTCGTCTGGCGATATTATTAGTATTACTTTGGGACAACCAATGTTGTGAGTTTCAAACTCATTACTCAAACTTTGATATTCCTTCCGAATATTAAGACTTACTGCCTTATTTTTAAATACTGCATCGCTAAATGGTATCCTCAGTTACATGAGTCGCCGTGTTCGAAGTCCCGCGTTGGGCGCCACAAATTGCTTTAGGAAGTAAACTTGCCAGTCATTACTGTGTAATGTAGAAGAGCCGGGGATTTCCGCATGAGCCTAACATGCTGAGGAATAATCGTTAAATGTTCTTTATTCGTGTAATTAATTAATGTTTTGTTTTAGTACGTAATTAATGTGGTGTGTATACTATTTTTTTAATAGATAATTTTAGGTATATATTTAAAAGGCCGGGTACAACGATTTAGTAGCGGTAGAGACTTTAACCTGCTACTCTGCTGACAGTGGATTGAACCTGTAAAAAAAAACGATTTTTGCTACTCAATATGTTCGAAATTTAAAATCCGAATTCAGATCACGTCTCGTGCTTTCTAGGTCCCGATCACATTACTTTGAGTACATCCAGAGATAACGCCAACTTACCACACTCAAGGACACAAATCTACATTCATATTCGCTATCATTTTGGGATCAAAGCTTACCTGCATAAAGTACAGACAGGTACATAGGGAGCTTGGGCGTGCGAGTAAGATGTGGGATGGAGTTATCGGTAAGAACTGTTCAGGCTCTGGTTTGTAGTAAATGTAGTATCACAGTATCGTTATAAAGCAATGCTTACATTATGTGTATTAATTGTAGATGCTCAAGTATTCAATACAGAATTTACCATCCATCAACTCACAATATAAAATTTGAGGTGTAACAATATAAATTATCAGATGCCAATGAAGAAAACAGTCATGATAACAAAGAAGAATAAAAGTTCGTGCAGTGCATCCCCTGCATACAAATTATAGATAAAAATTAAAAGTCACCATTAAATCGTCACTAACACCTTCCGTGCGCTGCATGAACATTAACACGAATATACAAATCGTACCTAGATTACATTAATCGTCGTAATAAACCTTGGGAATACACTACAAAAACACGAATTTAAAGAAAAAAAACAGTGCAGTTCAGGAACTACAACACCACAGATAGAAATAGGGATGAAACTCTCTTCTTGCGGTTCGCCGGGTGTTTATTAAATTTATTCCATAAATACTGACTAGATCGTTTAGGCAGTGTGCATATTTACATGTAGGAAGGTCGTTTGTCCTCTGAAAATCTAATGGGACTACCTATGTTAAGGTGCTAGGGTAGCACACATTCGGTTACTTTCGACCAGTAAAAAAATTAAATTGATGGTGGTAACCTTACACTGGGGTCAGTACAGGCCCGCATTATATTCGCAGCAGGACAATAAATAATATTTCTCATTACCAGCCCGACCGGTCGGGATTTACGATACATACCTACTCGCCCGGTAATCATACCGAATACTTGAACACGCTTTTTTGGTACATTGTATTTTTTATAATGGAGAATCGGTGGTAAAATGGATATTGTGTAGAGTAAGGTCCCTTTACAATAGATCTGAAACGATTTTTTTTAATACTAACTCTATTTATCTTGCTTCTTTATTGTACGCGACAAATACTAAGGTTTTTTCTTATATTCCTATAAAATTATTTATCATAGACATAAGAATCAAATTACTAAACGAAACCTATTGATAAGTAAAATCATTTAGACGTGCCATTGAAATCTAATACACGCAAAAATGACATCTGGCGTCCAAAATTAAAACCTCCGTCTGAATGCGCACTCTATACAAAAACCATAGCGCGGCAAAGCCTCCCGGCATCTGTCGGAGGTATTTGGGACCACGGCCAATGTTCCCGACCCCTCCCCTCCCAGTATTCCCCCCACCAGAGCCTATCGATCGTGCCCCGAGCACCCACTAAAAACTACGCAAGCTGTGAACACCACTGGCAAAAACTGGTGATATACGAAATAAACTACAATTTACGAGTAAATCAGGCCTACCTAACGTTAAAAACTCCAAAGCAAATGTAACTTTAACTTCAGGTAAGTGCTTACTAGCCCTAACCATACTCCATTCATGTTTTCTCTCATTCATCATGACATCAGATAAGGGTGTCGTGATTTATTTATTGTTTTTGTTCAAATATCCATCTTGAAGACGGTTGATATGTGATTTTCTCTGATTTTGTGTAGTAATATATTAGTTAAGGCGAAAATTTATCAAAAATTAGGTCAGTACTGGAAATTGTGGCTGCGTCAGTGGAAAGTTTTCCTAGAAATAGGTCGCTGGGCACGTTCAATATTATATTTGTGAATTGTTTACTTTTACGCATTACTCTTGTTTTTACGTATGAGTTAAATCTTTTACGTCCTACCTTACTTACTCATTTTATGAACATCCACAGCCTCGTAACCTCTAATGTATTTTCAAAAATAGAACATCCAGCCTATTTACCTTACTGGTCAATATTGCAATAATTGTTTTGCGGTCTAATCAAAATGAATTGAAGGAATTCTCCATGATTTGGCAAAATAGTCTCTGACCAAGTCTGATCCAAGTTCAAATAAATAACAAACCAGTGTTAAAAAGCTAATTTTCTCAATTCCAGGACACACTCGCAGACAAATCCACAGAGGAGGCTGTAGTAGATGTGCAGAACGACGTCCACGTGCCACCTGACCGCCAAGCGTTCATCGACGACGCGGATGATGGATCAGGCTTAGAGACAGACGAGAGTTCCGGCTCCGGCTGGGGAGCGGGTCCCGGCCCCGACGACGAGGACGGCCGAGGATCAGGTGACACACCCGTCGGACCCCCCGATGACGAAGACTACGCGCCTACCACAGTCCGCAGCGATGACTCGCCGCGCACCTTCATCGACCCCGATGTCCTCGATGTCCCCGATGTCCCCGAGGCCCCGGAGGCCACGGATGACATAGACATCCTCGAGGAGACGGAGCCCCCGGTCCCCAGCGTCGAACCTCCGATCCCTATAGATCCCCGGCAGTTCGATGTGCTCATTCGTGAGTAGTGGCTGAAGCATGCCAGTTTTTTTGCGTTATTTTTATTTTAAGTACTTCGTTTTGGGAATGAGAAGTTGTCATACGAAAAACAGATAATTTGGTATTTAAAATCTATAGATTTTACATTTTAATATAATGTGACCATTTCTCGTCCCATTTGTATGTAATACTAACTTCATTGTCATCATTATAATACTAGGAAAAATAACAGGATAAATTAATGTATAATAAGAGTTGGTACGACGGAATCATCAAACCACAGCGGCTATGACGAAACCTTGAACTGACAGCATTTAATTATCTGCATTGTTATTACTAACTAGCTGTCTTAACGCCAGTTTATACGAACAGTTAGCCAATAGAACGTATAGGCTTAGACATCTGTTATTAAATTACTGATATTTTAATACTTTGTAAACAATATTTGCCAAAAGTAATCGTCCAAGGATCTCGGTAAGTTTTTCGTATTAATTCATGAAGAATATTTTGTATAGTTAATTTTTTTTTTAAATTTGCATGATCTCATTGCCATCATGCCGTCCATTAGTGACTATCCATCATATTGTATCTTATAGTTCTAATAGTAGCATGAATGAGGATCAATAGCCCTAAAAAATCATAGATTTCTCTTTGATTCATATCAAACATTAGCTTAGAGGTATTTTTAATCATTGGTAATTTTAATGTGAGTATATTAGATAGATGTTTACTTTTACTTCATTAAATGCTTTTGTTTATGCAGAATCATGTATGGCCCCATCTAAATCCTGACCAGTGCTATCTGATATAGTAGTCATACAAAACCCTGTGTCACTCCTCAACCTGTCCCGAATTACCGACGTATCCCAATTAAGAACTTCAGTATCTAATGGTTTAACTTCAACTAATATGCCTTGATCTTCAAGACTTGAAAGTTAACCGCGAGATTCTACTTAATCTGATTCAGTTTCTCTATTGTTGCAAAAATAACCATATCAAATCTTTCTATATTAATTTGTTAGTTTAACAGTCTTCGTCATCAATTAACTATGGTTTATTATAAATATGTATTGTTATAAATCCGTTGTTATAGAAGTTATTATTTCTATAAAGTTTCATCGGTTTCATATTTAATATTAACTATAACTAGTTAAGCTTTATCATATTAAATTATCTCACTTATTTATTTAATACCATCTCTTTTGTGGTTGCAAAATCCAAATTGTTGTTATATTTCAATCTCAAACGAGACCATAGTCTCGTTTTCGACTCTCTTTGTAATTTGAATTTACAATAAGAATAATACCTGAAGCCTGTCTTGGAATCTGACACAACTGTAACAACCCTATTCTGAACAAGTAACGTTTATAATAAATATAAATTAAACCTTAATGGTGAACGAAATATGAAGGTCCATTACGTAAAGAGGGGAAACTACCCCCCTTTTTGGAAAGCACCATTAGAAACGATGGTACTATGAGTATACTAATTTTCCATGTCGTAACATTTCAGCAAACACAAGGAACAGGCCCGACGAGGGTACCTCGGAGGAGGCGCGCGGCGCGGGGGAGGAGCAACCCTCGCGCCCGGACCAGACGGACATCAGCATAGGCGAGGACATTGTCCCATCAGTCGTATGTATCACGATGAACACACCAACCATACGGTCCCACACTAAGCAACTCTTGTATTACGGTTACCGTACTGGGGTACCGTAATGGACTGGGGGCGAACCCAGTATATATCACTTATATAGATATTAAACATCCATGTCTTGGGCACAAATATTTGTACTCAACACACAAAGTTAGTCCCTACCAGGATTCGAACCCGGGACACTCGGCACAGAAAGCAGGGTCACTACCAACTGCGCTAATCAAGCCGTCCGATACATTATTTTTGATTCAGGAACCTAATCCGCTACTTTGGTCTGTCTTTCGATTCATTTGTTCACGTATCACGAAAAACTACTCGATGTATTTTGATGGAACTTGGCATGGTGATAGCTTTAAGCCCATCAATACCTATATAATACATTTAAGGAATTTCTATAACAGAAAAGATTAATAAAAGTGATATTACCGAGCTGTCCGCTGCTATGTTCCAGGACCAGGAGCCGTCCGGCACCAACGTGGACTCGGAGTCGCGTGCGCCGGACAAGGTGACCATCATGGACGCCAAGCCCGAGGATCGCGCCACCAGCTTCTTCGCGCAGCCCGGCATACTTGCTGGTCAGTGCACCCACACACACACACACATTCAACATATAATAAAACGAACGGGACAACACCCCACACTACATAAAATGGGCGTAGCTGCGTGGAAAAAATCACAGAAGCACGGACAAAGATCAACTAAAAAGCCTAAATTCAAAAGCGCTTACGCATGTTTTTTTATTTGACAGACTAACATAAACACATAATGTAGACAATACATAACACTAAAAAACAAAAAAAACACAGTATACCTAAGTAGGAATGGATTAAGCATCAGATCGAGCGAGGCTTTGCCTTGATCAGTTAGGGCTTGCCTCGTAGGTTAAGTCCAGTCCGTCGTCCAGAAAGTAATGAAGCAAATGCTCGCGATACTCTCCCGACCACTATCACCCGTCATTTTGCCTCGCCGTGTTCATGTCGACTCCACTTGAACTGTTTGCCCAGAACAAAACTGAGTCTGCCGCGCGTGGCATATTCCCGCGGAGTGCCCAGTAATCCAACAATAACTGCGAAATTAAGTTTTAAATTGACTCAGGAAGCAGTCAACTATATAGGTAGGCATGGGTCAGTTAGTTCACTCCAGAATTATAAGCAGTCAATGCTTTAAGTGTTATACCTAAACTATTTATGAGTGTTGGCGCTGCTACCCAATGGGAACTTCTTTCTAGTTGCCTATTTGTTACTGCAACAGTTATTTTAATGGCTATTATTTTTTCTATTTCAGCCGTAATCGGCGGCGCAGTAGTTGGCTTGCTATGCGCAATACTGGTGGTGATGTTCATTGTGTACCGCATGCGCAAGAAGGACGAGGGCTCGTACGCGCTCGACGAGCCGAAGAGAAGCCCCGCCGCGGCGTCCTACGGGAAGGGCCACAACAACCGCGAGTTCTACGCGTGAGACGACACAGAACAACCAATGCCACGTGTTTACTAGTCGGCGATCTTGCCCAGACTGACCGATCTATCGAACCAACCGCAAGCGGACGGTCGATTCCATTTTCAAATTTGACAGATCCATTCTGTTCCATAAATACGAGATGCGAGTTTTTTTTTTTTTTAATATTGTCATCAACGTGGCTAAAATTGTTCTGTGATCTAAAAAAGTAACGAACAGCAGATCGAAGTAATATTTTATTTGTTAATAAAATAATTTTTAATGTACGGTTTGTACAGTGATGTACAAGCCAGGTACAAAAGACAGTCTCTGCACAAAGGGGCATAACAATGAAAATTATCATGTATGAGACCAAGTTTGTAATAAATTTGTGAGGTGATGTTTATCGGAGATGAATAGATGTCTCTTGATGTACGAAAGTTGCCTGTGTCATCATTGTAATTCTGTATGATCGAATCTGTATGTTTTATCTGTAATAATGAATTTTGTGCCATCCGCTTAACTTCTACTGTAGTTACGCCAATTCTTCGCGTAGAACATTACAGTCACTATTCTCGAAAATAACTTGTGACCTGTAATATGAGTATGTCTGTCATGTATTTAGATCAAATCCAATAAGTGTACCTCCCGACAGTTTTGATTTAAGGCTCCACCACACCGGTGCGATATTAACGTAGTCGATATTAACGCAACAACTTATTGCGATATACGTTCTCAATATATTGTGTATTCGAATGTGCACACTGCTGCGTTAATAACGGTGCGATAACAATGGAACGTTTTGCGTCCTGCGATCTAACGCCCTTGCCGCATGGGGTTTAGTGCAGGGAGCCGCTAGGACAGGCCAGTACACTAGCTTGAAATAAAGGCAGCTGGGTGACACGGTTACATCTGGGTTAACGTTATAGTAAATGTTAATGCCAATTTACGCCCTAATTAACGCATTAAAATACCACATTAAACGCTTGGCTACATTAATATAGTTCTGCTCTTATAGTTGAACGTCTAGCGACATTAATAATGACGTTAGTAAATGAATGTGTTTAACTGTTGGCCACATTTGCTTAGTGACATTATTAAGGCAGTAAGCCGCAGGTGTGGCCGCGCCGTTATCGCAACAACGCATGCGTTAATATTGCACCTGTGTGGTAGCACCTTATAATATTTTTTATAAACTAAAACAATTATTTCATCCTCAAAAACAAAATTATAAATAATCCTTTAGATATTACAGTTGGGCTTTTAATATTTAGCTTATAAGTTAAATTACTTTTTTTATTTTTTCCATTTGGGGTTTACAATGTTACGAATTCAAGTAGGTATCTCTATTTTTTTTAGATTGTAGTTAATATTATATTTTAATCTCATTCATTATCTGTTATTAGGTAGTGCAACGATTTACATAATGTTTATTTCCTTGTGTGCCATCTTCAACAAGTTTAAACCTAACTAAAGCCCGGTCTACATTATTGAAACATGCGTTTACACACATCGGATCATTTTGCGAGCATGTCAAAGTGTGACGTAACGCATTTTAATAATGTACACTAGCCTAAATGCCAGTGTTATTTAATTCGTTTAATTTTAAATAAGCAACACGTTATGTCAATTAATTTATTTAATGTAACTAAAATAAATTAATCAATGTAATTTGACGAGATTGTTAATAACAGCTGTAAGTAATTTACTTTAAACAATTCACTGAACAAACATAAGTTTATCTAAACATTTAAGTGCAGTAAGGGAGTTATAAATGGATTAATAAATGTGTGTAAGAATAATAAATTGGAAAGTTGTAATTTGGACATTTCATTAGAATGATAGTTATTGGAAAGCGATCATGGAATTTCTTAGGTTTGAACTGTATTTTATTAATCAAATATAAAAATATCCACAATCCACCTACACAGACGTACAGTCTACAGTCCAATTTGGTAGGCAGCTATTGGCAGCTTTGGTAGGAATGTGGTAAACATTTGATAAAGTTAAATTAAAACAAAAAATTATGTCAATAAAACATGATCTACTTATCGCAGGTAATTTGCGAAAGATTGATGAAATAGTTATTGCATAAAACATATTTTAAGACTACAATACAGTTTCCACCTGAAAAAATCCACTGAAAACATCCAAATACATTCCTATCGGATCGAATAACATATATTTTTAAGGTGTAGAGAGCTCGCCGCTCGCCTAGTGTAAGAAATTTGTAAATTGTAATTGTAAATTCTTTTAGACGTTAAAACTGAGTAATTTATACGATAATAGTAATATTATATAACCAAATATACCCATCTTGTACTTTGCAGCTACCCACATTTCGGCAAGCCTAATTCAAACGTATTATACCTATCAATGCATTTTAGTACGGCTCTCCGCAAACCGCAGCGGTTGTTTGTTATATTACTGCTGTTGCGATGGCGGTTACGTATGTTCTACTGCGGTGAACCAACCCGCGATACCGGTAGCCGCATAGTGCGTATGAGTACTAGTTCTCCTGGAAAACTAAATATACTTTTAACAGGTACTAATTGGTATTGTCGGTGTAATAACATGTATGTTTGAATATAATGGACCGGTACCTAATCACAAATATCTTACAAAAATCAATAAGATATTAATACCTACTTCAAATTGTCGAAATGAAAGGTTCATTCAGAAAAAACTTACAAATTTAATGAAGTTCTAAAGACAATATCCTTGATTTTAATATACATTGAAAAGTGTGTTTTTTTTCCAAATGCAAAGTACATAAGTAGACGTTTGTCGTCAATAATTCTCGACTTAAATGGGTACATATCTTGATCAAATAATGTTATGGTTTACAGTAAAGTATATTTATGTCTCAAATAAAATCGATGTATTCTATATTTTTAATGTTTTTATTTTACTTTGCAATATTGTATATATTGCAAAATGTTAATATACCTATATACCTACCTACCTACAATACGATCCATATAGTTTAATAAATAACAGGTGCTTCAAATTATGTAATGCATTGTAATTTCTAGGTTGTCTGTTTTAATTTAAAAAAGATGTTTTAAATGTGTTTGGAGTATCATTATGCTTTAAGTAAAATCTGTATAACTTCGAGCCGTGTCCACATAAGGGCAAATCGTTACTCAATCGATAATTTACGCGTTTTTTTAAAGTGCGACCATATACTCAATCGTATATTTAAATGTTTCTTTAAAGTGCAAACGTCCTTTACCTACGCACAATGACATCCAAAGCCAAAGGCCTAAAATGCCGCGGTCAATAACGCATGTCGCTTATCTGGACACAGCTTTATTTGTGTATGTATTTTGACATAATTAAATGCAAGCATTTAGAATGTAAATTATTATTGTTAATGTATAAAATAACATGAATGTTTTTTAAATTTAAAATTAATCTCCGATCTATTGTTTTATAGCTATCAACTTTGGTACTAATTTGTACAATTACATAACTCAAGAATAGATTACTCATCTATGTATGTACCTACCCTATGTATATTATTATTTTTTCAAGAAATAAACATGTTTTTAATTTATAGAGGCTAATCATTTAACGTAAACCGCATACTATTAAAATTATGTTTTATATTTTTTAAGCTTGTTTTTTTCTCAGCTGTTTCGTAATTTCTAGTTTAAGGAATACTTAGGCTTGTTAACCGTATATATAATTATCGATGTCCACCTTGTAAATATTCTCCTCTACACCTAGGTAAATATACAGGATATGAATTAAATAAAAGTGTTTTTATTGTCAGACTCAAATTATGTCATAAGCCGCGTACTGACTGACTGTCCTAGCAGCGTCGCGGTTATTTTAATCTGTGGTCGCGGGCTGCCTCAGCTACCCTCATTTTTTTCGTTGGCAATTGGCTACGAAATAAAGTCACTTTAGCCAGTGTCGAGCGAAATTTCTTGATCGTTGTGTTAAGTAAGTAGTTACCCCTGATAATCATTATTATGTTTGATTATGATGATAATGAAATGAATCGCGTGCACCTATTAGTAAAGCTGTGGATATTTTACTGAAAATTGATCCGAATTATTGGGAGAACTTGAAAAGTTAAGGGAAATTTATGCCATTTTAATTTACTTCATTCGTGCACGTTTATGAAGACACACTGGTTAATATCCTACAAATATAACACATATTTTATTAAAAGAACATATTTTTTTTGGAAAATAACAACAAATTTAAGTAGGTACGGTCGCGAACACTGATATGGGGACCCATTTTCTTCATATTTCCAATAACACTTAAAATGCAATAAAGTTATATATATCGTCATATCTGAGAGCAGTTGCTAGTTGCTCCTATAGTACTGTCAGTCAAAATAGGACCCCTTATGGTATATTGTATTTGCTGTACGATATTCAACCTCAACCGAGTCATTTAAAGTCCGCGACTGTACCTATACCCACTAATAACTTTCCGCCAAAATGTCATAAGGCCGCCGCACGATCGAAAACGTAAAGCCACCGTCCGCCACTAGATGTCGCTAGGATGAGCGGTACAATACACCAAAATGATGTTCCACTCCACAATGTTTTTAGATTACCTGTGATAGCAATCGGCTCGTACCATCGTGTGATGAGCACGAATGTTTGTTCCCGAGTCATGGTAGTTTAATATCTATATAAGTATTATATACTGAGTTCGCCCTCAGTCCGTCCTCAGTCATTTTACGGTACCCATAATACAAGCGTTGCTTAGGGTGGGACCGTATAGTTGGTGTGTTCGTCTGGCGATATTCATTTTTAAAAATAACTATGCGCTCAACAAAATACTTTTTCGCACTGGTTTGAACCGCATTGAGTATGTTAGACATGACGAGTTCAATAACATCTGGAGCAACATGTTGTTGTCCGAGAATCGAACTCTAAACTTAAACGCAGCTCTCTAAGTGAGATTTTCCATTATCATAATATTATAATGCCTATAACAGGTAATGTCACACATACAATTAAAATGTGAACATAGACAAATAGAAATTATCGGCAAGATCGTGCATTATAGTCATGTCTTATTTACATTATTGTAATATATGACGTTCTAATATCATAAAGCCCGCAATACACATTTGTGTAACTTCCACAAAAGCTAACCATTCACTTGAACCTGCGTTACATGCGTCAGCACTAACTTGAACATGCGTTACATGCGTCTACGGCCGAGGAGGGTGTGTGATACGAGCATGCCTGTGTCATAAATGCTAGGAATCTGCATGCCGCTGGCATGTTCCCCAATGACATGTAATGCCAGTTAACAGCACGCGAGCTATTTGCTATATACACTCGGTTTTTTACTAGCATGTGTATTTCGTTGCGGGTTCATAAAGATAAATAATAATTTGATAACATGTTTTCCTTATTTTATGACTTTAACATTATTATCTACTAATAAAGTATAGTGTATAAACAAAGCACTTATTGTAGTACGGTCAAAATAAGCGGTCGGTATAAATCGATCACAGCTTCGGCGGCAAACTTAACATTGATTTTTAATACCTATAGGTACTGGCTCCGGGCTCAGTATTTTTGTTCGAACTCATCATGACATTCAAAGGTCAATATGCCATCACATAAGAATCAATCAAACTCATTCATAAATTGTACGACATGGTTCAAGGCTAGATGACTTCACTCAATGGGCATTTAGATAATATATTATAATTTCGTGCACTTGAATAGAGGCAGCGTGGCCGAGTGGTCTAAGGCGCTGGTTTTAGGCACCAGTCCGAAAGGGCGTGGGTTCGAATCCCACCGCTGTCAAATTCTTTTTGTCTACAAACATTATATTAGAAAACTATGCTCAGTCATAAAATACATTTTTTTATGTGGGTAATTCCTACTTTGTACAGTCAGAAAAAAAGTATCTTTTATTAGGTTTCTATAATGTATTATTGAGTTAAAATATAAAATTGCCAGATTCAATATCCTGCAAATAAGAGGTCAGAATACGCCCCCAGTTCGTGGCTCGCGCTGCCTCGCCCAAGCCTTTGTCCAATGCCCCACTGTCGGCGTTACTGCACATATTATGACAATCTATACAAATAAATAAAATTGGAGTGTCTGTTTGTAATATTAAAATAACCGCTTTTTGTTAACAATTTTTGTCAGTCTGTCTGTCTGTTTGTTCCGGCTAATCTCTGAAATGGCTGGAACGATTTGACGGGACTTTCACTGGCAGATAGCTGATGTAACAAGGAGTAACTTAGGCTACTTTTATTTTAGAACCAACGACTTAATATCACAAAGGCTGCCGGTCGCGCGGGCTCAGAACGCGCGAATGGGCTATTGCTAAAGGTTGTGTCTTTGTTAAATACCACGTGGACGAAGTCGCGGGTAACAGCTAGTTTCGCATAAAACTGGTGTGCGTTCCCACTTCACCTCAAGGTTAAAAGTTTTTAGCAACATTCAACAGAAACATACACACGTTTCCCCCGTGCGGGTAAAGAGGGGCAGGGTACATACATATGTTGTATTGATATAAAATGTGTATGTGTTTTTGTTGAATATTTTGAAAGTATAAAACAATAGACGCGCTGGCAAAACAACATTCAGATTTCATATTAATTCCATAGATTTACTCCCAATTTATAGAAGTTTTATAACTTTATCAAAGGCCATATAGTATTGCGCACTAGAGTTTTGCTTTGCGCAGTACTATGTGACGTATGATAAAGTTATAAAACGTCTATACATCATTGCGGAACACACACCAGACTTGGAACCAGATTTATCTGACAACAATGAAGAGGACGAGATCAGTATAATCTAAATTATTAGTTCCTTGCAGTCTGCAAAATATATTTTGACAGCGGTGGGATTCGAACCCACGCCCTTGCGGACTGGTGCCTAAAACCAGCGCCTTAGACCACTCGGCCACGCTGCCCTGACATCTGAAATACAACTTGACAACCCTTCCCAGAAGTGACTTTAGGGAATATTAAATGTTTGGAATCCAACCCTCGGCGCTGCTGTTAAAGGAGCACCGATAGCCGAGCAGTTTAAGGGAAGGGAAGGGAAGGTCGCGAGTTTGAGTCCGATAGGAAACCGTTACACTATTTACGTGAGCTAAAGACCACTCGGACCACTGACCACTCGGTCATGAGTTCAGTACTTAACTATAGGGGCTAACGAGTAGTACACAAACAACAATTTACTTTGAGTTGGCTGGCAGTTGTCATTCCAAGCGTTATCGTTGGCAGAATCCTCGATCAATTCACCGAAGAAGTGAAGTGGAATAGAATAACCATTATAAGTTGGCCTGCGAATGACCCGCGGGCGGCGCCTGAACGCGGACCACATAGCAACGCAACGGACCGCTCGCGTCCCAAATCTATCATCGACTGACCTCCTAAACTATACTTTCAAGTTCAAGACAACAGTTTTCTATTGCAAATTAAAACGATATCTCTACTAAGTATTTATAATTAATCTCAGGTAGTTGATTAATGGTATGTTTGTTTTTGTACGAGTGTGCGTTAAATAATTTATTATTTGGGATGGTTAACTTTTATTCACTGGGTAAGTTAAACATGTTAACCATTACGCACATAATAAACAGTAACTTATCTATCAGCTTAGCTGGTGTAATAGGAAACAAAAGACTGCTGCAATTGGTGTTCGAAATTCAAAAAGCTATTTTTTATTGAATAAAAATCAGACCTGTCTTAAATACCTGCAATTATTTTAATTTCAAGAATACTTTTAACGGATTTTTTTCACTACGTCTTTAGAAAAAAATATTTCGTTGTTTTTTATATCTATTCTAGTTTTATTTATTTTTCAATGCTTAAAAATATAGAAACTTCCATATATAAATGATCGCAATTGCTTGCTTGGTGATTGCTTGGTTACAGGGAACGTATCGCTATTATGAGTTGACAGATAACACTAGACATCCCTAACTATTAGTAAAAGCAATAAAGTATTTGCGGTGAACAGTATTAGCGATAGTACGTACGTAATACGGCTGGCACTATTTGGGTGTGAGGGGGGAATGATCGCTGGCTCTTTTGCCTCATTAAGGAGTATATAATGTTACCTCCTTTGACGCAAACGTAATTGAGATGAAGATTTTGTGAAAATATGCCGCCCCCAACACCTACCGCCAACGCTCAAAAGGCCCGCCGAGATAAAATGTCAAAACACGTTTTATCTCGGGAAGGTTCAAGCCACGCCGCCACTGAAGTAACGTTACACCATAATAAAGTTATTTTGTTCCGGGAAACAACTGAGTGAGTAGGTACTTATAAAAATATGTCGTTAGGAACTTTTGGGCATTCTGACTGAACCATGAAGCCAATTGCTTTCTATTTTTTTGATAATCCTCTTATGCTGCATCCAGAGGCTGGCTGAACAGATACCAAGACCAACATGCGGTTAGGTACAATTCATCTTCGCTGGTCCACTATGGCTCATACTTGGCAACATTATATGTATTATCTATGCTTGGCAATGTGGCCATCACTAACGACGGCAATACGCTTTATTGTCCGGCCAACACGACCCCACCCTAGTTGAGCCAACGTGTGTATCAGGCATATTATATATTTATGTTATAAATCTAGGATCAAAGTCAAGTCAAAGTCAAATCATTTATTTCGTATAGACCTACGGGGGCACTTACAAATTGTCATTACATTTTTTTTTCTTAAGTCTACAACCGGATCGGAACGCGACCTCAACTGAGAAGATCCGGCGAGAAACTCAGCGGGCTTGTCTTTTTTTTGAAATTCATTATTTTTACAAAATAAAATATAAAAGTAAGCTCCAGTGTGTTGCCATGCGGGGCGCACACACGCTACACTTTAACATTATATATATTGATATTTAAGCGATCAGTCCCAGGCTGCTTTATCCAAGATCCTGTAATAACCCTTACGACAAAGTTTACTTTTTACAGTTGTTTTAAACTTATTAATGGGCAAATCTCGGATTCCTTTGGGAAGTTTATTATAGAAGCGTATACATTGCCCCATAAAAGAATTATTTATTCTGTGGAGACGAGTGACATGCACGGATAGTTTGTCCTTATTACGAGTGTTTATAACATGAACATCACTCGTTTTTTCAAAATTATGAATATTTTTCTTAACATACATTAGATTTTCATAAATAAATTGTGACACAACAGTTAGAATATTTATTTCTTTGAATTTATCCTTAAGGGAGTCTCTAGGACCCAAGCCGTAAATTGCTCGTATTGCCCTTTTCTGCAAGATAAAGATAGTATTAAGATCTGCAGAGCAACCCCAGAGCAAGATTCCATAGGACATAACACTATGGAAATAACTGAAATAAACAATTCTAGCTGTGTCTATATACGTTAATAGTCGAATTTTTTTAACAGCATAAGCTGCCGAACTCAGCCTACCAGATAGTTTTTTAATATGTGGACCCCATTGCAATTTAGCATCTATGGTAATACCGAGAAACACTGTTGACTCCACAAGGTCCAAATCAGTTCCATTTATTTGTAGATTGGTTCCAACTTGTCTCACATTTGGTGTTGAGAACTTTACGCAATTAGTTTTCTTCTCATTAAGAAGAAGATTATTTATAGTGAACCAATCAACAACTTTAGCGAGTGCATTGTTCACATCGTCATAATTTACTAACTGTCTTTTGAGTTTAAAAAGCAGTAAAGTGTCATCTGCAAACAATACAATCTCGTGACTATTCCCTACATAGTAAGGCAAGTCATTGATTTATATTAGGAATAAGAATGGCCCTAATATCGAACCCTGTGGAACGCCCATTGACACTAGAGAGCCGGGCGATTGTATACCATTGACATCGACCTTTTGAATCCTATTATTTAAATATGAAGTCAAGAGGTCAAGAGCCTTGTTCCTAATACCGTAGTGGTGCAGTTTCCGGATAAGTATTTCATGATGGACGCAGTCAAAGGCCTTCGACAAGTCACAGAACACACCTAAAGCATCCTGGGAGTTCTCCCAGGCTCCCAGGATCCTATGCAATGATCCTTGACGAGATATATGAAACTAATGGAAACTATTTTCATAGATAGGGAAGGACGTCGTAGATCTTTGAGATGGATAATCGGCTCCCCTAATCGGCTTTCAGTCTAATTAGAAAATTTATATTGATAGTAATATTGGACATACTATGGCCAGTGCAATTATACCGTACCTAATTACTTAACTCATTATAAAAAAGTAATAAAATGGTTTTTATATCACCCAGGCAATAGTGACGTTGACCAAATTGATCAAAATGTTGATACTAAAATACGGCCAAATATAAAAAAAGTGATGTCATACTGCTGAATTCTAATTTATTTATATTATCAGACAATCTCGGCCATTGATCTTAGTTGATGTCATTTGAAGAGGTTCATATTTTGCGAACAAACATCTCTGAGCCTGAGGAACTGCATTAGAAAAAAAAACACATTATTAGTAGGCACCTAGATTTTGATTAAGTGAAGACATTCAATCGAAAAATAAGCAGGCACTGACATGAAATTGTAATGGCAAAATGATTCATACGTTATTATTTTACAAATAATAAAAAAGGAGACTTTGAAAAACAAGGTCGCATAATATTTCTTGTAATGATAGTGACTGAAAAGCATCGAAAAAAATATCAATGACCATTTTAGATAAAAAAGAAAAAGCTATGTTTTATTTTAAATTAATAAGACGGCATTACGTATATTTTTTTCACCAAAAGCTGCCAGTAGTTGACGTAGCATAGTTTTTTTTATTTTATTTGAGCGTTGTACCAAATTTTACAAAAATAAAAACAATGGTTTTAATTGTGTGTTTTAATCCAATTAATAACATATTAAATTTCATGTTGGTATTGGTGGGGTAATAATCGCCGAAAAAACATCTATTAAATTAAATACAAACAAAGTTATCGTAAGTTAACTACATTACCGTTGTTGGATTTTACTAATCCATGGCTGATCCTAAATAAATTAGAAAGTGACACCTGTTGACAGCTGTCAAACTTAGATACAGTCCGGTTGGACAACTTTTTATTTACGAGTATCGGATATACACAAAATAAAATATAAAAATAATTAACAAGAAACCTGAATATTAAAATGAACCTATTAATACAATTTTAATTTTATTGGTTTTATGTGAATGTGATTAATGATTTCGTCAAGTTCAATGATTTATAATCACAGCTTTAAGGACTCGTTTTGAGTGAAGCACAAGATACAATTGCTAGCTGAAAGGAACATATTGGTCTAGATGCCTATCGTACCTATTATAGTTAAACTTCTGGAAAACAGGCATAAAGATAAGATCGCCGAAATCCTTCGATTAATCTTCTTTTTTCTATTGAATATTAATGTAGGTATAGCTCTATATAATTGCTTTTATCTGTACTTTTTGCATTGCTCAGGACACGCACACAGAACAAAAGACAGATATAGAAGTCAATGAAGAAAACACAGGCTTTTTGGCGGGAAATTGAACTGCGAAGTTGTCAATTTGTTTTATTTTCCAGAAAATGTCTTATTTGATTGTAATATTAGTAGGATGTAAACCATGATGCTAGAAAAATTGTATATCTTGAATTTTCAAGTTCACAAAGATGTGCGGTAAACTTTCACTAAAGTATCCACAGCATCACTAGGGTAGAGTATTCATTCCATCATCAAAAATGGTGTGGCCGATTGTTTAACTAAAAAAATGAAAGAAGAAAACGTAAAATGACAGCTGAGTTGCCATTTTTTCACCGACCAAAAAAAAATAAGGTTCTCAACTTGATACTATTTTTTTTCTTTGACCGCACGGTTGCAGCGTCAAAGTTTTCCGCCCATAAAGAAGTTATTATCAAAAATAATATAAGAACTAGACGTTAGAAATTTTTGTCCAAATATTATAACTCCCTTTGGTTACCCCATAGCACATATCCCGTTACTGCCTCGCCCAAATGCACATTCGGAATGCTATATCGAAGTTCAAAGCCATAATAATAGACCGTTACTGATAATCTATGATCAAAACGTAAATTAAATTATTCGCGGTGCATATTCCTAACCCAGTAATCTTGGATCACATTAACTTAAGTCATTATGATAACAATTATACTAATTCACACACCGTTGCACTTACACCTCATAAATATGCAAAATTACAGGGTTATTGAACCCTGCACCTTTGACATAAATGTTATAAATATCAAATGTCAAGTGTATCAGAGTTCAATGCACTCAAATACGGAATCTATTCAGCACTGCGTTGATGGCTTAGGCACCTTACTCAGCCCCAATATACTAGGGGCTACCTACTACAAGACCGTAGGTTTTTCCATGCATCAGCTGAAAAAATCCCCTACTGGACCTACTAGAATTTATTAAGTCTTATCATTGAGCAACAATCTAAATCTGAAATTTATACTTAATATAGGCAAACTGTAACTGAGTTGTGTATTTTCTTTGAAAATATATAAAAAAAGAAATTTGACTATTTGGTCATATGTATTTGAATCCAAAAAACTTACGTTTTTTATATGTATTATTTTAATACAATTTTTGCTTGAGGGTCAGTTTGTTCAACTGATCCTACACAACCGATTTCAACGGAGTTTTCACCAATTGCATTCTATGGTTAGACTCAGGGTGGGGTACCTACATATAATTACGCTGGCTTTTAGGGTATGAGCAGCAGCGCAAAATTTATGCCAGCTTTGTCGCCAGGAAAAAAACATTGGCTTATTACTAATACACTGCGGAGTTATAGCAGCACACCGAGGTTTAACTTTGTTTTTCTCAATAATTATTTTTTATTAACCAAAAGAGATTAACAGTGTTCTTAACATGCGACAAAATACCATATGTGAAAAATTTGTGCAGTACCTCTGCCTAGCCCACCCCTTCGGGAATTACCGGCGTTAGTTTTTTTTAGACTAACTAGGCAATTAGCGAAGTGCCGAGGCTACGAGGCTTGATATAGCGTCTTAACGTAGGGCGGGATCCCGAAAGGACGATAAAAAACATTCAATATGGATGAGTTTATTTTTAATTCATGTAAACAGGTGCTAAGATGAATCGAAATCGAAAATGTCACAGAATGATGATAACAATATATTACCCGTTCGGATCGTTCGTTCCGATCATTTGTAAAAGGGCAGCTGGCTGGAGAATTTTCATACGTAGGTATTTCGTATTATTCGCCAAGCAATAACACAAAAGCCCGATGCATCATCCAGGGTAACTGCTGGTAAGTAACTTTATACTTACACCTGCTATTAATTTCATCTAAGCACCTAAACATGCCAGCTAAGTATTTTTTAATTAAGTTTTTATCCTTATTTAGGTTCCTATACTTAAAAAGTTTAAATAATCTCATCTCACCTCAACCCATCACTCAGATTTATGGCTGTCAATTTCTAGATGAACCTCGCGTGAATGGGTCAGCGTGCGCCCGCGCAGGAGTGGTGGCGACCGCTGCGGTATATAACCGCGAAGAAAGGCTCTCACTGCATCCATTCATCCGTGTCCTGTGGTCCGATAGTTGCTCATACAACAAACATGGCGGCGAGGTTCGTTGTTGCTTTGGCAGTGTTTGCGGCGTGCCATGCCACCCCAGTCCTGATCAACGGTGAGTAAAAAAAAACCCCTCCAAAATATTACGCTTTTAAACTCAACACTTAATTATTATATTTGTTATTTAATTTATAAATATTCAATGTTAAGACCTGTCATTTTTTAAATGTACGAATATTATATTATTTACTTATTTAAGATACATTTACTTACTTCAAATTATTTTTTTAATTATAAAATTGTTACGGTGTACTGAGCTAAAATAGAGCAGGCAAATCACTTACCTAACAATGTATTAAGGTTTAAAGTAACAAACTATTCAATACGTACCTAATGGTGGAAAGTCCCATTGTATTTTCTTCTGAAAAAGTCACGGTAATGATAAAGTAAATTGAATAAGATTTTATACAATTTGGGGATGAGACCTCCCCCACTTATAAAATATTTTATTCTTATAAAAGTACAAGTACTCTACATAAATGTTCTCTTCCCCAGGTGTCGTCTACCGTGACGGACGTGCGTACTCCGTCGGCCAAGCCTACAACTACAACGGCGGAGCCTCCTCAGCCTCCGCTAACGTCAATGGTGATTCCGCACAGGCCTACGGCAGCGCCACCGGCGCCAGAACACCCGACTACTACCCCAACCAGGTTATCGCTTACGAATCAGCAAACCCTGGCTACGGCTCAGCTCAAGCGTCAGCTCAAGCCCAGACCGGAGGCTACTACACTGTACCCGCGCCAGCCACCGTCATCACTTACGAACAAAACTTCCAAGTGCCCGCTGAAGTTGGTTACACAGTCCCCGGCGCACTCAACGCGCAGTCCTCCGCTGTATCCAACGGAGTATCCGACTCCTCCGCGTCCTCTGCTACTTCAAACGGCGCTGGGCTAGCAGAGTCTTCCGCGCAGACACAAAGGGGCACCGGCAGTTACGGAGTCACTTCCACTAACGTGAAAACTTACGGTTCCGGATTCGGTGCTGCCAACTCTAAGGCCAACAGTGGTTATGGTTCAGCCGCCACTTCAGCCCAAACCCAAGGCACCGGTGCTGCCTCCTCTACCGCTCAAACCAGTGGCGTTGTTGGTGCCGTGTACCCTGTTGAAACGAGTGTCATTGACGCCAAGACTGGCTACGAAGCTGCCTACGTGCCCTCTGTCCCCGCCTACGCCTCGTCCAAGGCCAACGTGAACGGCCAATATGGTAACGCCGTCTCCTCCGCTAAGACCAGCAGTGGACAGACTGGCATCTCCTGGCGCTTCGGAACAGCGTACAACGTCCCCTCCCCCGCCGCCCTCTCTCAGGCCAACGTTGACGGTTACGGCACCGGGTACGTTAAGTCGAACGTGAACACCCTCAACCCTGGCTTCGGCTCTGCCAAGTCCTCCGCCAACGCTAACGGCGCTGGTGTCGCGAACAGCAACGCTGAAGTCAACGGCGCTGGTTACGGCACAGCCAACTCTGCCGCCAATACGCAATATGGAGCTGCTGTCTCTTCAGCCAACACCAATAACCTGTACGGATCAGCTAAGTCGAGCGCTAACACCAACGGACCCTACTACGGTGGTTCGAGGACTGAGGCTGATGCCCAGACCATCGGAATTGGATCTGCCAAGTCGTCTGCCAAGACCCATGGTGTGAGCACCGCGTTCAGGGTCAGCGAGTCGTCCGCCAACTCGTATGGTCTTGGCTCGGCGCACGCTAAAGCGCACACCGCGTAGGCCGGCTGCGGCCGCGCATAGCAACCACATCACGACGACTTCCGGTGCTACCGAAAACTTGTCTTGGTGTATTTGCTAATGCTTCTCGAATCGAATTTATTTAATTTAATTTATTTTATTTATTGTGCTTAATTTAAGAAGATATCTCTCACAAATTATGTCATAAAATGCTTGCCATAATAAAATAAACGAGTTTTTAGAATCATAATAAAATGCCTGATTTTATTCAAATATATACCTACCACATAACAGACAAAAAATAATAAGTACAGTCATTTAATACTATAGATGCGTTACTTTAGAGTACATAAAAGTTACATCATATTTTTTTGGTCTACAAGACATCACAGTTTCCCCTGCATGAAGGGCTTGAGGTAGTTGTGGAAGCTCTGGTTGACGGGCTCCGCGTTGAGCGGGCTCTTGAGCGCCTCCGCCATCAGCCGCTCGTACACGCGCCCGTCGTACGCGCCCAGCGTGGAGTTCAGTATCTACAGAACAACAAAATTAGTTTTTTCATTATAAACTTGTTCTAATATTACAGAGAATATTTATTTTTAAATTCTCAGTTAATAATAAATTAATAATCAATTTGGTCGCTAAAAGCCTCACCTCATCTCTGATATCAAAAGCATCCACCAGACCAACAGCATTGGGTCTGATTTTCACAAGAAGCGCTTCATAAGTATTCTGAAGCTCTTGGACATCGTATTCCGTTATTGATGTGTACTGAAAAAAAAAACAACTTAAGAAGTTCATACAGCACGCGTGCATAAATAAATTTGAAACACTGGCGAAGGATCCATAATAATAATATGATTATTGTCGGCTCCCCTTTGAAAATAAAAATTTGGTTATTGGGTAAACTTTAGTTGATTTTTGTAGAATAAATTAATTTATTTTAAAAATAAAATAAGAAACCTAGTACAAACCTAGTATAAAGACAACTTTATAAGTATGTAGTATAATTATTAAAATGTATCCCGCTATCTCGACTGCCAACATCTACGTGTAAAACTAATTAATAACGATCTTTTGTCACCAATTCCAATTTCTAACACGAAACACAAACCGGTTCCAGACTAGAAATCTAAGTCTATAAAAAGATCTAGACTATGAGCCTAAAAAAAGATACACACTGTCGTCAGTACAAAAAACTTGAAAATACTTTCTCTAAGCGTTTTTGCTTGACCAAAATCAAGTCGATAGTACTGTTGCTATTTTTAACGGAACTACTTTCGGTCGGAATATCGATCATAATCGATGTATCGTCGTACTGACAGATGATCCATTACTTTTTGCGTTGGCAACATTAGGAGCTTGAGCTCTAGTTAACTGTTCCGGCGCGTTATGGATTATTTATTATGCCATTTACTTACTTCGGTACATAATACAAATCAATATGTAGTAGTTTGCTTAATGTAGAGCCCTTCAAATGAATGCAATTAGAGCTTCGATCCATCAGCCTTGCATCCACGAGTGACGGGACCCCAAATAAAATGTAAGGCTGTGTCCCCAGTAGGCTAACTGTTAGCGGCCGACTGAGTGAGCCGCAAATTTGTGGTGAACTGAAATTCGAGTTAGCTGCAAACTCAGATTAATTTGCGTGCGTCGCAAGCAAACTGTTATGTGTTAGCCGCTTATTTAGGTCGACCGACCGACTGAATTTTCACTGTCAACTGTCCACATGACAGTTTGCGGCAAACGGACTCACTACGCCCGGCGAACAAGCATATCGCCGCCGCCGACTGGGAGTCGGCCGCTCACTGAATCAATCGGCGCCCGAAACACAGCAAACTGCGTAGAGTGAGTGCAAACTAGCAAACTGTGAACACTCTATTTCAAATATATGGAAGGGCGTACTAAACCGATACGCCGCTAACTCAGTCGGCCGCTAACAGTTTGCCTACTGGGGACACAGCCCAAGTCTCCGCGAAACAAAGCGAATCTAAAAAAAATATCTTCGCGTGTTTCGCCTCTAAACGATTCCATTTTCCATTCGTTCCTCATCCCCCATTTGTTGAACAATGGATTTCCGCCTAGTTATATCAATTAATCTCTTATGTGTTACCAGTGTGCATTCAACGATGATTGGGAATCATTCAACAAAGGCTAAAAGTGTCTACTATAAATTATGTTTTTTGTTAACGAGACACCTGGCCAGAAATTAATTGCCTCACATCGTGTCAGATTGAGTCATAAAAATAAACACAATTAATATTCAAATAAATACTCAATTTGCATAATTTTTATTAATTGGTATAATACTAAATCATTTTACGAACCTTTAGTATAGTGAAATATTTGCATACTAATATTGATATTATATAAAGACCAATGTTCTACTGGTTGAACATTGGTCATTTCTATTATTTCAATTACTTGAGTTAAGTATATTAAAAATAAAGTGTTTTTTTACTGATCCTTATGCATGGATCCTACATCCTAAAAATATCCTGGATATTAAAGTGCTAGCAACATGAGGGATAATTTGACGTAGGTAACAAGTGATGATTTGACGACCCGATTAGCTAAGCTGGTAGTGGTACTTCCTGCACCGAGATTCCCGGGTTCGAAGCCTGGTAGGAGCAAAGAAGAAATATGATAGAAGAGGAATGTTTGTATCCGAGTCATAGATTTTTAATATCTGTCTATTAATTTATTTTTGGAATGGCTCCCATTCCAATGTACGCGGTGCCCATAATACAAGAGTTGCTTAGTTTGGGACCGCCCAGTTGGTGTGTTGGTCTGGCGATATTATTATTATTACTCGGTATTACAATTCAATATCTAACTCTAACTGTTATTTACGACTTTCGTGATTAGGTATAAATCTACATTTTATGTCAATCTTACATTAGTGGTCATCAACATTGTATAATTCCTGTAATAAAATCGATAACAGGTTTATACGACAAGATTATGATGAGATTTAACTCATAATTTTGCACTTATTTTCTTGTAATTTACTTAAAATTTGAATGTTAAGGAAACATAAATAATATATATAGTGAACGAGATCATTTGCGAAAAAGTAATAAAACTGTTTGAATGCTTCATTATAAACTGGCTGCTCATTATAAATGCTAAACCATCGTTTAACATTTTGTTTTAAAAAACCGGATAACCGATAAGAAACTCTATTTCAGAACGGGATTTAAAGAAATCAATCACCGCGCGGGTCAAAGACAATGTTGCCGCTAAGAAGTAGAGAAAATTGCAGGTCAACGGGTTCATGGTACAAAGTTAAAAAACCTGTCAGTTTTTAACCAAAAGTTTAACTCTCCTGTACTTGATAGGTTTTCTTAGAACTCAGCGTAAGCCCCCTGATCTTTAACGCAAAATAAGTTGCCCGAAGTCTTGCTGATCTTGCGCATCTTTGCAAGACAAAGACCAACGCGAAAGAGTCTCCCATGTTTTGGGGTAAGTCTGCATTTTCGCAAGACTTCGGGCAACACTATTCACATCATCTATACTAATATTATAAATGTGAATGTTTGGATGGATGGAGGGATGTTTTTTACTCTTTCACGCCAGAACGGCTGAACGGATCTGCATGAAATTTGGCACAGAGATAGATTATAGTCTGGAATAGCACATAGGCTACTTTGTATCCCGGTAAAATGTATGGTTCCCGTGGGATAGATTTGTTTACATTTTTCATAGAATACCAATAAATTCATTTTCTCATACATTTGATTCTGAGGCGGTACGAAGTTCGCCGGGACAGCTAGTTGTCAATAATCTTAAAATACTCAACCAGCCTATTAAGTTGAAGTTGAATGACAAGAAACAATTTCAATTAACACTGAGCAAAAAAACTACCTACTATCAGCCGATACACGTCCACTGGTGGACATAGGCCTCCCCCAATGATTTCCACACATCGCGGTCCTCCGCCACTCGCATCCACCGGCTTCCCGCGACGCGTGTGGTATCATCGGTCCACCTTGTGGGGGGGGGGGGGGGGCAAAAAAACGAACTGGCAAAGAATTCACGGAGCTTTGAGCAGGTCACCTACTGTGAAGGTCAATTGGCCGCTGTTACCGCAACGGGGTCCATAACAGACCTGTCAATCAGTACTGGAACACTCGATGAAACACTATCATGCAAGTCATCGTTATAACTCCACCAAATATAAACGACTGTCAGCTGTATAATATCTATCCATAATGTTGTCTTCCGTTTTTTTTAAGACGTGCCAATCTGACCTCATTTGAACTCTGTCTGATCCATCTTAATTTAGTGGATTAAACGACGATTAGTCATTTACATGGAAACATAATGTTGCTCTAGAATAGCAAATCAAAACAACGATCGTGTTCCACTCGTGGTGTGCGCGGGTGCGGGATTTTGTAAATGTCAATGTGATTCTGAACAAGTTGTGGTTTCGGAACCACAACTTAGTGGAACACAGTGGTCCTTTCGAGCGCCCAATCTAGTGCCCAGTAGGTGTATAATTTATATCTATGGAGAATAATAAAATTTATGCACTAGTAGTAAGTTTCTTTATCTAAAGCTAAAGTTAATTAATTTAGTTTATTTGTCTAGTAGAACATTATTTGATCTACCATTAAACTCAACACAGTCACAAAACACGGCGTGCGCTACAAGTAAAGGCTAAAAATACCACGCACACATTAAAGGACTATGTACAGAACTCCTTAGTCTATGCCATTTACTACACAAAAAGTTTCGTGTGAGGTAAAATTTAACACTACACATGCATTGAAAAAGTGGTGTAGCGACCACTTCAACTGCACTACAAGCTACGCAGATGGCACTGCAGACGCATTCAGAACAATGACAAATGACGTCACAATCCTGAATCGCGCTATAAGAGTTTCCGGAGCAAGTAACATATATACAAGATCCCGATAATAACCGTAATGGCATAGCGGCCGCCCCGCCAGGCATACCACCCGCCTGGCTGGAAGATCTTCCCTTTTCCGCTAAAGTGGCGTTACTTTGCTACGTCTGAACTCTTAAACAAGTCTGTGATATTCCGTAAACCGCTCCTTTAATGAACAAGAACTATGATATAAACACTTAACACTTCTATAAAGATGTATCATATCCTTCACAATGCAAAATATATAAAAGGAATTCGCACGCGGTTGCTAAAACAAAAACATCGTTTTGATCAAATTTTTTTTTTTTAAATATGAAGACTCGATTTATTGTATTATTATCTAACTGTACCTTCGGTCAGATGATCAATTCACTTTGTGACGCGTATTATTAAGCGGTAGGCTTGCCATTTAATAGTGGACATAAAACTAGGACAGTGAAAGTTTGTTGATATTATTTATGAGTAAGTACCAGATATCCGGTTGTCATAAACAATGATTTTCTAATCGACGTCTCTTGTAGACTCTAACTATTATAAAACTATACTACAACTACATGGACGATATTTTAAAAAAATAAATGCAAAAGGAATTCTAAAGTCTCTAAATCCGAAATAAGTGTTCTTAAAATTGTTGTCTGTTTGTTCATGCATAACTAAAAACTCCTGGACTAGCTTCAATGGAGTGTTCAGTATTTGATTGCTGTCGTTGAAAAACATACCAACAACAGGTTTCCTAATTTCTCCAAGCTCCAATATGTCGCGTAAAGCTGCACCAACTGGTTCAAGACTCTCTTCAGCGGCTCTGATAGTGAAGACGAAGTTCGCTCCACTTCGGACTTGTGAGTGACCAGCAAGATCGCGCGACAGTGGGCCTAGGACAATAATAAACATTTATAATTACTATTTACTTAGGATTATAGCTGGGATCACACTAATATTATAAATGTGAAAGTTTGGATGAATGGATGTTTGTTACTCAATCACGCCAGAACGGCTGAACGGATCTGGATGAAATTTGTCACAGAGATAGATTATAGTCTGGAATAGCACATAGGCTACTTTTTATCCCGGTAAAAAGGACATACTTTTTAATCGAGGGTAACACCGCGGGGCGCAGCTAGTTATTAAATATAACCTATCAAAGGGAACCTACAGCAGATATTTATTTAATGAATTTCGTATGTATTTTTATTTGCAAAAAAAATATTCAAACCTGCAAGTCCTGCATTCATATAAAGCTAAACAACTACTTTATTTTATATATTCTACATATATGTATCTACACGTATATGTTTCTCGATTTGAATTTTCCCTTTGAAGAATTCAAGTGGCCATAAGATAATGGTAAGGCGATCAACATAGAGTTGTTTACAGCCCTCGCCGCTGCTATACCCTATATTTAAGTATAGCTCTTACCCACTGCTCTACCCAAGGAAACATAGGTTTGCTCTGCAACTCGACCCCCAACGGTCATATCGTTATGAAGCTTTATTAGCCTATGACATGCCTTTTATAAATTATTTTCTATGCCATTTCATTTTAGGTAAACACAATATGCAGCTTCCAAAGTACTTCTCAATATTACATTTAAAAAGATGAAAACGAAAAATAAGGGCTTCTCAAATAGTTAAGAATACGTTTTAAATAATTAATCCACGATTATTAAATTTTCCTTTCAATATTGATTTCTTATATTTACGTGAATACACACATTGAAATGAAACTAATTTTACGGATTTTATCGCGTTTATTTTATGTTTTTTACGTTCCATTTCACTTAGTTTCATTTCAATTTTCCTTTCAATCTAAAGCTTTCGGACAATAGCATTAACACCAAAATTAATAATGAAGACATGCTAACTCGAAACATATAATTTAATATCAATGAATAAATAATATCATAATCTCGGGCACGTCTCGGCACCGTTAGAATAATACTAATAAACTATAGAGTCGCAATTAGCACATAGAAATGTTACACTCGATAATTACACACCGAACAAAGAGCGTGACATCTTTATTGCTTTTTTGTTCGATTCTAACATAAACGTTAATCTGTTGAATAAAATTTTAACACTTCCTTTGTTTGTTAGGTTATTGACATATTATGTTCGCCGCGAGAGTACTCGAAAGTAAACCATTATTTATATGAATTAGTATAAATACTATAACATAAAGGCGTATATATAATGTCTGGGTCTACAAAGTATGCATCAGCGGCATGCCGTGCGCGATTCGTGCCTCAATTTTTATGCGAGCATTAACATTTAGGCGCAATGCCAGCATGGCAGATGCCAGTGCTCGGACGAGGCAAAACGTAAGCGTTTGCCTCCGGCGAGACACGGACTGTCAAAACGAACAGTAAACGACTATTTGCATATTTATTTTTCAAACATGACACGAGATTTAGATGATAGAGTCAAGGCAGTACATTATATAATTTGTGACTTAGAAGTACCACTTACCTCAGACGCCTCAACGAGTTGTACCGAGGACATATTCCACGCGTCTTCTGCAGACAACCCTCTCTTTTTGTACTTGTTTATGCTGGTAACAGCGGTGGACAGTTTGCTGAAAGATTAGACTATTTATTTAGCTACACCACACATCAGATAATATGCTATACGTTTACATTCTCGCTAAAGATATATTGATTGTAAAATACAAAGAGTCTCCAAAGTATAATAGGAAGTCTTCAGCGCGCGTCTGTCTGTCACTCTCCTAATCTCGAGACACTGAACAGATTACCTAGTATTCGGTTTTCAGTGTCATAATTTTCATTTATTCAGTAATTCTTGTGGTGTATTCTATAACTAAACAAATACCTTTTCTATAAATAAAAAGATATGCCTACAAAATCGCAAGCACAGCTGTCAATGAAAGAAAGTCCACTCAAACGGAATTGCGAACAAAATCTAAGTAGGTACCTACCTATCTATAAGCTAACAACAAAACATAAATCTTTCTATGATGTATTGGCATGTACCAACCCAACTGCAACTTGTTGGAAACCTCTGATGATCCCGTCCACAGAGTTGTTCCATTTCTGCTGAGGACTCTTGTCCGTTAGGTAGGACATGGTCGGACTGAGCATTCTGCCTTCTGTAGCCTGGTGCCATGCTTTTACCAAAGACCTGTAATAAAATAGCATCGACTGAATGTAGGTAACAAAAAATACAAGGAAGACATTATTTATGAGTCGAAACTAATTATCAAATTGGAGCTTAACTAACCCCAGATGCATATATTGACTTATAATAATAATAATATAAGCCTTTTTTAATGTCCCACTGTTGGGCACGAGCCTGCCCTCAATGACTATAGTCATAGGCCCAGTGCGGGTTGGTGGACTTCACAGTAGAAGGGTTCTGTCAGACATGCATTTATCCACGATGTTTTCCTTCACCGTTTATCAAGTGATCATCACGGCTAAAAATGAGATTCGCACATGAAATCCAGAAATCCCAGAAGTGCCAGCCGAGGCTTGAACCTGCGACCCTCGTTACCGAGGCGAGTGTTCTAACCTAACCTAACACTGCTACTTAAAGTGATTTAATGAATGAATTGGGAGCGATCTTTTAAACTCCCGACCAGAACAAGTGCGATAAGATTCACAATTAGTTACAAGTTAAGCAAAAAAAAGTAAAGAAACAAACTATGTCTGTACTAAATAGACTTTGTCCGTTTACATTGGTGACAAGAAAGTTGGCTGCATTTCCTTGCTGTATTACGGCAACATATTTAATAGAATCATTTATATTCATTCGTTTTTAATATCGAACATAAACCTACATTAAAGCGGTATGAGTCACCGAGTGACCGGGTACTAGTCGGTAGATGAAAAAATGATGATCCTAAATACAGCATACCGTTACCCACAGTTCTGATTCCATCGCAATATATACCTCCATAGTAATAAATATTCCGTTAAGAAGCGTTTGAAGTTGCAAAAAAATATATTTATCTAGTAATTTTTCACGGTGATTTATAGCTTGCTATACGTTGCTAGAATTTTGATTAAACTTAATGCATATTTATAGCACAAACCGTGTATACTATACGAATATTTTTTTTTTATTACCATTTAGCGTGTTGGACGTATTTGCATTTAATAAGTCGGCATTATCTCTCTATCATATAACATTAAAAGAAATCGTGATCTATTTTCCTTACTGATTGAGAGAAACGAGGTGATAGGAATCAATTTCCAGCTTGAGACTTAACTTAACAAACTTGGTGACTAATGTAAATCGCTTGGAATGTTCGCAAATCGACTTGAACAGTTTAAAGTAAAAGTAGTAGACGTACAACCTGCTTTCGCCGAGTAATGAACGCTATTCTACTTGTAATTAGGACCACTTTACCTGGCAGTCTGCAGCATCAGCACAGTATTCTCCCCCTCATAGGTGTATGCGGCGGTGATCAGGCCGTACACTTGGGGAAGGTTGGAGGAGAGCATGTAGCCGTGCCCGCCGCATGCCAGTCGGCACCGCTCCGTCATCATTTGCACGTCACTCGTAGTCACTGCCTTGAGACAGCAGGCGAGAGCGTGCAGCTAGAATGAAGACAAACCACGAAAGGCACGTGAATCTGACTATCCTTGTCATTCTAACAACTGTGACCATCGTTACGAGCAACCAGAAGAAGAACCCTGACGTATTCAAACTAATGGTTGGAAACTCCTAGCTAGATCTCAAAGGGCAGATGATAAGCGCTCCGTGTATATAGAACCTGGAAGTTGGAAGCAAAAGGATATGAAGAAGAGGAATCATGACGACATTGTCACCATTTCTCTGTTCATTTACGTCCTTCACAGACGCAACAGGCGCATGTGTAAATGGAAACCTATTTCTGACGATTATAGATAAATATCTTTATTTATATAATTACCTCGGGAAGCTCGTCAGATATGCCGGCGCCTAAATCTGCATTGACTCTTGTGTATACATTCCACAGCCATTTAGCTGTGTGACTGATAGCGTGACAGGAGGCAATAGCTATGAACAACTTGTGCTGTTGCGTTACGTAGTCCATTATTTGAGGTTCTGGTTCACTGAAAATTTATGCAAATAAATTACCCAACGCATTAAAAAAAATACATCTTGAATCTTAATTTCCGTTACTGAATGCAAAAAAAATAACAAGAAGAAAGGGAAACAGAGCGGAGGAATATAAGAAAATATATAAGCGCTCGTAAAGTCTATTCCAACTGGTACTAGGCTAGCATATGATTCGACAACTCTGTCTCATCTTTCAAAAATTTTACAGACAAGACCAAGTACATCTTACCCAGTCTTAAGCTCGGACTGTCTTCGGACAGCGGAGTACCTGACAGCGATCGTGGCAGACCGCGACAGCTGATTGGCCATGCCGGACACGATCATCACCCGCACATACACCATCGTGCCATACGTCAGCTTGCTGTTGGGAGACCTTTTGAATGTACCGTCCTGGAAGACAGGGTAGAATTATACTAGGTATAGGTACAGATTGTTCAAAAAGGGTAAACCAAGGCCTAAACTTGCGGTGCTTTGCCGCATTTGTGAAGTCAGTCGATATGACGATTTTGAAAAAAATATTTTGTTCCCAATTAAAATGTTAATTATGATTTCTTGTGAGCAATTTTTTTTCTAATTAGATAACGATTAATTCTGACTTCACATAATGTTTATAAATGCGCAGGTTCGAGGCTATGAATACGCTTTCAGAATCAACCTTTACGTTGGTTACTAATTTACTTGTGCTTTTAACCTCTACGTACTGTATAATTTGACTCCCGATCGCTAGAGTCCGTACTAATCGGCATGTCAGTGACTAACTAATTTACCTATTGATATTTGTAGCTCTACTCTTCGTGAGTTTGTAGAGCTCTTATAGAGCACGTATGCAAATTAGTTATTACATCTTTAATCCCTATAAAATGAACATACTTCTATCTATTTAGAGGTTTGAAAGCATTGATTTTGGTCATCAGCTGACGACTGTATTCATTTTTTTTTGCGGTGTACAAAAGTGCAACAGAAAAGTCAATCTGAGCTATAAAAGTTGGCGGTTTCTACGTCACAGGCCATGTGTCACCGACGCATTAAAAGGTTATCGCCTTTTAGGACGTATGCAGTAATGCACATAAATCTCGTGTAACAGTTGAGTTCATAGCACTCGACATGCATCCGTTAGTCACCTCCATTCACGACTTTAAAACATCGCACCTCTACTTTTTTCTCCTGGTTGAGTGAGGAGGTTGTTTGCTTCATAGCATTGCACTAAGGCGTTGTTCTGATTGGCAATCGCTTGCATGAACATCCGATGCGATTTTATTCACGCGATTAAAATAATCGCGCAGGGACTTTTTGGCGGAAAGCACAATCGTGAAGTTGTCAATTTTGATTTTATTTTCCAAAAAACCTGTGTCCTTGATATATAATGTGTTATATTAGTGGGATGTTAACCATTGTGTGTTCATAAACGTACACGAGTGAAGGAAATTGAAATAATATAGTATGACTTGACTTTTCAAGTTCTTCCAGGATGTCCGGTTAATTTTTAGTGAAGCACCCACAGGTTTACTGATAGGGGTAGGGGATATATTTCATAATCATCATCGCCATCAACATCATCATTATCATCAGGGGAACTTATCATTTCATATCAAATATCAAGAAATACTCGACACTGGCTGAAATAGCACTATATTGTAGCCGATTGCAAGCCTATAAAAAAGAAGAATAAGAAGAATCTGAATAGAGATTGATCGAGCAATACGATGCGATCGTCGCAGTACGAGCTCGTGCGAGCAATTGCCAGTCAGGACAACGCCTAAAAAGGTGAAGCAAATCCTATTTCACGATAGAAAAAAAAATAAGGACCTTCAAAACTTGAGCATTCTTCATTAGCATCCTATCTCTCTGTATCCTATGGTGTTCAAAGCCCAAGAACCCATTGTTGACGGTGTTGTACCCGAGCTTAGCGCCGATCTCCCCGAGCTTGATCCCGGGAAGGGGCATGTGGGTTCCCTCGTCCCGGAGCTGCACGATGAAGGGCTGGATGCCGCAGCTCTTGCCTTGGCTGTACAAATGGGCCATTACTATGCAGTAGTTTGCTGTGTGTGCCACTAAAAATGTAAAAGTGAAATGTCATCAATTTTGTTTTTTATTTCCAAATTAATGTTATAAACAATAGAACGATTTTAATGCTAGACTATTTTTTATGTGCTGATCCATCGAACTGCATTTTTTCAAGAATATTTTTAACGTATCATTATCATCTCCATTTTACGGTAATATTAATAATTATATTACAATATCACCAGACGATCATACTAGCTGTACGGTCGATAAATAAGCAACCCTTGTACGAGTACAGTACCCTTTATAATGGGCTGGGGACGATCCCAGAATATAATTAGATACTTTAGTGTTAAAATTATCTTTTGACTGACTGAGGTAGGTAACTAGAATATCTATAGCGAGGATGAAGTCCTCTATCCTGCACTCGGCAGGCTATTAAATTCGCCAACATTTTTTTTTAATTTCACTAGTTCCGCCACCCACTACCACCACTGTCACTTCTGTAAGCCAGGATCCACAGGATCTTCAGTAGTATTAGTAGTGGTAAGTATACCCGTAAGTCTGAACCTTCTTTAGAAATAGATATTATTAACGCTTCGAAGACTTACAGCCGCCGGGCCACCATTTATACGAGGTGAGGGTTGGACTGTGCAGTATAAACTCTTCGGTCTTAGGATCGTACGTGGCTGTGGTTTCCAAGCCTCGAATGAAGGTGCCGTGACCGAGTTCAGTCTGAAAACAAAAAAGACCTTATTGTAACTGCATATACATAGTATATACTAGCAGCGGTTGTTTCCATGGAAACCCTGAAACGCCTGCCGCCAGGTCATCTCCCAAACACCTGTAATATATTTTTTTATTTTCGGGGGCCCTTTGGTTTTCCCAAAGAGATTTTATTTTCGATTTTTTGATTTCATCGCAAGTGGTTTGTGTTTATAGATTTATAGTTCATTAGATTTTGTCTATCTGCTAGTTGTTACAGAGAACCTATAATATGTTATAACAATCATTAGAAAGCTGAAGTCTGCTACGCAATAAAAGTACTAAACAATACGGATATCTCTTATAATTTTGCTAAATTAACCAATAGCGAAGTTGTAAGCTATTTGCCTGTGCATAAGACCCAATGATCTCCATCTTCGTGGCCCGCTTCATCCAATACGCTTTCTGCTCGTCGTTCGCCTGGCCATTGATTGTGGGAATGAACATGGCGACGTGCAGCACGAACGGGGAGTTCTCCTTGAACACAGCCGCGCTGAGCATGCTGCGGTATGTTGCACTGAAAACCGGTGTCCAATTAAGTCAGAAAGCCTTTGGAGACTTTCTGTGTCCTTTTAAAAAAACGTGTAGGACGCTACTGAAGGGCCGTAGCTTGTGTGGTTGACTTTGCCGTATATTATCCCCATTGCTATTCCGGGAGCCGGTTATTGCAAATATGTATACACTTAAACTGGACATCAATCACCAAAACAACTTTTTATATGGAAATTTTAAAATTATCAGTGTACACAATATATTATGTGCGTATACAGAACTACACTTGACACTAGATGCAGATCTTGTTTCTGTGATACTAAGATTCAATATCGCTTAACAAACATATGTGTAAACTTACACCGCCTTCTCCTCATCAGTAAGGGTGGGATCCTCTGCGTTCTTCATCGCGCGGTAGAACATCACCGCTTTACGAACAGCGTTCTCATACTTCTCCTTGTGACTAAGATATTCTTCTGGCACCTCGTCCAAGAGACCCTTAGTACTGAGTACTTTGTCCTCTAAAATTAATGATTATAATATACTACCTAGGGTGGCACTGCACAGATAAACATATAAAAACTGGATCAAATTCGGTACAGTAGTATCGAAACTTATTCGTTATAGACAGACGCGTTTGGCATGTTTCTAATAATGTTTTCAAAATGATTATATCTTCATGGTAGAATAACAAGGTTGACGTTTTAATGTACCAGTCTGATAGCTCTTGGATTTACGAAATTAATTTGCACGATAGTCTTTGAATATCAAATTGCTCTCAATTACCTATTTGGCTTGACATTTAAAAAAAAATATGTCACATTTTTCTCGTAAAAGTGGGCCCAATCTCATTGTTTTGAGTTCTCATACCTTCTCAATTAATTCAATGTTAAGTATAAATGACTCCACCGATCTTCGGTGATTATCCCTTTGTCAAGGTAAATAGTGAAAATCTGACCGCTAAATGAAAGCCTGATATTTTTTTAGTAGCAACATTGTTGCGAATTCCAATTTAATTCTCAATCATTTATGCTAGGCGTTATTTTATTATTTTTAATAACAAATTATTCGATATCAATAGCTATCTATCTCGATAAATTACACTTATCTTATTATTATTTAAACGGTAACATTATATAACTAGATAACTTATCGCAACTCAGACACATATTAGGTATTCCTACTCCGTGAATAACTACGATTCATAACACAGAATGTAAACAAGTCAATACACTATGTACTCACCCAACTTTCTCCTACTTTCAGTCACTTTGGAACCTCCATCCAAGTAGTTCGTCAACTCTTCCACATTGAAATCACATTTGATCCTTTCCTTTTGTAGATCCTCGTTTATTTTAACCATTTTTGTAATAACTCGCCACAGTGATGCCGTACAAAGTGCGTGTGAGCCTTGCGTGTGATAAACCAGTATATTATATAAATAAGTGCCTCAACAAGTGTTACCATTATCAGTGGTGATAATTATTGTTTATATAACTATTTGTACCTGCCTGCTGTTCTATGAAATACCTACTTACTATCTGTTACGCGTTGATTTATGTTTTTTGAGTATCCCGGAGGTACCCTTTTGTTTCCCAGGACAAAAAGTATCGTTCCCATTGAACCGGTAAATTCTATTACCATGCCAAGTTTCATGAATTTCCGTCCAGTAGTATTCCGTGATGCGACACGAACATCCAGAAACGGCTTCTGCCTTTTTGTTAAGAATATTCTTTGTACTTATATGCAGACACGACATTACATGATGTCAGTATAGTCTTACTACCTTACACTTCCAATTAATAGTTTCTGGAGTCCATCTGCTTATGTTTTATTTATTTGGTAAACAGCCTGTAATTTATATATTTCATGAAAAGTTCCAAGATAAGCTCTCACCGAAACGTTTTTTAAAGTCTTCATTGAAAACTAGAACCACACATTAAATCTGTTTAATATTATATAAAGTGTTATTATATTTGCTTATCACTCTTTTATCTCAATCAAACAAACATCATTTGCCCTTGAGATTCAATAGTCAATGTAAAGAATAATAAAAACCCAAAACTCCTCATCCATATTAATTTATTTCAATAACAATGGCTATTCGTATAATAAGTACCCTTTAATATGTAATAACTTAAACAATACGGTGACAGCCTTGGCCCTAAGTCTGCTATCACGATTGACTCACAGTTGAATGACAATGATATTGTTATGCCCCGTATAGTTGCTACTTAGGCCTCACCCTCGAATTTAGCGGGCAGCCGGGCGGCGGAAGCGCGGGAGCGGAGCTCGTTGGCCGCCCCGCGCCGCTGCCGCACCGCTGTTTTCGAGAACCGGTCCATTTGATTTTACGCATAAGATCATGCCGCTCCCGCGCCGCCGCCGCCCCGTTTGCCCGCTAAATTCGAGGCTGAGGCCTAAGGGTTGTAGCATACGTCACGGGGACTTTCTCGTCCCGGACGGGGCACGTTATTTTTTTAATTATAACGAAATATTGGTACGTGACACAAACACGGACGTGGACTATTATTATGGAAAAGTGTCACACCCCATCCGATACGAGATAAATCCTATTACGTATGCTACAACCTGTAGATACCCGTTTGGGCATCTTACAAAATGATCTGTCGTAATTTTCCCTGGTCTGGATGTAATACAGAACTTTTGTCTCTCGCTTTACATATAGAAGAGGATAATTTTCTTCCAACTGGTCCTATTCAGCGAGCTTTTCCCGGGACTTCTTGATACAGGAGTAACAGTAGTAGGAGAGTTTACCGACTAAGTTCCAAAAAGAATAGTTTGAGTGTTATCGGGATTGCCCTCGGTTCATTGCACAGAACCCATACGAGGAGCGGGCGCATGGTGTGATCACGTTATCAAAGTTTTCCCTGCATTAACGGCTTGAGGTACGTGTGGAAGGTCTTGTTGACGGGCTCCGCGTTGAGGGGGGTCTTCAGCGCTTCCTCCATCAGCCGCTCATACACGCGCCCGTCGTACGAACCTAGCGTTGAGTGGAGGAGCTGCGGAATCAAAATAGAGATATACAGGGTCTTGGGTCATGGCAACGAAAACTATGGGTAAAGGTTACACTTAAAGCCTGTAATAACATTATACAAAATCATTTATATCGAAAGTCACGGGTAAAAAAAATTGTAGATTTCGAGCGCGCAATGTATCGTAAACACACGCAATGCTCCGCGCGATACCCAACGTGTGCGGGTGAGACTCGAGCATATCGAATTTTAATTTACATTACAATTTTAGGCCTAAATTGGTTATTATGTTTGTTTTTGTTTAAAGTCACGTTGAAATAGAATTCAATTATGATATCATGGTCAAATCAATTTATAAATAATTCATGAAAAGATCGACGGAAAATTCAATCTCTGGGGGGTCCAGAATCGTGAGATGAATCCATGGTATCAATTTCCGTTACGAAGCCACCTACACTCTGTATACAGGTTTCCTTACGATGATTTCACCGTTTAGATAATTTAAAGTTTCCAAGGGAGGCGTGCGTTTTATTAACTCAGTTATCTATACATACGAGATATGTTGCCTACCGAATAATAGGTAATCACTTTTGAGAAATAACAAAAAAATGCACTTTGTTACCCTGCACTAAGCGTACATTACACTGCAACAAACTTTGCCCTAATCTGTCATCAAAACTGCGAAACATGCAATTTTCAAGACCCACTTGGGATCAATATTGGCTCAAAAGGCATCATGTAAGTTAGAGTAATGTTGCGTAGTATACCTCATCCCTTAGGTCGAAGGCATCAACCAAGCCGACAGCGTTCGGCCTTATCAGCGCCAACAACTCCTCGTATCTCTGTTGTAAACCAACGATATCGTCCTCCGATATCGACGAATACTGCAAATTAAATTTCAAAGTCATATAATACGTAATAAACAACAACACAACATGCTCCTACATTGTTCTCATAATAACGTACTGCTCAAAAATATAAAACATCTTTCGAAAATTTGAAATAATTAAATTTTCAGGCTTCCCTTATGATTTTAAATTTAGATTTTGATACTTAGATTTGATAAGTCCATTCTCGTAATTCAGATATTGAGTACACCCATGGTCATACTGGTGCTCTGTTGTCAGACTTCCTTATCATGTCGGTGCTACTCACCCTCAAAAGTTCTCCAGTCCACTGCAACGACCAATAGTGCAAATAGACCAAGCTGAGCTGCTCCATCACAGTCTTCACGTTAGCGCTCGACGAAGCTGTCAGTCTTAGTATCTCTATCCTGTACGTCTCTGCTATTATCGCTCTACAATGTGCCTGGTAAAAGAAAATTTAGAAGATGTAAAGGACTTTACATTGTGTTGACTCTGATAAATGATATAGTAAGTACCTCAGCAGCTGCAACGAGCTGTATCGTACACAACTCCCACGCATCTTCGAAAGATAGTCCGGTTTTAATTCGTCTCCGTATACTACTAAAACATGCAGATATTTTCCTGAACAAAAAATGCTTCTATAAATGCCTTCATAAAATTGCAGTTAGAGATGCAAATTGCACGCATATCTCATTACTTGGCCGATGAATAATTCTTTATTGATATATTCTCACCCAGCAGCTACACTTTGGAATGCTCTGATGATGCCTTCGGGACTGCTATCCCAAGCTGTCTTAGTGTTTTTCAATGATTGCTCCAGATATTTCACAGTGCATGTCATAGGTTTCCCCTCTTCCGCTTGCTCCCATGCCTTTACCAAGTATCTAAAATTAAACATTAAAGAGTTATGAGGTAATAAAGCAGGATAGTATAGTTGATTAAAGGAGAGCATGGTGAAGTCCCTACAACCAGAAAAGCCCCACACAGGTCCTTTAATAGGCAGTTTAAATAAAATCAAGATATTAACAATGTGGTGAACCTAGAAGGAGTTGGTGTGACCGGCTGGATTTCCTATAGATTACTTCAGGCCAACATACTTGGATGAATGGGGCCAGCAGTAGGATACTACAGCTTATTAATATTAGACCTTCACCCAGTAGTATTAAAGACTTCAGTTTTCAAACCTCGCAGTCTGCAGCAGAAGCACGGTATAGTCTCCCTCATAGGTCCTGGTGGCGGTGACGAAGGAGTAGAGTTGGGGCAGGCCCGACGAGGAAATGTACCCGTGGCCCCCGCACGCGAGCCGGCATTGCTCTATCAACGCCGCGGAGTCGGAGGTGCTGATGGCTTTCAAACAACTCGAGAGAGCGTGGAACTGGAACGAAATAAATAACAATGTTATGTATATGTAGAGTCCAACAAAATTTACTACTTCACTTTATGCATAGAGGTGTTTTAAGATTTTTTTTATAACATACATATATATTGGTTTCTTAAAATAAAAAGTATTATAATAATAATCAGGACAACACAATACAACAGCGCGGTTCCAAATTATGCGTAACACAATACAAAATATATAAGATAATTTTCTCAAGCTAGATAAGTTACTACAGTTACAGCTACTTAAGAAGAGCTTTGTTGAGCTAATACAAAGAAACAATTACGTATTGTATTGGCGAAGGTAGTTCCTATGTCTTTATATTTAGCCAATCGTTAATCACTGCTAAAGGTATCTTTGTGTTAGAGAAGTAGTATGGGTTGACAAAGATGGTATATCTATTTCCAACATTTATTTAGGTCGATGCTGTACAAACCATTTCTAACCAATCCTGTCACAGCAACCGCATTGTAACTGTCACTTACAGATATCCCGTACAATATCTGTCAAAAGTGACAGTTACTATGCGGTTGCTGTTTGATTATGAATCGATTGTGTCAGCAGACTTGAGGCCCTGGTATAGTACCTACTAGTGGTAGTGTTGAACTTGAGGTTTACGCCTTTGACTATCGCGTGATTGTTAACAGTCGGCGGTAGAGTCGGTAGAGACGACAGCAAATTGTATTTTGTACGAACAGCAAGTACTTTACCTCGGGAAGGCTGTCTGTGTTCCCGCCGCGCATGTCCGCGAGCACAGCGCTGAACTTAGTCCACAGCCACCCGCTGGCAAGCTGCAGCGCGTGCGCCGTCGCTATACAGATGAACAGCTTGTGCTGTTGCGTCACGTAGTCCAGAATCTGGCACTCTGGCTCGCTGACGATATAGAGCATAAATCTTAGGATATTTTTGCCAGAAACTTAGTGCAGTGGCGTAGTATAGGTCATTAGCACCCGGTGCGGACTTAAAATTTGCCGCCTCTTATTTTTGCTATTCATTATAAAAAATTTGGGGCATGGTAACGACAAAAAAGTGACTGAAAAAAACACTGAATTATTATAAATTATTATAACTTTTTTACTTATTTTTTTGTCATATCTCTTTTTTTCTCTAACCACGCCGCCCCTGGCAATATGCCGCCCGGTGCGGACCGCACCCTCTACCGCACCCTCTGCCCCACCCATGCTACGCCACTGACTTAGTGTCACGCTTCACAAATGCAGTTATATGTGCGTTGTCTATGAATATAGACAAGTATTAGTCCCGTTCTTGGTTTCATGCAGGATACTTTAATACTGATAACTCTACCACTGTCCCCTCTGCATATTTCATTCAGCACAAATTGTAAGTAATCCAATTCAGTATTCTCTTACTATTTACTGAAAACATTCGTACGTCAAGTGCGAGATTATTCGTAAGCTAGCTGTATAGTTTATAGTCTACCGTGTGTCGACATTTTGTATGGAAATTTGAACAGCGCCTCTAGCGGACGGTATTTAAAACATTCAATTCTCAATATAAAATGACTAAATACGGTAGACTATAAAGTAAACGGTTAGCTTACGAATAATCTCGCACTTGACGTACAGATCTCTTATAAAGCTTTTCAGTCTGCTTGCATTTAATAAATTATAAATAGGCATTGTAAGTTGGTAAGCCATACCCAGGTTTTTTCTCCGACTGTCGCCTCACAGCGGAGTATCTGACGCTGATGGTGCAAGCTTTAGCCAGGTTGAAGGCCACCTCCTGCACTAATATGACGCGAACAAACACCATGGTGCCATATGTCAGCTTTCCATGCCGGGCTACTTTCACATATGTACCGTCCTGAAACCAAATACTTTATATATGTTTCACAATCTCTACAAATAAATACACTACGTTAATATATAAGTCAATATAAACATCGTATTTACCAAATTGCTTTAAAACATTCAAAACAAAGGTGTTTTAAATCAGGTCGCATGTGGTGTGGCAAATTTGCGGTTTAAAATTCAAGGTTTTCTTACCTTCAAAACCTCAGCATGTTTCATCATCATATTCTCCCTCGGTATCCTATAGTTCTGGAACCCAAGGAACCCATTATCGGCGCTACTGAAACCCATCTTAGGGCCGATTTCCCCCACTTTGATCCCGGGGAGGGGCATGTGGGTCCCCTCATCCCGGATCTGAACTATGAAGGGATGGGTCCCATGACATACGCCCTTTGTGTGCAGCTGGGCTACTACAATGCAGTAGTTCACTGTTTTTCCGACTGAAATACCGAAAAAATCATTATACTCACTTTCTTTTGACTATTAAGAAGAAATCTATGATATATATTAAGAAATATGAAGGCATATGATTGTTATCATCATAGTTATAGTAATATTCTCGTATAAGCCAAAGGAACTTACGCCTGAACTATTAGTGATTCTGTGCCTAAACGTAACGCAGTACTAGTGTACAGGCACAATAAAAACCGCGTTAAAATTGGTCAAATCGTTTGAGATCTACGATGCCATGAACAGACATACACTGACCGTAAACTTACGTATAACTACCAACTGCCTCTATGTAACATCCAGAAAGCAAGCAAAACTACTTTTTTTCAACCAACGAGACTATATTTGAAGACTTCAGTGAGTATTTCATCAGAGCTCTACCGAAAAGCTCAAATTGGATATGATAAGATAAACGGCTTCCACGGAAGACCAGCGCTGGTTGTTCACACAACCAGCATACGCTGAGTGGAGGCCGATTTGTGACAAGCATTTGAGCGTCTACCTGAGGTGATGCTCAAAGATGGGTTGTGTTGTGTGTAGTGTTCGGTTGTATTTGTCAAAAATAAATATTTGTTCTTTCTTTCTTATAAGTAACACACGGTTCTCATATGCAAACTTCCTGCGTCACATTTTACAATTTTATACATGGTAGTTACGAGAACTTGTCCTTTTTCTAAAGTGTGTTGGACTGAGTATACGTCACGTAAATACCGGGTTTTAATAAAATTCTGTACAATAGTACCTTCTTAATATTCATGAATAAAACCCAGACCTTGAGTATACCTATACTATTCAACGTAATTTATATTGATTAACTTACGCACACTTGTGACGGTGAAATAAATATTACCTACTTGGAGTATGAATAAGTACCTACAATAAAATGTTGATCGGTACCACGTGATCGGTAGGTACTATTCGGTAGATTATAAAGTACTTGAGTGGTACTTACGCCCTCCTGCCCACCATTTGTAAGACGTCAACGTGGGACTGTTCAGCACAAACTCCTCGGTCTCGGGGTCGTATGTGGCGGTGGTTTCCAGACCTCTGATGAATGTGCCGTGACCAAGTTCAGTCTGAAAATTAATGTTACCGAATTAACTCAATCAGACAATGTTGTAGCGTTTTGCAGAAGTGTATTTGCATGAATGCATTTTTATTACAAATTTGATTTTCATTTTTGGGATTGGGCGGAGACAAACTGAAATTATATTGATACACTAGCTGTTACCCGCGACTTCGTTCGCGTGGTATTTAACAAAGACACAACCGTTGGCAACAGCCTCCTCGCGCTTTCTGAGCCCGCGGGACGCATTTCAGGTTGTTGCTATCAAACTTAATCAGGCGCAACGCTGCAACATTGGTTTTAATTTTTTTTCGTGAGATCCTATGTTTTATTCTAAAATAAAAGTAGCCTAAGTTACTCCTTGTTACATCAGCTATCTGCCAGCGAAGGTCCCGTCAAAATCGGTCCAGCCATTTCAGAGATTACCCGGAACAAACAGACAGACAGACAGACAGACAGACGGACAGACAGACAGACGGACAAAAATTGTAAAAAATATTGTTTTGGTATAGGTACCGTGTATACATCCAAATGCACTTAGTAAAAAGCGGTTATTTTAATATTACAAACAGACACTCCAATTTTAATTATATGTATAGATTCAACAGTTATTAAAACATTGAAACAAGCAGCATGTTTCAATGCTTTTTTTTAATAACTGTAGCTGCGACTTTATTTTTTTTAAATAGTATTTCTTTAACTAGTTTTCTTATGAACGTATAAATTATCGTGTAGGTAACTTACATATAAACATAGACAATACGTCATTAGTGAACGTGTCGGCTCACCTGGGCATAGGTCCCGATGATTTGCATGTCTAATGCCCTGGGCAGCCAGTGGGACTGCTGTTCCGGGGTGCATTGACCCACGAGCGTGGGCACGAACATTCCCAAGTGGAGGAGGAACGGGGATATTTCCTTGAAGAACGCGTCTGCTGTGCGTCGGAGCAATGGAGAATTCAGTCTGAAAATTATTGTTTTTAATTATTGTTCGCTGACTATGGGCCGCATAAGAAGGCTCAAGGTCGCTCAACGCGCAATGGAGTGAGCTATGCTCGGGGTTTCGCTACGCGATAGAATCAGAAAAGAAGAGACCCGTAGACGAACTGGAGTAACCGACATAGCTCAAAGAATTTCCAAGTTGAAGTGGCAGTGGGCAGGGCACATAGCTCGCAGAACCGATGGCCGTTGGGGCAGAAAATTTCTAGAATGGCAACCACGAATCGGAAGACGAGGTGTAGGAGGAGGGCCGTCCTACACCTCGTCTTCCGATTCGTGGTGGATAAGGTGGACTGATGACATCACACGCGTCGCAGGAAGCCGGTGGATGCGAGTGGCGGAGGACCGCGATGTGTGGGAGTCGTTGAGGGAGGCCTATGTCCAGCGGTGGATATCTATCGGCTGATAGATAGATTGTTCGCTAACATCACCCGCGGTTCCACTCGCGTTGACTTTTAAGATACTTAGTAGCCTTATGTAAGACATAATTAGCGCATAATTATATTTATTATTATTATACTTACCAGTATCATAGACCAATTCCGACGCGGATTACTTTTTTTTATAACATTAATTAAGTATGTTGAACAATTTTAAAAAAAAGTATTTAATATTCGGATAAAAATCATGTTTTTTAAATATTGTTAAAATGTTGCCGGCGACTGCTCCTAGGCCATCTAGTTTGTCTAGACTTCTAGGTCATAATTTCTTATGAATTTATTGCTATTGGTAATAAATAATACCTAAGTATATTATCAGTCGATTAAAGCCCCCGATAACCTTGAAGAGTGGAAAGTGCATGCCTATCTGAGTATTACAATATGCATTTATCTTTCAAACAATAATCGTGGTTGAAATGAGATTAGCACATGAAAATCCAGAAATCCCAGTGGTGAGAGCCGGGGTTTGAACGTGCGATCCTCGTTACCGAAGCAAGCGTTCTACCAACGTGGCTATCAATGCTTAATATAACTATTTTCATATAATTTATTTACTGTATACTGTATCTATCTACGTTGTCATCTAGTCTAGAGGTCACGAGCTTTTTTGTTGTTGAGTAAAAATAATTGAGTCGAGAGTGAACAGGTACCTTCTAGGCTAGTATGCTCTATCGTAGATCTCATCGTCACTTACCATCAGGTGAGGTCGAGATCAAATACTTGCCTATAATGTAATAAAAAAAATTAATACATACCCAAATGCTTCCATTCCCGTGAGCTGTAGAACCTCATCTTTAACTAGTTTAGAGTAAATGCAAGACTTCTTGAGTGCATTCTCATACCTCTCCTTCGGGCTCATGCAATCCTCAGGGATCTCATCCCGTAACACTTTATTGCTTAACGCTATTTCTTCTGGAAATTTATAAAAGTACACATATCTTTTTTTTTAAACTGAAACGATCTTGCTCAGCATCAATATAACTTGATACAACGTCCACATTGGCGAAGTTCATACGAGAGAGAGGAGATGAGAGAGATCCGAGAGAGGGTCCTGGGTTTGAATCTCGGTACAGGCACAATTTGGGTGATGTTCAATATCTTTCAAGTAATTATATTCTGTGATAGCCCTTAGTCCATTGTACGGTACCCATAAAAAACAATCAAATTATTTGAAGTTTTTGAAATAACAATACGAACGAGTGCGCAATGAATCGGTTCCGGCTTGCTTTCACAAAGAAAAACTATTATGACCTACATGTTAGCTCCTTAACATATTTAACAGTGTTTTTGTTACAACTTGTATATAAAACAGAGTCGTGTTAGTTACACCATTTATAAAACAAGAACTTCAACAACTTTTATAATCTTCCATTTTTTACATTTATCTCCGCCGAGAATAATTACTCCGCCGAGAAAAAATCACAAATTTGTCATAAATGTGATTATAAGGCAGATTTAAGTTCGCCGGTCAGATAGTTAAATATATAAAAATAGACGTGTAACTATATTTTTTTTAAACATATTCCTTCAAGAGAGTGTAAGGGTATACAAGATAGTAAGTACACCGGTTTGTGCATCAGACTATATCCCCATTATAAGATCAAACGCCCATATAGTTTACTCCCGCTCCGAGTACTGAGAGGCAGCTACTCAGTAATCGGATCATTACAGAGATCGAATACATCACTCACCGATCTTCTTTCTCTGTATCGTGTTCTGCGCTCCGCCATCGAGTATGTGCGTCACTTCTTTTATATCAAAGTTGCATTTCCGTCTCTCTCTAGCGAGATCCTCATTGATTCCTTTATTTTCTTTCATGTTTAACCGGTAAATGGTCAGTGCACGCGTGCGCGGTACTCCGCGATTCACTTCGCTATGACTCAAGTACAATTCCGTAGACAGTGTGCAGTACTAGTTAACTATTTATTATGCATGCGCACGAGTGCTAAAAACTCTTTATCACGTTATTGTAAATGTACGTGATAAACAAACTTTACCGAGGAGGTGTTAGCCTAGTGGGTTAAAACGCGGATAGATCGGCTGGCTCGGTTGGGCCGTGGATGGGTGACCAGATATTTCTAAGATCAATGACCGTCATTACATTATTGAAGCCTGTAATACTGTGATCCAATGGCTTACACTAAAGTGACTAATGTATTCCGTTTTCCCGCAAGCTTGGTCTAATGTAAATATTGGTGATCATATCAGCCAATAATAAAGAAAAGGCGAAGGAGAAAAAGACCCATAGGTACATTTCTGTTAATATAAGTATCACTACTCCACACACTCATACAACATACATTATACACACTACACACATATTTAATCAATCTACTATACATAGTCAGGTCGCGAACTTTAATTTGAGACCCATTTAACGTTCAATATAGTACAGCAGGGCGATTATTTTGACTGCAGTTTCTAGGGGGTAAGTATGTATCTGTTAATAATATAAAAATATTAACACCATATAACAAGTGCACGATGAAACATTACTACCTCGCAAAACACCCAAAACATTATTTCGGTATACATAATCATCAGCATGACCTACTCGTTGACCTTTTCAAAATATTTCGCACTCTCATTATCACACCTTACGTTTGTTTATTTTCCGCGATAACCAACGAGCTATTAAGATAGCGATAACCGATAATATCGACAATCGTATCTAAGCAAGTCGAGTGCAATTTCACTTGCATCAGCTGCGATATTTCGCACCCGGATCCAAAGATAAGGGAATCGACTAATCGTAATGTAATTTGATCACATCACAGTCCATCGTTGAATCTATTTATAAGTCTACCAAGAATTCTGGCAGGAGCGCGTCTTGCGTTCCGCGTACTATTAAAAGTATAATAATAATAATATCGCCAGACGAACACACCAACTATACGGTCCCACACTAAGCAACGCTTGTACTATGGGTACCGTACAATGGACCGAGGGCGACTCAGTATATAATACTCATATATAAATTACACATCAATGACTCGGTTACAAACATTCATGCTCATCACACAAAGCGTGCCCCTACCAGGATTCGTGCAGAAAGCAGGGTCACTATCAACTTCGCTAATCAGGTCGTCAAGGAACTGGTTTTAGGAACAAAGAACGCTGACCGCTCTGTCTTTTTGGGCTCTTATCATGAAGTTGAGTTACGTAACTTTGACGCAATGATAAGAGTTAACCAACGATGGCCATATTAGTTATACGCTAGATAGACGGGCATGTTTAAACCCCAGCTGGCGCCTCTGAGGTTTTCGCATTTCATGTGCGAATCTTAGTTTCAATAATTACTTGCTGCTCCGGTGAAGGTAAACACCGTGGGGATATCCTTCGTCGCGCGTCTTTCGGAGGTCTTTTGAGGTTCGCATTGGGCCAAGGAGTAAACTATAGCCCGAATCCCACACGCATTTAGGAAATGTGGCTGTTTTAATGGCAACAAGCTCGCTAACTATTACCAAAGACCATCGGCTAAATATTGTGATGTATTTATTATCGGTATACAGTAGAAGGAAATAGCAAAAGCAAAAAAAAAAACTCGTAAATGGTAACTAAAAAACGTTCTAAGTCAAAATAAAATTTATTTCATAATAATTTTTGTATAAAAATATTACCTTAATTTACCATGACCATAATTATGTACATAACATTGGAGAAGAGAACAATACCAGGATTAGCTCAAAATGATTTAGACTCAAAAAAACTCCGGTTGTCATTAAAAATAAATTGTTTAGATCATTTTTATTTTAAATACTACCCTAAAGCATCATAGTTTAGAGGTCATTAGAGGTTTGAGGTACTTGTGGAAGCTCTGGTTGACGGGCTCCGCGTTGAGCGGGCTCTTGAGCGCCTCCGCCATCAGCCGCTCGTACACGCGCCCGTCGTACGCGCCCAGCGTCGAGTTCAGGATCTACAGAACAAATCATATCATGCTTTGCAAGAGTTTGGCTTAACGTAGCTATTGCAAGATAGATTACAGATCACTCATGTGTTGATACCACTGAATGCTAAGTGTGTGAAATAACACAACAAACCTTGAAATTAGATTTTTTTGGGCATCAAGAGTAAAATCTGTTGTATTGTGATCAGGTACCTAAATATTAACCAAAGAAAAGGCTAGACCAGGGAATCCCAAACTATTTTGGGTAAGAGACCCCTTTTCCAAAATGAGGTGATACCTCAGACCCCCACACCCAAATACTTCCTACCAAAATATTAATCATTCTTATACAAGTTGATATACATAACACAACTTATACAGTATGTTGAAAGTTTCAAATAAGAACTTGTGTTAACTAATAGGGGTCGATTTTTAGAGCTCGTCGAGCCCCAAAATCAGTTTTCGTTTATGTCGACCCCTAGAAAACCGATATCGACCCTGTTTGGAAATCCCTGGGCTAAACTTAGAAAAAAATTGTGTTTTTCCGGAAATAGGTTACTATATGTATAACTAAATGTATAACAATAGTCTTGCCTCAAGGTAGAGAAGAATTGTAAGTTCATTACCTCATCTCTAATGTCGAACGCGTCTACTATGGGCACGGCGTTCGGTCGTATTAATGCCAACAGCTCCTCATATCTCGCTTGCAGTCTCGCGATGTCTTCTCTCGTTATTGTCGAATACTAAAAACATACATTATAATTTAAAATTAAAAGTAGATATTAATCTTCCGTGGCCGTGTGAACTTTTAAAGCTACACAAATCATTGTTAGATAACTTATTTTTTTTTTGCCAATTTTATACGCACGCATAAATAAGCGATTTCCACACACCAAAGGGCATGTCTAGGGGTTGCTGGTAATCTAAAGGTTAGAGCAGATGACATAAACGTTCGGTAGTCAGGAGGCGAGTGCGCTTCAGCGCAATCAAGATCACAATGGTGGTCCGAAATACGGAACTCACGTAAAAAATAATACAATACTTAGGTATATAGATATTTAACATCCATGACTCGGGTACAAACATTCGTGCTAAGCACACCCCGGGACCGGCAGCACAGAAAACAGGGTCACTACCCATTGCACTAATTAGGTTGATAATAGGTTCATTGTAACGCACCAACAAGAGGTCTCCTCGCTTCTCTAGCGCCCAGTACACTAGATATAGTTCGGCCAATTGAAGCAGCACTTTGGCTAAACTAGATGACGCCGTCAACGATATCCGCTGCATCTCCTGCCACGACACCTCGCAGAGAATAGCGCGACAATGAGCCTGGAAAATTATCAGAATTAAACAACAATATTAGCTAGCTCTTTTTATGACCACTCTTGGGCATAGACCTCCCCTCACAGCTAGGGAGATTCACGCCGACAATATTTTTGGACTTAAAAAGTTTAAGAGCTGGAATGAATGCGTATGACAGGAATCTCTCATCACACGGCACTTTCCCATTGTAGCTATGTCAATATAGAAAACCGCAATGAGACGGTTTGTTTGTAGCATTCCTCAGATACACGACTAACAATAAGAAACTCAAACACGCTAGGATACGTGATATACACTACGTAAATAGTTAATCATGAACCCATGGAGCTACTAATAAATAGAACCTATTAGGTAACTAAAAAAAAATACTAATACCTTGACTACACGTAATAAGTGAAATGGTGTGAGAGTGCTCTCGGTCGAGTGCTCGGTAGGTGTAAACAGTGTACGTATATACCCTGTTCACTCTGCCGATAACACTATCTCGCGCCAATTTACTGGTTACTGTAGTAGTCCTTCAGTAACCTTTAAAGGTACCTGTGCCGCTTACCTCGCTAGCGTTAACGAGCTGAACCGAAGCCAAGTTCCACGCATCCTCATAGTCCATACCAGTTCGCTCATGTTTCGTTAGAACATCGTATGCTGCCTTTGTTTTCCTGAAAGAAAATCAAGAATGAACTATCGGAGGTGGCTTGAGTGCAGACCAAGAACTAGTCAGAGACGCGTGGTAGAAAGCGAACGAGGTGGACCAACGACTAGGTCAAGATAGCAGGGAAGATTCGAATGCGTCTATGAATTTGGAGTTTGGTGTTCACAAACAAATAACTTACCCAGCTGCGGCAGCTTGGAATCCGCTGATGATGCCGTCAATGGAGTTCTCCCACTTGACTCTATCGTTTTTGCTGTATTTCACTAAGTACGACACGGTGGGCGTCATCGCGTTGCCGAGAGTCGCCTGTTTCCACGCTTTCACCAGGAACCTGACAATCAAATATCCAAGATGTTGGTAATTTCAAGCTATGACCAAAGTAGGCTAGTTTTATCTAACTAATCTATTTAAAATCTGTATGCACAAATAGACAGACATACAGGCAGAAAATTATGTTTAAACGGCTAAACCTATCCCTATAAAATTTGTTAAGGAAATAATGTGCATATTAACAGTACACAACCAACCTGAGGCCATGTGACACATGAATAACTTCAAGCAATACTTGCTGTTCGTCTCCATAGATCTCGAGCTGTGGTCGGTCTGTAGCTCAGTTTATATCTAGTCAGTACAGCGCATGGAGCTACGTCCTCTAGGTCTGTTGCCATTGCCCCTGGGCAATGGACCTTGGTATATTTACCTAGCCGTTTGCAGCATGAGCACTGTGAACTCCCCCTCATAAGTGATGGTGGCGGCCACCGTGCCGCTGAGGATGGGCAGGTTGGAGGACGTCATGTAGCCGTGCCCGCCGCACGCCAGCCGCAGCTCCTCCACCCGGCTAGTACCGTCGCGGCTGCAGGTGGCCTTCAAGCAGCACGCGAGGGCGTGCAGCTGGACAGACACAACTAAACTTTAAGAGCCTCTACATAGTGACTTTGTGCGGCATTCAATTTTAGGAGAGTTGATGCGCCAGGAGACATGGAACGAGTGGAAATAAATCACACTAATATTATAAATGTGAAAGTTTGGATGGATGGATGGATGGAAGTTTGTTACTCATCACGCCAGAACGGCTGAACGGATCTGGATGAAATTTGGCACAGAGATATAGTTTGGAATAGCACATAAGCGTTTTATCCAGGGTAAATGCACGGTTCCTATGGAATAGCATAAAGGAACCGTGCATTTGCAAAAGGACATAGAGGAAAAGGACATACTTTTTAATCGCGGGTAACACCGCGGGGCGCAGCTATAAAGAATAAATTCAGGAGAAGGAAGAAGTTTCCGTGAAAAATATGGAGTATTTCGATAGCTCCATCTGGTAAACAGTACAGACAGATACAAAACAATCGTTCTTGGATATCCATGAAATGTTTGCACTAATAGATCAGGACCTAAACAGCCTATGGTGTTTCATTAACTAACTTGAGTATAACTTGAGTATAGAAAAATAAAAGGGTGTAACAGCACTGACCTCGGGGAGCTGCTCCATCTTGCCCTTGCTGACGTCGCTAATGACTTTGGAGTAGGTGTTCCACAGCCAATGGCCTAATATACGGAAAACGTGTGCCGTAGCGACGCCAATGAACAGCTTGTGCTGTTGCGTCACGTAGTCTATTATAGGGGGCTCGGGCTGGCTGGAATAATATAACAAAATTCTAGTCCTCTTTAATGTCTCACTATTAGGCACAGACATCTCTCAATGAGAAGGAATTAAAGCCATAGTCCACCACGCTGGTCCAGTGCGGGTTGAAGTACTGCACACGTCTTTTCGAGGGTTAGCTTCGCTTCCTCCTTTTATCCTTCACCATGTAGCAAGTACTAATTATGGTGGAATGGTGTAATAAAATTATCTAAACTCCCACGACAAAGAGAGACTGAGCTATAGGATATTACAGGTACCAGTGTGTAATTTCTTTGCTGCGGCAATGGGCTCACCACTGTCAAGTATGCGGTGCTTTGATCTTATTATTGTAAAACAAGTGTGTTTTAATCAAACTGTTAAAAATGTTGATAAAAATCATTGACGGACCATTATCAGCACATAAAAAGTTAAGCAGTTATTGATTAAGCTGTAATGACTTTGTTTGTTCAAATATCATAAAAATTGTGATAGGCGGTGACTTTAGGGTTTGAAACTTGTACTTTCGACGATTGTTAAGCAAAGTCTAACGTCCATTTAACAAATGGCCGATAACCCAAATTAATCTTAAATATATATGTCCAAGATCCCCTTATATAATCGAAGAACAGCTGTTCTAAAGTACTATTTATATCACTGTCGTTTAAATCCTTACTCTGGCTTCGGCTGCGACTGGTGCCTCACAGCGGAGTATCTCACCGCGATGGTGGCAGCCCTGGACAGCTCGAACGCCACATCCGAGAGTATAATCACTCGCACGAACACCATAGTTCCGTACGTCAACTTTTCGTTCTTCGACTTTACGTAGGTGCCGTCCTGCAAGTTACGAAATGAGTTAAACATAAACATGATGATTTAAAAACTATATGCACATTGGTCACGATAAAGATACTATCACGCCTGTGTGTCCTGAATGGGTAAGCAAACTCGCACTGCAGTGCCAACTAATTTTGTTGATGGTATTTGGTCCCAATGTGATTGGGGGCGAGCCTATTGTCATTATACTAGGCTACACTATCCTTAAATACGATAGGGAATCGGCTCAGAATCCACTATCCTGCTGCACAGAATTTTTATCAGGAGCCAAATCAAATACCATTTTGCTGAAGGTAAATATTTGTGTCTCACGTAGCGTAAGTTTACAGGGCTCGGCATCGAAGTTAGGAGATGACCGGTTGCTGCCTTATGGTCGCGGGAGCGCGCACGCAAAATACTCCTTCAGCAGATAAAATTTTAAATCCTGTGTCGCAATAAATTATTACAAAAACATACCTACCAACCTTCAAAACTTGTGCGTTCTTCATCAACATATTCCTTCTCGGTATTCTGAACTTTTCAAAGCCTAAGAAACCGTTATTAGCCGTTTGGAAGCCCATCTTTGGTCCGATCTCGCCGACTTTGATACCGGGAAGGGGCATGTGAGTGTCTGTGGCGCGGATTTGCACCATGAAGGGGTGGACCCCGTGGCATACGCCCTTGGTGTACAGTTGAGCTACCACGATGCAGTGGTTCGCTGTGTGTGCCACTAAAATGAACCAAATGGTTTAGTATAAACGGTGAAAGTATACCTTGTGTAGGAACTATATTATTTGTCGTTATGACGTCTGTTGTTTCTGCAAAGGCCTTAATATTAGAGTTTAGTATTCCACTTCTAAACTGTCACTGATGAAGATTTAATAACTCCGTTGTTATTAAACAGGCAAATAATATTTTTTTTGTATTTTGGTAAACTAATAAAGCAATTATGAATAGATAGTCAGAATGTATCACCGGCTTGGAACGTTGGGTCAGCAACCAACTGATAGGACTAACAAAATAGCCTTTGGGAACATAATAGACCAACTCAGTTCCTGCCTAGTAATTGGGACCAACTAGCCTTCAGCATAAACTGTATAACTTACATCCACCCGGCCACCATTTATAAGATGTGATGGTAGGACTGTTCAGAACAAACTCCTCAGTTCTCTCGTCGTAGGTGGCTGTGGTTTCCAATCCTCTGATGTAGGTGCCGTGACCCAGCTCCGTCTGGGAATAAACGAGACGCTTGATAGAATTGAAGTACCTACAATTACGTTATAATATCTGCTGCCGTGAATACCTGGCATATTCCGATACCCTCTTCTATAAATATATCTGTTGTTGTTTTTAAGAATATCTATACATATAATAAGAGTAATTGGTCGTGTGTCGATATACGATATTCTTGAAATAAAATGATATTTATTCATTTCGATAATAATGGCGAATTCGCCATGTTTGGAATTTCTTTTCCGTCTGTTCGCGCCAAATTTTGATGAAACTGAGCAAGATTATAGCTTATAACCTATGTCGGTAAAGTCGCGAGTACTGCTGCTGATGAAGAAATAAAATCCAACCAATCACCTGCGCGTAAGTCCCGATGATGTTCATACCGACCGCCTTCGGCAACCACTCGGCAGCCTGCTCGGGGTCTGATTGGCTTAGGATAGTGGGCACGAACATACCCATATGCAGCATGAATGGCGATACGTCTTTAACAACGCCCATGCTCACGCGATACTTGTTTGAAGGTCTGGAAGCAGCGCAGCAGGTTTCAATGTAAGTAGCTAGTGAGTTTATGTGCTGAAGGGATGAACTGGCATGGCCGGTACTACCATAGGGTGTACGGAGCGGCCACTCATGGGGCGTCTCAGTGATAAAGAAAAAGAAAGAAAACATGATTTTTCTCTTTTCGCTATTGTGATAGCGACCTTATATATTGAGTAGTAGCTACTCGTGCTGGTACTGTAAGGAACATAGCTCTTAGTATTGCAGACGGTGCAATACCAAAGAGCTATGGCTGTTTGCAGTCGACAAATTAGGCAGAGACATAAGATTTTCTCGAAATTTTCCAATCTATTCCAATTATGTGCACCTTTGAGTATTTCACAAATGGAGCCGCCTTCATCAGCGAACTCTGTACTGTTATCTTTCCACGGGGGTAAAGATTCAAATGGATTCAAAATTATGGCTTATGGCAATTAATAGTGGGTTGAAACTTGTCAATTGGTACTGACTGAAATACATCCATGCCACCACTCTTATCGACATTCTTGCGAAGCGCTTTATAGAGTATGCAGGACTTCCTGATAGCGTTCTCGTATCGCTCCTTATGACTCATATACTCTTCTGGTACTTCGTCTTTGAGCCCTTCTGCACTGAGCACGAGCTCCTCTGTAATCACAACGTTTATCTATAAGTAACTAATTACAATCAATCGTTAGTAATGTTATTATTTCTGTTCTGGTGCTATTACTCATTACATGATTATGTATACTGTGATAAATCTGTACACTGCTGATATAAAAAATCACGTCTGTGTGTCTGCTTGTTGAGTATCACAAAAAAATACTGGACCGATTTCAACGGGATATTTATTATTTGATAGCGTATTGTTTATTAAGGTTTTATCATCACACTGTCATCTTTAGGACTCAAACGCCAGGATCACAATCGGTGGATACGCTTAACCTTGAAAGTAGAGTTCTACACCTACCTGCAGCGTTTGTTAATAAAAAAAAACTCTTCCACAACATATTGTGGTCACATATTTATTTAAAAAAAACTACCTTCTCTACTTTTTAACTTTTTAAAATCTGTTTAAAATAAACTTACCAATTTCCCTCCTCTCCTTTGTATTTTGTTCCCCTCCATCAATAATATATGTCAGCTCCTGAATGTCGAAGGTGCCTTTTCTCCTCTCCCGGAGTAGGTGCTCGCTCACGTTGGCTGCCATGTTGGACACGTCTGCGAACGCCCCACGTCCAATGTACAATGACAAGACAATCTACTGATATGCATACGCGATTTGAGATAATGATTCTAGTGCAAGCATAGTTGAGGCGGCGCTTCTCTAAACTTGCAAAAGAAAAATATATTTTTTTATTTTCACACAATGTCAAGAGTTCCTTTCATTTTCTGTCCTGAGGCCCCGATGAGTGATGATATTAATATACCTATTTAATTATTATCAATAATCATCTTGGTCAGTAACACGGTAATTCTGGATTTTTTTATCAACATTAATCTCTTGTTTACTTTTATGAGTTTTAAGATTGATGAGTTCAAGTTTCATAGGTGCATTATTGTATATTCTGTTACTTATCTATTTCTATCATTAAGATTATTATAAACCCCTTAGGGACATTAATCGCCAGATAAGATAGAATATACGGTATTTAATAAAAATATAAACACAATACGCGAACTATTTACCGTTTGTACTAAGCAGCCAGATAAAAACAGTCTAAAGTACGAATTTGTTTTTCAAGGCGAGCAAAGTTCAATTTGTGTATTTGCGTGAGTTACAAAATACTGTAAGGAACCCGTTTTATTACCTGCAGTTAGTGATCAATATGTATAATTATTGTTCCAGTTGAAAGACACTGCTATAATGATAATAATCAACCTCTTAACCAACATATACCGTGATCAAGATCGATATACACCACCGAAATAAACCCAAGCAGAGAATTTGGGAATTATTATGTGGCTCAACTTGGTGCTTAAATATTCAATTACAGTTCCTATGTTGGTACCCACTTCAACTCAAGCTGGAATTAATTAATCACTTAGGTACTTATAGCAAATAACAATGACTCTTCACTGTGCATTTAATTTGGATGGGAAGTGGCCGCCAAAAAACATTAAATAAAATTCGACAATTACATTAAAGATATTAAATAATGTGTTTTAAGCACACACCAAATTATAAGTACGGTTCATTATTTTTGATACAAAAACTTTATCCACCATTTTTCTTTTTTTTTCTGTCGGTCTGTCTGTTCTACAGGAGAAATCTACAGGATTTTTGGCATGCTAATAACTTAATTCGAGTCAACTATAGGACTCGGTAACTGTTACTTTTTACCCTGGGAAATTAATGGGTTAAGTAACTATCTCTAAACCTACTACGCACAGTTTAATGTAACTTGGCATGATTACAGCTCAGGTTTTCATAAATTCAGAATTCTCCGTATCGCATACATACAGTCAATATCGTGTAAACACGTGTATTATTATCTATTAAGTAATCTTAAAAGTTTGGTCATTGCCATGTCTAAACTTTTAATATCTATTATGAAGTAGATTAGGTAAGTATTTCTGGTAATTCAAAATGTGAGGGCTCGAATCCTGGTAGGGACAAACTTTGTGTGATGAGCACGAATGTTTGTCATGTCATGGATGTTTAATATATACTTGGTTTGCCCCAGTCCATTGTACGGTACCTATAATACAAGCGTTGCTAAATGTGGGACCGTATAGTTGGTGTGTTCGTCTGGCGATATTTATTCATTTATTTAAGTATCCTGATACATTGTGTGAACACTAAGTGCAGATAAATTTCGCAGCTCCATTCATTCACTGGTTTCGTATGACCAAAACATACATAACATGACCAAAATTGTATGTGCTTGTTAACGCCCATAATAAATTAAATAAACAAACCACGGCATGTTGGTATGACGGTGAATATCTTTAAATGTATGTTAGAGCCTCAAACGAAGTACCAAAAAATAGACGGAGTGTCCGCGAACAATATATTGAAGTCCAAAAACAAGCTGTCTGGTGCAGTACACGCGAATATTTGTATTTATGTACACGTGAATTCGCGTGTACCTACTACACAAATCGGCTTGCTTTTTGCGGTTTAATATATTATTCACGCGACACTATATTATTTCTTCGTTCAAGAAAGGAGAGCAAATTTTTTTTTTTTTAATTTGGCATGACCATAGGTATTTTGCCAGTGTCAAGTAATATAAATTATTTCTGTTTTTGAGCATATGCACAGACCCAAAGGCTAGGCTCAAGTAAAATACCCCCTCATCCCTCAATCAGTAAAGTGATGGATACTTTACCGAAAGATTTTTCATGGAATTTTTGTGAGAAACTGAAAAGCCATGTTTCGTCACTCTGTTTCAATTACCTACACTTGTGCACTTTACCGAACCCATAATGGTTAATATTCCACTTATATCACTATAACTCGCAGGAACACTAGTTTTAGAAATTAAAACATAACTGACGCCGTGACTTTTCAGTGTCCCGCCAAAAAGCCTGTTGTTTCAGTAGAGCAAATTCTAATATTTATGAATGTTTCTTTTAAGCGACATCTCTTGCCGATAAGAGGAATTACCACAATACTACAGAGTCGTGTCGAGCTGAGATTGTATTAGGTGAACAACACACAAATGGTACTACTGATAAAAAAATATATATCACACAGAAAACAATAACTCACTTGTGTGAATTGAAAACTGAATAATCGCACTTTGTTAACACGAGATAATGTCGTAAAATAACATAATTATATACATTTACTAATAATAATTGAGCGACAATTGTTTGTTTTCTTTATTATGCAAGTCACTTCACACAGAATACGTCTAAACGTTTGCGATCGCGTTTCTCAACTACATGTGATTGTGACTACATGGTTAGTAGATAGATACTAATAGATAAGTGGGTACTTACCTACTACCGGTTTTTGTGTAGTTATAGTCTAGTGGCTGAGTTCAGACAGTTTGTGTTATATTTATATACCAATTAAGTATACCTACCTAAATATAAGTGCCAAATAATATTTAGTAGGTAGAACATCTTCTTATAAAACGGTATTCGATTTTTGAAAAATTAATTACCCTAACCAGGAATTCATTCTGTTGATTTTGAAAAAGGAATAAAAAATCGGTATTATTACACCAACCGATATTATCGCTAAAAATCAAGTTCTGTGAGAAAATGACATACGAAAAACTAGAGCAAGATATTTTTTTTTAAATACAGGTTTATTTTCATAAATTGATAAAACCAGTGATCAAAATGATGCCCCCTTTGGTTACCGGTACGTACGGTTTATGAATGAAAATATTAATATTATTTGGATAGGGAAATATTTTTTTCAAAATTCTAATGATGTCGTTTTAGTGTTCATCAAAATCGGTCTTGAGAGTCCTCAAAGCATTTTTCGATATTCCCTTTAGTTTCGGATTTGGCCACCCACACACACACACACATAAAAAAATCACCTGTATAAAACAAACACGACTTTGTTTTATATATTTACACCATTTATAATTCGAGAACGGGTTTAACTATTTGTATGACCTTAGTTTTTCCTTTGACCTTTGTCTGATTCGCCCAAAGGATAGAATAACAATAGAAAATAACTATAAAAACATGGGAAAAAATCACACAAAAAAAAGATCATTCAATTCCTCATACATTTATTTTGAGGCGGTACGAAGTTCGCCGGGACAGCTAGTTTACTTATAGTTGATAGAAGATGTATCATCTATACATACAAATAAATTTAGGTGTCTGTTTGTAATATTAAAATAACCGCTTTTTACTAAGTGCATTTGGTATACACGGTACATATACCAAAACATTTTTTTTTAAATTTTTGTCTATCTGTCTGTTTGTTTCAGCTAATTTTGACGGGACTTTCACTGGCAGATAGCTGATGTAGCAAGGAGTAACTTAGGCTACTTTTATTTTAGATAATCTTTTTTGTTAAATACTTCGCGGACGAAGTCGCGGGTAACAGCTAGTTTTTAATAAAACTCAAAGGTTTTCTTTCGCCGGTTATAGGTAGGTAACAGATAATCTTTAAACATAAGTGGGTATATTATTATAATTATACTATCATTACTACATGATTGTGAAAAATATAATTAGGTGAGGAAACAATGGTTTTCATTGAGGTAATATAAGTATTGTTAGCAATGAAATTTTCCATCGGTGTTTATTTTATTCAATTATAATTGCAAAACAAGCATATATAATTAATTGTGTAGACATAATAAATAATATAAGAAAGAGCGGCGAGTCGCCACCTGCTAATAGTAATCAGATAAAAGTTGATTATGGCAGGTGCCCGCTAACCTTCCAAAATGCCCATCCCATATCCATCCAAACCTCATCCATAGTACCAATTATCTTTCCATATTCCTGCAATAGTTCCTCCGCCTGCTGAGGTCAATTCGCTGTTTATGCTATCATTTCCAGCAGTTAACCCCAGCAGGTGGTTAACATAACATTAAAATTCTCAAAAAGGGCCTGTACGTGTTGGACCCATATTTCCTCGCAAGCCTTCCAAAGATCCGGGTATAGCCCGTATGGTGAGAGATATAATAATACAAGAACGTAAATAAAAATTAAAACGAAAAAAAAAATTTTTGAATTAAACACAAAAACCAAAGGAATTATTTCTCTAATCTGACAAAGATAACTAAGGTTATAGGTACTTATTTTGTTTTGTTTTTATCCAATGTTGCTATGCTATGTTTACTAATAGTTGGTCAGGTTGTATCACAGTTTCCCCTGCATGAAGGGCTTGAGGTAGTTGTGGAAGCTCTGGTGGACGGGCTCCGCGTTGAGCGGGCTCTTGAGCGCCTCCGCCATCAGCCGCTCGTACACGCGCCCGTCGTACGCACCCAGGGATGACTGTAGCAACTGTACATCAATTGAGGTTATTAAATGTAGAGACAAAACTACCAGAGACTTTTTATATTCATTTTACACTTTCTGTCACTAATATTAAGATTTACAAAGTCTCTGACCCCCATGTCAGAGGTGTTCGCGGGCCGGGTGTGATAGCGCCCGGGCTAATAAAAAAAAAAAAAAAAAAAAACTACCAGAGAGTCAAAAGTATGCGGGACAAACAAATAGGTATTTCCAGAATATCTTACCTCATCAATAATATCAAAAGCATCCACTAGACCAATGGCATTAGGTCTGATTTTGCTCAACAGCTGCTCGTACCAAGATCTGAGATATTCCACGTCAGCCTTTGATATGACGGTGTACTGGAACAAAAAATGATGATGTTGATATTTTGGAATTTAAGTACTATGGCACTCAGTAAGCACTTAATTCTAATAATAAGTATCTACTACTAATTTTCTTTGAGTATGTTTAACAAATGGCGTCGCCTGCATAAAGCCAAAATCTGTAGGTATTTATTGAGACTCATTTTACTCCGAATTCTACAAGTAACTTACTTGAAGAAGGTCTCCCAATTTCTCCAATGCCCAATATACAGCATATAGCTCGTCCAATTGGCTCAAAACTCCCCGCAGCGATGGGGACATAGTGCTGGCAACACTAGCCACCTCTGCATGGAACGTCGATATAATGATCGAACGACAATGTGCCTGCAAACAAAAAAGACTTCAATTCTTAAAATGCTAAGGCAAACAAAAAGTTATTTTATACTAACTGGAACCTGCTGCAAGATAGAATATAGAATTCAGGGATACTGTGGTTTTCTACCAGTGAAAGATTTTTTGGAATCGGAGCAGTAGTTCCTGAGATTAACAGAATCACAAAATTTACCTCTTAATACTCTTTAGATAGAGTATAGTATTAACTATATGTATATAGCATAAAATTAGCTATATTATATTTTTATTTATTCTCACTTCTGCAGCTGACACCAACTGCACGGATATGGAGTTCCACGCTTCTTCCTGCGACATTCCCGACATGATTTTCTGCGTCATATTGTCCAAGCATGATGATATCTTCCTGAAAATATAACGAGATAACGACTAGCACGCTTAACTAACGACCACAACCCAACAAAGTTGAGCTCAAATCATTTATTGTGTATAGACCTGTGGAACCCTGTCCGCCACCATTTATTTGGTGTGGCAACGTTGGTATTTGGAAGGAAAATAGAAGAGAGATGTGGCAACAACACACACAATTATGGAGTGTACTAAAACTTGTGTTAAATATGTGACTTGTGTAGTGAAATGATGTTGGTGTAAATAAAAGCGAAGTGATTAAACGATCCGTATTTTAATACCATCGAGACCAAGAAACCCCAAAGACGTTGGGCGCACATTAACATTTTCATCATACATCTTTATTTTTTTCTGGATTGGAATGAACTGGAAGAAACTCACTGGAATTGTCGTATTTTTACAAGTTTGGGAAACACTAATCACCTCATAGCAACAAACTGGAAACCCCGTATAATGCCATCTACGGTATTCACCCATGTGTCTGAGAAGCCCTCAGCAGAAGCTGTCTTCAAATAAGCCACGGTGGGAGTCGGCGGCACCTTGTCGATTTGCCGCCACGTCTTGAGTAGAAACCTGAAGAAATACTTAAGTACCTAATGATTCAAAAAACGTTACCCATTCTAAACCTTGAACCTGCACTTCTGTAGCGAATTTGTAATCATTATATGAAGTCAAGATTTTGATAAGACGATTTGAAAAATATTTTTTGAGCCAAATAAAATAACAATCATTCTTATCGAAATTCTGCAGAAAGGAAGCGCAGACTAAAAGATTTTTTTTACTTTTCTGTATCACCCTGCATAGACTATGATATTACTAAGTTCGCTCTCAATGTGGATATCAAATATTGTATTCCTCAGAGCAGCATACAACTTGCGCGCATACCATACGCCTAAATACCTACACACCACAATAGGCGAATGAAACTCACCTAGCAGTCTGCAATAGCAACACTGTGTTGTCTCCCTCATATGTGCAAGAGGCAGATGCCAGGGCATATGTGGCCGGCAGGTTCGAGGACTGCATGTAGCCGTGCCCTCCGCACGCGAGCCTGCACCGCTCAACAAACGAGGCCGTGTCCGATGTGCTGATTGCTTTGAGACAGCATGCTAGTGCGTGTAACTGGAACAAGTACCTATGTCAGGCCTACTTCAGAGGTTCCGCCTTGGGTTGTCGCCCTTCAGAAGGGATAAGAGTTACCCAATAGAAAATGGAGGTATCGGGTTGAGGAAAATAATTTAGGACGCAACGCACTTATCACCGATTTATACGCAGTGATGGTCATCTGCCCTCCAAGACCTAACTTATGGGACTACCGGTGGCATAAGGGTAATAGGTAGCCATTTGTCAGAATGTTAAGCCTTCTAACTGCATGTAATGCATGTCAAGGCCAACCGCCATATTTACGGGCCCTCCGAAGCCCGAAGACAGTCACACAGATGTTATAATTTGGTCCCCTTCCAAGGTCCGACCGAACTTTACGATGCTGTAGCGGGCGTTTTACCCACGGTCTCCTGCCATAGTTACGTTGTACATAGATTAAAGTATAATGCGCTGCTAGATTAATACATTTGTAGTAGTTGGAAGTGAGGGTCTTATTGTCACCTTCATGAACATTAAATATAGGAATGAATACCTACCTCCCCCAACCTTTCAAAGTTCCCACTGAGCAGCTGCTCATTGATTACGTTGAACACATCCCACAGCTGCCTTGACATCACCTTCATGGCATAGCACCCTGCTATCGCGATGAAAACCTTGTCCTGTTGCGTCAAGAAGTCCAGAACTTGAACTTCTGGTTCACTGAAACACATTTCAGTTAGACGAGTAAGATAAAATTAATGGTAAAAAATCAAAGCCAGACCAGTGCTTGGTCTCATTGTAGATTAAAAGAGCGCGACTTAGAACAATATCCTGTGAATACTTGAGTTAAGAAGATTGACTTAAGATGATGGTGACTAAGCATGCTGCAATTAGAATGATATGTGCTAGTTAAACAACAAATAGGTCATATGAACAACAAATAGGTATGTGGATAAAGCCCAAAAGTTGTATGAGAACCGCATGCCCGTAGCAAATAGTGGTATTTGCCTATACCTACTGGTAAGTATTATTAAATAGCTAGGTGTGAAATACTAACTTAGCCTTCAGTTTAGACTGGCGCCTAACAGCCGAGTACCGAGTGGCGACAGTGGCAGCCTTCGCCAAGTAATTGACGGAATCGAACACAATGGTAACCCTCACGAACACCATTGCTCCGTAGCTCAGCTTAACGTTGCGGGATTTCACGTAAGTTCCGTCCTGGAATACGAATGGGAAATTGAAGACTTTTGACATATTAATCTATCCATCCATCCTTAACCCACCCAACGGCTTGGCCCTCCCACATGGATCCTAGCATACGTCCCAAGTGTATGAGCTGAATCGTGTGACCTATGCCAACAGACTTCACAATTACACTTTTTGCGTCCTAAACTTTCTAACTCAATCGTTAGCAAACTCGTGGTTGGTTTATCTGCTACTACTTCTCACAGAGTATAACATTTAGGTAGAACCAATTATAAGCAGACACCTGCGATATAAGGTCATCATTATCTATCTTTATAGGTACGAGTATATTAAAGCGAAACTCACTGAATACCTGACTGACTCGAACACGATATCTCGAAGCTAGGAGACCTGCAGACTTCAGCAGACAGTATTTACCATGTGGGTTCCTACCAACTTCTAGTCGCTCGCTAAGAAAGTATTTTACTCTACTATTTGTACCTAGTATAAGAGTAATAAATACTTACCTCCAAAACTTGCGCATGTTTCATCAACAAATGATCCCTTGGTATCCTCACATTGTCGAACCCTATGAACCCATTGTTCACAGAGTTGAGTCCCATCTTTGCGCCGATTTCTCCTATTTTGATGCCTGGTAGAGGCATGTGAGTATCTTGGTCTCGGATCTGGACGATGAAGGAGTGAATCCCGTGGCACTCTCCCTTGGTATACAACTGGGCTATAACAACACAGTGGTTTGCTGTGTGGCCCACTGGAAAGAGAAAAATACAGAAGAAATTAGAGACACCTCTTATATTTTATAAAACTGAAATTAAGCGCTGGAATATAAATTTAGACATTGACTATGCGCTATGACCCTTCTGGCCACAATTAGCTGGAGATGGGCTATGGCTGCGTCGTGACAGAACTGTCTGATCGAAAAGTTAGTTGTGTCCGTTGCTTTGGCCCACCCATAATAAGAGGTGAGCGTGGTACTGTACCGTGACCCAGCTCAGCCAGATAGAGAAACATGTTGACTCACGTCCTCCCGGCCACCACTTATAAGAGGTGAGCGTGGGGCTGTGCAGCACGAACTGCTTGGTGCTGGCGTCGTACGTGGCAGTCGTCTCCAGCCCGCGGATGAACGTGCCGTGACCAAGCTCAGTCTACAATATTCACATAAGTAAAAATACTTTTCTAAAAGGAAACTGCGTGCGATATAGAATTTGAAAGGTAGTGTCGCTACCTGCGCATAGCTTCCAATAATGTTGCAGCTGAGCGCTCGAGGCAGCCACTTCTCTCGCTGCTCGTCGCTCGCCTGGCTCATGAACACTGGCATGAACATGATATAGTGGAGGCCGAACGGAGAACCGTCTTGCGATATGGAGATGCTGAGCAGCGTACTCAGTAAGTCCCTATGAACATTTATGACTTTGCAAATATTGAGCTTATCCAGTTTTAATTTAACTAAGCCAAGTATTAAGAGGGAACAACTAAGCCAAAACTGCGTTGGGTTTATAGACTTTTATTGATGAATCTTTTTGTTCATTTGTTAAATTAAATATAGGTACCTACCTACACATCAAATAAAACTTGAGTTCGTCATGGTAGATGTTACTTGATTCATTAAATATGCAAATATATTTCAGAATTTTGCTAATACACCTAAAAGTAAACCTACTAGGTATCTCTATCTACTAGGTACCTACTAGGTATAAGTAGAAATAATAGAAGTAATCTAGTCTAGTACTATAATCCTGTTGCACCTTACATACTGTATAATGGTCTGGTCACAGTATATAATACTTGTAAACATCCATGACTCGCTTGATGATGGCGTGATTTACTAACGCGTTCTGCGTTCTTCGTAATGACTGCCCGTGTCAACAGCAGGCGGTCATTAACTATTTATTAAAAAGAACGCGGAACGGGATCATTAAATTCTCTGTCTGTTAGGCGTCTGAAGAATCGTAGTCACCTCTTTACCTATAATTAGTTAAGTCAGTGTTCTCTTTCTCTTGCATTTCCCGCAGCAAGCTGAACAGGGTGACTGTTCTCCGCAACGAACTCTCGTATCTCTCCTTGTGACTCAGATACTCGTCAGGAACGCCGCCAAATAGCTCTTCTCTTCTTGTTAGAAGTAACTTTTCTAAAATTCGTATAACTTATGTATAAATAATAATAATAATAATAAATATCGCCATACGAACACACCAACTATACGGTCCCACTTTAAGCTTAACGCTTGTGTTATGGGTACCGTACAATGGACTGAGGGCGAACTCAGTATATAATACTTATATACATATTAAACATCCATGACTCGGGTACAAACATTCGTGCTCATCACACAAAGCTTGTGTCCCTACCAGGATTCGAACCCGGGACCCTCGGCGCAGAAAGCAGAGTTACTACCACTGCGCTAATCAGGCCGTCAAATATAGCTACTTATAGTACATTTATATTAGGCACTTGGAGCAAAGTACAAATAATATTATGCATGTAGGTACGCTAGTTACCAACATATAAGAGACCTCGCACACTACACTTTTATAATCGCCCGTTAGTTTGATCGGACTTGCGAGTGCGGAATCAACAAGATTAAATCGGCGGATAAATCATGGTAACAAACAGCACTGGATTAGTTATGTAGCTAGAATTTGCTTGGGGGCCTCGTCTGTGCGTAAAAACACATAGGTACTAAGTAAGATATGTACGATATTACCATCTACCGTCCAATGGACAGACTTTATACAGGCCCCACGTATTTGCTACAGGCCGCGCGCTAGACCGGTAGAATCGATCAATCGATACAATGGATTCAATATCGAATGACCGATCAAACAATCGGCCGATCATATAATGTGGGCTCTAAAAACCAAATCAAAACACCGCATAAATTAACTATAATGCCTTTGTAATTTACATTATAGATATCGCTGTTCAAAGATTAAAGTTCACTTGCCTCTGTCCCGCCGTTCTCTAGTTTTATCCTCTCCTCCGTCGAGATACCACGTCAATTCTTCTACATTGAACGTGCATTTTCGCCTTTCTTTTATCAAATCTTGGTTTGTCATGTTTACTAGTGAGCAATCACACTACACACGTCCGCTTAGAAACTTGTTGTGAGTAAGACTAAATAAACGGTAAATTATGTTATGTTAGTAGTAGGGGCTGACATACTATTACCGAATTATTATTTATTAATATGGACGGCCTCGTACTAGATAAACTTTAATGTCGAAAAGCCACGTACCTAATGAGATTATTTATTTTCTTAATTTACAAAAGGTATATACAAAGATATTTACATGAAAACTTTTACGTACCTAATCGCTTTCTACGTACGTACTAAGCAATTTATTTATTAGTTTCACTGATTATACTGTAAAACTGTTGCACGTAATAGTTAGGTATTATTCTGGAACTAATACTAGTTACTAACTCTTGTCGTCTGTGTTCTGGAATAACACCTGTTATTTTTTTCTCCTGGAATTGCACAAGTGGAGCCGTGGATAAAGGTGTTATAAATATTGTATCGGTCTCGGATTGCATGGGAACTGTGACCAAACTCCTAAGTACCTATACGCCACATAAAGGCTTTGTGAACAAGCAAATTCGTCTGGTGCTCTAACCGCTATCGAATTTGGACAGCCATCCAGACGCAAGCCAGGGCCCCAAGTCATAAAAAGCTGTTGAACAAAAAATTGCAGACATGACAGACTTTAGCACTGCCAGATGGTAATAATGTAACCGTTAACAATAAAACACACGCATGAACCCAAATCATTTATTGGATATTTTTTTTATATATTTAATTAGAAAGTTGTTCACTTCTTGGCGGTGATGGCGGCCTCGTCCTCGCGCGCGAACGTCTGCATCATCTCCTCCTTCTTGGCGGCGATGCGCTCCTCGCGCCGCTTGCGGGCTTCCTTCACCTTGTTGCGGCGCGCCTCCGCTTGGTCGCTGGGGGAAAGGGAAAACAATCAATAACAATATCCTGTACGATTCTTAACTAAGAGGTTGATACATAACTAAGAGGTCCGGTTGTAGAGTTAAGAAAATAAAAATGTAATGACAATTTGTAAGGTGCCACCGTAGAGGCCTATACGAAATAAACGATTTGACTTTAACCATGGCTTGGTAAATACCGGTATTTAAATACCGTACAGTAGACTGAGGCCATCCCAGATATGTATTTAGCATCAATGACTCGAGCACAAACATTTTTTCAAAGTGCCTCGTACATGACTCTGAAACCAGGACCCTCCATGCAGAGAGCAACTACAAACTGTGTGAATCAGCTTGATAGGTGCCAATTGAAGATGTAGGACTAAACAACTTAAAAGTAGCATCGGCTAAATTGTACAGGTTCAAACAGACCCCACAGGTAACAATCACACATTGCAAGCAATCTCTCATCACCATCTAGGCATACCACAATTATTCTGATGATCATGATTGATGATGATATTATTAAATCAATCCTATCATACCATATCATGGTATACAGACCCGTAAGTACCAGGTGTGGACCATAATAGGTAGGACAAATTTGATTATTTCTTCTAATATTTTATCATATCAACATCAGGATGTAATGTTGATTGCAGGAAACATTTCATTACACCCCACATTGCAAACTTACAAACAAATCTTTGGAAGTTGTTTTTGTAATACATGTGATTGTATATGGAGGTTCCGGGATATTTGGAAGTCTTTTTATGGTTCCTAGTGGTTGTTTTAACACTAACCTGAGCATCTTGGTCCTGGCCTTCTCAGCCTTCTTCCTGTGGATGTACTCCATCAGGACACGCTTGTTCTTGAACACATTACCCTTCGCCTTCATGTACAGAGCATGGTATAGATGCCTGTCAATCTTTTTGGCTGTTCTGTACTTGAGGAGCAGTTTACGGAGTACCCTCTGCCGTTGCACCCATAGTTCCTGTAGTTATATCATGTACATAAGTAATGTGTAATGCAAACATCGTCAAAGCAGCATTCAGAGTGCATAGATATTTTTTTTAAAAAGCTCATTTTCTAATTATATTCTCTTTTGGCCACTTTAGTAATGTCAAAATAAACATATTGTGAGTGGGTCTTTTATTCAAGTTACAGCTAAGTCTAAAACTAAAATATAAAGGAAACATTCCTTAAATATTTAAAAACTAGCAAGACGGACAGAAATTTAAAAATTCAATTTCAGCTTCTGTAATGAAAATATACTTTTAATAAATATTTTAGTGCACAGATAAAACTAAGGTAGTCTTATTATGTATAAATAACTGGATGCCAAAGATTTAATTATTTTTTTCGCTTCGGCTAAAATTTTAACAAACAATGAGTATAAACAATACAAACCTTTTGTGGCATACGCGCATTGGCTGTACCTCTTCTCTTACCGAAGCCACAGTGACGACCTTTTCTGCGGGCCTCTGTGTTCTTGCGCACGCGCGCGCGCGAGTGGACGGCGACAGGCTTCTTGATCACCAGACCATCCTTGATCATCTTACGGATGTTCTGTCCTGTTCACAAAGTTTATTGTTCATTTGAAATAATAAAAATATTTTTATAAGTAGACTACGTAATAAGAAATCATTGGACAAGTTTAAGAAAACTACTCCTTTCCTTACCTACCCCCTACAGCTTCCTATCAAGGGTGTGATTGTGTATGTTTATGAAAAAGTTAAGACAACAGGTGTTTAGATTCATGGGTAACAAGTCCTTTATGGACTTAAAAATTAATAACACCATCATCTGTAGTGAAATATTTATTTTTATTATATTCCCGATATATTTTCCATATTGATATTAGTATGTAGACTTTTGTCATAATTTCCAGTTTTGTTTACTTGTGAAACATACAATGTGTTAGCTAGTGTGCTCACACACCGCCATACATATCTGTGAAAATGTGAGTAGGTACTTACTGGAGTTGGTGTTTGCAATCTCATTGATTTCATTGGGATCGAGCCACACTTTCTTTTTACCACATCTCATAACAGAGGCTGCAAGCCTCTTCTGTAGCTTGAGGGAACTGAAATTGAAAAATATAACATGTATGACCACATGGCTTTGGAAGGCACCGATATGGAGTGAAAACTCGGTGAAGACATAAACTTTTCACGAAAATTATATTCCACACAGAACCAGTGCATTGTGTAATCACATTAGATCGTTTTTACGGTTGAATACTATAAATAAAATGAATTTATTTATCAAAACTAACCTCATCTTGACTAGGTGAGATCCAACGCATACAAGAAAGAAATATGGCTGACTTCTGTAGTGTCGTTAAAAGTACTACTGGCGTTAGTCGATTATGTTGGTATTAAATAAATCGATTGTAGAGTTGTAGTAAAATTGAAAAGAACGCTATTACTTTATCGTATGTATATTTATTTTATTACAACAACACATTTTATTTGTGATTAGGTGCAGGTGTAGCCCGGACGTTACATACACAATTATATTCGTGTTTTACTACTATCGACTATGGGACGTACGACACCGGTGCCGGTGCCCCGCCAGCCCGTCTTATGATCAAGAATGTGATTTTAGTTGATATCAGTTGGACTCAAGTCTTTTCTACTGGACAACATGTACGGTGCGATGGTGGCGCCATTGTACTAATACTGGATATTTGACATAAAAAGTGACCGTTACGGTCAATGGATCGTAATTACGGTTTCCTTACCTAATCATTGTCTTAAAAAAATATATTTTTTCAATATATATGAATTCTTTATTTGAATATAGAGGAAGTTTCTTCATGATTTCCGTAGATGATTCCCAATTGTTTCCGCTTTTCTTCTTCCTTTACGAAATGAGATGCGAAGAAATAAAATGGAGTTGAATATGGCCTCACCCGCAACTTACCGAGTATTTTGCCAGTGTCAAGTAATTAATAGCAAATAGCAATATTAAATTCAATAAATACACATTATAAATAAAATAATGGGTGTGACATGATGAAATGAAAATGGCGTCCCCGTTCAATTTCTTCTTCTTCTTTCTTTACGAAATGAAATGCGATGAAATAAAATGGATATGAATATGGCCTCACCCGCAACTTAGCGGGTATTTTGCCAGTGTCAAGTAATTAATAGCAATATTAAATTCAATAAATACACATTATAAATAAAATAATGAATGTGACATGATGAAATGAAAATGGCGTATCAATTTAATTGATTTGATTTGATTTGGAATGACATTGTCAATTTCAAACAACAACCATTTTGACAATGACAAACATTTATGACATTTACTCTTGTATGATTGTGATGTATCAAAGAGAATTTCATGCAGTGTCTCCAACCATGCCGTAATTACGGTAGATCTACCGTAATTTTTGTAGATCTACCACCTACCGTAGACATGTTATTACGGTGACACATTCTACCGTAATTTCGTCCGTGGCCATATTTCTATAATGAACACTTGATTTAGCAAAATATTACTGCAATATTGCAGTGGGATATGCGTAACGTAAAAAAAAAAAAGTCATTCTGTTGCTTCAGTTTGGAAGAGCAGGGATGCGCAAAGTAAAAAAAAAAAAAAAAGGTCATTCTGCTACTTCTGTTTGGAAGAATGACCTTTTTTTTTTTTTTTTTACGTTACGCATCCCCACTGCATGGGTATTTTAGCTGCAAACACTGGTCTGCCGTAATTTTCCACCATCTACCGTATTTTGAGACCAGTCAACACCGTAATTTTGACAAAGAGAGTTGGAGACACTGATTTCATGTTTATTTGTATGTAGCTAATTAGCAGACTTTATTCGTTATTAACCTATTGCACAATTTATAAGTTACGATAATTATGTACCCAACTAGCAAAGAGTAACTAGGCATCATCTGATTTTTTTTACCACCAAATCATAAAATACAAATCTGTTTTCTTTCGAAAATGTTATTGGGCCATCAGTTCTTATCAACGAATTACGTGTAATTAAAATAATTTAAGAGATAATAAAAGACGGTTGAAACGAACAAGCTACTGATAACTTGGAATACAATTATTCTTTTCACTTACGCAGTACATAATTAAAACTAGTTCCACTAAGGTAACCAACCGAGCTATCGTCGACAACTCATCAAACATTCCGGTTTTTCGTAATCGTCCTTAGTCAGGGCGTCAGTAAACGGGGATTCGCTCTCTGGGACGGACGTTGTGTTTTAAACAAATTTCAAAAATGAAAGATTCCGGAAAAATTAACCCAGATTTGCAGAGAGAAAGGGACAAGTGTACATTTAATATCACGGAACTAACGAATCTAATAGATGGAGGTGCCGCCGTGACTGAAGAAAGGAAAAAGAGAGGTAATTCTACCTTTGCCCTGGTCAGTACTTTAGGCAGCAATGATCTTATGTTATGTACTTGCTTTTTATAGTGAGAGCCAGATTACATTCACAAAGTCTTGAGCTTTCTAAAGTCTATTTAAAATTATCCTAAAGCTTATCTAGAATTTATTTCATAGTTTACCTGTTAATTTTGAAATACTATCTAGAAAAGCTTTTCTTCAAACAAATGTCAATTAAATCAATCATTATGTAATTATATGTATGTTTGCAAGTAATAACAAACCTTCCTATAGAGTTATTTATTTTCTTTGTCAGTAATCCATTTGTAGGGTGTTCGTTACCAATGTTAGATATCAAATTTATGTTTTTCTAAATCCCGTAGGGTATAAATAGTTACTCCAAGTTTTTATACATATACATAATTCCTATTAAATACTTTAAAATCTTAAATACAAACAGTTAAAATAATTAAATAATACAACCTAACTGGCTTGGGTAAATTACATGAATCTGACACAGATCAAAGTTCATTGATTCATTATCTCAACAACTGCACCAACAAACATAATGGGCCATAATATTATAATGTTTTTATGGTCTTATTATAAAAAAGTGTAGTTCAATCTGTTGTTTAACAAAAACAACTATCCACATTTTTTTGTTATCTTGACAGATTGGTGCTGTCACACTATCATTATTATTCACAATCTATATCAAGGCAGTATAGAATTTATTACAAGCCCCTTTGATCATTATCCTATCATGTATCTATATAACTCTGGATCATGATTCCAGTATCCAGGCTGACACTAAACAGCAGCATTCAGATCCTAGAACTTCTTGTAAAATTAGAATTGATCAATCTTTGGTCCTATGTTTTGAATACTCTATAAATAACCCACCAACCAACAGTATCCACTTCAAAAGCCTGTACTCCACATCCTATTTTGTCTTAAACATGTTTTAAAATTATATTTTTTTGTAGAGGAGATGGTCCTTAAAGAAGGCATCCACGTAGAGGAGGTGCCTTCGGAATATCTCAGCCACAAAGAGAAATATGAGTTGGCTGTGAAGAAGGCATGTTTGCTGTTCAAACTAATTCGGAGAATGCAGGAAGAAGAAAACACCGGGATGGAGAACTTTAGGTAGGAACTAATCAAATTAATTGACACACTCTCAAATAAGTGCCAAGTCAATCCAGTCAAGTTGGTCCTATTAAAAGTTAAACTAAAAACTAACATTAAAAAACTTTGAAAAAAAAAACGTAGGCACCTAAATTGTAATCATTCATTAATTACTGCTTTGTGGTGAGTACTTTTTGTCAGATTATTATTACCGATTGGTTTAATAAAAAAATGCTATTTATTACCAGCTAAATATTATTGAACTTGCATAGAATATGTGGTCTGGTTCTTCTTCTAGATCAGCCTTTCCCAAAGTGGGCGATAACGCCCCCTTGTGGGCGCTGCAGGCCTAAAGGGGGGCGGTAAGAGGCCCAGAAAAAAAATGGGGGGTTGTGTAGAGGCTTACAATAATTAATTTAATTTGAAGTTATAGTGGTTTTTAAGTAGGTGAAAAAATGGGGGTGCTTAAAATAATTAATTCTGAAAGTGGGCAATAGACAAAATAAGTTTGGGAACCCTTGTTCTAGTTCATTTGATTAAATTTGAGAAGCATTTCTTTACAGTATTGGAATGTGTATTTAATTTCCACTATAGAAAGGTCTTTTGTATGCTTCGCCAAAAAAAACTTCTGACACTGACACCATATCAGTGGTCCCAGTTGGGTCTTATAATGCAGATGTCAATCACATGTAAATTTTGGTTATCAGCTAAATTAGGGTTGACTGAATCTTTTGATATAAAGAAATCTAGGAAAAATACAGAAAAAATAAATATACACAGGGCTGTACTTGGAGGTACCCTGGGGTCAGCCATTCTCCAAGATGGTTCACCTCTCACCCTCCATTACGTGATGTTCATACCAACCCTCATGGGCCAGGCTTCAGTAGAACAGCAGGCCTATTGGATCGGCAGAGCTTTTAACTTGGACATCATTGGCACTTATGCGCAGGTATGTATCCTTAGCAGATTTTAACAACTTAGGAGAGGTCAATGTCCAGTGAAAAGCTGATAAAGACTAGTGGCAACTTCCAGTTACCCAATAACTGATAAGGAAATAGTGGAGCTGTCGCATTTGAAACCTCCTTGAGTTGACATGATCTGATACCTAACAGAGATAGAGCTATATGTTAAAGGAGACACCCTATCAACTGCCTGTTTTTCAATGCCAATCTAGTTCCCTATCCCACTGTCAGGCATCATCATAATTATCTTATTGCCCTATACAATTACCAGCTACAAAGTTGTTTAGATATGCATTACGCCTAGGGATGTGTCAATATACATAACTCTTGGTTAGCCCTTATAACAGCTACCGATATAATGCGATAAATGGTGATATATGTATATTATAGTTCTATTCACGTATATCCAATTTGTTTGTAAGACTGAACTGGGTCACGGCACGTTCATCCGCGGGCTGGAGACGACTGCTACGTACGACGCCAGCACCAAGCAATTCGTGCTGCACAGCCCCACGCTCACCGCATACAAGTGGTGGCCGGGAGGACGTGAGTCAATATATTTCTCAATCAGACGGCTGGGTGACGGTACAGTACCACGCTTACCGCCTAGATGTCGTGGTTCAGCCTATAGCATTCCAATCCAATGTTATCCTTCATATTTACTAGGTACCTGAATGATACAATTGACAAAGCATTATTTTTATTGTATTGTACCCTGCGATGTGTTATCTAGGTCCCTTGTATTCACTGATTAAATGCTATTGGTAAATAGATTGAATGTTTCTCATATCGAAATTATCACGGCGTATCTTTATCTGTATCACGACGAATAATAACATGATTTAGATCATGTTTGTATGAATTAATCTTCTTATTACAGAATGTTCTTAGAGGTTCGTTGTGTGTCGCACTTAATTTCACTCAAGTCTAGTACTAAAATCTATGCAGGGTGTAAGGGGCATGGTAACGAAAACTTTGGTAAAAGTTACACTAAATGCCTGCAATACAATTATAGAAATCATTTATGTCAAAAGTTATGGGTTACAAATGTTGTAATTTTTGAGCGCGTAATGTATAGTAAATAACGCGATCACAACACAGCGCTCCACCCGATACCCGACGCGTGCGAATGATGAGCGCGTTCAAACGTATCCAGTTGTAATTTACATTTTATTTTAAGGCCTAAATTAGTATATATGTTTTTTATTTAAAATCACGTTGAGATATGACTTCTAGTATTATTCGATGCTAAAATAAATTTAAAGGTTAGGAACTTGCAGCGATTGCGCCTGTTCTTAATAAAATAGTCTTCTCTCATAGCTATAAGAGCCATTATCCTATAGTTCCCAGGCCTAAGGTCTTCATCAGGTTAAAGACATCTAGTGGGTATTAAACTCCTGTATTTTTGTCAACAGTCGCCCACACAGCGAACTACTGCATAGTGATGGCCCAACTATACACCAACGGCCAATGCCACGGCATACACCCGTTCATAGTTCAGCTGCGAGACGAGGAGACCCACATGCCGTTACCAGGCATCAAGGTTGGCGAGATTGGCGCCAAGCTTGGCATGAACGGGACCAACAACGGGTTTCTGGGCTTCGAACACGTGAGGATACCGAGGGAGCATATGCTGATGAAGAACTCTAAGGTTTTGGAGGTGAGTAAGCTGTGTATGGTGTAGCTCTTGTATTACTATATTTTGATCGATTTACATATCTATACATATAAATAAAATTGGAGTGTCTGTTTGTAATATTAAAATAACCGCTTTTTACTAAGTGCATTTGGATGTATACACGGTACCTATACCCAAACAACATTTTTTACAATTTTTGTCTGTCTGTCTGTCTGTCGGTTTGTTCCGGATAATCTCTGAAATGGCTGGACCGATTTTGACGGGACTTTCACTGGTAGATAGCTGATGTAACAAGGAGTAACTTAGCGCAGTTGCTAGTGTCGCTGTTTCTGCGCCAAGGGTCCTGAGCTCGAATCCTGATAGGGACAATCCTTGTGCGATGAGCACGAATGTTTGTACCCGACTGACGGATTTTTAATATCTATATATGTATTATACATATACTGTGTTCGCCCCCAGTCGATTGTACGGTACCCATAATACAAGCGTTCCTTAGTTTGGGACTACAGTTGGTGTTTTCGCCTGGTGATATTATTACTATACTATATAGGACGGCACGTACGTGAACTCGCCCAGCTCGAAGCTGACGTACGGCACGATGATGTTCGTTCGTGTGCTGCTCGTGAAGGACGTGTGCAGCTACATCGCTAAGGCGGTCACCATCGCCACCAGGTACTCCGCCGTCAGACGACAGTCGCAGCCGAAACCCAAGTGAGTATTCCACCAGCCATCTGCCACTCGGCGATCGTATAGCACAGTCTTTCCCGAAGTGGGCGATAACGCCCCCTCGTGGGCGCTGCAGGTCTAAAGGGGGGTAAGAGACCCAGAAAAAAATGGGGGCGTTGTGTAGAGGCTTACAATAATTAATTTAATTTGAAGAAATTGTGGTTTTTAAGTAGGTGAAAAAATGGGGCGCTAAGAATAATTCATTTTCAAAGTGGGCAGTAGACAAAATAAGTTTGGGAATCCCTGGTATAGCACGTATCAGCTTGCAGCTTTAAACAGTTGGGGCCGCAACGCGCTCGCAAGAGATAGAGTAAGCAGTCGTAGTCGCATAGTTACGTATTCGTGAGTTTTAAAACTCAGCAGTATGCGAGATCGAGTGCATTTTTTGCGTTGTAGCAAGAGTCGCTATTTATTCAAATGTCTTTGCGGCGTGAAATATCTGTTCACAAAAACTATTCGTTAATCTGTGATTGTATTAGAAGTATTAGATTTTTTTATTCCGTGAGATCATTTTAATTTTGAACCGATCTGAAATGTTGATTAAGAATATAAGGTAGCCATGTTTAATTTAATCTTTTTAATGGCTTCCTCGTGATACAGACAAATAGAGAAAAAGAAATTGATGCTTTCATCACTTTAATTTTTTATTGTATACACAAAACGGTGATACACTAAAGTGTGTATACACTAATACTACATATAAACCATGCTGTCATGGGTTGTAATAAAATACACGTTCCCTAGTGAACCGGAGCCACAGATCCTGGACTACCTAACGCAGCAGCACAAGCTGCTGGTGGGCGTGGCCACTGTCCACGCGTTCCAGCTCAGCGCCGAGTGGATATGGAACATGTACAACAACGTCACCGCAGAGCTCGAGGCTGGAGACCTGGAACGACTGCCGGAGGTGACCAGCAGCCCAGCGCCATATACTACTTACTATCAATCATCGTATAGAATGCTGAAATGCATGTGTTCTTCATATGAAAACCTACTTATAGTTTATTCGTACATATAAAAGCAGTGATAGCCAAGTTGGTAGAACGCTTGCCTCGGTAACGAGGATCGCAGGTTCAAACCCCGGCTCGCAACTCTGGGATTTCTGGATTTCATGTGTAAATCTCATTTTCAACCATGATTATACCAGCCCTTTTTTAATGTCCCACTGTTGGGCACGGGCCTCCCCTCAATGCGAGGGCGATAGTCCACCACGTTGGCGCAGTGCGAGTTGGCGGACTTCACACGCCTTTTGAGGGGTTTAATATGGATGTTTTAGTTTGTGACGGTTCATTTAGTGTGTTGGTCTGGCTATATATATGTATGTCGGTTGTGGTGGCGGCAGCTGCACGCCCTGTCGTGCTGCCTGAAGGCGGTGACGACGGCGGACGCGGCGGAGGGCGTGGAGCGCTGCCGGCTGGCGTGCGGCGGGCACGGGTACATGCTGTCCTCCAACCTGCCGCTCACCTACGGGCTCGTCACCGCCGCCTGCACCTACGAGGGCGAGAACACCGTGCTGCTGCTGCAGACCGCCAGGTATGCTGGTGTGTGCAGCGCTGCCGGCTGACGGGCACCGACTACATTCCCTATTGTGGCAACCGTGCGGCCATATAATTGAGGTCTTCTCTCATACCCATAACAATGTTGTACAGAAAAATATAAAATATCCTTCTTCTTCTTTCTTTACGAAATGAAATGCGATGAAATAAAATGGATATGAATATGGCCTCACCCACAACTTAGCCGGTATTTGGCCAATGTCAAGTAATTAACAGCAATAAAACATTCAATAAATGCACATTATAAATAAAATAATGGATGTGACATGATGATATGAAAATGGCGTGTCCTAAAACATCCTTATAAAAAGAGCAACCATAGAGTTTCTCATAGAAACGGCATTGCGAAGGGGTGGTAAAATAGTTTCTACATAAAAAAATACTGATTTTTTTTTCATTTTTTTTTTATAGACATAATATTGATAGTGTAACTCCCCCAGATACCTGGTGAAGGCGTGGCAGCAGGCCGGCAGCACCAGCCTGCCGCCCACGGTGAGCTACCTGGGGCAGGTGGGCGCGGGCCGGCGCTCGCCGCCCTTCGACAACACCGTGCTCGGCATCATACACGCCTTCCAGAGAGTCGCCGCTGGGTCAGTTCCAATGTGGTGTAGTTTTTGATTTATTTCAAATGTTGGGTACATTGTTTTGTCAATTTTGTGTAGATTTTAAATCTTGTCAAATTTCGTGTAGATTTTAAATCTTGTCGAATTTCGTGTAGATTTTAAATCTTGTCGAATTTCGTGTAGATTTTAAATCTTGTCGAATTACGTATAGATTTAAAATCGTATTTAATTTAGCGTAGATTTTATGTGGTGTAAAAGTTTGTGTAGATTTTATTTCGTGTAAAAGTTTGTATAGATTTAAAATTGTTGGTGTCAGGTTATGTCTATATCCACAAATATCGGTATGGATATTTTGCCAGTGGGTAATTAATAACCAACAAAATATCTGGGGGCAGCGACCCGTGACTCAGCTGTTTCAAAGCTTACGACATAATTAGCGCAGTTGCTAACCCAGCTTTCTGTGCCGAGGCTCCCGGGTACGAATTCTGGTACGAACAGACTTTTAGTGATGAGCATTAATGTTGGTACCCGAGTCATGGATATTTAATATATATATAAGTATTATATACTGAGTTCGCCCCCAGTCCATTGTACGGTGTCCATAATACAAGCCTTGCTTAGTGTGGAACCGTGCAGTTGGTGCGTAAGCCTGGTCATATTATATTATTATTATTATAAATAAAAAAGATGAAGTTTCAGTTCAAAATTGCAATGTTTTGTCGACAGTAAAATCGGTTTGTGCGTGGCGAACATCGAGAAGCGTCAGAAGAGCGGCATGTCATATGAGGACGCGTGGAACATGACCTCCGTGCAACTGACGCAGGCCTCTGAGGTATGGGGGCATCTTAAAGCCACTACCAATGGGACAACTTAGTACCTAATCTGTTGGCCGATTTGTAAGGTCAATGACTGGTCAACTTGCCTCTTAGCAACCAGCAGGGCCGATTTTAAGGGTTACAAATCGGGATCAAAGATTTGGTGGCAAGCTGATTGCCATAGAAAGGAGACTTTCATCTATGATAGATGGAATCCTGTTGCGATTGACGAAATTTTGAACTACCTACTAGATTTTTTTTTTTTTTTTAATAAAATTTTCGTACTTCAAAGTTTAAAGTGATATGACGTTATCATTGGCGGAAACCGTTTTTATGCCGTTACCTCGCGGTAAAAAAATGAGCTGTCATTTTTTGTTCTATTTATTGACGTCTGTAACTTTTTTTTTAAATTTATTTTCGCGTGATCAATAATAATATCATGTCTACTACGAATACGCGTCATCACTCGGGGGCAAATAAAGGTTAATCGAATTTAATTATTTGTATAGATTCTTCGAATAAATATTTCACTAATGAATAATTAGGTAATCAATATAGGTATTGTTATTTGTCCAGTTTGGTTTACATTGGTCCCGTTCTGCTGGAAACTAGCGCTGGCAAGCCACAGCATTCAGGGATTCAGGGGGCGCAATAAGAACTGTTTATTTGCAAGTATTTCAATTCCCGGCCTAAAACTTATTATATGTATCATGTAAGCGAAATAAGTTTCTGCTAGATACTTCTCTCTTTCAGCCTATATTATAATTTTGACCGACAACGTTTGGGAATATTTATTAGGATATGTTGGTATTATTGAGTAAAAATATATAATTGACAGTCAGCTCAGCATACTGCCTGGAATACAAGAGTATAATGGCTAAACGCCGAGCACTTATGGGTAATTTAGCTGGATCCGTGTACACTTGCACGAGACGCTGACGTAACTTTGTTTGGCGTTTAAATAAAACGAGTTAACTGACATGACACAAATACGATCCAGTCCAGTCACTGGCAACTTGGATTCATTTGCTGTATCTATGTAAACCTACCTTAACACCTCATACTTATGTTCGCAGGCCCACTGCCGAGTGTTCATACTGTCCTCGTACTACGAGGAAACGGAGAGGCAGGTGAAGGCCGCGTCGCCGGCGCTCCGCGAGGTGCTGCTGCAGCTGGTGGACTTGTACGTGGTGTACTGGGCGCTGCAGCGTGTCGGCGACTTGCTCAGGGTCGGTGTTGCTATTCACTATCAAATATCCATACAATAACGGTTTTTTGACTGCGTTAAATACATATTATAACTCGCATTAGTACTAATACATAAACGCAACTCAAACGTCTCCTACTAAATTTCTCGCTGATTTGCGAAACATTCAACAAAAAACAGATGACTGAGTCATTAGTGTGATGGACAATTTATGGAATTCGGCCGTGGCTAGTCACCACCCACTGAACAAAGCCATGTCGCCAAGCGGCCTAGCCATGTTCCGGCATGATGTTCGGTGTTGCCATTCATGGATGGCGGGTCAGATCAGCTGCGCTGCATGTGCCTAGTGAATGTAGCGTCTCGATCTACTGCCGCCTTCCTAACTAGGCAAGTATGCTCCATCGTAGATCTCATCGTCACTTACCATCAGGTGAGATCGAGATCAAATACTTGCCTATAATGTAATAAAAAAAAAAAAAAAAAAATCGGCATTTTTCTAGATCCAAGTTTCGAAGCCGTAGAACAAAACTGGTGAAAACCAGAGATTGCACAAGAAATGAAATGAAATGAAAAAGTTTATTCGACACAGACACGAAGATACACAAATGAGTACATTTACATGAAAAAGTAGAAGTAAAGAACACACAAAGATACACAAATAGGCACATACATTAAAAAGTGAGGAACATAAAGTAGGTATTGTGGATCTCAGTGTGAGCTGTGCCGAAAGGCGTTTGGCTCAGCATGAGCTGGTGGGGAACGGATTCTCCTCCAGCGCTGATTTTCAGCCAAAGCCTCCTCAGTAGGACATTAATCATATCGCTTGGTAACCAAACTCAGACGCAATCGCAGATACACACAATAAATGTATAAAGTATAGAATAGAAATAAAAGTAATAGAATAGAAAGATACATATAACGTGCTGCATATTATGGTAATAAAAATAAATAAATAAAATAATTAATTAGGCACCAATGCCTGAGCGCAGACCGTTCGTACTTGCACGTACCTACCTACTTATATAGGTACGTAAATGTGCAAGAATGCTCATTGTTTTCCGCAAGATCTTTATCCCCATATTTTTATAAGCTGGGTCCTAGCATTCTTAGCTATAGCAATGCGGCGGCATATTTCCCGTTCACAGCTTCCCTTGATAGAGATTATAGCGTCTCGAGGTAGTTGAATCAGGATATATTTTATTCATGTAAACCATTAAGTACAGTACTTACGAATCTTCGCATTTTTTAATATTTGTATATTATCAACAGTTCACGTCGATATCGGAGCGCGACATCGAGTCGATGCAGACCTGGTACGAGGACTTGCTCACCAAGCTGCGGCCGAACGCCGTGGGCCTGGTGGACGCGTTCGACTTGCGTGACGAGGTGGGACCATTATAATATTACCACACAACCACTCCTATTGTACGGTACCAAACGAGGTAACGCTTGTTTTATAGGCACCGTACAAAGTGCTGGGGACAATCACAATATACCGTGCACATAACAAGACAAAAAGTTTTAAACTACCGGGATACGAACCAGGGACCCTCGGTACAAAAATAAGGGTGACTATTAACTTTACTTATGGGGTCGTAATATTGTACTTGCTCTAAAGGTCAATGCACACTTATGCTGGAGCAATGTAGCTGAAGATATTAAACTATTCAACTGAGTTCAAACTGACAATCATGCCGTAATACAATAGTAATGTCATGAGCTCTCATTACTAGAAATAATTTTAAACAATTGACAATCGCCTGGGGCTAGTGTTTTATTTATGTTTGAGTGAGACTTCTTGCTGCTCTCTGCACTTGGTGGATGCGGGTTCTGATCAATTAATACCCAGTGACTAGTGTGAGTGTGTGATAGACGCACTCCAAAACCATTGTGTCGTACCCATAATACAAGCGCTTAGATAGCATGGGACCATAAAGTTGGTGTATGTTTCTCTGGCGATTTCTTTAAATTTCCCGGCCGCCATCTTTAATTTTTTTTTTTTTATTTAATGTACGGTAAAATTTTTACCCTTAATTAAAAAATATATTTTTGTTTTTTTTTGTGTATAGATTCTACACTCGACGCTGGGCGCGTACGACGGGCGCGTGTACGAGCGGCTGATGGCGGAGGCGCTCAAGAGCCCGCTCAACGCGGAGCCCGTCAACCAGAGCTTCCACAAATACCTCAAGCCGTTCATGCAGGGGAAACTGTGATATGTTAGCATAAAAAAAGAATCCAAGAAAAGCTATACTATTCTAGTAGATAAGTCTAAATGTATAGGAATTGACAGGAATGAGCAACTATTAATATTTCTAGACATCAATGACTGGGTTGTGGTTATATATTGTTAGTAAGAGGTAGGTGTCCCATGGCGCGTGTATGCGCTGCGCATGCTTGCAATAAAGAATATGGTATATTTTTTTATTATTGTTATAATTTAAGTTGTGTTTAATATTATTTTGAAGTACCTCTAAAACTAAACATTGTGCAGACATTCAAAGTATTCGAGCAGGAATAAAGAAAGCAGTATACAGCTACGGGGATATGACGTCACCGCAAGTTCGGCAGAGAAATAGCGCGACCCCATTTTAGCCAGTATTGCTGCTACCAAACTATTAATAACAAATGTCTTCGAAATTATGTACATTTTGAAAAAATGTTTGAGTATATCAAAAAGTATATTTAAAAATGATTATTATTCAAACCATATTCTTATGTTGACTTTTGTGCGCACAATACGCATCAAGGATCTCCTTCCCGTAAGGAAATTTCTTGGCGGAATTGCGCGCACGGAATTTGGTCCAAATTTTTTGAGTGTGTTTCCATGATACGGCGGAATTTCACTCCAAAGATTGCTTCCGTCACGGAATTTCCGTTAGATATGTCCTTAGTCTTAAAGAGCTAAATAGGTGGCGGCTTTTAATACATTTATTGGATAACGAGATTGTTTCTTGTTTCTCTCCCAAACTAGGTGCAATATATATTGTGGGAGCCAGATATTTTAACAAGATTATTTATAATGGTGACTGTATATAAAGTATTACACACTCGACTAGAGAGATTATAAGCATGAGATTATTGTCAAAAGATGAAAATATATTTTTATATTTTGTTACTTTAGCTTGTTTTATTTTGTTCAAACAACCTCCTGTTTGATTTTAGTTAGAAGTCTTTGACTAAAATCATAAAAACCCATATAATAGTATTGCCAATATTGACCGTCCGTCTGTCAGCAGAGGGTTCTAATCGAAATGAAAGTTAAAATTTACACAACATGCAAGGACAATCCTTTTTACGTACCGTTTCGTAACGTAACGACTATCATCCATCACACACCACAGATTTCATAAAAAGTATGATAGTGATAGCATGTTTCTCGATGTACTTACGATTACATTAGAAGTTACTGCTTACCCTGCTGAAACCATGATTTACGACGTAATGAAATAAAATCTACGACAGGGGGCGCCGCCAAATCGAGAGTGGATGGTGATGATGGTAACCTAACCCAACTAGAGACGTCAAACAAATGTAACAAAAAAGCAGTTGACACTGGCAAAACACATAACATGGACAAGCCATATTTTTTTAACAACGAAAAATTATTTGTTTTGTGAGTTGAAATAAAAATAATGTATTCATTTGTTTTTATTATTCTATAAAGCAATGTTAACTGCATGAGGGAACAAGTAATATGGTATATGTATGTTTATTAAGAGGAAACATTTTATAGTATAGAATACTATCCATCGAGTATTATCAGAAACACACCAATCAAACTTCCATCGAACGAAGCGATAAAAATATGACCAATATTAGTGAATTATGTCGCGCTTGTCTTGATACCAAAGAATCTTTTACTTATATACTATACAAAAATGTTTCACCAGACGTATACTCTTTCTGCACATCAGTTGAGGTAAGAAAGACACAGAAACAACAAATACGCAAATATTAATTAGTACTTTATTTATTATGATAATGTTTCTAGTAGCAGTTTAAATACTTCGTTTTTACGTTATAGGTGTTCCACGATGAGTTGCCCAAATCTCTCTGTGATACCTGTTATGAACTCCTTACGAAATGTGCAGAATTTAAACGCACCTGCATTCAGTCACAGCACACTCTTCTTGGATACAAGAATAATTTGAAATGTGTAACACATTCAACCAATTATGAAACAAGTACACACAGTGTGAACCCTGACGAGAAGCCTAAAATTGAACTGACTGATATTTGTGTGAAATTGGAGAATGAAACAGAGCAAATAAATGGTACAAGATTAATACTTACTTTTAATAGTTTATTTCCAAAGACATCATCTTGCATAGTCTGGAGTGTTAAAAATAAAATTGCAGCCTCCATTTTTATAGATATTCTATAACTTCATCAAACATCATATAGTACTGCGCTCAAGAGTTTTGCATTGCGCTCTACTATACGTTTGATAAAGTTATAGAACATCTGTAAATTCGGGGGTAAAGCTATTACCTGAAATTTTGATATGTATACAATAGTAACTATAAAGAGGTGAAGTTGTATGTTTGTACGGACTAATCTGTGAAACTACTCATCTGATTCTGCATATTCTTTCACTGATAGAAAGCTACCATATCGCTGAGTGTCATAGGCTGTCAAGCTGCAGAGCAAAACCTATAGCTACACAGGTAGAACTGCAAACAAGAGCTATTTAAAAAATATAGTAGGTATTTTTTCAATGCAGTTTATCTTTTTATTTCCAGATGTGGATGCCCATGATAATTTCACAGATGAATCACTAGTAAATAGTACAGATGATGTATGTAAAAGGTATGGCGAATAGTATTTTTAGGGCACTCTCACTAGTTCCTTTTTCATTAATTCTACTACATTACTTATTTTCTGTTGCAAATAATATTTTTTTGAATTTCAGAAAAACAAAGAAATTGATAAAAGTAAGACACCACAAGGAGATGAAATCAAAAGTGCCAAGGAAGAAATTCCTTTACACCTGCGACTTGTGCCAGAAGAAATTCAACTATCTCCAGAGGTTTGAAGCTCATAAGTTGGAACATGAAGGCGAAAAGGTACCTAATACCACATAAATGTTATATTTAGATTTCCAAATGATAGTATATTCTCGAAAGAGAAACTTAGACCCCCATGCACTCACATGACTGTTGTTTCTACAATCAAGACCTACCTTCTTCAATGACGGCATAAGAAGAACTCTAATTTAGGCAGTAGAGTCACAACCAGGAGATCCACATACTATCTAGGGCTACCATTGTTTAATTATTAAACAATTTGTAGGTATCCATAAAATGTCCACCATGTAACAAGAGCTTTATGACATGGAGCGGGCTGAAGCGTCACCACGAGAGCGCGCACACCCTCGTCAGTCTGGCGAGCTTGAAGTGCAAGACATGTGGGAAGATATTCAAGAGCCGCCAGACTCTGCAGATGCACGCTAAGACGCACGGGGAGAGGAGGCTGAGCGTGTGCGACGTTTGTGGAAAGGGATTCACTACTGCTGTTATATTGAGGGTAAGTGCAACTTAAAAGGCAGCCTGTGCGCATGTATGTGATGTTTACCAATCTAGATCTGAGTATCTGTGTTAGAGTTTCTTGAATTCATAATTCTAAAAATGATGAGTTTTAATCTCTTACAAGAGAATGAAAATATCTGTATCAATCCTCAGATATTTTAAAATGACTATCATCTAGGTCATGATAAATTCTCGATTTTGATAAAAATACTTGTTTATTGCAGTTTTCTTGTAACTAAATTATTTGTTTCGGCGCTTCAATCTAAGCGGCCGAGCACTCTTCATCGCTTCTTATGACAAGCTTAAGTAAATCACGCTATCCCTTTCGCTCAACATAGAATCGGTAATATAGTAAGGGGGTGGCTGCAAGTCTCCCCCCCCCCCCTTGTATCCGCGCCTAAGTAGACCTCTCCATTACCTACTTAGTCCAAGATTTCTTGTTCACCTTAACAATAAATTCACTAAACTGTATTGTTCCCTTTCAGGCGCACCTAGAAACCCACAAGGAAAACAGAGAGCGACGATTCACGTGCGAACATTGCGGCAAGAAGTTCTTCACTAACGCGATACTAATGACGCACGTGTCGAGGCGGCACAGTGGCCGACGATTCATTTGCCAAATATGCAGCTACCCGTTCACCGACAAATATAACTTGGCCAAACATTTGCTAATACATGACGGCAAGAAGCTATACAAATGTGATATTTGTCACAAATCATATGCCACGCAGGCTACATTGTTGGAACATAAGAGAATACATTCGGGTGAGAGGCCGTATGTTTGTTCGTACTGTCCGAAAGGGTTCGTTTCAAAGAAGAGATTGACAGATCACATTAGGATTCATACAGGCGATAAACCGTATCAGTGTACTGTATGTGATCAGAGGTTTACGCAGCGGGGTACGTTGAAGAGACATATGAAAGTACATGATAGAATGTAATTCGTGCCCAAAACTCGTACTAAGACCATAGTCGGGCGACAATATCGATCGATATAACTCGGGCAATTTATATATATATTTTTCAAATGAAGTATTTTTTTAATGAAGCCACTAAAATTCTCATTGAAATTGAGATTTAACAGTATGTGATAACAAGACGAGCACAACCAATAACAAATGGCAAACAGGATATGCAATGCAAAATAAAATTTGATAATGTATGTACATACACATTTATTTACAAAAAAAAATACAACCGAATTGAGAACCTCCTCCTTTTTTTTGAAGTCGGTTAAAAAATAATTCACCTTGAATTTAATTTGTATGGGCCATCTATCAAATAAGCTGCAGATTGTATTTATCAGCACCCTTAGAATGATTTTGATCACATTATAATTAATTAACTATTCAATAATCCTGTATCCATATTTCCAGGTACTTGTAGCCAACCAACATAGTTGTATATCAACATTAGACATGAGTCTGCCATTGTGTATACTCTGCACCATTCGCTTGCAACCGCACTTTGAGAAGTATATTCTGTGATCTGTCTTCCTTCTGCATATGCCCCTTTAGGTGCCTGTTGAGTGCACACTTCTGTATGAACGCCTGGTCGCAGAGCTGGCACTTGTGGGGCCGCTCGCCAGTGTGTATCATACGATGGTTCCGCATGTCTTTGTGCGACATAAACCTTTTGGGGCATACGTCACAAGGGTATGGACGCTCACCTATTTAATAAAAAAGTAAGGTATAGTTAGTCCATCTGTAACAAACCCAAGTATTTTACTACCCAATTTCAAAGATAATTTCGAAGGGAGTATGGAATGGAGAGATCAACAAAAAGTGTTACCGTAGCAATGATAAAGTATTTCAATGGCTGCACTTTAATTAGGCGTGGAATGTATCACAGTTGGTAGGCATTGAGTATAACTTAGATTTATAATTTAACTGGAAAGTGATCCCAAACCGTAGACAACATAGTAAGATAGAAGTAGATAGTAGTCGTAGTACAAACCTGTATGTGTCCTCAAATGTACAACTTTAGCACTCTTTGTTTTGAATGTTTTATCACAGTACTCACACGAGTAGGGCTTATCTGCGGAATGAGATCCCATGTGTCTGAATAGATCACTCTGAAAAAGGTAATATAAGTTTTAGGAATGTTTTGGTGTATTAATTTATTTTGCATATAGGGTTTGCATATAGTCACTTCTTCATGAGGAGGAGATCTATGTGACCCTCTGCATTGCATTGAAGATTCATTTGCAAAACCCACGTAACTATGGACCCCTCTACCAAGTTGCATCGTCAACAATATGGCTTTTTTATAGACTACATGTATGGTATTAATTCCACACCACTGCATCAGGTGCTTTTCCAACTGGACTATGCCCTTGTCCAGGGATGAATGTAATTACCTTAACATAAAATCTCATGTCACAGAGGCTGCAGGCTATATCCTTGATTCCAGAGTGCCTGATGAGGTGTGTCTTCAGGTTGCCAGCTTGCACAAACTTTTTACCGCACTGTCCGCAAACATAGTTCTTATCCTTGCTATGAGTTTCTAAATGTGTCTGAAAAAATTATAAATCAGACAATAGTTGAAAATAAATGTGACCAACTGAGGCAGTCTGGTGGATTATTGCCCTATCCCTCTGGAATTGAGGGGTGTGTGTGTGTTGGTAAAATGACCATTACACAAACCTTTAAATTACACTTCTGTACGAACTTAGCGTCGCAAATATGACACACATGCTTCTTGATGCCGGCATGTATGAGCTCGTGGTTTTTCAGCACATTTAGGTACGCAAAGTTCTTTCCACAGGTGAGGCATTGATACTTGCGCGCGCCCGTGTGTGTGCGCACATGACTGGTCAGGTTGCGGAGCGTGGGAAACGTCTTATCACAGTGATCGCATTTTATATCTGGCTGAAATAACAGCAATGTATCATAAAAAACGAAGTCTAAAGTCAACCAAAGACAAGCAGATTGGCTAAATATAGGCACACAATACACATGCCAGTAAAAAATGCATTTGTTGAGTAGCTTGCAAGCTCACAACGGGCATTTAAAATCATTCATACACCTGCAAGCTGCTGGCTGCATGCTTGTCCATGGCAATTTTATCATTTACCTGACAAGTTTTTTATTTGATTGTGCAAGTGCATGCATTAAGCATGTGTATTGCAAGCTATAAAAATAAGTTTATGGGCAATGGACTGTTTATCTTGTAGCTCCATCATGGTTTATCTCTATTTAAGTATGTGAATGAATACCTTCTTTCCAAAATGACTTCTCATATGTGCTTCAAAATTTTCATACTTTTGAAATGATTTCACACATTTTGGACATTTCATTCTGGTTCTCTTTTTCATGGGTATTGCTAATTTACTACGTCTTCTTAATCTCCTGAAAAGTAATAATCATTTCAGCAAGTAACTTTATACATTTACAGTGATTTTTTTTACATAAATTGAGACAAACTTACCGAATGATCTCAGAAGGCTCCATTGTGCGGTTGGCCAATTCTTCATTCTCTCCTATGGTGACAGTTGGACCTAACGAGTCTTCAGTGATGTCTGGTGCACTGACTGAGAGGAATACATTTTCGTTTGCATGATTATGTATTTTCCTTTGCCGTTGCTGCAAAAAAATATATTGACTATTATCACAATATAAAGATTAATCTCAATAGGTGTAAAGATCGGTGTTTGCAAAACCTGCTTGATTATTTATGAAATTAAATGTGGTTACTTACCTCATCCAAAAGTTGTTGTTTCAAAGTATCATTAGATCTAATTGCAGCCTGTTTGAAAAAATATGTCTTGTTCAGCAACTCTATACATGCTTGGCAAACTTGTCTTGGAAAATTATCTCCATCTGTGATCTGATAAAAAAATTATAATTAGGTAGGCACCCCATAACTAGTCTGAAAACAACCACAAATGAAAGGTGAAGGCCACTTCTTATGGATTATAAAGAAGCAACATTTTAAGGCAAGTTTTGAAGTTAATTACCTCAATAGACGTGCAATATTTAAAAATTTCAGGCGTACAAATTGTAAACAAATCCTTCATTGGTGTGGAATCGGTCAAACACGTTCGACAGACCTTCTTAAAATCCAGCACTGTACTCATTTTATTAAAAATAATGTTAAACCCATCTGCGAATAACACCAAGTTACAATGAATAAAATTAATCAAAATAATAACTGAAATCAAATATTATTTACGAAAATATATAGCGAGCAAGAGATTGCTTTACCAATCAGCCATCGCAAAAAAACAAATAATCAACTTTTTTGATTGGCCTAAGTGTGGCTCAATTGTGGCTATTTATTATGCCAGTGTCAAGTGATTGAACTAATTGAATCACTCCATGATTTTATATACTTATATATTTTCAAGTATTATATTGGCTCGTACGAATTCTCAGCAGGCTTCCAACTGCGCCTCCTCAGTTTGTAATGGAACTCTTTACACTTATAATAGATAAGAACAAATATTTTAGTACCATTGTAGCGATATCTTCAACCTCGCTATGAGAAACATATTCTCTATCCCAATACACAGATCCCCAAATATTTGTACGCCTTAAGGCATAACATAGCGCACTACCATTTGGTGACACTTACATAAAACGAAGTTCTTACAAATAAATACTACTTTACTGTACAGATAGCGCTGCATACGACGCCTAAGAGCATTGACGATTTCTATATGTAAGATATATATATATATATATATATGTATATATATAAAACGAAGTGTTAGTTATATACACCAACCATGTAAAACTCAAGAACGGATGAGCCGATTTTTATGATCTTTGATTTTTGCATTTGTGTCTGCCATAGCAGAATAACTATTACAACATGGGAAAATTTACTATTTCCATTAATTTTCTCTTACATTTGATTCTGAGGCGGTACGACCTTCGCCGGGACAGCTAGCAACCAGTCCCGTCAGGCATACGACCATTTCCAAATAATCACCTCATACCATTTACCAACGGAAGAACTATAAGTATCGATAATGCAAGCGTAAGCAAGATAAACTATTGCAGTTACCACTACAGATTGTTGTATTCTCTTATCAAACTTTTATCTAGTATCTAATGTGTAGGCACTCTAGGCACGTACTTAACGTAAGTAACACATAATGTGCTGTCTTTGTACATATCTGGTATGCACCTACGTTGACTTTATTACTTGTAGTTAATTATTGATTGCGATAACATCTTAACACGGATTCTCCATTTATATAACGGTAGGTAGGTAGATTATGCGGTGTTTATCTACAAATTAGAACGGAGAGTATTAGCATTGAACTTTAAAAAATAGAATTGATTTATAGGAAACCCGTTCTTACAACTGTAAACTCGCACATGATCGGTTAAAGGCGCTGCGTCAGTACAGTAGCCTCTCGAGTTAGTTAGCGCATTTTTAGGTTATTAATAAAGAGATTACTCAATATGTAGGTATTCATATCAGTTTAATAACTACGTTTTAAAAAATAATGTGTAATCGAATTTTATACCTAAACACTCATGTAACTTTTACTCAATGTTAACAGTGGCAAGAAAGTGAACCACCTACTTGAGAAGTTGATTCTTGTTATTGTATGTAATTGAGCTCATAATATTGTGATTGCAAGTGAAGATAAAATTGAAAACACTTGTGTAGTGAATCAACCGTTCAGTAAGTAAGTAGGTACCTAAATACGTTGTTATTGATAACGGCAATGTTCAGTTAGATTTTTACTGTGGACCGGCCCGCTTGTGCGCGCTTTTTCCTCTTGTTTACATTGTATTTTATAAAGAAAATTAAAAAAACAAAATGAGTGCTCAATCCAAGACTGATCAAGTGCCGGTGACAAAGCTCCCGCAAAACGATAGAATTGATCGTTTGAAGGAATACTTTCGCGAAGAATTCAATAACGAGCCATTGTTTTTCGTCCGAGTGCCCGGCCGCGTGAATCTCATCGGCGAACACATCGATTATTGTGGCTATCCAGTGTTGCCCATGGCGCTGGAACAGGATATATTAATAGCGGCAAGCCTCACTAACAAATCCGAACTCAAATTACGGAACGTTAACAGAAAATATGAGAATTATGATGGCGAAATAAAATCCGGTAAAGATATAGATATTACTGCGGACGCAAACGGTAAGCCGTATTGGTATAATTATGTGCTTTGCGGAATAAAAGGGGGTCTGGAGTTTTTAGATGATAACATTGAGAACGGATTGCAACTATGCGTCGACGGTAACATTCCACCGGCGTCTGGACTTTCAAGTTCCTCTGCATTAGTTAGTGCAGCGTGTCTGGCTTTTCTGCATGCACAAAATACTCAACTGAGCAAGACTGAAATAGCTTCCTTATGCGCAAAGAGTGAGAGATATATAGGCACTCAAGGAGGTGGGATGGATCAAGCTATAGCATTCCTAGCGGAGAAATTTTGCGCCCAGCATATTACTTGGCAACCCTTAACAGCTACGCCGGTGGCTCTCCCTGAAAATGCTGCATTCGTCGTAGCTCACAGCTTAGCGGAAGCTAATAAAGCCGCAACTAACGATTTCAACCGGAGAGTTATAGAATGCAGGTTGGCTGCGAAAATAATTGCTTCGTGCGCAGGCGCAGGCACTGATAAGAAAATTATTACACTGAGCCAAGTGCAAAAGATACTAGACAAATCTTTAGAAGAAATGGTGAAACTCGTGTTAGAGTATTTACCGGAAGACCAGTACACTAAAGGGCAGATATGTGATATCCTAAACATTGAAGAAGCAGAATTGGAACAATTTTATATGACTCCGAACACGAAGCACATAACAGAGTTTAAATTAAAGCAACGAGCGCTCCATGTTTACGAAGAAGCTATACGCGTGGAAGACTTTCGTAAACATTGCTCACATACCAACGTAAATGGTATAAATGGTGCTGCAAATGGAACAAACGGAGCAAATTACGAGAAAGGAGATGGTGACGATATTATCAAAACACTTGGGAAATTAATAGCTGGGAGTCACGAGAGTCTGAAGACCCTCTACGAGTGCTCCCACGATAATCTCGATCGTCTAGTCGAAATATCCAAAGAAATAGACGTGTATGCGCGTTTAACTGGTGCAGGCTGGGGTGGTTGCGTAATAGCCTTATGCCCTAAGGAAAGGGTTGAGAAATATATAGATTTGCTTGTAGAAAACTTTTATGTAAAGCATTGTAATGTAGATAGAAGTAATGTATATACTTACGTATTTGCAACCACTCCGAATCATGGTGCTGAGATTTATCTAAATAACTGATTACCTAATCAGTTACTTACCTACTTATACACCAATTATAATAATGTTGTCAATATGTGCCTACTGTTAATAAGTCTGAACGCGCGTCATGGGATATATTTTCCATCATGTCATGGGATTTTTTTATGAAACTTGGCATGGTGACAACTTATAACTCGGGCCAACACTTAGGATAATCATTATCCCTAAAAAAATGTGTTTTACGAGAATAGCCAAAACACTTTTGTGTAAAGTCGCGGTCCCCGCCGCTAGGTAGAATTAAAGTTACCAAGTCATAAGCTCTGGAATACTACATTCAGATGATCTTAAATTTAAATCTGATCATGGTGTCGTAAATGAAATCATTAGGAAATTTTGAAATCTAGTTCTGTGGTATTTGAGTAATATGTTACTCTCCTTGATATTAAAAACTAGTCCACCTTTCTATACATAATACACGTGATTAAATATCTATATATTTTAGTAAAAAGTTATCATCTCTAGTTCGTCTGTGGTCTTTTTAACAATGTTTCTTTTTAATAAATTTTCTATCGCTTAGTAGGCTACTCGACCTTAACTTAGATAAGTATCTACCTAGTCACTAATTGTATCCGAGGTAATACATACCTGTATTTTATTGGTGGCATTTAATAAACCTATAAACTAATTTAGTAGTAGATACTTACCTGTGTTAGTTAGGTAGTAAATAAGTATAGATATGTACCTAAGGAAAGTAAAACTGTAGTTATCAAGATATCCTATACCTAAAGTAATGAGAAATTAACCTGTGTCAGTAGCAAAATGTTTTTTTCTTCTAAATAAATTCATGATAATAAAAATATACTCAATGAACTTTCTCTCTACACCTAAGCTTCTCTCCTTCCTAGGCTTTTCCTCTTTAGCCCGCTTGCGCGATGCCAGGGAGGGTAATGTGTTTATCAGCCTAAGTATGTGTTAAAGTTGGTTAGCAAACATTCTTGATGAACATAATTTACGATGGGGCCAAATACCACCCAGCCATCAGTCAATGGGGGATGCAACTTGCGAGTACTTTACTGAAAATTTACCGGCTATCTTGGGAGAAAAGTCAAATTACGCTATTTTATTTCAATTTCCTTCACTCGTGTACGTTTATGGTTAATATCCCACGAATATCGCACATTATATATCAGAGAAACATTTTTGGAAAATAAAACAAAATGACAATTACGGTTCAACCTCCCGCCAAAATGTCCCAGTCAGTACTCATCAGAATGTGGAGAAGGGTCACCTCATTTTTTTTACAAAGAAGGAAATACCGTCATATTTCTGGCCTCACCCACGCATTGGTAGGTATTCCGCCAAATATTCAATAACAAATTAAAATATTTAATCCCACTAATATTATAAATGTGAAAGTTTGGATGGATGGATTTTTGTTACTCAATCACGCCAGAACGGCTGAACGGATCTGAATGAAATTTGGCACGGGGATAGATTATGGTCTGGAACAGCATATAGGCAAAAAGTAGCCTATATCCCGGTAAAATGTATGTTTTTTTTTCGCGGGTTGTTACCCGCGTTGTTACTAGCTGCGCCCCGTGGTGTTCCACGGGGCGCAGCTAGTAAAGAAATATAGTGGACAAATGGATTCAATACACCATAGAGAAAACAACGAAACGTCCATGCCTGACTATCACTGTCATTCGTCGACTGACCTAGGGCCGCGGATCGGTGACAGTCACGGTGACAGTTTTTGATTGACTGCAAGGCTTCTTTCCCAATTTGATAAAAGATTGCATTTTGATTCATTGGATGGAAATAAATTCATATGAAGTAAATTTATATAAATGTAAATTTTATGAAATAGATAACTAAAGTTGCTGCAAGCGTTCTTTCATCACAAGGCAAAGGAAGACAACCGTAAGTACAACTAACAATAACATTATTTACCAAAATGGGGTATAATTTTCGTGTTTTTATATCACAGAAGCGTGTACGTCTCTCATTGACACTTATTTTATAGCATAACAAGGATAGCAGCTATGATATTTTCTAAGGTATTTGCAATTTAATACTATGATGTGTCAACTGTATTTGAGGTTATATATGAATGGAATTTTGTGCTACGTACAAGTAAAAAAATACCCCTATAGCTAAAGTTTACGACTGCTTGCCACCTAGATACACTTGTAGAGTAGTTATTACATTTGGCTCTAGATACCAATCTTTGTAGAATAGTAGTTAATTTATAATGAATATTTATACAAACAGCTGATTTGAATTATTTTTCAGGATTTCTATTATAAATTATGTTATTATGGGAACCTATCTATTTCCCTTATTGTATATTCCCAATAATTACAGAGTTACCCAGTGCTTACTGCTTGTGTATCCATTCACATCCACATCACATCAACAGTTACACAATATGCATATTCAGTGTAAATCAACATACTTCTGCCCTGTTATTTTTTATTTTATACCAACTTTTTGCATGGAGTATATTAATACCAAATAACAGCTCTGTTCCGTGATTAGTGAACACATAAAATTGACTATATATAATCTTTATTACTAGGAAAACAGCCAAACAAATCAACAAACAGTATGCAACAAGAAATTAAATTCCACTAAAAAGAGGAGGATCAGACGGAACAGATTACGAGCGTCTCTCACAAGAGCACAAACAACTGTAGACAAAACAAACTATTCTACACACAAACAAAAAGAAACTATTGAAATTTCAGTAGTCTGTAATGTACAATCTAATTTTATAGAAACAGAATCTAAAATTGAAGTAACCATGTCTTCAAATGAGAATAAGTCAAAAGATGATGTGTTAGCTGCTAGACAGGCAAAGAAACTATCTAAACAGAAAGGTAAAGGCAAAGATATAATACCCAATGAACAACCAATTACTGGTGCAACAAAAATTGAAACTAGTACTGCTCTAGCAGAAGAGCTTATTCCAGTTGCTGACCAAAAATTAACAGCCTCTAGTAAAAGTAAAGATGAAGTAGACAAAGCTGTTATAAAAGCTGAAGCAACAATAACAGCTGAAGGTGATAAAAGTAAAGAGCTTGTAAAAGCTGAAAGAGCTGCAAAAAAAGCAGCAAAACAAGCTAAGAAGAAAGGTGCTGATGAACCCCAGGCAGTGGAGGCTGCAGCTATAGAGGTACCTAGTAAAAAGCCTAGTGAAGATATGACTGTGAAAGATGTTGTAGAGACGTTGAGGGATATAGCTAATGTAGCTAGGGAAATTAAAGATGTTACTGTTAAAGTTAATGCAATGGATTTGGGTGGTAAAAAGGTAATTAATAATATAAACTCTGTTGAAATAAAACTAATCTGACAAACTTCTAACTCACTCCCATGGCACAGTTATTTCAACAAAAATGGTTTAATTACATGCTGATGTAATCAGTTTGGAACAGAGTACATACTACTCTGCAACATACTCTGCAGGCCGCATTTGCGAGACGTTTGACGTGTTAAATTATAATTAATTTTGATGGGTGTTAGGTTGATGAAGCAAACAAAAGCAAATCGGAATTAAAAGCGGAGAGGCGCGCGAAGCAGGAAGCGCAGCGCGCGGCGAAGCAAGCTGCGCAGGAGCAGCAGACCGCTGCCAAACCCAAGCCTGACCCAAAGCCCAAGCCGGCGGCGGATTCTGCGAAAGTTAAGGAGGTGAGATCATCTTATTTCTATCTGATCATGAATAACCTATAAGGTTATATTTATATATACTTACTAATAGCATATAATTACTACTAGCGTTACGCAAATCCGGGTATACGGGTTCAGATATGGGATCGCTGTACCATGTTGTATTAAAATCAATCCTAGTTGTTTAGAGACATCCTATACAACACCCAACAGATTGTTTTAAAAACAACTCTACTGGTGGTAGGCTTCGGCCGTGGCTAGTCACCACCCACTGAACAAAGCCATGTCGCCAAGCGGCCTAGCCGTGTTCCGGCATGATGTTCGGTGTTGCCATTCATGGATGGCGGGTCAGATCAGTTGCGCTGCATGTACCTAGTGAATGTAGCGTCTCGATCTACTGCCGCCTTCCTACCTAGGCAAGTATGCTCCATCGTAGATCTCATCGTCACTTACCATCAGGTGAGATCGAGATCAAATACTTGCCTATAATGTAATAATAAAAAAAAAAAAAAACCCTTCTACTGCGGAAAAAAATCCTAGCGGCATGTTCTGCCACTATTCACGCACAACATTTACTGACGTTAAAACGAATTCCTTTTGTGAAGATGTGAAATGTGAGAAAGAAAATGTTTTTTTGATATTGATGCCTTAAACAAATTGGTACCTCTGGCTGAAACGCGTTTAGGGCTGGCTCTCTCGTTCAGTTAATCTGTAACATTAATCTGCGTCCAAAAGCATTAGTTAATTTACCGGTAATATTACCGGTACCATGTAAGGGCTTTGTCCTCTATAAAGGTAGGTATTAGTGGATAATATATAAATGAATTATCCTAGAAGTCAACCTGTGTAGAGCTTTGTTTAAAAATAGTATTTTCATTATATTACTATTTAGCAAGTCTAGAATTAAAGGTATTTTGCAGGCTTCCCTCTCTCCCAAACAGAAGGCAGGTGAAAAGGCGAAACCAAAATCTGGTGTTCGCAGAGTGAACTGGTTCCAACATCTGTACACAGAACACGATAAAGAGGCGTTGAAGTCCATCGCCATCAATTCCAAGTGAGTATATGCTTATGTGATTTTGAAAAATATACTCTTTTACATTTGATGTATGGCTGTTTATTTAGTGTTATGATAATTCCATTAGTATAAAGTTGACTACACAGTCACCTTTGGTTGTCCATGGTTCTATACCTATTACACCATGGAACGGTCCGTAATGACTAATACATAGTGGTCATAAAAACTATGATAATAGTCTAAATTATTTTTTGTATCCTGGTGACTTATACGAGTTTTGACAGCATCAACTACTGAACAACTGATCAAATATTTCTATACGTTTAACAGCAGCGCCCCTAGCGGAAACATATAGCTTTACTGGTAAAAGTATATCGATAGCTCGATTTGGGCCCTGGACATCCTTAGCGAATACGTTTTTAGACTTCAGTCCGAACTAGCCTACATGGTATATAATTTATTGCACTCGTTGAATAAGGTCAATTGTGTAGGTCCTTCGATATATTATCAACGCTAATCTTGTGTTTAACAGTAAGAGCCTGTTTATCTCTATTGCTTTGTAATAAAGGTGTTTAGGTACCTATCCTATGTGTTCGAACTTTGTCAAGGAAAATCCAATTTGCCCGTACTACCAACTCCGCCGGAAGGGTTTATATGCACAGCGGCACCCAAATCTAGTACATTCGACTGCTCCAGAAGTATCTCTCATCTACAATCAGTCAATTTGTGTAAAAATAATATCACACATAAAGGGCTGTAATATGTTAAGAATAAATTCTTAATTGCAGCTTGCACCCAGCTATAGTCAAGCTGGGAGTGCAGTTGGCGTCCCGGGTGGTGACGGGTTCCAACGCCAGATGTGTGGCGCTACTCGACGCGTTGAAGAAGGTAGGTACAACAGAAGGAACAGAAGGCAGTTGAAATATCCTCCCCTGAATCCCTGATGCTATCACTATACTGGGCATACTTAAGATTTATTATGTCAAAGTGTTGGGTGTGTGCCTCGCATGGCAACACACTGGAGTTTAATTTATTTTTGTAATAAACATGGTTATTAAAAAAATAAAATAAAAAAAAGCCAAGCCTGCTGAGTTTTTCGACGGATCTTCTCAATTGTGGTCGCGTTCCGATCCGGTTGTTGGGTAAAGAAAAAAATATGTAAATGACAGTTTGTAAGTACCTCCGTAGGCCTATACGAAATAAATGATTTCACTTTGACATGACTCTCTTCAATGCAAGACGAATTGTCCATCACGATGGTCCAGGAGGTTAATACACTTGTTGGTTAATATTGAATAATTGCGATTATGGTAGCTAAGCTTTTTTTTATTGATGCTATTGTTTTCTTATAAGTAACAATCTATCTTCGTGTCTGTTTTATACACGCGGAAGTAAATCGTGCTATCCCTTTTTAGCACGATCGTACTGCTAATGCTACGATGCACAGTTGGGATCTCAACCCACAGTATCTCTTTTTTTTTTTATCAATTCACCCGATATACATGTGTGCCTCCTAGATGGTTCGGGACTACACGCTCCCCGCGAAGACGGAGTTCGGGCGCGGGCTGGAAGCCCACCTGGCCACCAGCCTGCAGTTCCTGTGGGCGATGCAGCCGCCCTCCGCGTCACAGACCAACGCCGTCAAGTTCTTCCGATACCATCTCACTCAGCTGCCAAACAACGTTGATGAATTTGATGTGAGCCATATAATAATATTATATCGCCAGACGAACACACCGATTGTACGGCCCTAGACTAAGCAAAGATCGGTATGGCTACTGTACATTGGACTGGGAGCGATCCCGGTATATAATTACTTATACATATATATGTATATATATACTAGCTGCGCCCCGCGGTGTTACCCGCGTTTAACAGTATGTCCTTTTTACCGGTATAAAAAGTAGCCTATGTTCTATTCCAGACTATAATCTATCTCTGTGCCAAATTTCATCCAGATCCGTTCAGCCGTTCTGGCGTGATTGAGTAACAAACATCCATCCATCCAAACGTTCTCATTTATAATATTAGTGGGATTAGTGTGATATATTAAACGTTCATGATTCGGGTTCAAACATTCGTACTCATCACACAAAGTTTGCCCCTACCCTATCTGGAATTCGAATCCATACTCAAGAAGATGGATGGCGGGTCAGATCAGTCATGGATGGCGGGTCAGATCAGTTGCGCTGCATGTGCCTATTGAATGTAGCGTCTCTATCTACTGCCGCCTTCCTACCTAGGCAAGTATGCTCCATCGTAGATCTCATCGTCACTTACCATCAGGTGAGATCGAGATCAAATACTTGCCTATAAAGTAATAAAAAAAAAAAGAACTTTTTTTAATGACCGTGACCTGAAATGCTACCAACTGAAATAAACCTTGCTTCCCTGCACTACAATCATACCAATCATGTTTATAACATAAAAAATAGTGTTTGATTTGTGTGATCGTTCGTACCAATGGAAATTATTTTTGTAATTATTAATGTTACACTTTACATGTATACATAGAAATGTTATGATAATGTGGTCCAGGCTAAGAAGACGCTGCAAGAGGAGATAGACCGGTACATTCGCGAGCAGATCGACATGGCGGGCGAGGCCATCAGCATAGCGGTGCGCAACAAGATATCCAACGGAGACGTCATACTCACATACGGATGGTAACTAATAACTATGTCACTACATCCTGTCTCATCGAGGAGCGATAAGGGCCAATGATTTGTTCAATGTTACGTGTTACATTGCTGTTTATTAAAGGTTGTAATTCATAACTTTAAATAAACGACCATCTTGACACAAGCCAAAATTTACTTCAAGAAGGCATTCGATGAAGTGAACCACAATATTTTGTGTCAAAAACATGTAAATTATGGCATTCATGGTAATCTTTTGCGATGGGTAAATGGGTAGAATCGTATTTAAACACTAGGAGCCAGATTGTTACTATCCAGGGTCATACTTCCAACTCCGTCATAGTAAGGTCTGGCGTTCCACAGGGGTCACGGTTAGGGCCATTGTTTTTCGTAGGTATTAATGATTTTGTTTGTGAATTATCATGTCCAGTCTCTTATATGCAGACGATTTAAAAGTTTGCACATCTGTTGTAATCGTAACGTCATGGGGAAGTCTCTGGTGTGAGTGAGACGGAACCCGTTCACGGGACCGTACTGGTGTGGTACAGTTCGTCGCTGATCGAGCGCATCCTGCGCGACGCGTGGTCGGCGGGGCTGCAGTTCCGCGCGGTGGTGGCGGCGGCGCGCGCGCAGGCCGCGCCGGCCGAGATGCTGCGGCGGCTGGTCGCGCACGGCCTGCCCTGCACCTACGTCGACATCACCGCGCTCGGCTTCGTCATGAACACCGTGAGTCTAACTCCATCAATACACGGCCCCGAGTCCTACATTGCTCTCACATACCTATAACAATGTATTGCTCAAAAATGTAAAAGATCTATTTTAAAAAAAGAGCAACCATGGAGTTTCTTGCCCGTTCTTCTCCATAGGAACGGCATTCCTAACGGGTGGTAAAGCAGTAGCATAATATTTTTGCAACTTTTGACGATTCATAAGTACTGTACATAATAGTCTACGTGAATAAAAAATATTCTGATTCTGATTCTGCTAACACAATCGATTCATAATCGAACAGCAAACGCATAGTAACTGTCACTTTTGACAGATATCCCATACAATATCTGTCAAAAGTGACGGTTACTATGCGTTTGCTGTTCGATTATGAATCGATTGTGTTAGCAGACTTGGGCCCAGTTGTATTCATCATCATTTGCTTTACCTTTTTCCGTTATCTGTGGTCGGTGCACTATGTCTTTGTCTTCCATTCATCCCGAGTCTGCCAAATTTGCGTCCACTCCAGCCTCTTCATATCATAATTATTATTACTCTTAAAGGTCTTGTGTGCGGACTATACAATTGCGTCTTGATGAAAATCTAGCTGCGCTGTTTTATTAGATAGAAAAGAGTAATAATACTCATATAACTATTGATTATAAAACTTTTGGGCCGCGTTAACGATATGTTTTATTCATTTATGAAATAAAGATATTGATTTTAACAAGCTTGCAAATTTTTTAAATGAATTTATGGCAGTATTCAGTCACCATGCACATAGGACATGGTACTATTTTGTATATCTCTTAATAATTTGCTTTTTAAAGTTCTGTACCGCAATAAGAACAATTTGAACTGTTATAGAATCATATTGATTTCTTATATTTACGCGAATACTACACATTGAAATAAAACTAATCTTAAGGATTTTATCGCGGATAGGATTTATAAATAAACCGCGATAAAATCCTTAAGATTAGTTTTATTTCAATGTTATAGAATCACTTTACTGTCCGTCCGTCTGTAAAGACCATTTTTTTTTAGAATCTGATCTTTATGCTCTATGGATGATCTCTTAAAATGTTACGTATGACTATAAGAGCTTTACGGGTGCAGGTGAAGAAGGTGGTGCTGGGCGCGGACTCGCTGCTGGCGAACGGCTCGGTGCTGGCGGCGGCGGGGTCGGCGCAGGTGGCGCTGGCGGCGCGCGCGCGCAACGTGCCGCTGCTGGTGGCCTGCGAGACGCACAAGTTCTCCGAGCAAGTGCACACCGACGCCTTCGTCTACAACGGAATAGGTTACTGTCATCCGCATACCACCTTCATCCTTCGAGCCGATGATAATAATAATAAATATAATAAGTATCGCCATACGAACACACCAACTATACGGTCCCACTTTAAGCTTAAAACGCTTGTGTTATGGGTACCGTACAATGGACTGAGGGCGAACTCAGTATATAATACTTATATACATATTAAACATCCATGACTCGGGTACAAACATTCGTGCTCATCACACAAAGCTTGTGTCCCTACCAGGATTCGAACCCGGGACCCTCGGCGCAGAAAGCAGAGTCACTACCACTGCGCTAATCAGGCCGTGGTGGTGATGGTTTAAATATTACTTCCTACACGTTTATACCGTCCGAGTATTTCACCACGCCTGGGTCTCTGTCAGTGCCTTTCATGGTCCTCGCGTGTGCAGGTAGTCGGGCAAGCGGAACAAGATATTAGATTAGCCATGGATTGTGGGTCAGCTCCGCACCGGTAATGAAAGTCTATATCCCTATTCTGTCTCACTATTGGGGCTAGCGGAATTCATAATTTGGATATTATCATCACCTTTGAAATGAGGTCTATAGGATCGCCTGCTCCCAAATATATACTGGTATAGTAACTCAGTCACTTGTTATATTTCAAGGTGATCCCGACGACCTGATAGACAAAACGGACGAGAACTCACCGCTGAAAGATTGGCGGTCGAACCCCTACCTGACTCCTCTGAACCTCACGTATGACGTCACACCGCCCAGCCTCGTCACCGCTGTCGTCACAGAGCTCGCCATCCTGCCCTGCACCAGCGCGCCGGTCGTGCTGCGGTTCAAGCTCTCCGAATATGGTATACAGGGTTAGTGATCTAGAAACACGTTAAGGGGACAACAACTGAGAAATTCCAAAAACTACTAACTAACTATTTGTTTATGGAAGTATTTTGATGAAAATCAACTTTATTTCGTCACGAGAAAATATATATTTATATGCATGAGAACCACTGCTTTTTTGATGGAATTTTGTAAATTGTCTGCATAACGGCACATCAGTCTGTGACCTCACTGACAACTGTAATTGTAAACATTTTATCTTAAATTGTAAACGCGATGCGTTATCAGGTGCAACCTGCGATAAGCACCTCCCCTGAGGACTAGTCTATATGCGGGGCGTGTCTCGTCAGCTTTCACAATTGTTTACCCCTTAAGAATGGTTTTATAAGATCCACCCCCCTAGCCAAGATGACCAGCTACGAGTATTACTGCAAATCTGCACTAAATCTCAAATTACCATATTGGACTAAAAACATCAAAATTACTTGGTTGCCTACTGTGTCTGATAGAGGTTAGTTCATGTTTAAACAAATGGTTTATCAATCCTATATGTACTTATTCTAATTTCTTCTTTTCAATACCTATGTATAAAGCATAAATTATAATAATAATATAAAATACAATAATGATTAAATACTACATGCTCCTTGTATCTTGTACCCCATTTGATTAGTTTAGGTTAATTTAAAATGTTAGAAGTTGTTACATGTAAATATTTTTTTTGTATAGATACAAAAGGGTACATTGATCATGCTCAAACAGTTCTCATGTGATTGTAAATATAAACATGGGCTTACATGTTTTGATAACATCAAATACCGATCAACAAGTGGTTTTACTAGAAAATGTATGGAAACGTTTGATAATTTGAATTTGTATTGTAATACTTTCAAGTCATACTAAGAATCCTGTACTTTTGGACACTGATTGATTACAATATTATATTATTAAAATATTATAACATATTTGTAAAGCACAATTGTTTTATTCATCAATAAACTATGGATTCCAAAGGCCATAATCGAAAATTAAAAAAACAAAATAATAATTAATCACTTTTATTCAGCACACATACATTACAACACTATAAAAATGCAGAACCCTAGGTGTTGGACAAATTAAAAATATTAAAAGATAATATAATTAATCTTTATGATGGTGCTCAGCCTTATGTATGGAGAAGTCTAATCTAACATAAATAATTACACATAGGAATAGAGCATACAGGAACCCAACCACCAACAGTGGCTCCTGCAACATAAGGAGGCGAGGGAATGTGTAGCGCAGTTGGAAATCTTGGATGTGGTTCTCAACAAGATTCTTCTTTGTAAATGAAATGACCGGACGACCCTTAGTGTCCAAGTATGTGTAATGAAGAGTATCAGGTAGCCTCACCACTGGGTAAGGCAGGTTAGCCTTGATACTTGCTGAACCTTCTGGCAGAATAACTTTAGTCACCACCTCATCAACTTGCATGTCATCAAATACATGGTCGAGGACCCTCATCTTCAGCAGAAAATCATTGCCAGACTGATACAAGTATTCATAACTTGGTACATTATATCCGAGTGTGTAATGAGTTCTCCATCCACCAAACAGAGGGTATCTCGGTCTGAGGTCCAACTCCACAGATTCCTTCTTCAGTTTCATGTTGGATGTAGAGATGTTTCCATTAGTGTCTCTGTAGTAGACATCTGAGGCTGATGCAGGGAGTATGGTCTTGTAGGACCTGACACTGGCCGGGCCACTGTGATGGTCTTGCTGGTAGTCGTAGCGAGAGAATGGGCCCTTCAACTGGGCTCCTGTGTGTTCAATCTCAATAACCTCTTCAATAGCAATGTTACCCCAATGAGACACCTCTATAAGCCTCTCGATGCGTGTCACCGTCAAGAATGGGGAATTGTTCCTGTAATGAATGACTAATTCCTTTTCACTAAAAGGTTTTGTATTCGCATAGGGCCCATACTGTATGTTTCCATCTTGTTGAGTGAATGGCTTCACTTTAGTAAAAACTTCCACACTCTTGGTGTTCAGAATCACTTTAGTTTTCTGTGACGTGACATAGTATGGCGAATAGACGTGCAAGTTACCGTTATACTTGACTAGTTGGTCCTCCTGCTGCGAGATCGCCGTGGGATATGGCTGAAGGGCTTTAGTGAACACAGATTCGGCCGTGAGCACCGCTGTTGCGCCCGCGTTTACAACCTCTTTCAGTTCAACACGATATAACTTGATGTAGTCATAACCTTTCACAGTTGTTTCGACGAGGCGAAGTTCTTTGCCGCTGCTATCTTTCACGCCTATGAAGGCATTGTTATTCTTCGCAAAATCTTCTAACGCTAATAGGAAACTCTTTACCGGCGCTCCCCCTGCGTTCTCCAAGGTAATTTTGGATGTGATTTTGACGAGTTGAGACGATATATCAATAGTACGATCGACATTTTTAAATCTTATATCACTAGATATGGTGTCTACATTGGCACCTTCACATTTTATTATCACATAAAGAAGAAATATCAAATAAAATCGTGCCATCGTCGCCGGTAGCATTTTTATTTTTGACGTTTGATTTGACAACGCATTAACCGGATGTACACGCCATCACCTCACCCACCGGATGTATTCGTATTTTTGTCTATGTCATTACAAAAGTAGGCTGGTATGCTTCGTAGCGCAGAATTTTAGTCGATTTATATTTATTTATCTGAATCTCACCACTATTGCCTATCTATAATCATTCTTCGTTCTTGAACTTTTCACTTGATTTATCCCTCACTCATTCATCTGTCGCTGTCATCCTATTGTCATTACTATTATCATTCACTCGTTCGAGACTGGCTGGTAAATAGACCGCAGTAAATTTGTATTTCTTTTTCGGTTTCCCTCATCGTTTGAATGGAATAAGGAGTTTGGAGCAGTTTGTATGTAAACGATATAATTTAACACGTGTTGAGGCTAAAGTGTCTAGGATAACTAAAAACAATAGCATATCGAGAGTTGTTTTTCTAGGAGTGGTAGTTTGTTGGAGCCCTTTCTAGGAAGTTAACTTATTAAACATGATGACTATATTGATTCGCGTGAGCCTTGTACTACTTGGTAAGTGGATAAATAAGCTGTTACTGGATAATACATTGGTATAAAATTATGTTCAGCACCTAGCTTTTTATTCAATCACATAAAATAATAGTGTGCTTTTAGTTATTATTTATTCATTCGTTCTAACATACATACTGAAATAATAATTTTATAAGTATATATCATTTGCAAATGACTGATGTATTTTATAAGAAATTATTCTTATTCCAGTTCTCAATCAGCTGGTAACACCAGCAGCTGCTCTCCGAAGCAGCCGTGGAGGAAGCTATGGCAAATATGACAGTAGATACAAGGAACCTGGCAAGCCACTGACATTGGCTGGCACATCTGCTGGCCTCCCATCACAGAGCACCACCCGCCGTGGCCTGGGGCTATCGGCTTGGGGCATCATAATTGTTGTGGTGGCTCTGATCTTGGCTGGAATGGGTTTTTATTACTTATCCATCTGCTATGATATCTGCAGCCACCCAAAGAACAAGTATGACAAAATGTCACTGCCAACAATGGCTTAACAAAATGTTGTATCGTCTAGAAAATGTATATTAAAAATATGTCAACCATGTAGCGTCTGTTGCATAACCGGAGGTGCCTTGAAATCAATTAACCTATTGGTTTGTAGAACATATTGGTTTCTGAGAGTGAAAAATGTTTTTTTTACTTTAAGAAAAAAAAAATTAATTAGTTATTAATACTTCACTTTTGGCTTCCATAATGATAAGCTAGTGATTATAATTTGATAAATAACAATATTCACTTGCCAAAAATTTATGGATTAGAAATTTTACAATTTCCAATGTAGACAATTAAGGTAATTTGGTAAAACATAAAAAAATGCAATGTGTGTTGAATAATCATGGTCAAGTTTTGGAATATCTAGACATATCCCGTTTAAAGTGAACAAACAGCTTTTGTATCATATCATATAAGACATAGTAAGGTTGTGACTGTATATTATACAAAACAGTATCATGATTGTTTTAAGTATCCAACAATAAGTTGTGATATAATATCCTAAGAATATTTTAGGGTGCTGAAATATATTCAGATGTTGATGAAAAATAATATAGAATGTATGACTGTTTTTAGACCAATCAAAAACCCATTCCTTTTGGATATTAATATTGTATAAGGAAAACATATTTCATAAGTTGGACTTCGTGTTCATTAAAATGTAGTTATAATTTAATACATGTCAGGTTAACCATTATCGTTAAAAATACCTCAAACATTGCAATGAACTTTCCATAAAATAAAGGACACAAGTGCCATAGTTTCACAGATAATGTTACAACTCCTTATTACCAATACAGTGTGTTGGTGTTATCCTGACTGATGAATGCACACAGCATCAATCATCCTAATGTTAACATTCTAATCTCACTGATACACTTTTTTTATTACATTCCAGTCCCTGAAGTTAGTAATAATTGAATTTAAATGTGTTCATTTTGTTAAGGTTGACTTATAAATAAAATGTATAATTCACATGCAGGGTAATTATGCATTTTAATAATATACCATGTCTTGCGATATTGTCATCACATTTAGATGTAGTGTTTATTCAGGATAATAGTGTAACATCAGTACAAATTCTGTTGTGACTTTATTATCAATTTATGAGAATGAACCTCATGTTTTATATCTCCTCAACTAATCTCACTCGTATTTATTTAGCAGTATTATCTCAAATGTGTACTGATTAGACGACTGTTCGTAAGACTGTAGTTTACACAACTTTAGTTGTAGAAACTTAGTATAAGTTCTATATACAAGTATAAATATGCTCAAATAAACGAACAAATTAATTAGTCGTTTTTATTTCTGCAAAATCGAAATGGTTATCTTATCTTGAAGTTATCTATAGCTGTGTTAAGGCACTGAGAAAATCCTAAATAATATATTTCTAACTATAAATGACCGCTACTTCGTATATGGAAGTTTTTTTACATTCCCGGAGATAAAAAAAATACCTAAACCCAGTATGTAAGCTATCACCGTGCCAAGTTTCACCAAAATTCGTTCAGTAGTTCTCCTGTGATGTGAGAGTGAACAGATAAAATAGAAAAAAAGCCAGATTAGAATTTATAGAAAATATTCGTTGTTTAGATACGACTAAGTTGCCTTATTATAATGGTATAGAAGACATAATCTAGACGCGGTTGGTATTGTATCAGAGGACTTCAGAGAATACAGGAATTCCCTTAGTTTGCACATTTTATTATCAAAACACATTATGTAGACACACATCTATATTATTAACTTATTTTCCTGTTTACAATATATGCATATAAATAAATGCAAATTCCATGGAAGGAAGGAATACAAGCTGTTTGGAAATCAACAATAAAACTAGAGATGATTTATTAAAAATTTATTAGCGATTTAAAATTATACAAATCTGTCCATTCTAATAAATACTTACCAAAATTACATTACACACTGGAAGAATGTTGGATTGATATTAAGATTTCATTTCAAATACATTCTTATCTAGACTATAAATAATTATCAAGAAAGTATTACATCGAAGTTAAAATTGTGATTTGTATAAACTAAAATATTTTATGACGAATAAGTATCAGTCCATTTAAAAAATACGTAATATGACTAATACCATCGCGCGTGAAGTATAATTACGAATTGTGATAATTTCAGGTCCTAGATATGCTTAATTCCATATTGTCTAGATTCAATCTTAAAGCAATAATTTTGGAACTAAGGCTTAACACTGCAAAATTATGAGTAGGAAAATAAAATAAACAAATATACAACTGGTATGTGTTAGTAATATATAACCGTTTAGGAGCTTCCACATTGAGCTTGTTTGGAAGAGGATGCAGCTTAGTTATTAAAGAACACTTACTGTACAAATTATTATTATAATCAGGTGTACAAAAAAATGTGTGAAATCAAGAGTTATCTCAGCTGATACATTAATAAAGTTACTTTCGCTGTATAATTCACAGCACACAGAAGACGGTTACAATAGAAATAATTTCCTCAAGCTCACAGATTCTGATAACCAAACATCGCTTATCTCTCTTCCTCTTACGCTAACCACAAATACATGACACAGTCGGAGTGATTTCTTATAACTCGTCCTTCTCTAGGTCGACGTCGGACAGGTCGATGTCCTCTTCGGGAGGCAGCTCGCCGTCCTTGCCGTCCCAGGGCTCGGTCGCGACCACCTTGGGCATCTCCGCGCCCCGCACCGGTGCGGTCTGCCCGCGGCCGAATGACAGGTCCCTGGACATCATTACAAATTATTTACCTCCATCCCCTTCCCTTCAAATATTTTATATGTGAATACAGTGTTTGATTTTTCTATGAGATAGCGAGACAATTCGTTTCATCGGATACTTATAATGGATATTTTCAAAATTTCAAATCATTTGAATTTATTTCGGCAATGTGACCCTTATAGCCTATTGTGATGGACCCCTTAATACATTTTACACAATTATTGTAAAACAAATATATATACAAATATATTTTGGACTACATATGCAAGATAAATATTCGTACTGACCCATAGGCAAGGAAATATTTTTAGTCACACCTGTGATTGCATCAGAATTATAAGACCAACAAAATGAAGCTTACCTCAAGAATTCATTGATGCCAGTCTCGGAGAAGGATCCTCTGAGAGTGGAGAACTTGAGTTTCTTAGCGTTAACGACAGCCATGGCGGGGTAGCCGAAGCCGCCCAACTCTAAAGCCTCTTCTAGGGCGAGCTGTGCGCCGGCCTCCGCCCATACCCATCTGGAATTTTAGGAGGATGTTATCAGACCGAAAGGACCCGCCATAACAATTTTTAGTACAATCTTAACGTAATTGTATCATAATCGAGATAGCGCTAAAAAATAATATTTAATGTTAACGGGACATCCCCACGCTCAGGTTAATATAATGCTAGGTACGTAGGGATAAATAAATTGTCTAGGCCGAATACCTCAAGTCCATGGACTAACATTTGTGATATAAAGATTGTACATACGACCCGATTTGCACAGTTGCACCCTGCTTCCGAGGGTCCCGAGTTCGAATCCCGGTAGGGACTGGGAACCGGGAATGTTTGTACCAGAGCCATGGATTAAAATCTGTCCCCAAATTTATAGACCTTTTATAACTTTATCAAACGTCATATAGTACTGCGCACAGCAAAACTCTTGTATACATTGTATATTATGTATAAGTAGTTGTATACTGGGATCGCCTCGAGTCCAATGTACGGTACCCATTATAGTGTTGCTTAATTTGGGGCTGTACAGTTGGTGTATTGGTATGGCGATACTCAATATTTAGTTATTATATATGTGTGCAAATATGATCGCACATGTGTGCGTGGACTCACCCCCACATCTTGTTCTTATACTTGTCGCCGAGGCGCGCGAGCGTGGCCACGTACTGGTTGCGGCACGCCGCGCCGCAGTCCAGGATGTGCGGCAGCACCGACACCACGCACAGCGGCTTGTCGCTGCACGCCTTCATCACCTCCGAGTTCACCACCTGCGGATACACCACATTCGCACATTATTTTTTTTCTTAGAGACTTGGCTCGCCACACGCTCCCAAATAGTTCGGTAAAAAATGACAAGCCCGCTGAGTGTCTTGCCGCATCTTCTCAGTTAAGGTCGCGTTCTGATCAGTTTGTAGAGTTGAGAAAATATTTTTTTAAATTAAATTCGTACATTAAAATTGCCCCAGTAGGCCCGATACGAATACGAAAAACTGATTTTACTTTGAGCTGTAAACCAGGACTAACAAAGGCTAGAGTCACGGAGAGCCCCACTGAAAAGTTAATCGTCTTGGAACCCGCAACAAAATTGATCGAAAGAAAAACAGGAGGGGTTGGAAAGAAAATAATCCATATTGTAAAGTATCGTCCATAGTAAAGTAGGAGAGAATATAAAAAGGCTGCTGCTGACTGCCACAGAAATCAAGACTGTTACAACTGGGTTTTGCCTACAACTGGACGAAGACCAGCTGTCAGGCATCCTGGATTCAGCACAGCATGGAAATATTTGAAGACTTAAGAGCCTCAACACGACGAACGTTCAGCATTCTTTCTAATACATGGTGTTTTGGGGGTAAGATTAAGCCTTAGATAATCCAACAAAATATTTTCTTATTATAATATATTGCTGTTGCTTATAGTCTCTAGAGCTGGACCAGACCAGGTCGTGAAACAAATCAAATTTATTTCTTGAGTGGGTAGGTAAATTGATTTAAAAACATGAAACAAACGTGAACGCACGCGTGCCAACTGATCATGTTTATGATTTTCGACAATAACATCGATACGCTCGTAATATGTATATTTTACGACATATTGCAAATAGTGCGAGTACGAAACGGTCAAGTGCATTTTAATACCGCGCGGGATTTGCGTTTATTTTATTTTATTTTAGTGTTATATACTATTTTATTTTTGTGTGCCACAGATGCCTGCCTGGATCAACGGAGGAGTGTCTACGCAGGTGGCGGCGACGTGATTCTAATTCCAAATTCATAGAAATGTTGTAATTTAATGCCATTGTATATGGATACAAACATTCTGAATTTCGACGTAATATTGTGGAAGCATTTTACCTACTTCTAGGTACTTATATACATCCAAAATAAAACCTGTTTGTAGGTCAGCGCATCAGCTGAAAAGAGCTAAGCCGATTGGCTAATTTAAAGATTTTTTTAAATGTTTCAATACGCTTTTTAGGGCAAGAAAAAATGAAAAGTTAAAAAATTTGGACAGGATAACGTTTATCGGATCAGTTAGTCGCAAATACAAAAATACTAACCAGCAATAGCCCTGACTTAATATCCAAAGTTAAAGTTTATTCTTTGCAAAAACCCACACCAAAAGTCCATGTATATCAAGTAAGGAAACAAAGCCTTGCATTTAAAAAACTTGTATATATTGGAGGGTTTTACATTACCTGTACGATCTCCGGCGCCGGTAAGTTCTCAGCGAGTTTCTCGAGGGCGTACGCGACGATGTCGCTCGCGGTCCGGCCGCCGTTGTAGTCCTCCGCCGAGTCGCTGGTCTTCCTGCCCGAGGGGAACAGCTTGATGGTCGGGTAGCCTTGCACCTGGTAGCGGGACGCCATCGCCTGGTGGACCGTCGCGTCCAGGGCGCCTAGCTTCACCTGCGAGGTACGTTCACGTTTCAATCTTATATTGTCTGGTTCGATATGAATTTATAGTTTTTTTTTTCTAAACTAGCCCGGTGGCCGATCGTAACATAAAAAAATTCACATTTTGATCATGGCCATTTGACCCATCGGTTTTAAAGAGCCAAAAGTCTGCGCCGCAACTTGACTTGACACATCTTACCCCCAAATTTATAGAATTATTACACGGATTTACAATAAAATTTTAACATTTATTTCAGGGGGAAAGATATTTGTAATGCCATTGTAAACAAAATATTTTTTTCAATAAAATTTAGGGTTAGTATGTATACCATTGGATGCTTTTAAAGGCTTACGAAAAGATGGGTAATATAAGCTCTAGCCATGCCAATGACACATTATCACAAGAACTAGTCGGTCATGAGTGTAACTGTGACAAACTCATCTCAAATTAACATTCGTGTAATGAATTTCGACTCAATAATAGACCCAAGAATGTAATGATAATGAAATTACTGTTTCTTCGGCACTGATAAGACTTAACGTTATCGAGTAACAATTACTGCTAAGTCGGCTACTAATTCGCGGCGATTCGTACTGGTTGTATTAATTATTAGTTCAGGTGATTGCAGAATGAGGCGTGAATATTTTAATTTCCAGGTGCTCGTGGGCTAGATGAAGATTAACGCATCAATGCAATCAACAACATCATTGGTAATGATACTGATGTTCCTAGCGGTAAGATTTTAAACCATTCCATTATGACACTTAATGGCTATAGTAAAATTATAGAAATCGTCGAAGGTTCTGGAATCATAAGGTTCTCCCTCGACCTCGATTCTTCAAGTCGGATAATGTACAACGAATTTCTGAAATACTGCCTTTATCATAGCCTTGAATCTGGCAAACCAATGCGCTCCCACCAATCATGGAGGTGCCTTTATCACTTCAAACCTGTGGGAAAATAATATTAATGCATACATTACCTATTTAATGTTAAGGTCCACTAACCTTTCCTTTGAGTTCAGTGGCTGCCTTGGCCCATTGCGGCTCGAGGTTCTTGCAGTGTCCGCACCAGGGCGCGTAGAACTCCACCAGCCACAGCTCGTCGCTGTCAAGCACCAGCTCCTTGAAGTTGCTGTCCGTCAGCGTGACCACGTCCGACTGGAAATTATAATCATTATTACAACTGTGATATTGTCAAGAAGGGTAATTTCCTCTTGTGTGAGATAATGTCCTTTTTCCCGAGTGTCAGTACTTAATGTTTCAAGACGTTTCTATCTATGCTATGCCAAAAATCCTAGATTCCCTCAAAGACTTAAGTCGGATTTAAATATTTGAGTAGCGTATGAGTTTTCGGTCTTAACGCAGTTACTCTAATGCTTTTGAGTAATGATTTGAACAGAAACATATTAAAGCCAAACTTCGAATTCATTGGAGAATGAAAAATATCTCGGGACACCGACCGGCACAACGTTTATAGTGGCGGACTAAATCAAGCTCGACTTTTTTTGTGAGCTCTGACGTCGCCAGAGGTCATGGTAGAAAAGAAGTGACAACATGTCCCGCGAGACGTCTAATAAAGATAGTTCATAGTTCTATGTATAATATTCAATAAGGAACGAGGGTAATGTTAAAAGCTTATTAAAATAAAGTTGAAAATACACATGACCAACCAATCATAAGTGAATAAATATTACAAAATTGTTGTTTTCATTATTTTCCTATTTCCTTGGCTATTTTGTTTTAAAAATATCTCACTAAAGAACACTTTAATGTGACGTATATTAATAATGGCACCATTGAAATATGTTTTTTTATCGTGTGGTACCAATAATAAAACGAGGTCAGATCAAGCTGACGTGTCCCAAAATTAAGTTTTCTAAAGAGAGAGGGTGCGTAGGCGCATGTGGGTGACACGGAACCATGACTAACTAGACGTAAGACGACAACAAGTCTATGAAGAGCAAATATTCAAAAATGTTGTTAGGTAGCATCAAAATTGATGAATATACCAGGAATTTCAACTATGTGAAGTGAAGCTACTGAAATAGAGACTCTATTAACACAGCAAACAGTAATGTGTGCTGAGCACATTAGCGTGAGATAACATGTCAACGACCTTAATAATGATATTCCGAGTTTGACGTCCATGTGTAGTGTTGGCAAGAAGGAACTTATAGCAAGGAAACTTCATTATAAGACACTTTTATTTTCTAAATAATAAGGAAATGAATAGCTTTATTTACAGTTAACAAACAAGATTGGGTTAATTTCATCGAAATGTAGATACTTATCGAAAAATTCTCTGCGACAATTTTATAAGTCCATGAATAAAGTAAGAAATTGCAAAATGTGAATTTCTATATTTCAATATTATTAGGTAGATACATAACTAACATAATCAACTCTTTCCTAACTTGGATTTCTTGGATAACCATTTGTAAGCTTTTATAAGCTTGGCGTCGTCTATATCAGAAAGTCTTCTTCGGAACAGGTTGGACTGTAGTTTATCAAACTTCTGTTGGTTGAATGGCGTCGTATTTAGCTGTGGTTTGAGTAATTGCCTCAACGTCTGTGCGTGTGGACTCCTTTGAGCTTGTTTCCATTGTATATTATGACCATATACCTTTTTGTCGTCTTTTAGCTGATAGAAAAACTTTTTTATTGAAATTATTTGTTAATACGTCCTATTATGTAAAGTATTAGGGCACGCATAGACGACACATGACACTCAGTATATTAGACCGCGTGTCGAAGTGTGTACTCTGCCGAGACGAGATAAGGTTTCTGTGTCGTTTATTGTCTCTGGTATTGAATGTCAGTGACCCCATGTATACTTAGCTTAAGGGTTCAAATTACGAAAGTCATTCATAAATCCAGCGCACATTCGGACGGGACGCATCGCATAGATTTAATCGTAATAATAGATAAATTCTATTTTCCAAGGCATAACAAATTGCTTATTCAATGGTGTACTTCGTAATTATTTATTCAACTGCATTAATATGGGTCAACTTAGGTCATAAGATATATTTTTTTTATTGTGCTGCTGTATATTAAATGTAGGTACTTTGGTGTCTTAAGCACCTATAAACATAAGGTAAATTGATTTCATTCGTCATTGTGGTTATATCGGCTGGTAAAATTTAAGACAGTCAAGCCTCGACCCTAATACGGGCAGTAAAAGCCCATACGCAATAAAACTTGACTGAATATGTCATGCCTGTAAATACGATAGCCGTTAACTTTGTTCAAATGCATGAGGAACCTAATAGACCCATTAAAAAATTATGCCAATTTTAGATATGATTCTGATGTAATAGTGGAATTATAATAAAAAAAAAAATGATCACACTCCTTACATTAATCTGATACAGTGCCCAAGGTACATGCTCAGACTAAAGCCTAATGTTATTAGCTCTCTGCTTTGAGTATCTAATAATGGAGTTGCTAAGAGTAAGTATATTTTTTTCTGTCAATTCTTGGGAAGCGGCGATAACCACGTACAACACTCAACTACAAATAAGTGCACACCCATGCATAATAAAATCATGTCCATACACACATACTAAGCAAAAACCTACACACAATCACTAGTTTTATATGAAGCTTATAACCAAGGCTCTGGCATGGCTGGTAGAAACACCTTGGGAGGGTACTCCAGACTTATGACAATAGCTAACGTGGCGCATTTTTGTATTGAAAACTCATAGTGATAATCTTTTTCTTATATCTATATACATATAAAATATAGTCGTGTTAGTTACACCATTTATAACTCAATAATGTGTGAGCCGATTTTTATGATGATTGATATTTTTTTAATTGGTTCCCACCTCGGATAGCACAATAAATATAAGAATATGGGTAGAATATACTAAAAATACTAAAGACAATTCATTTTCTCATACATTAGATTCTGAGGCAGTACAAAATGTGCCGGGACAGCTAGTAGATTCATAAAATATTTTATTTTCACAGATTCATGTGATTAGTGCAAACTTTAATGCCAGTCTTGTAGCTTATACGTAATTTTGTAATAAGAAATTAAGCTTTTTAAGCATTCTTTGCTTGTTTACCTTGTCTGATGATGAGCTGCTTGGTTTCTTCCCGAGATTCTCATACACCTTCTCCTTGGCAGCCTTCAGGGCGGCTTCCACAAATGCTTCAGCATTTCTGTTGCCACTGAATGCTGTTTGTTTCTTGCCTGTAAATATTTTGATGGAGGGGAAGCCGGTGACTCCATAGTTCTGGGCAAATCCCTTGTGCTGGTCAGCATCAAATGCTCCTACCTTTGCTACACCCTGGAAATATGAAAGTTGGTAAGTCATATGTATTGAAGGGTATTGAAAATAAAAAAAATAAGTATTACCTGATTTTATTAAAAGCCTGTTTGAATTTTTATGTAAGTTCTTAACCCCTGAATTTAAAGACATTCCCTAGCTTTAGCAAATGTCATATAGTACAGCACAATGCAAAACCTCTTATGTGCATACTATATATAACGACTTTTGATAATGTTATAGAATGACTATAAATTCAGGGGTACAATTTTATTTGGTCACTTTGAAGGGCAACACACTGGAGCCACTCTATTTCAAATAATGATATACCTATAGGCTAGAGATTCACCGAATATTCGGTATAATTTAATATGTTCGGTATTAGAGCAAATATTTGGTTAAATGTGACAAATATTACTAAAAAGACTATCTAAACAGATCCAACAATCTGTTTAAAAAATTGTACTTTTAAATGCTGAATACGAACCTTAAGTGCTCTAGCAGCCTTCTTGTATTCAGGAACTAAGTTTTTACAGTGACCGCACCATGGCGCGAAGAATTCTACTACCCACACCTCGTCTGAATTTGTGACTAGTTTGTCGAAGTTGCTGGGCGTCAACTCCACCACGTCAGAAGACGAGTCGTAAAGTGCATACGACCCTACTACGCACAGTAAAACACCTAAAAATAATAAAATTAATCGTAAATTACCGGCACCATGCAATCCCCATGAATCGCGACCTAAAGTTCACGGTATAATTTTGTTATTATAACATACCCAAGAAGTGCGTGACTAACATAATGTATGATTAAACACTACTTAATTTATACTAAAAAAATATCAACTATACAATGAGATCGCACGGATTATTGGTCAAACAATAATCGAATAAACACGTCAATCTTTTTTGGTAATCTTCACGATAGACACGATATTGTCAATGGATTTCGTGGACTCGCATGATTGGATAATTCAATTTTCGCGCCTATAATATATCATAGAGATAAAATTACTTTTAATTATTCTTAGACTCTACCGTAAATATGCATTATAATAATCATTACTATCGCATACGTTATTCTTATTGCGTTAATACATTTTGCGATACTCCAATTTCATCCACCACTATTACTAGGTCTCCCTCATTATACTTGGCCACACACAACAATACTGGCCCATTAGTAGTCGGTAGAGTCTAGAGACTCTACGTTGGCAATCGGCTACAATTTAATGCCATTTTTACAAGTGTCGAGTAGTACTTGATAATTGTTATGGAAAAGTACCCCTGATGATAATGATGATGTCGATGACGATGATGATGATGAATCTGTAAGGCTGTGGGTGCTTTACTGAAAATTACTGGACTTCTTGGAAGAACTTGAAAGTCAAGTTATACTATTTTATTTTAATTTCCTTCACTTGTGTGCATCTCAGAGCACTCAGTGGTTAATATCCCACTAATATTACACATTATCTATCAAGAAAACACAAGTATTTTGGAAAATAAAATATAATTAACAACTTCACGGTTCACCTTCCCGCCAAGGATTCGTTAGTACATATATTTATCTCGCTGATATAGGCTGATAATCTAGGATCGATAAATTAGTCGATTATTCAATCGGAATTTTGTTTTTAAATAATATGATAAAAAATCAAAGACAAGAGAAACATTTCTGCGTCCAGAAAAAAAATATAAATCTTTTAATTTGCCTGATTTTATTTATAAACTCCTAATAAAAACAAATATCCAAAAATTTTTACTAATAAATGTACTCTAATTATGTTAAGTTTTCGTATGTGCCGAGTGTTTTCAAAAAAAGGTACTTCTATTTACTAATTCATGTTTGACAGGTTATCTTCGCGCGTTGTTTGTTATTTTTGGGACTATTTAGGCGGGAAAGCACCTCGAGTGATACGTTACGTGCTCCAGCAAACGCCAACTTTATTGTATTATTAGTTCCAGCATCTAAATTCTTTCACAAAATGACTGCTAACAATATGAGGCCGTTCACTGTGTTCGTTGAGGGTAATATTGGAAGCGGTAAAACTACATTTCTAGAACATTTTCGCCAGTTTGAGGACATCACATTACTAACAGAACCTGTTGAAGAATGGCGGAATCTCAAAGGCTGGAACTTATTGGTAAGTCTGTCATCACTTTTCCCGCAATAACAATACTTGTAGTACTATTTATAACAATCTATGATACATAGTGATGCAATAGGTTGGAAAGCATTTTAGCCAGCCCACTAAATCACATATCTATGCTCCAAGGTCCGGGTCACACTGTGATCCTAATTGTTCCATAAAAAATACATAAGAATTCTTATATTCCAGGATTTGATGTATAAAGACCCATCAAAATGGGCGATGACATTTCAATCATATGTGTCCCTGACCATGCTGGATATGCACAAGAGATCCACACCAACCCCAGTGAAGTTGATGGAGCGTTCTCTGTATAGTGCGAGATACTGCTTCGTAGAACACATGATGAGAAGTGGTACGATCCATCCGGCACAGTTTGCAGTGCTGGACGAGTGGTTCAGGTTCATACAGCATCAGATACCAATTGAGGCTGACCTTATTGGTAGGTTTTTAGTTCTATATGTTACATTCACAATTCAGATTGATTCAAATTCTGTCTGCTTTCTGAATGAGGGAATGTTTATAAATATTTTTGTTACTGATATTTGTTGATATATTTGTATTTTTGTTACTGAGAAATTGGGTCAGACAGGTTAACTTATCTATGAATGCATGTATAAAAAAGTCTGTTCGAAAATACCTACTTAAGTAAATTGGGAGACCAGTTGTAGGAGATATGTTTATAAATCTTAAGTTGAGTCACAAAATACCCAATTGTTTTTTTTTTTTTTAAATCAACAATTTCCCTCCCAACTGGTCATCCCAAACTAAGCACCAATTGTAGTATGGCTACCATACAATGCACTAGTAGAGAGAGAGAGATGCACTACTTATAAAGGTATGAAACATCTATGGCTTGGGTACAAACGTTCATGCTTATTACACAAATATTGTCCCTACTATGATTCAAACCTGGGACCCATGGTGCAGAAAGCAAAGTCATTAGCAAGTGTGCCAATTGGTTGTGGTTTTCAGGTTTTCTGCCAATTATTTTCATTTCTAACCTGCAGTTTCCAGTATAGATTTGGCTAGCCATCCCAATCCACCCAGTTGGCTGAGTTCATCCCATCATCTAAGAAGTGGTAGTAATAATGTTGATTAATTTTCACAGTGTATCTCAAGACTACACCATCAGTGGTGTACGACAGGATAATGAAGAGGGCTAGGTCTGAAGAGCAGTGTGTACCGCTGAAATACATTGAAGAGCTCCACAAATTACATGAAGACTGGCTCATAAACAGAGTGCATGCAGAGTGTCCTGCACCAGTAAGTTACCAAATACAATAAGATTACTAGCAATGTGAGGTGTAGTGACCCTAGTGGTAATATTAGCCCCTCCAATTAAGTAAAAAGGGGTCCATTGCATTACTGTTTTGTATGGGCATTTAACACAATCATGTGACCAAAGACTGCCATGCTTTTGTTCTTTCCTTTGTCTTGTGTACCGGTAATAACTATCAGCAACAATACTAAATAAATAAATAAGTATTCAGATCTGTGTATGTTTAGTGAATGTGTACAAGCAAAATGTTTGATTTGTTTGGAATTCCTGTACCCTCACATGTATAATCAACTTTATTTTTTACAGGTGTTAGTGCTAGATGCTGATCTAGATCTCTCTCAAATAACTGAGGAATACAAGAAAAGTGAACACCAAATATTAAAGAAGGCTGTTGATGTGGTGATGAATTCGCCCAGCAAGCTTAGCCCTAAGAAACCAATCACCACTTCCCCTATCCAAATAGTTCCCCAAAGAAGAATATTATAATGACATGACGTGATTTTAATTTTAAAATTTAAATTAATTTGATATGATTCACTATTTTTTGTGCTTTATGATTCCATAGATTCAAGTATTTTAGTGTTTAAGATTATGAGTGACATGATTACAAAGCAACATACGTATCTACCATTTAACTTCAGTTAAATTTGATTAATATGTTTAAATAGTTAGGTAAATACAAGGTAAGTACCTACTTATACTTATAAAATTGTTTACAAAATGTTGACCAACATTCTATATTTTTTATTCGTTGAAAAGTAAGCTGCTATATGTAGAGTTGTAAAATATCTTCAGCTCTATAGTAAAAGTTAATTTATTTGGTCACAATTTGTATAAATGGGATTTTAGCATTTAATAATTCATGTATAATTAAAGTAATCTCTTAAATATGTGTATTTAGATTTTGTGTTCGTAATTTAATCACTGTATAGATTTATTTCAATACATTTTTATGATGTCGTTATTTCTTTCATTTTCAAAAAAAGTCAATTTGGTGACTCGAACCCAAATCATTTCGTTCATTTCAATCGTTTCACATTGTACAATTTAAAATAATGTATAGCCATTTTCGTGTTCGATCTATGTACAAGATTTCTAGTACCAAAACCTGAAGCTAGAAATCTGACGAACGGATAGACAACGTAGGCACAAGTATAATATCTAGTTCGTCTCCCTCCGGGCACAACAATAAGACTTCGTTTAGACTTGGTGTAGCCCCTTTTTGATACAGAAACATGAAGATACCTATTCACTTACCTTTTGCGAGGGCTTTCCTAATACAGGAGGTAAATCTGATAGGACCCCATAAAGGGTTTTTTTTCGAGATATGTAGTTTTTATGGTAATTGGAATTTGAAGCCAGTTGGAATTTTTTTCAATTTTGTTTGAGAAGTTATTTTTTAATCCTGGGAATGGATACAGGATACCTGTAGAATCAGCATCAGAATATTTTTTTATTCATGTAAACCATGTACAGCATTTATGAATTGTCAAAAAAAGTCCTGCAAAGGGGTTCCCATATATCATGCATGTCTTTCATTGACAAAGTTAAATTTTTATTTTAAATTTTGGAAGCACAGGAAACCCCTTCATAAGGGATGTTACGATACTAAGCCAGTCGTGCGACGGGTAGTACAATTTCAGGGAATCCCGATGTAGTACCCCTTCAATGACTGCTGCTCGATAAACAACTTGTTGATTTTAGTCAAAGTCAAATCATTTATTTCGTATAGGCCTACGGGGGCACTTACAAATTGTCATTACATTTTTTTCCTTAGTAGTAAGCGATCTCACTTAGTACCCTACACTTGGATATAATAATATTCTACTAGTTCTTCATCGAAGCTCGAAAAGTGCTAGTCACGTACTGTAACTCTAACAACCCACGCTTCCAAAAAAAGCCAACACCAACATGAGGGCACCACGTTCGTGTTGTATGAAATGGTACTAACACCTTATTTCCACTAAGCAACTAGCCGCTTAGTGGAAATAATGTCTTAGTTCTTTCCCTACATGCTGTAGAACAAGCCTTGTTGTATTTGTATTGTAGATTACAACACAAATACGAATAATATTACCCATAGAGTGCGTTATTTATTATGGTGTGGTAGCCCAAAGCTGACAGCTGTCATTTTTTTGTGTCCTGTCATTGTCAGGTGTTTACATTTTGGTCAGAGCTCGCCGATATAGAATTTAGGTCAATTTTAAAAATATACAAATTTTACATGTAGTATTAAATTATTTAGTAAGTCTAATGCGTCATTCATATAATAATTTGTAATGAGTGCTTGTTGTGGCAATGAGTTAGTTTTTAATTCTGTTATTAGCGAAATTTTGACTAGTAATTACGAACAGGTATCTCATTTTATCAATATTGCATACGATTCTCGTTTTATCCTCGGTGCTGTCGTTTTAATTGGAGTCGCAGTGGTGCTGGCGACTCGTGGAATCGGTGTCAAGTTCTGTTCGCGAGCGCGCTAATATTTGAAAGTAAAAGTAATGACATCAGTTCACGCGAATCAGTAAGGCCTCCGCGTATCACGGTGAGTACCAAATTTACTCTATGTATTGTAAAAGCCTTTCGAATTTGTTTAATTTATAGTTTTGTGTAATTTAAGGGTCCCTTATCAGTGTAATTGATGAAGCTTGGTGCAGGTCCTGTATTATTATAACTTATACCTAGTACCTAGTAACCATGAGTGGTTTCCAGCAGTGGACAGTGTTAGGCTGATCATAATAGTGGATGCCCTCCCAGCTTTGGTTCACCAAGGCAGACAGTCTATACTCAGTAGTATATGCATGTCAGTACATGGAAAAATAAATCTTTCTAGGTCCATTAATTACACAAATGATTTAGTTATTCATAGACTTAGTAGAATTTGTTTTAAAAATTTTATATATTATTATTAAGACCATAACTTGTTTGTTGCCTGTATCTAATAAACTGAATATCTTTTGAAAATAGTAAATGTAGAGTCAATAACAATTTTCTAATTATATACATATAAATAAATCTTTTACGGTTTGGGCCAAACCGCTGGCAGCCACTAATGCACTGATAGAAAGTGGGCAGAGTTTTGAAGATTAACACCTAACAATAGGCAAGGGTTCAAGAAGAAGTAATATTAAAATACACACTTGGAAGTATATGTAATTTTAAAACATGTAAAAAGATTATTAGTTTCAATAGCATTTTTATCTTATAGTCGTATGTTGAAATGTACATTGAATTGTTCTGATTCCGTGTTCAAAATGCATATGTCCATAATAGTGATGTATGGTCGGGAACTCACTGTATCTGGGACTGGATTATCTATTCAGTCCGCCTACATTTTCTTATTCAAGTAAGAAATACATTGATATAATACTGATCATCTTCATTATTAGACAGCTTCCTATTCAATTATCACTATTATAAAGTCCATTTTGTTGTAGCGGTAGTGTTGAATTGCAAGTATATATTGTGACTTAGAACAACAAGTCCAGGTTGGTATAGGTCTGGTGTAGTCCTAGTAATGGTAAGTGTCATCTGTATACATACTTGAATTCTTAGTCTACTATTGAGTGTCTAGTGTTAAGTGTTGTCATGTATCATGTATGCATCTTAAGGGTCGTTTTTTTTAAGAGGTCTTATTGGTTTTGCCATTACGTAGCCATTGCATATTTTGTTAACAAACACTATATGATGTAGATTATACTATTAGTTCTATAACACCAGTCAGCAATAGGACTGGTTTTCTGTGCGAACGAAAGTAAGCGCGATCGTGTGAGTGCGGCTAGACACTAATATTACCGCATATGACTCGCCCACTGTTTTACTTTCCTCCGAGTGTCCAGAAAGCGTAAAGCGTTGACATGTTTATTATTACGATCTTTATAAACATCGGTAATTAAAATGTAGGTGCAATAAAGTGTGCGTGCTGTGTACCTAGTTACTAAGCCACAGCCCGATTGACCAGCTCATTTGGGTTTCCGAATATAAACATTTATGTTCGGAAGATACCAGTTAGTTAGCAGTCCTTCGGGTCGCTCTCTTTTTATGAATCGGTGGAGAAAGAGAGAACGATGATAGAAGATAGCGATGTTTGTGTTTCCATCGACTTGAGACGTCTGCCGGTCTTGTCTCGTTAAGAGTAGTCAGAAGTCTGAAAAACTGTGATAAATGCTCTAACCATTAGGTAAGGAAGTTCATTTTTGACTCTATGCCCTGCGGTTAAGTTTGGTTCCAATGCATAGGATGCGGTATGGGCAGACGGCAGTCTGTTGATACATATTATAATGATGGTTTTTCATGCTATTGCACTTATTTCTTCAACTCCTTAAAAAGTAATGTTATTTTGTTTTGAGGGTTTGGGTTAAATGTTTGGATTGCTGATAGGTATATACCCGTGGAGTGTTATTAACGGGTGCAATACAATTTGGATATTGCAATGAGTTTATCTGACAGTCAACCGATAGGAGATTCCATTAGCTCCTTAATGGGTGTGCCTGATTAGCTGCACCTAGGAATCTCTTATGTTACTTGTTAAGTAAGACATTGGTGTGTCCGATATGTTAATTTTACTGAACATTAGTGGCAATAGTTGGCGGTTTTGGAACGAGGCCAAAGTATGTGTCTTTTGCGGTTAGTCAGTGAAACTGTTTAACAAAAACGTATTGGGTTTAAAATGAACTGTGGTAAAAAGTGGAGCGAATTTCATTGGTTCCAGTAGTCATGTTCTTTGACATGCTCGCAAAATTATTATCAACTCGGAAATTGCTGTACATTGGTACTATTCGCTTATTAAAGCTCAGGATGAATTTAAATAGTCATCCATACTAGTCATGTAGTAATAAGTTCAAGTCCCATCGTTTTCGTTTCGTTCGTAAAGCTCGTTTTTAAAGTTGGGATTGTTTTACCTAGAAGTCTAACAACAGACTTATACATAGACAAATATAAACAGCAACGACCATATATATCTACGCGGTATCTATTGAACTGTACAAACAATTAGTTACATTCGGGAGCTCCACACTTGTGTCGTGTCGTAGTCAATGAAAAAAAGATTTATTATCATCTACATAATCTAGAGTAATTTATGTTTGATATGTGACCTTAAATCAATGGCATCAATAAAGAACTGGCCAGGGATTGGACATCAAAAATATTAGAAGTACCTAAAGATTTTTTTGCTACCTCGCGTCAAAAACCATGTAAATAATTACGACAACGAGATTAGCGGTACTTTCTGAGACAGTGTAATGGATATAACAAGTGTTGCCGTTACCAATATAGTACAGTTGCTCAAGAAACTCTTGTGTAACTGGACGATATCGGTAAACAAGTTGCTCAATGTGTTGCGCAACATTTGTTGTTGAAATTATTTTTGTTCAATACTTGAATGTATACTATACTATACTACCTACTTACTACGGTCATACCAGACCGCGTGCATTGTGGACCGTATGCACAAGTGTGGACGAGAGCTAAGAAAGTAGTAGATCGTTTAATTAACTTCTTTTTATGCCCTGTATTTCGTCATTTGCTATATCTTTTGAAATAAATAAAAAAAAATCCAAATCGATTCATAAATGACGGAGTTCTGAGGTAACAAACATAAAAAAATACAACCGAATTGAGAACCTCCTCCATTTTTTGAAGTTGGTTTAAAAATAGCTATCTATTTCATGTTTTGACTAGAAGCCCCTTAAAATGTTTACTATATCATTTTCTTTATAATACATATATATATATCTCCCGTGGTCCTCCGTGACCATGGTTGCTGTAAAACAGGCGAAAATTCGAGAACGTAAAAAACATAAAATAAACGCGAAAATATCCGTAAAATTAGTTTTATTTCAACGTATATATCTGTTTCACCATTGTTTGGTATTGCCCTCTCCTGCTCAGCGACAGGTCGGGAAGATCCACTTCTATCAATCAGCACCAATATCAACGATTGAATAGTCAAACGCAATCTCACGCGAAGGGTGATCAATTCGTCATTTACAATTTGTATAATGTCAATCTATCTCAATCAAGTTTGGGGACGGTCGAAGACGTTTTGATGAACGTGTCTGTGATTCTGCTCATTTCTTTTGATATGTTAGGTTTGACTACAGAATGTGGGTCTGCTCTTCTATAGCGCCATTTTTATCAGCCTATAACTTCATATTCAGGCTGTCCATCTTGACGTGGCCTTCCACAATGGCGATCGTTCGGTCACGAATCCTAAAATCGTAAGAGATGTTATATTAACCAATGTCCGCCCTTTTATTCCTCACACTAACGCAAAGATCTATCACAAGTCCCTTTGTAAGTACTCACTCCGTCTTATCGAAATTTGTCGCAAATGAATTGCTTCCATTATTTTCATATCGTTAAAAGTTCAAGTCACTGCTCGAACTTCATTGAAAGTTTATCGATTCTTCGTTACTTCGAGTCTCGTACTGTCAAGTTTAAAGTGGTGCATCAAACCGCAACGCCGTTCAGAATAAGAGCTAATGAATCTGTTGTTCATCTTCTGGATTTTTTCTTGTTACGTTTTATAGAGTGAGATCATTGGCCGCGTTGCCAACCCGGCTTTGTCGTTTTGTTGTCAGCAAAGTACGGTCGGCTCTCAAACTGAAGAAATACTAGGATCGTATAAAGAGAAAAGAGTTGAAATCGTACCAGAGTTTGTAACGGTTACAATATGGGGTTACTAAAGACGAGCCGGTGGTACGGTTACTAAACAGTTTGGTGAAATTGGAAATACCTTGAAATATTATGCATCAAACATACATTTTTAATTTTGCGAGTATTTTCATTTGGTGTTATCTCTCATTTTAGACGCAATGCTATGCGTAGCATTTAGTTTACATTCCACTGCCGTTTATCAGTTGTCGTTCAGATAACCTTCACTAACGACCATAAAATGAGAAATAGAAAAATGTGAATTCCCAAACTTTACAAAGTCATTAGTTAAAACTATTCTCAAAATTATATGATCGTGCCGCTGTTGTCACTACAAATAGGGCGATAACCGATAACTGATACTGCCATGTTTCGTTTTTTTTTTAGTTAAACACCTACTACATACTTACAATCAGCTTACAAAGGATGCAAACAAACATAAATCAAGACCATTTATTTAATTGTAAAACTATCGGGGTACTGTCTGTCCGTCTTATGGTAATTTTCGCGTGGCAATAAATAGCTCTATCGCAGCGGTTTGCTACAGCCGAGTACTGTACCATATATACCATTATATTCCTTAAGTGGGGTTAAAACATTTTCCAGTAACATGCAAGTAAGTGTAACTTGTTTGTTGTCCTACGTAAAATTAAAAATAACGAACAGACCGTTAGAAAACTTTCAGCTATGGCACCTATGAATAAATTTAAAAATTATTTATACATATTTACATACGACTTTGTAACGTAAGCCCACTAATTTATGATTCCGTTGTTGCTGCAATGTTTTATTTATAAAAATGAAATTTGCATGAATTTTAATACTTAAATAATTCAAACACACCAAATGCTTCAGAAAGCGAGTTTCCACCAAGAAAATAACGCAATAAATGAATATGAATATGCTCCTGAAACGCATATAGAATGAACGTGACCGCAACGGCTGAAGAACGTGATGATAACGGTGACGTAAGCGCATTATCAGAACATCGACGTATAGTTGATAACATAATACACTATTCAGTTACTTAATATGTTACTATATCGCTTTTCGATTTATTTCGCGCCCCATGCGCATGTTGTGATATAATTATCGTGATACATTATCGTGCTGATTGTTCTACTCACCTAATTTTGTGTGACAGATTATTATTAGGTCATATAAGACTCAAATGTTAACGTGATATCCTAGATGATATAAACGTATATATATTACCACCATGATGCCAGTTACAGATAAAAATATAGGAGGTAGGGGAGGTAAGGATGGAGGTAAATGCATTATATATTTGGAGCCAACAGTAAAGAATGCTTGCAAGGAATCGAGATTCTTTATAGGATATATAATATTCGATAGGTATATACAAAAAATACCAAATTTGCAATTTTTTCATAATCTTGCACTAGATCTACAATGAATGTCGAGTTTTAATGTTTTCCATGAAGTTTTACTGTCAGATTGATATTACGAGCCGAAAGAAAATCGACAGCAAATAAAGGCCAATGAATAGAAAATATAGAGTCACCAGTGATCATCAAACCAGTTCACAACGCATGTAATTCTACGGGACACATGTATTTGAAACAAGTAGAGAACTATTTAGGTGTGTTGCTAAACAAAATGTAAAAGATAGTGATCTTAATTACGCTGTAAAGCTAACTAAACAAGTGGCAATGTAGGTCGGTGGTCTTGCACAAATAATAGCCAGACAACTGTAGATGCGTTAGGACAAACTGAACATGACTGATAAGGTATACATGTTATAAGAATCTGTGAGTTTTTCTAACTGTTAATTACGAACGTACAGTCTAACTCCCGAATTTATAGAAAGTTTACGTCGATTTACAAAGCACTTTTCTTGCGCAGAATGCTTTTTAAATTTCGATGTAAGTAGCTAGATAGACATACTGTGATATAGTCCATAATGAGTTTGTTTTCACGTTTGTACACAAAAACTGGTGAAAGGAATTGAATGAAATGGTATTTATAAATAGGTTATAAATCTGGAATAATATATGGGCGGTTTTTAATTTGTTTCTTTTTGTGTCCTTGAAATCCTCGCGGTCGGGGGCGCGGGTAAATGCTCGTATTCAAGGTTTGGTTTGTCTTTGGATATTTTATTCTTTTCCTCTTCATTCTCTTTGGATTATGTGTGTACTTAAACAGATGTTACTTATAATTTATTGGAACACTCGCGTTGAGTCATCGTGACGGTGGATTTTTTTATCGAACAGAGATCGATTGCTAAATTAATATGACAGGCAAATGTTTTTTTATGCATCGCTCTTGTGGATACAGCGAAAGTGATAACTATATTTAAATAAAACTAATTTTAGGAACATAAAAACACAAAATAAACGCGGTAAAATCCTTGAAATTAGTTTTATTTCAATGTGTAGTATTCGCGTAAACATAAGAAAACATAAGGAATTACACGAGTTAATTCCCCCATCTCCATTCTATCATCGGTCGACAAGACGCACGGACAAGTGTCATCCGTACACTGTGGACATTCCTTCGGTACGTACTAAGCGGTTTGCTTCTACTTTCATCGTGCGAACTGCCAAGGAATGGAACACGCTACCGGGCGTCTTTGTTCCCCGTCGACTATAATCTGGGTGTTTTCAAGTCGAGAGTGAACAGGTACCTTCTAGGCAAGTATGCTACATCGTAGATCTCATCGTCACTTACCATCAGGTGAGATCGAGATCAAATACTTGCCTATATCGTAATAAAAAAAAAATCAATAAGTGATAATTATATTATACTAGATCCGAGTATAACGCACTCATTACTAGTTTCTTCATCTCTCCACACATATAGACTTTTGATTTCAATTTCAAACAAATATACCTAAAAACAAACCGTATAAGGATGCTTAAAAATAACATCCTGTATCACGGATAGAATATATTTCTGCATACAAAAACATGGTTCACACGTGTCACATTGTTATCATATTAAACGGCACAATCGTATAGAAATAAGGGTTGTTTATTCAACACCCACATATTGATGGCGCGAGATGCCGATCTGACCGCGTTACCATACCTACGCTTTATATTCCACATTAATATTAACGGTGGACGTACTGCGTCATACCTTATTTTACTAACAGAACCGATTGAATGAACATGAATTTCAGGGGATCCAACATTAAAATTCATCAGGCGCCATGTTGATTTGTCCTGCTCTCAAATGTTAAACTGCAATTTCATATGTATGCCGGCGGCGAAAAAAGTTGTTTGCATCCGAATGCACCATTGTGCGCATGCACATATCAGGTTGTATACATACGTCATATCGGTAAAAAAAAACTCATGATTTTTTTTTGGTCCATGAAACGTCTGAAACTGAGACAGCGGGACCTCAAGACCACAGATTCAAGCAGAATCAGAATCAGAATATTTTTTATTCACGTAGACCATTATGTACAGTACTTATGAATCGTCAAAAGTTACAAAAATAGTATGCTACTACTTTACCAATCGGGTTCGGAATGCCGTTCCTATGGAGAAGAACGGGCAAGAAACTCCATGGTGGCTCTTTTTTTTAAGCGATACCATAATCCGTTGCGAAATAAGATGTCATCTTGTGATATTTATTATCTGTAGCATTATGACCCTAAATAACATAAAACCGTGATTGAGAATCGATATACCACATCAGCAGAGACAATTGCGTAGATGTTGACATTATAAGTGTATTAACGACAAAGGGCACTCGTTGAAAAGCTAACAAAAAGAAATCAGTCACAGAAATAGCAAGTGCGTTCCATTGTACGAGTTCACAATAAAATAAGTATATCTATCTTCATCCGAGCTGTACCGTACTTCAATTTGTATCTAGGAATGGAACAACGTACTGAGCAAAAATTCGGTCTTCTATATACAAAATCAACTCTTTGGTCCCGCTATCATCATTCACATACAATTTCATTAATAAAATTTAAAAAAAAAGTTTTTTTTTAAACGCACTGTCGTGTGTAATAGGCTTTAATATGGTAACTAACACTGTTGACGGTAATTGTTGAGCCTTTTGCGCACGTCCTGCGCTTATGACTTAAAGATATCGTCAAAAGGAGGTTGGATATTGTTTGAGAATTAGATTCAAAAGAGGATATTGTTGTCCATACTTTAAACCATTGACGTACTTTCTTCAATTTGGATAGTGGGACACAACTGTGTTGGTACTAAAACTAGTCCTTCTGCGTCTTCTATATCTTATAAGAAATATTATGACTTTACACTTCGTTAGTGTATGTTAATAGGGTCGATAATACTTTATTCTATCGACTGTTAAGCGAAGGAGCTCTGAACTAAATATGTGCTTTTTTGTTCTTATATTCGTGGTCTCTATTTACATATAGCTAGTATGTAATTTTTATGTGATCATCATCCGACCAGCTAAGGATGCTTTTGTATACAAGACAAACGTGCCGTCAATGCTTAGGTACCTATGTAAAAAAAAGATAATGGCCGTTGTAACAAATTTATTATGGTAGATACCACCGATATGTATGGTACTTCCAAGTCGATTGCTTATGCTCGAGGCATAGGAATTTACTGTGATTAATTTATTTTTTTTGCCGATCCGGCCGAGTTGTGCTTAACGCTTAAATTAACTGATATTGAGCCATGCCTACTTTGAGCCGCCGGCCGCCTACTACACTTTTTTACTTGTATTTTATGAATAGTGAACTGAATAGGGCCCAAAATAATGTCGAATCACTCAAATGCCCGCTGCTATCTGGGATTTTAGACGGACTACGAAATTTAAAACATTTTTAGAAGGTTTTCTTGTATTTCCTAATACTGAGTTATTTGCATCCTCTAATGATGACGGTAAAGTAAAATAATGATGTACTTAAATCATTAATATTCCTAGAGATAATGTAATCTTGGGAATGTGTCATAACCATAAATTTAAGAAAATTATGCGCAATTATTTCGTTATGTTCTTTGCGTTTCCATTAGCAGCAGCTCCAAGTTGATGTCTACGTTTATTTTACATTTCATTAAGATTTTCTACAGGTACTTGATCAGGATAAATAAGCTCGTTGCATGCTTAACACCTTCATCCATACTCAATTTAAACTCATATTTCACAATGGGCAATTGCCTAGGCATCTATACTCGTTGAGTGATGGAACATTTGCGAAGTGGAATCTTCCTACTGTGGGGGAATAAAGCAACGAACGAAAGCGTGCTTTCTGACACGAGTGAGCGGCCAAAAAAAAAAATCGTCTCGACGCCCATGCAGATGGAAATTGACTGAAGGTAAAAGTTTCAAGAGCAATCAGTTGTCGGAACTCGGAACGCATCAAACGCCCGCCGCGCCGGTGTAGAAAAATAGTGACGCAAGTGAGCGGTGTGTACTCGGCCAGGCTTTTCGGCGGGGCCCCCACCATTGCGTTTTGTTTACAAGAGCGGCGACTCGACGCGGCACTCCGCAGCCGGCCAGCACGCGGGACGCGACGCACCGCGCCGACGACACCGCCGCCACTTACGACAATCACCATTGATAAGTGATGCCCCCAAAGTGTTGAGGCCCCCGACACTACCGGTTCTCAAGTTGTCGCAGATAATACTAGAGCCATCGTACACCGAATCTGTTTGAACATTAGATCAAATCCGCGGAAATAATACGTGCATCGAGTGTGTGCTAAGGATCAACTGTACGCCGTGTAATATCGTAAGTCAATTATAACAAATTGTATTAATTAAAACCAGTTATTTGGCGGTCGCATGTTATAAAACGTATGCTAATGTCGTTTCTAAACTAAATTCGTGATAGCTGATAAGTTTGCCCGATCTATTTGCGAGTTAAACGGAACGTTTTTGTTGGTCGGTGCCTTTTGAATTTAGGAACAAGCATTGTGTACTTGAAGGCCATAATATTTAAGACACTTGCGTTCCTTTTCGAAACCAAAACCGGTTGGAATCTTTTTTAAGCTGGTGTCGGTAATAAAATTACCATATAGGTGGCAGGAGCCCTCGCACGTGTGATGTAGCGCGGCACAGGTACAGTCAGGTTCAGTCAGGTTTTAGGGAAACATTATAGAGCCGAAAACAATTGTGCCGAACAAAAATACCTTAATTCTTCTACTAATTTATTCGATGTAAATATTATTTAAGTATTACTAAAATGCTGCATCTCATCTCTCGCGAGTGTTAGCATTTGATATTTACGAAACAATAGGTGTCATAAGGCCTTAAATGATAAGGATCGTTCGCATAATCATTTTACTACTATGTTCAGTGCCAAGTCGTCTTGCTACTAGCCTTTATGTCTTCTATGGCCTTATTTCTATATGCTAATTTATAATAGCTGTAATTTGGGTAAAACCATAACAAATTTTCAAGAATCAGAGCATTCGTTCGCTAGTAAATGTATAGAAACAAAAGTTATTGAGATCTAGACAAACTCGTACACGTACAATGCTGTTACAGTAAATACGCACGTATTTAAATAGTCTCTACCTGCAATTAAATTAAAGTACTGTTGCTCTCTTTTGCAGAAATGTGCACTATCCTAATCACTGCTACTCCAAACATTAATACATTTTAGCTCACCTAAATCGATTCTTGTAAGTTGACATAATCATATAATATTAAATTAATTTTGTGTCCGTGGTGCATTATAAAAATACTACAATATCATCATCGTACGAAAGAAATACGATAAAACACGACCTGTCACGAACGAATTCTATCGGCGGCCCATACATGCCAAATCTGGAGTCAGTAAACCTTATTCTAGAGGAATAGCGCGACAATTGCCTTGTTGAAGTATAACGTTCAATTATTTAACTAGTATCTAGACTTGGCAAGCTTTGCCAGCCTTTTGTTGGATCGTTGACTTCTGCTGATATGTAATTAGGCTGTAAAAACTTTCTAGATTCAAGATGGAAATTAGGGATGAATTCCTCTACATTAAATGCTGTAAATATCAGAGCTGGATTACTGCACATAAGCTTCAGACGTATCATGTGTGATACACCATCACGCCTGTAATCCTCGACTGCGTTCGCAGAGATGTATTGCACTGCACCCACAATTATATCATCATAATAACGAACACGCTCCTCAATATGTGGAGGATTCTGTGAAATCGAAAATTTTGCTAAATATAATCAGATCATAAAAAAGACTGGTTTAAATCTGTACATATATTTAGTGTTCGTTAATAAACTGTGCTATGTATACCAGTTTCACCGACCCAAATAAATAATATACCATCGGATTGACATAATTATTAGCCTTAAAGCGCGATAATAATAACTGAACAATGATCTAGAATGAAAGTGATTATAAATTTATTGTATGAAACCTGTTTCTTGATACTGAAATACGTTTAAGGACCTATAAAATTTTCCTTCAACCGTGGTTTCGATTTTTTATACAAATAAAAATATATATCTATACGTGTCGCATTGATAATCTCCTCCTTTTTGTCGGTTAAAACAGTGACAAAAAATGCTATTATCATTCGATTATGAGTCGATTATGTTTGCAGACATTGGGGTTACGTATGTAAATTTTTCTTAAGTAGCCAGCGGAAAATCCCAGATCGTATATAAGGTGTATCAATTTATATAAAGAAGCTTTTACGGATAAATGACAAAGCTGGAAATATACTCTTTTGACCTGAATGGATTAGTCATAAAACAGCCTTCTTAGGGGTAATCATTGGGATTGGGAAATTGGGATTTTAGAATTAAGGGCGAGCAACATCTACCCAGGCAAACTTAAAACTATTTTACCATGACTCTACATAACATCGGTTCCCAAGACTACATAAGATCGGTCGCTAAAATACCGTGATATTGTTTTTTGTATGACCTTAATCAACAAACGTTAAAAAACGCACTATGAAAAAAGCACTATGTACTATGAAAAAAAAATACTATTTCCGATTATCTACTTACATAAATAACGAAACAGAAACTTGCAACTAAGACGCTTGCCCGTGTTATGATCCCTAACGTAATGCCAGTTTGTATTCTAATCTATACTGAAATTGACTATAATTCGTTTAATTTAATGCAACTAGGCCTACTTTTGCGGATTACCATAGGAATGATAACATAATTTATATTAATATCGAAATATTAAATAACAAATTGAATTGTTATATAATCCCGGAAAGGTATGAAGTAGTACGTAATATTCAAATGTGCGCGGCTTCTAATGTTGTTGGACTATACCAAAGGAACCCTTCTATTTCCTGAGATGAAAAGTATCATGTACTATACTATACTATACACGCATAGTGGATTGTTAGATTAAGACACCTGTGTTTTTATACCTAACAATAGTAATTGGTATAATGTATAAGCTACTGCTGAACGCTTAAACACGATTCAAAATATCTCGAACAGTTACGTACGACTCAAATAGTTCAGTAGTTTGAGTAATTAATAAAGCATGTAGATACCTACATAACAGTTAAAGCAATATCAGGAATGCCAAAATAGTATTAAGTATATTATAATAATGGAATTAGGACTTAATTATTTGAAAATAATACTGTTGTAAAGGAAACCCCTATTATAAAAGCTTTTCGATCGAAAACAATTGAAGCCTTTGATTCTGTAGACTCGTCTTAAATAATTCGCAAACATTTTTGCTTATTCCTAAAGTTTATTTTTCTTTAGCAATTCAGTTTAAATGTAAGTACTTTTCTTAAAACGTCGCCTATTTACGTGTTTATAAAGAAAATATATATATCCACGCCAGCAGTTTGCTGGGCGCGATTAAATAATTTACAGAACTACATTGGTTCCATATAACGTTGGGGACTGTAGTGTCTCATCACATATTCAAAATAAACAAGTTACTGTTATTTTTCCGTGTACTTCGATCAACTGAAAAACTTCACCACCAACCTTAAAAATCCCTGATCGGTCGAATTACCAACGTCATACCAACGTCAAATGTCAAGTTTTATTGTAGGGTGGTGTAGGCTTAATTGTGTGCCAAGCAGGAACTCCTAAAGTAATTGGAACGTTATGGGGAAAGCATGCTGGCGCTGTCATTCTTATATGTATATTAGATGTGTGTGAGCATGACGACAAATACTTACGTCTCCCGATTGCTCTGGAGCCACAGAAAATGTCTTTGGTTCGGCCTCTAATTTCATTCTCACCCTCTTCCCCGCGACCTCCAGACGTTTGACCTCCGTTTCGGGCTTGCCTTTGAATTGTTGTCACCCAACACAATTCTCGTCATGTATCGATTATGTTACGTAGGAAAGCCATTAGAATAATTTTGCATTGTTCATTTTGTACTTTACAGCTTGATGATGAGTATATTAATATTGTCTTTCCATGATTGGATAGTAATGAAAATTAAGAGGCCACTTCTTCACAAGAAAAGTGTCACATTGTTGTTTTATGTCATAGTTTAATCAGCGATAAGTATATTAAAGTTTTATAAATTCGTACAAAACTCACGCGTACACTATTAATTTCTCGGCAGTTAAAGTTAGCCATAACTAAGATAACTCAGCGTCGCTTATCGGCCGTTGACCGCGGCCACGAGCGATCGGCTAACTGATAACTCGTTTTTAATTATTTCCAAACGATCCGAATATCGTTGTTGCACAATCGAAGCATCTAATAATAGTTGTGAAACGATAAATGTGTGTCAACGAAAAAATTATGAAAATGAGGACTCTCAGTAGAAAAATATGAAAATGAGGACTCTCAGTAGAAAAATATGAAAATGAGGACTCTCAGTAGAAAAATATGAAAATGAGGACTCTCAGTAGAAAAAGGTTGTTAAATTTTGTGCGTTTCATAATTTTAATTCGATGAGGAATTGTAGTAGATCCTATCGAGTTGATGTTCGTTTAATCGATCTTGAAGATTACGTTGGTCTCAATGCTGCCAGGGTCAAAGTCTAACACTTAATAATAATTATTATTTATCTTTTCTACGCTGACCAAATCATGCAGAGGCTCGTAGTTACGCTGTAGAGTAGAGGCAACGCAGTCACGGCCGGCTCAACTAAGTACTAAGTGTGCCAACTTGCATCCCTGTCAATGCTTGCCTTTTGGCAGCTCTCCGGACCGAATCTAGTTCTCTTGTGAGTCCAAAGATTTGCTCTTCTTTGTAATTTCATACCTTAACTGAATATATAGTATCCTTGAATTTGTTAAGAGCAGCAGATGGTAAGGGATATGAAAATTATGACACTAGGACGTCAACCACCTCAGTCCCCACCTCAGTCCCCTGACCATGATTGCTGTAAAGCAGCCGAAACGTCGGGAACGTATAAAAAAATAAGCGCGATAAAATTGGAAAAAATGGTTTTATTTCAAGGGATATGAAAGTTTCCCACGTTATCTCCGGTTGTGCCCAGTATTGACGCAGAGGAAATATGAGCGGTTCAATCGAACGTACATAAATCATACTTCATCGCTCATCACGCTCTAATTCAATAATCTGGGCCGCGGTTCCACTTTGGCCAACATATGAAAGTAATTAACCGTTTTCGCTTTCGGATAACCAGTTCTCTTGTTCGCTGTCGTTGCCATGTTCACATGATTCATAGTTGAAATAATTAATTTTTTATTTTATTAGCATTTTCTTAGTTACTTCACATATTCTGTTTTCTGTTTATCTTTAGCAGTGTCCTTATTACTCTAAATTTTAATTTAGATCAATCTTTTGATTTAAGGATTAAGACTTTTTTTAGTACTTATTATTACTTTATTTCAAAAGTTTCCTATTTTCGCCGGTTATTACCTCATACATTTCATCAAGACAACATAATCGGACCAAAGCTATATTTAAAACATATTCCAGTCGTTTCTCAAATATAGGCAATCTTCCGTAACATAATAATTTAGCATTTGAAGAAAATCAATCTTCATACCGAAAGTAAAAGTTCACTTTCGGTATCCCCACTGATGAAAGTGATTCAAGTGACTAGTTTGTATTAGTTTCGCTCTCGGCAACGTTGTCTGGCATTCTCCTTATCTATTGTTTTGTTTAACCTAAAACCTTGTTCAACAAAGAGGTGAGTGAGAGAAAAATGTCTTTACTTACCAGTTGGTTAATAATCTTGTACTAGTTGTCATGCTCGATGGCAGCGGAAACGATTTGTATTCCAGTGCGTTTGCTTTCCTTGCGTAATTTTCAATCGCTGAGAGTGTGCAAAAAAGCGAAATTTAACCAAATGCGATTGCGTAGCTACGAGAGAGAAAGTTATACTATATGGCCTGTGCGTGCCGCCGGCGGACTTAAATGCTGATGACGTGCGTGTTGCGAAAATTCGTTCGGAAAAATTGCAAACACTGATAGTACATAGGGGATCGTGTTAGCATTAGCGCCTACCAACAGTGACGTCAATGGAAGACTAGCATGACTGAATTCGCCGTGCAAACTGATTCGCTACTAATAGCTGCGTATATCTTCGTACAATATATTAGCCATGTATCTGTGTCGTTTGTTACGCAAAATGCTATTCGCTCAGCTCTGCATCGCTAAAAAAATTAAGGCCACGAAGACTCCACCCAGCTTAAAGCTCTATGCCCATTCATTGAAAGAGAAATTGGTGTCATCACGGAATCCATACACTGAATCGCTGGACCGTACGCTTGGTGTCAAAGTAAAAGTGTTCCAAAAAATTTACGTCGCGAAATTACATTGCGATTTCGCCATAACGAGGTCATCGATGTAGGTCGAGTAACAGCTATCTGTTAGGACTGATACTTTTTGTGTGTTGCATTTTGCATCCGGCTGGCAAGGCGGTTCACGGCCACCGAAGTTTTAGGCGGCGTTAACGATTATTACTACTTGTGCGTGGCGTTGATAAGTCGACCATGATTTGGCATTATTTTCTTATTTCCGTAGCCTTTCTAGCTCAAGTCATGCTCACTCGATACTGTAATTAAAATAGTATTCCCTTCTTGCGAAAAACGTCTTCAATGTAGTTCTTACTATAGACTATTGTTACAATGTTATCAAAGGACGTACTTATATGCAAGTTGCGACCGCGAAGTTGTTATCAGATTATCAGCTGGCCTTTGGTATTCCCATGTTTCATAAAATATTGTTCCAGCCTTTCTGTCCGGCAAGGTATCTTTGTAAATTGCGTCTGTACGAATCTTCTTTTCGTAGCTTCTACTGCGTTGATTATCAAAGCCGTCATCATGAATAGTTCTCATTGCACAAATCGTATTAAGTAATTTAGCACAGCCTTGCTATTGAAGAAAAAACGTAATGGATCTAGCAATTTCCTAGTCATCACGCGCACATTGTTTGATCCTTTATATGGCCGGCTTCTCAAAATTGCCAGACGGCGGGCGTTCAAGTTTACATTGACAATTCACGCTTCGTTTATTGCTGTAAGGCCTTGCGCACACCTCCGAAGAAACCTGGCTTTTCAAATGTTGGTTAATGCAAATACTTCTGTTAGGATGACTTTTGAGGAAACAGCTCTGACCACTCCAGCAAACAGCTTAACATAATATTTCTACTTCATTTGTTTTGTTTTGTTTTTAGTTTCAAGAAGCTCTATAGTTTGCTTGCTGTCTCTATGCAAGGTGAAGTAAATTTAGCTCGCACGCTTTGTACCTATTAAATCTATGATAAGTAAAATATATTTTATTGCTTATATAAGAATCAAAAAACAGACGCCATCTGCGCCATTCATGATATTCTTATACTATCTCCTTTGTTAGCCACCATCATCCTCAACTATTACCATCATCAGGGGTGGGTGCAATATGTTATTTGTGATCATATAATTATTTCCTTACTCCTACGTTATAAAAGTAATAAATACAACCTAGAGTTGATTATCTGAAGTATGTGTACGCGTCTTAGGTAAACATATCGTAGCATAGCAATAGCTATGGTTGTATGTATATAATCGGGTTCGTTAAAAAGCTGGCGAATCATGCGATCATAGACGCCGCTTATATCAAGTGCCATGGGAAGAATTTTGATTGTGCGGATTGTGGGAGCGGGAGTCATTTCAGCCGCTAACTTGTACATTTTAATTGCCTTTTCCTTGCCTACATACATGCACGAGTAGTTTAATGAGGAAAAATGCATCCCACGATCGCTGCACTCATCCATCGGTCTGTCACTTGTCATGTGTAATTATATATAGCCTATGATACTCCGGGAGAATTTTCAAAATCGAATCAGTCAGTCGTTCCGGAGATAACCCTGCCTACAAACATACCAATTTACCACTTTATAATAATAGTAAACCTAGATACCGCATGTTAATAAAAAATAAAGTATAATAAGCTGTAAATGTAATGTAATAAATATTGCTAAGTGACTGTATGCTGGCTTCTGAAACTTGAATTAAGCCGTTGCGAAACCCAATAGCAATACACACTGAGCACTGGATATCTTTACTTATTTCTCTTTGCTCTACTTAACTGGTTTTTGTCGCAAGTCTTATGTTTGTTAATTAAAATAACTTTGCCATATTGCGTTTCCGTTATTTCAGTTTAGTCCGTTCGTCAACCGTTCAAGTTAACTATGTTTAATAAGTTATTTTATCAGGCTACGATCACCACATCATTTAAACCGACCTGATCCCGTCATATCTAATACACACATTCTAACAGTACGGTTAAATATGAGATATTTCTAGAATTCCTCATTTTTGAGTTCAGTCACGCTTTGTGTAAATGACCAAGTTAGACCCTTAACCTTAACCTCTATGAGCTCTTTTATTATTTGTTATTAATTTTCTACCATCATTCTAAGTCGACGTGGATCATGACTCGACCACTTGGGTTCATTGATATCGAGTTAAACTTCAGATAACCCCACGGTTGGTGACAGCTCCAAAAACATTTCAAACTGTTTTTTGTCTGATAGCGCGATCCCTGAACTTGAAATCGGACTATTTGTAAAATAATAATCTAGTCTTGGTAAAAATAGATTTAAACTTAAACATACTGGTTATGGAAGATTATTGTTTTGACAATTGTTTGGCTAGGTTAGGTGAGGTAGTTCATAGTAGCCCCGTAGCGAATGGGTAAGCGATTCCGTGCTCCGGCAAGGTAGCAGAAGGTCACCAGGGGGTTTTAAGTCCGGGCAGTTCCGACATATCCGGCATGCTTTAGGCATTTTCCGCTGTAAAAAGAAAAGTTAGGTTAGGTATTGGGTTCATCGTACAAATCTTGAATCTATAATTTTCTGCCGTTATATTGACAAAACCACTTGAAGTGACTTTTAAATTCGAATTACCTACTTGACATATCAGCTCAACATTTTGCGTAACGTATTTGAAATCTTTGACATTCTGCGAATGAAGATAGATAAAATTATTAATACCGAGTGCATAGAGATATTTTTAAAACCCGCATGTGATTAACCTATTGATACCGCAAGCGAATAAAGTCCCGCTTTTATAGCTTCAAACAGGCACATGCGTAGGCGCAGTTTGCAAGGCTTATAATGTTTCTAATGTCTAAATTAAACAAATTTGTACCTAAATATTCGCTAGCTAGAAGTTCTTTCGTTGCATAATTGAGTGAATTCGCGTTACAAACATAGTTTGCAATTTAAATCTTAATTAAGAACCTTTGCAACGGTATACCTACCTACCTACCTTACAACAGTGCCTACCTATAAGGTAGCGAATAAGAAAAAACAAAGTAGTCTTTATACCGCATTGAACATCGATGCCCGAGTTTCTAGATCACCAACCGTTCGGTCCGAGGAAACTTTATTGAATAATAACTTTTTACTTATTTCATTTTATAGCTTTTATGTGTACTTCTCAACGTTTTATTATAGTTTTAATTGACTCTATTTTATGGGATAATCTGAGTTTCGATACCTATTTTATTAGTAGTAGGTAGGCTTTACGTTGTATTCTCTTGCTTTGTAATATAATTTACAAACGTAGTTGCATTATTGACGGTGTTTGGTCTTTTTTCGATGCGTAGAATAGTATGTCCCACCGTCGTATTGTTACTAAGTGTTAATGTATGTGGTTTGTACAGCTGGGAAATGTAGTTACGCACGCACTGTAACGAATACCTTCTGACCGTGATAGGACGCCTGATAGGATCCAATCCGTTGGTAATTGTTATCGGGCCTGAATCAATTCAATACGACGTATTCGCTTCGAAACTTCACACCTATGAGATTTTATTTAATTTACAATGTTAGTTAGTTACGGGGCGGATCTTGCAAGCCAATTTTGAATCATTTCCCTACATCAAATAGAGCTGGTGTAGGAAACTGGCATCTGAGAGAACCTCTCGAAACATATGTGAAGGCCGCGAGCCCGCACAGGGCTAGCGTAGTGGGCTATGGCCTAATCCCTATCGCATTGTGGGATGGCCTATGCCCAACAGGGGGAATTTAAAAAGGGCTAATTCCATCGAATTTTTATAGCAATATCCCTGATTTATTTAGTACTTGCCGCACCAAGTTGTTCTTTGAGGAAGTGCTTCAACTTACATCGTGTTACTCACCATATAATGTATAAAAGTACTTACGCTTAACAAACCATGAATGACTGTGTAAATTAATGGGTTCCTTATGAAAAAAAAATATTATTACCATCGTCAGCAAATAAGCTTTTGTTAGTCCACACATGGCAACTTATTAAGTTTACCAACCATATTATATTTAAAAAAATATGATGATGTAACCTCAAAGCTGTTGAGCGACTGCTTTTAGTCTACCAATTTGATTTAAAAAAATATATTCAATGTCAAAAGGGCCTGCTGTACGTGAGTTCAGCTGTATTTACCGAGGGCGTTGATGCCGCCTGCGCCGGCGCCGTGTCGGAAGTGGTCGACGATGTGTTGTTTGCCGAGGGCGCGAACTATAGCCATCTGCCTCGGTGCCTCGTTTGCCGTATCGCTGATTGATGGAAGCTTTTTGTGGAGTCACTTGTTTGGATTTGTTTAAGTGCTGTTAATGGCAGTGATTTCCGTACGGAGAGGTTGAATCGAGTAATCTGCAAATGCTGATTCAAATTTCTTGGTAGAGATCCTTGGTGCTGCTACATTTCCTCAAAACATGACATGGATAATATTCAACGAGCTAATTTATTCGTAGATAATATTGTTATTGCCAAAACCTACCCGTGTAATATATTACGTTGTACGCAATTCCAATGATAAACGACCTAATAACAACGAGCACAAATAAATATTATTTTACCAGCAAATACACTAATTTAATTGCGATCTAAAACAATAACTAAAACTAATTAGTTTACGCTATTTATTTTAATGTTTGAAAACGATACTATAAAGGTATACTTCAGATTGTGTAATATGTAATTAAGTATTTTTCCGAGTTGTGTGTCGAACTGTCAATAGGGTGACGTAATTCAACCTTAGAGCTATGGCCATGTTAAAAAAAAAAAAATACAACCGAATTGAGAACCTCCTCCTTTTTGAAGTCGGTTAAAAAAAGACTACGACTATGTTAGACTAGCTGTTACCCGCGACTTCGTCCGCGTGGTATTTAACAAAAAGCTGACGAAGTCGCGGGTGACAGCTAGTCTAAAATAAAAGTAGCCTAAGTTACTCCTTGTTATATGAGCTATCTGCCAGTGAAAGTCCCGTCAAAATCAGTCCAGCCAGACAGACAGACAGACAAAAAAAAAATGTTTTTGTATATGTACCGTGTATACATCCAAATGCACTTAGTAAAAAGCGGTTATTTTAATATTACAAACAGACACTCCAATTGTATTTATTTGTATAGATATCTTAGCTCACCTCTATTTATCCGATTACTTGCACTCTTCAAAAGTGGTTTGTCAAGATCTCACTGTACAATTTGCAGTGCTCCTTGTATGCAAATTATCGATAGCCACATTGGGCGACGGAGGCGTTGCTTTTACGACGACATTTTTACCACCCCGCCCAGTTTGACGCTTCGAAAGGTGTGACACTTTCACCGATCTTCATGCATTGGTAGCGCACTTATACCTATGTGAGCATTGTAGAGACACCTAAGTAGAGTTTTACGCATACGAATTTGGCCTTTTAAACCATAATAGTGGCCTCAAACTGTAATAAATATAACATAGTGCTAACAGCCTGACAGAATCGTAATTTTAATCACATTTAATTATTGTTAGCGTACCGGGATGGAATATTTTTGAGTCGTAAAAAGTAATTATGCCTTTATTTCCATTTACTTTAAAGGAACGAGCTGACGTGACTTGCGACTCCGTCTTGTAGCGTATATGTTAAACATACAATTCCGTAACAATGTAGAGTGTGTAAAATGGAAAAGGAGTATTTAATAAAAAAATATAAAAATGAAACATTGTATGTAATGGCTGATGTGAAACTATTAAAAGCCTTTATTCATATCAGATAAGAGTATATTTAGTCACAATGAAAAGAGTAGGTATGTTTGCTTGAAAAAAATCTTGGGAGTTAATGGCTGGACACAAACATGTGTCCTGTGGTTAGAACTAATGGATGGCACAATATTTTTTACTGACCTAACTTCTTAAGTTTCGTTTGAGGAAATATTTGAATAAATAATATAGTTTTAGTAAATAAAACTCTCGAATATTAAGTATAGGTAACTAAATTCGTGGAAGATGATACAAAATGAATACTGCAAAATATTATATTTTGTCCATAAAATCATATCTTATTTATGTATCTGATGGCATACCTTAACCTTTATCTAGTAATAGTTGCGCTGGTACACATAGTTATGTATATATTATGGTAAGTTCTCTGTGATTTTACTGTTGAGTGCATTAACCCGTTTTGAAAGCACCCTCGCCTTGTCTCTAATCTATTCAATGTTTGAATTGATTTTGCCTTCAAATGTGACATCTGTTTCATCATTGCTGATGCTTGTTAAACTATTACAGGGTAGCGTTTCGCTTCTTCATTTACACGTTCCACTTTGTCCAATAAGTGGAGGTGAGCAGTGTCAAATTGGTGGTATTAGTGATTCGTTGGCGGCGACCTTGCCCGACACTCATTCGTCTTGAGCACGCCGCGCCGTTGCCGTGCTATGTGCGTAACGCAGACCAACTTTACACGAGTCGTTTTTTTTTTATATCAACATCGTTAATCCATCAACGCTTTACAGCTATCAGAGCGCGGGAAAAACACCGCTAGGTACTTGATACCTTTTAGTAAACACGAAACAGCTCAATAGAGTAGCAATGATTGAACGAAGGTGCTCGCGTCTGACATTAAAGTTCACAGTTTATTGAGATGTTTATCCTCGTGTAAGCTATTCATATTCTACGGTCGATTAGCGAGCCTCTTGACCGCCGTGCTACCTGCGGCGGCTTTGGCACCGAGCGCAGTGTATGAGATCAACAATGTCAAGGCACGATTATGTCAGTCTTGCGCAACGGTCGCGGCGGTGTTGGGCAATATGTGCCCATATCATAACAATCTTGAAATGTAACTGCCTGCAGTCTGGTCCGTTGCAATCGTGTACAATTGTTATCATCAGTTGTAGCTGTCGTTTATGCATTTCGGCGTAGTTTTATGTCTCTGTCCATGAATTTATTTGACATATAGGGAGAGGCTACTGATAGATATATGCTATGATCCTGGCATACCGTTCTCGCTTCATCCACATTCATACACTTTGGTTGAGGGTGCTGCGGACTTGGCCTTTCTGGAATACACCATTAATTTTATTTCAGAACTAGCTGTTGCCCGCGACTTCGTCCGCGTGGTATTTAACAAAGACAACCGTTGACAACAGCCTGCCCGCCCATTCTGAGCCCGCGGGACGCATCGCAGGTTGTTGCTATCAAACAATCAGGCGCTGCGCTGCAACATTGGTTTTTTTTTTTCGTGAGATCCTATTTTTTTTTTCTAAAATAAAAGTAGCCTAAGTTACTCCTTGTTACATCAGCTATCTGCCAGTGAAAGTCCCGTCAAAATCGGTCCAGCCATTTCAGAGATTAGCCGGAACAAACAGACAGACAGACAGACAGACAGACAGACGGACAGACAGACAGACAGACAGACAGACAGACAGACAGACAGACAGACAGACAGACAGACAGACAGACAGACAGACAGACAGACAGACAGACAGACAGACAGACAGACAGACAGACAGACAGACAGACAGACAGACAGACAGACAGACAGACAGACGGACAGACAGACAAAAATTGTAAAAAATGTTTTTTCGGTATAGGTAACGTGTATACATCCAAATGCACTTAGTAAAAAGCGGTTATTTTAATATTACAAACAGACACTCCAATTTTATTTATATGTATAGATGTATAGATATTAAGATAATGTCCCTATCCACAACTTATTTCACAGATCGCTCATACGAATTATATCAAATAAGTGGTGGTTAGAGTTTAACAGCACATTGTGGAATAAATATTAGTCTTATAGGTCTATACGTGTGCTGGTTTAAAAAATAACATATTACAAGCGAATAGTTTTATGTAGGTACCTGACGCATAATACCATTTAGCTTAGTAGTACTAGTTACTGATATGTAAATACATGTAGGTAGCGCGAGTAATTAAAAATAATATGAGCCATAAATTGTGTATGGAAGTTGTTAAATAAAAACAGATGAGCAGTAAAGGTTGCGGCATTCAACCACTGCATCGCATAGATGTATGTATGTGGGGGGCAGTAAGTCAGTGTATCTGGACAGCGCGGCCGGCGGAGTGGCGCCCCGGGGCGTCTCATGTCAGAGCCTGGTTTATGCAGGCACACCTACTTCGCAGATTCGCTTTACAAGACTGTCTTCTTCCTTAATTTATTAACCCTAATCAGACTTTTGTGTCTTTCGCTTTGTTTATTATCAGGTTTGGATTTCGATTAATTATTTAATTTTTTTATTGTTGGAGTACTTTTTATATCTTGTTGATTGTTCTCTGTAGTAGATTCTTTATCTTCATGTATTTCTGTAAAAACGGTCAGCTCTCAACCCAATTTGCGATTTATATTAATTTTCAGCATGCATGCATATAGCAGCACTTCATAGACTTAATTTATTTAGCTAGTCTTAAACGTCACTGATATTATCAGAATGAAATCTCGGTACATTCGTAATTACCGACTGGTACTTATCTGTTCACATAAATCACTTGTCTCATAGACACTTTACAGCTGCTGTTGAAAACGATTATGTACGTATTAAGCGGAATTTGATTTGCAAATTGTAGTTCAGTGGTAGACACTCGTGTAGGCTATCATTGGATCGGATCAGCCGTAGGGAACTAGAACTGCACGACCAACGAACAGGTGTGAATAACTTTGTTTTTTTTTTAAATGCTTAATTTATTCTTAATGAAATATTTCTCATAACGTGTTGAAGTCGCGCATGGCTAGCGTTGTGCCGGCGGCTTCGTACGCGTGGCTTTTATTTAATTTTTTGGCCATCCCTTGGGAACCTTTTAATTTAGCAAGACACAAAAGTATCCTATATTTTGAGCTTGTAATAAGCTATTACCGTATCAAGTTTATTAACAACCGTGCGGTGGATTTTGAGATAAAGTTTTAGCTGTCTTGCGTGAAACGATCTATTTCCATGGATAAAAAATATGCCCAATGTTGTCCTGGGTAGTATGTTATTATAGTGCTAAATTCGTCCGAATCTTTCCGGTAGTGTTTTTTACCATGATTCGTGTTCAGATCATAGAGAATAATAGAAAAAAATCTCACGGCCTCTGCATCGATAATAATGGAAACCACGATTATTGAAAGATATTTAATAAATATTATTATTTCATTGATTCCTTAACCATTATTTTGATTCGTATTGTTATGCTAAGAATAAATCTCGTTCTCAGATCATACAACCTTGTTTGTAGGATCTGAGGTCTCGTTAATTAATGGCCAGTGGGTTGAGTCCGGTTTGTTTTAATTAATTCGTCAACAAATTTTACTATTAATGTTACCATAGTATTCGGTACTTTATATGAGGAACCGGTTCTGATTAATAATCTTGTACATTCTGAATTGTTAATATTGTACAGTTGTGTTTGTCACCATTAGTAGGGTTTCTCTCTTGTTTAATTGCTTTTTATGTTACAATATTGAATCACCTCGACAGGCTATAAATTTTCAATTCGCTGCAATAAATCCACGTAGGTACGTATCCCAGTAATTTATACTGCAGCGTTGGAAATAATTACAGTTTTATAATTTTTATTGCATTTTGTTTTTTAAGTTTCTTGACGTGTCTAATTATTAATGATATCCAAGAATATAAGGTGTAACAAAACTAGTGTAAAATATTTTAACATAGTAGGTTATAAAGATAACATTCCAAAAGAGATAAATCAAATTATTAGACATTAAAAAATTACACTCTGTACTGAGCGCATGGCCGAACGTACTGTTTCGCCTTGTTTAAAAAATGTCAAATACATTTTACACAAATATTTTATACCATTTTTTAATGCGTTCGTCAAAAATTGCGACTTGTACAGACTAGTTGATGGTGCATCTGGTTTTCATGTAAAACTAGTAATATTTGTATGCATAAGGCTGTGTTGAAGTGTTTGTCTTTTGTCTGAACGATATGTGGTCACATCGCGACTCCTAACACCCGTAGTTGACTACTTTAATCTGTGAACTATTGCAAGCTATTAAATATGGATTCAGTTTTAGTACATAGATCTAAGTGGCTCGTTCAATTATCTAGACTAGTTCTAGGTCCCAATGTTAATTTACGATGAAGTTTCTCTGGTAGGTCTGTATTGCATTTCTTACACGTCACTGCCACCGTCATTGCAAATTGCACCTTATGTTTTATTACCTAAACTAAGTTTAAAGTGGAGATTAATGTTGAGTGCGCAGTGTCATCGACAACAGGTATCGGCTCACTTACCTTGACCGCGCGCGTTGTCCTCTCACTTATAGAATTATCATAGACGTCTTCGATGCGCTTGCGCTCACCCTACTCTATAGCTTTTGTTCTATTGAGGCGAAATTGGGCATTTTGATGCAGATAATAAACAATTATTCGTCCATCCAACGTTTTTCATCTCAGTTCGTTCCAAACATCCGCTGTGTTGTTTTCTTATATTCATTTCATCTCATTGATAAAAGATTTATGGACCCCTCCGTTTTTTTTTCAAGTGCTTAACTTTTTAATCTTGTATCGGTGTCGTTCTGTATGAATTTCAAAACACATGCATGAGACCGTGACTTGTTTGTTCCCGGAATAATACAACCGTATCGTTTTGTGGTTTCTCGACACGAGCCTGAATTTTGATGTGGGTTGGCATCGAATTTGTTCTCGATCATCTTTCATTTAGTCTTGTGTCACTGAATCGTAAGTTACACTTTACACGGTTAAGCAATATTTTTGGCTACACGAGTTATACATCGTCTAATCTACATGGGTGCTGCATTGATGCTGTAGTTACTCAATTTGTACCCACCAATGGCGCAGAGCGCGCTCCATATAACTCGTCTACCCAATCGCGATCGGAGATCAAATAAATCGTCCGTCGGTCTCCTTGCATTGTAGATGTGATTGTAGTGTAGCCGTACGGTGTTCACTTTCATAGCATATTGCTGCCTATTAGATCGTGTCGTCTCGCAACACCGGCTAGGACATGATTGAGCTCGGTTTCCTTTGAGACATATTACACCAACGTTCTCCGCAAACTCGTTGATTTAGATAAATTTTCCACTCCTCAAAAATATCCTCAACGTTGGCCGGTGGCAAAGATGTTAAATATTTTTAATTTTGGCTGCATATCAAAGAAGGATGGATTGGATTTTCTCAGAAATGAAACATGTTCAAAACGTTTCGATGTATGTAGAGGTCGATCAGCGACGCTCTCTGTAGATAGGGCGTTCTGTATAACATTGGTTAGGCAGTAACCCGCTTCACAAGTAGCCTAATTGCTGCGTCCCGTTATCAATGGGGCGATAGCAGTTGGTCGATAACTCGATCACTGCACAAGTCTGCGAGCTTATCTGGGAATGCAGTCCGCAATGCGCTTCAGTTATCGTCGGACGCGAAAAAAAAGAAGCATCTGAATCATCCTTAAAAATTTCACTGTCACTTTTAGAACTTTATCATAGTCAATTAGTGGTATCAGTGGAATAGTTAAGCTGTTCAAACTGGTTGTGTAGTGCAGCAGTGTCTCGTCGATCGGCCGCGTCGCCCGTGGTCATCGGCCCCCGTTGGTGAGTTTCGCAAGTCCAGTTAACCGTATGAGTCGAACACATTAATATTCTACAGTTGATTTTATTGTGAACCCAGCGTATGCGTCCTCCGCTTTGGGTATCAATTTATTGCACTTTTGAAATTGTTACCGTTTAAATTACCAATCTGTGACTATGACCATCGGGAATATAAAACAGGCCTCCCTAAACATATTTAAATTTGGTACGTGTACACAAATCGTACAGCGAAGCTTAATAAAGCTACCCAATGAGACAAAGACATTCCATAGTGTCGAGCGAGACGGGAGGGAATCTTCAGTGCAGGGCGGCTCGCAGACGACTTTTAGCGTGTGTAAATGCGTGCCGAGCCGACAAAAAATGGATAGACGGCCAATAAAAACCCCGTGTGGAGTGAAGTCGAGGGGCGGGCAAAGCGGGTGCAGCGCGCCGTGCCCGTAATTGCATGTTGCAGTCGATCTCCGCCGCGCTGGGTGCGCGCACGCAGCCTTCCCACCATCCCTCCCGGCGACCGGGTGAACGACTCCCCAATAAAGTATGCGTATGAGTGCCCACCGGACTCGAGCCCGCTGCTTGGTTTCGCGATAGTCGCACGTTCTTTACGTTCTAGTCCCGTTAGCCGGAAGCGCAAGCGTCACTGGAGTTTCGCGTGCTTTTCGTTCGTGACAATCGGTTAAACATAGATAAACGGGCAATTGTGTAATAAAATCTAATTTCTTCGTAACGTGACTTTTTCTACCATGGCGTGAGTTGACTTTTAAAACATTAGTAATAGCTTAAATAGAAGTGTATCCTTATGTGTGTATTTCTGTTGTCGCAGGGCGAGTGTCGTCGCGACAGTACCATCGGCGGGCAGGGAGGCGGGTCCTCCGGGCCCGGTGGCAGAGGGCGCCGACATGAAAGGCGTCGAAGCCACACCAGAAGAACAGGAACGGTTAGCGACTGGAAACAATAATGGCTCCCTGGATTGCAAACACACGGCCGCGCGGCCCGACCCGCTCGGTCCGCGCTCCGCGTTCCACTCGACGCGAGTGTTCATGCTCGTGTTCCTGTCGGGCTGGGTGCTGCAAGGCATGTTCCTCACGTACTTTGTGAGCGTGACGACGACAGTAGAGAAATTGTTTAAAGTGGAATCAAAGACGACGGGGACGTTGCTAGCTGCGACGGAAATAGGACAGATATGTACGGCCCTATTCCTGACGTACCTGGCGGGTCGCGGGCACCGGCCGCGCTGGATCGGGTGCATGATGCTGGTGCTGGCCGTGGGCGTCATTGGATGCGTGATGCCTCACCTGTTTTACGGCAAGGAGCTTCTCGTCGTGCTGAAGGACTCGCACAGCGAGGGAGCCGCGCCGGTGTGCTATAGGCAGGAGAACTCTACCGACCTGTGTGACGCCGCTCACGTGAAGAATTCCACGACGCGCTCGACGATCACGGCGGTCGTGATCCCCTGGCTGTTCATCTGCCTGCTCGTGGTGGGCGTCGGTCAGACGGGCATCGCCACGCTCGGCATACCGTACGTCGACGACAACGTTGGCAGCAAGCAGTCGCCTCTTTACATGGGTGAGTTAATGTCTTTTATGGCCATAAGCACGTTTATTATCAGTTAATTGTACCAGATCAGCAGGAGTTTCTGGAAACAGGGCGTGCGCTTTAGGACAAAAGCTCACTATGACCGTTTTTACTTTACTGAATTAGGACAAAGCTTTGAGGGCTCTAAAATCGGCGCATAAAACTGCATAAATCATAGTCACCGCCAACGAACCGGCCGCCTCAGTACGTTGCATAATTAACAATTGAGTTACTGCATATTCTAGTCGTATTAATTGCATCTTCGTTAATTACTTCCGTTAACATTCTGCTTGTAGTATGAACTATGCCGACGGGAAATCTCTACGTATTGTTTGAGCTCAAACATAAAAATAACCACTTCAAAAGTCATATAGTTAATAAGCAATATATACTTACACGAGAACAGGTTTAGTTGTGTTGCACAAAAACTGAACAATGGGTGTTTGGGTGTGGGGTACAGTGGTGCACAAAAGTCACGTGCTCAGTTTTATGTTCGTATTGTTGTGTCTGCATCGTATCTAATGCGTCTGCTGCACCGCTGTCGATAACATTCAATTGGGCTTCAGTAAGAGCGGATTTCGGAGCGGAATTAGATTTCGCGGGCACACTTTGAAGCATATTTAAATTATGGAACCATATACTTCAGGGATTTATAACGATTAATAGATATACGATGGTTATTTTTATAAAAACGGTTGAAAACAAAAAACCAATGCTCGTGTTGGTTGAAGCTGGTTTATAACAACTCGTCTATTGAATTACTCGATTTAATGACTGGGAAGTGGCAAGAAATACCGTGGAACATGAACATAGAATATTTACTCTATCTTGGGCTTAATTGGCTATCTCATTAATTAATTTTAATTACAATGTACCACACGATTGATGTTACGCTCCGTTGGACAGAGATGCAAGAAAAATAATAACTTCCGCTGTGTTTGTATAAGTTTTTTTTTCTTTAGACAGTAAATATATAGTCTACAGACACACATATACGAGAATTCTAAAAACACTTATTTGTATTCATATAGGCTATTGTACCGATTTTTATTAAAGCTTCAATGATAAATTATTATATAGACAAATAAATTATTGCCCCGGGAAAAAAGTACATTACATTTTTTTAAAGTATTATTTTAGTTTGTTATTTGTTCACTTATTTTCTTCTCGGCCACTGTTCTCGTCTGCGACATGTGTGCAACGCAGTTTCATACTTCTGCACGTGTCATCGTTTACAACTGTACCTGTAAAATACTGTTATTGTCTTCAAAAAAAACAGAAAAAAGTAAAGATAGGCAGTAGAAAAAAGAAGCGTGTATTCTAACAAAATAAAAACGTTTTGAAATAAATTAGAGCCTTCGTTCCCGCTAGCAGTGGGGACTAACTTTACCTAGCGGCCTTGTACCAAATCTACGTTATAGCTGAGAATAGGACGAATATATTCATATATGTACGTAAATTGGTGCTCAACAAAATGCTTACAATTTTTTTTATACCATGATGGTGTTTTGTTTGGGTTAAGTTTGGTATTCTTTGCTGGGTACCGACGGGCTCTCGGTTAGACCCCTGTGTTGTTGTGTAGGCTGTGGGAATATTAAGTACCTCCGACTCGTAAACGAGAGCATACGATACTATGCCTATACCGATAGTGCATTTGTTTTATCGCTTTGTTTTGTTGGCTTACCTATGTGCACCTTCTTCAGGAGATTTAAAAAAAAAAACAATGATCATAGATAAAACTAGTTGGCCCGGCGAACTTCGTACCGCCTCACAATCAAATGTATGAGAAAATGAATTATCTTTATTATTATATTTTTTGTGATGTTTTACTCCTTATTCTGGGGCGGACAGAAATTCAAAAAATCAAAGATCATAAACATCGGGTCTCGTTCTTTAGTTATAAATGTAATTAACACGAATTTGTTTTATATATATAAGTTTAAGTTTTCATTATAACATAAATAAGGCGGCAAGATCTATGTCATAGAAATATGTTGATGTAAGATCCCTCTTAGAAAACCAGGGCCATGGCCTATAGTCATTGTTAGTGAAGCATGGCATATTGCATGTATAATTATGTACTTCCAACTAAACCATCTCAGATATAGGTCTGGTCATGTATAAACACAAAATATGGGCATTTATACACGATTGTTCGTATTTTCGTGCGATAAATTATATTTATGTTAGAACTAGTGAACTTGTCAATGATAAGATAAGCGCTGAATGTAGCTTAGTGTTATGTGGGGCGGCTGCTATCGTAATATTCATTGAGTATCATCATGTTTGATGTCTCTGTGCGACTTTGTTCTCGTAGACCACATACAATGTTAAAAAATTACATAAACAATACATCTCGGAGTTGTAATAAACGTGGACGATTTATTTCCTAAAGCACGAATTCAGAATAATAATATTAAGTATTTGAAGTGTATTTGGTAACGAGGACCGCAGGTTCAAACCTCGGCTCGCATCTCTGCGATTTCTTGGAACTCTCTGGGAACCATGCTTATCACTTGCTTAACGGTGATGGAAAATATTGTGTGGAAACCTGCATGTTTAACAGAACCCCTCGAAAGACCTGTGTAATAAATACAAATGCGCTGTATATTACACAAAAAAACATTACTTTTTAAATATTACCATTGATAAATTTATTTTTTTATTAGATAATCTTGTTTGCGGCCCACTAATATCAATCAACGTATTCCCATTACAACGGAAACATTTATCTAATAACTCGCAACGCATTACCATCGCTAATTTATAAGCCAATTAAATCCAATTCGCGTTAACCGCGAGTGACCTAAATATGAGCACGGGCCAATCTCATTCGGCGCGAGTGTACCTCAATTGATATGGTACCGATTATTTAGGCCAATTGTAACACAGTGATAATGGCCTTATGTAATGTATAGGGCAACCCACGTGTCATAAAAAAAAAGTTTACGTGGATAATTCGTATTGTACTCCAATAATGGGGGAAAAATACATCAATATAATTTCTGAGGTCTCATTGAATTGTGAGAGTAGTTGATATATTTATTTTACATAAGACACAAATATGTAAACGCTAAGCCAGTTTAGCATAAGTGCTGGGCTAACCAGACAGCAATTTGATCTATGGTTGATATTTATAGTTCTTTTTTATAACTGAAACATAATATATCTAATTAAGAATACCAATCCAGCCAAGAATATTGAGGGATAATCAAACATAGAATGTAATTAAAACCAATTTTACGGATTTTATCGCGCTTATTTTATGTTTATCACCATCCCGACGTTTTGGCTGATTTACAGTAACCATGATCACGGGAGGACTGAGGTGTGAGACGTCCTAGTGTTATAGTTAGAACCGGTACCCTCATATTTAGTTGTTGTTTGCGGTCCGATCTACGCAGACAGTGCTCACATTGTCTTGAGGTCTGCAATAGTGCGCGATAAAATCCGTAAAATTAGTTTTATTTCAATGTGTAGTATTCGCTTAAATATAAGACATCAATATGCAAACAAAGAATATTAAATAGCTTATTTTTTTATTGTCTGCTAAGAATGCAGATTTAAATTGAGGTTGTATTAATGTGATATTGCAAAACGACTTTGCTGACACAAATAATATAGAGGTTTAATAGGTCCACTTTAAATTGTTAATTCAATCAGTTAACCTAGAAACAACATTTAGATTATTTAACATTCATTTATGACTTTCATATTGTAACTCATTGGTACACGTCGGAGCTCGAACCCACGTCCTTGAGTACTCCATACATTCCGTTATCACTTTTAATAGCCATGCAAGTGACCTAAATATGAGTGAACCAATTTTATTTGGCATGACTTTTCCTTGATTGATATTGTGTTTGCTATTTAGGTTAGTTATACCGCTTGATAATGACCTTATGTCAACTTTAAGCATCTGTGAATCAATCAAGGCAAACATGATCCGTGTAGCCTTGAGCGAGATTCAACTGAATCCCTTTTAAGTCTTGCGCACACTGCTGTTAATATATATTTAAAGGACTACCTATTCAAAATATCAGAAATTTTAATTGCAACACATTCAAAGTAATTAAATATTTACACTAACGTATTTAAAGGTCGCGATTCGTATTCTTTCTAGTATTTATTTATACTTATGTAAACTAATCTTTTGGTGGGCGGATTCTAAAATTGTATATTGTGTCTTAATCTTGACGCTTTATTTGTATAGTTTAAAATGTAAGAATATATCTGGGTAAGTAGTCCAAATACAAGTGTAGAGGAGTAGGGACCATTTTGGAACTAGTACCTAATAATTGAAAAGTAAGTCCTAAAAGAAAAATAAATGTTGTAAAATTATATACAAGTGCTGTATATATATGTAATACACTTAAGAATATATACTAGTTTGGGTGGAAGCGATCGGTTATACCGTGAAAGGGCAATACTTTTTTTTAAAATACAAAACGAAAAAAGAACAAAATTTGAAATGTTCAGTCCCGTTTTCACTACTTGTCTTTTCTACGAAAGGTCCGATGTGCAGTAAAATGCAACTGCTATTTCAGTAGCGCGGTGTCGCAACTGTGTCAGTGGGCTGGGACGTCGCGTCGCGGCGACAATTTCAGCTTGTTGGTGAACTCGTGTTGCGCTTGATGCAACGTCTCTCCATAGCGTCATTGCCCTAATTTCAATCGCCACCTCATCTACTTGAAGTGGCTTCGAGAACGTTCCGTTTTACTATTTTTCTTACTACACAACCTGTATTGATGGTTTATATTCCATTTCAACTCAAAAATGGTGTAATTAGTAGTAATTATACTGCTATTATGATCATTATGTAATTCTTGGAGATACCAAATCATACGGCTTACTAATCGGCGGAAGTTCGTGTAAGCAATGTTCTTAATCAATTTTAGTGTCGGCTGTTTGTACGTATTTGCAGGAACAATGCAATTTAAAATTTGACCCGCGGCGGCCATCGCAAATGTTAAATATTGTTCATCCCTGAAGAGGTTGTTATTATTGCTGTGTTAGAGAATGGGATTAGTGATTCCAGAACAGTTGTTTTAACTACCAAACTGTTATAAATGGCGGATAAGAGACAATTTCATGATCTTGCTAGTTAAAATACTTCTGTACAGTATACACTTTTCTATCTTGGAGAGGAAAAAAGTGTACGTAGATACTTCATATATAATGCTTCGTTAAAAAACCTGTATGATTTTTCTAAAGGATTCATCTCCTAAAACATCTCGCAGGTGATGATTCATCACGTCTTTCGTGGAATTTTAAATGTCTGTACCTGTGTTTATTCGGATCGTTATGATTCAAAATAAATATATCAAAGTGTTAATTTTATTGCCATTCTTAATATAGAATTAATTTACAGCTCGAAGCTTATTGGCAAACTCAAAATTAAGCGCTTTTACATGGGAATAAGTTTTAAAATACTTGTATCACTCTGCAATTTAGAACATAATTTCAGTAAGAATCATTAAAAATTGGAAGATGTACTATTCATGTAAGTAGCGTAAAACAGTAGAGATGGATGCTAGATTAAAGACGAGCTTGGTCATCCGTCACTAAAGAGACTAAGGCGGTTATAGTAATAACCCTAACTTGGTCTACACCGATAATTGTGTTGGTACCAGATATGCTTAAGCATAACCAATAACTCTTGATGGACTTGATATAAGATGCATAATTGAGTGTACAAATCAAAACGCATATGATCGCCTCAAGCACATGGACCAAAAAATTGCTATTTGACTGGCGTATCAAATAGCAATTTTTTGGTCCAGGTGCTAGCCGAGCGGATAGCCGAGTGCACCTTAAATCATGTATTAGTAATACCAGCTTTTTTAGTGTCCCATTGTTGGGCATGGGCCTCCCATCAATGCGAGGGGGAGTGCGGGGGCGAGTGCACCTTATGCAACTTTTTTGCAAGTGCATGATCGTATTGCATCCACTTAATCGTTTGCCGGTGCGGTTGGGGTAGGTCAGTTTACTTGCAACATGGCCAGATTAGATTACACCTGTGAGATTAGTATGTTATATCATTTTTATATCATCGTCAAATTGATTAACAACTCTTGACTACGCAATTATGTACGTATCGCAATCAGTCAAAAATATATTTCGGTAACTTTTCTTTAAAACTAAAAAATTGTGTTGTGTTGATTGCGCCTTACCTTGCAGTGGGATACTTGTAGAATTAAGAAATTAAAATGTAATGACAATATGTAAGTGCCCCCGTAGGCCTATACGAAATAAATGACTTGACTTTGACTTTGACTACATTGCTCCTCTCGTAAGTAAGCGTGGAACAGTATCCTTGGGCTTAGTTTTTTAAGAAGGACTTTGGTTATAAAGTAGGTTACTCAAATTATCACAGAATAATCTCGTAGTACATAAGTGGAGTGCGAATATGGTGTGATTGGTTTAAATTGGCAACTGCTTTAATTTTCCATTAACCCTGCCTTCTGAGAATTTCGCAAAGATCTAGTAGAATTTGTAATTTTCCAAGGAGCAATAATTAAGTAAAGATATATAATGTTAATTCATACGTCTGTGGTAATAGGTCACTGGCTTTAAAAAACTACGTAATCTATTTAATTATGTAAGTACACTCGTTCTTTGAACACCAAATTTTAAAAGAACGTTGCATTTCTGGTTGAACTTTCTATCTGGGCATGAAATATGGTTCAATGCAATGAGGCATTCATGCGTTAATACTATTTCCTGTATTTGCGCAGGTGTGTTCGTGGAAGAGACACAAGCTCTTTCTGCTCTGTGTTTTCCGACCGAATTAGTCATACTTCTAAATACAATTTTGCATGTCAAAGATCAACGAACTTTGGACCGATTAGGATTTGCGTTCCTATTCTTTAACTATTAAAAATATCGTGACTTGCATGTTAAATAACGAAGTATGAATTCCGTGTTATATTGGATTGTGTGCGGTTATAAGTTATAACAACTTCTTGTGCCACACCAAAAGCATTAATTCATGTCATGTTCTTGAACCCTTGGGATCCTTTAAAGCAATTAAACTTCAATTATTTATAAGTAGAGATACATACAGAGGCTGCTATCTTGGGTGTAGTTATTGTCAACCCACACTAGTGATGATTCAGTTTATCGTTTATATTATAACACTAATTAATACGTACAATATTATCTATAACTAGTAATTGATTGTTGCACTCCCTGCAGAGCTTTAGGAAGAATTTTGAATCTTGTCGACGTCTATCAAGGACACTACACCAGTATAATTTTGTAACGCTTATTGGTATCTTAGGAATGGTTGATCTCATCCAGAAGTATTAGCGCAAGAGAACTTTACTGCCACTGCATTTTTTTTTTATAACGGTACAGTGCCTTATCATCCTCAGCTATGTAATGTATCCAATTGTATCTGCCTACGTATACTTTTTAATAGCTTTTTATAATCTATCTTATTGCTACCACTGAATACTGCTTCTAAAGTCACTGTGCCATTAGGTACTTTTTTTCTCGTGAAGTAAAATTCCTCTTTCACTCTTGGCGTATCTCAGTGGCGATTGCGTCTGACCTTATTTACAGAGGCGGACATGGCAAGGTTATCTCCGCGAGCCCTGCTGACTTTCATATCTTATTATTGATATTTACGTGTCAACAATAGACACACAGATCATACTTTTGGGATCCTCTTATAACAACGAACATAATATATCTATACTATACTGAGCTGTATTTGTACATTTTATATATTTTTTTAAATGTGCCATTAGGCTTTTGGGATGTCATTTATAATCAACAAAACTAGTGGATTGAAATAAAACGTTTTTTCGGATTTTATCGCGTTTATTTTATGTAAAAACATAAAATAAACGCGATAAAATCCAAAAAAAATGTTTTATTTCAATGTGTAGTATTCGCGTAAATACAAAAAATCAAAACTAGTGGACTAATGTAAATGGGTTTTTTTTTCACTATTAGATGGCCCATGGTGAGAGTCAAACACAGGTGTACTTTGACCACCAGGGCAACAAAATCAAGAACTTCTCAAATATTTCAGTCCAACTAATGTGAGCCTTTGTTATCCAGTATTTTTGTAACATGCGTTATAATTTATTTATTTATTTATTTATTGAACACAAAACAGGTTACAATCAAGTATGCATTAATGGTGACATGGAATATAGTTGCTTAAATATAATTATAACCCAAAAACTTGTGTTTTCAAAATGATAAAATATACGAGATAAGTAGAAGTTAAACTTAGGCACTACGAGGCATGCCTTTTAAGTTTTGTCGTTTGACGAAAAAAACACATCTAGAACCTTATAGTACTTTTTATTGTTTTTCAAAGTATTCACCACGTAGCTTAATACACTTTTCCATTCGCTCAAACCAGTTATTATAACATTTATTCCACTCTAAAGTGGGGGTGTTCAAAATGGCTGACTTGAAAGCGTCGACTGCTTCTTCACCGGAATGGAACCTTTGACCACGAAGACTTTTCTTAATTTTAGGAAATGTAAAGAAATCGTAAGGGCTTAGGTCAGGACTGTATGGAGGATGGTCAAGAATTTCTACTTTTTCCTGCTTCAAATACTCAATCGTTTGACGAGCGCTGTGTGAGCTTGCGTTGTCGTGGTGCAGGATGATGCGCCGCTTTGAGTTAGATTTTCGAAGTTCGGCGATGACTTGTGGTAAACAAACTGTGGTATACCACTCTGCGTTAACCGTTCTACGATCTTCAAGTGCAATAGTCGCAACATGGCCGGTTTTTCCAACGAACGTGGCCACCATCTTCTTTGAAGTGCTTCGAGAACGAACAACTTTAGTCGGCTTTGGCTCGTCTTGAAAGACCCAGATTTTAGATTGTTGTTTGGAATCAGGATCGTAGGCATAGATCCAAGATTCGTCACCACTGATGATATCGTAGACGTGATTTGACTCTCCTCGGTTGAACCTTTGCAGAGTTTTCTTACACCATCTGACGCGGGCCGCCTTGTGATCGTCGGAAAGCAGATGCGGTATCCAACGGCAAACTAGCTTTCTCACACCAAGCGCTTCATGCAAGATCTTCTGAATGGTTGTCCCTGAGATGCCTAATAGAGCCTCTATCTCTCGATACGTCACATGACGATCTTCGAGAATTAGTTGTTTCACAGCAATGATTTTATCTTCAGTGAAGGCGGATTTTGGGCGTCCTTCGCGAGATTTGTCACTAACACTAGTATGTCCACGCTGGAATTCCAAATACCAGCGTTCGACAGTCCGCAGACATGGGGCTTCATCACTGAACACAGATGTTAGCTCTTCAAAACACTGAAGCCGTGACAGGCCTCTTCTAAAGTTGTAGAAAATTATTGCACGAACATTTTCCTTAGAAATATTCATTTTCGTACGTAACCTGACAGATTCCAATCGACGCTGTGACTAAACAATAGCATTAATCCTAATACTTTCAACTGTTTTGAGATTCGAAATTTAAACACATTTGAATATAGAACAGTTCCAAATTCAAAATGGCCGGGAAATATGGAAACGACAGAATTTAAAAGGCATGCCTCGTACTAATGTACTATAACATAATTAATACTAAATGTTAACATGCATTTCATTAAAAAACATAGGTAAGTGTGATATAATAAAGCTGATCTCAAATATGCTGAAAATAAATACATTATACATACATTTTTTTCCTTAACTCTACAACCGGATCGGAACGCGATCTCAAACTGAGAAGATCCGGGGTAAATTACAATTGTAAGGGTAAATCACAATAATTACATTGTCACCGTTTGAATGTCCAACCGTCAAACGCCTGTTAATTTTCAGAGGTCATCGATATGCAATATTTGAGCCAACCTAATCAAACACTATCAATGAAAAAAAAAACAGTATTCAATAACGTGCGGGCCAGTCAGCGCATCATCCTCAACGTGCACAATTTAATGACGCAACTTGTCATTTTTTCACAATCATTGAGCGATCATTCGAGAGAGTAACACTTGAACGATGTTAATGATGGATCGAAACCGGTTGTCCGTTCCCCGTGCTGGGGTCCGGGACTTTAATAAAAACTTGTACCGCGACGCGCACCAGCCGCTTCGAAAAACGATCAGACCATTATTTATTGCAAAAGCGCACGATGATAATAGGAACGTATATTATATATTGGGTGGAGCATGAAGGAGGCCAGCCGAATGCGCCCGTCGTTTTTGGCAAGCAGCGCGGCTGGTTTCTGGGAAAGATTACATTCGGGACCTAAGTACCTGATTGTTTCCCGGTCACTCACCCCGCGGCGGTCCTTTTGTTATTTTATTGTAACAGGTTTTAATTTAATTTCGAAATCTGGGACAGTTCTTGCGCTGCTTGAGAATCGAACGGTCCTTGAAGATGCTGGCTTGAGATATCTCCCAATAAATCTGCAACCTTACAGTAGTACTTCTACGTATGTTTCGTTTCTGTTTTTATTCTGTTAATGTAATCACTGAGTGTACGGGAGAAAAATAGACCTGGTCTTACCTGCCGTACCTTCCACTGTCTCACATCCAAGGACTCGGCGTTGCTCGCGGGGATCTGCAGGTACCGGCTTTAGGGTCTATTCACACCACAGATCACGAGAGATATGCCGTGCGGTTCAAAATGTATGGGAACTCGCTGTCTCCGTTTTGTCTCCACCACTCGCCACAAAACACATGCAATTACATAAAACCAACCAATACTAAGTCTCACACACACACGCGTGCCAATAATTCGGTGCGTGCTGCGTCGTCGCCGCATACAGCGGCCGTACCACGCGACGCACCAGTTTATTCAAAGTATCGTTAGACGATCTATCCATTGCCTCGTACATTCACTCAGTAGCGAACATAGGTGGTACTTAAAGAGCCATGTATTTTGTACAAAAATAAAAAAGTCGTTGTGCTACATGAAAACTAAAATAACATAATAAAGGCATTAAATATTTTTTGATTTGTTGTTTTTAATGATTTTAAAGACGAATAAATAAAATACTTAATACTGGCTGGTGAAATGAGATTCCATCTTTCGCGTAGTTCACTTTGCTGCTAGTATTTTAGCACACAACCACGGAATAACACGGCATTTAAAAAAAAAGTTAGAGCTCCGATACCGACGTGCAGTTGCAGTCGACTGACGGCGAAAACTCTATGTTAGCGTAATTTTGGCTAAAGGTGAGCGCAAGCCCACCGCTTTCATAACATATCTCCTGTAATATATCTGTGATTCACACATATCCATGGGTCCTAGTCTGATGCTTCAGCAGGTTGGGGGTTGCACAACACACGAGAATAGTCAAGAGAGTTTTATACCACGACTGACTAGTGTGTAGTCTGCCAAAATACAGCTATTCTATTCTACTCTAATGGCAAAGGTTTTCAACTGTAAATATCTTGCAATATACGGAGGTTCAATATTATTTATGTGCTCTGACGTACAGTAGCTCGATTGTTGACAGCCGCAATTCCTCATGCGATCATTTGATGACGGCGAGTTCAACGGCCCTCAATTAGCCCCTGAGCCCTAGCCCTATTGAGATGAACGATAGCGGTCCACGCTGTACGAGAGTCAATCTCAATTTGCATAATGACCCATCTCCGCCTCAGTGATTACGCACATTAATATTTACTACGGTATTAGCTTAACTAATAACGTTTCCTCGAATTGATTCTTTCTTTTCTTTTTATGGATATATCAAGAGGCAGGAAAATAATATAATCTTTTTTTGGCCTCTCGAAAGTCGTGTGAAGTCCGCCAACCCGCACTGGGCCAAAGTGGTGGTGGTGGTGGCTATAGCCCAATTCCCCTCGCATTGATGGGATGCCCGTGCCCAACACGCGCACATAAAAAGTGAGTGGGATATTAAAAGGGCTGTTTTTTTAATTCTCTTTTTATGATGGCCAGATTGATTATGTGCAAGTTCGTTTGCGTGCAATAGTTTTAGTGGTGCATGCAGTGGAAAATATATTCGAGTCGTGCGCCGGCGCCGCCGTTCGTTACAGAGTCTGGTAGCGTAATATTATTTAATATCTATCTCGTGAAAGCGGCGCATATATCATTAGAATGGGTGTAACTATAAATTATCCCTGGAATCTGTCTTATTTTTTTTTATTGCAATTTCTATTTATCATGACTATTGGCTGACTAAATTATTGGACCATTATGTTTGTTTTACGAGGGACTTATCTAAGTGCTCACATAATGACTTCGGTGAAGGCATAGACTTTAGTATCGTTTAAAATAGTAAAGATGCATTATTTTTACTACAAATCTTCATAATTTTAAAAGCCTTAACGTAACTATAAGAGACCATAAAAGCTGCTAAGAGGAAACGGATTGACGCTTTTGAGATGTGGTGTTGGCGCCGCCAGCTGCGAATACCCTGGACAGCACACCGCACTAATGTCTCCATACTGGAAGAGCTCAAGCTGGAAGACTCCCAAAGACATCCTCGACTTGTTAACACCGAATACCGCGGTATTTTGGTCATATATCACGCAGAAGCTCTGATAATCTAGAGTGCCTAATGGTCACGGGAAATGTAGAAGGTAAAAGGCCTTGTGGAAGAAGGCCGAAGCGTTGAGCGGATCAGGTATCCGAACATCTAGAGATGCCAGTCAGCGCAGCCCTTCATCATGCAACTGATCGGAACCGCTGGAGACAAACAGTAAACAGGCTTCACCAAAGGAGTCACAATCCTTAGCAATGAGGGAACAATAGAAAAAGAAGTATCTACAGCTAAATTTTAAAATATTTTTTTTTGGGTTCTAATATCTACTTATCTGTGTAAGTAAGATGAGAGTAGAAGTAAGATTTGCTAATGAGAAATATAAAAGGAGCTTGCAATTTTTTACATAGTTATTATTTCTAGATTTTTTTTAATTTATCAAGTACTAAATCTCACAAAGCAGAGTCAGACTTATTATGTTAGTAAAGGTGTAAAAATATTCATCAGCCGGTAGTTTTCAATAGCAGCTATAGTATACACAGTTCTATTAATAGTCGTTAGTCGTTGTAGAGAACTCCCATGTGTTCCCCCTGCCACCCCTGAGCTCTGACCCCCCACCCTCTGACCCACCTTATCCGACACGTGTATGGGAATCTCGATCATCACAACACAGCACATTCTTACCAAATTAAATTATATTGATATGAAATATATGTGTAATCAGTGTTTGATTTTTATCTGGGGTGCCGTTTCACCGCGCATTTAGTACGTAATATTATTAAAAAAAACAAATAATTTAAATTTGTTTTTCAGGAATGTGTGCCTTTATAGCCGCTCTAAACCAATGGACCTCTTAAAATATTTTAAACTATTATTGTTACACCTTATATACCAAAAATGCACATTAATGTTTTGGATTGTGAAAAAAATATGGTCACCTTACTTCATTATAAGACAAGAACTACTTACTCGTGTTCATGTAACTCTTCAAGATGTTTCCAACAAAATTGAGACTTAATTAAGGTAACCAACTAAATCATTATTTAGGGATTTGGCCCGCAACACACTCTCACCATCGTTACTCCTGTCAGCCAGGATCCACAACGGTGACCAACGAAAACGAGCTTTGATCCTCGATGAGTCCCGTAGAAAAGCGAATTGTCCTTGAAACCACAACTAAAACAATCGCAAGGAAAATTGGAGGTGGTCAAAAGAAAACTACTAAAGCATGTAGAGTATTATCAAATCCGCGTTCGATCATAGTACTAACAATAGGAGTTATTATTACTGCTTGCCCACATCATTTTCCAGGTTCATTGGTTTCTGTAAGTATTTGTATGTATGCTCAAAGTACGAGTACATGTCGAGGCGAGTTCTACAACACCTATGCACACTTTTTAAATAGTATAAGTCGAAAGAAGAATAAGAACAACAACTTTAATGTTATATTTTTATTGTCCACAGCTATCACTATCGGTATAAGGGTTATCGGGCCTGCCCTGGGGTTCCTGCTCGGGGCGCTCTGCACGAGGGTCTACGTGGACCCGTTGGTTGACCCCGGGTTCGACGCCAGCGACCCGAAATGGGTCGGAGCATGGTGGCTTGGTAAGTGTTTCCGAATTCTGTTTAGTAAAACGTTTTTTATTGCCGCGTTGGTGGCGCGCTAGTGTTACTCACCACCCCTCAGTATCGCCCGGTGAAGAAGAAGAGAAGCAAAGACCAAAATGTGGCTAACATCATAACATCATATCTGATTTAAAAAAAATGTGAAGAAATATTTGGAATGCCTAACTCACCACTTGCGATAAAAGAAAATAAATCATATTTTAAATAATTTGAATATTTGCGCGTCACAAGATCTGTTCCGTGACGGACAGGCGCAAGGGTGATCTTACAAGCCTCCCGGTTTATACCTTTTGAGGTGCCGCACCCTAGAAATGAAGGGTTGTTTATGCATTCCTCCGTATTCAGGTCGTATCCGTGTTTTCACAAATAGACTTTCGGATTAAGCCTTTCAGATTCGTTTGCGTTGATCCGTCCATGCAATAGTTAACGAATGGAATACAGATAGTGTACTAACGCCTTAAGTATTCGAAAGGCATTTGAAGTCTGAGAACCCGGATTGGCGTGAGTAGTGTCTGAGTCCAGGGGGTGATTTTAATTCACTTGTAAAGATTCCCTGTGGGTAACGAATTTTTTGTGAGTAGTCAAAAGACTTCGAGAAAATTTTGAAAGTTTGGTGCAAAGGTTGGTACACCCTTTTTGAATTATTCTGCATAGTGCCTTGTCGTCTATAATCAACGAGATTCGAATGCCCACACATTCCGATGCGGAATACCCATCTACCGTTAGCGAGGTAGGTACTGCTGATTTGCGCGCAAAATCCACGAAGAAAGCACGCGTGGGCCGCCTACAGAACGAGCGTGACCACCACACCAGCTTATATTCCCACCCCATCACCGATATGACAACCTTTATGACGCCTTATTAAGGTACAAACTCCTATACAAAACGGTTCAAGGAAGCGACGCAAAAGTCGTGGGGCGGTAGAAAACTGCTTCAATCGTGTCCAGACTACTAACGTGTTGAATTCGCGAATACGCATATAATGATTTCTACGTATTTCCTTATCGTTCATGCTTTGTTCATGAATGAAGTTTTTGAATTTTATTAAGCATAATCGTTCCAGCGGACGTTTTGAACTCGCATAATAATATACTAGGTAGTCATTTTTTTATTACTAATTTGCGGTTTCTTTCCGAATCGAGACGTGAAGAAACCACAGGAATAGTTTTTTATTTCACTGTATATTAATTTCCATTCTACCTGAGAGTCAGGTTCGGTTGTATCTATGTCTTCAAAGGGCGCGTCGCTAAAGCTACGAGCCGTGGTTTTGTCAGTCACGGGAGAAATGTCCTCCATCAGAGGTATGTCCCCATTTACCCCAGTACAAAAACCCTTATCAAGAAAAACATATTTCTCAATTCTGCGTTTCTTACATATATATTTAAGATATCTGTAAAAACCTAATTATACTTGCCGACGATTATAAGAACATTTCTTAAAAGATAATGAGTATACAGATGTTGTGTTGCAAGATGTTAATCACCCTGCCTACCTGCCTCGGTCAACTCTTGACTTCGGCGAGCGACAGTCATTGCATAATATTGAAGTGGTTACTAGAAATTGAATAGGTGCCTGCCTATCTAGTTTTTATTTTTCAATCCATCGCCACCCAGTGTAAGTTTCTTCAATAGCCCTCCATCATTTGCGGTCGTGTACGTTCCGCAGCCAAGTCTTTCCTGTCACTATCATCAGATTGTCGGTCTATCTCAGTGATGGCATTCTCACGCTTCTGCGTGCTTTCTTTTTCCACCGGTTCTTATTTGATTTACAGCGTACTTATTAAAATTAATTATCGCATAAAATTTCTCACCGCTGGGCCCGTGCCGACTACTTTTAATGCAAGGGAATCCCCTGGCTTAGGTGTTCCACCCATTCCCGTACAGAGTTTGTAGTAATTATTTGTAAATATCTGCCTATCTGAAATTAGCTACCCTGAAAACTTTTTTGGATATTGTTATTTGCTGTCATAGAATTGCACACGTTGCAATTCCGCGGCTTTCGCTTTTTTTTTCAGTGGGGCTCGCGTCACGGTGCGCCGCGCCGCCGCCGGCGCACGCTAGTTGTTATATAATTCGCGTCTTACATCATGGCGCGTCACCACAGCTAAAATAAGCGCTCTATCCGCAGCCGGTCACGGCCAAGGCTGCGCGCTTTGTTGCCGACAATTATACCGACGGTGGTCGTAATGAGGATTTAGTGGGTGGACATGCGACGGACGCGACGCCTTGCTCACTTTTACTTTTAAACCGGTTCTGTTGACCTTCGTCTCTTCCCGCCGGCTCAGCACTCGAGCTCTATCGATTACCAAAATTATTTAGATTTTTGTAAATTAACGCATTGTTATAAAATAATTACAATTCGGTGTCCGTTGTCTGTCCGTCCGTACCTATCGCGTCTAGCGGACGCCCTTGACTGAACGTCGACCGGCCGACCTTGTGCGAGTGCGCAAATGTTTTCTGTATGAATCTATCGGAATTGTTTTTGATCGTATCCAAGGTCAAATGGGGCTCCGCAAAAATTATCTATCTACCGTGAAACGATTTTAATTTATCTTTAAACGTATAATATTCATGGCGTAGCAAGTATCTACTATCCAAAAATTTCGAGAGCTTCTTTAAAAGTTGTAGTTTTACTCAGTCATGCATTGCGTGTTATAAAGCTGAATCGTCTGTTCATGACTTTATAATACCCTACTTTACTGCCACAGCTCCAGAATACACTTCTTGTTTTACATATTTAGATACCACGTGTAGATATATTGAGTGCGACCCGTCTCGTCCAGTGGCGCCTCACGGAGCGTAAAGACGTCCACGAATTCTTATCTCCTGACTCTTAAATCTTTAAACCGATTAGCTCCTCTGTAATAAAGAGCATTTCTCACCCCATACACGCTAATTGGTAAAATTAGATTGTTCCATAATAGTAACTGATATTTTTTATAAACAACGAATGACTCGACGACCACGAATTCCGTTTGTTCGTTAGCGATATTTTATGTGTTGTCAATGATATCGCATGATTTATAGTGTATTTTGATCTTATAATAATTTTGTGAGCTTATTTGTACACCGACTTACTACAACTATGATAATACGAAAGTATATTATGGATGCTGTTATTAGTTTATTATGTGTTATAACTTGGTTGAATAGCCTTACAGACTTACCTGTAAGTGCTTGAGTTCGCTTCGTGGCTCTCTGTAACATGGCCGCAATAAAACATGTTCGGGCCGCTAACCACAAGGATCCTTTCGCAGGTTATTTTCCTCGAGTTACTTGATCAATCTTAGCCTGAGAAATGGAACCGCTTACTAAGTGTTGGAATCATCCACTGGGGTGGGACTTGAATGTTTTATTACTTTGAATAATCGAATTCTTAAAGAAGCTTCATCATTTTCCAGATTCATCCTTAATTTTTAAAGTAGAATAATTCATCAAGGCTAACCATTACGGTCTTTGCGTATGTATGTTTACAAAAGAACATCATTGAATTAGGTGTTCCTATTCAAAAATCAGGACCAATGCGACCAAGTTAAGCACGAACCATTTGCTATCAACGGGAGTTAAGGTAACCGATACGGAATTCAATAATTGGTTCAAACTTCACTTTAGTTTCTGTTCCAAATAACTTCATTGCTATCCCATTGTAAGTCTTTTATGTGTTGTCTCCAGGCATGGTGTTCATCGCGGGTTTCATAGTGCTCTTGTCAACGCTAATGTTCTGCTTCCCGCGGCAAATCAAGCCGGAGCCACTGCCACCGCCCGTGAAGAAGAACAAGGACAAACGAGAGCCCTTCTTCAAAGGTATTTATATCATGATCTTATATAGGAAATAACTTGAAGAATCGTTGGCGACCGTACTTGAACTATAGTTTGATGTGAAGAAAGCAGGGAAAGTGAGTGAAGAGACCTTACAATCTATGCTCTTGGGGCAGGGGAAGTTAGAAAGTTCGAGTATCTGCATTCAGTAGAAATGAAATTGTTTGAGATCTGACAAGGTTGATATAATGAAATGACTGTTTGAAGTCTGAATCTACATTAGTTGTCGCTTGCCAAGTATTTGATTTTAATACCTTCTTACATTTGTTTCCAACATTATTGTTTGTTGCATTATCCAGACTGTGTGCTAGACGTTTTTATCCATTTATTTATTAGCTACCGTATATTTCTTGGGTTCCGTATTTATCATTACAGCGTTTTTAGATGTTAATTAGGTATTGTTCTAAGCAATGTCTTCTTCTCATATAACTTTTATTATCAGTGATTAAAGGTTTTCGCATGGCACCTAGCTCTTGTGTCCCGGCTTGCTATGCCAAAAGTTAAAGTTTTAAGGAAACATTTGTTAAGTGGGCCTGGACTAATGTTATGTTACATCGAGTTATTCTCTATCAGATTTATACAATGTTCTCGACTATTTCAGATTTCTTCGCGACAATCAAAAGGCAGGTTACAAACGACATTCTAATGTGGCGCACCGCGAGCTCGGTCCTCCACTTGATGCCCATCAGTGGCGTGTACAGCTTCCTGCCCAAATACCTGGAGAAGCAGTTCAGGCTGCCGACCCACGATGCCAACCTTGTCTCGGGTGAGGTACTAACGTGAATACTGTTTGGAAATATTAGTGTGAAAAAATGAAGATAGGCTATGACGGGCAATAGGTAAATATCGCCTGCACATATTAATATTCGAGTTTTGAGTTAAGGGGGAAAAGGGAGGTTAAGGGGAGAGTTGCAAAAACTTCGAGTTGAGTACATAGAAGTTTATTGATAAATTTATTTTGTCCATTTGCTGGATCAAATATATCAATTTAAACTAAGTACCTACACATTGATATAAAATTTATTTTACGGAGATGCTCCCGTGACCATGGTTACTGTAAAGCAGCCGAAAAGTCGGGAACGTAAAAACATAAAATAAACACGATAAAATCTGTAAAATAAGTTTTATTTGAATTCGCGTAAATATAAGAAATCAATATAAGTACCTGCAGTTCCTCACAGAAAAAGACAAAATAGTTTATACATTTTGTAAAAAAAAAAACCACAATATACTATTCACAATATAATATTCCCAACAGTAAATTGTCTCCATAACGGCTTATCAGATATACGTGAATCTTACACCAAAACCATCATAATAGTTTCTATCGATAGACGTGCATATACTAATATTATAAAGACGTCAAGATTGTTCGTTTGTAAGTTTGGATGCAGACGGTTTAAGCTCTGGATTTACTGATCCGCTTCTGAAAACTGTCACTTATAGGAAGCTATATACACCTGAGTGCTATAGGCTGTTTCATCGATGTACCGCGAAAGAAGTCGCGGGCTGAAGCTAATAATATACCTAATTATCATTACTGAACATGCGATTAGCACCTCAAATGTCTAAATCACCCTTTCCCAAAGTGGGCGATAACGCCCCCTTGTGGGCGCTGCAGGCCTAAAGGGGGGCGGTAAGAGACCCAGACAAAAAAATGGGTGCGTTGTGTAGAGGCTTACAATGAAGTTATAGTGCTTTTTAAGTAGGTGAAAAAATGGGGGCGCTAAAAATAATTCATTCTCAATGTGGGCAGTAGACAAAATAAGTTTGGGTACCCCTGGTCTAAATGGAGCATTTTACCAACGCCAAAAGGTCTGAATCTAGATAAAATTCCTATTAACACCGTTCTCCTATATTCCAGGTCTGGGTGGTATCCTGGTGATGGGTTTAGGCACGATCTCCGCGGGCGTGGTGATCTTGAAGTTGGTTCCGAGCGCGCGCCAGGTGGCTGCCTGGACCGCCGCTAGTGCCGCCATCTACAGCGCAGGTGAACAAACTAATGAAAGAGTAATAATAGTCCTGACTGAAATTCAGTCACGGACAATGTCAACGGAGACTAGCCAGGACATATTATAGTGCACAAGTGTATGCGCAAGCACAGATGTACTCTGTCCTCCCTCACTCTCATAGTCCGATGGGATGGCAATACGACGCGGCTGGAGAGCGATCAGGTGCAGGCCCGATGGCTTTACGTGCTCCGAGACACATAATACTTATAGACCTTAGAGCGGTCAGCGTTATTTGTTATGTATGGGTTTTAGAACGCCCTCACTCAATTAACACGTGGTCAGCTACCAAATATATTACAATAACCCGGAACGTGGAACGTAGAACGCTGAACACTATCGTCAGGGGAACTTATAATTAAAACAACGATGAAAATATTTTACTCGACCGTGGCAAGAATGGCCGATTTTCGACCTAAAAAAGAAGAACAACAAGACTTAAAACGAGTAAGGCTCTAATCGCAGCTCGGTTCTGTTCCAGGCATGGTGGTGCTGATGTTCATCAGCTGTCCCGAGGAGAACTACCGGCTGATCCGCGACGGCTCCATCATGAACAGCAGCATGGGCTGCAGCGAGCGTTGCTACTGCGACGGAGTTCCCTTCAACCCGGTGTGCGGACAGGTGGGTGTGCACTCCACGGAAAACTCAATTAAATAGAATGTTCAACTGAGCTTCGTCCAGGGCCCAAGTCTACTAACACAATCGATTCATAATCGAACAGCAACCGCATAGTAACTGTCACTTTTGACAGATATCCCATACAATATGTGTCAAAAGCGACAGTTACTATGCGGCGACATGTAAAAAATACATAAAATCGGCCCACCCGTTTTTGAGTTATAAATGGTGTACTAGTGTAAGTAACACGGCTGTAGCGACCACTTAAACCACAGATCATGAGAGATATGCCGTGCGGTTCAAAATGTATGGGAACTCGCTGTCTCCGTTTTGTTCCCCACCACTCGCCGCAAAACAAATGCAATTCCATAAAACCAACCAATACGAAGTCTCTTCGGTGCGTGCTGCGTCGTCGCCGTATACAGCGGCCGTACCACGCGACGCACCAGTTTATTCAAAGTATCGTTATACGATCTGTCCATTGCCGCGTACATTCACTCAGTAGTGAACATAGGTGGTACTTAAAGAGCCATGTATATTGTACAAAAATTAAAAAGTCGTTGTGCTACATAAAAACTAAAATAACATAATAAAGGCATCAAATAGTTTTTGATTTGTTGTTTTTAATGATTTTAAAGACGAATAAATAAAATACTTAATACTGGCTGGTGAAATGAGATTCCACCTTTCGCGTAGTTCACTTTGCTGCTAGTATTTTTGCACACAACCACGGAATAACACGGCATTTTAAAAAAAAGCTAGAGCTCCGATACCGACCTGCAGTTGCAGTCGACTGACGGCGAAAACTCTATGTTAGCCTAATTTTGGCAAATTGTGTGCGCAAGCCCACCGCTTTCATAACATATCTCCTCTCATATATCTGTGACTTAAACCGTACCACAAGCTACACAGATGGCGCTGCAGACAGACGCATTCAGAACAATAGACCATTCTCATCACATTCCTGAATCGCGCTATAAGAGTTTTCGGAGCAAGTAACATATACAAGATCCCGACAATAACCATTGGGGCATAGCGGCCGCCCCGCCAGGCATACCACCCGCCTGGCTGGAAGATCTTCCCTATTCCGCTAAACGGCATTATTTTATACATTAAGATTTATGAAGCATTGCATTTGTTCCAGGACTCGTTCACTTACTTGTCGCCGTGCCAGGCGGGCTGCCTCACCAGCCAGCAGGTGGACAACAACACGTGGCTGTACTACAACTGTTCGTGTATTGACAGCAGCTTGAGGGGGGAGAAGGTGTTGAAAACGTGAGTTGTGTTACTTAACCTGTCTGAACTAACCACCATATTTTATAGTTTGTAATCAATTTATAATGTGTAACCGTCTTTTGAAGGAACGTGCTTTTTAATACCTACCATTGTAAATGAGGGAAAAATGTCTATAAATTTGGAGCTAAAAAGGTTGGAAGGCAATATTTTCAGTTGCATTAAATTAAGCTTGTTCAAGTTAATAGTTCGCACTGATAATTTAAACATGCGTGTTAGTCGCATCGCACAGTCATATTGAAAGTGTGCGAGCAGATCGCAAGCCAAGCAAGCAAGTAAGTGTATAGCAGGCTTTAGTCTGAGCTATAGGGAAGCGGTAAATGGCATCTATTTAATAGAATTCTTAACATTGATTGACTGACAACGCACGGCCTAGACCGGTGATTTTATGTTTGGAGGATATATTCCTTGAGTCTCTTCAGTTCATCAGGCTACTAAACTACTTATTTAAAAAAAAAAGACAAGCCCGCTGAGTTTCTCGCCGGATCTTCTCGTTGAGGTCGCGTTCTGATCCGGTTGTAGAGTTAAGAAAAAAAAAAATGTAATGACAATTTGTAAGTGCCCCCGTAGGCCTGTACGAAATAAACGATTTGACTTTGACTTTGACTAGTCCACCACCAATTGGGGTACCAGAGATGCACGAAATAAGGATTTTTGGAATTCGACCCGTAAGGTTAATCTTGTGTCAATAATTATTTTGTTATATTTTTGGTAAAATGATAAGTTTGTCACGTTCACAGCATCGACCGGTACGAGGCGTACAACAGCACGGCGGCGCTGGCGCAGGCGGGCGGGCTGGCGGTGTCGGGCGAGTGCGGCGGCGCGTGCGCGCAGATCTACGCGTTCGTGGCCGTGTTCGCCGCCGTCATGTTCGTGCACGCCAGCGGCGAGGTCGGCGCCGTGCTGCTCATCATACGCTGCACCGACAAGCAAGGTGCCGCATCCTCAACCCTAACTCTATACACATTAAGGTCACCAACAACTGAAAACGATAGTGTGTTAACGCTCCCGCTACAACTGCGCCAAATGCCGTTAATGATTCGGAAAAATCATATTTTTTTTGTTTTAAGTACAGGTTGATTCAGAAAGGCTATATACTAACCTTTGAAGGGTGTACTACCTTTTCTGAATCAGTCTGTATATTCAACGTACAGTACAGACACAGCAGTGTTATAACTGTTTTATAATAGTATAAATGAATATATTATTGAATGTTTGTTACAGACAAAGCGATGGCCATGGGCGTGATCCAGTTCGCGATAGGCGTGTTCGGCAACGTGCCGTGCCCCATCCTGTTCGGGGCCGCGGTGGACGCCGCTTGCCGCCTGCGCGACGCGGCCTGCGGCGTGCTCGGCGCCTGCGCGTCCTACGACAATGACAGCTTCCGACATCTATATCTAGGTACTTGACTATATACTTAGTCTCATTCTGATTCAGCTGGTTTGGTCATACATACTATAATAATGGATAAGGAGACTGCCCAAACATGGTATTAATTTATTGGACAAAAAAAATAATGATTTCATAATACTATGAACCCTATTATTTGAATAAAGTTTTGGCATTTCAATGGCCGATAACAAGATCGCAACGACAAAATTATATATGAAAATAAAAGCATTATATTATTTTCTATAATAGACGGAGATTATGCGTATCCATTTGGGTCTTGGACAAAGATTCTTACATCAAATAAGTTTGTCCAATTTGCGTTTGATTATAAAAAATATGATAATTTACATTACTTCGATTGGTTGATTGGAGATTATTACCTTAGTCTGTGATTTTATTTTTATACATTTAATAAGGTATTATGGCACATAAAGTCGCTACGCATAGTGTCTATTTATTGTTGAAACTATGAATCTTCGGCAAAGATATCGGACGAGTTGCAACGGCACCCGTTAAAGAAGTTTGATCAAATATTGGAGATGAATATTTGTAATAGTGAGTTGTGTGTTCTGCGGGCAGGTCTGTCTGCGGCGCTGATGTCGCTGGCGTTCGTGATGGACATGCTGGTGTGGAGCCGCGCCGGCCGCATCGACATGAACCCGGCCGACGCCCCCCACACGCCCCACGCCCCACACACGCCCCTCGCCCCGCTCGCCCCGCCCCCCGACACGCCCGTCTGACGCCCCGGCCCGCTGTAAACAACCCGCTGATGGTGACGTCATTACCCGTGTCCTGACTGAAACCATAAAAAAGTGTTATCTCAGGCGCAAGCGCAAGCGTTTTTCTCAGGCGTATCGCGAGTCTTGCTAGAATATGGAGGTCGGGTGAGGCAGCGTGATCGTTTGCCTCGAGCGAACCGCAATCTGACCGAACAAGGCAGAGCATCCTCTCGAGATAACCCAGCGAAGGTGCTCGGCCGTCTGTACACGGCAGTCTATTCATGCAATCTCTCTCTCACACGGCAGTGCTAAGGTTGAAATTCGTGTAAACAGTATAAGTTGGTAGCACATACGATGAGAAACAGTATCAGTGGAAATAATCTACCGGATAGGAACGTATTCGTTCCGGTGGGCGAAATTGGAACTAACGTGTTGTTATGAAATTATATTTTTCTTTGACAGTCTTACATAGACACTAGCGCCGTCATCGTTGAACCAGTGTGTAACGCCAAAGAGCGTTCGTCGCGGCTAGCTTAGAGCGTATCAATCTGCACGACCGTCTCTATTAGCCATATTATTACGCTCCTACTACACCTGCGCCGTTCACAACACAACATATTACGCTGTTAATGGCATTAGGCGCAGGTGTGGCGCGGACGTTAGAAAAAAAATGGTCAGTGCATTCGCAGTTTTGTACTTTGGACAAAGCTAGATACTACCTTGTACATACGATTATTTTACGAACGCCAATATGTAGGTTATTTATTAAATATAAACTAAATCCCTCGAAGTTTTAGTCCATCATCACAAAGCTTTACAAATGTATTGGAATTTTGAATGGATTTTAAAACTATGAATTTAGGGGTCACTATTTCCGTTCTCGTGAACCAGTGTTTGCTTTTTGTTTTTTTTTTTTGGTTATGAAAACTTTTTAAACGGTGACTGAACGACTTCATAATTGCATCATCAACGTATTATAGTGTATGTATGCTTTTTATACACTAATTGATTTAATAAGTATATGCTCAATTTTTTTTAAAGATATTTTTTAAATGTTGCACGCATAATATTCTAATAATATTACTATAATAATGAATATATAGTATTTTGAAAACAAATATTTGGTATACCCAACTGCAATTTTGTAAATATGAGAAGGCCATTATATTGGCGGGCTTTAGAGAAAATATATTGTGAACTAAGTATATTCGTTCAATTTATACCTATCTGAAAGTATGTAGTCTGTTTCTTACGTTATATTAATACAAATTAAATATTAAATTGTTTACGTTGGAGATGGGGCGACTATGCATTAATTAGTCGGTAAAGCCGACTGTCCGACCTTGTATAATCGGTGGCTTATTGAAAAAAAAAATGCTGACTGCCCGGCAATTACGAAAATAAAAAAATAAAATTAAAAATAATAATAATTTGTAGATAATAACAAGGAATGTTTATACGCTCTAAGTGTTTTAAGACATGTTGTTATAACGGGCACATGCTTTTTTAAATTATGATAAAACACATCCCAGTGAAAAAAAAATACACAAACGTATATAAGATGTAACAATAATAGTGTAAAATATTTCAACAGGTCCATCGGTAAGCTATTAAGGTCACAGTCCCGAAAAAAATATCAAATTGTTCAATTTAAAAAAAATACTACGTACTAAGTGCGCGGTCAAATGGTACTGGCGTGCTTTCTCAGAGTAAAAGCAAACGCTGTTAGCACATATATTTTATACATAAACGAGATCATTATATCTTCTTAGTAGCCTCTTAAAGTATTTTACACTATTTTTGATACACCCTGTATAAAACCCCCCGTTAGGCGTAGATTGACGGACATACCCGAGACGGCTACCAACTCAACCAAAAGGCTTAGGAAACGAAGCGTAATAGCGCTAAATTGCCACCATCTTTGTCTAGATATGTGACCGACTTGTCGGTATCTTTAGAACCGACTAGTCTGGCAGTCGGCTAGTCAGCAAAATCTATAGTCAGCTCATCTCTAGCCTGCAAACATCAAATCAACTAGCGTTCATCCATATCTTGGTCCAAATTTATTTCAACCTCACATTTTTATATGTAACTAATTTAGAAAGAGTTTTAAATCTTTTCTCAGTGTTATCAGTCCCATTCTATCATGCCAGTTATATGTTTTATGAGTAATTATATCGCTTTATATACATCACATCACATCATATTACATCACATTATTTATAAGTATATTATCTATCCTATAATCACAATTTATTTGGGACTGAGTTTAATTGTTGCGTTGAGTTCACTATGTCACGATTATTATAAACGAATTAATGCGCTGTACCCTGGCGGGGCCGCAACACACTTGCAAGGGATAGAATTTCCCGATAGAAAGAGAAGCGCATAGTTGCGTAATAATAATGTTTAAAACGCAGAAAATGCAGCGGTGTGCGTACTGAAGTGCACTTTAATACTTTGTGGCAAGAGTCGAGTTTTACTTGAATGTCTTTGCGGAGTGTAATATCTGTTAGTATGATCTATTACCTAATCTGTGGTATCGTCATCGATAATTATAATTGTTGCAACATAGTGAACTGACAGCATTACATATTTCGATTATTGCGAATTACATGGCTAGTGATTAGAAGTTTATTTTAGTTTTAGTGAATGTTTTTTTTTATATAATAATTACTAATTTACCTGTAAATAATATTAAATGAATTAAAAATTATAATCACATTAGGATTAGGGCGTAGTGTAAACATTTATACTTAGATTAATGTTTCTGTTGTATTTTAATGTTTTGAAAATGCATTACTATTATGCTATGATCTATCGTTCTGAGTCACAGATAAAGAAATAACACTGGATTGGCATCAACATTAATCTAAGCAGGTATATTTTTAACGATAGGCCATTGCATAGGTGGTAATGCAGAACTTACAATAATAATATTTTTTTTAAAAGGCTGGGCCGCGTGTAAAGTATCATAGTGAAATTAGTTTAGCGGTTAGTAAGAATGTCGAAAGTTATCATTTGTTTACAAAAACTGTGATGTTTTAGCGTGTTTTTTTTTATATATATATACTATTATAATCTCTAATATATTCCAATGTACTATTATTTAAATTTTACATCTACTTAACAATATATATTAAGTGTACGTGAATCTGTATAAATCGTTTTACTTATATAACTGTTTCTAATTAGGTATCTCAAATGTGCAATAAATTCGGAAACTATGAATTAATTATTATAAAATCAATTTTACATATTTTACATTCAATTATTTTGACATTGTAGCTATCGTTACACACTTTATAATATATACATTGTGTATACAGAAGTACATATTTCCGACCGTTTTAAATAACAGACGTGTATTTTGTTTTTAAATATGTCTGATTACAGTTGTTGTATTCCGTTCAACATTGTGTCTAGGTGCCTACCTACTAATTTGTCATTTTGAACGAAATCCCTGCACTTTCATATTAATAATATTTTCATTATTATTTATATTAAAATCGCTACCGAGATATATTCGCCGGTGCTGATTTGGCTTTTTAGAGTGAGATTTAGTCCACATGAATTGGCGAATTTAAAAACAATATATTGAAGTAAAATATGCAGTAGGAAAGTAAAATTTTGGTATGTTAGTAAGACTTAGTAACGACTTATTTTGATGCTGACAGTACGTAATGTTAATCGATCTTCATAGTGGACAGAAAAAGTTCCTCGTTAATGACGACTGTGCATTAAGCGGTGCAATTTTAGTTTAAATAATTGTATCACATTGTTGAAGGAAATATAAAGCATATGCGTTATATCTTATAATTATCATGATTGGCATTTATTGTTTTCTTTTACGGGGCATTATTTATAAATCACGAAATTAGGAAAATGATCGTTTTTGTTAAATTAATATAGAGTTCAATGAAATTATATGTAAATTTATTAAAAATGTAAACGGGCATATTATATATTAATTTTATTTGATCTACATAATATAAAATATTTTTAAATGTTGACATCGTGTTTTTTGAGGATTCCTAATTAAAAATTATCTAATGTGACATCGCAATAAAGATCAATTTTGTGCAATTTTTTAATTTAAATAAGTGCATTTACGTGGTGTATTTTCCACGTGATTTTTTTAGCCAAATTAATAACAATGAAGTGCGACAGCAATGTTTTTATATTAAATGAATGCATGTAAATGTAGAATTCATAATATTATATTCTAATTTAAATTAGGTCATTGTGTTTAAATTTTTTTATACTTCTATAAATCTATATTAAAAATTATATAACTAATATAATTTTATATATATATATATTTAATATAATTATACGATACTAGTAGCGATCTACGTCTCAGTGGTAGCTTTTTAGCAAAATTTGTTGTTTGTTGTATTTTTACTCTACTTACATTTTAAGATTGTAATGTCTTTTCGTAATAGCGAACACAATTTACTAGTCTACAGTCTTAGGTTGTAGCAAATAATACCTCTGGTTTCTAGATGTTATTTAAGATCCGCATAGTAAGTATCTCAAACTTTTAAGCGTGAAATAATATTCGGATCGATCGCCACGACTTGGCAGGTGTTGTACTTTTGTTTCGCCCATTTAGGCCGATCCAAACGGCCTCTTCGAATGCGCTGAACCGAATAGTGCGTAGCACGCCTTACAGATTGTACGAAACATCTTATCTATAATCAATTATATTATATACTTATACTCCCGAATTTATGGAAATTTTCATCGATTTTACGAAGCATTTTCAGAAGAAAAATGTTCTCTAATGCCATCGTGCCTAACCGTTGAATATCTTCTGTAAATGTTGGGGATACATCCTAGACTTTTGTTCATATATTGATGTTTTATGTGCCACGAACTTTGATATTTTTTATTTAATATACTTGTAGTCTTGTTTTCAACTACCTAGTATGTATACCCGCATTTCGGTTGGAAAAATCCGAAATCATATTTTGCTGTAAAAAACATCACTAATCTTACATTCGATGTAAAGTCGACCAAGAAACTCCTTTATCACTTTAAGGTTGAATATCATTTGCACATCGTGTATCGCAAGGCCTATTTTTGTCATTTGTTATGTATTTGGATTTAGAACGTATCAAATATGAACTTTAGTAGATTTTTTATTAGCTAGGAGTTTTAGTCAAAACTGATAAACCACTTTCATGGCCGACCTTACGTATCTACATTTTTATGTATCATTCGAAGTGAAAGAATGTTCGTATTGGTACAGAAATGTATCTTTTTTATTTGAATGTAGGCCCCGTCTCAACAGTACATTGATTTAAAATAATAAATAAATACTTAGCTGATTGTATAATCAAAGTACAGTTGTCGATTTGTTAATGTGCCGCGGGCTCACATATTATTTTTTAATTATTTGTAAATAAATAAAAATATTGAAATAATAATGGCGGCGTTTTAATTTTTATTTACACAGTGCGTACTGTGGCCTAATCCCCCTCGCATTAAGGTGAGGCTCATGCCCAACAGTGGGACATTAAAAGGGATGGTATTATTATTATTACTATTGAGTTACTTGCTTCGTAGTATGCTAGCAAAACTGAAAGGAGCATAGCCGTAGATGGCCATAATATGCAACCCTGTGTCTGCGGGCACCTACCTAGGTGACGTTCATTAAGCGCTTGATGTTTTTAGCTGCTTTTAAACCCCTTCACCCTGATGATACGTGGTGAGGTTTTAGACTAACCCCTCCTCCACCCCATCCAAAATCACGTGTGCACATATGCTGCGCAGCGAGGCAAATGCCAGATGACAGATGGTGCCTCGTCGGGCGCGTCGGAGCCAGCCGGCATGAGCGGCCAGTCGGCCTCACTACGGCCATTTAGGAATAGATACCTACTTACATTTATTTATATACCCACAAAGGCCAAAGGAAAAACATTGTGTTGTTTTATAACAAAACACTAACTAACTAGCAGAACTTGTTTTAGAAAATTAAAGAAGTATTTTCGGATGTATCCAGTTTTTGCATGTCGTTTTGTTTGAATTGAATCGACAAAAACTCAATCGATTAACTATCACCGTGGCGGGCTGGAGGGCGTCAAGATTAGGGTTCCGCAAGGCAAATCACCTGCAACACCGTTTCCATTTGTCTACGACTGAATGAGACGTTTTCAACTTAATTTTCCTGATTTTTAAATGAAATTTGAGTAGAATTTCGGTAATGTAGTCATAGATTATTATTATTATTTTACGTGGGTCCATCGTTACTTTTATGCCATCAGGGGTTTCCTTGGCTATCAACATTTTTTTCGAGATATTCTTTTTAATTATGATACAGCGCTTAGTATTTATTAAAATAATATGTCAAAGGAACCCAGTATGTATGTTAGTGCACATAATTGATTAGTGACTGGTTGTCATCGCTTCTTTTACTTTTATTTGCGGATTATGTGGTTTCATATTGCACGATTTTATGATTTTATGAAGTCATCCACACAATTTGCGATAATGTGTTAAAGGTGCTAAAAATAAGATTCTGGTTTTAAAATTACCTACACAAAGAATTCTTCCGAAGGTAAGTAGATTAAGTAACAATATTTGTTTGGACGCATAAACTAAAACTCCTAACATCCTACCTTATTTTTATAATTTTGTAATACCTATCAAAAATAATTATTCAAGCCAGCGTTTAAATAAAACTTTGTCATGAATTTGTTATGTAACTACCTTTAGTTAAGTTACTTACTTACGAAAAATATTGTATATAACGCCATTAAATGAATAAAAAAACTGTTTTCTTTTTAAATGATTTTTAATTATAAGGCATCTGCGTTTGTTTCTGTCATTGCAGCCAGTGTCTTAAGTTATATGTTTAGCGGACCTCTTTTGAAAAAAGAACGATCAAAACAGTAAAAAAAAATACACTGGCCATTTTCATTACGCAGATTTTTTTCCTGTTTCCAACCAAACTATTGGATACAAAACTGCACAATTCGTAAGAGGAAATACATAAACCCAATGGAGATTATGTTCTAATCGTGCGTTAAGTTTAGCTTGTCACACCCCATAAAAACATTCATACGTTTCAGGGGGTATACTGTGATTCAACCATAGAATTAAACTACCGAGAACTTGTAACCGAATAGGTACCTTATTTTTCCACTTATTTAATTCACTATTTCCTGATCAGTGATCCTAAAAAAGAACTTGATGCTCACCCTGCGTACCCTTCCTAATTTAAAATAAAGTTTTCTGAAATGCTTTATAATGCTATTAAATATTTATTTAAATTTCTTCAAATTTGCCTTAATTTTACCGGTATTTCTTTTAGCATATAGGTACCTACTGTTAAACCTCTCGGGATATTAGTAGACTAAAACCTAAATCAGATTAACAACAATTAAATTCATACCAGGATTAATCACGTACGAAAAGTTGGACATTAATGAACCTTTCATAGAGTTAGAGTATGGCTCGTGTTATCCCATGACAAGGGGGATGATGCGGCATTTTGAACAATGGTGTAGGCGTTGTATATAACAATGTAGCGGCGGCGGCTGGACACAGAACCTATCAGTAGTCAAAATGTTCAGAATAGTGTTTGTTACTTTAGCTGTACTCATCCTTGCTTGCTCTGCAGCCCCAGGTAGCTATATAACATTTTTTTATAAGCCCATTGGCTGATAAAAACACAGGATTTTCGCGTAGGCTCGTTTAACCCGCAAAAGTGTCCAAAATGTAGCCATACAATATACAGGCGGGAATCAAACCCTTAGCCAGCAAAACAGAAAGCCGAGCGGCCTACGTTCTAACCACTACACTAAACGGGAGAACTTACCATGACCTGCTAATTCGACTCAAATGCAGGTCTCAAATTGATGTACATCGCAAATTTGTAACAATGGACTTAATTAAAGTTACATAATTCTCCAATTGAGGTCCAGATTTGAGTCACATTAATACATAGTCCATAGTTATAGGGGGTTATAGGGGGATAGGGGGCTATCGATAAAAAAAACCAGAACTATATATAGGGCTATCCCGTTTTCGTCTTCAAGGTGAGCGCGTCAGAAGACACGGCTACGACGTAGGCCCGGGCGGGCACGGCTACGGTGGCGCCGGCTACGGCGGGAACGGCTACCCCGGCGGGAACGGCTACGGCGCACTGCCGCTTCAACAGACCTTTTCCAAGTCCTCAGCTAGCGCCAGCTCCAGCGGCGGAGCAATAGCGGGCTGAGAATGACGACAACTGTAAGTCGACCGACATGAGTACATACATTCCTTTATTTTATGGTGCATAGGTTCTACCCCTGCGATACTTCGATAGCATATAGAAGTCGGGGAAAATGTAGCTTCCTATTAGTGAAAGAATTTTTTGAATTGGATCAGTAGATCTCGAGATTACCCTCAACATCCAAACATACAAACTGTAGTATAGATTACATAAGGCCGCTAAACCGCACTGGCCTAGTTGGTAGCCCATGGCTTGCATCCCCCTCTCATTGATGTATGTGATGACTATGCTTGAATCTCCCTTCCATAAGTGGGGCATAAAAGGGCATATTATATTGTTTATGGATCTTAGTATAACCGGGTCTGCTTGCGGGGGTAAATGTCGACTGTAGGAAATAACAAACAGTATTTTACTCTATGAGTCATACACAAGTAAGACGCTATTAGCAACCCACACATGGAACGCGAATGTTAAACGCTCACATTCTTTTTTGGTTGCCGTCATAAAACCCATACATGAATTGATGCATTTCAATGTATGGGTTTTATTGCGTAATTCTTCTGGTCTGCGCGGGGTCTAAAAGCTACAACTCCGATTAGTACAAGATAATTAACAATGTGTAATATAATTTATTTTCTATTGTTGCAGTTGCAATTATTTCTACCAGTCCACAATTCGGTATAATTAAGCAATGTATACAGTTATAACTTAGTTTTTTTTTTCCACTAGACAAACGTCAGACGTGCATATATTCCTGGACGTAGCGTAATAGTATCTACAAAAGGTGATTGAAAAAAAAATACCTACATTTATTATTTCATTTAATATTGGAAAAATACCTAGGCTAGGTACTTACGATTTAAATAGTGTGACGCCATTATAAATTGAAATAAATATGAAATACAAATGTGACGTTGACGTTTATTTAATGATAATAATCAAGCTATAGCCACTAGCATATCCTACGATAATAAAAATACAATAATAATGTATGTTTTCATTTAATAATAAAACAATTTTTGGTTTAATAGTAATAAAGTTGTATGATTTGAAACTTTCAATTGGGTGCTTATTTTTGCATTTAGTTGAACCTTTTGTACTTATTTAGTATCTTTAAGATCTTTTAACATAAATAACGCAATGAGTTGAGTCACACCCACAACATTTTCATAGAATACCCGCCATGGATACTATTATATGTGGTTATGATATGACATATTACGAAATAATGTACGAGTAGTGTACCTACCTATTTAGCTTTCTTTATTAGATTGGACCCGCAATAATATCGATAAACCCAAATAAATAATACCTTCCTGAGAGCGAATAGCTTTGAAATTATATAATAACATTTCTCGCAAAATTTATCTCTCGGTAATTTAGAAAATAATTAGTTTGTACTTACGATTTAATATATCACATTATAAGTACCTACTTCTACTGAGTTCGATTTCACCAGTAACTCATAATACAATTAGCGTCAGCACGTCAAATGCGAGATTATTCGTAGGCTAACTGCATACTTTATAGTATATCGTATTTAGACATTTTGTAGAATTGAATGTTTTAAATAATGCCCGCTAGAGACGCTGTTCAATTCTTCATACAAAACGTCTAAATAGTAGACTATGAAGTATACGGTTAGCTAACGAATAGGTAATCTCGCACTTGACTAAAGTTCTGCCGATGTACCTTCATCTGTGTTTGATTCTGTTGTAGTTATTGTTGGTATGCCTAATAAATAAATGAATTCAATAAATAGTAGGTATTACTCATTTAGCTCAGTAATAGCCTAGACATTGAGCTCTGTAGCGCTATTCTGTAACGCCAATCTCATATCTGACGCCGATTCCCGAGGATTCACGCGTCAGATATAAGATTGTCAATTTATCCCATATCACATCCGTGATTCCGATGGTGAAATGAAAAATTTATATTAAAATTATACAATTCACATTCGGACTCGGATTAGCGTATTAGCACTACAGCTAAGGGTCGAATGTACGGTTACCTTGATCCAATTGTGGTTCAATTGCTGTTAGGTCTATGGAATGGTAAGATGCGATCAACATAGATAGATACAGTACAGTCGTCAGCCGTAAATATTAAACATCGGCTTTAGACAATGTTTCGGCATTGTAGAGCGTCATCTCTGTCACTTATTACCTCTGGCCGATAGTCCCTTTCTAAAGCTCGGTGTGTCTGCTCTTTGTCTTGTTGAGTCAGTGTCAGTAAAACTACGTGTTACTACGAGGAAATAGGATCTTGGATGGTTTGCAATACAACTGAGTGCTTACTAGCTAAGGGATAACCAACAGTTTGTTAAGTATGCCCCGAGTACAAGGTTTTATCGTTAGATATAAGAATATGAAATAGCTTTGAAAGACATATGTTTATTCCTGATTACTTACTTATATCTTGCCTACGTCATTAAATAATTTGAGGTTTCGACAACTAAACTCGAAATGCCCTCATATTGGGCCAGGGATATTTAAACACGAGTATACCATATACAAATTGTAATTTTTAATATACCTATATACAATTGTATAAGTTACCTTTGCACCGTGAATATTAAATGGAATATCTAAAAAATAAATAGAAAAAAAACTTTGCTGACAATTTGATAATTTGCGTGCACAATGTAACGCACTAAACTACTGGCTTTTGGTTCTGGTTAAAGGCGGTAGCGACAGCGGAGGCGGACGCTTTTGAGAAGGACCGCCCACCGCGGCTGTTTTCATTCGATGAACGACCGTCTCTGTTGAATTCTAGTTCACGACCTCCACCGTAACTGTAAAGAAGCAAATATAGTACCCAATCACTAATCATTTCGACTGAAATATTTACGTGCACGTGAAATCCAATAAATATTTTATAAAAACAATATTTTTAAAAGTTTCGCGTCGTTGTGTCTCTAAAAGACTGCGTAATTATTCAAGTGAATATCACAATTATTAAACACTAATGGAGCGTAAACTTGCGAGATAAAGTTTTATATCTAGTTTTGAGCTATTGTTATAAGTGCCAAATATCAATTTCACCTGTAAAGCAAGTAACCTCATAATCTTATGAATTGGGTCGTAAATTGTTGATCTCATAACGGCTAAAATAAATGGAGCATTCAATAAGGATACTATGTATACTATGTATGTGTACTAGGTATCCATAGATTAAAACCAGTCAGATTACAATGAGCATAATTAGCAAATCTCTGTCAACTGTCGCATTAAAAAGGGTATTATTTAATGTAACATTTATTACATGACATGCATAGTAGCATTAGTAGGTAATATATTTATTAATTTATTTATTAATATTATGACTACATGTTGGTTATTTCCTTGAGGACGTTGGCTTTTAGTTTGCTCCTGAATTTTCTATAATGTAAGGAAAATGTATGGTATCCATGAAGTAGTGAATTACCTTATAGTTAAGTACAGGCTTGCGAGCCTATTTTTAATGTTCTTAACAGTCCCAATCAAGTATTTAAGAAAAATATATTTAAAATGTTTACCGGAAAATATTATTTTATTGAGTATTTTCGGAAAAAAAGTACTTTGTTCTATAGGTATTTGGACAGGACACGTCTATCGGTTCAGCTAGTTAGGAATGAAAGTTAAGTTAGTGCATACCCCCCGCCGCTCTCCCCGCTACACCCCCCAAGGCTCTCCCTACTGACGCTGGCGTCTAGCTCGTCGCTGCCACGTCCGTACGCGCTGCCGTCGCTGCCGCCAAACCCGCCGCTACTGAACCCACGCCTCACTCTGCTTCTTGCGTTGTGTCGAACATCTAAACATTGTATAACTAAATAATCACCATTGTGCCAGTATAATCCCAAAATGGGTAGACAGGAGTGCGATGCTGTACACCCAAATGTCGCCGATGGCATTTGATCTCAATGTAACAATGGTCCGTCGACGGGGTCTGAGGATAATTATTATAAATTTTAATATAACACCAGTATACAATGGACTACGACTATGTGCACGGGACAAAGCTCCTTATATGTTTTCATTAAACAAATAACAACCACAATTTACGTTTTGATAACGGGCAGGAGAGAATAGACAGACAGAAAGGGGCTTCCAAATACAAAACTTCAAACTTACCGCGACCGTTCACAACCGCTACTATGACCACGACAACCAACACTAGTAGTACCTTCCCCATGGCTCCACTATACCCTGTGGATCACGACACATGTGTTATATACCGTGGTGCATGGTCGCGGTGGATTACCGTCGGATGTGGCGCGTCAGGTGTCGTGCTTCGGTGACACACCGTGATGGTCACACAATGGACAGGCGATTTGTTCGGGTGATGGACGCCCTTGATTTTGGGATATAGACTTGTGAGGAATAGTTGGATAATGTTTGTATAATAAAATATGTGAAAATTTTGTAGATAAATGTGAAAATTGGTTTAATGCGTAAGCATAAAGATGATACTTTTTAAACGTACCCTCATAATTTGTATTTAAAGTGGATTATGATCGTACCATAATTTAATAGCGGCGTTTTCCCTGAAAGAAAACGCATATTAAACTACTTACCTTATTCGAAGCTTATATAGTGAGATAGGCACTTCCGGTTTCCCGTCGTCTTTGTTCCTATTGGCCTACACGTTCGTGGTTCGGGCGGACGTGACGTCACATCATCGGGCAGTGGAGTGAGTGCGGCAGAGCTCGCTACAATTTTGCTCATTGCGTTGAAACGCCAGGCAGCCTTAAAAAGTAAGCTTCGAATAAGGTAAGTAGTTTAATATGCGTTTTCTTTCAGGGAAAACGCCGCTATTAAACCACCAGACCGTTATTCGAAGCTTATATAGTGAGACGTGTTTGTTATCGCCTGGTGATGTCTGTATGCATAAGACGCCAATGTGAACGTGCTGAAAGTTAGTTGTAATAAGGTGCAATTGTAAATTAAAGGCATTGTGGAAATATAAAATGATCATTATATTTCTAAACCTATTAGGCACCCATATAAAGATAAAAGTAATTATGCCCTTATTTCGCTATGTCAATCACATACGTTAAATTTTAATTGTTAAACACATATAGTAGGTAGTACTCAATAACTTAGACATATCGGTATACACTCAACACAGAGGTCTAAATAATCTGGTAATACTGGATTGTATACGTTAAGGCGTGATCTTGACCTTGCGCTTATAAACTGTTTAAATGTTTCGAACGCCAACTTCCTCATGCTAGGATATTATTCAATTGGAAATTATTCACCTAATTAGTTGACGCACCTGCGGATCTAACACTAAGCGGTGTTGCTACTATATTTGTTTCTTTAAATATAGTTTTAAACCATCCAGCAATTACAGTCCGAAGAGCAGACTTCGTTTTACCTTGTGTTGCGACAATTGAATTGTGAGTTTGTCTCCTCTCACCTATCAGAGAAATTGTCTTTTCGATCCAATAAACGAGATCAAGATTTCGATTCGAATGATTGATTAACAATTTTCAACCAGATTGTTGATTATCATAACTGTCCGTTTTCGAACCAAATACTGGCCAAAAGACTATAGAATCACTGTATCGAATACAATGTGCATGATCTACTCTTAACTACGTTAAATCGTGTATACGTCGCCCTGAACACAATAAAAGCAGAATAGCTGTCACGTTGGGTCTGAAAGGAGTTATCGCTTTCAGCACGGTAATTAGTAAGAAAATTAACTAAATTAGTCAAATTAATAAATATTCCAGACAGGAGGCTTAGGATCTTTAGGATTGATAAGCGAAACAGATTTCACAACATGTTTCACCAAAAACATGGGAACCTAAATAGCTAGACTGATCAGTGTTACACAAAGTAGAACCGACAGATTTATGTAACATGTATTTAAGATAATTTATATATTAGATGTAAATCAGCTATGAATTTTGCCAATCCGATGGCGATGGCTAACAGGCCTTATTTTTAATTTAGTAGACCAAGCAAGCCAGCTATTCCAAGCAACCTTGTATGTTTTTAATATGTCGGGGCGCCATGCAGATTTTACTAATACTAATTGACTCGGATTCCACGAGGTGAAATCCTCCGACCACCCCCATATTTCCAAACATCCAAGGTCATGGTGTCTTACTAATGGAGGAGGCATCCACGTTTTATGTCCACTAGAACTCACCGAAGATTGCGGTGCGTGAATGGAGCCACCAAGGCTCGGCTTTCCAGAACACTCGCTGCCAGCGAGGAACCAAGATGAAGTATGTTCCCAGTGCTCGATTCAAATGCGCGAGTATTTTGGGTATTAAAAAGGGTGGTGGAAATATCCACGCCATAGAATAGTTCAATTCGACGCTGAAAGCATCGTGTATCTCATCGCTTTCTTGTCGCTCTGATCCAGGGTCCTGTTATTGGCGACAACGTATGGTCACGTGTGCAACGTGTGCTACAAAAAGATTTACTACGGGCCAGCGCCACTTGGCAATTATCATTTTGGTGCACTCGGGTAGACTAGGCTACTCCTCGTGTGTTGTACATGCCCGGCAAATAATGAATTTTGATTTTATTTGATAATGGTCTAGCAGGGATAGAATTTTATAAGTTATACATATACATAAGCATCTGTGAGAGAGTGCCCCCCCCCCCTTCTATCGCATATAAGATACTACTGTCTTGTTGTCGCTTTGTATTAGGAGGGAACTGTAACTTATTTCTGCCGCATATCCTTCAAGGAAGCGCAAGATTGCCCGCATTTCCTTTTGATTGCATTGCAATTGCTGCTCTTTCTTTGCCCATGCATCCGATATTGCCAGGTTGTTTAACTGCGCACCCCATGCCCGTGTCGGATGCATCTGCCGTCAAAAATTTCGTGGGAGCGGCATTGTGGCATTCCTGGATGTTGACAATTTTGTATCCAACATCTCATATCGGCTAAAACCTCCAGGGACAGAAGGTGCATTGTTGTCATCATTTCGGGTAACGAACTCATGAAACGAAGGATCCTGCAATGATAGTCTCCCTGTTGAAACGACAAAACTCAATAGGCCTACTACTTTTTGTAGGTCCTTTATAGTAACCGCAGCTCGATCTATCGTTGCAGAAACTATTTTCATGAATTGGTCCGATTTATGTTTGGGGTGTGACATTTGATTGGGGAGTGACATTTGATTGTGCCAGGGTCCCAATGAAATCCTAAGAAAACGATGCTCTTTTGTGGCACGTTATTGACTTCTCCGTGTTGATTTGCCAAACTAAATACCAGAGGATCACTAACAGAGTTTTTACATGTGTCTGTAATTATGGGGTCTTGATGCGCCAGAAGGTAATCGTTCAAGTAAACTACTGATCTTATTGCTTTCTCTCGCATAATCTGCGCAATCCAATTGGTGAGCATAGCAATCGTCTTTGGGGCAGAACTCCGACCGAACGGAAGGCAGGTCATTTCGTGTAGTTCTCCCTGGAAGATGAGGCGTAGGAACCTGCTGTAATTTTGCCCCTGGCAAATGAAAGTATGCCTGGGAGAGATCAACTTTGCACATCCAATCGTGAGGTTGCAGAAAATCAGGAATACTACAAATGTTTGCGGATACCTGTGTATCTTTGGCATTAGTAGTGGTGCTTTTGAACAAAGGGTATGTGATACCCTATTATTAAACGAAGAATAGCATTTGGTGCACCCGATTTCATTCAACGGTTGTGAAAAAAAAAATTCAAACCGACCAGCTCGAAACTGGGTCAAGTCTTTGATGCTTGGCGGAGCCTCTGTTGTGAGAAAGGGAATGGCCGCTTTTTCTGCTACAACGCTGGAAAGCGTAGGATCCACGACCTGGCCGCGAGCCTTGGTTATATGTTCCTCTCTGATGAGGATTGTGTCGAAAATGATTCTAAAATTCAGCTGCATGCTCTTGCGAAGAGCAATTATGTGCGCATCCTCCTCGTGAGGGAGGGTAATTATGCGTGTATCCTGCCCTCAAGGGAGGATAGTTACATGTGCCAGCTCCCCGCGAGGGAGGGTAATTATTTGTATAAAACCAGTAGCATAATGTTTTTGTAACTTGACGATTCATAAGTACTGTACAATAATGGTTTACGTGAATAAAAAATATTCTAATTCTGATTATATACTCTCCGCGAAAGATGATAGTTAAGTGTGCCACGTCCCCGCGAGGGACGGTAATTATGTGTATATACTCCCCGCGAGCGAGGATAGTTACATGTGCCAGCTCCCCGCGAGGGAGGGTAATTATGTGTATATCCTCTCCGCGAAAGAGGATAGTTGAGTGTGCCACGTCCCCGCGAGGGAGGGTAATTATGTGTATATACTCCCCGTGAGGGAGGATAGTTACGTGTGCCACTTCCCTGCGAGGGAGGGTAGTTATGGTATAATGTACCACGCGATGGTACTTTATTTTGATAGTGCTCCTGCGAGACTTGCGCAGAAGGAGCACTTTGTTTTGCCACCGGCCAAAAGCCTTGCGTACGCCTTCGGCTTTCTCTAAAGCCGTTGTTAATTGTTCACCATGAAAAATATTAGAACATGAGGATGGGATTCTGTTAAGAGAAGCCCTTACCAAAGGGTCCTTAACAGATTTTAAAATAGCATCCCTTACGCAATTCTATACTTTCCGCCCTATGTCCGCAAACGAATTGTAACAAGTCTGCAGATATTTTGTGAAATACACCGTTGATAAATATTTCTTCTACCTTCTTGCTCAGTGATTCATATTGCAATCACTCGACCTACCCCACAAAAAAAAGATCACGAATGCTACCTTGTATTTCTTTTTGTTTTAAGACACAAAATATTATGGCTGCAAAAGCTTTGTCCATATATGTAAGATTACGGGAATTATCATAAAATTTAAGCCTTCATTCGTATCTAGGTTTGTAACCCCTGGACTATGGCTGTACATCCGAAGGTAATTTCAAAAAGGGGCCAGTCGTTTTAGCAATAGCAGGCTCTTTTAACTTAGCCTCATGTCAAACGTAATTCTGGTTGAGCGACATCGTCCCGGTATAAATCTCCACTAACACCCAAGCTAAGCGATACATTGGTTCGTGGCTGGTAGATGCACGGGACAATCGATATCCGCTCTTAATACGTTTGGAATTAATCACTAGAATATAATTCTTTTGTAGGTAGCTGAAAGAAAAGCGTTGCTAAAAATCTAAGGAAAATAAATAACCTTATGCAGGTTATCTAAAATAATTGCCAAATATAATAATTATGTAGGTAACTCAATTCATTCTTTCGTCATTATTGTAGGCCGTGAAAATAATTATTGCAGGTAGGTAAATAAAAGGATTCGTTAAAACAGTTTCACATAATTAACCATTACCTACCTTAATCTGTCTAACGATCGTTATTCAAACACTAATCATAGTAGGTACGACCAAAATTAGGAACACACAGTATATTTAACATAATCGAACGGCAAAAACCGTTAAATATTTAAAATTACTTACTGGTCCATTTCGTTGCTATATTGCGAACTTATTGGAGATCTCGAAGTATTGAAGTAATTATATGAATGTTAAAAACACATTAATAAATTAAATTAAGATAAAATGTATCTTACTTAAATGAAATATTTAAATATGATTAAAAAATTGCTTGTGGGCTGTTATGACCGCACAAGTGATCTTGACGGGAAACAAAACGCCAATGAGCAAAATTGTAGCGAGCTCTGCCGCACTCACTCCACTGCCCGATGATGTGACGTCACGTCCGCCCGAACCACGAACGTGTAGGCCAATAGGAACAAAGACGACGGGAAACCGGAAGTGCCTATCTCACTATATAAGCTTCGAATAACGGTCTGGTGGTTTAATGGGATTATACTGACTACATTGTCATGATGGATTCAATAATATGCAGGAGTTAATACTAAAAAAATATCAGTATTACAAACAAATCCACTTTTCAGCAGTTAGGTACAGCTAGTTCCATGCCTTGCAAGAAGGCTTGCTGTAAGTGTTTGTGAGTTAATAAATAATCTTAAGCCGTAATATATACCTATTAACAATATTGTGAATATGTCTTACAGGCAGAGGTACCTGCTGGTGTCGTCCTCCTAAAATATAAAGGAGTATAAGCCAATTTCAGGAGAAATACCTGAGTTTACCGTGCGATCTTAAAGAGGCTTTCTGCAACTGCAGGAGGTTTTAATTACCTCTCAATATAAGTTGTAACAAAATAGTGTCAAATATTTTAACAGATAGATCAGTAAGTTATGTGTATCTCGTTGATGTATGAAATAATTGTGTAAACGAAATTTTATGAACTTGCGCTCCGTTAAGGGTTTCATTTTTATATTAATAATAATTTGATTTATTTCTTTGGGAGTGTTATCTTTATACCCTCCTGATGGACCTATTAAAATATGTTACACTGTTATTGTTACACCTTATATATGAGTAGATAAGTATTATTCTTAATTAAAAAAATAATTGAGTATTTAACGAACGGAGCCGCCGACAGCCAACATCTGTGCCGAACCTTTTCTGTCAATTCTTGAGGGACGGGGCGGGGTTAAAATACAAAGAGATTAAAAGGCCACCAATCGAGATTGAAGTACTTTTATTTACCGCTTATGGGTAAATGGTGAATGTGTTTGGCAGAGGACTACGCCTTTCAATGCCACGTTCAGGCTTATTGGTCTGATTAAAAATTTTATGTCGGTCTCTAGAAATACCTCCGTTTAATCATAGCTTGATATTATCAGCGGCACGATTGCTCTGACGATCTTGACCTTGTGTGCTCGGTCGTTCGCTCGTTTTTTTTTCTTCAACCGCGTCGCTTTTTGTTAATCATCAGCTGAATTCTGTAAAATGAGTTCGGTAACTCCTTTCAAAACCACCCGAGCGTGGCGGGTACTTGTTATCTAGTAACTGTGTATCGTTGCCCGCGTCGGGGTAAAATTGTAAATATAAATAGAGTTCGTATTATGGAGTGAGTCAAAAAGAGGAAAATCAAAGTAGAGTCAAATGACTGCACAAAAACGTGTTTACAAAAATAGCGTTTCGACAATTATCTGAATCGATTCGATTAGAAATCTTCTCGTTTCGACGATGAACTTTCAGAGTACATTTCGTAATGCAAGTTTCAATTAATAACCGAATCGGTGGATACGAGACTTGTGGTAGGGTTGTGAATCGGAGGGCTGGTCGTAAATCTAAAAATATAGAATAATTTAGAAGTGTTTTAATTAAATTAACAGATAAATTGGCATTAAATTAACATTTCTAATTGTACTATGGTTTTGAACAATGTCCACTAAGGCTGAGTGTCCATTTAAGCTCTTCTATATTGGGTTCTCAGCATTATAAGGCTAAGATAAATTGGCCAAGGATGCAGCAGAATGCTCTCTGTTTTCCTATATTCTTGACACGTTATTTACACAGTATGGTTAACCGGTAAATACATCCCATAGCGTGGTAAACCACGCCTTAGATGTTCTTGTTCTTGACTGTGATGTTATAGCATTTGCCAGCTTTGCCAGCCCGCAGTCCTCGTAGCAGAAGCTTGCGCGCGGTAGGTCCTAAAAGCTTTAGTAGACATTCAGCCGATGGTTCCTAATATTCTCTACTCAATTACTTCGCCCAAAAGCTTTTCCCTTTGCCTCCGCCACCGCCACTCTTTCCGCCATTGCCTTTCCCGTCGTCTCCGCCATGTTCGTCGCTTTCACTGCTGCTGCTGTCACTGTCATCACCTCCTCCGCCACCGTGTTTACCGCTATTACCGTCGTGGTGACCGCCCTTGCCGCCGCCACCTGGAATAAATTTTATTTATGTATTTCATAGAAAATACTATGTGTTCGTTGTACGCTACTATTATACCCGTATAGCCAATCATCCTGTGATTATAGTTATAATTATGGTTGTTTTGAGAATATATAGAGGATACTGATTCCCTTGTCTTCCAACTGTCTAATAAGTCTGAAATGTTAGGATAAGCTTAGGATCGAATATGCCTGGAATCTTATAAGCGTATGATCGAATATGTATGGAATCTTATAAGGCTGGGATCGAATATGTCTGGTATTTTAAAACGAGGACGCCTTACTACACATACATACACTAATCAACCATTTTTGACTCAATTGTTTGTATCGTAAATCGTTATTTAGTAAAGATAATAAGGAGTAAGTAAGTGAGTTATAATTAGATACATGGGTAAGTAAATAACATATAACTCACCGCCGGGTGCGGCCGACGCGCTCACCGCCAACACCACCAGCAACAAAGCGATGAGCGTCCAATTCTTCATCTTCCTGTGTTCCCGGTCACTCTTAAACTACAGCCTCCGACCCACAACCTCCCTTTATATAACAAATGACTATTTACTCTCCGATTTTAAACAATTTTTTATCACAAGTAAAAGGTAAACAATACAATTTAATCTGTTCTAAGTTAATTGCAGTCGATATAATCCGTTCACATTTAACTTTTTACCTTTTAACCTTCTATTATAATGAATCGTCTTGAGAGATAGATTAAAGTATGCAAATTGGAACGTAATTACGTAGATTTAGAATTAAAATTTGTTTACCAATTTAACTTTTGTAAAGGATTTATAATCAATATGATAGCACAACAGAGTACTATACCTACGTGGGCTAAATTAACGCTTAACATAAGCTATTTTAGAAGTACCGTACTTCTATGTCCGAACCACTTATTAAATTAAGTTTAACACCAATTCCAACAAGACCTTTATATTAAAAGATTTACTTATCAATTATCATAATTAAGTCAACCTTAAGGAAGGTAGGGAGTTAGACGATATTTTCATGAATTACCATTAATCGACTTTTATCGAATTTAGAAGTGGTACTTGCATGAGTTTTTATTTGGAATTGGTGTATGACTTAAGAAACAAAACAGTGTTCGCATTTGTTTTAACGTGCAACACGTTAAAATAAATATATATATTTTTTAACATTTAAAATTTGTTATACTAGTTCTTTGTGATAGGGATTCTATGAACTGAAGTTTTATAATTAAATACGTCTGATAACAGCTACCTAATACTTTCTGTACTCAGTATGCTACGGAACGCTTTGTTGATAATAAAACACTGTAGGCAGCTGGATTTTTTTTTAAAGGTGGATTAACATCCCCTTTTCATCTTTATTAAAAAAGAGCGAGTAGATTTAGTTATCTCATTTTTAGTCCTGATTATCACTTGGTGTACGGTAAAGGAAAACATCGTGAGGAAACCTTCACGTCTGTCCTAAATTCTATTCATATTTAGTAGGAGTGTGCCCGGTGTGCTAGCAATAGGTCCGAATGTAATAGAGGACGCCTATTACATTGGGGATCAAATACCGTCAGCGATAGGTATGTGTATAGACCATTTACGGGATTACAGTCGTCATAATGTATCATGATCCTATTTTAACATGTATGCAGTTCAACGTTATTTCTGCTTACTATAGTAAGCTATACACTATGAAGTATGCTATAGCACACATTATCTAATACTGATTGTTTCTAGCGGGAGGACAAGAGGAGTGATGATATCGATTGAAAATAATAAGATCTTTGTGTTTAATACATAGAGAGTAAAATACGTCTTTGTGGCATTATTCTGAATGTTTTTCGCTGTATGAACCGCGATGAGGGACTTATCGCAATTCATATATCGTACAGTAGGTATATAATGTAAGCATAGTTCATATAACGTGGATATACTCTGATGCGGTGGAACGGTCAAAAGGTTTTTTCAAAGGTCTGTTTGCAATATGCAGTTGACATATGGGTTAAAATAGTTGTTAGGGACATCCCTAACAACTATTTTAACCGTTCCCGTTTTATTTTAAGCGTTCCCGTGGGCCCCCACCAGGCGGGAGAAGGAAGGACTACGGTGAGGTTTTAGTCGGTAGGAGTCCGACATAACCCGCTAGGTTCCCCCAGGGCTTTCGAGTATCCATGAGGATTACCCACGCAATAAAAACGGGGTTCAAACATCACATAGTAAAATTATTTAATTAAAATATGAATAAAGAAATAAAATTACCTTAATTTAAGCGAATATTTGAAATAATTTGTATGGGCTATCTATGACATAATGACATAATGTGCATATAGAATTTATCAGCACATAGAGCTATGAGCCCTTAGATTTCAAATGCAATGGTAAGCTATTTTTATATTCAGGCAATTTTGCCAAATAATCTTACAAATAGAAACAGATTATTTTAAAAACAATATATTTTGTATATATTAGTGCATATATACAAATTATGGCGAAATATTATTATTCTACTGAGTAGATATCACATTGAGCTTTTGAATTTTTTCGTCAATTACTGGCCAACAGCGGCTTAGCGTCTGAAACAAAGAACAAAATGTTAAAAGCTCAAACGCAAATCTATGAAAAAAGTCTATGATAAAAAGTATAATAATAATCTATCTTGGTTTGGCTGGGAATAGTATAAGTAAAGTTTGTCCTTACAGGATGAAAACCCTGGACTATCGACATAGAAAGCTAGTTCACTCACTGCCCAAGTAGCAACTGTGCTATTTACCTAGTATTTAGGTCGCAATTGGCTTATCAGGCTAGTGATCTCAGTCAATACCTCTTATACGCGACTTAAATAATTGAGTCATACTTTAAATTGTAAGTAAGACCTCTTTTTTGCATATGTAGCAGGTCTCAAATTTGAGTCACGTCTCAGAATTCGGCTGGGAGACTTTCAACGTCAGTGGTTCTACGACAGGATTTTATGAAGGGGATCTATGGTTCTTCCACCACTTTCAGCAATTTTGAATCACTCTTAGATGAGAATTAAGCTCATTGCGCCACCGCTTTTAGGGGGATATTACTTTATGATTTATCTATGGGTTAGATATCATATATGTGATCATAGATAATCTATTAACACTATGATAATAGCATCATGTGTAGTCTAAATTACAATGGTATATTTTATTAAAATATGACGTCCTAGATCTGGGTAAGTTCTATAAGATATATTTACCCGTATCCACCGGCGCTGGCGCCAGCAGTCGCGCTCGCGCTGGCACTGGCATGGCTGCTGCCACCGCCATAGGCGCCAGCCCCGCCGTGGGAGCCGCCATGGCCACCACCTCCTCCTTGTCCGCCACCGCCTTGTTCACTTCCATGACCACCGTGACCGCCTTGACCACCGCCTTGACCACCGCCGTGGCCGCCACCGCTACCGCCGCCAAGACCACCACCGCCGCCGCCTCCGTGGCCGCCACCGCCTCCGCTACCGCCTCCGCTACCGCCGCCAAGTCCAACACCACCGCCGATTCCACCTCCGAGGCCGCCGCCGCCTCCGTGAGCACCACCGCCGCCGCCTCCTTTGCCACTGCTAAATCCACTGCTGCCGCTGCTTCCACCTCCATAGCCGCCACCACCACCGCCTCCGCTACCGCCGCCGAATCCACCACCGCCGCCGCTTCCACCTCCAAGGCCGCCGCCACCTCCGTGGCCACCGCCGCCGCCGCCGCCGTATCCACCACCACCGCCACTGCCACCGCCGCCGCTTAATCCACCACCACCTCCGCCATATCCGCGGCGCACGCGGTGATGCTCTAAAATATAAATAAAATTTTTGGAATTCAATTAAAGTAGAACCTAGGATTAAATAATATGGGCCAAATACTATGCCCTGAGAGATACCAATGCTAGACAATAATAATAAAGCTTATATCCTTCATAGGCCGAGTCAGACCACACAACTAAGTAACAATGAATCTAATCTGAACAAATAAACACACACAAACAATGTCGAAGCGAACAAAACATTAAACACATTATAGTTACATACTTTCTAACAATAATTACACTAAATTAAAATAAAGTTTAATTATCATACATAATAAGTATATTAAGAAAAATATTCACTATTATCCATTGGTAAAATGTTTTAGTAGGTAATTCTGGTGGAATAGTACGCAAACTCTTCTTCTTCTTTCTTTACGAAATGAAATGCGATGAAATAAAATGGATATGAATACAGCCTCACCTACAACTTAGTGGGTATTTTGCCAATGTCAAGTAATTAATAGCAATAACACATTCAATAAATACACATTATAAATAAAATAATTGATGTGACATGATGATATGAAAATGGCGTGTCCCGAACGCAACGTCGTTTGAACGAGTTTGAACTTATTACTGACACTTGTCTTTGTCTTCCCGTTTTCCTGAATACAAAGTCGAGTACTTTAATCTGTGTAGGTAATTACACGCCTTCAAATTTCCAATTAAAGGGGGAAATTTATGTTATTAATGAGATCTATCAAATGAAACATTTGATCGACGTGGTTTCGATCTTATTGACTTCCATGGTACAATGCGAAGAGGTCCTAGCATAATATCAATCACAAGTTTCACACTTAGTGTCTATGACCACATATTTGATTCTATATCTATGTCATAGATAATGATACTGGTAAATAACCCCCTATAGGGCAGGACGGGTGAGTATGTTTTCTAGGATGATTCATAAAAAAAACAATTTAGCTACTATGGCGTAGGGAGGGAGCTTTTGTTGAAATACATATTAATATACGGATTTCTTATATTTACGCGAATACTACACATTGAAATAAAACTAAATTTACGGATTTTATCGTGTTTATTTTATGTTTTTAGGCTGCTTCTTTACAGCAAACATAGTTGCAGTAAAGCAGCCGAAACATCGGGAACGTAAACACATAAAATAAACGCGATAAAATCCTTAAAATAAGTTTTAATTGAACTTTAATCTCAAGATTAAAAATTAGAGCTTTAAGAAATACGTACTTTGGTTTATTAAAGGAGTCACTTTATTCCACTAAGGGTTATTTTATTATGCCTCCTATAAAGCCATAATTAAAGCTTAATTGATCAAAGTAAAAAAATATAAGATAGGAACTAGTGGAGTGGTAGAGTCGGGATATAAAACGCTATTGATAAAATAATGAACTAGTTAGTTACAAATTAAGAATGTATTGTGTAGTTAAATAAAACAACGCGTACCTGTAGCTGCGTATGCGCAGGCGAAAAGCCCTAAGGCGAGTGCAAGTGCTAGGCGCGCCATCTCGTGCTCGCCACGGTACTGCGCTCCCCACATCCCGGCCAACCTTATATACGGACCAGCTTATGTCATGATTTCATGAACGTGCAAATGTTTATTATACTCTTCACTTTTTGCACCGACACTGACTGTTTTTTTTTTAATATTTATTAAGGTTCCGTCTGTTCTAGCTTTGTTGTCTAATATTAGACTTATACGATTACAAGCGATATCGTTATCTATATCGGTCTCACCTGTCACTAATATCTTTCACTACCTTGGATTTATAAAACACTGTTTATAAAAAAATATATGACACACACAAAATCTATTATTAAATGTAGATTGTATTTGTTAAAGACTAGCGTGTAGCCGCCGCTCCGCCCGCGGTACCTCCATGAAATATAGCCTATAACATTCGGGGATAATGTAGCTTCCTATTAGTAAAAGAATTTTATAAATAACTCCCATTATAAATTTAGAACCCCCCTTAATAAATAATAAATAATTTTAGAAATAACCCCCTACATCCACACTAACAAACTACCTCTTTACAACATTATAATTACTAATTACAGGCTGATTCAGAAAGGGTATACACGCGGTATTTTCTATTTCTTGTCCTATCCAGAAATATAATCTTATTCTGCAACACACAACTTTCAATTTTTCTTTACCTAAAAAACTTATCCAGACTTCTTTTTTTCTTTACGAAATGAGATGCGATGAAATAAAATGGATATGAATATGGCCTCACCCACAACTTAGCGGGTATTTTGCCAATGTCAAGTAATTTGGTATTTTGTACATTATTAGTGGTTGTATAGTTTTACAGTATTCTCCACTTCTTTGTACCAGATTGTCCCAAAATGCTTTCTTAATAATTACATACAGAACCAGGAACACGTTTTATTAATACATGTAATTCATCGCTAATAGATTGAAGTGGCCGATAGTTTTTTGCCTATTCGCTCTAGCCGATCATAACAAACATATGTATACCTACATGTCAGTAAACCAGTATATTGTAAACAAATCGAATGTACGTTTGTCCTGTGCAAGGCGAGCGATATTGTAATGCTAGAGCTACTCTCGAATTAATATTAAACGTTTATTAAGAAGCGTGTTTCCGTATATAAAAAACGTCCTTATGTAACACATCGAGAATATGCAGGATCCAGCGTTTGCCCTACCAATGTGTATAATTGCTTACCACACGGTTAGTAGATACCGTGTGGTAAGCAATTATGGTTTTTTTTGGAAATATACTTACTCCAAAGCAATGATAGCCAAGTTGGTAGAACGTTTGCATCGGTAACGAGGAGCGTAGGTTCAAACCGCGGCTCGCACCTTTAGGATTTATGTGCGAATCTCATTTGCAACCATGATTATCACTTGCTAAACGGTGAAGGCAAACATCGCGAGGAAACCTGCATGTCTGACAGAACCCCTCGAAAGACGTGTGAAGTCCGCACACGCACGGGGCCAGCGTGGTGGACTATGGCCCAATCCCCCTCGCATTGAGGAGGGGCCCGTGCCAAGCAGTGGCACATTAAAAAGGGCTGGTATTATTATTATATATACTTAATCCAATATATTTATATTTTTTTAATTTTGTGGACCTGCAAGATTTTCTTACAACATTCAGACTCGAAAATATTTATAGCGCAGCACGTTATGTATGCCCGACCTTAAATATCGATCCTAGTGTTTTCTTGGAATTATTTTTTCTTTTGAAATGATAAGGAAATGTTGTAACGTTTTGTTCTGTATCTTTTTTACTAATCAGGCATGAAGGGGCCTCCCCTCAAAGTCATATCGATTAGTCGTGATTGGATTATGAGGCTCTTCTATCGAGCTCTGTGCATTGTGAATACATTGGAATAGTGAGACCTTAACGTGTGTTTATTAGTTCATAGCTATAGTAGTACTGTAGTAATTGACATAGTTATTCAGGCGTTTATCTTTTGTTATTCCCTACCATTTTCGATAAAATAAAAAAGTCCCCAACTTGCAGCCTTTACAGCAGATGCTCTATCAATGAGTATGGCTAGGGCTAGTAATAAATCACCTGAATCTACTCAATCAATTCCGCTTACGACTGTTTACAAGCATGTCTACGAATCGTGATGAACTCTAATAATATATGTATACAAATGACATAAACTTTGATAATAGATTATCGTTATGTAGGTATGATACAACGATGTGTCGAACACTTGGCGTACTCGTGACCTTTTTGTACTTCCTCTCAGACACCTTCAGGGTTCGTAGCGTGCCCTGAACAGACAAAGTCAAGGGATTCGTTTAGAGCGCTCATCGAACCGCGACCTTAAAAATATAGAAGCTTAATTATCTTATTCTGACTTAATTGTTTTTTAATAAGAAAAAATATTGTTCATTTTCAAAGAGGTACTTATTTTTAAATTTTGTCTGTGGTAACAGTTCCAAGCTGACAATTTGTTGAGTTTTGCTAAACGAAATATGCTACTACGTATAGGTATACTGGTCTTTTGGTTGTGAATTATAAATAGTAATTATGTGTAAGGTTTACCGAGTAATTTAAATTCTTATGAGAGTACTTAAGTCAAAGCAAACGAGATATTATAAAAACGAATTAGACGGACAAAAGAGGTAAATATCTACACTGGCGTAGATATTCTTAGTCAACACAGATATATTTTTTGTATCCATACGTGTCAAAACGTTGGTTAATTTTAAAATTATTATTTCATTTATCATAGTTTATCATGTAAGTTACATTTTCAAATATAACATTATAAAAAAATACATTTGAAAACATAGTTCCCCACCGGCATGAACATGGTATGGGAACATGGTCCTAGTTACCGCTGGTTAAGGCTCCAGAGAGGGGAACCTCCTCACAATACGTGCCGTCTCCACAATAACTGCCTTTTGAATCAGCCCCTTGATTCAGCCGCCTAACGCGAGTCTCTTGAGGTTAGTCGAGGCTCTTGGCTATTAGGCCATGGTCGGAAACGAGTATCAGTACAATGATTGAAATCATTGTTATTGCTGACCATGGTATTACATCATTTACAAATAAAGTTGTTAAAATGTGTAAGAAATTAATAGTAAAGAAATATTGAGTACGCACCGACGACATCTTTGTCCGTCATAAACCAAAAACAAAAGCTCCTCTCCGTCCGTGTCATCGCGCGGAGGTCAGTTTCGTGTTGCCACGTTACAAATGTCAAATAAATAATACAATTCAAATCAATAATTATTTTTGTTTTAATTGCAATAAACTTGTATGAATTGTCGGCGATGCTCGTGGACACAAAGGCCTCCTTCAGCATGTTCCAGGCGACCCTATCGTTACCTATCCTATCCTATAGGGCCTGGCATCGTTTTTATAGAGTCACACCATATTTTCGTTTGTCTTCGCCATTGTTTTATCGCCAGACGATCACACCAACTATACGGTTCCACACTAAGCATAGCTTGTATTATGGGTACCGTACATTGGACTGAGGGCGAACCCAGTATAAAATACTTATACATATATATATTAAACATCTATGACTCGAGTACAAACATTCATTCTCATCACACAAAGAATTACCCTGCCAGGATTCGAACCCGGGACCCTCGGCGCAGAAAGCAGCGTCTCTACCAACTGCGCTAATCAGTTTGTGTTGTTGCATATTTATAAAAATCTTAAATAAATCATAGCCGATATAAATAAAAAGAACTCGGCAGGTCACAGACAACACTTTTACTAAATCATATTGGTTCTCGGAAATAGAATAAAAAAAAACTTAACTACGACTGTTGTTCGATCATTATCATTCGTTCGAGAATTTTCTAAACGCGTTCAGAGTACTATATTGTACCTAATAACCTTGCGTTTGAATCGGGAAATAGTATGAGTATAATACCTTTGGCAATATGCCGCACAGTCACTGGCTGATCTATTGTGTCGATAAATTTAATAATCGAAACGGTTTCTTTGGTTTTTTTTGGGGGGATCTGTGCAAGATATTGCACAATGGAAAAAGTTCTCCTTAAGGTATGTATGGGCAGCCAATAAATTACTTTATCACCTTAAGATTGAATATCGTTTGCACATCACAAGATAGTAAGGTCCATTATCGTCATTTGTTATAATGTGAACTCAAATCATCCTAAATCTCAGCCTTATTGACATTTCCATTAACTAGGAGCTGTTGTTAAAACTGATAATCAACTTTTATTGCTTACTTCACTCAGTCGTGTAATATGATTCTAACATGTGTATAACTAAAAGCTAAATACTACCTCCTTCACTCATCAGGATAATATCTCCAAATTATGTTTAGCTTACAAGCTTGATATACCTATAGTAAATAAGTGTTTATCTTTGCTTTTAGGTGCTCGCTAAGAATAGATATTCCAGAATACAATGGATGTGAAAATTAATCAGGAATTTAGTATACAGGATGATTCAGTAGGGGCTTGTATCTGAGCTTCTTATGCGCATTTTTAATCATTATGTTAATTCAGAATTTCGATTAATAAATAAAAAAAAACTTCATAAATTTAAATGGTCATAAATATTTTTTTTTAAATCGAAATTTCGAAATTTTCGAAATTCCAATTCGAATTCAATATTCATAATTAAGACAGGACAACGTCTGTCGGGTCAGCTAGTAAAAATAATAAATAAGCGCAGGTTCAAAGATAAGCGCAGAACGACATCAATATAGCCACGTGTTCAACTTGGTATTTTTAACCGACTTCAAAAAAAGGAGGAGGTTCTCAATTCGGTTGTATTTTTTTTTTTAATGCCATAATTAAGGCGTATATTGGCCTATACTATTATCATTAACGCTAACGTGAACCTAGATGTTACCGTACCATAACATGCTTTGTATCTTAAAGCCATCAGAAACTAGGGTCTTGCTCCTAACTAGGTACAACGACAAATTACGCCTGTTTTCTATCACGGACTAGTCATGTAAGCCGCACATTGCTGCTATTCCAATATAGGCTCTGTGATCGTGGCCAATATTGCCTGGACACATTGAAGGCATTTTCGCATGAAAATACTTAGTTTTACCAATACGGTTTGGTACAGGTCCGTATTGTGCCATTCAAACGAAAATATTCCTGGGTAGGCAGGAAGTTCTGTCTTCGATAGTATTAACATGACATAGGCCATACTTACCTGATAATAGGTTGTAGCTTAATCGTGGTTGGACGTTGATTATTTATGGAATACAATTATCACTGGGTTTTGATGATTTCATTATTAGGTTCCATCCTAGACTACTTTCTATTGTACGTAATAATGTTGTCATCATAACTGACCCCTTGTTCTTAAAACTTCGTTGGATGTGGTTAAAGTGGCTCAAGTTTGTAAAGTTCGCAAAATGTACCCAAAATGTAACTTGCACATAGAAATAAAACTACGCCTTTTTACTGGTGGTAGGCTTCGGCCGTGGCTAGTCACCACCCACTGAATAAAGCCATGTCGCCAAGCGGCCTAGCCGTGTTCCGGCATGATGTTCGGTGTTGTCATTCATGGATGGCGGGTCAGATCAGTTGCGCTGCATGTGCCTAGTGAATGTAGCGTCACTATCTACTGCCGCCTTCCTACCTAGGCAAGTATGCTCCATCGTAGATCTCATCGTCACTTACCATCAGGTGAGATCGAGATCAAATACTTGCCTATATTGTAATAAAAAAAAAAAAACGCATACGGATTTTATCGCGTTTATTCTACGTTTTTTACGGTCACTAACACTACTAACTACTAACACATTGCGTCAAAGACACCTTGAAATTGGTAGGTATACTCTATTTTTCAACTATTTATTGCAACCATGATTATTACTTGCTAAACGGTGAAGGAAAAACATCGTGAGGAAACCTGCATTGCATGTCTGATAACCCCATGGCCCCGTGACCATAAGTCCCTCTCGCATCGAGAACAGGCCTGTGCCAACATTGGGTCTTTAAAAGGCCTCAATTATTATAATTTTGTTTATATTATAAGTACCTAGGTACCCTATTTGTGTTTTCTTGTTCTATATGATCTATGAAATTATAAGGTCTGTTAACTAAATTGGGTAAGTAAGGCTCACAATTGATATATTTCATTAACAAGTACGTCAAGTGCGAGATTATTCGTAAGCTAACCGTATACTTTATAGTCTACCGTATTCAGACATTTTGTATGGAGAATTGAATGTTTTAAATACCGTCCGCTAGGGGCCCTTTTTAATTCTCCATACAAAATTTCTAAATACCGCAGACTATAAAGTATACGCTAGCTCGCACTTGACGTGCTGTATCTAGGAAGGATAGAGGTATTGTATCCATAGTACCTACTGTTATTAACTATTATTATGACATAGGGATAAACCAAATAACAACGCCAATCACATAATTACTATCAAATAATTTATTGACTATAAAGCATTATATATCATCAAAATATGGCCGGTAATGACTACGCTTGGTGTAAAATTGTATACAATGACATTGGATTTAGCCGTAGCTGCTAGCGCTAGCTGACGCTGAAGCTTTAGCACTGGCGGAGGCAAAGGCACCAGAGTTGCCGTAGGCTCCACCGCCACATCCTGAGCTACATCCAGATCCGCCAGAGCCAGATCCGCCATACCCGCCTGCTCCACCACCTGCGCCACCTCCGGCACCGCCGCCAAATCCTCCGCCTGAGCCTCCGCCGCCATATCCCCCTTTGCTCCCACCTCCGCTTCCTCCGAGTCCACCCCCAGAGCCTCCACTAGCTCCGAATCCACCGCCAAGGCCGCCACCAAATCCACCGCTACTGCCACCGCCATATCCTCCAGCGCCACCACTTCCTCCAGACCCACTAAAACCTCCGCTGCTACCACCACCTCCACTGGCGCCATATCCACCCCCCAGGCCGCCTCCTAATCCACCTCCGCCTGAGCTACTATAACTTCCGCTGGATCCGCTCCCACCACCTACACCACTACCGCTTCCGTGGCCTCCTCCAGATCCACTTCCACCTCCTAATCCACCGCCACCGCCGTTACCATGGCCGCCTCCAGATCCACCAAATTCGAGGGTTAGTCCACTACTACTGCCGCCCGAGCTGGTTCCATATCCGGCACCAGAGCCTCCACTGCCACCATATCCTCCGCCACTTCCACCGCCCAATCCGCCTCCGTGACCACTGCCAGACCCACTTCCAGATCCACCAAGTCCACCGCCGCCACTTCCAGTGCCTCCAAAGCCGAAGCTTAGTCCACCACTAGCTCCGCCAGAGCTTGCACCGTGACCACCAGATCCACTTCCTCCTCCTAATCCACTGCCACTACCACCACCAAATCCTCCGCCACTGCCGCCACCAAATCCACCGCCACTGCCGCCTCCATGGGTGCCAGATCCAGAAATTCCTCCACTACCACCGTATCCTCCACTTTTGCTTCCACCGTGACCACCTGAACTACCTCCGCCTAGTCCACCACCGGCACCAAAACCACCGCCACTGCCGCCTCCATGGCCTCCAGATCCACCGCTGCCGCCAGAACCGCCAAAGCTCAGGCCTCCACTAGACCCACCACTTCCACTTCCACTTCCGCCATGTCCACCAGAACCACCACCACCTAAGCCGCCTCCGCCGCCTGATCCTCCGCCAAAGCCGGCGCCACCGCCGTAACCGCCTCCGCCGCCACTTCCTCCTTGGCTATAGCCGCCGCCTCCTCCGTATCCGCCTTTTCCACCATCCAAACTGCCGGTAAAGGCAAATCCACCGGATTTACCGTCATCGGATTTTGTGTAAATCGTCTTCTCATTCTCTCCTCTAAATCCGCCGCTAAAGCCACCACTCACTCCGCTAGCGGCTTTTCCGAAGTTACTGAGTCCGGATTGGACTTTTCCTAGTATGCCATCGACGCCTTCGCGGACGGCGTCCAATCCGCCACCGAATCCACCACCAGATCCGCCGCCGAAGCCGAACCCGCCACCGCCACCGCCGCCTCCGCCATATCCGAATCCGCCGCCACCACCACCGCCACCGCCACCACCGCCGCCATAGCTTGAACCACCGTAGCCACGGCGCACTCGCACTGAAAGAGGAGAAAGATTTTGTTATCATCATTGGCTCAGGATATATAATAACTTACAGATAACAATGGCATACACCATAATCAATTTAAAGATGCAACAATAAAAGGTACATACATCGTTATAAAATAATCAAATATCCTTTACACATTAACTTTTTACCTTTGTTTTATGTCTTAATTACTTTACACTATTTTTGTTAGAGCGTATCAAAGCACAAACGAATAATCAAAAGGAGTTTATGTTAAAAAAAAAAACGAAATATACAACAAGAACAAATGAAAACTCATAATTATCGCAAAACCTATTGTAATATGTATTACAAGGATGTTGCAAAAACTATATTTAAATAATGTAGGAGGTACTGAGGATAAAAATAAGTTAATGAGTTACCTGATGCATCGCTTAACCCTAATATCAGGCAGAGGACGATGCTAGATCGCACCGCAGCCATGTTTACCGACTTAACTGATGATCGCTGGTACTCACATCCTTTTATATTAAATGTCCCACGCGTACAAAGTTCATAGGAGCGCTCGTACGTATAGTCGTACCAATACAAAAACAATGAGGTTTTATTTATTATCTACGATACAGGTAAAATGTAGGAACTGTATGTCGGTATGTGGATGACAGTTTAGAAAAAAAGATACTAAGGCATTTTATCTTATTCCACTTCATTTCATGGCATTTCATTTCGTTAAGCAAGAAGAAGGGTATTTATTCCTTACAGCTGTAAATTAACCTGTTGTAAGTTATGGATTTTTGTCTGTTTATTTTTTGTATACTGTTTGTCAATTTTATATAATTTGTATTTATACTTATTGTATTGCTTCGCTCTTTTCGGTGAAGTTTTTTTCCAATCATCTGTTATTTCTGCTGGCTCCCTTAGACCATCAGATACTCCTTCGATTTTACTAGGAATTCCTTTATCTGGTGGATATGGCATCTGTCTGTGTTGGTACTTTTGCATGAAAAATACTGGGCATGATGAGACAAAGTTTTAACAGGCAAAATAGAGATTTCTAGGTTATATAATAAAGCCTATATTATTATGGAATAGAATAGTTGAAAGTAACTTGTAATAATAAATGAATTTTGAAGACAAATCGACTTTGAATTTGTTTATTTTCACATTAACAACTGATAAAAACGATCGATTAGGTATATTGTAAGCGATTATATCCAAATCCCGCTTGAGAATTACTAGAACGTATCCGCGGACGGTAACTAGTGTATTTAAACTTCCTACAACTGGTTATGAATGTGTGTGAAACGGACGTTTTTGCTGCTGAGATTACTCAGAAACGATAGGAACATCGTCGGTTTATCTCGGAGAGGCGGGCGCTGCGCGGGCCTTGAACTATGGTGCCCTAGAGTATCCAACTTATTATATTTAACTTCACCTTTGTCGTGCATTGGTTTGCTATATTCTATTTTAAGTCTCCTCAGTTATAATCCAAAATGAAATGCATATTAAAATAGAATATTGTTTTAATTTTCTTTGCTTATTGATTTGTTATATTTACGCGGATACTACACATTGAAATAAAACTAACCTTACGGATGCGTCGGGGACGTAAAAAACATCATAAACGCGATAAAATCCGTAAGATTAGTTTTATTGTAATTTAATTCCTTATCTTTAGTATATTTATAATAAACCTTAAAATAGTAAGAAGAAAGAAGGTCCCAAAGTATTGTTTAGTTCGGGACCGTATAGTCCTACCTTGTATTATAGTTACCATACAATCGGCTGGGGGCGATCCCAGTATATAATTACTTATTTTTATTTTAAATTTCCATGACTAGGGTACCTACCCTACTCTATCAGTATTTGAACCCGGGTCCCTTGGTATAGAAAGCAGAGTCACTATCAGTACTAAGTTTGCCACCATACCCAGTACAGACACATTAATGAAAATACTTATATTCTTATATTTATTTCAGAGAACTAATAGTTAATTCTACAGGATGTTGTAAATTAAAACAACTATGACGTTATACTACATACTGGCTACATACTAATCGCTACAGCTTTAGTTTAATTTATTCATAACATGATTGCAATAAAAAATTAATGAACGTAATTTGGGTCTTTTTATCAAACTAGGTCTGACGTAGTAAAAGCCATATATCTGAAAAAAAAACAACTGTTGAGGTACACACTCAATAAAAAAAAATATTATCCCCTCATTTCTTTTACGTCAGCCACATAGTGTCTTAGTCGAAATGTCCAACAATTAGGCATGCGCAAAGCCGTCATCTTTGCTCCCTTTATAAGATGCGACCTAAAATATTGGACATGTAACAAATTGTACGATGTCATGCGCAGAACCGCAAACTATACTAATTTCTATACCAATTCACCTCTGAATTTATTTTCAGCCGGTTTTCAGGGATAAAAGGTGTTGTAGCACGGACGACAAGTTAGATACCTATTTCAATGCTTAGTCTTCGATTCCGGTTTAGTAATTTGTCTGACCTCATTCAATCACCGGTCTGGAAATAACCCATAGTCTAGCATCATTTTATTGTATCATCATTGCTGTTCAATATTCCATGCTTGTCGGGGTACGAGCTAGATTCTGTGGAAAAAAACCCAATTAAGTCTCCTATAAGCTCTTTTTCGTATGTATGGGTACGTCTCAAATGAAATGGTCTATGTTGGTCTTAATATACTACTATTTTCTTTTGGTTAAATTCTATCAAAACTGACCTCTATTCGACGGCCTGATTAGCGCAGTTGGCAGTGACCCGTCTTTCTGTGCCAAGGGTCCCGGGTTCGAATCCTGGTAGGGGCAAACTTTGTGTGCTGAGCGCGAATGTTTGTACCCAAGTCATGGATGTTTAATAGCTATGTAAGTAGTATATACTGGGTTCATCCCCTGTCCAATGTACGGACCCATAATACCAGCGTTACTTAGTGTGGGACCGTATAGTTGGTGTGTTCGTCTGGCGATATTATTTATTTATTAAATGTGATATAAGTTTAACCCATATTTTTGTAGAGTATCCAGCATAATCATTTGGTACACCGATATGGAATATATTAACCAGTTACCTATGGAAGATCCATTATAACAATTAAAGTTATTATTCAACTTGATCTACCCATCACGGTTTTTATTTATTGACGCTATACCCTTTGTGTACTTATCTTCAATAAAAACTTTTGAAATGATAATTATAATCATATTCATAATATGGTTATGTTTGTGTAATCGACCTTCAAATGTCTATGGTTTGTTTACTATTTGTATTTACGTTTATGTTATAACAAACAAACTAGTTCTGCGCGCAGACGAGCGCTGAACATTTCACTTTACTATCGAAAAGTTATAATTGATAGAAAACTACCACTACTACAACACACACACTGCACATACACTCACACATACACACACACACACACACACACACACACACACACACACACACACACACTCAAACACACACACACTCACACACACACACACACACACACACACTCAAACACACACACACACACTCACACACACACACACTCAAATCCTACGAGATTTCTGGTCATCACGCAGAAAAAAAATCTGCTATAACAACTTTGGTAAATGTTGACACGGTTTATAACTATCACCATGCCAAGTGTTATAAAAATCTCTCTCTAGTAGTTTTCCCACGACACGCGTCGAGAGAGACGTACGGAAATTCCAATATTGGTGGATTATGTATCGTTTTCCAAAGTTATGTCACCTAGGATATTTTCTTCTAAATATTCAATATACAGATACAACATTCAAGTTACAGTCTTATTATATGTATTGATGATAATGTACTTACAGCGTATAATTACGTACGCATATGTTACATAGACAGGCGGTAATCCAGTTTATAAATAAATCATGGCTGTAGTCCCTTTTAATTGGTACCATTAATTTTCATTGAGTACTCTATGAGATTCTATATTGTGCCGAGGTGAGGTTCTGTGAAGACGGCCATGTTAGGGCGTGTTTAAGGTATTTTCACACTGGCGTTTGTAACATATAAGAAAAACCGCTCCGAATCACGGAGGTGTTCAGATGTTATATACCACTAATATTATAAACTAGCTGTTGCCCGCGACTTCGTCCGCGTGGTATTTAACAAAGACACAACCGTTGGGAACAGCCGGACGCATTGCAGGTTGTTGCTATCAAACTTAATCAGGCGCAGCGCTGCAACATTGGTTTTAATTTTTTTTCGTGAGATCCTTGAGATTATTTTTTCTAAAATAAAAGTAGCCTAAGTTACTCCTTGTTACATCAGCTATCTGCCAGTGAAAGTCCCGTCAAAATCGGTCCAGCCATTTCAGAGATTAGCCGGAACAAACAGACAGACAGACAGACAGACAGACAGACAGACAGACAGACAGACGGACAGACAGACAGACAGACAGACAAAAATTGTAAAAAATGTTGTTTCGGTATAGGTAACGTGTATACATCCAAATGCACTTAGTAAAAAGCGGTTATTTTAATATTACAAACAGACACTCCAATTTTATTTATATGTATAGATGTGAAAGTTTGGATGGATGGATAGATGGATGGATGGATGTTTGTTACTCAATCACGCCAGAACGGCTGAACGGATCTGGATGAAATTTGGCACAGCCATAGATTATAGTCTGGAATAGCACATAGGCTACTTTTTATCCCGGTAAAATGTATGGTTCCCGTGAGATAGATTTTTCAATTTTTCATAGCGCAAGCGCAAAGGATCGACATGATTTTTTGCGCGGGTAACACCGCAGGGCGCAGCTAGTATATATATATTCTATGTTCTCTTTTTTTTAAGCTTCATGTATGATTTGCCATTGTGGCTGATTGTGCGCTGTGGCTGATTGTGCGATTGTGTGCTGAATGTGGATTATAAGTTTAGTTTGTCTACGGCCTTAAGGTGTACGCAGTCACGACTTCGAATGCACAAGCTCAGTATGTTTTATATCAACCGCATCCGGGTTTGCTCCTACTTAGCATTTACGGTATTCCCTGTAAATGGTTCTCGTGGTTTTTATACAATTTTTGTTTGTATGTAATCTTTATTGTTTACTTACATATAAACTAATATTTATATATTATTATTTATTCGACGTTTTGAATTGAACCAAGATGGTAGAAGGCCCGCCTTGGAAACAAGGGTCGCCAGGTTCAAACCACAGATTTTTTTTTTAAATGAAATGTTGTGACACGATAATCGTGGAATTCTTTTATGCGTCATGAAGTTCCATATAAAAAGTTTCAAATAATATACATACATAATTGGGGACGACCTGATTAGCTCAGTTGGTGGTGACTGTACTTTCTGTGCCAAAGGTCCTAGGTTCGAGTCCTGGTAGAGGCAAATCTAACGATACAATAGCGTCGATAACGAAGATAAAATAATTGTTATGAGCTCATCCATTACTTTGACATTGGGTACAAGATTTATTATACATGCCTACATAATTATTGTACAGTATTATACAGTATAGTTGCAGTTGAGTTATATACAGTATGGGAATTTGTTGTCCCACTTAAAGAGGGATTACGTCACACGGGTTCTACAAGGTTCATGGAAAGGTAACATTAAATAAACGCAATAAAATCCGTAAAACGCGATTTATTTCGTGTAAATATAAGAAATCAACTATATCTTGCTTCTGACTAACATAACCTACTGCCAGTTATATTTTTAATTAACTAACGAACGTAATCTTATTCTCAGTATTTAATTAATTTAACTCTGATATTAATCTGATTCTAGCGGACGTTGTTACTTTTATGATTTGTTTACAAAAAAAACGTAGGTAAATATTCTGGGTTTCCTCTGTTCCGAGTCGGCCGAAGTGTTTTGGTTTTACCTGTTTGAATGCGTCATTCAGATAGGTAAGTGGATTCGTACTAAAATATTGTCTCTAAATATAGATTGATGATGATATAGCACCCGGCCGTAAATATTGCACGTCGACCTTTAGAAAGGGACTAGCGGCTGGAGGCAAGAGTGAAAGAGATGACGCTCTACAAAGCCGTTTTTTTTTCTATTGCCGATGTGCAATATTTATGGTCGGATATTGTACTTAGTCTATGACTTTTATTTATATACTAGACATGTTTGATGGTAACTTAAAAAATAATCTTTATACTAACTTAAGGAGGTCACATAGGGGTCGAATTTCCAAAAATCGCTCTTTAGTGTACCTTTAGGGCAGCTCAACCTGCTCAACCTGCGGCGCGCTGGGCTTTTGTGGTTGGCACATTTGATGTTACTTTATTTGAAAACCGTATAGAAGAAGGGCTCTGGAGTGCCCCAATTGGAAAACTTAATGTTTAATATTGTGGAATGATTCTATATACTAACTTGCATAGCAAACGCCAAGAAAACACGTTGAAGATGTTGTAAATGACGATAAAGATAATTTATATTTTTCATTCATTAGCATTGAAATGCTAATTGGAATAAATATCTCATGTTTAATACTTACTGGCCCACATTGTCTTATTAATGTAATTAGTACACTGGAAGCTACTAGAGACATAATAAATATATCTTCCGTACGTGCGTAGACATAGATAATTCATTCTACCACCTACCTAAGCCAAATAAGTACTTAATAAAAAATAAAAAATCTATAACGAGGTTTTCTAAACGGTTTTTTTTCCATTAAATTAGTACCTACTATAGTATACGAGATATTATAGTACAGCTTCTACTATTATCCAACCTAACATTGAATTGAATCACTAAGCCAACGTTGACGCAAGAACGGATAAACACAAGCTAGAAGTTATAAAAAGCAAACCGGTCTGGTCACGCGAGAGTAGCTCGCGCGAGGGTGACGGGGTCGGCAGGGGAAAATTCCCACATCATCAACTGCCTTAACTTTTCCCTTATCTGGGGTCGACGCAGTATATCTTTTTATGCATCCCGCTTTTCGATCATACTCGCTTTCACTACAACCTCCTTCATATAAAATGTATTTATAATTTAATACAATCCGTCCATATAAGTTGGGTCTTCCTTCCACATTCATACTCAAAGCCCTTTTGGGCAAATGCTTCTCGTCTCTTCTCATCGCGTGCCCGAACCATTCCGAGGTCCTGCTTCTTACTTTCTTTGAAACGCAAAATTCCCATGACATAATGATTTATAGCTTATGTTCATTGTAGTTAGTTACTTAGGACTCGTACTGGTGGGGTAATTGCCCGCACAGTATGATTCACATTATTACTTATAAAGCTGGTTCACTGCTGAACAGAGTCCTCCAAAAATCATCACTGAATCAGATCTTCGATTTTACTAATGCAAATTGTGGTCAGCAACTATGGGCCCGATACTAGGGAAAGAAAGGCGACTCTCTTTCTGCTTTGCGATAAATTCATAGAAATATGCGATTGAGTTGGATAACATACGATTACGTTAAAGTTGAAAGTGTGTGCTTGAACTAGTGCACTTGAATTTGAACTGCAGAGCATTAACTAACAGGGATAAATCACTGCTCGAAATACGCCTAACGCAAATATTGGATCTCTAACGCAAAGTGTTTCGTGCTCAGTTTATATAGTAAGGCTCTGCTATTCTTTATCGTTTACTCAATCGAGGCTTAATACGGTAGTACACATTCAACGCTAACAAATACCTATACTTTATTGTTTTTTCGATAGTTTATGGTATAAGCTTCGTTATAACAACTAAACATTATTAAGTTAAATTATATTCAAAGCCATTTTGAGGTACAACCATCAGTCTTTGTGTGTTATCTGTAGAGGGGTGACGTTTAAAAAAAATAACCAACCCTTTTAATTATCCACTGTTGGTCACGGGATTCCCATGAATACGAGGGGGATTAGGCCATAGTCCACCACGCTGGCCCATTGCGGGTTGGCGGATTTCATACGTATTTCGAGGGGTACTCAGACATGCAGGTTTCCTCACGAAGTTTTCCTGCGCCGTTTACCACCTTCGACATACGACAATTTCTAATAACTCCCAAATTTATACAAAGTTTTTTGTTTATTTAAAACAAAACTTGCAAAACACTTTGTATTGTTTTATTAAAACATGTATAAATTTTGGGTAATTTTATTTCCAACTAGCTGTTGCCCGCGACTTCGTCCGCGTGGTATTTAACAAAGACAACCGTTGACAACAGCCTGCCCGCCCATTCTGAGCCCGCGGGACGCATTGCAGGTTGTTGCTTTCAAACAATCAGGCGCTGCGCTGCAACATTGGTTTTTTTTTTTTCGTGAGATCCTATTTTTTTTTCTAAAATAAAAGTAGCCTAAGTTACTCCTTGTTACATCAGCTATCTGTCAGTGAAAGTCCCGTCAAAATCGGTCCAGCCATTTCAGAGATTAGCCGGAACAAACAGACAGACAGACAGACAGACAGACAGACAGACAGACAGACAGACAGACAGACAGACAGACAGACAGACAGTCAGACAAAAATTGTAAAAAATTTTGTTTCGGTATAGGTAACGTGTATACATCCAAATGCACTTAGTAAAAAGCGGTTATTTTAATATTACAAACAGACACTCCAATTTTATTTATATGTATAGATAATCAGTGGACGACCCTATAAGTAGAGACGCGAAGTATTTATCTAGTGTTGTACTCGTATAGTACTATAAAGGTAAAGTAAATCGAATATTTTTAATAATTAGTTAATTAAATTAATTTATGTACGAAGTTATTAATCGACTATTCTAAGCGACCATGTTATAAACAGGTTATTATTTATATCGACAACTACAGTCTTTGTACAATAGATTATTATGTTAATCATAGCGGGTATTCCTGTTCCGGTCTTTTGTCTACTTTATAGTAGGTAGGTAGGATTCCACAGTAAAACAAATAAGTTGTTTAATTACTCGTAAAAGCAGGTAATTTTTTATACTTTAATATTTACAGTACAGAGAATCTCCAAACATAAGTTAAAGTATTAAGTAGGTAATATGTTTTTGTCAACGCTTTTTTTACATTTAATTATAAGTGTAAAGATGGCCGAAATGTCACTTTTGTGGCATGAGCCTTTTTTTGTCCTCTATTTATAGATTCTAGATTGGACAGATTTGTTTTATTTTTTCTATGAAAAAAATTCTGAAAAATTGGTGATCGTCGATGAAAAAGTTTTGCATGGTCAAACATAAAATTAATATATGTGACGAATTGAACACTCCTTTCTTTCTTCGGTTAATACTTCTCTTTGCTCGCCATTATGGTTCTCAGCAACTTTTTGCTTCATACATTATGCTCTTTATCGTAAATATTTCATTATTTTAAATATATAATTGTGTTTTAATTAGACAACCCAAGTTTTAGCCATATCATTATTAGGAGAATTTATAATTTTAAAAATAACAAAAACACTTGTGATTCCCACATAGTTAACTTGTGCAATTGTATTATTTTAATTTTATACTTTTTTTTAAATATATGAATAACCACATAATTATAGACGTCTCAATCCAAAAAATAACAAAAACACTTGTGATTCCCACATAGTTAACTTGTGCAATTGTATTATTTTAATTTTATACTTTTTTTTAAAATATATGAATAACCACATAATTATAGACGTCTCAATCCAAAAAATAACAAAAACACTTGTGATTCCCACATAGTTAACTTGTGCAATTGTATTATTTTAATTTTATACTTTTTTTTAAAATATATGAATAACCACATAATTATAGACGTCTCAATCCAAAAAATCCTAACGAATGTTTTTACTATTCGTATTGTCTATATGTTGGCTTGTTTAAGCAACACACAAAAACTATTGAACCAATTTCAATGGGGACAATTGGATAGTCTAGTTTCAAAAGATAGGATGAATATAATTAAGCTATGACCGTTGCGGGAGGACCTGCAAGGAAAACTAAGTGGTTGCGCGGACGGATCCGCGGGGAAATAGTAGTTAAACAGTATGGGGTAAGCCTTTTTAATCGAGATATGAATGGCTTACATACTACAACAAATTACCCAATGATGGACCAACTGATGTATCGGGAGGCGAAAGAACATGCCTTATGAAGAGAACCTGCACTCGGCATTCGCTGGCGATGGGTTGGAGAGTCAAACTCTATCAGAGTCAAATCTTTATTACTATAATACGAGGTGGCAAACGTCATTTGGGCTAAGAAGGCATTTATAATACTATTCTTACATGGTTCTAGATCAGAATTATAATAAGAGCATCAATTAATTAAGAAAAAATCCCGTAGAAATCGTTGGCTATTCCACACCATGCCCTAATGTGAGCATCTGTGATCAGCCTATTTGTCAAACACACTATATCTCACCCAGACTTGATACTTACTATAAAATTAATCACTGTTCCGATTCAAACCTACTAGTTCCGAGATACAAGGAGATTTCTAGTTATTCAATAGATGGCGTTAAAATCAAATAAAAAAAAATATAAAAAAAAAACTTTATTCAAATGGGATGGAAGGCACAATTTACATATAAAACAACATAAAGATATAGAATTTTCACTTAATTAAACTCTAACTATGTAGGTACGTATTTACAATTTCTCTTCGGGTCTGGGTGCTCCGTAAGCCGTCGCGTGGCTGGTGGCGACTCCACCGCGGCCGGTGCTGTAAGCGTTAGCGATAGCGGTGGGGCCGCCGGGGCCACCGTGGCTGCCGCCAGACCTTACACCCCAGCCGAAGAACATCGGGAAGTACGCGCCAGTAGGCACCCTCGGCGCAGACTCCTCCTCATCCTCTTCGTCTTCAACTGGCCTCTTAACTTGCTTCTTCCTAGCCACAAATGCCTTTTTCGGCTTCTGAACTGGCTCCTCCTCTGGGATTTCTTCGACTTCAGGCTCAACCAATTCGGGGACTACCGCCTTTAATGTGGTGGAGAAAAGTTCAGTTTTCTCTGTTGGTTCGGCGAGTTCGGTCTGCTCAGTTGGGATGACAGCGGGGCCTTCGGGTTGCTGAGGGTAGTAGACCTCGTTTTGTTGCGGAGGCGGGATGAAGTTGTCGGGCTGGGTTTGGCGGCGTCTGTCGGGGAGGTAGTACTGGCTGGACTGATGTTGGGTCTGTTCCTCAGGTTGCCTGTACATGAACGCGGCCATGCCACCTCCAACGGCGCGGGGGTAGTAATACGGGTTGTAGTAGCGGCTCAGGACCATGCCTCCGCGGCTGCTGTCCCCATATGACACTGTAAAGAGATTGTATTAGAAGCTGATGCAATATAAACATAACATGATAGCCTAAACTCTTTAGATTAATAACAATGGCTTTTATTAAAACAAATTGTGATGGGCTGATGCAAATAAACGAACTATCGATTTTAAAATTTCAACGCTTAAAACACATATATATATTTTTTTAATTTCGTCAACACCTTTTTCTAAAATTCACTTCACTGATTTCAGAAGATATTCGTTTCCAAACGGACTAAGAATAAAGATCAATGTTTCCAAATATCTTACTGCAAATTACAAGTATACTCACAAGTGTCAACGTTTCCACCGGAGTAGTAAGGATATCCTCTCGCCTCGAAAAGAGCGCAGCTCAAGATCACCAGGCAGTAGACGAGCTTCATTTTTATTTATTTCTTTTTTAATATTGTTTTAACACTTTTTCTTACCCTTTGCTGTTCAAAGGGTGTTGTGCGATGTACTGCTATCGAGTTTGTGTTGACCAGAGACAGACTTCGCGTTATATAGTCCAGTCTGTCTGGACTACTTGGGATGCAGGACACGGCGGCGGCCGGCTTGCGCCCGCGCACGTTTCGACCGTCATTTTACACTATTCGACAGAGTTCTCCAACCGTTATGGGAAACTGGACATCTCAGTGGAGATCGGGTAATGCACGACACGTATCACGCTATTAGGTAGGTGAACCGTTGAACTTTTTGTTTTGGTGTTTTTTGCATTCGCCTGCATCCGATGACTCAGGTCTGTTCTAGGAGAATTTCAATTCAAAAATGTATTTTGGTTTTTTTAACATTTTATTCTTCTTTATCTATTTGTTCTGTCTCATTTTCATGAATATTCTCTGAATCGTATTCACCGACATATATGCGTAATTATGTTGTTCCATCAGTCTTAATTGTTTTTTTAACATTATGTAAATGGTACCTACTTATTTTAGTTTTCTTCTCAGGTTTATTCCTTTTTGTTCACCTACATTTTATCCTCCAGCATAAGTTTGATTTTTATCAGAATAAAATCAATCTGCATGTAGTTTTTTACAGTATTATTTATAGGTTTCTGGCATGTAATTCTAAAGGCGAGGTGCTATAAATATAAAATCGATCTGCGACATGCGTCTAGGCATTATGTTGTGTTTGCCATCGAGCTGCATAAATCGGGACTTACGTGGAATGATAAAAGGGTCCATTGATGACGATTTATTGCTCAAGTAAGCTGATGGTAACTAGATGTTTAACGATTTCTCAAAACCTACACTATAGAATATTGTAGATAAAAGCTACATTGAATATTAAAATATAACAAAACATCATGACAGTCCAATCATCTGAAATAATATGAAGATCATGTACAGATTTGTAATATTGTATTCGTTGAAATAACTTAAGTCTAATTTATTCAACATTTAGGGATTATTTAAACATTTTGCGTTGAGCTTTACGACGTCAATCAATTTTCAAGAAATGGCTTTAAATATTTGCCGCCGCATTCCATAGTAGCATGCTCTTGCGCATGTCCGAAATTTATAATATTAAATGCCATTCATATTTGTATTTCGTGCACGTGAGAGATTTGAGTACACCTAGTAGCTGGCTCGACGATACCATCTTTCTGGATCTGCTACTTACTTGATAACATCTGCTACCAGCACATAGCGAGCTAAAACGGTCATAACTGTCAAATATGCCAGTTTGCACGTTTGGAAATATGCGCGCTTTAGATTTATGCCGGAAACATCGTGAATTCGCCATTAGTATGAGCAGCAGGGCGGTCTGATTCATGCTCCACCAGACTCATGGCCTGTGAACACCTGTGCTCTATGTCCTAACGTCTGCCAGCCAATGTCAAATAGTCAACGATTAGGTCTCGTAAAAAAAAATTCAAGACATATTTTAATTACGAGAAAATTCTCATTAAATCGATTGGGTGAGGCAAAATTGTTGCTGATGTAGTTTATATTATGCATGTGACACCAGACAATTAACTTTTTGGTTTCTTGTTAGATTGCTAAAGCTATTTTGAATTTCAATTGGATGTTTCTTAGAATTTGCCCAAATCGATTTGTTTTAAATATAGAAGTGCTAATGCACTCATGCATAAACATCCCGGTACTCCTGGTTTCCAGTACTCCAGGGATCCCTGTACAAAAATGTATTTGCGTTACAAAGTGTTCCGCGAACTGCACTTGCATACATCCACCTCGGCAGACATTCTGACTGCGGCCCGGCTGTCAGATCGCGCGATACGCTCACATGTTGATAGCCTGATATCACTGCTAAAGAGACAGTGCAAGGACCTCCCAAAACAGCTACAGTTATGTACACGAGGCCTTATTGGCGATCGCTCTATTCCATTAAATGCACTCATATTTGGAGCAAGGGTGTAGATCAATGAGGAAGTTAACGAAACAGAGATCTATTTAGATGTCCCTAAAATCGAAGCTGTGGTAATAAAGTTTAAAAAAAAACTAACCAACCAGCAATATTTGTGATAAGTTTTTTTGATGTGAACTTTGCCGCATTAATTAATTAACAAGTGTCTTTTTTACAAGATTTAAATAATCTAAAATCGAAGATGACCTTTATGCAAAATCACGACATTGAATTGAGAAGTACTAGTATATTTCAATCAAAAGTCTGCCTACTGCGTCTACGCTATGCATATGCAAATTGAGATCGCTCACTTATTATTCAATCGGTCGGCCAGTTTGGGGATGCATGTACTATGCTATGTAAGCTTTGATCAAAATATACAAAATGTCACGAGGGACGTCTTGTTTCCATCGACCCGGTGAGGTCCGTAAAGGTTCAGTAGCTTACGTCCATTAATTCATCATGGTGATAAGCATCTCTGGACTTTTCGAAGGTGACCCTAGGACTGCTTTGAAATGAGATAACGTCATTGTTATGTGGAATCTAGGACGAAATTACGATTCATTAAGAATTTATTGCCGATAAATTTCAAAGCGATATTTAACATTTTATAATGTTCTAGGAATATTGATACTTATTTATATATTATATCTATCTTTATTGGAATTGTTTGTGCTAAATATGAGAGCCAAATTACCAGCGACCTTTGCTGTTATCGTACCAGCTTCGTTCAAATCAGACGTAAAGAAATAGTTACTGCGGAAGTATGCAATAACAGTTGACATATTGAAATCGATATAACACAATTATTCTGGTTCAGTTGAGTCGTTGACAAATATTTTGACATTATTATCATCAGGCAATTTCAATTCAACAGGTCTACCAAAAACTCATGCATTATGTTATACGTGTCTGTTCATATAAATATTACTGGAAGTATTTTATAAGTAAGTATTTCATATGTTCCAAGTTTAATCGGGAACTTATAGGCCGCGCCGCCAGCCATTGTGACGACTATTTGAACATCGTCTAGCATTTTGTTTATGGTAAAGACTTTTTTCTTAATGGGTCACCAGAATTTATAGCCATCGTCGGCAACTCTTTTTGTTACAAAGCTCAATTTTGTACCGAATATTTTGTGTGTTCACATTCATCATGTATATTATGTGATTATTCGCCTCACGTGTAACATTTGCATTCACGTTTGCTTCAACGATGGCTTTTAAAAGAAAAGTTTTTCTACTTTGGTTTGTCTATGAGGTAAAGTTATATGGACACTCCAGGTTTTAACTTGCTTTTTGGAGTATTGTTTTCTGCGAAAAATAACGTTAAAATAATATCTGAATATCCGAGGAGTTCTTTTTATCTTCCCCTTTGCAATAGAGGGACGTGGATATGTTCTTACAATTCCTCCTATTTTTCTTTCGACTCCTTGCTATTCGTTACAGGTTCCAGGACTAATTAGAGACTCCCCGGAACTCTCCCATGGCAAACATTGCCGTCTTCGTTGCACATCATGTCAAATTATGGCTAAATGGAGTAAATACGATCTGGCGGGCCAAGTCCAATGAAAATAATGTGTGCAATTTTATATAAGTTAAAATAGGGTAGCAGAATCCTATCATATTATAATTTTGTTTCATTTGTATGCAGAAGTACTGTTATAGTTAACAAAATCATCTTGAATCTATGAAATTTGGTGGAAAAAAACATCGCAAGACCTGATTCAGTTTCATAAAATTATAATACACTTGAAATTTAAAGTCACCATCTCCAAATTAGATAGAATTTGACGTCACTGCAACACCCTTTACCGTCTGTCCGTAGTCTGGTAGCCATTCAATGCATATCATGCCCATCTTGATGTCATGTACAGACAGACGTGAAATTTTCCTGTTCTTTGTGTCGTTCGTATTTGTTCATTTGCATTGAACAACACATACGTGCCTATGTTCACGATCAATTTTGATTTGTTGATACTATGTAGATCATTACCCGCGCTGAATTACTTACATTTATCCTCTTGCGTAGTGTAGTGTTGTGTATTTGCATTATTTATTTTAGTGGCTATTGTGAAAATGTCCTTGTTTTTTGCTCTTTTAGTTTATAGACTATCAATTGGTTGTGCGTTTTGTTATTTGTCAAGTTTCATTGTATTTGTGCAGTTCAAATGGAGATTCATATGACAAAAGATCAATAACAATATGGAAAATCTTCTGAGATGATGATGTTTGTATATTTCAATCCCTAAATTTATATACTGTTCGCGTCTTTCTACAATGGCATTCTTAAACACATTTTTCCTGAAAAAATGCTTTGTAAATTGAATTAAACTTCTATGCATTTTGTCATAGTTGCATGTATATTTGACGATTGGATATGCAGGTATACCGTGGCCACAATGAGCCCAAAACTGACAGTAGCGTATTTACCCTTGGGCTAGGGGGGCCGTGGCCAGGAGCGGCGCAATCCGCTCCTTGCGCTCAGCTTTGGGCGTCTTTTATCTTACCTATCTTTCGTTGATTTATAGGGCGGCACACCTTATAGGCCCAGGACGCCAAATCTTAACTAAGCCACTGCCTGTGGTGACGTAATAGGGGAGGCCTTTGGCCATAATGGACTCACGCAATAGGATATTTCAAACAAAAGTACCTGGCTGATACTCTTTTATTACTTAGGTACTGTTGTATTTTGACGGCCGCAATTGGTTGACCCTGCTTTCTGTGCTGAAGGTTCCGGGTTCGAATCCTGATAGGGACATAGTATGTTTGATGAGCACGCATGTTTGGACCCAAGTCGTGAATGCTTAATATCTATAAAAGTTTATACACTGGGTTCGCCCTCAGTCCATTGTACGGCATAATACAAGCGTTGCTTAGTGTGGGACCGTGCAGTTGCTATGTTCGTCTGGCGATATTATTATTATCGTGTTTACAGAATCTGCCTTAATTATTAAAAGTTATTTGTAGCTACACACCGTACACGTTTTGTTTAAATTTTGTTTATTTGACGTCATCGTGCACCATTGCGGTGATGTGACGCACTGCTGCTTGTATTGTTCCGATTATATCATCGATTACTCATCGATATGATGAGCTGGTTTTTACTCTCGCTCCATCCCATAGCCCTCGGGGAACTCTACGGAACCTTCTTCTCATTCCAGTCAGGTGTTGGCATTTTTTAATTTATGGCCTCATTGATACATCTCGATTTAAGATGCGTTGTGCGTTCCAAGTATTTTTATTGTTCTCGGTCGATGTAAATTCGGTAAAAACAGCTGCAAATAATAGAGATGGATTATAAATCCTTGGCGAGGTCGTCTCTACATATTTTTTTTTTTTCAAATTCATGCTCTTGGTTTATACCTAAGCTATAAATTGTCGCATAGACAATAGGTACGGAACGACCAATTAAATGAATATTTCATTACATCTTTTTTTTTATCATAGTTGCCAATAGAAATAAAAAACACGTGTGCATTTTAATTGTTTTTATTGCTTAAATGTTAAAATATTTTGTTCAATCATGTATGTAGATTACTAATGAGCTGTGTTGTTTTAGGAATGGGTATATGCATTAGTCAGGTCTAAAATCGAAGATTAAAAGCTATTTATATGAAAAACTCATTCGCATTGCACGTGTACTTGTGTAGCTTGTGTAGCTTGTGTACCTAGTTTGAACGTTTGATTAGCGCAGTTGGTAGTGTCCCTGCTTTCAGTGCCGAGGGTCCCAGGTTCAAATCCTGGTAGGGACATGTTTGTACTTAAATCATGGGTGTTTAATATCTATATAAGTAATATATACTGAGTTCGCACCCAGTCCATTGTACGGTACCCATACTACAAGTGTTGCCTAGTGACCATATAGTTGGTGTATTCGTCTGGCGATATTTAAACTCGGAACTTTTACTCTCAACACCAGATAGACAGTAATTTTATTAATTTGCAATTTTTTTTGAGTCTTACAGTGATTGGCTTCTCGGAAACCCTAATTTTGCGGTGGTTTACATATATACTTAACTATATAGATTTAAAAATACTGCCAGATTAGCATACAATAATCGAATGAAAACACCAAATATTTTTGTTGAATCTTCTCAGAAAGAATCCAAAATTTCCGTCATGTCTCCAACATAAAATCTTATTGCTCTGTACCGCTACGTATGACACGAAAGTTTCTTCCAAGAAGTCTCGTTGCCAAAATCCTTTTTTTAATTAAAACGTAAAAATTGTCATGGCAACAAATCATTGGTGGCCGGCCATTGAATTTGACTGGCACATTCTAGGAAGCCATAACATTATTCGGCGCGTCCATATCAAACACATGTACACTGCAAGGGCTGGCAGACTTACGATTGAGTCTGAATATAAGTGAGAAACCGCGAAGGAAAACATCGTGTGGAACCTGTATGATTGAGAGAAACCCCTCGAAAGATGTGTGAAGTCCGCCAATCTGCCCTTGCCCAGCGGTGGGACATTAAAAAGGGCTGACATTATTATTATTTATATTATTGTATACGTGAGATATACTTTTGTCAACTTTAGTAGCTGCACATATGATATTTTTTCGAAATTTATCGCGTTTGTTTTATGTTTTTACGTTCCTGACGTTTCGGCTGCTTTTCAGCAACCATGGTCACGGGAGGACTGAGTTGGATGACGTCCTAGTGTCATAGTTTGAACTGGGATACCCTTATATTTAGTTGTTGCTTGTTAAGTAAACCTAAAATAAACGCGATCAAATTCGAAAAATTGTTTTATTTCAAAACATATACCTATTCATACATTGCAAGGAAGATCTTCTTTGGACAGGACCTTCCCCTTGTATCCTGACTTGATGTTAGGTGTGGCTGGCGTGACTATGGCATGGAAAAAGAAGTATAATAGTCGAGTGAGTGAAGTCGACATTTAAGTTGTTTTATTTTAACGTAAGCGGAATAACCCTCGTTAACGGACGCCTTGCGAAAATATTTTACCAACCAAATAAGTGTGAGTGAAAGAGTAAACAGGCGCCTAGTCAGAGTAGGAAGACTGGGTAGTTAGATACTGCGAATGTTTATGTATCTGGCAACCCTGACATTCGGTGAGGTGGCGCGCGCGCCGCTCGTAACGGTGCGGTGGTAGGGGAGCGGTAATCCTCTCAGTTCGCCTTCTGATTGTATTCAAATATGGTATTATTCTGACGAATTTATATACATCGTGTTCTTAGAATGCCGGGAGATTATTTTTAGGCACTTTCTTGGACAAGTATAGATGTAATAGTTTGGAAAATATATTTTTTACTGGTTTTTACTCTCTAAAGTAGCTGAAACTTTATAGATGTATCCTAGTTTTTGTAACTTTTAAGAAATAATTTGTTCATATATTTATATACATTTTAAAAATGTTGATCATTGTCGCCACAATTTATACATACATAATTAAGTACGCATTAACAATATTTTAACGAGAACAACAAAACTATTTTTTTAATCTTGTTTTTTAGCCCCGAGGACACTCCGTATCATATTTAATTCGGATACGCACGTAGTACGTTATTCGTAGCGCGTGCGCGTCTCATTGCGATGCGCGGGCGCAACCCCGTCTTTGAATACAATTACTGGATTAAATTTAGCACTTTTTCGCGTTATCCTCACAATGAACACGTAAATACAGATTACTGAAGATAGAGCAACGATATCCTGTCCCACTTATATATGTAAAACTAATTTAACGAATTTTATCGCGTTTATTTTATGTTTTTACGTACCCGACGTTTCGGCTGCTTTACAGCAACCATGGTCACGGGAGGACTGAACGTCGGGAACGTAAAAACATAAAATAAATGCGATAAAATCCGTTAAATTAGTTTTATTTCAATTAACTATACTTGGTTAGTCAATAAATCATTTAATTATCTAGCTAATGCATTTTGGTTCAACACGACATGCCTAGCCTAGGTCTAGCTGGACTACTGAAGCTACACAAACAGAATATAATACAATAATACATCATCTCTTAATTTCGTTATTTTGTCTATGTAGAGCATTCTTACAGCATATGGTACAGGTGTAAATATAAATCTGGGTAACTGTCTAAACACATAATCAATCAGGGCTTGCCCTCCGCAACGCTGACACCGTCCTGGAGTGTGGTCTTCGTGCTGGTGCGACCCTGGCGTCCTGCCGTGGGATTCCGTACATGCAGCACCGACTCTACAATCACCTCTTCCACGAACGGCTGGCTGTCGGAGTCTGGAATACAAATCAAGCTTATTTTAATAGAGTCATAAATTCCGCAAATTGATAATAGGTCAAAAATTTACTCTAAAGTGTAATGTCTTGAATAAGTCGGTGGTCGTAAGAATTATTATGATTGTGACAAAGGTGTTAGCAAGACAATCTCTATATATCGTGTTAGTTACACCATATATATCTAAAGAACTGCTGGGCCTATTTATGATTTCAGATTTTTCTAATTTGTCTCCGCTTCGAATAACAGAATAACTATTAAAACATGGTAAAAAAAATATTTTTCTTATACATTATCATTCTATAGCGGTACGAAGATAAGTGAAGTTATGTAAGTTAAGTGAAGTTATATAAAGTTAGCAAAATTTTGTTACTGACATTCAAGCCCGATAATATGGCTTACGTATCGAACCATATTATATTTTAAAGGATGAGTTAATAACACTATAGTTCGGGATAATGTTTGTCGTAATAAACGCTTTTAAACAACAGTTTTAAAAGAGTAAGGTTAACAGTGGGGATGCACACGAATAACGGAAGATGGCATTGTGATTCAGAGGCTAGAGCTAGGCTAGATGCAGCTCTGTAAGACCGTTAGTCTTAGATTAACCACAGACAAAATCAAGTTCTTTCGTTTGTCAGAACTTTGGTATCAACCTACATATTTTTAGGACAATGTGAAAGGCATGAATGGCGCACGAAAAAATACGTTAGTTAATAAAAAAAACCTCCGTATTAATAAAATAATCGTGTTCAAAGCAAGCCAGTTTTAGGCATTATTTGTTATACATACATAATTTGTAGGAGTTTTTAGTGTTCAATACAATAGGCAAGTATATTACTGATAGTATAGAAAAACATGGAGTAATTGAGCTAGCCCATAAGATCACAAAAGCTTTTAATTGTAATCGGGTTTTTGAATTAGTTATTATCATAACATCTTATGCACCCCTGTCACGGTCCTCATACGCAATGAATATTACAATTATAACCAATCAATTCCCATTTAATCCACCATTTTAATAATCAAATAGTAATAAAACTCAATACAAAGGAACAATTGCTAAATACGTACACAGAGCCACAAGTGTCCTTTGTCATTGTTATAATAGAAGTCAATGTTACGTGCGATGCATTCAGATCGGCAGATTATGCCTGTGCACTGATTTAAAAAAAGAACTTAAAAAATTACTTACCGGTGGTTCCAGTTTCAAATTTGGATATGGAAGGCGCAGCTGTGGCGAGGTAGATGACGGTTAAAACAGTGAACAGATGTAGGATCCGCATTGTGGCGCTTGCGCAGCGTGAACTGCGCCAACGTCGACGAGACGGTTCGCTCGTACGATATGTCCCCGCACTTTTGCCGTGTAGTTATTCTGAAACATTATATTCTGTGCGCGTGTTATAATATATTTTATTTTAATTGTTTCATTTCCTAATGACGTAGAGATTGCGTTCTTGAGCTTGGTTTTTTGTATTATTGAGAGAAAAGTTTAACCTACATACCTATTTATACAAACTTTTTGTTAATTTACAATTAAATTACATAGCTTTTATTTTCTGGAAAATAATGTACGATGCTATCGTAAATTGATTAAAACTTCTATCAAGTTCTGGGCGCGTACCTAAGCAGAGTTATATAATGATCCGCTAGGTAGGTATACAACATTTTTATCAACTAAGCAAAGTTGCAGAATAGCCCTATTTTAATTGCATAACGTTGGTGAGTGGGAGTGCGATTTCCAATCCTCGTACGACTTGTGACACAATGACAAGAGTAAGTTTGAAATAGAATAGGTATAATAAATAAACCTGCCTCGGTAACGAGGATCGCAGGTTCAAAACTGGGATTTCTGGATTTCATGTGTGAATCTCATTTTTAACCGACTTCAAAAAAAAGGAGGAGGTTCTCAATTCGGTTGTATTTTTTTTTTTTTTTTTATTTTTTTTTTTTTTTATGTTTGTTACCTCAGATCTCCGTCATTTATGAACCGATTTGGAAAATTATTTTTTTATATGAAAGGATATGCTTACAGATTGGTCCCATTTTTTTCAAAAAATTGTTCTGATCATGGGATCCATGAGGAATTGAGAGGACTCCTCAAATTTTATAGGCAAACCTATAGCAATTTTGGTATTTTCATCAAGAAGTCAAGCATTTGCATTCAGAAAGTATCTTTTGCTGTAGTGAAAGTGATGAAGAAGACCACAAATGCCCACCGGAACATGTCAGTGATACGTATTTCACGGGTTGCGCCAAGATAATCTCGATTATGATCGTTAAGCGACAATGAAAAAGCAAATTTAATGAAATGGTTCTGATGAATATGGTACCATCGAACTGATCTGATGATAAACCCAGGAGGAACCGGAACATTGTAATAAAACAATGTATCCAAGCCGTGTTTGGGCTTATTGAAATTGTTATGGGATGCACTTTGGCTATAAATAAATCTTTTTCGTGGATGTTCCGATTTGATTATTCTTTTTTACAAAATAAGGTATACCTTTTTAAAATTCAGCGAGATTGATTCAGTGGTTTTTGTTTTATCTTGATTTCTTTGAATCTATGTTTTTCTCGCGATGATGTTATAATTGGTATACCTATTATCCAGTAAAAAAGATTGATATTACATTCTTTTTAGTGACAAATAATAGTAAATATATCCACTAAAAAGTGTAAAATAAAAAACTTTTTAACAAAATAAAAACCGTCTTCAAAAAACTAAAAAGCCAAAAATAATCTAATCTTGAAATCTACCTTGTCTAACTAAATCAAATATTTAACTAATCTGAAGTCGGTGCCAAATAAACTAACGATGAAGAATAACAAAAGTATACTCAGTAACGAGATGCGCGGACCAATTTGTAGGTATAGTCTTTGGCGCAGACCGGCAATATTCGACTCAGCTGTTTGTTTGGCACCGACTTCAGATTAGTTAAATATTTGATTTAGTTAGACAAGGTAGATTTCAAGATTAGATTATTTTTGGCTTTTTAGTTTTTTGAAGACGGTTTTTATTTTGTTAAAAAGTTTTTTATTACCTAATTATTATTTTTGGACTCATTGCCAGCGCCAAACAAGTATGTTCAAAAACTTATAAATTGAACTTGGCTTGGCACTGATTTTGAACGCCTTGTCGTCATAGAACGTATATTTTATAAGTACATATGATTAATCATAATATGCCCAGGTAGGTAGTTAAAATTAAATTACTTTCCCACAAAGCAGGCAAGAAAAAACATGTTGGACAAAATTTTTGGGCGCCAATTTCTGTAGGTCACCAATCTGTTGATCTAGAATAGCTGGAATGAAACTAAAAATACCTTTTTAATAATACCAATTTTCTTTCAGCATTAATATAGAAATGAGACTTAAATACGTCTTTAATTTTAGAAACTTAACGGTGAAAGCCACACTTTTCTTTTATAACAATTAACCGAGGAGTTTTTGGTAAAAAAAGTACAAATAGGCAAACGACTTTTGTCTCCGCGATGCTGTCTATGGCGCAAGAAATAACGTTACGTATCCAAAATAAACTTAGCTGCCTGTAAAATCAAAGGTAGGTAGTAAGTATAAGGTGTAAATTAATTAGTCTGCCTCTGGGGATTCTGTTTAATTATGAAGGCCAATTATTATTTGGGACTCTTTGGCGGGAAGTTGAATAGTGAAGTTGTCAATTTTGTTTTATTTTCAAAATAAAAAACTTTTTAACAAAATAAAAACCGTCTTCAAAAAACTAAAAAGCAAAAAATAATCTAATCTTGAAATCTACCTTGTCTAACCACATCAAATATTTAACTAATCTGAAGTCGGTGCCAAACTAACAACTGAGTCGAGTATTGCCGGTCTGCGCCAAAGACTATACCTACAAATTGGTCCGCGCATCTCGTTACTGAGTATACTTTTGTTATTCTTCGTCGGTTGTTTATTTGGCACCGACTTCAGATTAGTTAAATATTTGATGTGGTTAGACAAGGTAGATTTCAAGATTAGATTATTTTTTGCTTTTTAGTTTTTTGAAGACGGTTTTTATTTTGTTAAAAAGTTTTTTATCAATCATGATTATCACTTGCTAAACGGTGAAGGAAAACATCGTCAGGAAACCTGCATGTCTGAGAGAAGTGTGAGTGTGAAGTCCGCCAACCCGCATTGGGCCAGCGTGGTGGACTATTGCCTAATCCCCCTCGCATTGAGGGGAGGCCCGTGCCCAGCGGTAGGACATTAAAAAGGGCTGGTATTATTATTATTATAAGTGATACAATCGTTATTAGAATATGAAATCCGAAAATCTCAGAGGTATACGTCTTGTTTTCAAAGCGGAGTATGACCAACATGGCTCTGCTACTATTACTTATATTATGATAAGTTGGTTTCAAAGCTACACTGTACTTGACGACCTGTTTAGCGCAGTTGGTAGTGACCCTGCTTTCTGCGCTGTGCGTCCCGGCCTCGAATCCTGGTAGGGACAATCTTTGTGTGATGAGCATAAATGCTAACACCCGAGTCGTGGATGTTTAATATCTATATAAGTATTATATACTGAGTACGCCCTCATTCCATTGTACAGTACACATAGTACTTACACAGCAAACAACTATGTGATAATAATTATTATACTTCACCTTGTGATCAAAAGTTATACCTACTTACAAAGAAATATACGATAATGCAGTTGTTAACCTGTCGACCTAAGGCAGGTTAGCAAGATTGTCACAGACACTACAGGTTGACGACTGCCGTTCAACGGAATCGTCAGCTTACGACATGATCTATACATACATACAAATAAATAAAATTGGAGTGTCTGTTTGTAATATTAAAATAACCGCTTTTTACTAAGTGCAATTGGATGTATACACGGTACTTATACCAAAACAACATTTTTTACAATTTTTGTCTGTCTGTCAGTTTATTTCGGCTAATCTCTGAAATGGCTGGACCGATTTTGACAGGACTTTCACTGGCAGATAGCTGATGTAACAAGGAGTAACTTAGGCTACTTTTATTTTAGAAAAACTGTTTTTGTTAAATACCACGCGGAAGAAATCGCGGGTAACAGCTAGCTGGTATTATATAAAAACTGTACTAACTAGACTTTCGACTGAGTCCAACTTTTTTCCGTTCAATTCCTCACAGGGATTTGCTGTAAGACATCTCATTGGACATTGAACTATTTTGTTCCGTGTTCTACGGGGTCATTATATTGGTTTATTGTTTCTCAGGACAGATCAGTCTTTTGTTGCGCCCAGTCAAATGATTTATTTCATACAAGCCTTCTTTAATCTATTTACAAATTATCATTTAAAAATTTTTTTCTTACCTCTTCAACCGGATCGGAACGCCACCGCATCTGACCCGGCAAGACCGCAGTGTCTTGCCGGGAGAGAATTCACCAATTAGTCAATAAGTTACTTTCCAGTTTCGTCCACTTTATTTATTAATGATGATATGGTATTTATAGTCGCATTGTATGACATCATAATTATGTTAGTCCTGTGTACTGTGGGTCGAACTAGAATGGAAGTTGTGCGGCCAGTTTCTATCAAACCGGTCAACGGGCAGCTCATCAGTATAAATCACATTTTATTGTTTATTTATCTTAAAGAGTTTATGTACTTAAATTAAAAAAGCAAGTGCTTAGGCAAAACTAATAGCTTAACAAAAAAATATTATAAATAGTTATTATCACTGACAAAAGTTAATCTTATTATTGAACAGATTATAAAATATTTAGCCACAGATTAAGTAATAGTTGATATAGCCTAGAAAAAAAATGGCTTCTTATTATCTATACTTTTATACTGATATTAAAAAGAGGTAAAGTTTTCATATTGATTTCTTATATTTAGACGAATACTACACATTGAAATAAAACTAATTTACGGAACGTAAAAAATATAAAATAAACGCGATAAAATCCGTAAAATTTGTTTTATTTCAAAGCGGAAAAGTTTGTTTGTTTGGATTTAGGGGTTAATCTACGGATCTACTGATCCGATTATAAAAAAATCATTAAAAACTAATACGCCAATAAAATGCAATAATTCTATATAATTAATATCGCCACAAGAGTTTGGACGGATAATTTCTGTGAATGCATCGCGGGGGCAACGATCTCTTTATAGATCTATAAAGTAGACCAAAACTGATTCAATTTTATTTAATGCTGAACGTGACCACGCGCAAGCCAGCGGAACGCTGCACTTATTACTTCTGGCAATAAGAGAAAAAAAAGAGCATTTCCAAAATGTCTTTATTTAAAACAAAAAAGGTAGTAACCATAGTGCACTATAAACATTTTTTTCTGCCTTTATAATTTCTAGTCATGATTGCATAAGAGCTTAAAGCAGTCCACCTTGCCTTTGCAAAAGATAAAGATAGTCTAAGGGATTTAAGGTTTACACTATTTCGTAATGAAACCCAATTACATGATCATGTTTTATTTCATCACCAAAAGTTGAAAAATGGACTGAAAGGCGGTATCAACCAAGGTCTCAGCATGTCTTGTCGTGGTAAAGATTGCTTGAACATCTCCTTAGGGAAATATGGCTCCGGAATCCTCGAATGGAAAACAGGGAACGGGGGAAAAAATATATCGTTCATCGTTAACGGAGCTGGCCAAGGGTTGAAATTAGGTGTAGAGCCAGATTTAGCTGATGACATTACGGACACAGAACCAGGTAGGATCTGTATAGTTCCTGAGACGCCGTCGCCTTCTTTAGTAATAGTCAGAGGCAAAGGCATTTTCCCATCAGTATCTTTCAAAATAAAGTTCCCCTTGTCGTCCGTATTGATCATAGATGAGTCTATCGGTGGGTAGAACTTGAAGCCGTTCATGGAAGAAAGTCGACCGTTTCTGGATGCTACACCGGCTATACTTATAACTCCATTTACAGAATCATATGGAGGTGTTGACGATTCAGGCGTTTTTTGCGGTACCACTGATTTTGAAGACGATTTCTCCGTTATCGTTTTTGAATTGGTTACCGCTGAAATTAAAAAAAAACACGTTTAGGAGAGATAAGATTAAGAAACAAGTTAGCATTCCACAAGTGTATTAACTTCTGTTTATATTTTATCTATATCATTATTTATTTAAAAATTATCATACGATTGTTTTAGTAAAAGTACCGATTAACATAATTTGTGCGTTGAGAGAAATTTATGGAGCTTAATTTTTTTTTATAATAATATAATGAAACGAGAATTTATGTGAAACAGTTACCTGCTCCCGTTGCGGCCGCAATCGCTGTACAAATAATGAGAACTCGACCAAACTGATTCATTGTAGAGACAAAATACAAATGCAAGACAAACATCGCCATAGCACCTTATATCCCCATCGTAAAATTACAAGTTTTGGGCTAATAGCATAAGAAACGGTTCTTAATGTAGATAGAGGTTTGATGACAGATCTACTTTTAAAAATTATTTCCATATTATTACTACACCAACGTAGGATTAATGATTATCTTGGGACGGTTAAAGACAGTAATAATGTCGGCATCGGAGCTAGGCAATTGTCTAAAGTAATTATTTTTTCTCACTTCGATCGAGGTTCTGGTCTAACAGTACTTTTATTGTCTGCGGTTCGCCGTTAAGAGAAGACAACACAGTTTTTTTCTGAATGAGCAATCATTAGCATGGTTATTGACGTATTTGTGTAAAATTTCACAGATAATAATATGGTTGGATAAAGCAATCATGTTTATTTGGGTGTTAATTTGGACGTAGCTGTACTAAATATTTTATGGAAACCATTATTATGGGATTAGAACGCTGCCCTAACTTTCCAAAAACGTAATTTAAAATAACTATAAAATTATTATGTTGTGTCCAAAATTCTAGTACAGACTATTTCTTAGCCGTGGGCTAACATTTTAATTAAATATTTATGCGATGTGTGTTACAGATAGCCTTTAACGAAAAAAGCTACCAATCCAACGATATTAATAGTCTATTATTTGGGACCCGATAATTTTCACATAATTTACATCAGCCCGGTATACGGATAATATCTGCACTGAGTTTTTTTTAACGAATTTGTGACAGATATAAACGATTCTGGCTTCGATTAACGGCTTTTTGTAATTCAAATTTTAGACTATTTTTTATTTGAGATGCTGTGACCATTTGATAGTTTGAACAGGTGTAGGGTAAGGCAGGCAATGCCTGGCATTTTGTGAATGACGTTATTTTTTTAGGATGTTAGAATCTACACAAGGTTTACGAGGAAGCTTTAAGCGTGCGTCTACAATACAATATTTTGTTGACTTGTTCTAAAAATCCTTGACTCGATAATTTGTAGATAAGTATCAATAAGTATATAAGGTGTAACAAAAGTAGTGTACAATATTTTAACAGATGAATCAGTAAGTTATATGGATCACGTTGATGTATAAAATAATTGTGTAAATGATGTTTCTTCTTTTTAAACAATGTGATTTATTTCTTTAGGAATGTCAGCCTGTTAAAATATTAAATTTTATTTTTACACCTTGTATAAGCCTTTTACTTATATTTTATTATTTGTAAGTTCCTTTATCAAATTACTACCCATTATCATAGCATGTCACCAACTCTCTAATTTTAAGAACGAGTAATTTTTATGGTAAAGTAACTTTTTGTGTTATTCCCTGGGTGATACTCAAAGAAACTACTAAAATTCAAGGTTATAGAATTAGAAGGCTATCAACTGCTGTAATCACCCTACAGTTATAACAAATTACATGGTATTAAGAGACAGTCATTTGAATAAGATACATAAAATGTTGTTAATATGTAAAATTATACGCTAATCTTGGATATAATGAATCCTTTTTGGTGGGATTGCGGTTAATTAGCGCAACACGGGTTCGTTTTGGTTTCTTATTTTTTTTTCAATTTATATATACTGGGGGCGTATTGCGAACTCTAATTTCAAAGCAATTAACGTCCCGGCCTAAAACTTGTCATCGCCATTTTGTTAACGACACACGTTCCTGCTAGATAGTACTTTGCTTCAGTCTGTACTTGTACTTTGACCGACAATGTATGGAAGCAAGATAGCTTAAGATTTTATTAGGATAAGTATTTATTATTGGGTTAAAATATAAAATTGTCTAGCTATTCAGTATACTGCCTTGAAATAGGAGTTCGTAATACGCACCATGTAAGATAATTGTATTGGTCGTTTTTTGACTTAACATAAGGTAAGCTTTTAGGATTGATTAAATTATATTCGGAATAAAATTGAATTGGCTGGGAAGAACATTATGATAACATAACATTTGAATTCATTATTTTATTTTGTGTAATTATAGTTCTGAAGGATTTAATGAGGAACCAGAGACAATGTTACCCATAGACAATTCTAGATGAGAGATACGTGAACAGACATTTATGGGGCCTATCACAATATCAGAAAGCTGATCAGGCAGAAACTAAAATAACTGAAAGTCGCCCACAGTAGGCTTAGTTCTGTAATCCGTTTCGGTGATACAGAACCCAAGATAATAAAGGCTCGTCTCGGTAACGAAGCGCTTTGAAGTTTTTTTTTATTATATATTATCTGCATACAATTTACACCTAAATCTATCGTCCGCGACTGTCTAATCATTTCTCAATCAGGTTTGGATCTAAGCAATTACTTAGATGTCTCTCAGTTCGTTCACCTTCAATAATAAACCATAATTTAGTCCCATAGCAACCTATATAAACGGGTCATTGTGTTCTCCAGCCATATTTCTTTTGGAAGTGTATGATACAGCCACAAGTTCCGAGATGTTGCATTTCAAAATGATCGTTAATTTCCTATTAATTGTGATATTAAGTGAAGTTATATGTATACCTATTGTGTTAAGAGGTAGGCTTTTAATTATTTTCGTAAAAATATAGTTTGTGTCTGTGGTTTAACGGATAATTAAAAAAAAAACCTATGGGCGTTAATTTGTTTCATTGATTAGTTCTGAATAAGTTATGTTTGGGAACGTTAATATTTTAATGTTATTAATTTATAGTTCAGGTTTATCCGGTTTCCTTTATACTTTGTGTTATGATGTGTGTGGTTTTATTAGTTTAATCTATTAATTTACAAAAAAAAATATGAAGTCATTAAGACTATGAGAAATTGATATTTTTTTTATTGATAAATATAGCTTGTTAAATGTCTTTAAAATTTATTGCAGAATCTTCGCCATCTGGAGAATCGGTCGTTGCTATATCGTCTTCTGATCCTAACGTTGAGAAATATTTGAGATTTCATTATCCCACGAGATCAGGCTTTAAACAAGACGATAGTCAAATAAAGGACAGCGTTCACCGTAGTTTCAGTATAGCAGTTCCTGGTAAAGCTATAGCTGGCAGCGGTCGCAGCTTTGCATCAGCATCCACTGCTCCTTTTGACTCAATCTTTACACTACCAATTTTAAGAGGCTACGACTTCAACGACTTCTACTTGAAGAATTGGCTAAAAAACGTTGAGAGCTTCTATCATCCCAGTTTCGCTGGCAACACTGGAGTGAACACTGTCACCGCCATCAATGATAATGGTCACGTGTACGGCAAAGTTGGATCAGTCTCTTTCGACAATAGAATTAAGAATGTGTAAGAGTTATTGTAATGACTAATAAATAATAAAACAATCGTATGAATCACAGTCTTTTATTGACTTGAATAAATAAATAAAGACACTGAGACAAGTTAATGTCGTCGTCTCAACATCTTTTTATACTGTGACATGTAACTTAGTAGTAGCCGGTATTGATGGCTTGGGAATGAGCGGCCTGGAGGCCGGGAGCGTTGATGCTGGTGGCGGCGCTCTGCTGCAAGCCATGGCCGCGCTGCTGCACAGCCTGGGCAGTGCTGGCTCCGTAGCCACCGAGATTCTCAGCGGCGGACACCGCATATCCATTACCAGAGGATTGCGCTGAAGATACAGCTGACTGGCCGTATCCACTGTTTTGAGTAGAGGAAACAGCGTAGCCATTGTCGATGGCTGAAACAGCTGATCCGTATCCTAGACTGGGAGCGCTTTGAGCGGTGGAAAAGGTGTTCTGGTAGCGGCGGCTACCGCTCTGCGCGGATGAAATGGCGCTGCCGATCTGGTTCCCGTTCAGGGCATGAGCGGTAGACACGGCAGACCCAATGTTGCCGATGTTCTGAGCTGAGGAGAAGGCAGTTCCATAGTTGGGCTGAGTGTTGTAGTTAGCTTGAGGGTTGTATCTAGGTTGAGAATTGTAGCTAGGTTGAAGGTTGTAGTTGTAGGCTGGTTGGATTTGGGCGCGGGGTCCGGTGCTGGCGATGCCTACGCCCTGAGCGTAGCTGCCGTCGCTAGAGCCGAGGCCGCTGCCGTAGGCCTGCGCGTCTCCGGATTGGAAGGAGGCGCCAATGCCGCTGGAGTGGGAGATCCCGCCGATGTTGCTGCTGAAGCCGCTTCCGAAGCCGTAGGCGACGCTTGGTGAACGGCCAATGCGCCACACTCCACTAGGGAGCGCGGGATTTCCTGAAAATAAGTAACATTTATATTATTAAGGTTTCTATTGCCTCAAGTAATTGTATCACGAAATGATCAGATATATTACACACGATCCATTATTGTACCCCTTATACATAGAGCAAAGCATAATACGATTTTTAGGAGGAAAATTATGTCGAATACTAACAATTTGTGTGAGAAAAAAATACTAGTAACTTCTCTGAAAATTATGTGTACCGATTCTAAATAGATGCCAATTAATAAGGGGTTAAATTATCGCAAAGTGAAGGGTAAATAATCGCCTTACAACGAATAATTTGGGACACGAGTTTACGTTCAAGTTGGCACATTGAACCAGTAATCAAGTGAATAAATCAAGGGCTTGCTCGGTTATCAACTAGCTGACAGATCTTAAAAATCCCACTAATATTATAAATGTGAAAGTTTGGATGGATGGATTGGCACAGGGATAGATTATAGTCTGGAATAGCACATAGGCTTTTTATCCCTGTAAAATGTATGGTTCCCGTGGGATAGATTTGTTTTAATTTTTCAGAGAGAAAAGGATCGATATGATTGATTTCATAGGTAGTGGTAGTTTAAGGGTCAGAAAATGACATAGACTAATTTTTATCCCGAGAAAATGCACGAATCCTATGGGATAGCATACAGGAACCGTGCATTTGCAAAAGGACATAGAGGAAAAGGAAATATTTTTTAATCGCGGGTAACACCGCGTGGATTAGCTAGTACTTTATATATTTTATCGTGGAATTCTTAAAACCTACGATGATTAGACTTAATTACCCCTCGACTGCTCAAATTGAATATCAATTACAAGCAATTAGAATAGCCAATTGTCAACTCACCGGTAAACCAAACAGGCCCTGCATTGCATACAGCAATGACAGCAGTAAGGACGATCAGTTTGAATGCCATGTTTGTTGCTCAAAGGATGTCTACACCTTTCCCCGGTTGCTATGGATAGTTGTGAAATGTTCCCCCGAGTTTATATACTAGATACATGTTTTCCCCCACCAGACACTGACTGGGTCACCACCAACCCGAAGCCATTGACACTCATAAACAAAATTTATCTAACATGTTACGGTAAACGTTCTTGATAGGTCCAGGTGATCTGATACCATAAATTGTTAGCGAGCATCATCTTTGAATTCATAAAACAAGTGATTAATCGCCAACAATAAAGCCACTTATAAAAAATATTGATACAGTTTATTCATAAACACGGAATTTAAGAATCCTTAATTACGATGGAGTTGATATCGGAGCGGATGGCGGAGACCATTACGATAAGATTTAATTACGACTTGAAGATCTTGTTTCTATAAAACGCCTTTTGGCGGCCTGATATGCGCAGTTGGTAGTGACCCTGCTTTCTGTGCCGGGGGTCCCGGGTTCGAATCCAGGGACAAACTTTGTGTGATGAGCACGAATGTTTGTACCCAAGTCATGGATGTTTAATATTTATATAAGTAGTATATACTGAGTTCGCCCTCAGTCCATTATACAGTACCCATAATACAAGCGTTGCTTAGTGTGGGACCGTATAGTTGGTGTGTTTGTTTAGCGATATTTATTTATTAAAAAAAAAACAGGGTTGGTCTAATGACGATGTCACCCTCGTATTAACTATCTATACAATTATTGGATTCATACACATTATTATGTAAATAATATCATAGCTAGGCTATATACAAATGATATATATTTTCTGCATTTATGACCTCCCGCGGCAAACGGAATGCCAAGATCCTATTACACCATCCCACATCCTAACTTCAACAAATCGATCAATCTTCTTAAAGTCTCGTTCCAGGAACACTCAATTAAAACGTGAAAAACGTCTTAAACGCAATAAATGTCGCATTTTATGTTGTCGTCAAGAGAAATGGACTTACAAGTTTGTTATAATGTTAGCGTGGAGATGCATTATCTATAATTAATAAATAATGTTTTATTTGTCAGACTGAAGTGATGGAGTATCCTAATCATAGATTTCAATGTATAAAGATACGATCTTCACGACATTTTATTCAACCGTTTGTGGCACCAAACAGAACCTGTGTGACGATAACAACAATGACTTGACGATGGTTCCTTTAAGATCATCAAATTGGTTACATTTCCTTGTATCGTTAGGCCTTATTTTCATTTTCATTTATAATAGTCATTTGTACTATGTAGCCATTAACTTGTAATTATATACTTAGAGTTAGTACTTTTTTACCATCTGCTAAAGTCTGCCTAGCCGCTCCTACATTGTTCTCACATACCTATAACAATGTACTGCTGAAAAATGTAAAAGATCTTTTGTAAAAGACCAACCGTGGAGTTTCTTGCCCGTTCTTCTCCATAGGAACGGCATTCCGAACGGGTGGTAAAGTTGTAGCTTAGCATTTTGTAACTTTTTTGACTGATTCATAAGTACTGTACTTAATGGTCTACGTGAATAAAAAATATTCTAATTCTGATTCTGATTCTGACTTGCCTTTACTGGAGTAGACCATTAATCTGATCGTGGAAGGTTCTCCTTGGGAGTTCTGCCACTACCACTCATGTTCGCTCAATATATTTCTTTCTTCAGTCGTCTTTCATCCATCCTCTCAATAAGACCAAACCATCTCAGCATACATTTATCAATCTTAGTAAAAACATCAACATAACATTATAACTTATATATAATATTTTAACAGGGCTAACAGTAGGTTATAAAGTTAACATTCCCAAAAGAATAAATCAAATTATTAGACATTTAAAAAATTACACACTGTACCGAGTGCACGGCCAAACGCTACTGGTTCGACTTGTTTAAAAAATCTAACATTATTTACACAATTATTATGTACATCAACGTGATCCACACAACTTACAGATTCATCGGTTAAAATATTTTACACTATTTCGGTTACACCTTATAATGTCTGCATTAAACAAATATTAATAATTAATATTAGTAATATTTTACAAAAAATACAATATTTTCACATTCATAAGTTCCATATTTCAAGCAGAATTTATGTGTAGGTATAGGTAATTATAACAGTGCTTTCACATGGAAATAGTCTCAATAATTAATCAGATTTATTGCCGGACCCACCCAGTATCTATACCTATATATATCTACATACATAATAAGAATTTTAGTAACAACATTTTTAAAAGAAATATATATATCATAGCGGACATAACTTTCAATACATATGGCGAACTATCTCTCGTATTTCAGTCTGTCTGTCTGTTTGCCTGTACTTTTGTGTATCGCGGGAAAACTGCTGGACGGATTTTGATGAAACTTAGCATGGTGATAGGTTATAGCCCGGGTCAACATATAGCATACTATTTATTTTGGCAGTCGGAAGGGTTATCCAGGATATTAAAAATAAGTATGATTCACGCGTACGAAGTGGCCGGCACGGCTAGTTATCAATAATTTGCAAAATCTTGTGTTAATATGAGAAATTATCGGCCAGGTCACAGACCTTGCGATTGATGATCTCAACACGTTAATCGTATTTAAATATTCCTAATTTTATAGAGGATGTGAACCATTTACCATTAAATTATACCTTTCCGAAGACGTTTATATGAAAGCCGTGCTCATCACGATTGCTATAAAATCTTACACAGATTTATGGACCCGTGCTATCTTTCAATCAACATTAATAACATACTTACCTATCATTCCGATTCATTTATTTACTGTACATTTTAAATTTTACAAAATATTGTATTAATGATGGCTAATTGTAGAATTAAGCAATTATAATAATTACTTGTTCGTGAACAAAATCAACATAATCTTGTTTAATATTTATCTGGCATAATCAATCATTAATAATTTCGTATTTTTTTATTAAATATTTTATACAAAGTTAATCGTTAATACGAATATATGCGTTGTCTGAACTTTAACATGACAGATACCAAAATAGTATTTATAAAATGCTTTTTAAAATAACACATTATAATGATAAAAAATATACATGTATCTAGTTCACTTAAATGTTTGTGATAAAAAAGGAAAATAAATAACAAGCTTATTGATCTACGAATTAATACAGTGTGTGTTTTACATGTGGTATTTTCTTCTATTTTGTGTAATTTTATATTTTAGTGGCATAAAACAATAAACAGTACGTTACTAAGTTTTTCGATTCGATAGCTCATTAGCGACACAAAGAATATTGAATTTGAGACGGTGCCAAAGTCGCAACCAACAAAGACAATAAAAACAACATATTCATAAAAACAAAAAACAAACTGTTTAACGGAAAATGCAACGACATTTGTAATAACAAAGTAACTCTACATTTATTTCGTTGCAACAAACACCATAGTTGGTTGTTTGGCACACACTCAAAATTCATTACAACCTCCCGGGGCTTGGAAATATCGCTGAGGATTTCTCCACGGGTAAAAAACGGTAGATTAAAATGGACACTTTGCTTTTCAGTGTTAATAAAAGTCAGTCATTTTTAAAAGCATTTATTAGACCTCCTACTCGTACTTAATTAATTAAACTATCATCGTAAACCTCAGTTACTTTTAGCACTAGCCGCTGCACTCGATCTAGCGTAAGCATAATTCTGATTATAACTATGACTGTTACGGTCTTCATCGTCATCATCTGTGTCATCACCATTAGGGTCATCGTAACTATAGGGCCGTTGGAAACCATACCCTCCGGGCCCTGAGTAATAATTCCCGTTGAATTGGTTGTTGTATGCCCCTTGCCCGTTGCCGTAACCTGGTTGGTAGCCACCGTATCCTGGTTGGTAGTTGCTGTAGCCTCCGTATCCCTGGTAACCTCCATAACCAGGGTTTTGATAGCCATGGTTAGGGTAACCACCGTTGTATTGATAATTGTTGGGATAGTACCCGCTTCCGTATCCACCGCCTCCTTGATTCGCTGAAGATTGAGATTGACTGACCGCAATGTTGATTGGCGGCTGTCCCTGGTATCCTTGGTAGCCCTGGTAACCTTGGTAACCTTGGTAGCCTCCGTAACCGCCGCCGCCACCTTCGCAAATACCGTACTTTTTACATAATTTCTTTTTAAGGAGGTGACGTGGCTCTCTTACAGAAGAACTGACAGCTTCATTACCATTGATCGTAGCTTCTGGAAATAAAAAAAAATATTTGAAATAGGCTCAAGTAATTGGTCAATTCAGTTTCGATTGAAAAAAAAACTGTGTTCAAGATTTACTAAGTATCATCGATTGTACAATTTATGACATAATTAATTAAACAGGTTATTGAAATACTTAATATAATATTTAAAGAGGATTTAACGCAAAAAAAAGATACATAAAATGAACTTTGATCCTAAATAAGCTTCCAATGCGACTAAAAAGTAATAAATATGCCTTATAAGGCACTCGGACTCTAGACGGATGCGCATTACAGACACCCACAGCAAAAAGGGACCATTACACACAATTATCTAACGGTCTCGACATCGATACGCGAATTTTATCGACAACTCGTGACACCGCAACTCAGTTATTGAGATCGAATAAAAATTACCACCTTCGGCTAGGGCTGGACCGAGCCCCGCGACAGCGATAATAAACAATAATCCGATAGTCGACATGTTTTACTGTTTGTACCGTTAAATGTGTTTTGTTTTGTATGTGCAGAACAGTTTTATAGGTCGACAAGCGAGGTCGTGACCCACGCGAGACATTGAAATTTAAAACGAAAAATCCCACGGAAGTGGTTGGGGTATCGTTAAAATGGTAAACAATGACCGTATTTGGTGTGATGGAGCGGAAGTTAAGAATTAATGAGATGAGCTTTTGACTAATATTGTTTGGTATCAGGAAATTCATCCTTATAACCCAATTAGTTAATCTAATAACAAAATCGAAGCTAGAATGATTTTAGAAATTAAATTAATATCGACTCATCAAATGTCTTGAAACATTTTGGAAAGTGTGTAAATAGAGCAAGCATGCAATTCACACGCAAAAAAATATAATAGCTATATTGGACTACTTAACTTAATTATATGGTACAAAACGGGGTCAATAATCCACGATTATATTATTAACTATGATACAAAATACACATAAAAATTAATGTCCCAACTATGAGTAGATCAATGTTCCCAACGCATCACTATTATCAATAACCAACACAGTTTGCTAAAACTATGACCAGAAAAGGAATAGTTTCCAGTGGTAATGTGGGGTCTACAACATTACTATTGAGGTTACGCGAGGAATGGGGGAGGAGGAGAAAGATCGAATTGTCAGAATAGCCAAAATTCCCACGGTAACAAAAACATCAAGGTGGTTACAAATTAAATTTTATTTGTATCTGTACTGCCGCGGTCTGTTCAAACCTTTTCCTAGAAGCACTTGCGTCTTAGGACTGGTCATATAACTGTCAACTAAGCCTAAGTACAAACATATTTATATAAACCACTGTTTTAAAACTGTTACTCGACTAATCTATTGACGCAGACAAATTCGCGAGGCGTTCTTTAGTAACTTGTAAATTGATTTATAACATTAATGATGGTACGCCTTAATATTATGCTGTCATCAGCAATAATGGGCTATTAAATGATGGGTTGGCATGAATTGAACCTCTGTTGTATAGCCTTGGGTGGCAATCAATGGTATGTATATTATTTTCTATCGGTGATTTAGGTACGTACATGATATATTTCATTCTGTCATCATACCTGGTATTATTTGCAAGAAATCGATATTCAATTAAATATTTACGGTAAATTGAATACTTTGAAACTATACCATAGAAAACCGACCAATTTAAACCGCTTGCACACTAGAGGAGCTATATTTTATTTTAGTAGAGTGGTAGGTGATATTGATATTATAATTGATTAATTACAAGCCTAGTCTGAACACCGACGATGTCAATAAAATTAGTAAAAAAAAGAATAAGAAAGAAAAACAAAACGATCCCAAATATAGTTATATAACAGTCATACAAAGTGCTTGAGTCGTAATACACGTCACACGACGTCATAGTACTTATAAAAGCGGATATTAAATTTACTTGCTTTAAAAGATTTCGCATTATTATGAGAGATGTCGTCTCGATCTGAGCCAGCGAGGACCTGCGTGGGCGGAATCGCTCAGCCGACCTCAACTCAATGATACAATATAAACTATACAACATTATCGTCAGATTTTTAATGTATGTTGATATGATTTTGTCAGTTTAATAATGATACTAAACAGTAGTTTTTATGAGCTTTAAGATATCTTTTATAAAGTAATAATAGCCATCATGTCGATGCCGGCTTTGGTGCTTTGAGTTTCGAGATGGTGTAAATTAAAATATTTAAGAGTAAGGTTTCAGAAAAATATGTGTTATAATTTTTATATAGCTTTTTATAGGCTTAACAATAATTGTGTAAAATATTTTGAGTGGTCCATTGGTTGGCTATAAAAGTAACATCGTCGAAAAAAAATATATAATTATTTCCAATTAATAAAGAGCAATGCGTACTAAGTGCGCGGTGAAACTGTACTGGCTTGCTTTCTCACAGAAAACCCAAGCACCGTATACCCATATATTATATACATAAACGTGATCGTTATCACCTACTCGTTAACGCCTAAAAATATTTAAATCTATTTTTTTTTAAACCATATATATTTATTCATTTAAAAAACAGTAAAATTGCTATGCAAATGTTCCGTTTTCTTTTATCATTATAATATAGAGGTAAACTAATATTATTGGAATGCTTAACTATATTTGCCACGATTAAAAACTGGAAAAATTATGCAAATTGTCGTTTAATTCAGTCAATAAGATGGTTATTTAAAAGCTCTAGAAATGCACCACACATACTTAATACAAAACACATACAAAACTTCACCTTTAACCGACCATTTTGATAATGTATATATATTTGCATAATTATTGTAGCGTGTCCAAGTGAAATAATTAATTGGTTCAAAAACCTCATTATGGTATTTCTGACCGCATTTTTAATTTACTAGCTTTCCTCCGCGACTGCGTGCACGCAGATTCAAAGAAGGTAACCTCGTGCCGAGTCAAGTTTAAGACAAAATTATATCGATGAGTTTGTCATTCGGAGAGTTACGCTATGATATAGAAAAAAAAATATTATAAATGAAATACTAGATTTTGTGTAGGAACTTTAACTATTGTACCAAGTATCGCTCGCTGTTTCGCATAATGTAAGATGATATACAGGGTGTTTGTGGCGTGGTAACGAAAACTTCGGGCAAAGGTTACTCTTAATGCCTATAATAAAATCATAAATATAATTTATGTTGAGAGACATTGGTTACAAGTGTTGTAATTTTTGAGCGCCAATGTATTGCAAACCACGCGATCGCAACACAACACTCCGCGCGATACCCGACTCATGCAAGTGAGGAGTGCGCTCTAGCGTATTGAGTTTTAATTTACATTGCAGTTTTGGATCTAAATTAGTAATTATGTTTTGTTTTTATTAAAAATCACGTTAAGATTTTATTATGATTTCAAGGTAAAATCAATTAAAAGATACTGAAATATTGCGTATACTTCATGAAAAGATCATAAGTCATGAGAATACAGATACAGAATACAGTTCCCGCTACGAAGCCACATACACCCTTTTTATTTTTATTAAAATCATACATAATGCATCTCAAATCTCAACATTTTTTTTTTAAATTACTATTTAATTATAATTTTACTAATATAATATGGAAGGTGAAACAAAAATAGTATAAAATATTTTAACAAGTGAATCAGTGCGTTATATGTATCGTGTTGATGTATAATATAATTGAAGGGTTGTAATTCTAAAGGGTCAAACTGCCAAAAAAAAATCTATATTATTACAAAAATACGATCTATGTGCCAAGCCAAGCAACTTTTTGTTGTTATATCTCTAAAAAATAAAATTGGCACTTAGACCCTTGAGACTTACAACCCTTCAATTGTGTAAATTATGTTTGATTTTTTTTAATATGGCCCACCTCTGGCCTTTAACGGTGCGCTCAGTACGGTGTGTCTTTTTAGAATTTCTAATAATTAATTATTTTTTTTGGAATGTTACCTTTAAAACCTACAAATGGACCTGTTAAAATATGTTACAAATATTATTCCTACACCTTGTATAATTTCGCTAAATGCCAATTTCTCTGAAACATAAATCTATTTGCTGTTGTATATTTCTATGACAGCTAATATTTCAAGATTAATACCAAAATTATGAGTTAAAACGATAAAGATGCTATCATTAAGCGTTGATTTTATATAAATTCTATTTACAAGCATTTCGTTTCGCTTAAATGAAATATTAGTTTTTACGGCTTTCTTATCTACACTATCATAAATAAAATAAATGGGGTGAGCTGTTGCCCGCGACTTCGTCCGCGTGGTATTTAACAAAGACAACCGTTGACAACAGCCTGCTCGCCCATTCTGAGCCCGCGGCACGCATTGCAGGTTGTTGCTATCAAAATTAATCAGGCGCTGCGCTGCAACATTGGTTTTAATTTTTTTTCGTGAGATCCTATTTTTTTTTCTAAAATAAAAGTAGCCTAAGTTACTCCTTGTTACATCAGCTATCTGCCAGTGAAAGTCCCTTCAAAATCCAGCTCCAGCCATTTCAGAGATTAGCCGGAACAAACAGACAGACAGACAGACAGACAGACAGACAGACAGACAGACAGACGGACAGACAGACAAAAATTGTAAAAAATTTTGTTTCGGTATAGGTAACGTGTATACATCCAAATGCACTTAGTAAAAAGCGGTTATTTTAATATTACAAACAGACACTCCAATTTTATTTATATGTATAGATAGTACCTACTGCGCACAAGAGTTTTGCTTTGCGCAGTTTGATAAAGTTATAAAACGTCTATAAATTGTCTGATTATTGTTTCTATTCATGAAGTATTGTTATAGATATTGACGAATCCTTTTACAGCGAAATGGGTTTATGACCATTTACAATGGTATAATAAAATATTTTTTGCTGAAAAAAAATGTACTTAAAAAGACTTCTTTTTAAGTTTTGGACATCCATGTTTAAGTTGTATTTACCGACAGCATTCATTTGTACGTTTCCGTGAACTTAAGCTACAGGTTCTCGTTTATGGAGTTCAGAGTTCAAAACTCAACAGTTACCTAGGATGTGTGAAACTAGTTCCAGAAACTGTGCCTCGAAATGGCTTAACGTGTTGGTGTACCCGTTACCTGTACTTATAGCTATGCCAACAATAACACGTATAAAATATATTTTATTGAATACTAGCTGTTACCCGCGTGGTATTCAACAAAAAAGTTTTTCTTAAATAAAAGTAGCCTTAGTTACTCCTTGTTACATCAGCTATCTGCCAGTGAAAGTCCCGTCAAAATCGGTCCAGCCATTTCAGAGATTAGGCGAAACAAACAGACAGACAGACAAAAAATGTAAAAAATGTTGTTTTGGTATATGTACCGTCTATACATCCAAATGCACTTAGTAAAAAGCGGTTATTTGAATATTACAAACAGACAATCCAATTTTATTTATTTGTATAGATAAAGATTGAACAAAATGTTGGTGATAAATAAGTATGACACATTTAAAAGTAATAGTTATTCTACGATTAGACTGAAGAAGTAGCAGTATAGGTTTTTCGATTAATTCATTTATTTTTTAAACATAGATTCCTACTTATTGAATAGTGTTGAAATTTAAGCTATCACGCAATAATATTACTGAAACAATACTATGCAGCAAACTCGCTGAAAGTTTTAAATACCGTCCGCTAGAGGCGCTTTTTTACTCTCCATACAAAATGTCTAAATACGGTATGCTATAAAGTATACAGTTAGCTCGCACTTGACGTGCTGTATAGTTTATAGTTTTCGCATTTACACACATTTGAAGTTTTAAATACTGTTCGCTAGAGGCGCTGTTCAATTTGCCATAAAATGTGTCTGAATACGTGCAACTGTTAACTATATAGTTAGCTTACGAATAATCTTGCACTTGACATACTCCTGTCAGTATAGGCTCGGCGATTCATAATCGCATTATTTATCCAGACGGGTAGTAAGTTCGATTCCTTGTCGTAGCAAATAATTAGTCCATTGATTAGCTACTAGTTTTATCCAGAACTGGCCCTAGCTACAGCGACGGCGATAGCATCTCCTGTCTCACTTTGAGCATTGCTCACTGCTGAACTGGCGCCACTTGCACACGTGCTACATGCTGGGGCACCCCCAGCGTTGCCAGCACCACCTGATGATGAGCTGGACCCAGCACTCGATGAACCAGCGTTAGATGCTCCAGCGTCAGAAGCATCGTACTCGACTACATATTCAACTGGTCGTGGCGGATGTGGTGGTGGCGGAGGCGGCGGTGGCGGAGGCCAGTATGGCGGCGGTGGAGGTGGCCCCCAGAATGGCGGAGGCGGTGGCGGCGGCGGAGGTGGCGGCCAGTATGAGCATTGGTGCGGTGAGCGTTTTAACCGGTGGATTAGGAGGCTTTCTTCATCTGAAATTATGAGCTTGATTTAGCATGTTATGTGTTTTTTTTGTAATAATTAATGAGTAGGTACTGGGCTTATCTTTTTGCACTTACGCCATTCTAGAAAACGTAAATTATAGTCATGATTTTTTGCATTATTGGCATTTTCAAGTTAACAATTTCACTATCTAAATTTAATCCAGCAATAACGACCTTTTACCACAGTACTTTATGAGCGAGATTATTCGTAAGCTAACCGTATATTACATAGTCTACGTATTTAGACACATCGTATGGAGAATTGAAAGTTTTAAATACTGTCCGCTAGAGGCACTGTTAAATTTGCCATGCGATGTGTCTAAATACGTAAACTATAAACTATACAGTTAGCTTACGAATAATCTCGCACTTGACGTACGAATGTAATGGTATGTCTATTTCAGCCTATCAGAACGACATTTAAAAAATATCCTCAAATTATTCATGGAAAGTGTTCGTGTGGATGTTATAAAACCCTATTTTTTTCAGATGAATATTATGTAATGGTATTATAAATTAATAGTTTGCTGTCATACTATTTTTAAGTTTTTTTTTTTATTTTCTTATTTAGTTTAACTGTAATTGTGCATTTTAATTCAATAAATAAATTTTATAGATAAAAAAAATAATTAAACTTTTATTTAATGAGGGCTACGTGTGTAAGGTAAAATCTCACCTTTATCACCCGGCGCCGGCGCACACTCTATGAACACGATCGACGCCAGCAACAGAACACCTAATCGCCACATTTCGGCGTTCTCATTTGATCACTACAGCTAAGCGTTACATTTTTATACGCTTCATGTACCAATATCAAATAAACCTTTTAAAATACCGAGAAAAATGTGTTGTTCACGGCTACCTGTTAATTAATTGGACAGACAGTGTAAAAACCAATAACGTTTGCATCCTAGTTTGTTGATGTGGGCTTAGGAAGACCGCACGCGATAAGGTTGGATTGACGAACGAGTTTGAAAGAAAATACTATAAAAAAAAAATAACATGGATTTTATTAAAATTCATTAAAATAAAAATGATTTATTCCAATGTTTTTATTATTTAGATGATAGCTAAAAGCATTACTCATTAACGTGAGAACTCGAATAATTAATTTTGTATTAAAAACCCAAAATCTATGAAATATTTTGTTAATTTAAAATGTTATGTATTTTTCAGTAGTAACGCACTGTTGCATAACTACTGAAAAAGTGCACAGTTGCACTGCTAAATAACGCCAGCGTATTCACAAAAACTTTCCATAACCATGAAAAAGCACATAACAAAAATAGGTATATAACTTGCCGAAACCAGGGATCGAACCAGGGACCTTTAGATCTTCAGTCTAACGCTCTCCCAACTGAGCTATTTCGGCGATACAACATTACTTAAAATTAAAAATAGTTTTATTATCATACATCTTTATCTTCGATGGGGTCAGTAGAGTTATCAAACACGAATAATATTCTTATACACATATCACAAACCTGATGTAGAGTAGTCGCTTGTAATTTAAATAAAAGTATATATCCAGTTTTAAGAGTAAGTAAACAATAGTTATTTGTTTTGCACGAATGCAAAGTTTTTATTTGGTTCAAGTGCTTGTATTGAATATTGACCAAGAGAAGCGAAGAAAGGAATTAAAGTGCACTATATTATAATTAATTAGCCTTTCATTATTCATAGCATAAGCCTACACTGAAAACTATAGTATCTTTCCGGTAAATATCCCACTAATATTACACATTATTTATCAATGAAACACATGTTTTGGAAAATAAGACAAAATTTACCACTTCACGGTTCAACTTCCCGCCATACCACGTTTCTGAATGTTTCATTACGTTTTCTTTTTATTAGAAAGAAAAAAGTGAACACCCGGTACACAATTACCACAGATTAACTAATATAACTTATGCATTAGTTCGTCATGTTAGAAATTCGAAATCCTTTTCCTCCCATGGGAATATAATGGACTTTTGCGAACAGATTTCAAACAAGGCCGCCTTTCCAAGCCAGTGAGATAAAAACGATAATGGGGATGTCTTGACGGCACAAATCCACAATAAAGGCAAAAATTGTTCATTTGCTTGGTAAAAATCGACATCAGTTTTAATCGTGTGTGATCGTGTGCAGCCCACCTAATATTTTCCGGACTCTGTGTATTTCCACATGTTCGCGATGTGATGGCATAACATTGATTTAGATCATAAATATCACATGTGTAATATTACAATGATTACATACTTTTGGTGATATGTAATCAGTACGTCAAGTCCGAGATTATACTTAAGCTAATACTTTATAGTCTATCAGACATTTTGTATTGAGAATGGAAAGATTTGAATACGATCCTCTAGAGGCGCTGTTAATTTCTCCTCCCCCCAATTTTATAGACAGTTATAATGGTTTATAACAGCATTATAACGATTTTTCAGAGGAAAACGTGTGTTATAATGGCTTTATAAAACAATATAACGTTCTATAGATTTGAGGGGTACACTATAAAGTATACGATTAGCTTACAAATAATCTCGGACTTGATGAACGGATAGTATAGAAGAGTCGTTATTACTCAGTTGTATGTTTTGCTATGCATTTCAAATTTTCTATTGCCTTTTCAGTTACGCCAATAGGCAAGTTGAAGATATGTTGTTGCTAGTATATGCTTTTCACTGGCAGATAGCTGATGTAACAAGGAGTAACTTAGGCTACTTTTATTTTAGAAAAAAAACATAGGATCTCACCAAAAAAAAATAAAACCAATGTTGCAGCGTTGCGCCTGATTAAGTTTGATAGCAACAACCTGAAATGCGTCCCGCGGGCTCAGAACACGCGAGCAGGCTGTTGCCAACGGTTGTGTCTTTGTTAAATACCACACGAACGAAGTCGCGGGTAACAGCTAGTGTACTTATATTTTACGAGCCTTCAAATCCCATCTGATTTTAGGCCACCAACATGTGTCGAAAGCGGCCACCGGGGGGGTTTTAGTGGGTAAGAATCTGACATAACCCGGCCCTCTCCCACACAGAGGCCGGGTATCTTTCGAAGATTTCCCCCCGTCAACAAAAAAAATATAAGCTTGTGCACATGTGCAACAGTGCGACTAGAATTTTGTGCTATGAAAAAAAAAATCCTCGCCGCTGTTACATGGGCAGCTGACACTATCATCAAATCGTATAAGTAGGTACTTGAAAATGATTTGGGAGCTTAGTACATGTGATCTAATCTCTTCATAAATTTCACAGTATCGTTTCTAGCGAAAATATGCTGCTTTACTGAAATCTATACGTATAAATAAAATTGGAGTGTCTGTTTGTAATATTAAAATAACCGCTTTTTACTAAGTGCATTTGGATGTATACACGTTACCTATACCGAAACAATATTTTTTACAATTTTTGTCTGTCTGTCTGTCTGTCTGTCTGTTTGTTCCGGCTAATCTCTGAAATGGCTGGACCGATTTTGACGGGACTTTCACTGGCAGATAGCTGATGTAACAAGGAGTAACTTAGGCTACTTTTATTTTAGAAAAAAAATAGGATCTCTCGAAAAAAAATTAAAACCAATGTTGCAGCGCAGCGCCTGATTAAGTTTGATAGCAACAACCTGCAATGCGTCCCGCGGGCTCAGAATGGAGCAGGCTGTTGTCAACGGTTGTCTTTGTTAAATACCACGCGGACGAAGTCGCGGGCAACAGCTAGTAGTATAATAATAATAATAATATCCAGACGAACACACCAACTATATGGTCCCACACTAAGCAATTCTTGTATTGAGTGTACGATATAATTGACTGGGTACGACTACTTAACCTCCGGGTTCAAACACTCGTGCTCATCTCACAAAGTTTACCCGTGCTGGGATTCGAACCCGGACCCTCAGTACTTTACCAGCCTGAGACACACTTGTTATCATTTTGTAAATGTATTTTAGAAGTTTGATGGAGTAATGAAGGCATGATTAAATATATCGTTGGGATAAAATAAATGGGACTACTTGGCCATAGCTTTTTATCAGAAATATGAAAAAAAATAATATGGAAAATTCATGACGTCATCGTAGGAAAAGATAAAATTATAAATTGTGCAATAGTTTTATTTTCATCACATTCATTTCTGAATCGAACAATATAAACATATTTACATGCATACTGATTAATCACATCCTAAATGTAATAAGCAATCATGAAAAAAACAAACAAGAATATGGAAAATTCGTGACGTCATTACAGGAAAAGATAAAATAATAATAAATTGTGTAATAATTTTATTTCAATCGATTGAATCAAACAATAATAACATATTTACAAGCATATAATTAACTGCATACTAAACATAATAAGCCAAGTCATGAAAGTGTATGCCTTAATGCTAAGCAAAAACTTCCTGAATTTCAGGAACAACTAATACTCAGGTACATCTAACCGCTTACGGAAATAGCGACAGCGTTGCCGGATTTGCTCTTAGCGTTACTCAGCGAATAGCTACCCTTGCTGCAAGTACTGCAGCCACTCTGACTTTGCCCAGCAGCCTGGACGCCCTGAGAGGCGAGGTCCAGGGCACCACCCAGCGCTGATCCAGCGCCATAACCGCTGGAAGACTGCTGCTGCTCACTATAAGCTAAATTGGAGCCACTTCCACCATATCCACTGGAAGTAAACTCCGAACCACTCTGGCCAGCACTGCCGGATCCAAATCCAGACCCACTGCTACCACCAAAGCCTGCACCAGAACTGGCGCCACCAGAAGGAGGCAGGGGTGGTGGAGCAGAACCCGAAGCTCCGGATCCACTTCCAATGCCGGATCCACTTCCAAAGCCGGATCCACTTCCAATGCCGGATCCGCTTCCAAAACCGGATCCACTTCCAAAACCGGATCCACCACTGGTGCCGAACGATGAACTCTGAGATCCGGACGCACCACCAAATTGACCTTGGCCACTGCTTCCAAATCCATGGTCTGATTGAGACCTTAAGCCACCATTATTTTTGTAGGAAGTATAATGGGCCTCCTTAAAGCCGAAAGATTTCTGTCCACCTCCTGAGGATCCACTAAATCCGCCAGATTGACCCTTAAAACCAGATGACGACTGACCAACGAACCCGCTGGAAGACTGAGAGTTGGAACTAGCCGAGGATTGGCCTCCAAAGCCACTGGACGATTGAGAATCAGATCCAGCCGAAGCTTTGCCGCCAAAACCACCGGATGACATGGACTGAGAAGATGATATCGCTTGGGATCCGGAGCCCCCTGTAGATCGAGACCCAGATCCACCGAATTGTCCACCAGTACCACCACCATATTGTCCTCCAGAACCGCTTTCGTATCTTCCAGATTGACCTCCACTTCCACCCGACACCAGACCTCCGTTGCTCTCAGATTGGCCGCCATAACTGCTTCCGCCACCGCCGTATTCAGCAGAAGCCAAGGAAATAGCTTGGCCACCGTGTTCAACTACTCCAGTCACGGCAGAGGCCCCGCTAAAGACTCCGCGTGAGTTCCCTTCTCTGGTCAGTCCACTCCATTGGTGGGTACGGAAAAACGGGGGTGGAGGTGGTGGTGGGGGAGGGCCTGGTGGCGGCGGTGGTCCGAATGGTCCACGAGGACCGCCATCACCACACTCGCCGCACGGAGATCGTTCTACTCTTTTGTGAACGGCATCTATATAAAACAATATTTAGTTAGAAAGTAGTCTATACTATACCCACCGATCATCAACCACAACGATCGTCTATCAAATCACCCCAGTGTATTACTGGATAGTACCTAAAGAGACTCTATAACAAAAAGGGTGCCTATCCTTTAGTATATTTATAAACACTTATTTGATAAACTTAGAACTTTGAATCGAATTACAATGAATTTTTCAGAAGAAAAGTTCTTTATTGTTAATGATATTTCGAATGGAAAACTTTCTATAAATTCATAGGTTAGCCTTTAAGTTCTAGGAACTATCTAAGTACCTAAATAATGTATTGACCTCTATGAAAAAGAAATGAAAATTCAAGTTAATAATTATTTACCTTCAATAACAGCGCTTTGAGCCACAAACAGGCAGCAAGCCAAAACTAAAACAACAGATTTCGCCATCTTGCCGGGTCGTCAGTCTTGTTCTGAACAAATGCCCATCAGCTCATACATTTATAGGTAAAACAGGAGGATGTGTCATCTGCTCGACTTCCAAGAATCTATCGATACCATCCTAAATTATTGTTGTCGACAAATTGGTAGTGCAAACTTGACATAAACGATAGCGGGGATTTACACGATTTGTTTACTTACTTACAAGTACTTGCAAATTCGCCAAATATTATAAATTCAAAGACAATTATTATGTCATGGATATAACTTCCCATATGCCCTGAATAGAAGTGTGATTATTCCACGAAGCGTATCATATTAAACTTAATAGCACTAAGTGCTAATCTACATCTTTTCCCCTTACGGTACCAAACAAACCCGCGCAATACTTGGTATGATTTAGCTAATGAATAGGAATTTTGATAGCTACATGCGTATGTTCATTCTGATTGCACTTACAATGTGTTACATATTATAAAACTAGCTGTCCCGGCAAACTTCGTACCGCCTCAGAATCAAATGTATGAGAAAATGAATTTATTGGTACTCTATGAAAAATTTAAACAATTCTATCCCACGAGAACCATATATATTACCGGGATAAAAAGTGGCCTTTGTGCTATTCCAGACTATAATCTATGTCTGTGCCAAATTTCATCCAGATCCGTTCAGACGATCTGGTGTGATTGAGTAACAAACATCCATCCATCCATCCAAACTTTCACATTTATAATATTAGTGGTATATATCTAATAGACGAAAAAAACTCTTATGAATGCAGATTTTTTTTTAAAGCATAGCCTTGTGTGAATTTTTTTATGAAATTGATAGACATGTTGGTCCTGCAGTCTGTCGATCACTTATCAGACTTAGCACTCAGTAGCGCCATAACAAATGCGGGACTTTAGCTTAAATTATAAACCTAGTGATCTCATATTTCATACCTATATATTAACATAATTTCCTATCATGCTGATGACAACATATATATTGATGAAAAAAATTAAAATGTTTTCAGGTGACTCCATTTTACCAAAGAACAAACAAAGCCAAACGATAACGGGCGGCCTTTGAAGTCAGTATTCACGTTTGCATATTAAATTCAAAATCAAATACGCTTTTGTTCCCAAAATTTCAGAAAGGAAACAACATTATCTAATGGCTTGAACTTAAGTAAGATTGGTATGTATAGGTAGTATGTTCAATTCCAATCAGCCGATTTTTTGTCTTGTAGAATAATATATATAAATGAATTATTAGACAATTTGGTTGGTAGAGTGTCTACATGCGTTGGCATTTTGACATATGTTTTGTATTTAGCTCAGATACTTTAGTTAAATACTTCTTGTTATATTAACATCAGGTTTTAGGTTGGTATGTAATGTAACATTCATGGCATGAACTCTATTTGAATCAGGTAACTTATTTTCGTAAATTGGTTGTCTTTGCTTGCCTTCGAACAAACATGGTATAACATGATTAAATAGGTATATTTTCTTGTGAGTGCGCCTTAGTAAGTAGTTATAGATAAATTATTTAAGTAATTTCGTGACTGCAATCTGCACCAACACTTAAGTATATACAGTTTGCCACTACGAGGTTTCGAACCTAACCCCTTGTCACACGAAGCAGTAACTACCATCCACACGTATGCCTATATCCAGCAGTGGACGTCTTTCATCTGATGGTTGGATGGAAATCTCTCTGAGTCTCTAAGGGTACCTAAGGTAGTACATAAAATAAAATACTATATTAAGATTGTATTAAGTATATTTTATTTCCAAGAATATTATTTTTACATTATGTAAAACAAAACAATAACATATTTCATCAACCATTGCCACAATAAAAATACGTAGGTGTAAGTAGTAATTATTAATTTTTATTCATATAAACATAGGCGCCATCGAAATTGATTCGTTTAAGCTTTAAAGACCTGTTGACATGGCGATCGCATCCCCATTCTTGCTCCGAGCATTACTTATAGCGTAACTACTTTGTCCGCCTTCACTGGTTTTGGGTCCTTGAGGTCCAAGGTTATATGGCGGACTCGATAAAGACTGCGTCCCAAGGTGTCCTGCTCCATAACTGTTAGGATAACCTTGTTCATTAATTGAACCGTGAACTCCAAAGCCGTAGGTAAATGCTCCACTTGAGCTAGATCCAGATCCGAAGCTTCGTTCACCGTGGATAGAACCAGGAATGCCGAAATTGTTGCCGCCTTTAGAACCACTGGAGGTAAAATCCGATTCTATGCTAGAACCGCCGCCGACACCAGATCCAGAGCCTCCAAAATCAGAAGTCTGCTGTTGGTCAGTGAAGGGATCAGTATTCATGTTTTCTTGATATTGGTAATGTTGGGATTCCATATCTGCTTTCCTTTGGTTGTTGTTTCTGATATTTCCCAATACAGTAAAGGGTATAGAATTGGCTTCAAGTGATATTGCAGGTGGGGAATATTTTGGTGGAGGACCAAGAGGTGGATGAAGAAGAGTATTAGGGGGAGTAGATGGGGTTGGTAGTGATGAAAGCCCGTCACTATCTGAACTCAATCCATTATTGTTACTACCATCAGACGATGCAATATTTTCTGAAGACTCAATTTGTTTACTTCCTTTGCCATTGGGGAAAATTGGACTACTTAACTGGACGCCATAGCTTGCTATGTTACCATCTCCATTTTTGAATGAAGTTTGAGAGTCTTTAATTTGATTACCGGCGGTTTGGTCGTTGGCTGCACTTCCAAGACTACCTTCAGAAGTTTGGCTATTGATACCACTGGATGACTGTGCTTTAGATCCAGAAGAGTGACTATCAAAACCATTAAATGCACCATATTTTGAAATGGAATTCAATAAGGCGCTCTTTTTTGGTCCACAAACACACATTTGGTCACCTATTGAAAAAGAATGCATATTGGAATCTTGTGACGACAACTCTCCAAAATTACTGGAAGACTGAGTATTCGTGGTAGCAGAATTAATGTTAAAACCATTTGATCTTTTATTGCCCGAGGATGATACAGCGGCGAAATTAGATTGGACATTAGACATGATTGTGGAACCATTAGGAGAATTAGAAATACTCGACAACGTGGCTTCAGATTTAGGTGAAGAACCTCTACCAAAATTACTAAAAGATTGCTTCTTCTGGTCTGAAAACTGATCCGATCCTTCGAAGGTATTGATTGATTGGCCATTCAAATTAGCAGAAGATTGGACACCGTAATCTCTGAAATCAGTATTTGGTTTTTCTAGAGACAAGTCATAACTAGAATCTGGGTACCTAAGTTCAATATCTCTGAAACTTTTTCTTAATCCGCTAGCTGTTAATCCGGAGAGATCTGTAGCAGGCTCTGGTTTATCTAATCCTAACCCGACATTTTCTGAACTTGAAGACTGCTCTACATTTTCGGTTGACCCAGTGTTACGTCCCTTATGATATTCATATGATTTAAATTCTCTTCTTTCTTGGCCACTATTGTCACTTTTTCCTACACTGGTAGGACCTGATAATGGAATTTGGATTTGATTTTGTGAAGGTGGTACATCACCACGTCTGAAATAGGTCCTATCGAAACTATGAAGAGACGACTGCGAGTCAGCACTAGCAGAGGTTTCACCACCGTGACCATTGGAATATATTTTAGGACTTTCAGAATTTAAATTTTTAGGTGATTGATTTATAGTCTCGGTTGAAAATTGGCCGAAATCTTTGGAAGATGCACCATTTAACGTTTTTAAAGATTGATCAAGAGATCCTTCATGGTTTGCATTACTAGATTGAGCATTGCCTGCTTTTGAAGATGTGTCTACAAAATGTTCTGTAGGATGACCGTTAACTCCACCAGCCTGATAATTTAATCCATATTGATTGTCAGAATGGCCAAATGTGATACCACCGTTACTTGCAACCTGCTCATTAGTTGAAAACGTGTGCCTTGAAATGTTAGATTGAGACTGTGAGCTTGAGCCTTCGGTAGAAAGCTTGGAAAAAATCTCTAAATATTGATTATTAACAGTTTTCGAAGGGTTATTAGAAATATCGCCTGGTTGAAGCTTGGGTATATCAGATGGACCGCTACCGCTTTGTTGAAATGCAAATTTGTCGAAAGACGATCTACCAACATTATTTGATTTCTGTGTATCAAAACCTAATGTTTGATCGCCAAATCCTTTAGTTGACGACTGGGTATTCGGTAAACCAAAATTGTTACCAAAAGTATTGGGAGATTGGCTATCATCAATCGAAGATGGTTTATGACTAAATGTGTTAGATTGAGTAGGAACTTCAAATGATTTATCTGTATTAATTATAGGTTCTTCAGGTCTATTACCAACAGGTTGAGGTTTAGACACTTCTGATGACCCACCGTTTTCAAAAGATTGTAAATTGAATTTATTGGATTGTCCTCCAAAACTCTTATGATAAGTTTGTGAACTTGAACTTGCAAAGTTGTTTGAAGAAGGCTTACTAAAAGATGGCGACGATTTTAAACTAGATTGAACTTCAAAACTAGAAGGTAAATCACCAAAAGTGTTAGAAGCCTGCCTATTAATATTTTCTAAAGACTTTTGTCGAGTAAATTGAGAGTTAGAACTTTCTATAGACGAACCACCATTACTTATATACGCATGGTTACCTAAACCTATGGGTTGCCGGCTAACCTTAGTTTCAAAACTGGAACTTACTGAAGGCGAGTCATTAAAACTGTCGGAATACAGAGGCTTAAAATCGACAGGGGACTGACTTTCAAAGCCGCTGCTACTAGATTGGACATTTTCATAAGAGGAACTACCAGGGTTGTTAGAATATTGTTTGTCAAATTTCCCAGTCGGGTGATAGGATACACTAGATGGAGCATTCGCATTGTCAGAAGTTAGTTCATAACCGCTTTGATACTTGCCAAGAAAACCACCATTGTTAGAAGACTCAGTATTAGACCCTAGAGAGATTTGGTGTGCAAAACTGCTATGATTTTGAGACTGTGATTGGCCTACGGAAGACAAGTTGAAAGACTGAATATTTAAGCCTAAAGGAGACTGATCGCCTAAATCACTAGATTTAGCATTGAAACCGGATGCTATATTATTTCTTTGCCCATTTACAGATTGAGCGTTAGATTGAGCACCCGATGAACCACCTAGACTGCTAGACCTAGCATTGGATCCAAATTTGCCATCTTGATCAGTAGAGTCTTCCGAAGAGGCAGTGCCGCTTGAAGACTGTGAATGAGAAACAGCGGAACTGCCAGAGCCACTAGTTGAGTGAAGGGTAGAACCTCCAGATGAATGATCACCGAAATCACTAGATTGAATACCTGAACCTTCCAAAGATGATATTTCAAAATTTGTTGAAGACTTTTGATTAAGCCCTGAAGATTGAACATCTAGGGAATGACTGCTGGGTGCATCAATGGGGTTACCAGATTCTATTGTTGGAGAATTACTGAGAGAATTCTGAATATTATGATCGGGAGTAGATTGTGCATTAGAAACATCAGCTTGAGAGCCTGTTTGGCTTAATTGAATGTTGGAAGAAGCAGTAGACTGTGCGCTTCCATGACTTGTTCCAGTAATAGAACTGGTTGAAATTTGGCTAGTAGACTTAGACCCTGCAGAAGACAACGTACCCGTATTAGTTGAATCTTGAGCGTTAGAGTTCGGTGAAGCGGCGGACCCACGGCCGCTAGTTCGACTTTCAAAGTTTTCGGAAGATTGCCCGCCTTTGTTAGCAAATTGACTTCCAGAGTGATAAGACGCTCCGTATCGACTGTATTTAGAACTACCACCATCACTAATTCCAGCGGATGCACTTGAAAATGCTGACCCTGTACTTTGACCAGTTACTCCAGACACTGCAGACGCACTGTCATTGTAGTCCCCATCATCGTCGTCATTTTCATCACTATTGTTTATGAATTTATGCCAGTGGTGGCGGTAGAATGGTGGTGGTGGCGGCGGCGGTGGTCCCGGTCGGGGATAGTAATATGGCGGTGGCGGGGGTGGAGGTGGTGGAGGTTGTGGAGGTGGATAGTCCAGGAAACGGGGATACGGATGTAAATATCGAGGCCGAGGTAGCCTTGGCATTGGCGGCCGATCACTGCAATCCAAGCATGGAGAACGCACCGTTCTTTTATGCGCGACTTCTGAAAAAAGCACAGACAAGATTTTGATTGTATCGTGTTATAAAGAAAAAACAGTATTTTATAATGATAATTAATTTAATTCTATGTTTATTTACCTTCGTTATTTAAGACGGCGCATTGTGTTGTAATCACGAAGAGCGCCAGAACAAACAGTATCCTCCCCATCCTCCCGAATTCACTCCAGTTCTGAATTAATTTTCGCGACGCTCATAAATTTATAGATAAAACAGAAGCAGGTGATAATACCTAACTACCAAGAACATCCTTATAATAGTTAGCATAGGAGCGATAATACAAATATACATAGTAACGGAGGGAAATTTACTCAATCTATTTGTGGTGCATACACTTTTTGGCGTACCTATCTATGTGCATGGCAATGCATTATTATATTATGTCATTATATTCTGAAATAAAACTAATCTTATGGATTTTATCGCGTTTATTATACTTTTTTACGTTCCTGACGTTTCGGATGCTTTACAGCAACCATGGTCACGCGAGGACTGAGGTGGTTGACGTCCTAGTGGCATAGTTTGAAATGGGTACCCTCATATTTAGTTGTTGCTTGCTGTAAAGCAGCCGAAACGTCGGGAACGTAAAAAAATATAATAAACGCGATACAATCCGTAAGATTAGTTTTATTTCAATGTGTAGTATTTGCGTAAATATAAGAAATCAATATCTGAATAAAGCGTTAAAAATTTTTGGAACTCATCGAAAATATTTATTTTAGAGTAAAATAAATGTATCATTAATGATAGTTACTTAATTAAGTCAAGCAATAATATACCTAGCGCTGTGTTTACATGAGTACTCGTAATTTAGCCTTCATCCGGGTTTATTTAAAGGAAGGTGCTAATATGACATGCTTGCCAAATGCGGTCTTTATAATAAAGCGTTGTTGTGTCATACCTAATGGGGAAAGTTAGAATTACCTACTTCTTCTTCTTTTTTTTTACGAAATGAGATGCGATGAAATAAAATGGATATGAATATGGCCTCACCCACAACTAAGCGGGTATTTTGCCATTGTCAAGTAATTAATAGCAATAACACATTCAATAAATACACATTATAAATAAAATAATGGATGTGACATGATGATATCAAAATGGCGTCAATTACCTACTTAATTTCTACGTAAAGTATGACATTTGACAATGGTGTGATGAGCGTAGGTACTATAGCAGAGTGATTTACGATCACTAATTATAATTAGTAATCAAAAACATATTTTTAAATTATTTAGGCTAAAAGGTACTTGCGAAAAAAAAAACCATAATTCTTATACTATGCAGTAACTGTGACATAGACTAAGATGTTATAAAAACATGATAGATTTGGAAATATGATTGCGTTCTTGTGATTTCATTTGTGGCATTTCAAGATGTGATTGTAGACCAGTCCCTTATTACACCCGGACCCAAGCATGACTTGAGGGCATGCCTCTCCTGAACCATATTGGAGGGAAAAAGTAAACTGCTCCATAGAGCCACCACCAGCAAAGATACTGAAGTAGGCACTGACGACTCAATATATTATGCAAAAGTCTCATAACTAGGCATCGCAGCTTAAGTTGTGTTAGGAAAGTGCTCACTCCAATAGTTTAATACCTTAGTCAGAGATCGAAACTGGAACTTATCGTGCCTCTAACCATTAGGCTATTGACGCTTATAATCAAAATAATAAATAAATATCGCTAGGTGAACATATTTATTGTATGGTGTCAAAGTAACTCTTCTATTATGGGTTGTACAATGGACTAAGGGCGAACCCAATTCCATGTAGCACCCAAACCACAGAAATATATGAAAGTAGATTGGAGATTTGCTAACCTATAGTGAGTCGGGCAAAATACTAAATCAAATCCGTTGTGCGTGTTATAAGCTTAGTAATGTATATGTATTCCTATATTTCAGCTTCTTAGATTGGCATTGGCTTAGTTTTGGAGTCACTGCTCAACGAATTTTGACATGTCTAACTATCTATCAGCCGATAGACGTCCACTGCTGGACATAGGCCTCCCCCAACGACTTCCACACATCACGGTCCACCGCCACTCGCATCCACCGGCTTCCTGTGACGCGTGTGATGTCATCAGTCCACCTTGTGGGGGGCCGTCCTACACGTCGTCTTCCGATTTTGACATGTGTTTTATTTTAAATATAAACACCATCGCGCCCGTAATCCCCGAAGGGGTAGGCAAAAATGTACTGCAGTGCACCCACGAATCGGTGATTGTATTTTGTATCCAATGCAATACGGACCTAGTCTATTGCCATTATTTAAAATAAATTATTTAATAAAACAATACGTAGAAATCACAATAAATTCATTTATTCCAGTACTTGCACAATCAATCAACGCAAACATGAATTAAAGGTACCTTGCCGTATTTACAATGAAGTCTATTTATAGTTTAGTTACTTTCCAAAGCCGCTGGCGCTCGAACTAGCCTGAGAACTGCCGCCAGTGCTTATACTTATACTCTTAGAAATACTCAGAGACCCGCTTGGTAATGCGCTATCTAATCCTCCACCAAAACCACTGCCGCCACCTATGCCAGTGCCGCCACCGAAACCGCTGCCGCCTCCGTGACCGCTTCCGCCACTAAAGCCATTCCCGCTGCCGAAATTGCTGCCACCTCCGATGCCATGTCCACCACCGAATCCGCTACCGCCAGCGAAGCCGCCACCGCCACTGAAGCCGCTTCCGCCACCAAAGCGTGGCGGTGGTGGCGGGCCTGGCCTGCCGAAGCCGGGGCCAGCTCCGCCGAAGCCGCCAGCTTGCGCGCTGGCACTGGCACTTGCGCCGCCGAATTGCGGCGACCGCGCAATTCGTGTACCTGAAAAAAATTATTAATTAATTAGATTGGTTTGATGTGTGCAGAGATACATTAGGATTATTTTAATTATAAGATTTTATTTTATTTTTAACCCTAATCGTCATAAGAGAATTAGCAGTGTAGCAACCTCATCAACCACGCTACAAGATATAATAGATGGCGCTGACGATTCTCCATACAATCGTGAAACGCGCTATAAGAGTTTTCGGAGCACGTAACATATAAGACCCAATAAAAAATAGTTGAACAAAGCGGCCAGCCACGCCAGGCATACGACCCGCCTGGCTTGAAGATCATCCCTTATCAGAAAAAAATATATTATAAAATATAACAAATTCGATGACAGTATACTGCCCAATTCAGTCACACATTCACTGCAGTAAATAACACCCGGAAAACTATAAATAACTAGTATTAATTATTTATTTCCAACCCGCACTAGGCCAGCATGGTAGACTGCCAACCCGCACAGGGCTAGCGTGCTGGACTATGGCCCCCCTCGAATTGATGGGAGGCCCGTGCCCAGCAATGGGACATTAAAAGGGCTGGTACTATTATTATGTATTAAATTACAAGTTGCCATATAAAACAGAACGCAACCGTACCTGCATCTACGCTAATTGCGTGAACCAAGAATAGAACTGCGATCCCAACACTGATACGAGCCATGTTGCTATACGCTATACTTCAACGATCACTGATCAGTTAGAACACACACGCGATTTTTATATTGCAGATGTCAACGGAATTTCCAAGTGTATGAGAATTTTAGCACATCATCGGTTTGCTTTTTCAATACAAAATCTAGTGGGAACCAGATAAGAAGACCTTTGAAATAAATGCGAAGTCATTAGCCTTGATTTCCGATAATGGAAATTACCGAAGCAAATTAATTAACATATCGCTAAAGATCCACATATTATTTGGGACACTATTGTTACAAACCATGTTAAAATTTATTTTTGTATAGTATTTGTTAGCAATGGGCTTAATTCTACAACTTATATTTGCAGTCCAAGATAGTTTTCACTTACAAGCTCTTACTTGTGATGTCATTATAATTGTATTATGTTACATTCTCATGTTTATTAGTAAATGAATATGGTGGATTAACTGGTTTTCGGTTTTGTTTTCTGATTGTATATCACTTAGAATATGTTGTAACTTTGTTTGTTACTTATAGAGACTGGAAGAGTTAGACAGTGATCCTAATTTCTCTCCGTATATTATCTCCAACTTTTATATTAGTTTTTAATTCGCAAGTGTCAAGTAATAATGGTCATGTCTTAATGTATTTGCTCTTGAAGGTTCTTGAGTGTCGGCAAATATTTGAATTTGATATTACTTATAGGAATTCTTATTAGCTAGCGATACCATAACCTTTCGTAACCTTTCTCGGTAATTTGATTTTTACCGAGGTCTGGTTTTATAAACGATGATTGTACTCGCGATATCGTACGTGTGGAGTTGGCTTTTTGAGTATGCCGGAGGATCTCATCCGTTTTTCAGGAATTGATAATCATTGACACAAACCTCGCTTTCTATTGGTAAATGTGGACAAGTGCCTAGAGCCCTGCGACCTACGATCTATGCCCCCCCCCCCCTAGTTTCTGTTAGGTCAACAACCGATATTACCGATAAATAAGTATTTATTTATTTTCAGCAATAAAAATTAACCTAAAGTGCTTTTATAAGTTTTCAAATTGCTGTGGTTAGTTACTTATTACAACAGATGGAGGCTTCTATGTATTTAAACGCATTATAGTGGTTTTATACTTGCTTCGTCAAAGTACTGATAGGCTTCAAAAGGCTAGTACCCAGAGCCATATAAGCCGTATTATAAATTATGAAAATAAACTCTTTGTAAATAAACTGTTTTCTATATGGGCGTGACTCGTGACGCCCATAGAGAAAATAAGGCTATGTGACGCCATATTTTATTGAAAAGAAAGAAAAGTGTTTTTGGTCAGAGTTCGACGGTTTTTGCAATGATCTCTGTTTGATGAGGTTAATCGACCCAAATATTTTACTCATCATTGGTTTGATTGAGCGTTTGATCGACTGCAAAGATTGCATTTTGCTCAGGCCAAATTCCAGAGCTCAATAGCATTTTGTGTCTGCATGCTCTTGATAAAGTAAAATTATAAAAACGAAAAAATACAGTAAAAAATGACGGCCGAAGAACTTAAACGACCCGCACGAAAAAGTAAATTCCAAAGGCATACCAACATACTGATGTGGAAGTCTTATTTGCAAAGGCAGTAAGTCATAGATTAAAAAATATTATCAGTCTAAAACCTCACTCACTCGGCTCTTATGCATTCACAGGAGCTTTTAGCTGTGTAAGCATGACCGCTTTTCAAAAGTCTAATAGCTCAATGGTGTTAGCAGCGACTGCATGAAGAAGTGTAATCATATATATAAAAATGTTTTTTTGATATAAATGTCAAACACCTTATATTCAATACTTAAAGAAAGAAGAATAAGAATAATATATGAATTTCTTATATTCAACGGATTTAATCGCGTCAAACACCTCAGACCTCCCGTGACCAGGTTGCTATAAAGCATCCGAAACGTCGGGAACGTACAAACATAAAATAAACACGACTAAATCCGTTAAAGTTAGAGTTTTATTTCAATACAATACTTATAGCTGGAACAGTTACTACTTGAAGTCGGTTGTCCCATCTCCTTAGCTTTTACAGCTATACTAAAATACTTAGTTTTAGCGCTATCCTAAAGTACCTAATCTATTTTATAGCTAAATTCTGCTTTCTAACATATACCTACCGAATAAAATTAATATTCTTTACTGCTAGTGGAAATTGATTATGTCGCTTGCTCGCTTGCAATAATGGGTATTGTTATATTTCCCACGATTCCAGCCCTTTAGCTCGATCGCGGATCATGCAGGCGATACGTCGTACTCTCACGACGTTACGCCTGCATAAGCCGCGGAAACATATTGCTTCAAGCTTTTATATTCTACCACTATCCGCTTCCAGACGAAGATGGCGTCTCCTTGCTCTAGAAATCCTCATCGCTGCGATCCTGTTCCTCGCGGCGGTGTTCACCGCCAACCCGGTGTTCCTGACCCCGCTCGAGGCAGAGCCGGAGCCCCCCCTCGCCGCCGCCGACCTACTGGCGTCGCTGCCCTCGAAGAACCTCCTGGGATACGCACCCAATGCACCCCCATACGATTCGATCATGATTCGCGCGGCTACCTTGTTGCAGACGCGTGAGCATTTTATATTTGTACTAGCTATTACCCGCGACTTCGTCCGCGTGGTATTTAACAAAAAGCGGACGAAGTCGCGGGTAACAGCTAGTCTAAAATAAAAATAGCCTAAGTTACTCCTTGTTACATCAGCTATCTGCCAGTGAAAGTGCCGTCAAAATCGGTCCAGCCATTTCAGAGATTAGCCGGAACAGACAGACAGACAGACAAAAATTTTAAAAAATGTTGTTTTAGTATATGTACCGTGTATACATCCAAATGCACTTAGTAAAAAGCGGTTATTTTAATATTACAAACAGACATTCCAATTTTATACCAACTTTTACTTGCGGCTTAGCCAATTGCATTAGGGGGGTTGGAATTGGCTAAGTCGCCGTTGGATGCGAGTGGCGGAGGACCGTGATGCGTGGAAATCAGTGGGGGAGGCCTATATCCAGCAGTGGACGTCTTTCGGCTGATAGATAGATAGCCAATTCTGAGTCAGAAACGAAAATAATCCCAAAATCAGTAAATAAAAAACTGCATTGTATCCCAGAAAATCGATGGGTTCCCATGGAATAGCCAAAACAACATTCCCAAAATTAACTGCGTGCCGTATTTTAGTGAAACTTTTCATGTCGGTACATTTTTCAGTCCGAGACATGAAATGGTAAAAAAATCTATATGCAAAATTTCGCACCCGGGCACAGCTAGTTCGTCTTAAAATAAGACAAAATAAATGTTCTTTACACAGCTGCTATGAGCGCGGCGACGGAGGATGGCCTCAATAACATACTCTACAACCAGTCGCGGGGCACGCCGCTGACGGACCCAGTCATATGGGTCATCTGGAAACCGAAGGTCCTCCCTTTTTCATTAAGTAAATACATACTAATATAAGTCCACAGTATGAAGCCTCAAACTACCTGCCATACATCTATACTAATATTTAAAAGGGGTAGTTTGTGAGTATGTATGTAGGGTGTTATCTCCGGATCCACTGAACCGGTTCTGAAAATTCTATCACTGATAGAAAGCTACGTTATCCTTGAGTGCTAGGTTATGGGCTATGTTTCATTGATGTAGGTACCGCGGGCAGAAGCTAGTAATTAAAAAATGCAGCACTTTTTGTCAAAGTCAATTTATTTTTTCTTTACGTCTAAATTCGGATCTAAACGCAACCGTAACTGAAAAAATTCCGGCAAATCTCAGCGGTCTTGTTTTTTTTTCAGTAATTTTCAATTGAGATATAAGTATCTACTTATTTTTTTGTGTTTTAAAACTGCCCAATTATTATGCAAATTTATCACGCAATTGATATGTTAACTTGCTTGTGTCAATTTAACTGGGTTGTTATTATTTAGTATTTAAAAATACCTTTGAAACCAGTGACCTTGAGTAAGAATTAAATATGGTATAATTATTCGTTGTTAAATGTTGTGAAATATATGGCAATTTTAATAAGATGTATATCGCCGAAATAGCTCAGTTGGGAGAGCGTTAGACTGAAGATCTAAAGGTCCCCGGTTCAATCCCGGGTTTCGGCAATAAAACCTTTTTTTTTAGTAATCAATTCGTACAAATTATTTATATATATCTTCATTAATTATAGAATGTATAGCCAAGATAGCCAAGTTGGTAGATCGCTCGCCATAGTAACGAGGGTGGCAGGTTCACACCCCGGCTCTCACATCTGGGATTCCTGGATTTGGACCGCGATAGACGTGTGGAGTCCACCACCCCACAATGGGCCAGCGTGGTGGAATATTGCCCAATTCCCTTCGCATTGAGATAATGTCCGTGCCCAGTGGGACATAAAAAAAGTCATAATATTAATTATTTATTCAATCTTAGAGGGAAAACATGTGGCGGTTCAGCATTCGCAGCACGGAGCGGGCCCGCGACGCGGCCGGCACGGAGGCCACCAAGTACCCCAACCCGCACCTGCGCGCCGGCTTCCTGGCGGTGCAGCTCGCGGTCAGCCAGGCCATTGTAGAGCACGCCAGCCCCGGGACGCCTACATTTGACGTGAGCATACAAAGCTACCGCCGACGTTGACAACAGCATGTGATGAGATGGCGATGATGGATGGAGGTCGGGATTAGTGTTATTATTCTTTAACCTATTAATCTCGAGTATGAATTGATAACTAGCCATGTCCCGATAATAATTTATAAAAAATAATCTACATAAATCAGCTCATTTGACCCACTAAGAAGTTGAATTTCGAAAAATCCTTCTTTTGTCCGCCTCTAGAGTACTGAAGGAATATATCCTTCAAATTTTAAATCTCTAGGTCCAACGGCTTAGTGATAAGAATATAATTTCTAGATAGCCATATGTTCAGGAAAAATATGCTTTTATTTACTTACTAGCCTATTCACTGTCGTAAGTATTGTTAGGCCAAACGAACGAAGGGGTTTTTTATTCATTTCGTTATCCACAAGTCCCTTTAACTATAAACTATATTTACCCGGTAAAACTTCGCTTTTTTCTTAGTCAATTGTTTTAGATGTAAAACAAATTCATACGATTTGCATTGCATCGGCGCGCCGCCAGATGCGCGGCGCCAGTTGTCACGTTACCTGCTATCTCGAACGCTATCACGGCGCGGGCCATCCGTCACGCTGTCTGCCATCTGTCACGCCGTCTGCTATCTATCACAATCGGCGCGACGCGATACAACGACCACCATGCGATAAAATGTGCTTAAAGATCATTAAACCACAAAGAGATACGTGCCATCAATACTGCATATCTCAATAGAGCCATCGGCAAAATTCTGAACATCGATGATTTCCGAACGAACGACCAATAGCAATCTCTCATTTTCGCGACAATTACTCTAATCGTTCGTACCTCTCCAAACTCATGTGAAAATAATAATGTAATAATAATATCCGGAGCAACACTCCAAAGGTACGGTCCTCAACAAAGTAACGCTTGTATTATGAGCACCACAAAATGATATAATTACATATATAGATAATAATCGTACACGACTCAGGTAAAAAGATTCGTGGTCATCACATATAGTTTACTCGTACCGGGATCCGAGCTCGGGACTGTCGGCACAGAATGTAGAGTTACTGCCAACTCGGGTAGTTCGTTCGTCCGTCGGACGTTTTTACCGCGGTCAGATCCTGAATGGAACATTGTTATCTCTACCTGTTCTTAGATCAGGATGCTCCCAACTACTCCTAATTCGCTAATATAGGTTAAGATAACTTGTCTCCATCAACACTAGTAACTGGTGTACCCAGAAGAAGTATGATGTGTTTTATATAGGACATGTTCATGAGATTTTCAATACACAAAGTCAACCGTGGAATGTGTTGCCATGAACGTCAAACAAATTACCAGGTAATACATAAATGAATTCATGACTTCCAAATCCGTGCTCGTACGAAACTCGGTATCGTTCACGCGACATCGACATCGCGTTTGATTGTCAGATAACCGGTGTCAATGCAAATGTACCTCGTGTACCGACTACTCACGCCGAATTTTAATTTTGCACCTAATTATAAATTTCTGACGATCGTTTGCGGTCAGATAGGCTGGACATTGCGACGGGTTTTTGTTTATTGTGTGTGTGTGTTTACATGCTACACTGTTTGAGGGCCCTGCGGTAAATGGTATTTCGTCGTTTGTAGAGTTGTTGAGCTTCTCTTCTATTAATATTTTTAGTAAGGATATAATTCACGTGTACTACGCAATCAGCTTGGTGTTTTATTTGACCCAAAAATGTTGTTCGCGAAACTCCATCTATAGTATTTCTTTGTCTGATCGCATCAAAATAAAAAGTGGTGACTGCCGAAACCCGGGATTGAACCGGGGACCTTTAGATCTTCAGTCTAACGCTCTCCCAACTGAGCTATTTCGGCGATGATGATAATGTTGAAATTTTTAAATATTACACAATGCAAAAAAACGTAGGTATAGATAATACCGTCAAGTACGCAGTCATGATGCATATTACTGCCCCTATTAATAGTTGAAATGGGTGTCTTATGGGTGATAACACCATGGGTGAAATTTGACATCAAATCTCAGGCCCAGGTCTTAATCCAGAGTTCCTACCAGTGACTCTATATACCGGCAGGGCTCTATTCTAACATTTTAGTAGAGACAGGAACTACTAATTCAAACGTTAGCGTTATTAGCGTTATTGAACAATCGTGCTATCACTCTCATTTTTATTTATGCAATCCGTGATGTGAGTGAGAAGGAAGACGCGCATGTGACCGTAACTCTAACTAAAGAGATTGCGCTTGAACCACAGTTCAACCTGGTGTCAATGCCGGTGTCCCCGCTGATGCAAGAGACTCGAGTGCAGAGAGCTCTATCCGGAATACTCCTGTGCTTCACCCTCGCGCTGCTGCCGCCCGTGTTGGAGACCCAGGCCCTGGTTGTTACGGAAACCCAGAACAAATTTAAGGTAATGAAGCTTGAGTATTTGATTATTGTTTCTCACAAAGTAGTTTTGGAGTTGTGTCTGGCTAGGCCGCTATGGTGACGCCGCTGTATCGAGAAACAAAACAAGAAATGTTGATTCTGAAATGCTCGTAGCGGGCATTCGTTATTTGACCGTTGACGTTCAATTCATCAATATCGTTTGAGTACCGCTGTTTGGAAACAACGATCTGTCGATATAAAATACAATCTACAACTTAAAGGTGTAACAATAATAGTGTAAAATATTTCTTGAAGACTTTTGGAAGGCTATTCTCGAAAAGATTACTTACTTATTTAATTTTAATTTATGGCTGGCTTCCCCGCGATTTAAATATGTTTGTGTCCAAATTGAAAAATAAAGTACTTACGTAAAAATAATTTTCGATGAGTGGAACATTTAAACTATTCACCCAAATGTTCCGCGCTAACGTAAAGTACCAACCGCTATCCTAAAATACCAACCGATATTCTATAGTACCAACCGCTATCCTAAAGTACTTACCGCTATCCTAAAGTACCAACTTTAGAATAGCGGCTAATGCACATGTTATCCTTTAGCGTGCTCTGCGCCTCCGCAACGTAAGCTACTCATCAATGTACCTGAGCTGGATGACGTATGGCTTCCTCACGGCGCTGCCCATTTGCTTGCTCGGCTCTATCACGCTCATCCTCATCTTCAGATGGATACATCTCCTCGTGGGCTTGCTTATACTCCTTGCCTACATATCCGTCATGCTCATGTTGGCTTTGATAATGGCCATGTTTCATAGTAAAGGTATGTAAATTAAAAGAGTGCATTTTTACTAAATGCACTCTTACGCATTACGTTCAGATAACCAACCAAAGGCTTAAGGTCAAGTTACTCGTTAATTTAAAATTATTGAATTTAACACTCTATTACTTAAACATTTTCCAGCATGGGTCGCTTGCATATGGAGCACTCTATTCACATTGCTGCAGACGTACTTGGCCGAGTTGCTGGTGCACCACAAGTATGACACGAAGCACAGCGCTCTCACCTTCACTCTGCATATCATACTGCCTCCCTTAGGCCTGGTGGATGCTTTCTACGAATTCGCGTTACTGCAAACAGGCCGTAAGTGGCCTCATGCGTCTTTCTTTACATATCCTTCTATAGCTGTTACCACTATTGAAATCAACAATAGGTTTCCTTTTAGATCTCGTGGATTTAAAACCCTAAAAATCCGTAACAAGGGCTTACATTAAAACACAAGAACAATGCTAGAATAATTTAAACAGTTTCGGATCTAAAATTGTGGATTTAGTTGAGATTCCATCTATTTATAGGTTTGTTTATTTATGCGATGATCACGCATTTCTAGATTGTTCGCATATATTTTGCTTTATAAAGTGAGGCAGAGCTCGGGTGAGGCGGCCCAATTGCTTGCCTCGGGTGAACGCTGTCATCTGCCTTTAACTATGCTACCAGCTCGAACTCGGCATGCTCCATACCTAGCCAGCGAGTTAGCGCGATCGGTCTGATTCCGGCTATTGTAGATCGAGTTCTCGATAAATACGAGTCGAGAGATATGAGAGTCCCTCTCCGTCGTCTATTACAAATTTATAACTCATACTTTTCAGAAATTGACATTTTTGCACTCTCTGAGCCCCGGTTTAAAAAATTACTCATCAGTAGACTTAGTGACACCGATTGTAGTGTTGCACAAACACAATAACCCCACTAATAGGTCTTAGTTTGTACAAAGTGCATGGTTGTTTTTTTATTTTTTTAACACATTAGATTACTTTGTGGACATTGCTGTGGGTTATATGTTAACTTAATTGTTTTATAGTACCATAAGTTTTAGTAATACACAACATGTAACTGTTTTTTGTCCCAATAAAATAAAATACGTGAGATAAATCTAGATATGATCAAGTTGTTATATTTGGTACTAGTGCACCCCGACCTACCCCTTCAGAGGTTACGCAGGATTAAAAAATAAAAAAATGGCTTGTCTTTAGGTGGCGCAACAGCCGTAAATATACAGCACACCCTGTCAGACACTATTATGTCATGGGCCGTTATGATTATGCTCTACTTCGGCGTGCTGATGTTGCTGCAGCGAACGATCGGCCAAGACCGGGCAATAGGTGGACAAGTCTCCTGGAAGTCGATAATATTCAAGAAAATGGAGGTATACATCTATGTCTAATAAGATCATCATCATCATAATCAAACAGTTACGCTGCCCTAATTTACCCAAAATTAGTCGCGTAATTTACCTACAAGCAAGACTAAATTTAACGAAGGCACTCCACCATTTCGTTACTTTATATACCAAATAATATTACATATTTTCAGGACCCGAATAAGTTACGCCCTATAGAGACGCTCACTGGTTTAGAGCGACAGAAACTTCAGGAAGTTGATGAGTTGGTAGCTAAAGCGATCAGCTTTCGAAACGTATCCAAGGTACAACATACTGATACTTTATTATAGGTATGCTGACTAGCAGTATACCCGTGAGTCATAGGAGTGAACTGTACTTTCTAAGTATCATAGGGAAAACCTTTGACATTTTTGTTCTAAGCTATCACGACCTTACGTTAAGGCACGTTAAGGCTTTGGTCCTGCGCCTTATCTTTCTCCAATCCTGTCGGGTTGCCGTTCCATCTGAGTGAGCGAAGAGAGAGTGCATCTTTGCCTGCGCACACGCTTGCGTACTATAATATCTCCCGCGTATTCTGCTAGTCTCCACTGAGATCCTCCGCGGTGACCAAATTGACCAAGTTGTGTGACCAAAAACCAGTTAGGAGAAATATTATTCCTTTCAGAGCATAATGGGCGTGACAGTGTTAAGGAACATCACGTTAGATATTTACCGTGGCGAGTATACATTACTTTTCGCTGAAAGAAATCAAGATAAGATGATCAACACCATCGAAGACTTGCTGACCGGTAAATAATGTACTTTCATTTTATAAAGATATGTTTGCTTTACAAAAAAAGGTTTTTAGAATTAATGTTACCTACGCCATTTCTTTTATAAGGTGTTGTAATGGATATGATTGGCTGTGGTACACTTTTTAAGTTTTGGTGGTGTTTGCAGCTAAGGCCATGTCAGTGGCACAAAGGACTCATCTTTTTATTCTAAACGCCTGCGCGAAGGAGGATTTAAAATGTTATTTTGTTCCTCAACGACTTCACGAGGGAGTCTTTAAATTGTTCCCTAGTTCGTGAACACACCTGCACAAGGAAATATTTAAATACGAGTACGCCTATCGAATAAGGTTTCGGTTTGCAAAACCAGTGGACACGATGTGATCACAATAAAAGCCCTTATTCCACCTTTCCAGGCTTAGCATACGCAGACAAAGGTACCATAAATATCTTAGGGCATGACATGAGTCTGGGTGGAAATCTTTTTTGCGCCTCTCAAATGATGGGCTACTGCCACCCCGCCAAGTTCCTTGTGAGGGATCTTACTGTTAAGGAGCATTTTACTTTGTTCGCTGAGGTTAGTGTTTTTAAGGGTCACTCTTACTTTTATATCCATTACTCAACAGTGCTGTATGCACTCATTAGATGCCTTTCTACTCAAATATGTAGAGGAGCACAGAGGTTTGCACTAAAAATAGAATGCTATCGAAAAGCTCCTCCTTTTCCTAAGCTCCAAAACCAGATAACATTACATTTGGATGTCTGTTTATATTAATGTTGCAGACTTCCTTTCAGTAAGTTTCCCGTGAGCACCTTGATGAGCAAACCTACAGACAGCCATACAGCCACAAATGGCGGAACAGGTCACTGTGGATACTGAAAATAATGTCTCCCACTAATATTTTTCAGATATGTCTTTGGAAGGAGACCCGACAGAACATAATCGAGTATTCCCAGGTCAGATCCAAACGACTAATGACAGAATGTGACTTGGAGGACGTTCGCCACGATAGAGTTAAAAACTTAGACTTATACTACAAGGCTCAATTGTGCTGGGCTATTTGCATGCTTATGGAGCCTAGGGTATGTACTGACTGGTACTAAATTACACAGAATATCGGATTAGGCCAGCTTTTAGAAATACTCCGAAGTCTGAGATTAGATTCAGCTGATTTGCAAAGTAAAAAATTCAGGTTTCCTTATGTTCCCGTCTATATATGGGATCGTAAGCACCTATTCAATGGGGAAACGGTTTGATTTTCAGGTTGTTATCTTACCCCATTTTAGTGACGGCCCACATTACATGGCGGTGATAAGAGATAAAATATTGGTAAGTGCTATGACAACTAGACTCACGATTGGATAAAATTATTTAAATACTTCATCCAAAATGAACCTTTCAGCAACACAGAAAGTACGTGACATTAATTAAGATGTGCTTCTCGAGCATTCACTTGGAGTACGGCGACCGAGTCTTCTGGTTCGATAATAAGATCCTGGTCTTTGGAGGAACACCCGCCTACATGTTCTTCAAATATGGTATGGATATGGTTAACTTTCTTTACCGGTACCATCGCCAATACAACGATTTCATCTCTGGCCCTGTTGTAATCGAATTTAGTTGGTAATTCTCTTTTATGATTTTGTGTTATGTTCTTACCTATCCCAACAACATATTCTACCTCATATTTTTTTTATAAAGGTCGTGAATATCGCGTCCGTATCACTCTACGAAGCGGTTCCCTCGAAGACGAGCGTACGTCCGAGCTCACCCAGCGAGCGCAGCAGGCGGGAGCCAGCGTCCGCGCCAACCTCGGCTCTCTGCTCATCCTGCGCCTGCCCACCAGCCCCACCGCCACTGTCGCAGCTTTCGTTAAAGAGCTCATGGCGGACCCCAGCAAATACGGTGTGACGTCACTTAATATTAGCGTGGCAGATTCCGAGGAAGTTTCTAAAAGGTAAGGAATTTTTAATCACACAACCAGGGCCCGGACAAGTCGTTTAGCGAGTCTCAGTTGTTCAAGAGCTACCCTATTCATTGGGATTCCTTAAAATGTTACTTACTCATTGAATGACGATTTCCCAATGGCTGCCTGGGTTCCGAATCTAAATTTAAAAAAGTACTTTGTCTATGAAAGACACAGGTGTGTTATATGAGAATCCCTTTCGAACGGGTGTTATCGGATTTTGCTTATAACTTAGCCGAATTCAAACTCACCTCGTGTTCCTAGACTTCAGGGTTCCAGGCCCTACACACAACAAGCTTACACAGTAACTTCATTGCCATCTTCATTCACATGGAATTTTGCCCGCAGAGCAATACATGAATCGAGGCCGGCATCATACGAAGCTCCAGCTTCATATGAAACGACTAAGGCAGCACTGATACGATTCGCTGGTAAGTTGAGATACTAATGTCTTTGCACTCCGAAGATTACTGAGCTAGTGCTTTAACTATATCTTGTCCTTACATTTCTTTAGAGCCAATCAAATGGCGGAGGAAGAAATCCTTTATAGCGGACTCTACGCAATTGAGGGCTATCATGTGGAAGTACTTCTCTTTCTACGGACATTATAAATCCATCTTAACTGTCACGGTTAGTCATCATGACTATGGCTTAGCCCAAGGCTTCTTAGGCGTGGACTTTTGTTTGTTTATGGTTATCCCTGGGCAACCATCTATATCCCGGGACACTGTTTTTTCAGTGTTCTATTTTTTTTAAGAGCTGGATATTTTAAAAATATCCTTTAATAAATTTCTTTGCTCGTAATATAATGAAAACAAAGTGCTTTTCCACTCTCTTATCTCTACAGATTTTATCTTCATTAGTAACGGGAGTGTTCCTAGGCTTGTCTCTATCATCGGTACTAGCGGGCATGGATATTGGAGGTGCAAACTCTACCGAGGAGTTGCTGAATGGAGAGGTAAAATATATGAGGCACTGAATGCTTTTTCCTCTTTAAGCTTCGATGTTTATGTTAACGTTATTTCTTTTGTTTAGGTGCTTACTGTAGAAGCCTTGGATCAATTAACCACATTAGCGCTGCGTGCAGACAACTCTAGCGCCGCAAGATCTATTGCTAACGCGTTAGTTGGCATTCCCATCAAAATATTTATAAACAATAGCCAAGAGAATTGTCAATATACTTATAATAATACCAGCACTTTTTAATGTCCCGCTGCTGGGCACGGGCCTCCCCTCAATGCGAGGGGGATTAGGCCATAGTCCACCACGCTGGCCCAGTGCGGGTTGGCGGACTTCACACATCTTTCGAGGGGTTCTCTCAGACATGCAGGTTTCCTCATGATGTTTTCCTTCACCGTTTAGCAAGTGATAATCGTGGTTGAAAATGAGATTCGCACATGAAATCCAGAAATCCCAGAGGTGCGAGCCGGGGTTTGAACCTGCGGTCCTCGTTACTGAGGCAAGCGTTCTACCAACTTGGCTATCACTGCAATATACTTAGCTATCGTTATTTTTCAGTTACGTACTTTCTGAAACATATGCAACGAAAAAAGAGACAAGCAGTATGTTTTACACAGCTCTGTCGGGCTCTGAGGTGATCCAATCCGTATTCTTAATAATCAGATATAATATATATGTTGTTCTATTCTAAGGCCATTTCATAGGGCCATTTATAAGACCCCAACCTACTCATAAAATTCAATAAAATTCTGTATTTAGTGGTAGGTATTTAGTTTTACATTGATTTTAGTTTGATCAAACGCCTAGATTGAAAACTAGTAGGTACGTTAGTGGCTATTTTAATTCACCATATTACTACCATTTCCAGGATCTGACAGAATACCTGGTGACCCGCGCCATCGACTCGCCGCAGCTCTACGTGTACATGTATGCCTACGGAATGGACGTGATAACGAATATAAATGGAACTCTGATTGTAATTATACAGGCTGATTTAGATAGCGTATACTAACCTATGAACCTACGTTTCTTAAGCGCACTTGTTATTAATATGTAGTCATAATAAGTATATATTTTTTTTTTAAATTTGTTCACACAAAATCACAGTTGCCATTTTATTGCGATCAAAATTTATTTTTTTAAATCTACGTATCAAAGTTTTTTTTTTTTTTTATTACATTATAGGCAAGTATTTGATCTCGATCTCACCTGATGGTAAGTGACGATGAGATCTACGATGGAGCATACTTGCCTTGGTAGGAAGGCGGCAGTAGATAGAGGCACATGCAGCGCAACTGATCTGACCCGCCATCCATGAATGGCAACACCGAACATCATGCCGGAACACGGCTAGGCCACTTGGCGACATGGCTTTGTTCAGTGGGTGGTGACTAGCCACGGCCGAAGCCTACCACCAGTAGAGTTGTCACCTGGTTGGCACCACCCAGGGTCACGTGTAGGGTATCTCGAGGGTACTTAATTCTCCTACGGACGAAGGTAACTCGACCCCAAGTTCTGTCTTCACTTAATGATTAAGAACCCGCTTAAGAAGCGCAGGTTCAAAAGTTTCTAGATACCCTTTATAAATCACTCTGTAGAAGATTAAATTGTTTGGAACCCGACAGACTTAGTAGGATTCTGTCGGATGTTCAACTCTATGGTAATGCAATATTTGACGAGAGCTCACTCGTGGCAAAAACATTTATTAATATTTTTTTTAACTTATCAAACAAGTTATCTTAACAGGTTTCCCGTATAATTAAGCTTAGGTTAAGTCGCTGATGAGGATAGTCGAACTGATAGAATGGTCGAGCTTCAGGGAGAGAAAAAGTTGTAGGAGCCGCAGGCAAAGCCTAGTCAGGAATACATATATACTATTTTGAAACGTTCATTTACCAAATCACTTGGGAATCCGCATTAAGATTCCAAAAATGTCATCGCGGTTTTAGAACTCACTCATTATAAGCATACGAAAGTATATTCGTATGTTTATAATGAGTGAGTTCTACACTAGCGCCAATGTCAAAATAATTACGTCAAGTGAGTATTTTTGCGTTTTTCAATAGGATTAGGTGATCTTAAATAAAATTCGCACGCCATATCGTCAGTGTGACTTCAGAGATGGCTTTCGAGGTAAATTACCTTCTTCAGAATAACACTGCAGGTGTGTTCGATTGTCGTTTTTATTACTCTCGTCATAAGGTCGATGCGCTGTACAGTCCGATACATCAAGATCACAGCGCGGCCGCGCGGTCCCTCGCCAGGGCTTACATGGCGCTCATACGCCACTACACGGGTCATCTGGACGCTTCGATACAGGTCACCGATGATCCACTCGCATTGGATTTATCTCCGGTATGTATTTAATAGGAAGGTAGACGGTGTTCTCTGAAAAGAGTTTGCTTACAATGTAATACTAGGCATTTTTGAAGTTCTTCAATTTAGTTTTTTTTTAATTTTGGTGTAATGTAAATGTTCAATACTGTTTTTGCATTGAAAGATAAAACACTCGAGTTTAAAAAAAAATGGCCGGCTTTATTTACGAATTAAAAAAAAAATGGTGTGACAAGTATAATAGTAGACATAATATTATACAACGAAGCTACCTATTTTATGCACTAGAGCATACAATGCAGTTTTTGTCCGCTTACACCCAGCATAAACTAGAACTTTACGAGCATGAGAAGTGAAAACTCTTTTATATGATCTTTGGTAGGTTATAATAACCATACTTATTCCCTTAACAATAAATATAATTATTATAAATAAAAAGCATACACTCTCGATGTAATATAAAATGTTTTCAGTCAGATAAGGAATAAGTTTTATATTTGATTGCAGTGGATGAAAGAAGCGTCGGCGCCCGCACTTTTTATTCAATTCCTTCTCATATTGACAATTTCTCATATAACCCTCGTGCCGTCGAAAGAGTACGGACTCATCAGGCATTTACAGGTAATGGACGAACACGAACTTGTATGAGATTTCACTTTTTAAGACTTTTTTTTAATCTTAAAGAACTTATAGACAACTAGCTGCGCCCCGCGGTGTTACCCGCGTTTAAATTTTACCGGGATAAAAAGACTATAATCTATCTCTGTGCTAAATTTCATCCAGATCCGTTCAGCCGTTTTGGCGTGATTGAGTAACAAACATCCATCTATCCATCCAAACTTTCACATTTATAATATTAGTGGGATGATGTACCTAATCAAATTGTAATGAACATTTCTATTGTCAACATCAGAGCCATGCAATGAGCTTCTCCCCGGCGATGTACTGGTGCACCATGTACCTGTGCGACGTCATGCTGTACTGGATCCTGGCGGCAATCATGTCCGCCGTCATGGTCGGCATCATGGTCCTAACGCTACCCTATTCTCTGTTCCATTACAGTGATCTGTGTAAGTGATCTCTTCCCACCGTACCAATATCCTACCGCATGGTAACTGTCACTTTTGACAAATATTTTATGGGATATCTGTCAAAAGTGACAGTTACTATGCGGTTGCTGTTCGATTATAAATCTATTGTGTTGGCAGACTTGGGGCCCTGATGTAACTTGATTATCAGGCTCTGACAGCATCTTCTCACGTCCTAGTGTGTGTTTGAAAACTGTTAACATTACATACAGAAGTTAGAATTAGGTACCCGTACAAAATTAATTAATTAAAAATTATACATTGTCTACCTAGTTTTGGTTTGAAAAGTAGAAAAAAATATTTGCCGAAACCCGGGATTGAACCGGGGACCTTTAGATCTTCAGTCTAACGCTCTCCCAACTGAGCTATTTCGGCTGTCTTGATATTTTACAAATCCTTCAGCGCCAAGCTAGCCACTTACTTTGAGCGGTAGTACGTCCTACATGGCTGTTGATGTAGGATTTAATAAAAAATATCTCATGAGCTGTTATATAAGCCATTACAAAAACCCCACATACGTACTATTAGCTTAAAAAATAACGTTGACAGAAAATTGTATGCCAAACATATCAAAGTCCGCAGTTCAACGCAATCCAAAATGTCAATCTACACACCGACTATACGGTCCCACACTAAGCAACGCTTGTATTAAGGATATAGTAAAATGGACTGGGGGCGAACCCAGTATAAATTACTTATATCGATATTAAACATCCATGGGTTAACTTGGGTACAAACATTCGTGCTCATCACACACAGTTTGTCCGAACCCGGGACCCTCTGCACAGAAAGCAGGGCCACTACCAACTGCGCTAATCGGGCCGTCTGCCTTTGATTTTTATTCTTCCCCCTCTCGTGATGTTACAGTGGTGGTGCCCTTCATGCTGGTGGTGTATGGGATGGGGTGTGTCCCACAGGCGTACATATTCAGCCTCGGGCCCCGGGTGGCACTGAACACCATGACCTATGTCATCATTAACATCGTGTTCGGTAAGTCAGATAATTACGCCAATCTTGTAAACCTCCAACTATAGATCGCATAGGACCTGCATGATTTCGGTATAATATTTTTTTTAGTACCCTACCGCAAGGTCAGACTCATGCTGTATTTACACTCAGACCAGGGTTTCCCAAATTGGTCGATATCGGCTTCCCAGGGGTCGACATAAACGAAAACTGATTTTGGGGTTCGACGAAGTCTAAACGACCCCTATTAATTAACACAAGTTCTTATTTGAAACTTTCAAGATTCTGTATAAGTTATGTTACGTCTACCAACTTGTTATAAGAATTACTCATATTTTAGTAGTAAGTATCATTGTTGAACTCTTAAATACCTTAACAAGTTGTTAAGCATGCACAAGTTCACACAAGATAAAAATTATTATTTTGAATCAATAGGAAAATAACTAGAGATAGGATTTTTAAAGTAATTTGGCTATGGGCGTCTGAGGTTCATCAGATCAGTTCATTTTGGAAAAGGGATATCTTGCCCAAAATAGTTTGGGAATCCCTGACTTAGACGGTCACTGGCCACTGGCAGTCTGGCGCAGATGCGACAACCCTGACAAAAAAAAGAGCTGCGTCTATTCTTGCTACCAGTGAATCTACACCTCCTGATTCTCCCGCGCCAGCGTCACAGACGCTATGTAAAGTGGTAGCGCCAGTCACTGGCGAGTGTTTAATGAACTATGGAAGAACCAGCTAGTTTTGATGCCAGTCCCATTGAGATGGCAACAGTGACTGTAACCATGTCAACCCAGCATCAGTTTATTGACGCACATACCACTTAGACGGCAATGATCTTTGTTCCTTATTCCATCATCTCCTTTCATAGCTGATATTGAAATAGGAATGGATGAATTTCAGGGGAAACCACAATTATAGCGAAGATATTCTACGGCGATATTCTGAGTTACGCGTTAGAGTTTATGAGCCTGTCGCCGCAGTTCAACATGGCTTATGCGTACGTGAAGATCCACCAGATCTTTCTCTACAACAGCGAGTGCGCAATATTCGAGGCCAACGACCTGTGTTCTGGGAAAAAAATGCATAAATGTTGCCGTGAGTAGGCAATTGAGACTTGTAGTTAGTTTAGTTTTGTCTTATGGATGTTCACTTATTGATATGGGTTTTCCCATTATCATGGTCTTGAGAAATAAAACACAAGACTGCTGAGTTTCTTCCGATACTATTGGGTATAATGCAATTTGGATGCGTTTTCGTACGATATTAAGCTGTCCGAACACATACGAGCATCTACGCATGAACCTTTCCGATGGCCGAAGTACTTGAAGCCTCTACGAACGGCACAACTTGCCACCCAATCTGTAGGGTCAATTTGTACTGTCTCTATCAAATGCCATGTTTTTAAATGCAGCTTCCAAGTTGGGCCGTTCTTAAGTTCGATCTTTAAGTCCTCAGTCGTCGGACGACTCAAGCTCGTCTTAAAACCTATACTAAATTCGCCCGGACCGGAACAGTGCAGTTCTGCCATATGAATAGTATTCCTGTTAATCTCTTGCACCGAGTTGCCTATATCTAATAGGTTTAATGAAATATTACGTGTCTTGAGTGGTCTACGTTGATATCACACTCACGATGTACCTCTTTTTCAGCAAAATGTGGTGTACTCCAAGAATGTTTCTCCCGTCGGAGTTACCTGTCAAAGCACACTGGAATACTCCTGGAGATGATGGCGATCATAACCACAGCGGCCATTTTCATGACAGTGCTGATGTTGATTCAGTACCGGACGCTGCAGCGCGGGTGGATGTATCTGATGTCGCGGTTCACCCGCGAGGAGATGAGGGAGCACGTGGTGCTGATGCCGGGCGCTGAGAGGGAGAGAAAAGATGTTTTAGATAAAAGAACGCAGTTGGAGAGCAAAAGGAGTAAATACTTTTCCTTACTTTTAGGATCTCCTTATCAATTGAAGCACACCTTTCTCTGAGCAAAGGAATATTAGCGAGTAACTACCTCTGTAGAAAGTAGATGCGTTAGCTCCTATTGTGCTTTTCGTATCATGATCTATATTTACATACATCATGACCCGAAAACATCAAAGAAATACCTACTTATGTAATAAAAAAAGACTGCAGTACTTTTTTTTTAAATTTAGTAAACACCTACTTATCTTATATTCTTTCTGGTATCACAGTGTAAGTGACAATAGAGGTAGCATGGTAGATATTAAGTACAGCATAATTAACCATTCGACCTCCTTTATAATACTCATCACCGCGATTGCCCACATACATGATTATATATCTATACTAATCTATACTTCTATACTATAATACTATATATATAATATATAATATTATAAATGTGAAAGTTTGGATGGATGGATGGATAGATGGATGGATGGATGTTTGTTACTCTTTCACGCCCGAACGGCTGAACGGATGTGGATGAAATTTGGCACATAGATAGATTATAGTCTGGAATAGCACATAGGCTACTTTTTATCCCGGTAAAATGTATGGTTCCCGTGGGATAGATGTTTTAATTTTTCATACTTTTTATCGCGGGTAACACCGCCGGGCGCAGCTAGTGTATAATATGTTGTTCCCATCCAGTTGAAAAGGTAGACACATTCGGCGAATACCTCCTAGCGACAAACGTGTCGCGGATAGTCGGGCGTAAATACGCGGTGCGCAACGTGTACTTGGGACTCGCGAAGGGCGAAGCCTTGGCGCTGTCGGGACTCCGGCGGCACGGCCGGGTGCGGCTCTGCGAGATGCTGGCGGGATACAAGCTGCCTAGTGAAGGGCATATCTGGTCCATGTCACAGTGGAAATTGGAAATGCAGCCACATAAGGTACACACCTATTAAAATTATATTCATTTCTCTAATGGTTTTTTTGTAGGTACCTTAGCGGAAAAGGGAAGATCTTCCAGCCAGGCGGGTGGTATGCCTGGCGGGGCGGCTGCTATGCCTCGACGGTTATTGTCGGCATCTTGTATATATGTTACGTGCTCCGAAAACTCTTATAGCGCGTTTCAGGATTGTATGGGGAATTGTCAATTGTTCTGAATGCGCCTGCAGCGCCATCTATCTAGCTTGTGACGAGGTTGAAGAGGTCGCTACTACAATACTTTCAATCATATATTATGTGGATAATGTGGACGTTCAGTCACTCAATTGAGTGAATGTACGTACAATAGACTACTAAAAGGATACCACTTCTGTGGAGAAGCGTACCACTTGTGTAATCCTCTGTGGAATGCGTATTAATGTATTTCATGGTGTATTCTATTCGATGTGGATTATCGATACCGATCTACAGGCCCGGAATGGCCAGAACGGATCAGTCAAATGCCTAATGGGCCAGACGCCCGTTTGAGCATAATCATCAATCGTTTTTTTTTGGCAAAAATTTTGTGTACCTTTAGAAATGTCGATGTGACTTTTATGATTCTGAACGAATATACATTCGTAATTTTGTTTTCTTGTGGAAGGACTCGGGGTACCAACTGTGTCTTAAATACCCGGGTCCCTCCAAGTAAATCCTGGATTAATCGTCACGAGTAAAACGTTAAGCAAAGCACTTGACTGTAATTAGTGTAATCCAGGCATAAGGCCCAGCGGCAGGATCTATTGGTGGTTCATGAGGATCCAATTTGTCTCTTTTGTTTTTCCCGATCTAGTACAGTCGGCACGTGTCGATTAGCTGCGAGCGCGAGCCCCTGCCGAGCTGGCTGAGGGTGCGCGACGCGCTGGAACTGATCGCCGTGCTGCGCGGCGTGCCGCAGAGGCACGTGCACACAGAGCTCAGGAACCTGATGGAAGCGCTGGGTTAGTTCCCGCCGACCATGAGCCTCCCCTCAATAGAAGGGGATTCAGGCCATAGTCCACCACGCTGGTTGGCAGGGTTTAGTACACGTAAATTTGCGTGTATGTAAGGACGTAATTCGCGTGTACTACACAAATCAACTTGTTTTTTTTTGTGCTTCAATATGCTGTTCGCGATAGTCTGTTTGTATTTATTTTTTCGTCTAAGGATACCGATGCCAAGTTTTAGGTCGTGAAGTGAAGCCTAGATATACCTATGGCATGAGAATAATGTTGCATGCCATATTCGGCTGGCTTTACAAAACTCAATCGTCTGTATTTAAATACCCAGGTTTCGTAAGAATAAATGATTATTACCTTGTAAGATTATTATCAAAAAAACCTTGGGTGAAAATTAAAAACTCATATGTCAAAAAATCAAAAACCAAAAGCAATATACTTTTTCGTGTCAATAAAAGCATAAACAAAATACAAAAGGTTACTATACAGTTGATTATACATTTATGATAACCTATAAGAGTGCTTGGTACGCTGCCAGAGCTCCACACGCTGGCCGACAAGCGCATCTGCGACGCGTCGGCGAGCGAGCGCGCGCGGCTGCACTTCGCCGCCGCGGTGGTGGGCGCGCCGCCCATCATCGTGCTGGACGAGTGCGTCGCCTACCAGAAGTTCTGCGTCCGACGCTCCGTCTACCACATCCTCTACCACTTGAGGAAGAGGGGACACGCTATATTTATCAGTTCTAGAAGGTAGGGCTCTTTGAGAATTGTGGAATTACTTGGACGGCTGGGCTCATTCGTAGCCCGGCCGTCCTGAGGATGCCTCGTTTAGAGGCGAAACACGTGTCGAATACCTTTTTAGATTCGCTTCGTTTCGCGAAGAATTGCATATTGTTTGGGGTCCCGACACTCGTGATACATAGCACTTCTTGACTAACATTTTAGAGGAGTTAGATAGGTGGAGAGACTCTGTTCGAAAATTTCTTCACTGATAGAAAAATAGAGGAGCCCTGGGCGTTATAGGCCATGCTTCAACGAGGTAACACGCGGGCAATTAACGCCTTGGACAGGAGATACTTAAAAATGTATAGTGTACCTACATACAATTATTTTCAGTAGCTTTAAATTAAATCCGAAATGCGCTTGTAATTCCAATTTAATAATTTGGCTCATCGTTTATCGACCTTCTCAGTTAAGAGGTCGCGTTCATCATGGATACCACATTCGTAGTTGAAGCTATACGAAATATTCCATACTTGCTGTTGTAGTGTGGAAAGCCACATGCCGGTGACCAGCCGGCTCGCCATCATGCTGGACGGGCGCATCCACGATGTGGACACCATGGATAACCTGGTGGCGCGGCACAGCAACAGCGGCTACACCGTGGTGGTGCACCTCAAGGACGAAGTGAACGTCGCCGAGATGTTCGGCAAATACTTCAAAAGCTTTGTTGTTAACGATACTTCTGAGGTGAGAGCGGCATTGTGGGCGTACAACTAACTCATGATTCCAGCCAGGATTAAACCGCCTGGCAATGTTATATTTTAAGTCATTTTTAATTATTATAATGAAGTCAGAATTTCGCTATAAGCTAAGTTAAAACAAAATATGCTTACTCATATTTTTGGGATATTTTTTTTAAATAAAAACAAATATTTATATTTAGATACAAACGTCTGGGCACTGAAAACTAATCTATGTATAATGTCAATTCTGTGTAAATGTGTTTTAAATTGAAATATTCTGACGTCACATAATGATTACAAGTGCGCTAGAGAAGAGAAGGTTCAAGGCTCGGTATTCCCCTTCTAACTCACCCTGTATACTGAGATCGCCCCAAGTCCATTGTACGGTACCTACCACAGATATCGTGATCTGTGGTACCTACCCATAAGACAAGCGTTGCTTTGGTTGAGACCGTGGGCACAGTTTTGTGTTTGTATGGCACTATTATTATTATTCAACGACCTAGGGCGGCCTAGACTGGGTCTTTGAGGAGTCCACATACATAATGTAATGTCGAGTATAAATGACCTTGCAGGTACTAGTAAACGTCCAAGTGTTCGACCCCGATCTTAACTGGGCTACCGTATTCGAGAGAATGGAGAAACTGCAATCTGAACACCAACAAATTTATTCGTACATCGTATCAGCTATCCCCATAGACTACATATACAACTCCATACTGAGCCGGGAGGTGGGGTGTGAGCGCGCGCCACGTATCTTCAAATACATGGACAGATACTCAATAACGCCTAAGAAAACACCGACGAGAGAGACTTTGAACAGCCTGAGGAAGTTCGAGCGCAAGTATGAATTGACCAAACTGAAAGAGCTGCCGTGGTCTGTTATATTTCATAGGTAAAGGGGGCAGAGGTGGTAAGCTGCAGTGCCGGATTAGTCATATAGTAAAAGTTGCGTTACAGTCCCACTCCTTTCCGCAGAAAACATGTATCAAGTAAGATAGGTACCTATGGGGCGTGTGCCTCTGGCCCCACGGATTTGCTCCAGGCCTCGCGTATTTGCTCCAGGCCCCGGGCATATGCTACAGGCCCCGCGTATTTGCTTCTGGCCTCGCGTATCTGCTACGGGCCCCGCGTATATGCTACAGACCCTGCGTATTTGCTACAGGCCCCGCGCATGTGCTCCAGACCCCGGGTATATGCTACTGGCCTCGCGTAATTGCTAATCCCCGCGCATTTGCTACAGGTCCCCCGCTGGCTTAATCCGGCACTGGTAAGTTTTGGTATATGTATTTTGTCTTTGGGTCGCGGCATTCATGATCATGAACATCATGATAATGTATACGCGTTTATTTTACTAGTTAGAGTTGTATTAACTAACATATAGTGACTACTTTTCTGTGAAAGGAATTTTGAAATAAGTACGTAACATAATTATAAAATTTCTTATTACCTATCAAAGTTTGATAGCGAGATGGCGAGACTGAGGCTGTGTTCTTTCTCTGTCGCACCCGTGCGTACTTTCGCCTGTGACGTCACTTGACACTGCAACGTATACTTTCGGTATTTTTTATCTGTTTTTGCCATTTTAATTTCCTGATGGGTATCTATACAAATGGTTTATTATAATTTTTATTAAGTTATGAATAAGAGGTAATACCTAATTAATTATTATTTAAGTTTGCAAATAGAATTATTTTGTGTTATAAACTCGAATGAACTCGTCTGGGCTGACCGTCCCTACGATCCGCTACACACGATGTAGGCTCAAATCGCATGGTTTTTTAACTTTCAAGTTAGTCGTCATAAGATTGGTCCATGGATTTGGGCGTAGACCGCTCGGCTCACTGCAGTAGGTATTTACCTACGATTGAGCTCTTCGGTAGTTCTGGGTTTAATTGCGCCTGGGCAACATTTCAGAAATGGATATAATATTTTTTTTTCCCTGGTACCCATCAGACATGGGATAAGACGAGCGTTGCTCAGTTTGGGGCGTTTGGTCTGACGATGTTTATTTATAACAATTCTCAATACCTATATGTACAAGGTTAACGTTAATAAGTTATACAATACATTGAATTAAATTTAGTTTTTCAATAAAATGTATACGTACAAATCTGGTTTTCCTAAGGCAATAGAAGTAGAAATCCAAATCAAGGCTTTAGTTCTGAACAGCGCAATAGATGGCGCTAGAATCGAATTGACTCGCACTATGGTTCAGTTCTTGGGCAATGCTCAAGACTCCACGCACGGACTACGAAAACTGATTTTGATGAAACTTTTACTATTTTTTTGAATTCGTTTGATACCTAATCGGTAATTGAAACGAGTATTATTAAATTAAAAAAATGTATTAGCTACTACTACTAGCTGCGCTACACGGAATTACCCGCGATTAAAAAGTGTACATTTTACCGGGTTACAAAGTAGCCTATGTTCTATTCCAGACTATAATCTATCTCTGTGCCAAATTTCATCCAGATCCGTTCAGCTTCTGGCGTGATTGATTAACAAACATCCATCCATCTGTCTATCCATACTTTCACATTTATAATATTAGTGGGATTGCGCGATATCAGTCAGTATCTCCATCAACACATTTCATAGAAGCGTGTTAGATGGAATGAGAGGAATGAGATTCTTGTCTGTAGTCCTATCGTAGCCTAGGTAAAATAATAAAACCTCTTTCTATGTATGCAATCCTAGTACTTCGAAAGTAAAAACATCGATACTTAGTCGATGGATTAAATTATTGTGAGTCGATGTCTGCAGTGTTGGTGCAACGAAGGAAAGGGTGGCCTACTAGTGTGATGGCTCGTGGAACCACGAAGGAATGTGTCAAAGAGGAACCCATACTCTGGGTAAAAAACTATACAATAAACAAACAGTGCAAGGACCAGTGCCGGATTCATTCAGCGCGGGGCCTGTAGTATATGCGCGGGGCCTGTAGCAAATACGCAGGGTCTGTATAACTACGAAGCCTTTCCATTGGACGGTTGGTGGTAATACCATACCTATCATACTTGGTAAGTGATTCTGCGCACAGACACGAGGCCTCACAAGGTGCAGGAACTGTAGTGTTTTGCTAACTCTGGCTAGGTATATGGATATGACTAATCCGGCACTGGCAATAATCAAAACCGACACCTTTTAAAATTTATTAAGCTAAGCATGAAGATTCCAAATTATTTTTACAAATAATCTAATTTTTCGCCTTAGCTGTCATGCCAAAGCTTCCAAAGCTTTAATAGTGAAACAAAATTAATATATAAGGTGTAGCAGAAACAGTGTAAAATATTTTAACAGAATTATATGGATCATGTTGGTGTATAAAATAATTGGGTCAATAATGTTTGATATTTTTAAACAAGGCGAACCATTAGCGTTTGGCCATGCGCTCAGTACAAGCCGAAGATCGGTGGAGCCATTTACTGTAAAAATTGAATTGAATTGAAGGTGTAATTTTTTAATAGTCTAATAATTTGATTTATTTATTTGGGAATGTTATCTTTACAACCTACCTACTGTTGATTCTGTTAAAATATTTTACACTATCGTTATATAAACATTAAAAAGTTAGAATCATTATTGCAATTAACAATGAATAAAAGTTTTAGTGACCCATATTCCAGCTTTAATGGCAACTTATGACTAGATAATAATGTTATAGGTTATAAGCACAGATAATATTTATAAACAAAAGCACATAGACATATATAGATCTATGTTAAATGCATGAATGACCCTCCGACACCAAGCAAGGAGCAAACTAGTGATACTACTGCCGTGATATCTTATGATAAATGCGAATACTGCCATAGTATGTCACGTGGTACTGTGTACTCGTGAACACTAAGTGCTAACGCGCCGCCAACGAAATAAGTGTATATTATCTATTTAAAGCTGGTCCAGTATATCAGCTTCAGTATGCTTCAATACAGGGCCCCAAGTCTGCTAACAGAATCGATTCATAATCGAACAGCAACCGCATAGTAACTGTCACTTTTGGCACATATTGTATGGGATATCTGTCAAAAGCGACAGTTACTATGCGGTTACTGTTCGATTATGAATCGATTGTGTTAGCAGACTTGGGGTCCTGAAGGAATGTAAAGTAAACAAGCATTGATTGAAAGCTTCAATAGCAGCGTCCACATTGTCGGCATGGACACATGTGCGAGGATTCGCTGTCAGATTGGATACAGTTGTGAAATTTGACACAGATATGGGGCCCGGCGGGCGGGGGGGGGGGGAGCTTCTACCCCCACTAGACACCATTTTTTAGTCACTATGCAAAGTAATTTATAATTCCCGCGTTCGCATCTCATTTCGTAAAGAAAGAAGAAGAAATCAGGGCATTAGTATGAGATTCGTGGCGTAAACAACCAAGTGATCTAATCTTTTTATCCAGTTCACAGCACTGGCCCAAGTGGAAATGAGCATATGTTTTGGTAAATGGATCCACAGAGTGAAGTTTGAACTTTCAATCACTCCATCACTATTTGAATAGGTACATTAAAATTCATACTAAGCACCTAGACCTTATTGCATTACCCGGAAGAGTAATGTATAACTAACCTATTATAATTATAACATAATTCAATTCAATCTACACAGATCAATATTATGACTAAAAATACTGTTACTCAAATATCTGACTAGTAAAGTTCAACTTGAAACTTCAATGCAACGTAGTGTGAGATCTATGGAGCTCGGCTGACGAGCCTCTAGCCTGCGCCATCATATTCTCAATCCTATTAGTGGTCTCCCTAACCATAGAGAACTCGGACAGGTCCGGTAGATCAAGCACAATGTGAGCAGATAGGCGTTTGTAAACAGAATTAGAATCTTTTTTATTTCGTCGTGCTTCCTCATATTTTAATTGTTGTTTTAAAAATATAGATTGCTTCAACATTTCTTGGATGTTTTTGAAACTGGTTGCTGCACCATCCATTGATTTCACAGCACTGGAATGTAGAAAAAAAAGACCTTATTATTACATACATATTACAACTGAGCAAGATAGGGCTATAACACAAAATGGGACTAGAGAACTGAATGATTCTTTTAAAAAGGAATAGAAAAAAAAGATTTCTGTTACCACCTGTATTTATCCAGAACAGCCACATTCACATCATTATACCTATTACGTCACACCAACCCTTCCTAATAACTTACAGTACTTACACTAAAATGATCCTAACTGTCTGACATCAAGGTCTGTGGCTTTTTATCTATACCTGTTGGGAATGCTATTCCAATGGAGATGAATAGGCAATAAACTTAATATTTAGACAATGTATATTCGCATAGGAATATTCAAGTCCCATCGGCTCAAGTCATAATTGGTAAATATTAAGATGAATTGAAATATTTTGCAGAGGGAGGTTACATTAAATAGTAAAAAAAATACATACCTGCTATTCTTCCATCATATGATTCAAGGATAAATGTAGCCTGTGTTATTACCAACAAATCCAACATATGTTTATTACCTTTCATCCAAATCTGATCAGCTAGCCATGCATGAATCTCGAATATAAACCCGTTCACCAATGGATTGTTCTAGTTTTACTCAGTTATATTGAAATGTAATCAAAAATTTAGTTAATTATTTACCTTAGAGCATACTCCACATCGTAACATCTCCCCTGCAGCTCGTGCTGTAGCTTCGTTACTTCAACACGCCTTTCTACCATCGGAGGCAACGCCTTCCTGACGTGCTCCTGGAGCCTGTACAAAGCCAACGATGGCTCATTGGCTACTATGTGCATATTCTCTGATATCCTCTCCGCAGCTGAAAAGGGAAGAAAGAAAGCAGTTATATTTAATTGGATTTATGGAAAGTAGGCACAAGTCTACAAATTACCTTTTCTAGATTTGGTTTCTAGCTCTGGATCTCCTTGATATACAAAAGCCATGATGTTTTTGTTTAGTAAAAGTAGTCTAAAGTGGGTGGGTAACGATACACTTTTTCAATTTGTACATTTGTACAAGATGCTAATAAATATATAATTCTGATTTAAAATTATGGCTCAAAATAAACACTTTATTGACATATTGCAGAATAAAATTCACAATCACAGTTTTGACATTCCTTCCTTCTTTCCACAGGGTGCGTTCACAGAACACAATATACCAATTACCACCACACCACGGGTACGTTTACGTAACCCGGATAAAGTTTTGCGGTTATGCGACCTTTTTTCTTATTTTTTTAGGTTGGCAATTAGCTACAAAACAGTGCAATTTTTTCCAGTATCGAGTAATTCTTGATTTAATTCATATTTAATTATATGTACCCCTGATAATAATGATAATGTTGATGTCGATAATGTTGATGCAATTAATCCCCTACCCGTACCCCTACCAGGATTCAAAACTGGGTCCTGTCACCTGCAGCACAGTAAGCAGGATTACTACCTACTGAGCTAATCAGGTCATCAGGTGCTTATTCGTTATTTTATTCAGGAGCAGCCCTGCATATTGTGCTGCCAGTTTTTAAATGGACTTTCTACCTATTTTCAAAAATATTTTCTTGTCATCGACATAAACATATCATATAAAAAAGTTCTGGTATCTGTCAGCCAGCTGTCTGTGTTGTCTACTGAATCAAGCGAGTTTTTATTTGTTTATTTGTTGTGTTGAGATTTGGGGTTAAACAAATGTGCTCATTGTTTACAGTTTTGGTGTGTCTATCTCTCGGTGCGTGTTTCTTATCATTATAAAACAGTCGTTATCAAATGACTGTTACAACATACCTTATCATGTTCAGTAGGTAGGTATGCTTAGATAAAGATTATGTTGTTATGTTAGTTCCGTTTACATTCTGCCCACTACGATAGCCATTGTTGCACAAAAAGTTTTTTAAAACTTACGTACTTTATCACATATGTGTTGAATTTTAAAAGGGTTTCTTTAATAATTAGTTTCTGTTTTATTTATTAATATCCTTATTTTTACATGCATGTTATGATTAATATTTAAAGTTAGAAGGCCTATTAACAATGGTGAGTGTTGGTACTTTCTTTATAGTATGTGGTTTTACATTTCTATTAAATTTTTATGTGTACCCATTTTTTTTAGGAAATCAAAATTATAGACACCTTCGTTGGAAAACTCCTGCATTTTATATTCCCGATTAAAATGTTGCTGAAATTGTATTCATTGTGCATCTTGATGATAGACATATCATGGGTGCTGGTAAATGCTGTGTGTGCTATCTTGCAGGCTGTCTATGAACTTTTCAAACCACCACCCTTAAAATCAGTGAGGCTGGAAACTGCTTTGGTAAGAATACAACATTTACTCGTTTCAATGGACTATTTCCTTCTGTTTTGTTAACAAAATAGTTGTGTGGTGGATATTGGAGGATGACATTATATTTATTTATTTTGCAGGTGATTGGTTCTGGCAGAGGAGTCGGCCGTGAAATTGCCATACAGCTTGCAGATTTAGGGGCAATAGTCATCTGTGTGGACAAAAATAAAGAAAACAATGATGATACTGTTGAGATTATAAAACAGAGAGGAGGTTGTGCTACTCATTACATGTGTGATATCACAAAAAGAGAAAATGTCCAAACCCTATCAGCTCATGTGAAGAAGGATCTTGGGTTTGTCAGCATGCTATTCTATTGCTGTGGTATTCCGAGTCCAAGGTCTTTGCTGACACAGCCTCCTCAGGATATACATGACACACTCGATCTTACATTAACATCATATTTTTGGGTATGTTGCTGGAAAGCACCAACAATTTTTTAGAATCAGAATATTTTTTATTTATGTTAAACATACAGTACGTATGAATAGTAATTTTTTATCGTTTTCATAAATACCTTAATCTTCATAAAATAAATGAGTTACTTACAGAAAACATAAATAGGAAATTTAAGTATGATTCTGCGAGTTGCATATTATTAATTATGCTCATAATTATTTTAATCTTATATTGTAATAATTTTCCAGCTCCTAGACTACTTTTTGCCTGACATGAAAGCCAAAAACCACGGCCACATAGTAGCCCTAACATCTGTAGCTGGTCTTAGTTATCTCAAGGATCAAATGCCCCTCAGTGTCGCGCAGTTCGCCGTCCAAGGCCTCGCTGAATCATTGATGGAGGACCTTAGGATCAATAAAATTGATGGAGTTCATGTGACCCTCACGCATGTATACCCGTTCATTGTTGGCGATGAGAGTGCGGAGTTGAGATTGAGGTGAGTATTTACTAAGCAAACTATATAGTTACCAAGATCATTTATTTCTTGACGGCTCTAAAGTGAAGAAGAAAAGTGAATTAGTTATTCTAATAATTCAAAAATTGTATTCCCCGGAGGAGTAGGCAGAGATCTACTGCCCACCTTTTTCTGTTGATATTTTGATTCCACTTTAATAAGAAAGGCAAATGTGCAAAATTAAATTTTAGTCCATACTCAGTATTTTTATCTCCCTTTATGCAATAGTTGTGAATAAAAATGATGTTGTCAAGGATGTAGGAGAGTCGAATGCTCAGACTGACTCATTTAGTATCTGTTAATGTTCTTGGCTTAAGTACTTTATTGGCTTAGTTAGATAAAAACAATTTAATCAATCAACTATCTGTAGGTTAATTACAAGTGCAAGTATATGTACCCATAATACGGGGTTTTATATTACGTATTATATGTCCTATAGTCATTTATCTTTCCATGAAATTACAGAATACCAAGTTATTTTGGCACTACAACACCAAGCAGCGCAGCGCAGTCAATCTTGGAGAGTGTGCGTCGAAATTACCCCGAGGCTTCTGTACCGAAGCATTTGTTGTATCTTGGCCACCTTCTGCGTATCCTACCTCGAAAGGCCACTGTACTCATTAGAGATTTGCTTGATACAGGTGTTGATTTTGCATAGTTAACATTTTAGTGAAAGTAAATTATTTAAGTATCTGAGTAAAAATATGACATGAAAATTCTGACTGATATTTTAGTTATGTTTATGTTTTGTTATGTGTCATGTCAATTAATTGTATTTTTTGTAAGTTTTAGTATACAAAATTGTGATTATTATGAATATCTAGCAATCATAAGCATATGGAAATTTTTAAATTTTAAACCTAAATATTACTGATATAAAATAAAAATATTTTTCTTACAATATATTTAATTTTATGAGCCCAATATGTTTGGCCCATGTATTACATATATGTTAAGTTATAATAACTAGGTTCCAGGGATACAGCGCCATCTATAAAAAAAATGTTTGGAAACCAAACCGGTGCATTCGAGTCCGTATTTCCGAACGACCATACCGGTCCCGCCCCGCCTCGCGTACCTCCGCGCTGGATAGTTGCCACGGTCGTCTAATAAAAGCGAGATATCATTGCACTCGTACTCGTACTCAAACGGATGGCTAAATTTAATTAGTTTTTCTCAATTTTATAATTATTACTTTGTCAGACCCTTCCATGATTTTTATATTTTAATTCAATGACTGGTTTTCACTACGCAACCACGCGGTACACTATCCACCACACCAGCACCCACACTCAAAGTGTAAAATAATCCCACACTACAATGACCCACAGCTCGGACACGCAAAAGCAACACGTAGTTCAATACGGCCAAATTATTGTTACAATAAAATATATAATTTAATATTTATTTTGCTACAAATCTGCCACATTACAAATTTGAAACAACGACATCTATTGTTACTTTAATTAAACTACTATGACTACTATTGCTTGGCAATCATTACAATCGTTGGACGAAGTGATATTCCATTAATAAAAACCTAGATCGTTCGTCAACTTTTATATCAAATTAAATCAAGACCCTGCGAACACCCTGAGAGCCCAAACCATTACTTTTGATTTACTAGACATCTAAACAAAGATCTACTTTCGATGTTATTTGATATGTATGCAATGGTAAGCTGACCGTCTACACTGTTGGTGCGGGCACCACGATGTTTAAACCCATATAAATAGAATTAGGAAGATAAATTATTTGCCCATACATTATAAATAACGCATAACGCTATTCCTCGCGTGTCTTTGTCATGGTTTTGTATCTTAGACGAAACTTATTTTTTAGTATACTACGGGGCTATGAGTATCACCTAATATTTCTGAAAAGAATTCTACTATTACTACAAAAAGGTATATTTTTTTATGCTGGTAATTTTACTTCACATGTCATTCACTCAAACTCCAGGCAACAGTGGCGCCACTTTAGATGTTTTCCGATTTCGCAACTTGTTACAAGTGATTTCGCTATATTTCGCGTTAGAAAAACAATAAGATATCGTGAATTTGAATTATTGTGTTGTGAAATTAATTAAAAGTGTTCCATATTTGTTTATTCGAACTATCAAGCGCAAGGGAAAAAGTGTCGTCGTGCGACGACACTGTTAGGTAAGTTCGTTTATACTTCATTTGTCTCGCAGACACCAACAGCCGATCGATATTATCAAAACTTATGTTTTATTGGCTAAATCGATTATATGCTGTAATATAATATTACGTTTTCTTATAACGCTCATTGTTTGAGATCTAAAACACAGTGACCCATTTATCTATAGAGGTATAATAGGATAGGCGCAACTTTCTAAATGATTCCATTCCAACCTACCTTAGGTCTACCTACTTTGCATTTTGTACAGGTTTATGCAAAGGGTTTATGATTTTATTAATATGAATGTAGGTTAGGTAAGTACCTAGGTACCTATTCTAACGCGAAGCTTTGATTATTGCGAGCTTAAAGCAGGTACCCAATGCTTTCGTTTGCTTATTTAAAAAAAATACGCCTACAATTTTGCTTTTAGGTGCTTAGTAATCCTTGGCTGTTATTAAAATGTCTAAAATGGATTATGAACATAAGTACTTTTAATTATGCACATTTTGTTATGTGAACAATACATTTTTTCTGTAGTAAATAGATGGCTGTTTGTTGGCCCTAAAATATGTCTTCTTAACTAGTTCCTATATCACTAGCTGTTCAAGCAAACTTCATACTGCCTCAGAATCAATTGTATGAGAAAATGAATTATTTACATATTTTTTTTTGTGATTTTCGGCCCACCCATTCTTGAGTTATAATTAGTGTAACTTAGATTTATATTTAGAGTTTCATGACCATGATTTTAAAGATTAAAGGTAGTGTATTATAAAATTCTGAAGACCTTGGCTTGCTGTTTACTTATTTTAATCTTTTTTGCAGCCCTGACCCTTCCCTATGGATTAGATAATGATTCACATCACTCCTGTATTTCCAAAATCATTCCTTGTTCCTGCTACATACAAGCTTATCCAGACTTTTTTATTTAGTCTTAGTTAGTTTTAATAAGTGCAAATACTCAAACACAACTCGAGTGGACTACATAACATTAAAGCTTTAATAAAACACCATTGGTTAAGAAGTTAATAAATATTTGAGTAGCATTTGAGTATTCCGTCATTGATCTGTTTATATTTGGATTGTATAGGTAAATTATAATTTGTGTTAGGTAAAAAATATTTTATTCTCATGTTACCGAGTAAGAGTTCACTGAAAATTACCAAATTTGTGAAATAAATAATGCACCTTCATGCAAATCTGTCTTTAATATTAAGACAGTTAACTACTTAAATATGTTTCATAAAACAAAGTAATATTATTGTCAATATAATATGTAGTTAGCCATTATAAACCCAAGGCCAAGACTAGATTTATGTTTCAACAAGTCAATCTCGCTTACATAATTCATGGGAGAGAATGAGACAAAATCAATATGTCTCAAATGGTATCTTGTCTAAAGTGGCATGTAAGAATGCTAATAAATCTACATTAACAGTCTATTCTGACTGACAATGGGAGTTGCAGCATGATATGTTAGGTATGTGGGTAGATACTAAGTTTATTTTATATATGGAGCTATAGGTACAATATACATATTAAACAAAAAATCATTATGAAAATTGATTCATGTCAATAATCACTGTGTCTGTGTATATGTTACATCTATACTAATATTATAAATGTGAAAGTTTGGATGGATGGATAGATGGATGGATGGATGTTTGTTACTCTTTCACGCCAGAACGGCTGAACGGATCTGGATGAAATTTGGCACAGAGATAGATCATAGTCTGGAATAGCAAATAGGCTACTTTTATCCCGGTAAAATGTATGGTTCCTGTGGGATAGATGTTTTAATTTTTCATACTTTTTATCGCGGGTAACACCGCCGGGCGCAGCTAGTATAATATAAGCCTAACTTTGAAGGCAACCACCCTTTGCAGTCCCACCTTTCTGGGCTAGTATTCAGTTGATTACTGTAGATAATTCCTCCCCTTAGAGTCTGCTTTGGTTGTTTAAGGTATCTAATAGCATATTTATAAATGTAGCTAAACTTCTCAAATTTGTAATAAGCAGGGGATTGATCAGTAAGGTAAACAGTAGCAGCAGTAAGGTAAACAGCAGCAATTTCTCATGTAATCGTGACGTCATTGAGAAAACATGCTGTCACTGTCATACTTATTTATGAAACCTGTGGGGTGAGAGGGATGGAAAATGTTACATTACCGAAAGGGTACGTAATAAAAAAGGATTGTGCTTGAGGTACTGATATTGAGTCTCATCTCAAAAATATGCTATTAATAAAAAAATAAAGCTTATTTTATTAAACCTGCTTATACATATTGCTATCCCATTTTTTTTGTTGGATTAATTCCTACATTTTTGATTAATTGCTTCTTAATGACAGAAAGCATTAGCGGGCCTAATTTATTGTTGATTCGATGGCGCGGCATCGCGAATTGATCATATTTATCAAATAGATTAGTCTCAATTGTTAGGTATTTATAATAGAGGTTTTTTCGCGACTCACTATTTTGGGATGAATAACGTGCACAGTTACGTACTTACGCAAAAAAAAAAACATTTCTAAAGCATTTTAAAGTAATGTTAAAGTTGAAGTGGCTTCGAAAACAAAGCTACTTTTTGTAGCAGTTCAAGTAATATCGCGCGATGTTGGGCAACGTCTATCTTTGGGAATACGTAAATATTTACAAATTGGCGGGTGTCGAGAAATGATTCAAATTACCTTATTTTTTTTAATCTTTATTCATAACCATGGATACAGAGTCCTTCAGTCGAACAAGTTACCTCAAGAGCGCGGGTTGCCAGCATTTCACGAATGTCATTAAAATTCTTTTCACGCCGTGTCGTCGTCTCTGTGTAATTTGCTAGGTTGCGCCTGTGCTCTGGGCGCCTTTATACAGCAGCCCCGAGTCGTTTTATCGCGGCCAATATAAATTCTACTTAAATTTAAAACAGGTGCGCTGATAATAAATAATAATTAAGTAAGTATAATTATTGTATGAATAAATACAATTAGATGTCCACCCGTTTAATATTTCAGATTACCTACGTGTGCTAAAGTTAGTTTAGTTCAAATTCGTATGAATGCTTTGATTATGTTGTAACTATTCCATTTTTGACTATTTTATATACATCAAAAAATACCTTAACTATTACAGATTCGTATCGTGGTATATGGAAATCGGATCCATATTTTTTCATATATACAAAAGGTAGTTACGTTACCCAGTCGCGGCGGGGCGCAGGTGCAGCTGGGCGCGATCGTTTTCCAATCCGCGGTTATTCCGTAGTTTAATTTGAATACTTAAACCATTATTCTGGCACCGGCTCCTACGGTACAGCAACGGTTACAGCGTATAGTCCGTTTCTTTTTAATAAGTATATGTCGAGTCTATCGGACAGCTCGTTGGCAATTCACTCTATTGTGTTACAAATTTATATTCCTAAAATGAAAAGGCTTAACTTTAAAGCTTACTGTATTGTATAGAATCAAGGCATATAGGCTACTGACGGCAACTAAGTCGTTTAATTGTTCTTGGAAAACATATTTAGTAAATAAGTTTATGCGAAATTGACATATAGTCGTGCTAACAGCGAGGCAAATAGCAGCGCTTGGGTGAAGCATCGTAGGCGTTTTCCTCAAGAAACGTGCGACTGAACAAGAAGAGGCACCTCTCTAAGGTGCCCGGTCATGTTCACGAGTATTTATGACAAAAAACCCAACAGCGACTCCATCTAGTGGTAATAAGTAGTTTTAAATAAGTACCTAGTTGTATGTTATTCATTTACGACCAGTGAGTGGCTGAACTGGATCCCCGGAGGACATTTTATCTGTGGTACGCACCGCGCTCCAGTAATTAAAACCTCGGCTTAGTCTGTGGTTAACTCGTCCACTGAGCAAATATTCCTCACTATTATAATATAAGTACATAAACTGTTTAGGTCGGCATTTCTTACTTTATATTTAAATCAATACTATTTGAGAACCTATTTTATACTGTATTTACTAGTCCACTGCAATAGATATATTGTATGAAACGAAGTGATCAAATAGCAGTGTTGTATAAATAAAGAAATACAATTACTTGAATGAAACCCGTGTTAAAAATATGTCTGTATTTAAAGCATCAATTTAAAGTTGTCTTAGAAAAAGCAATTTCGGCTTTCTTATTCTTCAACAATAGATCTAAGTATCGCCGATGGGCGTGTGATCGAGTTAATAAACTAGCAATTTTGTTTATAAAAATTCCTCCGGGCTCCTCTGCGCCCCTTTGAAGTTTTCTTTTGTAATAGATACAAAGTGATCTTAATTCATGGGCTATGAGTTGGAAGCTCGTTTGATTAACTTTGAATGGCTTGACAATACTAGCGGGGCGTGGCTTAAGTCAACGTCTAAGGCAACATTGTTTGGGACAATTTTAAGGCTTTTATCAATGGAAACTGATCTTCAATCAATGGATTATTGAATTTTATTTGGGTGAATATACTATGACTTCCGTACTTAACAATGTTAGCTCTAATAATCTTAACGTCAAAGAAAATAGAGAAACCTAATATGTAGTTTTAACATAAGTTTCACGGATGATTTGTTGTTAGTAACTCATACTGTAAGTCAATCATAAATGTATGTATACATAGGTACTAAAAGACACTAGAGGGATCCCAAAAACAATGAAGTAGGTACTTCTCTTCTCGGAATAGATTATGTACTTAGTGACACTGTATCCTAACATAAGCTGCTAATTAAAATATATTTTAACCTAACCTTGGCTGCTAGGTAAATTTAAAGTCGCGATCATAAATTCAGCATATTTCTAGTACACGTTTAGAATATTTAAGGGCCAAATTAAAATATAATGCTTATGCTAGTTAAGTTTTCATTATCTCAAGCTATAAATTAATTACGTTAGAGTTCATATTAACTGAATTCTGCTTCTCCCTCGGCTTTCGCTGTATTAACCCAAGGTTGATGTTATTTATTTTCCAAGATAAATATGCCTTTCTGGTAAAGGCATGACCTTCTTGGATAAAAAGAAGCTGGTGGTAATTACCTGGCCTTGTACACTATAGAATAATAATTCTCATTGTGAACGATAAATTCGACGATGGCTTTGTCCAGTAGTGGTTTGATCGGAGGCTAATGGGTTCATCACACTGGGCGGTTCCAGGTTCGTTTACGGCGTGGGCAAATTTCGAAAATTATCGTAATGTGCCTTTGGACTGTATATTACGGGGATCGCCTCTAGTCTTATGTATGGTACCATAATACAAGCATTGCTTTTAGTTTGGGACTTAGGACCACGAAGTTGGTTTGGTCTGGCGATATTTTTTTTTAATAAATCAAACGCAAACTGACCAAATAATTGGTATAACACGTTATAATAAACATTCTTTAAGTAAAACAATTCACAGCTGTAGCAGTAACGAAACAAAATTTTCGATTCGCCGCATTCGGTTCGGCAAGTTTCGGCAACGGGTCGGTTTTGCTTTTTAATAAAAATTGCCGACCCCAATGTGACCCAACCCGAACATGTATTGTGTAGGTACTTATAGCGACCGTTACGCAAACTATAATTGCGTAAACATGACTCGGCAACACGAGACTCCAAAACTGTCTACCATGCTATACCTCTGTTGATTCATACAACACCTTCACACATAAACAATAGTATTCGATCGTTTAGAATATTCTGACCCACGTAATCCTCACGTCCAAATTTAGAGGCCACACAGACGCCGTGCAGATAATAAATTGTTTTGGGAAACATCCCTAAGATTAATAGTTCTGTAGCTCTTGACGCGCGCTAAGTAAAAGCAGCTTTTAAGTTCTCCAGTAAATTAAACGTGAATTTTGGACGATCATTGCGCTCTCTTGGTGGTTTATTGGTGACTTATTGTTGAAGTGTTTACGTTTGAAAGGTTGTTAGACTTCTCACTAAATTGTTTAAGATTATTCAGTTATCTCCTGAATTAAATATCCACTTAAATACTAAACGTTAAATATTTGTATACTTAAATGTTGTCGACACGGTGGATATTTATTGTAGTGGGCTGGAAAATGATTCTATGTTTGGGACGTAGAAAAATAAGATTTGTTTCATATACTGTAGGGCTGTCTATTACCTAGTAATAATATTGACCCTATTGTTGTCCAACCATTGGGCACGGGCCTCCCTTCAATGAAAGGTGTAAGGGGGCCCGAGTCAATCTAATGAATAGTCACTTCCTAAAATCAATTGTCATTAACGTATATTCGTTAACCACTCATTCCCTTAAATTACTTTTCATCTTACTGATAACATCAATACAGGGGTCCTTTAATAGCCGTGTTTTATTACCCTTTTACATTTTTATTTAGTCATCATATTTCTAATGTCGCTTCAGTAATATTCATTTTAATGTCGTTTGCACCACAGCAGGAATTACTCGAGACGCACATTAATGACGTTAAAAGCTTTTATGTTTTCCGGACAACGGAATCTCAACGGGAATGTAGGCATACATTATCAATGTTGCTTGCGTTCTCGATTACGACAGCATGTACCATGAAAAAATAGGTTATCATGCCTTAAATTATAATGTGACAGTGCAGAATCAGAATCAGATTATTTTTTAAGCTTGTAAACCATTAAGTGCAATACTTATGAACCTTCAAAACAGTTACAAAATGCTAAGCCCTTCAGAACCCAGCCCTTCAGCCCTTCCGTCTTTCCTATGGAAAAGAACGGGCAAGAAACTCGATGGTTGCTCTTTTTAAAAAGAGATTTTACATTTTTGAGCAGTACATTGTTATGGGTATGTGTGAACAATGTAGGAACGGTTGGGTATGCTTAAGAAGCTGGGCAAAAAACTACATGTATGATTTCATATTCCTCCAATTCACAACTAAATTTCCACCTATGTAGATTCAAATTATAAATAAAGGAGGCTTTGCCAAAATACAGCTCACAAGTGAATTGGTCAGGACTTTTTTAATCCTTTTCCGCCGTCCGAGGGCTGGACTAACGAACGCTTTGAAAGGTTTGTTTTGAACCGCTTTGTCGATGGAAGGCCCCAATATTGCTCTAGACTAGGATGTGCAGAACGTTTATGATAGTTATAAATATATGCCGCGATTGAATATAAATACTAAATTGCTATACCTAAATAAGATAAAAAAGGGTGAGGACATTATGCAATGAGTATCATTATGTCAAGTGTAGACTTAAAACAGGTGGCTAGGCTAAAGACATCACAGTCTGCTAATTTTATAAAGGAGTCCATTCTCTAATGACATCACATCCTTAACCGTCCTAATACAACAAAAGAAGACAATGAATCTTCAAATTTATTTCGATACTTCCATAAATCCTATTAAGAGTAGATCCTAATAAATATTCAATAAATCCTCATTTACATGTACCGTACACGAAACAAATGTCTTGTTTATTAACGCACGGCCCGAATACGAAACACTTTGCATACGAATCCACTTGCAGGAGTACGGTCACGTATTTTGTGTTCGTGGCGGGAACAGTGTACGGAAACACCGAGATTACTGTCATTAGCGGAACACTATGATAGTTTAAACATACATATGGCAATGAAACTACTGTACAATTGTTTCATTGATCTTTTGAACCGTTTTCTACTTTTATTGCGTTGGTATTTTAATATGTCCTCTGGACGAATCCGATCTACTAGTGCGAGCTATCGGAACGAGTTTATCGACATCGATGAATTAATTGCCATTCCTGAACTTTTCTATTATTACTGTAATTTTTTTATATTCATTTTATTAACATACAGGCTCTTTGAAAAACCGCACATCAACTAAGATTCCCGTCACGTTATCTGTAATAGATTCAAAGCTAACATTGCCTCGCGAATTCAACTTTGCTAACTCACTTACGTGCGACAGGGTTTCGCACTCAAGAAAGAATGATTAATACGGGCCAAACGGCCGAAATGAGGGAAATAACCCACTCCGGCGCCCTATGCGAGGGAGAAATGTGTTTGTTTAAACACCCATCTATCATTACGCATGGAGAATAAACTCAACCCCTGTTATCTTGTGCCTTTATAAATTGGTGCAATTCGTTTGAAAGAAATTCATTCAATTGTGTATACTTGTTTGCTAATTTTATTATGTATTTCTGTGCTCGCAGCTGCCTGTAATCAATGCTGTCTCATATTATAGTGTTTGCTCAGTCGTGGCGACAGAATACGAGGGGAATGATCGTACTTGTGATGTTTCTTGATCTTAATCTCGGTATCTTTTGTTACTTGGAACTAAGCAACTTTAACTCACACCTTTTCTTAAAACTGATACGTGAGTAAACGATCCCAAAATAAAAAAACTGACTACGTCATGTTTCTCACACAGTTTCTGGTCAGATATCGGAAACTCTTGTATATACATATATTGAGATGACTTGATTTGTAGGTACCTAATGAAAAAAATATAGATATTAGTTGGTCGGCTTTTATTGATATAATTGTTTGATTCGGCGCTTCAGTCTACGCTCGCAAGAACTCTCCATCGTTTTTTATTACACGCACTGTGTGATTGACACTTTCACCGCTGCTAGGCACAAATGGGCCCTAAGTGTTTCCATGATTTTGGCGCCAAGCACCATGTCTGTGGCGCCAAAAATCAGTGAATGTGGTAATAATTTGAGTGAAGCTAATGACAACACATAATTCTGAACTGCACATACGTCTTTTACTTTTAACTGAATCAATTTTTACAATGTAAAATGGTTGTCGTTAAGAACGTCCTCCTGTTTTTTCGTCGTATAAAAATGAAATATTCATTGAATCCATAATGCCTATCTGGTAATATTTTTCAATAAAAAAGTTATATTTAGAATGGACCTCGATGACGCGAAAAGCATATGTTACTAAGGTTGTCTGGAGGTTAAATAGAACAATGGTAACACATGTTATCACGGTATTTTTGAAATTTTAATATTCGATCAAGTGCATCGCGGCCATATTACTTAATTGAAGCTATAATGACCAAAAGTTGAGGTTTGTGAGATAAATAATCTGTGCTATGTATAAATTAGTGGTCATTGCGGTGTATGAATAAGCATAATATTCAAGTCATGTTCTGAACTCATTTATGTTTGCGTAGGTAAAGATGAAAACCATTCCAGCTTCCACTTCAATGAGAATCATGTCCACTTATGCTAGCGTAGTCTAAAAACCATGAAATATACTAACTAATGAGCTGGCTGCCACAAACAAGGTTTACTTGTCTAACTCAGCTCTTTCGAAGCGATAAGTGCTGGGATGAATTATTATTACAATTACAGATAAATGCGCATGCGCTTAGGAGTGGCAGCTTTACCATTTCCTTTGGGCCAAGAACGCACCAAATAAGCGAGGCCAAAGCCTCGCGAGTCTCGATCCGTTAGTACGCGGCTATTAGAGGAGTATTATTTTTAGTCTCGATCCGTTAGTACGCGGCTATTAGAGGAGTATTATTTTTAGTCTCGATCCGTTAGTACGCGGCTATTAGAGGAGTATTATTTTTAGTCTCGATCCGTTAGTACGCGGCTATTAGAGGAGTATTATTTTTATGTTATTTTATGCAGTTTGATTGAAACATACAAAATACTTACAGGTTACTATGATATCCCCGATCTCCACGAACTCTACACCATGGACGGGAGCAAACACAAAAAAACTTGAGAGGTGTCAAGGGACACCCGGATGGAACGAAGTTCCTTTCGATTAATTAGTGAAGGAATTTTTTTTTTTTTTAATTATTATGTTTTAAATTATATTATTATGTACAAGAAACCTGTATACACTCAACAAAAATAATCGTCGCGACACCACACTGTTCAATGCGAAATAGAAAGACGAAACGAAAATATCTGGCTTGCTTTCTATAAGAGAGAGAGAGTCAGACAGAGAAACATGCGCACACCGCACGGCTTACAAAAAGTGTCGTTACAACTTTTCGTCTTAATTTTTTCCGTCTAGCCCCCTTTCGCAACGCGCGATAAGGATCTTCGTTCCAATAAACATCTAAGAGGACATAAATTAAAACTATGTTCAACGAGATCAAATGGGAACCCCATGAAGTATTTTCTGCCAAACCGTGTTGTTTCTGACTGGAACAAGCTACCTGAGGTTGTAATAGAAGCACCAACAGTAAACGCATTTAAGAACAGATTAGATAAATTCAACATCTCCAAGACTCGCAACGATGCACACGCATCAGCTTCCTAAAGCTGCTAGTGTGTCGCTCCAATATTAATAATAATAATCCTCTTGCGTGAGTTAAGAGGAAATTGTTATCTTAATGATAACTGCTACTACCGTATCATGTCATTTCTATGAAATACTAATATTAGCATCTACAATAAAAGTGACATTTGCTTGACCTTCACTAAAACAGTCTGTGCACCCACATTGGTGTACTCCAGAATAACTTACATCGAAACGAAATGAATTCTAACGAGTTCCACATGAAACTGCAAACTAATCATCTGTCTACACAAAACCGCCTTTATACAGCAGTTGTTAATAGGATTAAATCTCAATTCCCATTTCAATGAGCGAGAGCTTTGGCTAAACATCTATTCAGCTACGTACAACGCTTTGCATCTGACACCGCCTGGTAAACGAAGATTTACAGAATACAGTGAATGCCGTCGCGGCGCCATTGTGCGAAGACTTCGCGGGATTACTTGCATTTTATTCGATAAATTGCGAAATATTGAACACTTGATACTCGGCTTAACACGTTTCCATGAAAATAATCTTGAATATACTGGAATGTTTGATTGATTGCGCCGCCATGTTGCGCTAATATTGCTGTGGTATCACGTGACGGGACGGTGTGGAATTGCATGTTACCTTATTTGTAACTTATTTTATATAAAAATCATTAGTCGATTCAAATGGATTTAATTTGGTTGATTCGAATAACTATTCACAAATGCATCTCAAATATTCACAAAACTAAGGATAGTATTCTGCACTATGGCTCGACCTAATCAAACATTTCACTGAAATTTCTTCACATGGCCATTGTACGCGGCTATTATACCTCCCTCTATATATATTATATTAGTATTAAGCGTCGTTTGTTTATATTGTTTGCATCTATCCCTTAAGCGGCACTTGTAGGTGCTTTATTATTATTGTTATTGATATTACACGTTCCGGCTCGTATAGGGAGAATTGTTAATTTAAGGAATTGCAAGGTACGTTCTGTTGAAAGCTTTTCATTACTTATAGATGTATCTAACTATAAGCGAAGGTAAGTACCTAAAATACGCATAGTTGATGTGATTTTTTGGATGAAAACTTGTGGTTAAAACCACTCGTCTCTGGAAGCTTTGGCAGACATGTTTCAACCGTTTTGGCTTTTAGCACTGTCTATGCCAGCAGCCAAATCGCCACCAGCCAATTAAATAAAAATATTATCCTTCATAAATAATAAATTCATTATTCTGCTGAAGCGTTGTTTCGTTGTCTTCTTAAGTCTATACGTAGACTGCGTCACAGATTTAGCGAGTATAGATCGTTTACACTTTATACCATGGTAGGGGTACAAAACGCTGTAACGTACCAGAAGTTTGATACGATCTCATTAACGCTTTGTATCTGCTATACGTGAAGCGGTTCAATTTAATTATTTGCTCTTAACATTAGATACTCCTTAGTATCCTCTTTGATTTAGTGAAGCAAGAATCTCGTTTAATTATTTGATCAACAATCTTGTTGCCTTCCTACATTTGCTGTTTAATTACGTAACGTTTCATCAAACTTGATTAAATTAAACATTTTAGATCCAACTTGAATATCTTTAAGACCATTTATTACAGTCTACTTTATTTGCTTGAGACGTTTTTCTACAATGGTAAGTCTCATGCCAATTATGGATTGGATTTGATACGCATGTGGTTACAGATATTAATAACTAAAATTATCAAATCCACAACATAAATAATCCACATCGAGTACAACAAAACAACTGCAGCAATCGCAATTAGGGCAACATAAACACTAGTTGCTGAACAAATCTTTATAAGTCAAGTAGTTTGCACAATATATCACGCGGAACTTACCCAGTAGGTAACGTATTAGCTTCACTCACCAACTTTGCTAGGAATTAAAGAGCACATTGTTTCCAGTATAGTACTTGATTAGTTAGCGAGTTGGTGAGTTTGTACATAAATGTGGTAAGATGAAGTTTGACAGAAGTTACGGATTGGAGCATGGAAAATAAACCTGTCATGATGATGGTGTTAGCGTGATACTTTCATTTCTTCCTGTATAATGAGAGCTCCAGTTGTTTCTTTTAAGCAATTCGTTTTGCCTATTAAACTAGTAGGTATTATTTAATATCTACAAAGCTTTATTCATGGCGACGCTCTCTTCTGCATAATCTGTAATATATGTGCTGCATAATTTAAATTGTATAGCTTTCATTGCACTACATTTTTCTCCCTCTCCGGTATTTTCCCCCATTTTGAAAATAACGAATACCAAGGAGGTAATTTATTTTATCGTTATAACCTGCAATAACGGGATTTAAACCAATCTTGGAGGCCGACGATACAAAATTGCAATTATTCGGGAGCCCCGGCCCATAATTGGCCATTGCTTTTGTGATTTTCGTTCTAATCCTGCGAACTTGTAGATGGGAATTTCAAATTATTTTGCGGCAATTTTTCATGAATCCAACAAGTTGTGGCACCTACTGGGATAGCATTTAGGTAATTAGGGTACCATCAATTTCCATTACTTTCGGTTTTGAACTTTCCCGAGCTTTTGACACAGGAAGCGCGTCTGATGGCTTTCTTAGTACCACATTGTTTAATTGAATACCATCCTCGGCTGTTAAGTAGGTAGGTACTCAAACTAGAGTATGCAATACTCGAAGTATAGTGACACACTCATTGTTTTTTTTTTTAAATAAAGCAGTCTGTAAATAAAGCCACGAATTATAGAAACCGTTCACAATTATTAATTTTGCTCCTAAATGTATCGCAAAATCTTTATTATAAAAAAATCAAAAGCGTCATGTTCGGGCACAGCGAGCGATAATCTTAAGGACCCTATAACCGGTCGTATATTCGTAACGAATACGGTAACCGCTCTGCTAATGCACCGGTTAATACTGGTTTAAAACGCCTTAGCGCCCCGGCTTCCGATAGGGGAGAACCAAATTAAATATCAAAAATTTAAAGCGTAGTCATTTCTTTAAATCAGTAAAATTGCTTTATTTGATTATTTGCAGAGTCAGCCATATTATATAATCAATAATAATAGTACCTTGCAGGTCTACAATTTTAAAGACATCATCAATTTGGTGGGTGCTCCATAAATATAAATTTAAATAATATGTGTTGAGGAAACTATATAAGTCAGTAATTATGGTCTGATTTCGTTGGTATAAAAAATGCAATATTCTCCTTATTAAAAACTATCAAAGAAAATCTATGGACGATGTGCGAAGTCGAAAACGTAATAAAAACGGGTAAAAGCTACGCATAATCAGGTTTAATTAAAGTTAGTCCACATTACAGGAGCGCTGCATGCAATGCAGTTTATAAGTAGGGCTGCCAACGTAGCCGAAACTTCAAGAAAGTCAACAACACATGAATTCATAAAACAAGTTGTTGCATATACTAGGTTAAATATTGCAAGTAAATTTTTATTATAGTCTTTCAAAAGGGAAAAGAAAGAAAATAATATTTTTTTTATTCATGTAAGTAAACTATTAAGTACAGTACTTAAACGGTAAAAAAAATGGAGACAAATGCCATGGTTGCTCTTTTTTAAAATATATTTTACATTTTTGAGCAGTACATTGTTATAGGGATGTGAGAACAATGTAGGAATCATCTACAAAGTCTCATTAAGTACATACTTATCAATATGCAGAGTAAAGCTTTAATAGTGATAGATAGCTCTCATCTAAAGTAGTTTGTTTGATTGCAGATTAGAGGTGATAACGAGTTATCCTTAATATTGTAAGCAGCCATTTCAACTTCGACTTTCATTATTTATTTGGAGCATTGGTTATTTAACAAAATTTGCCATCCCTATTTATAAGTAGAAGGTTTACACGAGCTTTGCCGTGCTTTCGCTTTGTGAACGCATTATTAAGTACTCGTGCTGTTATAAAACGGTTTTAAAACTCCACACACGATGAATTTATTCATACAGAAGACAGCAGATTACAGACATGGGATGGAGGCATTTAAAGGAATTAGGTGTAATTTGCGATATTATATTTGTTTATTCGAAGCGTAGGAACTCGAATGGAGTCTTTAGATTCAAAGCAAATTTTCCCTTTTCACATCGTCTTTTGAAATAATAAATTATCTTTTCGAATCTAAAAAGATATTGAAATTTTGTAATTTTTTTTTTGTTGCGATGTACGAAGTCTAGTGAATTGAGATTTTTTATAATTCGAGCAATTTATCATCGCTGATCCGATTATTGTCGCGCGCGTTAGGAGATTATTCAAGAGGCTGCTTGATTTAAGTACAAATTTAATACTGTAACTTAGCAGGTCTGTAGTACTTTAAGTAAAATCAAACAATCTCATTGGTACAATATATACCTATAGGGAACTATAGTTACTGAAGTCGCGAAGATTTACAAAATGTAGAATAATGTAGTCGTATAGGGAGATGAAAGAAGCTGCTCTAGATAGAGACAGATGGAAAGAGCTTCATCAGCTACACCGACAAGGGTCTAACCCTTAAATTAGAAGAAGAAGAAGAATAATGCTATGCACATTGCTACAAAGTTTTATAACTATAAAATATCATTGTAAAATATTACCTTTAAAATATCGTGTTGGCAACGAGGTGTGTCGTCGCTTTGGCTCGCTTTCGCTTCGTATCTCTCGAATGGAAGTAGGTCAGGGACTGGATTCATGTTACACTATTTCTCACGTCTACAGCTCTATGTTTCTGGCAGAAACATTGTTTTAAATTAGACGGCCTTGGTGGAATTGGTCATTGTTTGACAGTTTTGGAAGACTGTTTTCGGGCAATGTGTTTATTTCACTCCTAAATAGTTGTCTAGATTTATACTTAACCTTTAAGGATTTTGCGTCCATTATACTGGTCTAGATTGTCCCAGATATATTATTTATTATTATTATCTAGGTCAAAGCAATATAGTTAAAACCTTGGCTAAAGTTCCTCACGGAGGCTATAGGTAATAATATTATAATGTGCGAAGTTCCGGGAAGCAAACTATCTTAAAAACATCTATGAGATTTACACCTCAATGTCAAACCAGGTTGGTTGAAAGATTTCCTCTTTATAAACATTAGCATTCGACCGTTTTACTATTTACATTTTATATCCTTAAAATTATACTTAACCGAGTTATATGACTTCAGAATCGATCGCAGCACACAAACTTTTTGAGTTTTGAACCTGCCAAAAGGCACGCGCTCAATGTTTGAACCAAGAAGTCCTCATGGACTCCGAAAAGAAATTGGCACGCGTTCGTTGCGAATGTAAAACGATAAAGATAAAACAAAAGGACCAAGTTTTATATTGTACGTCTGATGTGATGTGAGAGGCACGAGCTGTATTTGCAAATGAAAACGTTGGAACAGGGTTCTGTCACGACGCCTACTTACCGATGTATGACATATGAACTTCTTGCAACAGCAGGTCCAGTAGTACCTATGGTACAGTACTTGTGAATCAGAAAATGATAAAACAAACAGCTCAATTTATCATTAGTATATACTTACAGCAATTATAAATAATGGCGTATCATATGGCAACCCTGTTTATCAAAGTAATGGCTAAAGCAGCAACAACCTCTGTCATAATGCCACGCGCCACGCCTCAATTATCCCGTGACTAAACAAACACTGGTTGATAAATCCTCACACAAACAACCAGCCCTACATTAAAAACGGTTTTTTTTGTTGTTTTTTTTTTAACAACTCCATCTCTGCTTTCCTGCGTATGACGCAATCCTGACCATTTGTGTAAACAGTGTCGAAATCTGGGCGTCATTTTAATGCTATCTTTACTGCGAGGGGCCAAAACATCCGGCGCTTTAGGTTTTTGTCGTCCGCCGTTCGCACAAACAGATACCAGCGCGTGGACCTTTCCTTTTGACTTCATTTTGTTAGACGAGCGGTTTGGTGATGATAAGGATTTTAAGTGGAGAGCCAGGGATGTTGATGCCCCTACAATCGTTTGGTCCTATGGAGGCGTTATATTCGCCAATTATGAGGTGTTTGAACGAATGAAATGGTTATGGAAGTGGCAACAGGGAGCTGAAGATTTAAAGATTTTTTTAGCAATCATGCTCTGTTTTGAAATTGGCATAATTTCTATTTTATTTTCGCCAAGACTATGTCTAAATTAAATACATGTCAACTTAATCGCTTAGCTTCATTTGTAACGCTTGCTTCTGTTATTTCAGATATCTTCGTCGTTGCTCCGTCCAATTATTCTGCAGTACATGGAAGTAAGTTCTTATTGGCTATTTTATCTTTTTTCATTTAGCTTTAAAATGTTTAATCATAAATTGTGTGCTTATGGAAATGCAAAACCATTTTTAGAATTTAGATATAGGAAAGACATGATAAGCTATAAAATACGATAGACGTGGTATGTCATGTTGAACTCAGTGGAATCTGTGCTGAAAGGTGGTTGGCTCAGTACACGCCGGAGAGGGTAAGGAGTCTTGAGCAAAGAAAAAAAGATCTAGTTAGATCTTTTACATGTATAAAATAGATTGTAGGTACAAATAAACATTCACACTAAAAACTGCTTGGTGTGTAACTAAATTACGAGGGTAATTCGTATTGTCAGGCGAGAAACCTGTTACCCTGAGGTTATCCTCACGAAAAATTACTTCCCTAGAGTATTCCAGGTAATGATTATTGGGTCACGACACCGTACATTAGCCCTTCTGCTGTAATGAGCTCTAGTTAGTTTTGTTTAGGATTTAGGAATTGTTCGTTTTGAACTGAATTAGTTTATCAATCAATTGAAGTTAACTGGTAGCAGACGTAGGTTTATCATTTACCTGTTGAAGTTGTTTAATCTAGTTGTAACATAGTGCAAAATTGCAAATGTAGTCGTGGGTTAATTGTTTTTGATATACAGCAGATAGTATAGTAAGAAATGAGACGAAATTAACCTTAAAGTACGCGTAAGCCTAGGGGTCTAAAAATATTAGACATAATCGCCCTTATTGAAGCCTGTCTACTTAAATAAGTCTAACTCGTGCAGTTTCCAAAAAATAATTTATTTTTCGTCGTGGCCAAATTGCTTTTCTCACCCACTCATTAAACTGTCATCTGGGCTAATCCATTAGGCTCGGTACAAAGAGATGTGGGCCTGCTAAGAATTCGCCTATAGACTCAATCGTTCATTTCAAGTCAGGTGGGTGGGGGCGATTAGAATCGGTCCAATTATGTGGCTGTGCGTGTCGAAAGCCTTATCTGATTCCCTTTAAAATTATCGGGACAAGTTACCAGCGAGCACGCTGGCCACTTTACTTACTCTTATTTATTGCGATGTACTAATGTTTATTCGTTCAACTCCAGCTTTGTAGTAGGTTTTCGTTCATATATTTGTATTCAAAGCACTCTTCTTCTTAAAAAAACATTGTAAAACATCTGTACATTTCCGGGCTAGTGTGTGGGGCGCTTTTAGATACAAGATTATCGATATTTATAGCTTAACTATATCACTGAATGATTCATACAGATGATTCAATTGCAATCTGATCCAAATCGCGCACAACTCCCTTCGCACCGCAAAATAGATGCCCCGGTAAAGTCTCACCCTCCCGCTAAAAGGGACGATTCCCTTCATCACAAGAGCCATGTCTTAGCAATTTTAAAGGCATTTTTGGAGGCACTCAACTTAGTGCTATTTTTGGACGAAATTGCTTTCGATAGACCCTTCCCCGAGTATATCTCACTTCGCCATTTATCAGCCCGTTGTTGAGAGGTTGTCGCCGATTCTTTTGTCTCACGTGAGACAATCTTCTCTATTGCCTGCGGCCATTGTGATTTTTACCTACTTTATAGCTTACTTTAATACCAATATAATATTTATAGCTTGTAAGGGGCATGCAGATGTTTTTATTTTTCATGAACGCATTCTTATCGCGAATAATCTCAATGATCTTTTTGTATTTAATAATTTATTCATGTGTATTTGAATACATAATATATGAAGTCGTTTATGGAAAGGATTATATATTTTTTGGGCATTTAACTTAAATAGTGGTTAGTCAGCATATGTATTTCATTTAGTTAGTCATGTAGATTAGGCATTGTCTAGAAATACTAAACATTGCGTAGTTATATCGGCTACAAGTTATCTCCTGTTGACTAGACGTTTGGGCGGACGAGACGTTGACTTGAGGGCCGTCTGCACAGAACAACGAATGCTTTTTGCGGATAGTTATTCATTGTTCTGTGTGTAGTTGGACACCGCTAGAACGTACGTTCTTTGTTCCATTCCACTTACTTTTGCAGTTGCCGTTGTTTCCATTTATCTTGTAGGTTGTGTTTAGTTAGTTCGTAATAACCCGTCTTCGAGGAACTCGATTTTGTATGTGAAACCTTCGGTAGTATACTCTTACTTGCAGTCATAATATTATTTGTACTTTATACATATCATTATAATTAGAAAAATACATAAGTACCGAATTTATTCTATGGCTGTACTACCTAAAAATGGCGCAATCCGCTCACGTAACGTTTACATGTATTTATGATACTTTTAGCAGAAAAGGGATTATCTTCTATTGTCTTCCAGCCAGGCGGGTGTTATGTCTGGCGGGGCGGCCGCTATGCCCCGACGATTATTGTCGGGATCGGGATGTTACATGCTCCGAAAACTCTCATAGCGCGTTTCAGGATTGTGTGGGGCCTCGTCATTTGTTCTGAATGTCGTCTAGAGCGCCATCTGTGTAGCTTGTGGCGAGGTTGAAGAGGTCGCTACATACTTATTCATTTCTTACATAACAGCTATAGGGAGCACCATTACACCGCTAAGATTTCACGGTGGGTCGTATAAAAACAAATAAAAGCGTACAGTCGGGGTGGTGACTCACTCGCAGCTGACTCACACACGCGATACCCCCGTGGGCACCCCAGGACGACGGCACGACGAGGGGGAAGTACGGATAGAATTACAAATGACCATTCAATATGAAGGATATTGCGTAAAACAACACTAGTTATGGCAATCTTGCACATTTTTTGCAGATTTTTAACCGAACTCAAAAAGGAGGAGGTTCTGAATTCGGTTGTATTTTTTTTTTGCCCTAGCTAATTACAAAGCAATTTGATACTGGGTGATTCAGAAAGTGTATACTAAGCCGTGAACCTGCACTTATTCAGCGCATTTGTAATCATTGTGGAAGCCACCGACCGACTGAACGACCGACCGACCGGCCCAGCTAGAACAAAGCACCTTTCTCAAAATAATTTTCTCATGGAAATATTCTCGCGAAACAAACGCCGCGGAGCTCGTTTTTTTTTAGAGTTTACAGCATTTTTTTGCTTCTCTCTGGTAGAGTTTTAATGCCGGAAAATGTTAACACTTTATGAAGTGCCGGTTAACTGCCTCAATGCTTTGGAAGTTTTATTCAAATGCGCAAGAGTGTGGAGCGCTGTTAATTTAGCGGCAGCCGGTAGTGCTGTAGTGCACTCCGCGCGAGCATTCGAAAACATTGTTCATGAATGGGAAAATTGGAATCAATCAAGCTTTTATTTTAAATTGTATTTTACCTTGTACTTTACCCGCGACTTCGCCCGCGTGGTATTTAACAAAAAAGTGTTTCTAAAATAAAAGTAGCGTAAGTAACTACTTGTTACATCAGCTATCTGCCAGTGAAAGTCCCGTCAAAATCGGTCCAGCCATTTCAGAGATTAGCCGACACAAACAGACAGACGGACAAAAATTTAAAAAAAATGTTGTTTCGGTATATGTTTCGTGTATACATCCAAATGCACTTAGTAAAAAGCGGTTATTTTAATATTACAAACAGACACTCCAGTTTTATTTATTTGTATAGACTACAAACTATAACGGGTCGCTTTTAAATTATGAATAAATAAACATTTTGAATGCACGGTCGCGAACATTCATATGAGACCCATTGCCGAATATTTTCAATGACGCTTATAATGCAATAAGGTCGTATATCTGTATATCGTCAGTTGCTCCTAGTAACGTCAGTCAAAATAGTACCCTTATGGTGTACGTTTGCTGTACGATATTCAACCTTAAATGCGTCCCTTATTAAAGTCCTCGACTATACTATAGGAGATAACTGCCTAAATACCTTTAGAGTATTTTGTACATGGCGATACTGTGCTCCAGAGTCACGGATTGCCAAGGCCTCTTGCATGTACCTACTGACTAGGATGTACGGCCTGCCCTACAGTAAGTACACATTACATTTTAATTCGGTGGCTAGGCCCGCCACACACTCCCACCACTGCTACTTATGTAAGCCAGGATCTTCAGCGGTGTCCAAACCACCGAGGTTTTATTAGGTGAATTAATCTTACATTTGAAGAATAATAAATGCATTCAACTAGCTCGGTTAAATTAATGTTTTCGCTGTTTAGCGAACCCTCAAGTATCCGACTGACGCATCTAATGAAATCCGTAGTAACACGTCAATAGAACGAACGAACTACGAACGTTGCGTAGCATTTCGATGTGGTCATGAAAAATGTAATCGCAATTGCATCGTAGCTGCATCGCGAGAAATGAGAAGCCGATGCGATGCAAAATTAATTTATCACGGATCCTGAGTGACTCGGCCCGTAGCCGGAGGTGCAGCTCATGGAGAGGAAGTAGTGAAACGTCGGCGGTGGAATATCTTAGAGATCAGAAATAGAATTAGCGTCGTCGTTTGTTTTGTGCTCAGCCGTGGGAAAGGAGTTCTTTACTGTGATAGTGGGAATCATTTGTGAATATTGAGTACCTATACTTTTTTTATATTATCGGGACATGCTTATCGCGACTGCGACCTGATTAATATCGGTCGTCGATCGACGATGAAGAGCACTAAGACCTATTTAATATCGTACATACAGCTATTCAATTCATGATTGTAGTAGTTTTACGGACGGCCGAATACTTAGAATGTAGAATATGTGGACGTTTTTTGGCAAAACTCGTACCCTACTCAAATATACAAGTCTCACTAAAGGGTTTGTGACGTCATTATATTGTATATTTTGTATGATTCGTTAAAATTAAGCAGCCCTTAAATTTGAGTTGTGTTGGATGTTCGGGGATAAATTAATTTACAATGGCATAACAATGCATTTAAAATGACCATAAAGGGCCATAAGTGCTTTCCAAAAGGGGGCTTGACGTTGCATTTGCTTGAATATCTTTTAAATAAACTATATACGTCTCGCAACAAAGCTAACTATGTTAAGAGCTGTTACATAAGTAAGTGAGCAAAAAGCTTTGACATAGCTTACAATGCCAAACAAATGATATTACATGTGTTGTATTTGTAACATAAACATAATCCTAAACGATTTCTAATAAGCAAAAATACATTAAATTAATCTTTAGTCCTTAGTTTCCGCGAAAGAAAAAAAAAGATTATGTCCGTGCCAAAAGATAGAAATGAATATCGTAAATTTGGAATCCATCTAAAAGTAATCGCAGCCAACTTAATTCATTTATCTTATAAATTACAAGTAAACTTTGCCCAATTAATTGGGTTTAAACAACGATAAAGCAACTTTGAATTGGGTAATATTCAGAGTTCGGCTCATGAATCTGTATTATATGTACTTAAGAAATAGGTCAAATAAAAGCGCGATGACCCTAATCTTAAGATGCAGAGAAAGGGTCAAACAACTAGAAGATTATGTACACACACGTGTAATAGTTCGTATACATTTTTTTATTGTTAAAGTCAATATGATATTGACGCGTTATTAGATAGATATTCCCTGTGGGATATAAGACCATTTAGAAAAAAAAAATCTCGAAGCATTACGTTGAGATATTGATTTTTTATATTTACGCGAATACTGCACATTGTAATAAAACTTATTTAAAATTCTCGTAAAAGAACACTGATTCCGACCAAGGATGATACTTGAGGCAATTTAAATTAAAAAAAACATCCTAATTTCAATAGGGAAGATGGCTGGGTGCTACCAGCGACTTGGGGATCCAGTAATTAATATTGTAGCGTACGCCACCGCCTCCCACAATATAATTAAATCAAAAACCAAGTACACCATTGCAAGACCTCATGACACTGAGCACTTTCTGCGTAGATAGGACCGCAAACAACAAATAAATGTGAGGGTACCCCAGTCCCAACTATGACACTAGTACTTACAACATCTCAGTTCTCCCGTGGCTTGTTGTAAATCAACCGAAAAGTCGGGATCGCAAAAAAATCCTTAAGCTTAGTTTTATTTCAACATCACGTTGAGACTCATACCTACAAGTGAAAAAATGGTGATTCGCACAAAGGCCCAGACCCAGTCAATATCTCGCCTTGATCAGATTCCTCGGTGTCTCGGGTCGTAATAAAACCAGGATCAAACTTCATTTTGTCTAAGCGACAACGAACGCTCGCGGTATATAGCTTTTGAATGTAATTTACGCTCCTCCGAAGCCTTTTCGTTCTTATATTTATTTCATTTACATTCAATTTTTAGGTGATGGATGTTGAAATTTGTTGCTCACTGAGCTTTCCCTATACTTTCTGTATCATTTGTCCTCGTGATCGAAAGAAGAAATCTGTTAAGTATAATTTTATTTAACTGGGTCAGTTTGTGGAAATCCAAAACCATAGGAGATACTAGGAACCTTAAATAGGAACAACTAGGTCTTCTTTTGTGAAAGCAATTATGGCAATGTTATTCTTTGCTCTAGTGGTTTGTCAACTAAAATTTTTGCACTACCTCATATCAAATAATACAAAACTTACGTTATTTTCGTTGGAATGCAACTTATTACAATATACCAGTGTCAAAAAATGTAACAAATGTTTAAAAGGATTTAGAAGGAATGTTTAAATCTTAAATATTTGTTTTCACTGCTTTCTTCTCGAGAAAAACATTTTCCAAAAGCTAATTGTGTAAAGTAATTTAGTTTGGACGCGGAGCGCTGTCCGCGGCCGTCTTTAGTCATTTATTTCGAGTCCCCCATTTTACCTCCCTCGCTTTTGGCTCCTCAACAAATTTACAATAGTTTTAATTGCAATCTGAGGTATATTTCTTAGAAGTCAAAGTCCAATTTGCATTATCCGACATTAAGTTGACATTATGCTTCGCAATAGGGAGTCTCCGGAATCATCGTAGCCTTTTTCTGTGACCCAAACCATCGTTTCGTTGAGTACTTTTATTTTGCTTTTAACCGCTGCTCAGTAAACTTTTTATTTCGTTGTTTTCTTTGCTTTTTTTATGACAAAGTTTAAATAACTTTTATTTTGTGATTGGACGGAACAAGATTGTAGATTCTTATCGCGTCTTGCTTGGCGTGGAAATTCTTTTCCTTTTGTTCATTTTTCGGTGGTAATATTTTTGCACTTGCTCTTCGGCTCATAAAAAATCACAGGTTAAAGGAATGCAATTGAACATTCTAATAGAGGCTATATAGTAAATGGTGTGGACTGCTTATAATTGAACCAGTTTATACGCAAGAACAATAATTATCGCCCTCGCCTACAAGTCCTTTCTTATTAAAACTTGCCGCGGGTAAAAATGCTAACACAACAGCCTGGTATAATGGAGGGGACGCCTTTATTCCAAGTTCATTATTCCACAGCTGGGAAGCTGTGTTATATAGTTTCCAAAATTCGAAGGAAGCACTTATATTCAATCTGTGAGTTGACCCACGATGCTCCATTGTATTATAGCTATCACTAAATTTCTCTCTCCACGGTACGAACTCTTTTAACATATGTTAGTACTCGTACAACATTATCATTAGTCCAATCTTCATTAAGTACTTAATCGTTCCTGTTTCATCTTCCATACCTATTCTAAAGGATACTATTTGGCCAAGTGTTTATAGGAATCCAATCGATACTGTACGACAAACCGGTTGTTCGCTTGTTGATATTGCAACACTATAGTATACATGCCACAGCTGGTTAACCACAGTTAACAGTCGGACGGTGTGATTGTGTATCTTCTAGTGACGTGAACTCTTGTGCTAGTGTGTGTGAACGTTGATGTTAATCGGAATTGAGTTCAATCGAGGTGAATTCAGAATTGGTCCATTTCAAATATTTCAAAGCAAACAAATAATGAGCTTCCATTAAACATTTTTGATCGATGCTTGAAATAAATATATTACCAGTTTGCAAATGGAATCTGTAAATTGTATAACTTTAAAAGTTTATATTTTGCAATTATATATTATAATCACTATATGCATTTTATACTTACAAAGATAGGTACTATCGTAGGAGACGTAGCTCTATTCTCAATCGACAATATACTAACAGCAATGTCATTTGGATAACGTCATTTGAATGCATCTAATTCAAGCCATTTATCCGTCCAACACATCCCATAGGAAACCAATCTTGTGTGTACATGAATAAAGTGGATTTTGCTTTGTTTACTGCTATAGCTCGCATGCGTGTTGTAGACACTAATTTATTAGCGCCAGGTCATCGGTTCGCAGTTTGTGCATGCCTATCAACAAAGGGTTGCTGGGGTTCATTATCGACCAGGGCCGACGCATAGAGGCTTCTATTGCAGGTGGGACGGTTACTGACGGCGTGACGTATTTGGCTAAGTAGCTATTAAATCTGCCTACTCTATATTACTTATTATTATTGAACTCTCGACTTGGAATCTGGAAGGTGTGAAGATGAATGGCTAGATTATAATATTGAAATCAGGATACTATTATACCAGAACTGAGGGCTGGGCATCTAATTTATGCATGCTTGATTCAACCTACAATGCTAAAAGTTAGAGCAAACTTTGCGAGTAAATTGGCATACTTACTTGAGAAGTCCATCCACCTGTACTTAGCTAGTGTGGTGAACTTCTACATCCCCCTTGCTTTGAGAAGAATGTGCTGAACAACATAGTGCCTCAATATCAAACGGGAATAACTAAGTAGATCTGAACTGGAAAGAACGATGCCTGAAAAAATGTGGATCAGAATAATTTAACAATTCCGAAGTTATGTGTAACGCCAATGTGAGAAGTGAGAACCCGAAGGGTCCGGTTCCAAAGAACATGTCCGAATGAGTGATGGCCCTTATTTCGTTTCATATGTAATGCTTGTTATCGTAATATAAAAGGAAAGATTGGCATTTCCAAACTCCGATTATTGATTGCGAAGAGAAATTCTTTGTTTGCAGCCGTTTCTTTTTTATCTTCAAAATATATTAAAGGCACTTCATGTCAGTTTGGAGGACAGAAGGTATTCATAGTAAATAGATAATACAAATATCGTTTTCAAAATTGCGATCAACTTTGCAGCCAGAGTTGTTTCAACCATTTTAGCTGGTCGCTAAAAATTTCGCAATGAAATACTCGAAATGACTCGCTTAATCCGGTCTAAGCACATATTGTTTTGTCTAGCGCTATACGGTGGCTGTACCCTGGGGCTAAATCCGATTGCGACATCTGGCGGCACCCGATAGGCACATATAAAGCATTTTATTTCATATAGGCATTGTTATAGACGCAAAGTGAAATTATGATAAAACATAGATCGTGTAAAGTATTTTTAATTAAGACTATTTTAATGCCATTTTGATCTAAAGTCGAGAATTGGTCCTGTTTCTTTTAATCCATAGTCTAACTTTCATAACTAGATATATTTGTGTAAGTACGTACATTCGAACTAAAGGTAATGGTGTGAACTATTGATGTTACCTGCCTCTAACTTCTCGGTGATGACAAAAATATAACCAACATATAAAAATATAACCAAAATAAACGCGATAAAATCCTTAAAAATAGTTTTATTTCAATATAACCAACTTAACGATGTCGAAAACCTTGTATAAATTATTTTAAGAGCATCTGTTTTACGCTTGAGAGCACTTAACTAAGTACAATGAATACATAATTAATTCCTTATTTTCGGTGCACCTGTATCAAGATCAAGAGGTCTTTAAAACACAGTTGGAGTCTTCACAAAGGATATTCAGTAAATAGAGGTCGAATAATAAGAAAAAAAACACGTAACTGCGTTTCATCTCCTATTTAAAAGTCATTCTCCATTCGATAACGCCTGAAACTGTAACTCCTCAGTGTGTCAAATAACACGAAAACACGATGTAACCAGATTAGGGTTGGCGTACGGCACACTTAATAAACTTTCCACCGTCTCGCTATCGGCCGTACCTCACCCGTTCCAGCCGTAATTTGTTCCTGGAGTCTTATTAAATTCATAAGTATGCGTCGCCAGACCTGGTTCATGGCGCAAGTTGTAAGCAGAACCGAATAGCGTTATACCTTATCGCCACCTTTTGTAATTTACTCAGGGAGGCAACAATTTTGTTCCCCGACTTTGAATTCATTTCTTACAGTGCATTTGAAGTTTTATTTTTAGACGTCCGGAATAATGTTGGAGATGATAAAAAATATGGATAGGCGTTAGGGAACCTAGATTATAAGCGACGATGATGGTTAAGAGATTATTTATAATAAAAAAACGGCATATACTCTACTAAAAAAATGTTTTAGTTGAACCTCATCATGGTAGGTATTAAGAGGCCATTCCCGTACATATTTTCTGATAATGCATAGGTACTAGCATGATATAAAATAATTGCTCGCCGTCCTCTCCTAACTTATACTTTCCAACTTGTACGTAATTTAACCGTCTTGTATGGTAACGTGACAGATAGTCCCGCAAAGTTCTGCAGACGTGCAAATTCATAAGTGCTGAGTCTAGGCTGCTATGTAATGAATTGTAATCTTCTGAATTTAGTTAGTTAATTCTGAATTCAGATATTAAAATGTGTAAATTCTCTGCCGACGCTGGCCCAAGACTATATCACCCTCAGTATTTGGTCATTGGTCAAATATGGCCGATGACGTAATCATGAGCCAGTCACGTGACCTACCTGTCACTAAAGAGAATACCTGGTTTAGCATATGTTTATACCACGCCATGCTCGTTAGTCGAGTACGATAAATCAAGTAAAACTTCTATCGACTAAGCATTTTCACAGACAACATAAAACCAGCCTCCAAAGCCAATCGATCCGCCCATACAAAGATACGCATCAAATCCGTTTACTATACGCCGTTCCGACTAGTGTGTATCGACAGTATATTTTATTCTCGCCTAGGGAGTGGTCTTGCAAGCGTGCTCTAATTTGTAATATGAAACATTCAACTGTTATATTGATGTTTGGGATGCCATAAAATCAAAAATGTCCATGAAAGAAGAATTTAATTCATTTGGAGTAGTGAGAAAATTAAGTAGAAGAGACCACGTGCTTTCCGATGAGATCCTGTCGATACTTCTGAATACAAATGCAAGTGGTAGATCTAAAATAGTGAAATTTTCTCATTAACAACACTAACTGAGGCGAGTCGCCCGCGCCGCGGTAGGTCTTCTGAAAGACGGATGTAGTCATCCGGTTTATTTACAAAACCGGGTGAAACTCGTGTTGAATATCTTATGAATTTTTATTTACCCGTATAATGTGATTAGTTCCATCCAGTGGGGTAACTAAGTGAGTTTAGTTAATTAAATTTATTCCGTATAGATAGGTGAATGTTTTTTATTGCTTACATGGAGGCTCGCTTATCGGGTAAGATATAGCTCTTACAGCCGTCATGGCACCAAATAGACCGAAAAGATGCATGGATAATCCAGCGCTATTTTTAAAGAAAAACACTTTTATCCATCTTCTGTAGGTAACGTTCCTAAAACTCTGTGTAAATATTTATAAACAGATATATGTATATCAACAGCGATGGAAGTGTGGAAGAGTATCCCTAATTAGGGCAAGCGGGCCCGAAGTAATCAGAAACAAAACAAAACACCACGGCTAGCCTGTTCAAAATTCCGCACCCCGAAACCCGTGTGCAGAACATAAATACGAAAATTTGAATAAACATACACGCGCACATTTTGCGTAGTGAACCCGGATGAGACCACAAAAGCGTTGTTGTAATCCGGTTAACCGGTTTGGCGCGCAACCAGACGCCAAGTGATCGCTGCCGGTGACAGCGCTTTGAAAAATATTACCCGACTTTTAGATTTGAAAATATAATTCGTCCTAGGTAAGGATTAACAAAAGAATGGAGAATCGATATTATAATGTGCTTCTAATAATTTAACAATCTTGTTACGAAATGAGTTTTTAACCACAGATGCAAAATAAGACGCTTCTTGGATTCCTGTGGAGGCAAATAAGGGAAGTGATATATTTTTCTCATTTGTACAAGGATGTTACCCGCAGCTAACATGATAGCACCAGGATTACAGGAGTGGGCGATATCTCCAAATCAAATTAAACCCGTTGCGATGTCAATTTTCCAATATCCTTTCTTAGTGTTTGTTTTCAGCCCTGAAAACACCCTTCAAATATCAAGTCTCTACATCAAGTCCAGTCTGTCAGTCAGGCAGGACAAAGCTTTTTATATATAGATGTAGTGTCACTGAACTCCTTGCTTTCAGCGAGTCATCTATAAAGTTACAACACTATGTCCAAGTGGTAATCCCCGCAGGGCCGCTGCAAAACTCGCCACATTAATAACATAATACGACGCCCGCGCCGTCTTGACGACAGTCGCTTTGTTCTATCGTGCAGTTTGTGATATATTGTTTAGAAAGATTTTAAACTTGTTATTTGTGCCTTTTAGGCACCATTGCTATGTAATTACACTGTGTTTCAACATAAATTATCTCCACTAGATCTTGTTTTGCATATTCATCGGTTTAAAATGAAAAAGAGTATCAAAATAATATGTCTACACGAACTGTGCGGCCCTACACTAAGTGCCAATCCATGTATTATGGGTACCGTACCGTACAATGGACTGGGCGCTACCCCGGTAGGTATATACTTAATTACATAGATATTAAACATCCATAACTCAAGTACAAACATTCGTACGCATCACACAAAGTTTGCTCTTACCAGGATGCTCTCGGTACGGAAAGCAGACTACCAACTCCGCCAATTAAGTCGTCAAAATAGAATATGAAAAGATTAGACTTACATTACGATAAAGTACTACGGTTTAAATTCTCGGTGTCCCAACTTAGTAATTACGGACATTCTTCTCCCCGAGCCTAAGGTCTATCCACTATCCAGTACATTTAATGCGATCGCCTCGACGTGCCAGTCTTCCGAGACCCGGTCTCCAATAAATTGTATTGCAGCCATAAATCCTGAAACAGCCAATAGACCTGACGCGTGAACAGCTAGCGAACGATATAATGCCGGGTCTAATCAAAGTTTTTCTTCTATATCGGACAGGTTCGTTTCTTGCCGGGTGTATTTGCATAAAGTTCATTTGAGAGTAAGTAGTAATCGTGGAATTACACTTTTACATAGACATGTTTATATACACGGTAGGATGTGTGCGTTGTGACCAGTGAGAGATGGATTACGTGTTGATCTCTGTTCACGTCATCGTTCATAATATTTACTGTGCAAACAAATATGATCCTGTTAGTTCACTCACACCTAATTCGGCCAATACTATTTTCGCTCCTAAAATGTAGCTACGCTATGCTCCTTTTATACCTTGCCGGACTTTTACTATTATATGTTTTTTGTCAAGTAAATTGCTTAATTTAGTAGTTTCTGTTTCATTTCTTATTTACGATTCACTTTGGCAATTTTGGTAAATAGCTGCAATATTCAAAGTGAAATTTTAGCTAGTAGGAAATCTAACCTCTGCGGCTCCGACTAAATTCCGCAAAATCAGAATGCCAAGCATTTTGTACGCGAAACTCGCAAATAAATAAACTTAGACGAGCACGAGACGCTTCACTGCAACTTTGAACCTTGTGCAATAATCTCTTTGAAGAGGTTGGAAAAATATTCTGGTATCAACTTTTAACTGTATTTACAACATAAATAGAGGGAAAGTTTTCTATTGAATTATGAGCGCCTCAAGAAGCTTAAGGCATCGATCTGTATCGATTTAACGTTAAACATCCGGACGAGACATGACTGACGCTTCAGGACCTAAGAGAGACCTTGTGAATTTGCTATACTTATAAGCAAATCGTGGTGCACAAAATATTCCGCATTAACTCCCAGAGATATTGTCAAACGCAATCTCAAATCTGAACCAACATATCCACTGGGGTGTAATGTACAAATCATCTTGCCGGGCACAGATGCGTCGGTGTCTGCGAATGACAGTAATATGCACGGCAATATAGGTCGCAATGGATGCTGGGCTACCAAATAGGTCGCAAGCTGCTCGAGTGCCTGTGAAGTGGGGCGTTGGCGTGGGCACGAGGCGCAGCTATGCCCTCCTCGGATCATGTTGAGCTTAAATTGAAATTTTGTTCGTTGTGAAATTGGATTAGGTAGGCGTTTTCAGTCCTTTTGCACCAATCCCACTAAGAATTGGTTTAGTTAACTACTGTTAATGTTCTTGAATCGTGTTCCGTACCAAATGCTTTGCGTCTCTGTTAAAGCTGTTTTAGAGATGGATAGCTTGCTAACAGTCACCGAAAACATTTTTATGCATCCTTACCATCAACTATTAATGCGACTCAGGTTGAACCCTCTACCTATCTCCCAAATTCGTACCATGACATATTAACAGAAGAGATTAAGATGACTAAGGTTGTTAATAGTATGAGTTTTTATAAAACACAGTCTTCTCGATTTGTCGTTAACCCAAAATATGCGTTGCTTTAATAGTTGATAGTTTAAACGTTTGCTTTTTAGAGCATCAACGAATATTAAACTTTATCAACTAGCAAATTAAATAACACTCAAACGTAATCGTATGCGGTAATATAAACATTAACATCGCCATTACACCGCGATATGGCGTACAATTTGATGTCACAGCCACGCGTGGCTGCCGCCGATACAATTTGTATGTAAAGTGTGTCTCCGCGCCCAAGTTAAGGGCACTAACTCATGTTGTGTATCCTTGATTGCTTGTCTTGTATGAGCTCCTGGTACTGACATTGGAAGTGTGTTTAATGTATTGTTGAATTACTATTGAACATTTAATATCATGACGCAACTTTAAGGATTTAAGAAATGAAGCAGACTACTGCCAACATCTGTATTTTTTCTGCCAATTCTTCAAGGATATGGAGGGGGTGGTATTATACACCTAAAAATAACGTTTGTGTATTTACTCTTTGAGGTCATATTTAACTGTTGGAAAATTAATTGAACTTATGTACACATATACCGGTAAAATGAGATTCAAACACCAAACCGATATCCTCACAGTCGCAGCAGCGCTGATCGGCGCATTTGTATTCGGTCCATAACTTTATTACTGCACGCCCATCAAGCAGGCGGCGGCGTCTCTCGCAACCAACCCAGTGATTATAACAAGGCGACATTGTTTGCAGTGCTGGCATATTAACGAGATCGAAGATCCGATTTGTGCGTAGAATATTCTTCTCTATCTAGCCCATAATATTACAAAAGATCAAACGACGTATTTATTCCTATATAACTGGCAATTAAAGGTGTATCAGTTATTACTATTCCTAAAAAATATTGCCTGCTCATAGCAGAATGATTCTAAGCCAGAACAAGTTCAATTTCGAAGGCAATTTGCAGTTTTCATGACGCAAAAAGGTCACTTCAGTCATTGGTAATCTGCTGTCTCCAAACCGCCGCGAAGCCTCGCGAGTCTGTCAGCGAGTCGACGAATCAGGGCGAGCGCTGCCACCTGTCAATGCGACGATAGACTGGCTGCGAGGCGCTCTAAGCACGGCTATCGAGTGAGATACACAGAATCTGTATAATCTTGTCATGTGCTCGTGTTGAAGCAATTGAACCTTAGTAGTGTAGCAGCAGCTTGCCTGTGCATACTTAATTAACACGAAATTGCATATTTTTATATGCTACATTAAACTTCAATTAAAGAGAGATCTTCCGCCCGTTTGTAATGCTATTTCTAAAGAAAATAATCCACAAGAAACTTCATGGGTACTCTTGTTTGTTAACGAAATTCCCGATCAATTATCAAAATGTAATATAATGTGTTTAACATTATCGCGAAATTCAATGGATGAAAAATCACAGCTACGGTGATATTGACGAGTTTAAAGCCCTGACCGATTGCCTTCATTAGTATAATGTCAGGCCACCTGCCGATTCATCGGAATATTATGTGCCTGCCGTTTGCCTCAAAAGCAGTAAATTCGTCTTTTCGTGTATTTTAAGATGGTACAATTCGTATTCGTTATTAAGAGTTCTTACTTACTTTGCTACTAGTTTAAAAATCAAACTAGGTCGTGGAGTAAATATTGCAACTGTCAGGTATTTCTTACACTTACAATGTTTCTTTACATTAAACAATCTTAACAAAACCTTTGCGTCATGTTTTAAGTCTGGCTCCCGAAGCAGAAAAATCATTTAAGAAAAGTTCCGTTCGGGATGTATTTTCCACGCCGTTGGAGGCTCCGCTTCACTACAGCTCAAGTATTCTACGTGTGTGTGTGAGTTTATTTCAAGCTCCGCCGCTGTTGTCGGCCATTATGTAAAAGCATCGTTCGTCAAAATAGGTGGAATTGAGAGGGTTTTATTTAACTATCTTTTTAATAACGAATTTCCCCGCAAACCGCCGTAATGTTTATTAGTTATAAGCTAACTTTCCTTTTCATTTGATTGATATGGTTCTTGTAGAAGTGCTTCAAAACTTCACGTTCTCCGTAAACACTTGTTGTGTCTTTGAATTTCAGCAAATTTTGTACCGTTTATATCGTCAGGCATTCCCCCCAATATATTTTCATTAAGCGGAGTCGAGTGGCGGAGGATGGTGGTCGTTAATTTATCTCAATGACCTGTACGCAACATAATAAGCCACGACTTGAAATGCCCGCGTAAATATTGCTGGTCATATTATTTTAAGCATGTTGCCTGTACAATGCTTGTGTTGATTTTTCAATGATGTTGTCGTGCTTGATATGGTTGGAAAACCCTCTTTGAAAGAAAAGAAGAGGAAGGGCTACACCAAGATTTGTAGAATGGTACTTCTTGGACTATATGTACTATTTAGATATGTCAAAAAGCACAGTATGCGTAACACAAACGCTTTAAAAGAAAGGTCTCAGATTAAAAAATACGGTACCGACTTACCTAACCAAAAAGCATGATCAGCACAATCCTTTTACATCCCTCTCATACCACAGATGTTATAAATAAGTGTGACAGTGACAGCAAATTTTCACGATGACGTTACGATTACATTAGAAGTTCCTGCTGACCCTACTGTAAAGGAGTGTAACATTTTCTTTTTTTTAATATGAAATTAATTATCGAACAAAACAAATTACACCCAAAATCGCTACCGAAAACAATATTCCCGAATGATACTTAAGTATAAATTCACGCTACATTTTATCGTGATGTTGCAGAAACTCGACCGACATGTTTGGCGGTTATAGATAGAAGTGAACCATGGGGAATTTTATTCATAAATAAATATGGCGTCCGTCTGCCGCCATCATAGATAGCTAGGGCCACTGAAGCGTTGCGTAAGCGAAATACTTACTTCTGTGCTTGAAATTGAATACAGTTACTCAAGTAATTATCCTATAAATAAATCAGTGTTAGAATGGTTCGGATAAAGCAGATCCTATAAATGTCTAAGTGGGAAATTATATTTATTTATTTTATTGTTGACACGGATAAATAATTTAATTTGTTTCTTTATCACTCTTTATAATAGTAATTACAATACGAGTTAGTGAGATATATGTACGTTATATGTAAATACTATTATTTGAGAGTTACAAGTAACTTTTTATCAAAGTCGAAAATAATGACTATCAGTCAAAAGATTGCGAAAATTAACCATAAATTAAAAAACACAATTGATTTTATGAACAATAATAAATTCAGCATGAATAAATAAGAATTATAGCGCCATTACCGGCTAAACCGTTCACTGTGAGAAAATATTGCACGATTTGCAAACAACACACGAAGGCTGTTCATTTTAAAAACAAAATGGCGTATACTGAACACAGTGCTTTTATACAGACCTAGTTTTTAAATGAAACGCAACGGATTACATCGATTTTTACTTTACCAACCGAATACTAGAACTCAATTTTCATATCGTTACTTTTACCCATATTAAAGCGTGTTCAAGCATCATAAAGATTTATGAGAATTGTTTTGGATGGCTGATCACTGATGATCCATAACACTGGGTACTGGCCTTTTGGAGCTTATCAATAGTTGATTGATACGCTCCAAAAGGCTAGTACCCAGGGCAGTGAAACAATTTTTTTAAAAATAATGAAAAAATAATGATTTTTTTTTATAAATAATAATAATTTAAAAATAAGTAATGTAGGCCAGTCGATGTTAAGGAAATGTATCAAGCCATACAGCCGCAGGCACAGATATCAGAACGCGGTTATTAATACCCGTCCCGAATCCATCTGTTCGGAAGTCCTTCGATGGAGAAATTAAACAATTCCCCTGTAAGGTATCACACGGATAATTCCATTAGTCGCTGTCTCAGCTGCTCAAACAACGTCAACAGATTTCAATTGCTACGTTACTTGAGATCGAAATTCGATTAGAATTGGAGTTCCGTTGTTTCGAGTTGCAGATTTCGAAACGTCGAACTGTCCCCAGATTGGTAGAATTAAATTGTTATTTTTGGAATTTATGTTTGAAATACTGTCTGTCGTTCTTAATTTAAAAGAAAAAGTCATTACATCTTACGTTTCATGCATATAATATGATTACTATTCAGATTTTATGTTATATATCCCATGGGTAACATATCATAAACCCTCTGTCTTTTCACAAATGTGAGAATTTTTGGGTAGCTTGCTCTGCCACTCGACTTCGAACGCGTAAAAAGTGAAAAATTAAATTTCCAAAAATCCTTCCTACGTGCTAACATACGATACATAAGGAACTCCTGCGACTAAAATGTCATACTTCTAGGTCCACTGGTTGGCGTTGTCTGTCAGTCAGAGTTAAGAATTTTGTTAAATAGATATTGATCGCACAACGCCACTTGCATTACGCCGCGTGTCTCTAGAGCCCTTCTAGTTGGTGCAGCTATTACAAGGCCTAACATTCGTAGCAAGTGAACCACGTGAATTGGTTTGCACAGTATTGGTTATCTACCGCTATTATCTTATCTAAAATGGCGGCAGTAGAATGCTTTCAATGGCTTTCACGGTGTAACGCTATCCACTCGAATGTTATCACGATTACTTTACCGTAAATTAGTGTTGAGCGAAAAGTAGAACCTTTCCCAATATTTAAACTTATCTCTACATATTTAATATTATAAACTAACTGGACTGTGACTGCATATAAATAGGAACTCTGTGTTTGTTTGTTTCAGCATCACGGAATAAAAAATACTGGACCAATTTGAACCGGGTTTTCTATGTTGGATAAAGCCTATAATTTATATTATAATTACGGATAAAGCTAAGACTAAAATCGATGGTTGCGCGAGCGGAGCCGGGTTTAAGAGCTAGTATATAGTAATTACATAAGGATCGCACATAAGAAAACATCTTAAGGAATCCTGTCTAGTTTTTGCGGAGTATTATTACCTACTGCTGGCTGAAATAATATCCATCAAATGAAATATACCTGATTCATTGTATTATTTTCCACTCGATTTACGCGTGTGCTTCTGTCGCTTCCCGCGGGAAATCACCACGTACTACCCACCTGTGCGATCGTTTACTGACGGAATACTGATCACGTCACTTTGATCGAATGAGCATTGTTTAAAAATAGAACAATAAGATTATCTATGATCAATTTACGGAGTTCGCTGAACGATTAAAATATACAATTAAATTAATTATACTATATATGTAATATGATATCTTAACTCAATGTACTTTCGTGCACATAATTCAGAAGCTTAGTTTTTTGTGCTTCAATGTGGTGTTCCCGACACTACGCCTATTTTATTTCTTCGTCTAAATAAATCCACGCTCCGTGGCACCAAAAACGCAGCCTAATATCTCCAACCCTCGGACTGCGGAACGTGTAGGGACGACCCAAGACAAAATAAAAGTTGGTTATTGCAATTTAAAGTCGCTCCATGCGAATAGCGCAAGTTTGTATACCGAGTACTTAACGGGAATAATTGTAGAGTCCTGTGGGAAATTAATACTGGTTTATTAAAGGCAAGTCATATTGGTACCTATAATGAATTTAAAGTATGCGTAGCGTATGTACTATTAACGGTAGGTACCTCAATTTTACGCTAGGAGATGTCAACTAAGTTAACGAAGTCGAAGACAATTCTAGCATTGTATAATACATCTACGAACTATTTTATTTCTAACTATATAGGTGCGTTCTCACCGCAGGCATTTGCCACTGAGCGTTCTCGTGGTTTCGCTCATTCTTTCGTGAACACACTAAAGTTTAGCCTATGATCTATTAACGTCTAGTAGATCAATGAGTTCAGCTGAATGTACTATACTTGAGTGCTCACGGTGAAGAAGCTCTTTTAGGTAGGTATTAAAGTTCAATACGATTTTCTCTTACATATTTAATATACGAATCAGTAGAACCTCCTTTCCATGAATTCCTAATAGCATTAATATGAAAAGCAATATTTTTAAGCACACGTGCATTCAATTAAGTTTAAATGTTGCTTACCTCCAGGCGTTTCCCCCACCGTCTGGTTCCTTGACCCTCAAACGAGGTTGGTAAAACTTCGCACCGTATTCTCTACGTGGGTCTTTTAAGCCAATTTTAAACCTCCAATTGTGTTAAGTATAGGAATGTTTTTTTTTGTCTTTCTTAGTTACAACCAACACAATAAATATACTTAGTAATCAAATTAAATTTGCTTTTTAAAATACCGAGTTGAATTCTCGAGTCGCGTATGTGTTTTTTTTTAAATCTATGAATGTAGTTTATCTTATCTCTGATGACTTGGTTCCTTAAAACTTATTTTTCAATCTGTTATCGTTTCCGAGCTCATACGGACGAATCACGACTTTGCACCCGTATAGCGTGCCAGCGGTCTATTATTGACAGTTTTTATAAGGTTTTTTTTTATAGGTATCGTTCCCTGTCTAAACCGTAGAGATAGACGTGGGCATAAACTTTACGAGCGAAATAACAATTCATTGCAAGACGAACGTGCCGAGACAATTTCATAATGCCTAACGTATGTGGCTATGCGTCTCAATAAAAGTAAATCTTCCAAGTTAATCGCTCAGGTCGTCGAAGACTTAATGAAGTGGGGTGCCTGGCCCGAATGAGGGAAAACGTATCGCGTTCGTAGCGACCCGCCGTCGCTGCGGCCGGGTTGTCGTGTGAACTTTCTCCTGTTGATATAAAGGTTATTTTCGCTGTGCGTTGCTGATGGCGTGGGCTCAGAGAATGTGTGTCACGAGCAAGGGTTGGTAAAGCCATGGTGTTGCGATATTGATTGTGTATAGCGTTTTCCTGTATTGGAGCACGTCGGTTATATTTACTTTTCGTTTCCAAGGGTTTTGTTTCATAGTCTCAATTGTAGCTTAGCTTTTGAAAAATATTTTTTGTTGATCATGGAATATTGTTATTGCATGTTTGCACATACATTACGTTTTTTAGCCATCTACAATACTAAGTGCTTTTCGTCTGATTGATGCTTTTTCAGACCACTTGTGGGAATCCTCTCACACTTCGTCATCCGATCATACTGATGCGACTAGACACGATATAATAAAAAATACTGTTCAAAATAAACTATTTGATCTTAAACGCGGTATTAGAGACCTGTTGTTATATCAAAAGTTACATCTTTAAAGAGCCCATGCTCTATTGTAAAAAACCCATTTAATTATGTGCGACGAATGTAACGTTTGGAATCAACTCGCGAGTCGCTATGTAATTAAAACTCGCGAGGCTTAGAGCAACGGCAAGCGGTAACAATGTGTAATAACCCTTAATTGGACGTTAGGGAAATGCTACTGGCGTAGATATGGTTCTATCGGCTGTAGCAGAGATTCCCAAAGTAGAACTGGTATCCCAGGCGTCGACATAAACGAAAACTGATTCTGGGGGTCGACGAGGTCTAAAAATCGACCCTTATTAATTAACACAGGTTCTTATTTGAAACTTTCAAGATACTATATAAGTTATGTTACGTGTACTAAGAATGACAAATATTTTAGTAGTAGTAGGAACTATTATTGTTGTACTTTTAAAAACTCAACAAGTCGATAAGCGTGCACAAGTTTGTTCAAGATGAAGTTATTATTTTGTATAAATAGGAAAAAAGCTAAGATAGGACTTTTAAAGTAATTCAGCTATGGGGGTCTGAGGTATCAGTTCATTTTGGAACAGGAGTCTTTCGCCTAAAATAGTTTGGGAATCCCTGGGCTACAGGAACAGCCTCTTAGAAACTACCAAATGTAAGCCCACAGAGTTTCAACGTTCTTATAAATGTACATGATGGCGAACGTCTACTCTTTAGTAGTTTAGAGTCTACCTCCCCTATGCACCGGCGGGGAATCGATGGCTGTGGCGCCGGTGCGGTGCGGGCGTCGACCGCGCGGCCTCGCGGCGCGGCGGCGGGTCGCTATAATGACTGATACTATCGCCCCCGGCACTGGGTTACCAAACATACTTACACTAAGCTATACACTAGTATTGTCTACAACTAGAACTATAGTGGCAACGAAGTTATAGCGTAAACTGCGTCCCGATAGATACTGATATGAACCAGAGATAAATTTAAAGCGTTTAAGCGTTCAGTTATGCTTACTACTGGGATGAATTAACTGGCTGACAAGATTAGGACCAAATGAAGATGGAAAACGGTTTATTGGTAAAACAGACACGTAATGATTTATTGTATTTATGAGAATACTACTGGAGCAAACTTATAATACCTACTTTTATATTTGTATGAAGTATTGTTTTATTAAAAAAAAATCTCGTCTCGTCGTAAACTTAATCAAGTGGCTTACCTTTGAAAATAAACATTTATTCCGTTCAAATAATCAGAATGTAATTGCCTTTGAATTGATTTAAAAAGTTACGACTCCAGACGGACCTCTATGGAAGGAAAATAAGTCAGTTTGTATTAGAATTTTAACTACGGTTATTAGCTTCGATTGGATCGATTCAGGTCATTATTATGTCAAAGTTTTATAGATGGCAGTGATAGCCAAGTTGTTAGAACGTCCCAAGTTAAAACATGGCCATCTGGATTTCATTTTCAAAGGAAAGTAAAGGAAAACTGCTTGTCGGAGAGAACCTAACGAGTTCTTAACAAAACATGGAAAGTCCACAAACTCTTATGTGGTGAGCTTGGTGGACTATATAGCTTCAACAACCCTCGCATTGAGGGTATGCTCGTGCCGAGCAGTGGGCCACTAAAGATGCTAATTATAACTATTATCCTGGTTGGATCCCGACAAATTCGAATTAAATCAATACACTACACAAAGGGGCCTAATAGGTAAGTACAATATAAATGTGGTGTGTTGCCAATTCATCGCTGACATCACACAATCACTGAATGTGAAAACCGGGCTTATAAGTTAAATCCATTATAATAAGGTAGGTATTGCTTCGCTTTTAGATTCTGAGTGGAATTTATCGAGAAAATGTTCAGGGACCGACAATTTCTAAATTAAGCATTCCTTCAAACGTCAATCTTGAAAGCAAACGCGGGGGTGACCGATATAAAAACTCAACGAAACATCACGAGCCATAAAATCTGGGAGCTTATAAACGATTATGTGACGTTTGAGGATTTTTCTCTGCTTTGAAATACTTTTTCGGTTACTTTATGGCTGAAATTTGATCGATCGGAAATAATTGAAAAGCTTCAATTCAATACACGCAATGAATTCAGAGTAACTTCCAATTACATTAAAAACATAGCTTATGTTGTTTTTTTTTTCGGATAATAGCACTGTACTGTCGTAATAAAAAACAAAAACGCTTGGTGCATATCATTCGCAATATCCAAATGACACTCAAACAATCCGATTAATTGAAACAACGATATAAATATTAAAATATCATTTGATAAAGTGTTGCAGCGGCCGGAGCGGCGAGAGCTTATTTTTTTTTATTTCACATAAATGAAACATTTCAAAAGACTGCTACGACCTAGCTGCAGTTCGTTATTATGAAGGAAAAAATCCGGCAGACAGAGGACATTTGAAAATTAAAAGCGGCCCAACACGACCCATTAATGCGAAGCAGAAAATTGGAACTAAAACAAACGGCGGCGTCTCGAAAAATTTTAGTCCAATTTTGTTTGTACACTTAATATAGTTAAATGTTGAGTTCTTAAGCCCGTGGGAGAGAAAGAACTGCGTAGCTTATTTGTGAGCAGCAAGGCCGCGCCTTTCTCATTTATATTTTTTTCAGAATCAGAATCAGAATCAGAATATTTTTTATTCACGTAGACCATTATTGTACAGTACTTATGAATCGTCAAGTTACAAAAATATTATGGTACTGCTTTACCACCCGTTCGGAATGCCGTTCCTATGGAGAAGAACGGGCAAGAAACTCCATGGTTGCTCTTTTTTTAAAATAGATCTTTTACATTTTTGAGCAATACATTGTTATAGGTATGTGAGAACAATGTAGGAACGGCTAATCAAACTTTAGCAGCAGGTCAAAAAAAAAAAAAACAAAAGTACTAACTAAGTATAAAATTACAGTTAATGGCTACATGGTTCCCACATTTACAAATTACTTATGTAAATGAAAATAAGAAGGAAGAAGATAAATACAAAATCTTAATAGTCTGCTCAAACAAGGTCATTTATATTCCTGAGGAGCCGGACCAGCATCCAACCAAGCATTTTTATCCTTAAGATAAGCATCTAGTGTATAGTATGCCTTCTTACACAGCGTACGTTTTATGCACGCTTTGAATTTATTTTCACTAAGTTCGGTAATGTCAGAGTGTATTTTATTATAAAATTTAACACAATACCCCATGAAAGATGTGTGAATCCTTGCTAGTCGAAAGTGTGGTTGATCTAATTTGTTTCTATTTCTTGTATTATAACGATGTTGATCACCGAGCCTTTTAAAGAGAAATAAATTTTTCCTAACATACATAATGTTTTCATAAATATATTGGCATGGTACTGTCAAAATATTAGTTTCCTTAAATAATTCTCTTAGGGATTCGCGACTGCCCAAATTATAGATGGCCCTAATAGCCCGCTTTTGTAAAATGAATTGATTTGAAAAATGAATTTTATATTTCCTTTTGGAGTTCTTGGTCGTATTATACAGTTGAGTAAACTTTCATGAAGACCTAGTCAATTGTGAGCCGATCGATATATCAAGAGCTTGGATGTAACATCGGAACGCGTAACGCATTATCACAAACATTGCCCATTTGCTCTTAAGCTGTATATAGAACTAGTACACATTCGATCGCTGATATTTTGAATCGCTTTGAATTACCCCCCATATCCTCAAGAATTGGTAGAAAAACATTTTCAGATATTAAAACAAAATTGACAACTTCCCGCCTAAAAACCACAAACAAGGATTAAAAGAAAACTACAAAAAGTTTTTACTCGAAATTTGAAAATATCACGGTAGCGTGGCACACAACCAGATTACGTGGTATTGATCTCAACGATGTAGCACCGCGGCTGCACGCGTAACTCGATCAAAATCGCTTTTTAATCGTTTCCACAACACCCCAGTTTTTATAGCCCCACGATATTTTCGTTCGCCCCACACACATATATCTAGTTTTAAATTCCGCGACACGTTGTTGCACGTGCCGAAAAAAGTTTAAATGTCACTCGAAATTCCGTGAAAAGTAGGCCTCATTCATTGGTCACGTTACGTCACGCCAGTGTGCAACGAAGATACTTACTGGAAATTCAAGAATAGAACTCGAATTACATGGCCGAAAATTCGGAATTTTGACCCTAAGTACCTACAGACATAAAAATAAAAAGAAGTAGCATGTTTTCTTTACGTGTAATACCATAGGTAAATTAAAAACAGTAGGGTAAGCAGGAACTTCTAATGTAATTGTAACGTCATCGAGATAACATGCTGTCACTGTCATACTTATTTAAGAAATCTGTGGTGTGAGAGAGATGGAAGGCGTTACGGTATCGAAATGGAACGTAAAAAAATGTACAGAGAGTACAGATCACAAGCTTTCTGACGTCTGCGTTGTCATTTAACATGTCAAATTACAAACCTTCAAGGAAATCTGCCGCTATACTCGATCTTATCTTTTTAATATATTGCACAAGTGAACAGTGATGAAGAAAATTGCATTCTATTCTCTGAACCCGGTCTACGGTCGAGACATATTGACGTTTAAACTCAGAACTGATTCGTTGGGATTTTTTTCTGGTTAATTTTCCTGTCCGCAGAATGTTATACTAAAATATTATTAATGCACGTGCAAATAGGTACGTTGGCTTGTGCCAATTTTAAGGCCTTAGAAATGAGGAGTGACTGGATGTCATATCTTGAAAAAAAAATTGACTAGTTTAATTGCAAATTTCTGACAACTCAAGTAGGTACATCCTTAATTAGAAGATCATTATCACAACGTTTCTTTGTAACATAAGCTAAACATGTTATATCGGCTCGCGCGTGTTACAAATGGGTATTTGTTTCCTTTAGATATTACGACGTTTTAAGAGTAAACACTTTGATTATGTTTAAAATCTCTTAGATTTACGACGATTTACTTGTTGTCTGGAGGTTTTTATTATGTTCCCATCGATTTATTTCGCTTAATACTTTTATAATTGCCTATTGATATATTTTTTTAGAAATATAAAGTGCATCCTGGTTTCAAGACGAAATAAATAAGCAAATTACACCATTAAAAATGGCAACATTTCGAATTCAATCCAGTCAAAGAATACGATTAGCCAAGAAACCACTGCCCTACCTTATCCGCAATTACTCTACACCGTGTTATATAACCAATGCGTCAATTAGTCAAAACCTGACTGCGGCAAGGCCCACACAAAAGTTAACGACCACAAACGTATTAACATTCGCCAATCCCGTTCGAACGTTAATCGAAATCGTTTCGTTCCCCGCACTATTATCCTTATTCCGAATATTATTACTTCTATCGGAAAACGCGAGTGATACGAATACGCGAATTTATCCCCTACGCAGCGCTGTGACGCATGCGCAACGCAACGCCGCGACGCCCGACGCAGTCAGTCACCAGGCGTCGCCACCGCCGCCCGTAGCAACTACGCACGTAGCCCGTAGCGCACCGTAGCGCGTAGCTCACCCTGCAGGGACGGTTTGTTGCGTTATCGATAAAATTAATGTGTAACAGTGATTAATTAACCGACTTCAAAAAAAAGGAGTAGGTTCTCAATTCGTTTGTATTTTTTTTATTTAATAACAGTGATTGAGCTTATTGACGCAGTGAAAGAGTGCGGTGACTGTATACCGTTGGCTTGATTGTGTGTGAAGTTCGTGATTCCACTGGTGCCCGAGTCGTTTGTGATGTAAGTTGATACCACTGAACACAAGTGGTCTGTCTTTGTTTACTGTGTGTTAGATTTTATTATCTCCCATTAGCCTGAGTTTAACTGTTGCATTGTTACCTTACTCGGCTTTCTTTTAATACTTCTCTTTACCCTTATTACCATTTTCAGGAGGGTTGGTTTCCTGATTACGCTGGTTTTTTTACAGGCGGCTTTGACGGCTAGACGGCTTTTAAACAATAACTTTGGTTACTGAGATACTTAGATGGTATGATTTGGTAACCCATCCAAGTCTACGCCTACCTAGCATGCCTTATCGTTAACCTAACGCCTGCACGTCAGCAACTAGGCTTCGGTCTCCATTCAGTACATACTTATTTTTTTTTATCAATGCCATTGTAGTACGAATTGGGATTCCTGTTTAAGGAAAAATAAACAGGAGTTATTTAGCGTGCAAAATGTATTCATGAATAATCAATATACACTCGATAAGCATCGCGACGTCTTCATTACTCCTCTCTGTCGCGTTATCTGTAGATATATCTAGTGATGTATAAAAAATCACTTTGTAAAAGTGACGTTACACCATCGATAAAGTATTTTAAATACAACTTAACGGTTAGGGTACGTCGGAATTACGAAATCTAAATCGAAATCGAAATCCTTGGATTTCGATAAAATTGTAAGTGCAAATATTTGAACAAGAAACTCATAAGTGATAACCCTGGGTTTGTGCAAAACGGGTCTTCCTTATGTAACCAAAGTAACCTGTGGCGAAGGTGAATATTCGTACAAGGGTAGTCAAAATAGTAAAATACCTGTGGGTGGCACTTACTGCTTAAAATATCCCTTACATATTAATTTCAAAGAATCACGAGTGTCGGGGCCCCAAACGATATGCAATTTTCCGCGAGACGAAGCGAATCTAAAGAAGTATTTGACACCTGTTTCGTATTTGAACGAGGCATCTTCAGGACGGCTGGGCTACGAATGAGCTTTGGGTTGCTTAGTCTGGGTCCGGACAGGGCCACAAGTCTGCTAACACAATCGATTCATAATCGAACAGCAACCGCATAGTAACTGTCACTTTTGACAGATATCCCATACAATATCGGTCAAAAGTGACAGTTACTATGCGGTTGCTGTTCGATTATGAATCAATTATGATAGCAGACTTGGGGCCCAGATGTAGTGTTTATCTAGCGATATTGTTTAATTACCTGTACTATTATAAGTAGATACATCATGATATTAAAATAGCTTCTTCAATATAACAGCTAGTCTTAACAGAACCTGAAACATGGCTAATGAAAAAAACAGCGAATGAAATACTACAGTAGTGTTGCCAGCCGCGGTCATCGCTTAACGACTGAAGGCTGTTATTTTTATATAACGGTAGCAATATTGTGTACGTTTTCATAGCGCTTCATTTACCTGTTACTTTCACTGTCACGTTTTTTCTATTGGCAGGTATAGGGTTTCACGTTATAGATAATCCCCCGAATTTATAGACGTTTGATAAAGTTATAAAACGTCTATAAATATTTGGGGGTTAAGCTCTAAATTAGTTGGTCAAAGCCTATTAATTATTGAAAATTGTATATTCTGTTCACTTACTATAAGTAATAGTTTTTTATAGAAATATCAGAATTCATTACAAATTTCATTTCTTTTTACAAAGTAACTATACATTTTATATTACTACGCGCTCGGAAATTTATTTTAACCAGTATGTTGTATGTAATTAATTACATTTCTAGACAAAAACTTCCAACAATTTAACTATGCACTCCCAAGAATTAGCTATTTGTCTATTGATTTTCAACCTATAGGTATATTGTATTCTGTTTTCATACAAAGCAAGGAAAACCCAATATAATCATAATAATAAAACATCCAATAATACCCACATCTGATCCCTTCGAATACCATTAAATAGATGAGTCAGAGTTCCACCCTCCAGCATCCAAGTTCCCGAGACGAATCGTAATAACATAGCGAGGGGGTGAATCACCAGCGTGCGTGGGGTAGACAATTCGATAATTAGTGCAAATCCACCCTCAGCTGGGGTAAGCTGATGGGATCATGAATGGTATACGTGGGGCGGGGTCTTGCGAATTTTGGAAAGTATGATTTAAAGAAGCAGTGATAGCCAAGTTTGTAGAACGCTAAACGAGGATCGCAGGTTCAAACCCCGCGCCTCTACGAATTCTGGATTTCATGTCCGAATCGAACTTTCAACCATGACTATCACTGGCTAAACGATGAAGGCTAACATTATGAGGAAACCTGCATGCCTGAGAGAACCCCTCGAAAGATGTGTGAAGTCCGCCAACCCGCACTGGGCCAGCGTGGTGGACTATGGCCTAATCCCCCTCGCATTGAGGGAGGCCCGTGCTCAGCATTGGGACATTAAAAAGGGCTGGTATTATTATTTTCTTCACTTCCCTTTAATTCGCGACTTTTCGAAAATCGTGACAAAATCATCCGCCAAGATTAAAGATTTTATTTCGCAGACGGTGCACCGGCCACCAGTCATTACAGCGTATTCTTGTGCACTTAAAACTCGAGTTCTGTCGGTAACTGTGAATAGAATGTCTGTAAATGTGCTCTCAAGACATTTGGCCGCATGAAATTCCTCGCTCTGCCGAAGAGAAAATGCTTTTAAACACAAGTTTTACAGACGTAAAAGTGTAGGTACTCTTTCAGGAAATATAGGGTTGTTAAAAGAATATAGTTTATAGCCTAGAAAACTACAGGTGCCTGAAAATCTAATAGGATAGTATGTTAAAATGAATAGAATATAAATCGTCAAAATACGTTCTTCTTCATTTCGGGTATTAGTGTAACTGGGATTGCCTGAGTGCGTAGCTGGTTGCCTAAGTTCGCTTATATCATTTTTCTCATATTTGAGTTATTACAAACATGATCGGTAAAGGGCGTCTCACTCACCACAACAATCTTTGTTACTTGGACAACATCTTGCATATCCAGCTTAACAAGTTTAATAGACTTGAGACTATTATTTGGACTCAAAATCGGTTTGCGATTTGTTTTGAATACAATTTTTAATTAGGTTTACTCTGACCTTGAGCGTTCAGCCTGCGTACCAACAGAATTGCGGTGTAATATGGCCGCAAAGCCAAGGTCGCACCCTGTACAGTCATGTAATGTGATCAATATTGAAACGTGCTGTTTATTGCTTGCGTACAAGCCTTTGCTTTTCGTTATTTTGTTGGCATACTGTATATGTATTTCCACTGATAATTAATATACATGCCATTTTTGATGTAGGTTTATTGGCACAATTATATTTAGCCTACAATCCTATACAATCTTAGTTGGTAGAAATGTGTGGTATATCGTTAAGTGTCTCGGTCGGATCTTGGATGGGTGATCGAATTTTAACATCGAACGAGAGGAGAGCACGTTGAGCTAGCCGTGTCGGTTGTCACTCTTAACATATTGATAGTCTTTGTTACTAGTAGTTAAGGTCCGAAATAATCTGACAAATGATCATACATAAACACAGGTAGTCCCTCTAGTTGAGTCTCTGGGAGTGATCAGCCAATCACGGTCGGTGAAAAGCTGACCTATGTACAAAAAAGAATTGAGAAAAAGGCTACGAAGATTTGTATACTCAAGTATTATATAAAAGCTATTATTGTTGCTTTTGACGCTGCTTTAGTAGTTATAATACTTTAGAAATCACGTACTGCGATGCATCAACTTTCCGGTCCAATGAGCATAGCACAATAGCCCATGAATAGCCCCCATCAAAACACCATGACAATGACGTTTTTATATTATTGAGCGCCATTTCTGCTACGTTTTCTTGTTCAAGTAAAGCTCTGTTGTAAGATCCCTGGTGTTTATATATATGACCCGGCAAACGTTGTTTTGCCATATACATTATTTCTAGGAAATATTTTTATACATAAATATTTGCAATTATAAATTGAGATATAAACTATCCTATCTTTCAAGTTGGATAAAACTGCACACAGTGTGCAAAATTTTATTTAAATCGGTTTAGTCGTTTAGGAGTCCACAGCGGACAAACACCGTGACACGTAATTTATATATATTAAGATGTACTAGATTCTACCCGCGGCTCTGACCGCGGCACCTCGATGGACAGACTATAGCACTCAGGGATAATGTAGCTTCCTATTAGTGTGTCGCAAACTCTTCAACCTCGCTCGCAACTCTTCAACATTCAGAACAAATGACGATTCTCCATACAATCCTGAAACGCGGTATAAGAGTTTTAGGAGAATGTAACATATATACAAGATCCCGACAATATCCGTCGGGACATAATGGCCGCCCCGCCAGGCATACCACCCGCCTGGCTGGAAGATCTTCCCTTTACCGCTAAAAGTTAAATAATTTACAGAATCGGGCTGATCCGATTCTGAATTCAGAATCTGAGATCCAGATATTACCCCAAACTTTACCTCTTTAGGTAGAGGTATAGTATATACTATAGTATAGACACAAATTTTGCCATCCAAACTAAAGGGTTTCAAAATTAGTAAACAAACTGTTATCTATTATAAAGCTCCCATTTGATTGCTTTGAATGGTACGCGTATCGTTAAAAATGGCTCACTATATTGACAAAACAGGGGAAATATCTGCTTTGAAGCCTACAATACACGGATACAATCCTTTGTGTCGTTTTACTCTGCCTTTGCATCAGATAATTGGAAATGATTGAACGCGCGCGTAATTGCGCGCCCGTCAAAATATAGGGGGTAATTAAAACGTTTTCGGGGCTAAATTGCCCTGAGGTCTGGGCATTCGTGAAATACCTAACGTTATTGCGGGAGATATGAAAAGTATCGGCTTTAATTTGAAACGTGTTATTAAAGTCCGTACCGGGGCGATACCAATTGTGTAAACGTTGAGATATATAGTTCGGCATTTGAATCTTAAATTACCAATTGTATTTAAGTTTCGAATGTTTTTTTTCTTTTGATGTTTATTGCCAGTGATAAAACTCTTGTAATATCAAAACTGTTTTTTTCTCTGCGATTAAACACTTTTTCTTTTATTTTAAATTTATTAATTGGCCTATGTAGGCCAAATAACTAAAGGCGGCCAGTATTTGTAAAGATAATACTAAAATGTCACGGAGTTTAAAGTAAAATGCTTACATTAATTTTGTGTACACTTCTTCAGTCATCTGTCTAATGTTGGTTAATTTGTATCTAACAAATCAATCTCTTCCTATCTTAACACTTCGCTTAGAACGCAAATTTATCCACTGTGATCTTACCAACGCACGTGTACTAGTCCATCGCGGAGCCCTATATCAAGCAATTACCCCCGGCGAACTGTAGTTATGGCAATATATCTCGGACCAACAAATGTCCGCAAGGCGCCGCCGTCGGCGGCTGAAGCTTAGCGGCACTTTATTATTGTGTTGGTCCACCCCGAGGATACATTGTCTAGAAATGTTGCCAACATGTTAGATGTGAACGTCAAAACTAATTATTTGTGCATTTATTTATAGATCTAGATAACATAGCGATAACCTGTAATCGATTGACATTGTTTTGTCAACAAGATTTTAGTGCTATTATTATTATTAAAGCCCAAACTGGGTTAAGGTAATGATTAATAATAATAGTGATTTAGCGGAAAAGGGAAGATCTTCCAGCCAGGCGGGTGGTATGCCTGGCGGGGCGTCCGCTATGCCCCGACGGTTATTGTCGGGATCTTGTATATATGTTACTTGCTCCGAAAACTCTTATAGCGCGATTCAGGATTGTGACGTCAATTGTCATTGTTCTGAATGCGTCTGCAGTGCCATCTGCGTAGCTTGTAGTGCAGTTGAAGTGGTCGCTACAGTGAGATAGTTGGTTTGTCAAATTGCGTAAATTTATTTTATATTTCAGCGAGCTTCAAACAGAGTAAAGCATTAATTTTATCTGGGATGCAAAATTGGAAGATATACTGTGTTAGAATACTTCCCAGTTTAACTGATAAAAATTATCTGTCGAATTCACAAAGTTACAACCCGTTTACAATTCCACTGAATAATACTTTGTATTGCTATTGTATATGGAAACACGGCAATTAAAAAATTTTTCTCCACGTTCTCAGACCATCTCTTAGTGACTTAACTATTAGGTTACTGGCTCATGTTGGAGAACAAGTTGTAACACTTTTCAGTCCATGTGTCCCATACACGCTCGGATCGTTGACTTCCGCACACAATGCGCCGCGTATAACCTATTCCGATTGTGCCCTGCACGTGAATTTTGTAGCGGATCACGCTCTATTAGTGGTGATGACTTGACACAACCTTAATGGACCACATTGCATATGTATAGCATGATTTTAATGTGTAGCGACCTTTTCAAACTCGCCACAAGCTATACAGATGGCGCTGCAGACGACATTCAGAACAATTGACAATTCTCCATACAATCCTGAAACGCGCTATGAGAGTTTTCGGTGCACGCAACATATATACAAGATCCCGACAATAACCGTCGGGGGCAGAGCGGCCGCCCCGCCAAGCCTAACACCCGCCTGGCTGGAAGATCTTCCCCTTTCCGCTAAAATGCATTAAAGGAAAGACTGATTTTATATACAACCTACCCAGAAATAGTTTGCTGTATATGTCAGTTTATTTACTACCAGCTTCTGCCCGCGGTGTCGCCCGCGCTACCTCGATGCAACATAGCCTACAGCACTCGGCGATAATGTGGCTTTCAATTAGTGAAAGATTTTTAGGAATCGGATCAGTAGTTCCGAAGATACATCCAAACTCACAAACTCATTATCTTAGAAACATACAAACTTTACGTCTTATAATATAAGTATAGATAGCGAATAAGGGTCTCGACATGTCGAGAGATACCTAGATATAAAGCCACTAACTATAGTGATACCTTTGTTTGCCTCCGATGATTTTTGCTAGGTGTATGCTAAGATATGATTTTTTTTCCCACATACGGCACAGCATAATGACTTTTTTCCAGTTAACACACGAAGACGATGACGATATTCGATTTTAAAATTAATTTCATATGTATGAGAAAATGAATTCCTTATGATTGCTTATTTGCGTTGGATTGATGTTTTAATTAAAATAGTAATTTTCAGTGTCATAACGTGTTTGTTTCTTGTTTCAGGTAAGTGAAACTCGCATGCTAATGATAGAGATGCGACGAACATGGATTTTAAACCGATTTCCACCCGATCGTGTACGTGTTCCGTCTAAGATGTAATGTAGAGACATTTCCATCCTTTAATAGAAAGACGCGATGCGTGGCGGTTAGCTATTTTATTTAGATTTCGACCAAGTTCTTTCATAATTATGCAGCTTTTATTAAAAAAAAAATTTTCTCTGATTCATATTATTATGCTATTACGAGTATATCTTTTATTGGATCTACATCAAAAGTCTTAAGTGATCTTGGTCACAAGTCGATCTAAAACACCCCTATCGGGCCTATTACTATTGTGCTACGAAAATGGCCGCTAGTTCTCGCGCCTTTCTCGTCGCCAGACAGTAAGCTGTCAGATAAAAAATGAAAAATACAGAGCGAGGGAGGAAGGAGGATTATAAAGGGTGGGTTTCCGTTGGGTGAAGATCAGAAAGATGTGCGGTCGTCGCTACGTTAACTTTGACAGTTGAGCCAGTGTTTTGTTGGACAGGCTTTAATTTATTAATTCGTGAAGCTTTGCTATTCAATAAAGGTTTTAATCCCTAAGCAACGCAAGACGCGTATTATAAAGTTGACATTTTTGTTTGCCTTGATTATGATTTTAACACGTTTTTTTTATTATTTGTAACTGCAGACTCATATGTTCGTGACTCCCTAAAGTTATAATTACTTAACACCCTGAGTGTCACATCAAAAAAGCTCTTCATTTCTCAATACCCATTAATGGGCGTAATCTTAAAGCGTTAACATCCGTATATGCAAGTTGAGTAACTCTAAAATTCATTTATTATCCTCTGCCTCCGCTGCGCTTGATAATAATCTAATCTGACGTTGATCCGGTACGTTGAGTAACAGAAGTGAATAAAGATTTTTGGAAGTGACTTACTTATACTGTTAAGAGGAACCAGAGTACAAAGAGTGATAATAAGGAATTGGAAAGAAAGAGCCTGTTGTTTGCTGGTGAAGCCGGAAAACTTGTTATAAACGTGGAAAGGATGACGTCATTAAATAAACTTTTTAAAATCTTTATTAATAAAAAATCTCGAGTTTGGATACACCTTCAATATCTGCTATAGAGACTAGCCTTGATTCGTTATTGAAATAATTTTATTATTATTCGTTATTGAAACTGGTGTAGGAAAAAATATCAATAGCAAATCATCCACTGAACATAGTGTTTCTGGTGAAAAAAAAACTGCTTCTTCTACCTGGGATGTCTAGCGGATCTCATCAGAATAATATACCGGCGAGATAAAAGCTAATAGAGCGGTCGGTTGTGGTCCCCGACAGGTTGGGACCAAGTTTTCTTATACAAATTACCTCTGGGATCATCATGTTTTCTAATGGAACGGCTTGTTTTATAAACTTTCTTATTTGTCCGCAAAATTCGGTTTGAGCCTTCTGAAGTTTATAAATATAAGATTTGAGGGAGAAATTTAATGTTTTCAGTACGAATTGGTAATTCATTGTGAATTGTATTGTAAAGATTAATTCCTTTGCTTCCTAAGGATAGTTTTACTTTCTAGCGGATCGCTCGTGGATCGTCCGCGTTATTTTATATTTACTTCGCAAGACGGTCTGCGCTGCTGGCTGGCTTAAGAACATTTATATTTTCTAAATTACCTCCTATTTTATCAAACTGCTTAATTTCAGTATCGACACTCCACTTTCAATCTAACTCCTAAAATTAAAAGAAAACATTCAGATAGAACCACATTTTGAATAGACCATTTCCAAAATCTAGCTTCCTCAGAAAACACATATAAATCTTAAGTAAATAATGGTAGCCGACCGAAATGATCAGTCAAATTGAAACTGGATTAGCGCTGAAATCCGACTACCTATATAATATACTTTACGTTAAATTGCTTTGGAACCGGCGCCGGGGGGGATAAGTTTCATGTGAAATATAGAAAGGCTGGGTTTACCAACCCCTAACAGTAGCCCTTGATATAGCAGGTTAGTTAGACGTTTTAAAAGGCCATACTTACAAATGACATACTATTACTGTTGTAGAATGTAGACATGATGATAAATATAATGAGTGGAATACTTATAATATAAAACCTAATGATTAAATTTGTGACTTTCGACCTTATTGTACGGTTCAATGCACTATTTAAACCGAATTATATTTATCAAAATGATATGCAATAAACCCGCAACAGAACGTTTGAAACGGAACTCATTGCATTTTAGTACATGCGAAATAAATAGCCCGTGGTTACGACATCAAGCTTGGGTTGAAACAAAACAAGGCTTTATGCGAAACAGGTATAGTGCTTAAAAAACTGTTAAGCCACATTAAGTATTCCATAGACTAGATGCTGATTCTTTGTCATTTAAAATAGCAAAAAGTACCTAACTGCTGAAGAAGCATAATATAACAGCCACAGATTATGGATTTCTTTATGGAATATACAATTACGTCCGAACATGATCCGAAAGCCATCTTTCTGGGTGAACTAATTTCAGACTAAAACTGCCTTACCGAATCCACCTAGATCCAGATTTCGCACTGTGGATCTTTATTAAATCTTTCCTGGTATGAAGATGAGATTTATAAATGAGGTGTCCAGTATATTTATCTCAAAAATCTAATATTAGATATCCGAAGACCCCTTAGACAGTCCAATCGCGTCGTCTAATGCAAGGGACCGATGCCCTTTACCCCACTTCCCTTGGGCACATAAGAATTTGTAATCTTTCCATCCCCACAGAAAACTTTGAACATTCCCCTCTGTATATATTGCTATACTTGTGTCTATACCAAAAAGAGGTTGGGATTTATATGTTTAAAGTTATATACCGCGACTGCTGGGTCGATTTCAAATTTCAGAATGATTCTCCTTACTTGAATACACGTTTGTCGTTTAAAAATCATTCGTTTCTCTTTTCCACGTTAAGGCGAAGATTTTGTGTGTTCTTTTGTCCTTTCTAGTTTATATGTACTAGCTTCGCTAACGATCTTCTTTCCTACCGCCTCAGAATCAGTAATGAGATAATAAATCTAAGAATAATAAATCATGAATGGCGGGTCAGATCAGTTGCGTCTCGATCTACTGCCGCCTTCCTACCTAGGCAAGTATGCTCCATCATAGATCTCATCGTCACTTACCATCAGGTGAGATTGAGATCAAATACTTGCCTATAATGTAATAAAAAAAAAAAAAAAAAAAAAATATCAGTATGAGGAAATGAATTATCTTTATTATTATTTTCTTTTGGGATTTTTTCCAATGTTTTTATATTTATTCTGCTATTAGAGACAAATTCAAAAACTCTAAGTTCATACAAATCGGCCCACCCGTTCTTGAGCTATTAATAGTGTTAACTAACAGAACTGTGTTTTATGTATAACTTTTTTTTCTCACTTGACTAGATAATGCTGGAAAAAAAATATTTTACTTCACTTTTGTAAGGTGCTCACCGAATGTAATCCCAATAAGAAAAAGCGCAAGAGTTTTATTTCCTCCTCCATGAATTCCTTCGAGACGTTTCTTCATTAACGAACTGTCGAAGTTCGTTCGTAAATCAATTCGCCGCCTCATTTCGTGAAACTATAACAAAACGAGAAAAGAACATGTGTTCACCTTTACTTGCTTTATGGTAGCTCAAGCTAGGTTTAGTTTGAAAAATACTAACAAATATTTGGTATCACGGGATTTGATGATATTACTTTTGTAACTTTAGCATTGCTATTTTATCATTATTTTACGTATGGTAACTTTCTACTCCAGCCTTTCCCAAAGTGGGCGATAACGCCCCCTTGTGGGCGCTGCAGGCCCAAAGAGTACCAGGTAAGAGACCCAGAACAAATGGGGGCGTTGTGTAGAGGCTTACAATAATTAATTTAATTTGTTGTTATAGTGGTTTTTAAGTAGGTGAAAAATGGGGGCTCTAAAAAATAATTCATTCTCAAAGTGGGCAGGAGACAAAATAAGTTTGGGAACCCCTGTTCTACCCTATGGCTTTTACGTAAAAAGGGGTAAGTTCATATGTTTTCACGTCAGCCGACCTTATATGCCGGATATTTATGCGGGTTACGTTACGCCCCTATTCCGAATAGCGCCCTCTCTTATCAACATTCACGCCATGGTTTTGGCGCGTGTTAAGGTAGGACGTTTAAATTATTCGCCTTCGCTGCTGACATGCACACACAGTTGGCTGTTGTCTTAATTTATAGCTCTAACTAACATTGCATGCTGAGTTTCCATACACATTTTCAGAGACAATCGATTCTATTTTCATGAACCATGTAACATGTCTAGATAGGACATTACTATGTAAAATTTTCTGAGGTTTTCGGATTGGATACTAAATATGTTTTTGATAGGCCACTAAACTTTGGTTTTATTGGTTGTAAATATTGAAATTCCAGATGTTAAATGTTCGAATATAATTGAATTCAATGTGTACTTAAAGATGTTTTTCCGTAACAGAAATTTGAGAACTATCGCTCGTTGATAAAATATGCAAGTAATTTTATGTATTTAAGCGCTGTTATACAGTAAGTAGCTAAACTAATAACAAATATGATCCAAAATCACAACGAAAGCACTTGATTACGGGTGTAATTAATTATTCTTCTATATTACAATGGAAAACCAATCTTCTATATTGCACCTTAAGCACTATCTTTTTTACGTACCGTTTTGGTAACGTAACATTTTCCATCACTCTCACACAACAGATTTCAATAAATAAGTATGACAGTGACATATATTTTTCTCGATGACGTTACGATTACATTAGACGTTCTTTCTTACCGTACTGGTTCAATAATTGTACCAGTTCAATGGTTATTTTTGGATAACTATTGATCTAGTTCTACATTAATGTATACTAACCAAATGTATTGACTCCGAAATGTATATTTGTGGATTGATGCCATTAATTTAAGTGTGGAGTTCCGCAGGGTAATGTTTTCGGACCACTTCTATCAATATCTCAGAAAAACTATACATTTATATGATATATAGTCTAATGTGATAAGTATTAATGTACACATTTTGCAATTTATGCGATAATCCAAGGCTTATTTCATTCTCCTTGGTTCAGTTAGAGGTCACAATAAAACACCGTTTATTGACATTTCATGTGACGTTCACGCATAATAAGTTTAGTGACGCGACATCAAGTTTCATGGTTTATTGTAATTAATTGAATTATTTACAACCGTTTATCAGCTAAAGTTGCTATTTTCATGAAACAATAGCTGCGGTAAATGTATATTTATCAATTCGTGTAATGTGGGTCTAAGGCACGCCAAGTAGCCGTACATTTTACATGTCTAATTTAACAATACATTTACTTTGCACTGTTCTTATAAAACCTGTTAAGTAGCTTTTCAAATTAGTTGTTTTTTTGTGATAGGCAAGTTCATCAATTATTGCAACAATTTTAAAACGCTGGCTGGCACTTAATTTAAAACCGTATCTCATAGTTTCATCTTTACGGTAGACAGGTAGACATTTTCCGTAATTCCAAATTTAAGAATCCTAGAAAACAACGATAAAGGTTACAAATAAGATAATTTGAACGAAGCTAAGAGGCTGAAAGCAGAAGGAAATGCTTAAACATCATCCAATAAACCCACTGAAGTAGAATATCCAAACAATCAATTTCTATCGTCCATATCCAATTGAAGCAATTTGTAACGCGCGCTCAATTCCACATGTGTACCCGGCCAGTCGTTAGCAGAACATTTGAGTCGTTTAACGAATTAACTGGACACTGACATTCATAATTAACCTGTACCATAAAAGGCAGCAATTATAACGTATATAAAATAATCTAGTAGGATTGTGTGAACATTTTCGGAACAGAAATTTCATCTGTCGTAGTATTTCCTGTACTAATCATTATAAATTCCCTATTATAATCTAATATTACTCTTGGACTTCTAATTGCTTAGCGACCTAATTATTACTTGATTTGTACCAATCGACTAGGCTATATGTTTAATACTACCAACTCAAAATATATTTGCAAATTATAACCTCGTTGAAACTCAGGCAGTACGCACGCTCATACCACTGAGCATTAGTTTACATTCAATAAGCCTAAACCTGAATTCCAACTGGGATTTACCAAATACTATTAAGTCTATCAATTATCTAATTCAGCAAATTAGTCAACTTCAATTATCCTCGAATTAATAAACGGTTTGTTCTAACTTCATTTATTTAATAAAAACGAATGTTCTAGGATTCTTAATATAAATTTTATTTCTTAGTAGGCAGTTGCTTTTTGAAATTAGAATGTATTAAAGTTTTAAGTCCCTACATAAAGAAAAATTGAAGAATCAACATTATGAAATACACATTAGATGAAGTCCTTTTGCAATATAATAATATCTTAATAACAGTGTACCAGATGCAGTTTCATCTATGGTGTTTTTTTTAAGTCAAGTCCGTAGTACATTCAACCGACGGAAGTGTATGAAAAGATGTATGAATGTGGATGAAGCAAAAATGGTATGCCAGGATCGTAGCATATGGCATTCAGTTGTCTCTGCCTACCCCCATGGGATACAGGCGTGAGTGTATGGATGGTTTTTTTTAAGATTTATCTGAGATCGATTATTACTCTGTGAGATCGCCTGATTTACGAATTTAACCTTTCACAGAGACAAGTGTTTATTAGACCATCGCTTTCTTATTTCTAAAATTGCGTTTCCTTATGATGGATTTGAATATCTGCTCGAAGTTATCGAGACCTATACTATTACTCCGGTACCCATTTTAATCTTCTGAAGAATCCCTTGACTTGTATTGTATTTAAGAGCAGATTTTCCGTCAACAGTTGCGAGATGGAAATTGCTCTAACATTATTCCTCGTTAAGCGGCATATGATGCTTATGACGATGTGTTATACACAATTGATGTATACTGTTAGTTGCAAATTGTGTAGCGGGGGCGTTTTTCATGCCCTTGAATGGTGGAAAACTTATGGATGACTAGATGCGCCCGGCGGTGTTACCCGCGATAAAAAGTATGAAAAATTAAAACATCTATCCCACGGGAACCATACATTTTACCGGGATAAAAAGTAGCCTATGTGTTATTCCAGACTATAATCTATCTCTGTGCCAAATTTCATCCAGATCCGTTCAGCCGTTCGGGCGTGAAAGAGTAACAAACATCCATCCATCCATCCATCCAAACTTTCACATTTATAATATTAGTATAGATTAGTATAGATTCGCAGACCGACTAGAAACAGAATATTTTTTATTCATGTAAACCATTAAGTACAGTTCTTATGAATCGTCAAAAAAGCTACAAAATGCCAAGCTACAACTTTACCACCCGTTCGGAATGCCATTCCTATGGAGAAGAACGCACAAGAAACTCCATGGTTGCTCTTTTTAAAAAGATCTTTTACATTTTTATGCAGTACATTATTATAGGTATTTGAGAAAAATGTAGGAACGGATAGGCAGACTTTAGCAGATTTTTGTATTTAAACTGAAAATTAAAAAAAAATATACATTACTTCAGATAAACACTTCTCAAAGTTGGTTGTAAATTCTATACAGCGCCGTCCGCATTGCAGACAATGTTTATATAATAGAACCTTCCGTTGGGTTTCGTCAGACCCTTGGTAATTAAGTATGTGGGATGACTTGGCTATGTACACTGACCTCCGAAATCTTTTTAGGATCTGAATAGTCTGAGCTGTTCCCGGGATATGGTTCCAGTCATAAGCCAACTTTCTTACCCTTAAATTATATGTGGGTTTGGGTCTACTTGAGTCACTGAGAGCATACGAAAGTTACTTCGTCTAAATATCTGTAATAATTCATTTATATAAGTCTCCACTAGAAGCTAACTTAAATAAAATTAAGAATAAGGCTAGAAAGAAGATGTTAAAACTGCATAAGGCCCAACAATCATTACAATATATTTTAAGAGGACAAGTGGCAGGTATTTGCGATAAGATTTCCAAATGAATAACTTGTTGTGATCATTCAATTCAATGAGTATCAATCTTACGAACATCTTCTCTCTAACATTGACTTTATACTCAAACGTGATCGGTATGACCTTCTTTCTTTTTTCTTTTTAAAGATACTAGGAAAAAGATTGGACTCATCCAGTTTGATGTAAGTTATTGCACCAGTCGCAGCTACATCACAATAAAGTCTCATATACATGCTGAAATATATTTCAATTAAACATAGTTCTAATAGTTAGAAGTTTCATAGTTTATGTAGGGCCGCGTCGGCTTTCACCGCGCGTAATAGCCGACCGTCGGCCGCTGTTATACTCCAACCTGTGGGCACCGACTAATTAATGTAGAGAATCAAGAACTATCTCCAACTTAAACATACGAAAGAGCATGGGTGTTGTGATTTTAAATGAAAGAGACATAATGATGGAAGAGCATTATCTGGAAAATCAATTTTCTGTAGGATAAAAGGTGAAACACGTTTGGTAAACGGTATTATTTATGCAGTGCTAATTTTAATAATGGCTAGGAATAGCCATGAGGCGAATTGTATACGTCGATCTATTTTTTTACATCTATTTTTTTTTACATCTACCTACATAAAGTCACCAGACTAGATAAGGAGAAAATCTCAGTAGAAAGTTCACGAGCTATGGTTGTGAGTTTTTTCTCTAGTCAGTCCTAAAACTTAAAAAAAAACATGAACAACCTTGAATACGAACAAAATAGATCATTTATGAATTTTAATAAGTTTGTGAATCCTACGAATTGGTTTTACGTAAATTAGGGTTGGTATTGATGTATGTTGGAATATTTTATCGAAATCAATCGAGATTGTGTTGGGAGTTGGGAACAAATAGGACGATTTTAGTGAGCTCAAATAAACTTCGGTATTATAGGGGTGTAACTGAATTTAACACTATTTATAGTATACTCGTGACATCGATACTTTCAACAGTAAAATGACATTGAGATAGAGCAGGGTAAACATATGTCAAACCAAATACTTCAGTCATAGTTTTTTGTTCTTACCATATGGTAATTAATATTTACCATAATTTTATCGATATCGATAAAATATGTACTAGGACCATCAACACCCCTAGTATGTTTACAAACTTTTTGTTTTATAATAAAATGTTTAACGCCTATGTTTCAAGCTCCGCCGAAAAAAAAATATTTTTCTGTATTCAATTTACCTCATTTGGTCGGGTTATGAGTCTGTGCTACATGCTTTAGGATCAACACAGATTCAGCTTATTGTTGTGTAAGTTCAAATATCGGGTTTATATTTTGAAATAAAAGGGGTTTATATATTTTTTTCACCGTTTTCTTTCATCTCTAGTAATTTCTTGTTGCGCCATGAAAGATCCACCCAAACTGAAAATTCCACAGTATTATGTTATATACATAGTTATTATTTAATAACATTTCCTCTTGCTCATTTTTCCTGAAACGTATCAACATCGTGCTTGTTCCTCTCATATAAAAGCTCGAGACATGTTTGCTTTCCTATTTCATCAAAGAAAAAAAAATCTCGGAAGAAAATTGTTTGCGAATGATAAAGGCGGACTCCTCCGGTATTTTATTAATGAAGCGACGCTTTAGGGGGGTGTGATCATGGAATCACACATGGATGTCTACAAAGAAATAAACGAAGCGAAACGAATGTCTCCGTGTCGCAGAAGCTTTTCTCTTTCTTCTTTGATATTATGAATAGGTACGTGTTAAGGCGTAGATATAATGTGAGCACTTTTTCTGTAACAATGTGATAAGTGCGAATGTAGTTTTTCAAAACTGGAAAAAATATCGATAAATTTAATATTTTAATATCGCCGGACGAACACCAACTATACGGTCCCACACCAAGCAACGCTTGTATTATAAGTACCGTACGATGGACTGTGGGTGAACTCAGTATATAATACTTATATACGAGTAGATATTAAACATCCATGACTCGGGTACAAACATTCGTGCTCATCAAGATTGTCACTACCTGGATTCGAACCCGGCACCCTTAAAAAGAAGTGTCACTACCAACTGCGCTCATTAGGTAGTCAACTGTTAGTCAGTACGGTTTTAATGTCTACAGGAATGATTGAATCAGCCCCATTTCATGCTAAATTGTCTACACTCCAGCTTAAAATATAAATCAAATAACCTTGACTAAAAACCCCTGGGTATGGAAAAAAACGTCTCCAATAGGGTATTATGATTTCTTTTTGATGTAAAGATAATCCGGATTTAAAAGCGAGTTGGTAACGACTTTTTAGCGATCACCGCTTGTCGCAAATCTTTCGATTCTTTGTATAATCGCCCTTACCTTCGTCACTCGAATAGACTTTAATAAAATATAATTAAATAATATTCATATTTTTTTAAAATTTAAGATGCGTATTCTGGGTTTCGTCTTCAAATAGAATAATGTTAGGTGTGTTTAAATGTTTATTTTAAGTCAAGTCTGCCTTTAGGTTTAAAAGCGGAACATTTTTAGAGTTAAAAAAATAATTGCCCTCAAAATATCAGAACTATCATTTAGTTGGGCACATCAATTAACTTTTAAAATCTACTTATCGTAATTTTGAGTTAAGGAAGAAGGTAAAGAAGCGTGGGCTCAAAGGTTAGTATACCCTTTTTGAATCACCCCGTATAACTGGTGTCTAACAGCAACAATAAAAAGCACCAGTTTGCGGCAAGTAAAACTACTTATTCATGAGAAAAGTGCAAACGAGGTACCGTCGGCACCCGCGGTACGTTTGCATATTTAAAAAGTTTTGTTCCTTTACAGCGAATTGTTGGTGGCGGTTAAAATGAAGGAGATGCTACCCTGCCGCAGTCAATACTGGTTCTGATATTATAGTGACAATACAATAGGGATTTTGTCGCATTTATTGTATGTTTCTACGTTCCCGACGATTCGGCTATTTTACATCAACCATGGTCGCGGGAGGACTGAGGTGTTAAACGTCCTAGTGTTATAGTTAAAACTGGGGTACCCTTATATTTAGTTGTTGTTTGTCAATTAGTTTTCTTTCAATATAAGAAATCTATTACGTCAACCCCCTTGAAAGTTGACTCATTTCCATACAATATGTGTGTTTACATTCATTTGTAATATTAAATGACTTGCCTAGACCCTTTACTTTGAATCAGAATCAGAAAAATTTTTATTCACTTAGACCATTAAGCACAGTACTTATGAATCGTCAAAAGTTACAAAATACTATGCTACTACTTTACCACCTGTTCGGAATGCCGTTCCTATGGAGAAGAACGGGCAAGAAACTCCATGGTTGCTCTCTTTTTAAAAAGATCTTTAATATTTTTGAGCAGTACATTGTTATAGGTATGTGAGAACAATGTAGGAACGGCTAATCAGACTAGCAGCAGGTCAAAAAAGAAGTACTAACTAAGTATAAAATTACAGCTAATGGCAAAATGGTTACCACATTTACAAATTACTTTTGAAGTAACATTCCACTGAGTATGTATTAGGATTAGTATATTAGTGCCGATTTTAAACCAAATTAGCCCGGACAGATTGGTTTATGCGTTCCGAATCTATCATATCACAAACAGGCAAACGTGAGACTAAAAAAATACACCAAAATAATACAATTAAGTTTCATTAACATTTTCTATAACTTTTCGCCCATAACCGGAGCCAACAATACGAAGCATAATAGGGGTTGGGTTAATTATGACTTCATAACCCCGCGTGTGCGAACCGGGCGAGTGTTTGTGCCGGGCCAACAAGCCCCGGGTCGAGTGTACCCAGCCCCGCCGTCCCCGGGATGCATTATCATTACTCACTTAAAGAATGAGCTATGTTAAAATGTTTATTCATAGCCTACTCGTATGTGGCATCTTACTTAGTGAACCTAGTACCTGATTGAACCAATGTCGATAAGTCTTGTTATTATACTTCACCATATAGGAAGTAAGTACCTATACTACTAATATATATCGATAAATAATAAACTCGAAAAGGGATCCAGTTGTAAATACCATTAAATCCAAAACCAAGCGCACCATGGCAAGACCTCAAGACACAGTGAGCTCTTTCTGCGTAGATCGGACCGCAAGCAACAACTAAATATGAGGGTATCCCGGTCAAACTAAGGACTAGGACGTCAACCACCTCAGTCTTCCCGTGACCATGGTTGCTGTAAAGCAGCTGAAACGTCGGGAACGTAAAAATCGTAATATAAAATCGAAAATTGAATTTACATTTTCTTGTATAAAATTATGAAGTAGGAGTTTATTTGACGCGGTGGTGTGGTGGGATATCTCTGTTACACTATAGTTATCTCGGATACTTTGTAACTGATATAATGTGGGTAGCAAATTGAAAACAAAATTAGCTTATGTTCTAAACATATTATATATTAGCTGCGCCCCGCGGTGTTACCCGCGATTAAAAAGTATGTCGATGCCTATGTCATTTTCTGACCCCTAAACTACCTATGCAAAAAATCATGCTGTATGAAAAATTAAAACAAATCTATCCCACGTGAACCATACATTTTACCGGGATAAAAAGTGACATGTGTGCTATTCCAGACTATAATCTATCTCTGTGCCAAATTTCATCTAGATCCGTTCAGCCGTTCTGGTGTGATTGAGTAACAAACATCCATCCATCCATCCAAACTTCACATTTATAATATTAGTGGGATATATACAGATAATACTACTTCGCGAATGGCTTTAATAACTTGAGCGGTGATGTTTGTACCGAAACGTTAGTACTAAACAAACGCGATCCGCAATCCAAGTATGTTTACTGCTAGCTGGGCTGCCGACTAAGATGTTTTACCATTAGCATTCAAGTTTACCGATTTAGTTAAACATTAGAAATTGCTTTGAGTGCAGTGATAACATATGTAGATGTTGCTAGCTTAGTTAGTGGAGTGTTCATACGATTGTGAGAAATAGATTGGACTGACAAGTAGTTAGTTTTAAAGGATTGGGCTGTCAAAAATAACAACAGGCATCAAAACAACATCACACACACACATCCATTCAACACACACACACGCACACACATCCATTCAACACACACACACACACACACACACGGACACAATAGCCAGACACATCCACACAACAGACAAACACACATAGACACAATAGACACACACATAGACGCAATAGACACACACAAATTGACACAATAGAAACACTACTCATACACACACGCACACACATACACACACAAACAAGACAATTCTATAACTTACATGAAAAGAAGCCTACTGTTAACGTCAAATTATACCTAAGCATACACACATACTCTCTGGTGACATCTACTAAATTCAAGTAATAAGTCAGGGCACAATGTACTATAACAACTATAGCTGCTAAATAAAAAAATATTAAAAAAATACAATATTTAATCGAGGATTTGGTTTATTGATCTCGGTGTGGTATGTTAGTGGTAATACTTTTAAATTCTTATAAGTTAGTAGTAGTAAGTCCTACTTATTCAACACAAGATTTATCGTTTCAGTTTTCAATCTGAAAGGTGTGACGGCAGGAGATTGCGCTCTTCCCTTTCCTTACTTTCTATCCTGCGGACATCCCCTTTTATAACAATGGTGTATGTACCCTCGAGCCGTAATGAATACTCCATAGCCCTGAGTATCCAAGAAGTATGTATAATTTGAATTAAAATGCAAAATTACCAGTCAGTTCTGCATTCTGTCTATAAATAAAAGTCCGTAATACATCCTCTGGATGCGTATACTGAAACCATTGTGGTACCCAAAACCGGGGTGATCAATGTCACAGTCAAAGTCAAATAATTTATTTCGTATAGACCTGCGGGGGCACTTACAAATCGTCAATCGTCGTTGCCTCAACCACAAGGCATAATCCACACCTATGCACAAAAGCAACTTATAAAGGTAAGCCTTATTATAAACAATTAGTATTGTATCTGTGAGTTTAACACCTGTAATACCTGTTCCAGGCGTTAAACAAATTTGGCGTGCCATCAACGCGCTAATTGAACCTGGCATCAATGTAGCGTTTAAAAAAATACTAATATTGTTTTTGACCTCTGCGATATAGAAATGCTCGAGCCGCTCATTCACATTTTTCACGTTTTAAAGATTTGCAAACTTTCAGATTTTGTTACGAAAATAAGCTTCATTTATTTTTGACTTGACCCCAAGCTGCTAAAGCTCACAATAGAATGAAAATGGAATCGTAGTTGTCTGTCGGTTGTATACAAATCAAACAGAGAACAGCTGCAAGCACGCCAGTTACTTGGGAAATTGAACACATTGCGTTACGTCACGAGCATGTTGTTGTCACCAACATCCATATTGCCTCGCGGCTACTCGCCTGCTTAAAATGACACCATCTACTTGAATGTGTGTTTATCTCTCAAAGGGCACATATACATGCAAGTAGCACGCATGTCTATGTAACTGGGTTTCCTTTGTGCGAGTAACACAATGGGTATTGAGGTAGGGCTGCCACCCGTACTATATTGTATAGAAATAGAAAAATAAAATACAAAATACTATATTTTCATCGCTTATTCAACTGTCGCACTTTTAATATTCACTGTGACTGGGATCCATCCAGAGCGCACCCCAACACGCATGATGAATTTCAGAACAAAACGCATTCACGTCGCTCGCAGTAGCTTAATCACGTGGTCACGTCATGAAAAAGTAAACCTCAGCTCTCTGACATTGTCAATATGTCGTTGAATGTCGCAGTTTCGAGGCGGTTTTTCTTGACGTGAAAAAAAAATGTGGAGGTACCTACTTTTTCTTTCTTGAATTCCCAAAAACACCATATATTTATAGCATGTTATTGAAAAAAAATCCTTTTTTTTCTTCCAAAGAAAGGTGGCAACCCTAATTGTGAGATTAAAAACATTACTTCCAAAAAACAATTTTGCTAATGCACGAACTCACCATCCTCGTTGAAAGTTGTTGGAAGTCCTAATTCTGTATTCTCACTTCTACCTCGTATGACTTAAACCATAACTCCCAAATCTCGACACCTAAACAATCCCGGCATGACACCTCAACACAAACATGCATCCCTTGTAAATAAACATCGCGTATGTGTGCACTAGAGCGATTCATTGCCATTTACTGCTTTATTTAAAGAGCTTTATGTGCTTTAGCGAGCCTTAATAGGGTACATATTACTGCACACAAGGGTGCGGTCTTTTTGTTTTTGATGGATGTGTGTGGATGCGCTTTTTTACTGGCTAGCGAAAGGATTTTACGACGTGTTGTCCATTTTGTGAGCCAATCAACTGTCGTTGTATGGATTAACGTTTTGGTTGGATTCCATTTTGGGCATTGGAATAAGCTCTTCGTAGATCAATCAATACCTTTTCGGTCGTATGTAATTCGTTTAGTTGTTTCAGGCTTTTAGTTTATAAAAAACTATATAATAAAAAATGTGTACATACTCAGATATTATACTTATTATTTTAAAGATATTTAATTTAAACGTCTTTATGAGTGTGTTCTTGAAACCTTAGTCGCATTTTACGACACCGGCAGTGAGGGGAATACAATTCCAAAAATTCTTAAGCCAGACATCAGGTATCTCCTCTACAATAGCCGAGGTATCGATAACGGTGGCTTAACTATTTAGTTCTTTCCATGATAAGTATGCATATACGTAAATATTGTTTTGCATTTTTAATACGTCACCATTAAATCAACTAGCCACGCGATATTAGCATTAAATGCGGAGGTGCGTAAGTGAAGGATTGCGTGACACGCAACATTGACGCTGATTCCTGGCCGGTCGACGTGACCTTGGCCGCTATTCGGTAGCCATGTAACAACATGGGACAAAGGTCTAGTTATTGTATGTGAGTACTCGGAAAAAGTTATGTTACTGTTAAAACTGTACGTACTCATTTTGTATGTTTCAAGTGTGTTTAGTGTAACCTGCCCCCAGATTACGTATATTTTCAAGCTTAGCGAAAGAAAAGCGACAGCAATAATCTCGCAATAATTGTTTTCAAATCGCAGATTTGTATGACGTCGCAGTGATACGTGATACGAATTAGCAATTTAAAAGCAAATATTGCGCGATTACTGCTATCGCTAGGCTATTGCAAGTTACGTAATCAGGGGGCAGATCACAGAGGTTTTTTATGCTAGTCTTTAGAATATCTTATGATGTAGAAGTAGAGTCTTAGTAGAGTCTTAAGAAGCATAATTTTTCACATTAAATCATCCAAGTGTATAAGAGATGTTAGTTAGAGCTAAATGTAGCACATTCCTTATAAATATAAACTTTATAACTACGGGCATTGAGTTGTTTATTTAGGAAGTATGGTTCGTAGTTGGTAGCACTATAATTCCGCATCGATCGGTACCAGTGTAGCCGTTTCATTATCTACCAGTCTAGACTGTAGACGCTTTACTTAAGAAATAACCAACTACAGTTCGTAATGACTTCAAATCGATATCTTACTGCAAGTACGCATTGAACTTTAAACACTTTGTTATAGAGTTTTATTTTTATTGATACTTAGTGATATACGTGTAACTGAGGATTATTACTTTGTAACCAGCTACTCAAGCCCGCCTAGCCGTTCCTCCATTGTTCTCCCGTACCCATAACAATGTTCAATACAAAAATGTATAACATCCTTTAAAAAGAACAACCCTGGAGTTTTTTGCTCTTCATTATCCAACGCATTGCGAAAAGGCAGGTCAATACGTAGCATAGCAATTTGTGACATATTTTAAGATTCATAAGTACTGTAATGGTTTACAGGAATAAACAATATTCCGATTCACCCACGATTAAATCCCTGAGCATACAAATTTTCATTCTCTAGATTCTCGTTGTCACGGTTGCCCGAGTCCGATCTATAGCGATTGACTTCAAAAGACCATTGCGAGATTACATCGAACAGTAACCTTGGACCCTGTAAACGGATCCTACCGATCCTCTGAGCACCGATAAACTGAACCTTTTTTTATCAGGACACCCATGATGCGAATTTTTTTGCAGAAGATTTTCTTGTACCGTGAAATGGGTAGTACCCAATTTTTTTCTTTCGGAAATACTTAATGCCATTTGTAATTCTTTAATATTTCTTCTTCAGTGCTTTGGAAACTTGTTGCTATAATAAAAGTTAAAGCTTGTTGCGTAAGCTTTCATTAAAATTCTATTGAATTTAAACCCAGCATGCCTTTGTTTCTTTAATTTTACTATGATTGACCGTTTCATAAGCTAACTATCAAAAGGCGTAGGTACCTGCGCGTAAGTATTAATACTTACACTTATTACAGTCCGTGCAGTATTTACTACCCGGTTAGTATTAAGTTCATTCTGAGAACATAAAAAGGTACAAAGAGCTTAGATTAGAGCTTATATCTCCCAATGTTAGTCCTATAGCTAAGTATCCTTACAGTCGCCAACAAAAACTGTTCTGCATAATTCAGTCGATATAGCAGCTCACTGACCACACAAAGGGTCTTATTACCCTAAGCTGTGTGCTGGACCCTAATCCATAAAACACCGGTGGCAAATATTAAAATTTCCTTGTGGGTCCCTGGAATTAAAGCCAAATCCAACGGAATGTTCCAACGAATTAAACAGTTGAGTGCTCGGTGCCCCAATATCGGCTCATACTCAAAAACTCATTCGTCTCCAATACTACATACTGATCGATTTGTTCGTCAAATATTTTTTCCTTTACGCCAATCTAAATTCTACTCGAAAAAAAAAGCTCGACTGAAATACATTGCTTGAATCGTATAGATATATTAAAAGTATTTTACAGCTATGCAAGCTTTCATGGTAATGTTGACCAAAAGTTACAATCGCTTCGTGCAAGAACTTAACCCAAATAAACCACAACTAAGAAGAGTGCAGTGCAAAAGTTTACGTTACGCTAACTTGAAGTGCAAAGCGCTATTTCCCGCTCACCATTCAGTTTATTTCTTAATTTGAAGTTCTGTATCTCAAGCACAGTCTTTTTACGTACACTTTCGGTAACGTAACATCGACCACCCCTCTCACACCACAGATCTCATAAATAGGTATAACAGTGACATCAAGATATCTCGATGACGCTACGATTACATTAGAAGTTTCTGCTTACCCTACTGCATTTGCATTATATGTGGGTTTCTGAATTAGGATAGTCATATTAAACTTCTTTCTATATTTTAATTACGGTGGGTGTATATACCTATTATGGTGAGTGGCAACTGGCAATATACTCGTCATTATTATACATGCGCCCTTATGTATACTTTTTGAACTTTTATGTGTATATTCTTGACATACAAGACCCTACTCACTGTACTTTTATGACGATGTTCTTAGCCTACAAAGACAGCCATTCGTATCCGAATGGATTGGCCGTCTATGCTATTGGCATAATTAAGTTTGATAAAGTTACATTGCCAGAAATCTTCTACCTTCTCTCTGTTTGGTTTGGGTATAGCTGCTGTAAAAAAATACCTACCTACTATCTTTGAGGACTAGATAAACAGAAAAATGATTATATATTTGAACCTCATTTTAGTAATGAAATATTTATTTGGCCTTTGACTCGAGCAGACATTCCTCCATTTTGATATGAACCAAAGGATATGTTAATAAAAAATGTTTTCTGAGTAACTATTTTACTATTTGGTCTGTTTTTCCAAGTCCACATGTTTACTGGCGAAGTTCGCGGCGCCAAGTTTGGCGTGGCTCCCGAGATGGCGAACGAACTCGCATAATTTATTCAACCCAACTGTTTGTTCGCCAAAGTGTGTTATTAATGTGTTATATTTTCTTTTGTTACAGGAATAAAGCGGACATCATGAGGAGAGGTATGTGTCAGTTCAAATATTAAGCGGATCTTGTTAGCCTAAAATATAGAAATTGTGGGTGGAATTTAGACTCTAAATTCCACCCACAAATACCTATTGGGGTGAAAAAGAGAATTGAATAACTTTGTTTTGGGTTAATATTTAAAGACGATTTATGTCAAGTACCTACATATATAACAAATTAATAGTTGAAACAAAACTAAAATAAATATAGTATATAGTTTTTTTAGTTAGTTTTCCTAAAGTTGCCTGCTGACACTATTTTCTACACACCACTACAGTGACTTAAAACAAAGTTAATGAGGTAAAACATTAACATTCATGTTAAATTATAATCCTGAAATGAGAGCGCATTTAAAAACCGGCTTTCAGCGTTTTCAGTGGCGGCTTACATTCATGGTATCGTGTATAATGTAAAAAATACTTAAGATTTTTTAAGGTTTAACGAGAAAGTCGTATGGCCTAGTTTGACGTAAATCAGCTTTAAGCGCCCACGTTTAATAGTTTATTATTCTTATTATTTTATTCGCGCATTCTTTAATAGTTTATTATTCTTATTATTTTATTATAATTTAATAATTAATATAAAATAATCGTTAAATTCTCATGTTATTTACTAGCTACCAAATTCATATCTTAATTGACTTATCTCATATTATTTTCTTACCATGAGATATAACAGGAAATTATCTAACCAATTTCATGGAACATTTCTGTTCCAAGGCCTCTAAGTTTTTCTTTTTTAATATAGTCTTGCCTTCCATCTTTCGAGGGTAATTGCTACTTCCTGAACCATTAGAAGGGTTTTGTTGTTCACACTGTGTTAACAAACCGAACTGTGAAACAAAGTTGTTAGAAGACTCCATTTTTTATGCGCAGTCGGAAGCGGCGCGGCGTCTTGAACTGCGTCGTCTTATGTTAATGAATTATTTGTTGCATTATTGATTTAATTTTTATACCTGTATAGTATCTGCCCTAAGAACCTAACTATTTCGGCATTTGGATGTGTCACTTATTTGGAAAACTGTTGGCTAACAATTAAAAACAACGATACAAATGACATGAAAAATACCACATATTAATCACCTACACGAAAAATATGATTTTTCTCTACAGATTTCGATTTCTCAATACTTTATGCTATATAAGAGCAGAGCATACGTATACAGTGTAAGTAACATTGTTTACCAGAGAACCAGATTTTGTGACAATAATGGTGTTGTTGAGCGGCCACGTTAGCAGGTGAGTCGTAACCGCTGTATAAGGGTGGCGGAAAACTCGTTTTTACGACTAAACAGCGACAGCACAACGTATGAGCCAGTATAAAACTCGCATTCTGGCGCATACTTTGTGCTGGTTTGATAGTGTCTGCAACTTTGAAAAATGCGGAATTTATAGTTCACTTTTCTACATAATAAGTGTCGGCTATGCTTATTAGAGTTTAAACTTAGAATACTTGACTAATTAGCTGGTCCATGATCTTAAAACACTGCTGACTGTAAAATACATTCTCTAACCTTCTGAATAAAGTTTGAGAACGAATTCTTATTTTTGTATTTTTTTCTAGAAAATCTTATTTTATGTATTAGAGGTGGGTTCTATTCTATATTAACTTACCGATGTTAATAGAGACTACCGTTAAGGGTAAAGCCATTTGTCATAGTTTTCAGTCTACTGACTGCCGTACCGACAGCCAAAGACAGAATGACAACCGGACCGCAAGCTTGACGTGCCCTCCGCAGGTAAGAGGATGCCAGATCTTATAATTCAACCAACGCAGGTCCGATCGAGATACGTCGCGCCCATCAATCGGGGGGCTACCAACTAAAGTACGACCTCATTGTATAAAATAATACTGATAGAACAGTTTTAGTGTGCATACTAATAAAATACTTTACTGCGGTAATAAAACATGTATGGAAGGGATGCGAATATTATGCGTAACCTACCTAGAGGTCACATTTCCCTTTCAATGTTCAGGTATACATCACGCTCCCGTCGGTTTTCAAATTAGATAACCTTTCTCATAAAGCCTAGCGGGGTCGTTCAAAAGTCGAGAGCCGCTAAGCCTATCAGCGCGGCTCTTTCAAATCCATTGACCTTTGGTTTACGACTAAATGTCGACTCGACGGACCACGACCTCGATATTTTGTTAATAAATTAAGCCCAGGCTTTTAGGGTTACATTACATGCCCAATTTATATTTTATCAATTGCCAATGCTGATGTTTTACTTTCAAAAGGCTTGGATCTCATTTAGAATTAGAATTTATTTATTAATGTAAATGTTTACAGTACTCTACGTATATATACAGGCTGTAAGTGGCTTCGTAACAAAAACTGATACCATGGATTCTACTCATGATTCTGGAATATCGACCAAAAATTCTAACTCTGGGGAGTTAGAATTTTTGGTCGATATTTTAACGAATTATACGCATTTTTCAGAAGGTATTTTTAAATCGATTTTATCATGAAATCATAATAAAACTGCAATGTAACATGAAACTCGATACGCTCAAGCGCGCTCGTCACTCGCACACGTCGGCTATGGCAAAGAGCGTTGCGTTGTGATCGCGTTGTTTACGATACATCGCGCGCTAAAAAAATACATCATTTCTGACCCATGACTTTCGAGATAAATGATTTCTAATTGTCGTTACCATGCCCTGTACACCATGTGTATAACTAGAGTACATAGAACATTAAATACATCCGATACGGCTGAAGCGCACTTTCAATGGGCAATTTTTTTTACCTTCATTAAATATTACCTAAATCCTTGTAATACAATCATAGATATACCTATTGTCTAAGTCATAATTCATTCACCGGATACAAAAAAATACTTTAACCTCACCGGATTAACTTCATAATTCAATGTCGTCGTCGGAGAGCGATGAAATACGCTGAAACATTTTACATTAATTAATTTTGAGATAATCTGTTTCACGTTTTAAGAAATTAAAAAATACACCTCTATAGAGAATTAAACTGACCGAGCCGAGTAATTATTCAGTTCAGGTGTTTCTAAGCTTTTGGCACGATCTTCGCTTGTTTTCCAAGTTGTCATTGTTGCTAAGATTGTTGTTCAACTTAGTTTTTAATAATGCCAACTCAGAATAATGACGCTTCATTCTAAAATAATAACTTGTTGTTTCTGAAATTGACTAGAGAAATATTATTTAATGCTAATAATGATACAATCAAGACAAAACATTGGTAAATTAGGTGTAGGACGAAAAGAAGATCATACAATTTTCAATTTATTTAGAGAAGGTCTTCCTTAGTTGGTAGGTAACAGCATTTAACAATAATTGCGATTTTGAGTTCTATTGTTCGCGTTGAAATTAAATTTTCGCATCCCCACGACCATTCCAACGAATTGAGAACTAAAGAACTCTCCCATTCTGTAAATAGGGTTTTAATTACCGCATGGACTGGAGCGTCCCATTCTTCCCAAATTTATTTAATAAGTCGAGGGCAGGGGTCCTCCTAATTGGTGAACTGTAGTGACGACACGCCAAAAGGTCTCATCAGGCACTTCACTCACAAATTAGTGAATTTGAAGTAAAATCATACCTTCTCTTCTGCATTTTAAGTTTTAATTTTCATTGAATCGCACACCGGTCTCCTCAAAAGGGGCCAAATATTTCAAACGTAAATGACTTTGAATCCATTTCAAAGGAGAGATTGCTTTTCCCTTTCAAAGTTATGAAGTAATCATCCTAAGTTGCGACTGTCTGGGATATAATTATTTTTCTAAACTTTACATAGGACTCGAAGAATGACCCAAGAAGAAATAAATAATTTGGTGAGATCATATCCCGGAATGGAAATATGTAATATTGACCTACATATGTACGAAGAATAGAAAGATAAAAAATAATTTATGGGCGGGAGGTGGAGGTTCTAGAGGTACTCTAGAATCTAGAGTACCACGCTGTAATCTTGAAAATAATAATTTTCTTGTCTGATATCTCGTCACAGTCTTATATACTAACCCTCAAATTTATAGAAAGTTATAATGCCATTTTAATCCATTATAACTGTCTATAAATTTGGGGGATAGTCTATACGAACTCTCTACGAACTCTCTGAACCGAATCGGGAACTGTTATCTAATATGTGACAATCGAGAACCTTATTACAACGAGCTCTTTTTACTATGTAGGTATTATTACCATGCTTTACCTATCGCGTGATATTTATACCATTATCAAAGTACATTCCTAGTTTCAAACGACTAAAAACTATTAAAACTAGTACGTGAACTCTATAAACCAGCTGTGTACGACACGTAAGCCGATACACAACATTATGCCGGAGCAACAAAAAGTAGAATTCGCAACGACAGGCCATGTATCGTCCGACGCAATAAAAACTGTATAAACCCACCCTTAGGAAAACGCGGAGTGTTGTCGACCCGGGACCGTGTTACTACCCTTACCGAAGGCCATAAAAACAGCGAGCCTTCGTTATGTTCAAATAGCAAGATTTTTACGTAATACTAGCGAAATCTGGTTTATGTCTGGGGACTGTAGATAATACTTCATACCGGACGTTGTAGAACTCGTAGATGGCATGACCTAACATTATTCTTATTTAACTTTTTAGGATTCCGTACCTAATGGGTTCAAAATGAGTCTTATTGCTTGTGACAAGGTTGTCGGTCCGTCCATGTCCAAGGCTTTTATCTGCTAAACGCAACTTTTCGTGAATTGCCCTGTTCTAGGTATAACTTAGATCCGCCCCCCTCCCTTTGCTACCCACAGTAAATTACTTGTCTAGGATCATACAGTTATCTGGTAAGGTCTGGCGATAGTGAAGAAAAAAAAACAATTGCTGGTAAAAGGAACATAACTGAAATTAGATTTGCCGCTGGTCCCGTGGCTCTACAGCGAATGTCCTATCGATCTTGTAGTTTGGCAGCCGTTACAGTCGGTGCCATGCGGAGCACGTCATCGGGGCCGCCCGAACTCTGAACCCGACGATACACCCCGGCGTTGGACCGAAACGATTAATATTAACTGACGGTGCAGATGGGAAAAAGATATGCTAGTGTGGTCGTATCAATATTGTATAATCTGCGAAATTAAAAAGTAATCGTGTTTAACTATGGTTTAGCAATTAGTCAGTCTTAGTATCCAATTCCATCTAGCGGTCTTCTTTCTACCATTTTTTTATTCATTTATTTGCATTCCAGACCACTTCTAGTTTATGTTGGGGAGTGTTGACCAAAATTTGTCTTGAGTTCTGGTATTGTATTTTCGCAAGACCCAGCCCTCCTCCTCATTAGGTATCGTCCTAATTGACCAACGATCGTACGAGTAAACGATGCTATTTCGTCGCGGGATGTAAATGATTCCTATGGTTGTGCCATGACTTTAGGACACTCTAAAGATGTGTGTATTTGATCTAGTCGTGCGTTAAAATAGTATCGTTTACTAAGGCAATTAGGACGACGCCTTACAGACTGTCATTGTGTTCTGTCCTCTTGAATATCAGTTCAAAAATGATAAAGTTTGACGTGACTGCAAGACGGAAGTACATAATCAGTCTTGTTCTTCCTATAATTAGGCGGTCTTGGTCTTGCAAAAATCAAGACTTCAAGACGAAATCCAATTTGGGCAACACTAATCTTGAGTTCGCTGTTATATTCCATCAAGCATTCTAGTTTTTATTACCACATGGAGAGAAAGCGAAAATATTGACGAATTTTAAATATTACACAACATTCAAACCCCAGCCGTATCTTCGGTCTTAAAATATGCTGTGGTAATATTCAGACATTGTGTTCAACATCAAAGATTTTACAACCAGTATTAAATGTAGACGCTTGGAACGCTCCTGAGACATGTTTCTCAAGGAGATTGAATGGCAGTGTTTTGTCTACCTACCTGCCAGCAGCCGAATGTCGGGGGAATCTTAGCACGACAATCCATCTATTCTGGATCCGGAACTAACCAAAATACAGGATCTGTTAAGTACCGCCATATAAGTACTTATTAGATCCCGTTGATTCACAAATCGATGATTTTATAGCAATGTCTAGCCTTGTTAGCTTTGGTGAGGAGGTAATGTAATCTAGGGCAAATGTGAAATAACTGGGAAGTTTCCTTTTCCTCCACAATATCCCATGGTTTGCGTACCTGAAGTATTATAAAACTTCACATTTCGCATTATTGCCATGCTCCTTACTGGTACTCTTTTGGATGTTTCAAAGATGTTCCAGACCTTCCTGGGTGAATGTGGTTCAGACCATGATCTTCTAGACCTAGGAAGGTATGTTACATCTTTAAAACATTAAAATGAGCCGAGTAATAAAATATTTGCGTGGAAATTTGTTCACCGAAAGACGTCCACGGTTGGATATAGGCCTCCCCCAATGACTTCCACACATCACGGTCCTCCGCCACTCGCATCGCACCGGCTTTCTGCGACACGTGTGATATCATCGGTGAACTTTTGGGGGGCTGTCTTACACTACGTCTTCGGGCTCGTGGTTGCCAGAAGTTTTTTATTCTGATTATATGATCAGGTTTAGGTATGATAACTAACGTAGAGGCACATATTGCCGGTAGAGGCGGTGGCGGCGTGACCGCGGCGACATGAGCGCGGCCACACTGCGGGCGGACGGTGCGGGCGACTCCACGCCCGGCTCCGACGTCGGCGAGCGGATCACGCGGCTCTTCCCCAAGTGCCGCCCCAAGAACATGCAGCACCAACACGATAGGTAACAAAACCATAGACAAATTAGTATTTATTGGTGCGTTTCCTCTATGGTCGTTGGTCGTTTCAAATCGAGCTTCGAACCTGAGGTTGGGAGTTGATTCCATACACACGTCTGGATTGGGCCACCAACTGGTTACTACTTATCGGCACCGCTTTCTTGTGCGCTAAAATCCAATCAGTATTCTGTATACGTCGGGTTTTAGTGAGAAAAGTGGCTGTGATATGGTATTTTTTTTTTTTTTTTAAATTACATTATAGGCAAGTATTTGATCTCGATCTCACCTGATGGTAAGTGACGATGAGATCTACGATGGAGCATACTTGCCTAGGTAGGAAGGCGGCAGTAGATCGAGACGCTACATTCACTAGGCACATGCAGCGCAACTGATCTGACCCGCCATCCATGAATGGCAACACCGAACATCATGCCGGAACACGGCTAGGCCGCTTGGCGACATGGCTTTGTTCAGTGGGTGGTGACTAACCACGGCCGAAGCCTACCACCAGTAGAGTTGTCACCTAGTTGGCACCACCCAGGGTCACGTGTAGGGTATCTCGAGGGTATTTAATTCTCCTACGGACGAAGGTGACTCGACCCCAAATATGGTATTTCGAGATCGGCCTACCAAAGGCAGGCCACATTCTTCCCAGCTTTGTCTATAGGGCTCATCTATGCCCTGCTGTCTTCACTGTTTCTTTTCGCTTAGCACATTTTTTTCTAATGCTTCAGGCTGACCTCCGGTCTGGAGGGTCGTGACACTAACAACGTAGACAACGCGTCCTCGGACGAGGAGCGAGGCAATGAGAGTCAGCTGGTCATACTTAACTCTAAAGGTGGCACCTATAAACTCAGGGACTCGAGGTACAACTACGATAATCATGCATGCGTTGTTCGTAAACGTATACATTCCAAGGTATTTATTATTATCAATCGCCACAGTTACTACTCGCTTCGATAGATGGCGCTAAACCAATACCGAAGATACTATTACAAATGTGACATTTCTTCATTCAAATCTAAAAGTTACCGATATTAAACATAATAATAGATATAATATTAATATATACAGGATGGTTCAGAAAGTATATACTAAGCCTGGAACCTGGGCTTTAGCGCATTAGTAAACACTATTTGTAGTCAGAAAGTCGATATGTCGATTTAAAAAAAAATGATTTGTTCCCAACAAAATGATAATAGTGATTTTTTTGCGTTTTTTTAAAGTCACCCTTATCTGAATCACTCCGTATAAATATAGTTGCTTACATATTAATAACATTGTTAACACTTCTGGTACCAGGATCATAGAAATAGCAGGAGGTCGGGAGTTGTACTCGCAGAGTCGAACGAAGGCGGTAAGGAAGCTGCGACACAACAACACGCACAAGCACAACCTCAGGAACAAAGTGCGATCGCTCACTAAGGACACCGTCGACTACGCCGCCGACAACCTTAGCAATGAGGTAAATAAATATAAGTAGCAGAAATATTTTATCCATACATACAAATAAATAAAATTGGAGTGTCTGTTTGTAATATTAAAATAACCGCTTTTTACTAAGAGCATTTGGATGTATACACGGTACATATACCAAAACAACATTTTTTACAATTTTTGTCTGTCTGTTTGTTCCGGCTAATCTCTGAAATGGCTGGACTGATTTTGACGGGACTTTCACTGGCAGATAGCTGATGTAACAAGGAGTAACTTAGGCTACTTTTATTTTAGATAAAAAACCCCAACCCCCGCCAACGACTTAATATCACAACGGCTGCCGGTCGCGCGAGCTAAGAACGCGTGAGCGGGCTATTGCTAACAGTTGTGACTTTGTTAAATACCACGCGGACGAAGTCGCGGGTAACAGCTAGGTAGATATAATATAAACACACCAAAAACAATGTTCTGTACCTCTCCCAAATATTTTTTTTGCAGATATCTCTGCATAGAATAAACAATGAGCCCAAAAAGATGATATCGCGTCACACTTCGCCCACGTACACGAACGGCGATCGTGACCTCGTCATAGAACAAAACACCATGGGCATCCCCAAGAACAGTTCCCCCATACTGGACCCGCATAAGACTACTGACGTTAGTGCCAAGAGCAGCCCCATAGCCGTGGTGGCTGATGGGGAGGTCGTCGTCTTCGATGACAGTGACGACTGGAAAGGTAAGGTCAAAAAAAAAGAAACAAAAATACATTTGAATTGAGAACCTTCTCTTTTTTTTAAGGGATAAAAAGGGCTTGGGCCAAGCTTGGGAAATTCATAAACAATGTTTGTTTTATTAATTTATGCTAAAAAGTACTTACGAAAAGTGAAAAGTTACCAACGGTTCGCGGAATGTTAGTTTCACTGAAAAAAAAACAACAAGAAACCCAGTGGTTACTTTTTTAAAGATATACTAGGATTATTATTTAATTAAGTAGATAGGAATACAATTTCGATTTAGGTATATAAGCTTTCTGATTGATATTGTGCTTTTTTAATAAATTATTTGATGCGGTGTTTCAGTCAAAGCTTGCAACAACTCTCCGTTGCTCTTAATTACACGTAGAAACTCTCTGCTACACACAGGGAGGGGGGTCTTGAGACACACTTTCAATAAGTACTTAGGATAGGATAGGACTCATAATCGACCGGCCGCGCTTAAATACAATGCGGTGAAGCAGTGCTATTATCAGTTCCAAAGTTAGACTCTTCAGAGGTCGGTACAATATCATGTCTAGTAAACGCAATTTCTAGTAAATTAAAGCAAAGCGAAACTAACTAATTGAACTTGTTTCTGAGATTTAATAGATGTACAAAACTAAATAGCTAAATATAAAATGTTTGATTTAAAATAAAATTACGGTCGCTTTAATATCTACGCTTTTGCTTTGTTACCACTTATATATACACCGTTTATATAATTTACCAATTCTAAATTTAAATTATACAACTTTAGTAAGTGATATTTGATCGACCATTGTTTTATAGTGTTGAGGTAAAAATAATTAAAAAAAAACAATCATTCCATTTAGTTAATTGTAGTCAACAACGCCAAAGGTGGATTTCATTTCATCAACAATCATTCAATCAACAGTAACTACAGTCTCTAAAGCATTGATCGTTGTACTGAAAGACGATAAATAGCGATCGACAACAGTCTCAGTAATCTAACGTCACCTTAATTTAACCTACTTCCATCCTCTAACGGACCATTTCATACCTACTATTTCTCTTTCTTTTATTTTCAGTGATATTGAATTCTGTGTCTCTAGGTTTAAGGACGGAGCCAGAGGCAAGCGACGATGAGGTCGATATGAGTGTAAAAAGGACTTTAGACAATATCAAAAATGGTGACAGTGATGTAATGAACGCTAAGAGTGAACTCAGTGATGGGAGTTACTCGTCGCCGTCGAAGGATGATGTTAGGTTGAGCGACGCCAGCCCCTCGGGAGTGTGGCTATCTGGTGATGAGGACAAGAACAGGGTTACTAGAGTGATAGGCGAGCTGCCGATAGCCGAGTACGAAGGTTCGCCGAGAAGATATGGGATTGGAACCCAGAAGACTACTAACAGGTCGCCGAGGCCTGGATTTCCACAGGTCAGTAATAGTGATCACATATAGGAAAACGATTAGACTGCGAGCTTTATTTCTGGACTTGTATTTTAAATCCCCTAGTCTCCCCTAGTCTGAGTGATACTGAAATCGTTCTCAGTCCATTTTATGATGGCTTCTTAAAATACTTAGGACTTTTAAATAAAATTAAATTTACGGATTTTATCGCGTTTATTTTTTGTTTTTTTACGTTCCCGACGTTTCGACTGCTTTACAGCAACCATGGTCACAGGAGGACTAAGGTGGTTGACGTCCTGGTGTCATAGTTTGAAATGGGGTACCCTCATATTTAATTGTTGCTTGTGGTCCGATCTACGCAGAAAATGCTCAGTGTCTTGAGTTCTTGCAATGGTACGCTTGGTTTTGGATTTAATAATATTAATTACTGGATCCCATGTCGGTGGTAGCACCCAGCCTAGCAGGTTTTATTTAAACGTGTAGTATTCGCGTAAATATAAGAAATCAATAAAGTTAGGACTATTAGAACCGTTGCTTATTTTGAGAATGTTTGGTGTTTATCCAGCCATATTTAGGGATCAATCTGGCGGAAAATTCTCGCGAGCAATATCCATAATTTTATATAAGGTGCTAGAGGTGCATACAACTTGACACGATATAAGGAAAGTTTGCGAGCTACATTCCGAGACCGCGAACTTACCTCAAAATTGAAATAAAACTATTTTTTAAGGATTTTATCGCGTTTATTTTTTGTTTTTACGTTCCCGACGTTTCGGCTGCTTTACAGCAACCATGGTTACGGGAGGACTGAGGTGGTTGACGTCCTAGTGTCATAGTTTAACCTCAAAATGATATAATTTTCAGAGGGTAGTGACGGAGAGCAGGGACGTCACGCCGCCGTCCAGTTCTGCGGCGTTCGACTACCTGTACGAGTTCTCCGAGACGCGGAAGGTGCTGGAGGAGTTCTTCAGATGTCCCACGCAAGCCGGACACACTCAGCCCAATAGCAATGATGAAATTGTTAATTTCCAGGTGATTTGTGTTTTTTTTTACGTAGTGAAGTGCTTCTATCGATTGTTAAAACTCGTTATTTTAAATTAAAGCTAGGTTGGCCGAAATTACGACAGTGAACCAGTGAACAATTTTCTCGCACACATTTGAAGCGTTTAATTGGTTACAAGAACATTACTAAATAAATAAATCAAATTATTTATTAGGAATTTCAAAATAACACCATACGAAACGTGGTTCAGTTTAATTAAAGAATCAAATATCTTTTACGCATGTATTTTATACACGACGCGATGAGTATCAGCAAGTCATTATCCTCGTTAAATACTGAGCCGGTCCCATGAAATAAAATGAGCAAAAATAACGACTGCGCATACCTAGCTGCCTTCTTTGTTCACATTATTTGATGCGACCTATACACACTATTTTTTGTTAAGCCGCGTCTCTAGCGCGTTTGCTCTACACTCTACACAAAAACAAATGCTACCCCGCGCGGTAAGAGCCGTATGGACTTAACAAACTAAAATGTTTCGTGTTTTTCCTTAGAATGTTTTGAAATTTTGAGAGGGAGTGGCGGCTTTATGTTTTATGCAATAAAATGTAGCTAAAAACCCCATTTACAGGATCTGGATTACGAGTTAAGACGTCAAACACAGGAGTGTCCCTCTGAGAACGGGCTGGAGGGAGGCAGCGACACGGAGTGGCCGCACGCGAATGACACGCTCGACTCGCCGCACACTACACATAACCACACCAATTTCTTGGGGCTACAAGTATGCAAGGTACATAGACTGTTGTATATTATAGCTTAACCTGGAACACATACCTTAGTCTCATTCGTAGCCGAGCGGTCCTGAGGATGCCTCGTTTAGAGGCGAAACACGTGTCGAATACTTTTATAGATTCGCTTAGTGTCGCGGAGAATTGCATTTTTTTTGAGGTCCCGTCACTCGTGATAGATAGTTTCTCGATTAACATCTTAGAGGAGTTCGGGTGTTGTTGGCTTCTTTTATTATCGATCAAACTTGTTTGGTTTATGGTCGAAGAAGTTGACAAGCCGAGGGTCAGTCAGTGGTGGGTCCTCTTTCCCCATAGGTTAACAATGGATGTCCGCGAAGTATCGCCTAGTTCTATCAATTACATACCTTAGGGTTAGTATGTATGAGGATATGACACACACTTGACGTTAGCCGACGGACACTACTTCTGCTTCTTTATTTACGGAATTAAATGCGGTGAAATAAAATGGGTATGAAAATGGCCTCATCCACAACTTAGCGAGTATTTTGCCAATGTCAAGTAATTAATAGCAATAACACATACAATAAATACACATTATTCATAAAAAAATGATGATAAAAATATGAAAAATTCTTACTCATGTTAGGATTAGTTATATCCCATCTAAAAACCGTTGACAGCAAGATATTATTGCAATCTTAAAAAGTTACAATACCTACACTGTCTATATGATTTATTAGCAATTTTTACCTGATGTTGGCAAAATAACTGGGCCCCAAATCTGCTAACACAATCGATTCATAATCGAACAGCAACCGCATAGTAACTGTCACTTATCCCATGCAATATCTGTCAAAAGTGACAGTTACTATGCGGTTGCCGTTCGATCATGAATCGACTGTGTTAGCAGACTTGGGGCCCTGAACAGTGGTGGGTGACGCCTTTTAAAAAAAAATCCTTCCCAAGCAACAAAGCGACCTCTACACCGAGCCGAACGTGCGCGAGCTCAGCGTGGGCGCCGCGTGGAGCGGCTCGGCGTCGCCCGGCGCCGGCCGACGCGAACGCGAACGCGACCGAGTGCCGTTCGCGCTGTCGATCGACACTAGCGACACCGGCAGCGACCTCTCGCTCATCATCATGGAGAATGAACTGTCCGAGATGAAAGGTAAGACCTAGAACAACCTTTCCCAAAGTGGGCGATAACGCCCCTTGTGGGCGCTGCAGGCCTAAAGGGGGTAAGAGACCCAGAAAAAAAATGGAGGCGTTGTGTAGAGGCTTACCAAAATTAATTTAATTTGAAATTATAGTGGTTTTTAAGTAGGTGAAAAAATGGGGGCGGTAAAAAATAATTCATTCTCAAAGTACAGGCAGTAGACAAAATAAGTTTAGGAGCCCCTGACCTAGAACGTACATTAATATTCATAAACAATGCGTAAGCACCATGACACGGGAATAAAAAACCATACATGAATGGTAAACACTGGAACAACTTCGATAACTTACGCGAAAATTTTACCATGAAACTGGTAAATGTTCCTTATCGACACAAACACACATGGGACATTTTAAATTTGTGTATGGTATACCATTATTATATCAAACAAATTATAAATTATATGATCATATATAGCAGTACTAGCTTACCCTCAATTTCACTTATCTTACACCATCATGGCACAAATGAGTGGCCTAGCCAAAATCTCAAAACCTAGATGTTTTCAGTTTTAAAATGATTGTTGTTTCAGTTCAAATGGACACTACAAGAGTCGTAGTAACACACTTGCCCATAGTCGAAGACGGACTCTCGTCTGGACACGCCTCTGATACGGACAACAATAATCAAATTATACAGGTGAGACATTACATCGGGTTTAAAGTGGACTGAAATAATATAAACCTTAACTACTTAGAATACTGCACTTGTTAGCTCCATCAAATTCTCTCGAAACGCTTACTTAAACGAACACTAGATGGCGCTAGCAAAAATGAATAGCATTCCTGTCACTGTCACTTTATAGCATAAGTCAAACCAATAGACTATTAGTTCTGTGTAAGACCATGGACAACGGTAGTGGTCTGTGATATAAAAGTTTGATTAAATACACATAGACAGCAAACCTCTCAGCAGCAATACGATATTTCGGTTATCATTATTGTTATACGAAAATATAAAAATATCCCATCCTAAAAAACCTTGCAATACCCGAAGAAACTACAACGCAGGAGGCGACCGGCTTGCTGGCAGTCATTCAGCACTACTACCATGACTATATATTTTTTATCGCAAATGACTAACCATCAACACTATCAACCCTTAAAAAAACACTAGAAGCATAGACGATGGCGTTTTGTTCGCGCCCGCCTCGTAACGTTGATTAAGATATAGTCTACGATTATTTGATGATTGTATTATTCTTGCAGACACATTCGTCGGTGGTGATCAAGGAGATTGTCGAGAATGGCACCAGCACAGACGCTCACGTGCTCTCAGACGCTGACCTACACTCTTTGGATCCTTTAGGTAACTTACCACACCAAGTATAGCGTACATATTTCAGCTCAGTAACATGGGTAACTTCAAAATTGGTTATTGTGGTTCTCTCGAAAGGGATGATTAATAGACAACAAGGTATTTTTTGATGAAGATAGTACAGAAGTCGTAGTATGTGGGACGGTTCCTCTTATCCATGAAACATGGTGCAACCGAGTATTTTGTTATCCCAAAAACCTAAACTAGTATTTTTAAAGTTCTTGTCTCTGTTGGAGCATCATGGAAAATCTATATTACTATCATTGAGGGTTGAGAGAAAGAAAATCGCTGGTTGCGCGGTTCGAGCCGCGAGAACAATGTTGTTAATAAAAAAACGTCGGGTTGCGCAGTGTGCAGCGAGACGGCGCCCCCGCCGCCCGCGCCGGCCCCGCACCGGCCCGCGTCGCCCGCCGCCGCGCCGCCGCACCCGCACGACCCGCACGACCCGCACGACCCGCACGCGCCGCACGCGCACACGCCGCACCATCACCATACGCCGCAAATTACACATCACGATGACGTGTACCCGCCCAGGAAAAGGCCGTCCTCTGCGCAAAGTACAGATTCTGTGGAGATCAAACCAGCAAGCGGTGATGAAGGTAAAATAAACTAATATTAGATTTTCTATGCGTCACTTTACATTTGGGTTTACTGAATATCCTCCAATTTCAGATGAGGCAGACACTGATCTGGAGACTGACAGACTACTCGGCCAGCAGAGGACTGACGATCAAGGCTTCTTCGATGATAAGGTAACCACTTTTTGAGCACAACAATAACATATCAACCAGATTAACTGTGATATTCCAATTTGTACTCTAATATTATAACATTAAAGTCAATTTCATGAAACACATACCTCACGGTTAACACGTTATTGCCTGATATCCATATTTATTATACTCATCCTTTTAGCCAACAAAGCAAGGGACCAAAATGAATGAAATATTGAATCGTATCCTACATAATAATAAGGTCTCTATTTAATTAAAGAAAAACACATGTAGGTAGCACATAAGCATTAAATTTCCTTACTCTGTTCTATCATACAAGTCCTATGACCTTTTCCATTAAGAAGTCACATACCTCTAAGTTCTAAGTTTAAAACAGTAAAACAACAACATTCACACATAAGCTGCTGGGTAATAATAATGTTTGAACCGTACAATGTACTTCTCTGGAGCTTAAACCTTATGCTAATTAATTTAGCATTCAATATTGCAGTGACTCTGGTTATCATTACGAACGATTTTATAACTATCATCAATTAATGATTTGATATCTTCATTTAAAAAAGTAATTTGTAATTATATACTTAGGGTAAGCACTTTTTTGACCAAACAATGTACTGCTCAAAAATGTAAAAGTACTTTTTGAAAAGAGCAACCATGGAGTTTCTTGCTCATTCTTCTCCATAGGAATGGCATTCCGAACTGGTGGTAAAGTTGTAGCTTAGCATTTTGTATCAATTTTGACGATTCATTAGTACTGTTCCTAATGGTTTACATGATTAAAAGTGTTTGATTCTGAATGTGTTGATTTGTAAGATCATTCATTGAGACAATTAAAAATAATAGATGCATAAGAGGTGCAATAAAAATGTGTGAGAAAGCGGTGTTTTTTTTTAAAAGCGACCTTCAAGTATCGTGCGGAGAAACACCACATATATTTTTTTAATTTCTATACTTATTTATTTTTTAGTAATGTGACCCCTATAACGCACCGCCATGAACTGCTTAAAATATTTTCGTACTATAATTTGTACACCTTTATTACCAACTGTGATACTTCATGCATATTATCTTGCAAGTTGGACGACCTGTCTGTGCAGTTGTAATGACCTTACAACATTGTTAAAACAGACGTCCTACAAAAATAAAATAGACAAATATCCCGTCTATATACCGGCTGCTATTAAGCAATCTAAAAATAAATCCATCAACGGAAACAGTACATCCATAACATACGTTGAAATGTGTCAATAATAAATTCATAGCATTTTTACGACATGCCACATTACAAAGTAATTAATTATAGTACAGCCAGATATGACGTAATCATCAGCTGTGCGATATAAACACCTAATAGGTCGAGTCAGCGCGCGCGCAGCCGACCTTGCCCTCCTCTATTATTCACGAGCCATAGATCTTTAAGATTGGATACAATAGTTTTATGTCTACATCGTTCTGCCTCTGTGAGGAAACATATTACATCGTTAGCTTGTTTATTTTATTTTATTAATTTACGTATTCTTATATCTAGGCGTGTATCGTCTTTCAAAAATATTCTATGTCGGTAACCTAACATAACATTTATTTCAATCTATCTTTATAGAAATACTGGACTTGGAAACATAAATTGGTATCTGATTGTCTTTTTTGTATGTAATTTAAATCAGGTTAAATAATTACTGGATATTATGCCTACATTCATATCTTTTATTATTTTTATTCTTTGTCCATTTATATGTTTAGTTAGCATAACGCCAACCGGTGGCAGACCAGTATCGGAATAACACACGAACATTACACACGTGCTTGCTTCACATCTTTATCATGGGAAATGAGCAAATGTACCGATAACAGTTTATTGAACGCTCAGTGATTACACTAACCGCGTTCAGTACGATCGTGTCGCTAACATGTGTGAACAGGAAAAGCTACCTTGTTTGATTGATAATAAAGACGACGAAGACAGTGAAAACAATGTGAAAACAAACAATGAATTTAGTGACTCGGAACCGTGCATAAATAATTGTGAAAATGACACTGCGAAAGTGAATATCGCAGAAATGATCAATGAAGCGACGTTAAATGAAAACGTGGCGAATGGAATTTCTTTAAATGAAAGTAATGATGATAGTGTAGGGAATAGCCGTGATGAGCTGAATGAAATTGAAGTTGAAACAAATGAAGTGGATGAGTCAAATGATGGAAGCGGCGTTGAGTCAAGTAGTAATTCTGGGGAAGGTGATGTTCACGATGACTCTGTTAGTGTTAAAGAAAAGAGACATAAGGTAAATAAAGGTGTACAAATAGGTAGTGCGTAAATCCTACTTCCTACTAATATTATAAATGTGAAAGTTTGGATGGATGGATGTTTGTTACTCAATCACGCTAGAACGGATGAACGGATCTGGATGAAATTTGGCCCAGACATAGATTATAGTCTGGAATAGCACATAGGCTACTTTTTATCCCGGTAAAATGTATATACTTTTGAATTGCGGGTAACACCGCGGGGCGCAGCTAGTACTATCTATATATACTTATTCGCCTTCAATACATGAAAAGTATTAAGTAACTATGTACTTACGAAGTATTATCATATCAGTTTTATTACAACAGTAATCCATCCGGCATTGTTTCAACATAATCATAAAATTTCCTAACACTTTCTTTGCTGAAATAAAACAAATTTTACGGATTTTATCGCGTTTATTTTATGTTTTTTACGGTCCCGAAGTTTCGGCTGCTTTACAGCAACCATGGTCACGGGAGGACTGAGGTGGTTGACGTCCTGGTGTTATAGTTTTAAACGGGGAACTCTCATAGTTAATTGTTGCTTGTGGTCCTTTATGGACTTTCTTTACTGGTAATAATTTACGTAGGCCTCAAGTATACACAATTGACTCGTAATTACTTTAAATGTAAATTTGCATCGTATCAAACATATCCTGTACTTATCTTCACTTTGAAGGGTCAATTGCGGCGACCTGTAGATAATTAAACTACTCATGTGCGATGCAAGTAAAGACACTTAAGTTTTAAGTGTAGTATACTAATTGTGCAACCTAATTAAGTGTTGTAATGAAAGAGATGGATGCAGGGTCAGAAAAATCAAGATGCATCGTGGCTTCATAGCTATGTTTTTCTCGGCCGCGTGCCATAATTAATCAAATCCAATCGTATTTAAAAGATTTATTCTGATTCTATTCATATCCAGTCAAATCATAGACTTTTTTTTGGTATCAGGTGAAGGTCAGCCTAATTTCAAAAGGTTCTTTCTTACATCAACGCCAAAACTTATAATTAACATAGATTTAAAAGTAACCATCAGAACTGTTTTTTCTTAATCCATTTACAAGGGCATTACAACGGAGTTTTCATCAAAATATATGCCCTGTAAACCTATTGTAAATAGTAATACATTTTTGTCAATTCTTCTCTGTAAAAGCGACACTAGATTTTGCGCCCAAAATAATTACTGTTCCACTGAACTGTGGTTCCGGAACCACAACTCTTTCATAGTCACATTGACATTAGCGATCACATGATCGTAGTTCCGATATGCTATTCTAGAGAAACATGTTTGTTGGTTGCAGGGCTGGCGCAAACCGAAGTCCCGGACGGTGATGCCGGCAGGCAGCGTGTCGGGGTCCGCGCGCTCCCCGCCGCACGCGCACGACGCCCCTGACAATAGGGACGAAGATGCACTGCACAATGGAAAGGTAATAATAATAATAATTCCAGCCCTTTTTTTCATGTCCCACTGCTCGGCACGGGCCTACCCTCAATGCGAGGGGGATTAGGCCATAGTCCACCACGCTGGCCCAGTGCGGATTGGCGGACTTTACACATATTTCAAGGGATTCTCTCAGACATGCAGGTTTCCTCAGGATGTTTTTCTTCACCGCTAATGGAAAGGTGAGATCTTTGAAATAACAGTCTAGTTACGAGACAAACATGGGACTTAATCAGCTCAATATTTTACGTACTAACCTGAATTTAAGGCTAACTAATGGCCGAGTCCAGACCGGCGATGCAGGTGTAAAAACTGCATGAAAAGTAGTAATAAAAAAAATATCCTGTCGATTCTGTGCAGTGTTCCCTAAATCTAAATTTAAATTATCTGAATATAGTAAATTTTTAAAATAAGTTGCGCGTTGGAATACGAAAATGAGTTTGAGACATTTACCTCCAATTTAGTGCGACTAAGATTTAGAGATACACAGATTCGACACCAATAAGTATTTAAAAATGCTTTTTATAAAACTTTATTCTTTTACAGGAGAAAGATGGAAAGAAGAAGAGCAAAAATAAGGAAGGTGAGTACATTGTTATTATCTGCATGGCAGTATAACCTGCCAGGTCTTAAAACTATCTGACAAATAAAAAAAAAATCCAAAAACTATCTGACAGATTAAAAAGAAATCTAAACTATATTTTTTTCGTCTTTGTCGCCGCATTTTGGATAATTCATATAAAATTATGGTGAGTTTTTTTACGATTATACAGAAATAGGTATACTGGGTATGTACATACTTTAATACAATATTTTTTAATTAATGAAATAAGTAATTTAACATGACACTGGCCCAAGTAGTTAAGTTTTATTAAATACCTAATTAATAACACATCTGAGCGTACACTTGAAGTTACAACCTCCAAGTTTTGGTAAATAAAATATTGATAGTCAAACCACTAAGCTTGACTGTAGAAATCTCCTAATTTTATGTTTTTAACGCCCAAATTTATACAAAGTATTAATCTTACAAATTGCATTACAAAACCTTGTTATAGAAGAAAAGGTGTACTGTCATTAATTCGTTAACACTTGGGAAATACCTCCCTCCTGACTTGATTAAGGTTTATAATTCTATTAATAAATAAAACATATTAATTTTGTTTCCAGACGTGAACCATTCAGTGCTGATCGAAGGAGTCCTATTCCGCGCTCGTTACCTCGGCTCCACACAGCTCGCTTGTGAGGGACAACCCACAAAAGCAACGAGGATGCTTCAGGCCGAAGAAGCAGTGTCCAGGATTAAGGTAACGTTTAAAATAAAAACAATGTTGAATTCCAGATTTCAAATAAGTATCGGTAAAAATAGAATGAGCTTACATGATACGAAGGTTACATAAAACGTGCGCTTATGTAAACCGAGCACATTTCTTTAATCTTTTTTTATTAATATGTTGACACTGGCTGAATGTAGTCTTTAAAAAGAAGAATCTCATATTTTGTTCACGTAAAGGCCACTCTATTACTTTAGTAACCGGTAATACGCCATTATTATGGCATGTGACGATGCACAGCATCTGTGAGAGGGCGTTGTATACTTCCCGTTAGCTGTCAGCCAATCACAGCTCGTATAAGGTCATCCAATCAGCGCTAACTTCCGGTAGTCACGTGGTCCCAGTGGCTCGGTCGCTAATGGCGGACGATTTTACCTCATAGCGTCGTTATTTCCCGACTAAGCAACATCTTAAATTTAGAAACTGTACTTAATTAGTTAATATATTTATACTAAGGTACATACTTAAGTATATACTGCTATAAGTAGTTATTAATGTCGTTAAATATGAGTGATAATCATATTAATGGTGCGTTATTGAATAATAACGATTCTGAACAAGAAGCGGGGGTAGACAACAACTCGATGTCTACATCGGGCCGTAAGCGGCCTGCACCTAGCGCTTCAAGTTCATCCGAGTCTAGCTCTTCGGATTCTGAGGTAAAACGGCGGAAACGCGGTGAGTCTTCAGATATTGTAAAACTCGTTAACCAAGTGACCGCGCTAACTAATATTTTGATGAAAAGCGTGTGTGCACCTAATATTATTCCGAACAATGAAGTGATACCTGTGTCTGAACCTGTACCGGGATCTAGTGTATCGATACCTTTAGACTTTTGTTTGAATCGTCCAACGGTCGCCGCGAATAATTTTATGAATGAAGTACCGCGTTTGAGTTTAAGCGTCGTTAATACGTCCCTTAAAGATCCTAAAATTCCTCGCGCTAATCCTGAGCACGTTAAGCGGCTGGAAGGGTTACAAAAGTTCGGCGAGTCGTCGTGGAAGGATGTGCGTTACGCGGATGCTTTGAAGATTCATAATGCTGCGCCAGGCTTTGTCGAACTCGAGATTAACGATGAACTTAGACAATTTATTAAAGGTAAAGATTATGCGGCAAATTCAGAAAAATTGATCGCAGCCCTATGTAATGCGTTAATTTCGCAGCGCGAGTTACTTAATCAAAACTTACAACAGTTCATTGACTGGACAGCTTCTCCGAATGCTGTGCTTAATGCTTCCAGTATTTTCGATAAAATTTCCGAATCTTTTCTACCCTCATCAAAATTTCACAAAATTAGTGAGGAGATTATGCAGCTAGTTTGCGGAAAACGAGCTGAATATATCGAAAATCGTCGGGAGCGTATCCTGGGCGAAATTTTTAATAAGAACCTCCGCGAGGGTCTGCGTAAGATTCCTCCAAGTTCAAATTGTTTATTCGATGAAAATCAATTGCGCGCTTATATTCAAAATACAGGTGGCATTGATAAATGGGTTCGCCCTTGGTTTGGGCCGGAGAGAGATCAAAATAAAATTACGCCTAAATTACCAACAAAGCCTAATAAACCAGGTTTTCGTGAATTACCGCCAAGTAATGTGCCCTTTCGTAAAGATAGCGATTCGAGCTTCAGAAAAGCCAAAACCAATGCGAACTCTTTTAAGCAATCAAATAAAAGTAGGAAACCCCACAAAAAGGGAGGTCAGCCAAATAAGAGGGGATATGACAAATGACTTGCAACAACACCAGTTTTACGGGGGCTGTCTCCGAGCGTATCGGAGACAGTGGCAGATGCTTCGGGCTCCGGAGGCCCTTCTCGGAATGATCACGGGAATGCGTCTTCCATTTACCTCCAAACCTCCGCTTATCCATCCATCAGCAAAGGCCCTGCATCGGTTCAAAACTGCAAAATCACCAGAGATGGAGTGCCAGATACAAGAATTATTAGATCAAGGCGTTCTAGAAGTTGTGGATCATCGCGATGCCGGACCGAGCTTCTTCTCGACGATGCTCCTAACAAACAAGAGCGATGGGTCCAAAAGGCCCATATTCAACCTGAAGCGCCTGAATCATTATATAGTTCCGAAGCCTTTCAAGCTGATCTCTCACTTTCAAATACCCCATTTCTTACAGAGCGGAGACTGGATGGTAAAACTGGACCTATCGTCGGCTTACTTTCACGTGAGTGTTTTAAAAAGCCACCGTCTGTTTCTCAGGCTAATTTATGGTCAAAAAATTCTGCAGATGACCTGCCTGCCATTCGGGCTATCATGTGCACCCAAAAATTTTTCGGCCTTGACCAACTGGGTGGCACAGCACCTACGATCCAAAGGTATGCGAGTCGTAGTCTACTTAGACGACTTTCTGGTAGCATGTCAGTCGAGATGTCTTCTTCAGGCTCAGGTAAAACTGTCTATCAATGTTCTCGAGACGTTAGGTTGGACAGTGAACTACAACAAGTCTGTCATCGACCCTTCTCAAGAGATAGAATTCTTAGGATTAATCTGGAACACCAAAGAGAACTTCAAATGTCTGCCTCCACGAAAAACCCAGTCAATTATATTGCTCTCGGAGAGAGCTATCCGAAGGGGCAAAATTTCCTTGAAAGAAGCACAGGTGATATTAGGAACTCTCAACTTTGCCAACTTCGTCATTCCAAGAGGTCGTCTTCACTGCCGCCAGCTTCAGCTTCATTCGCGGACTCTAATGCATCTTCCACCACGCAAACCAGTAGAAATCCCGCCACCGGTCACAAGGGATCTAAAATGGTGGCTCACGACCTTAGGAAGTCTAGCTCGGAGCAGCTTGCACCCGGAATTGATTTGCCATTTTATGACCACGGATGCTGCGGATTACGGGTGGGGGGCACAGTTGGACGACCTCTCAATTTCAGGGAGATGGAGACCAGACCAGCGGAATTGGCACTGCAATCGAAAGGAAATGTTTGCCATAATAGCGGCAGTCAAAGAATTCCGGTCCCGTCTACACAATCGCCATCTGAGCCTGCAATCGGACAACCGCACAGTGATATCATACATTCGAAAGGAAGGCGGAACTCGATCTATGGCCTTACTCCACATGACGTACCAACTCTTGCGTATTTTGGACAGGGAGCGTATCTCGATGACAGCGGAATATCTCCCAGGGAGGTTCAACGGTATTGCGGACAGGCTCTCCCGCGGCAAGCAGACATCCGAGTGGCATCTACTGCAACCAGCACGCCAGATTGTTTTCCACAGGTTTGGAGTTCCACAGATAGACCTTTTTGCGACCAAGGACACCAGGGTTGTGACGAAATATGTTACCAAAGATTGCTCAGACTTATCAGCCCATTTTTACAACGCCTTCAGCCGTCAATGGGTATTTCAGCTGGCGTGGGTGTTTCCACCTCCGAGCTTATTACCTCGAGTACTCCACCATCTGAATTCAGCGCAAGGTGTTTTCTTACTGGTGGCTCCAATGTGGAAGAGAGCCTACTGGCTACCGGATCTTCGACGTCGGGCACTCAGCAGACCCATGAAAATCAACAACTTAGCTCGAGTGCTAATAGACCGGAGCACGGGCCTTCCACCTCCTCGAGTTCAAGATATGGAACTCTACGTTTGGAGGATAGCGGGTGGAGCGAAATAACAAGTAGTTGGTCTGAGGCTGAAAAGTCTCTACTGAGATCTAGTTGGAGGGAGTCCACGCTCAGGACTTATAGACCCGCATGGTCTCGGTGGGTCAGATGGTGCCAAAACAACAACTTCGACTCCAATATTCCAAATAGTATTAGTTTGTCAAAATTTTTAGCATACCTATTCATTGAGCATAGCTTGGCTTATCCTACTATACTGTTGCATAAGTCAGTAGTTCTAACTTTTGGACGTACGGGTAACGAGAATTTAAATTCTCATTTTTTAGTACAACATATTCTTAAAGCTATCTCTCTTCAGACTCCCAGAGTAGAAAAACCCCCTATTTGGGATCCAAGGGATCTGATTGCCTGGATGCAAACGAATCCCCCGAATAATAATATTACCTTATTCAAAGCGTCGCGTAGATTAGCTTGTCTTTTATTACTAGCATCTGGACGACGTGTGCATGACCTTACTCTTCTAAGAGTCTCTCCAAAGTGCTACATTGATTGCGGTGATCACATTCTTTTGTACCCAGTGTTTGGATCAAAGACGGATACGGCTACATACAGGCAATCAGGTTGGAAGCTTTCTTGCCATGCTAACCAGAATATATGTCCAGTTGGATGGTTAAGAAAGGTTATAGAGTTGGGTAAGCAGAGACGTACTGCCGAGTGTAACGATTCCCTGTTTGTATCAGTTCGAGGTCCCACGCAAAGTGCGTCGCGGACTATTATAGGTAATTGGGTAAAAAGTTTATTGAAGGATGCAGGTATTTCTGCGTCCCCGGGAAGTGTACGCTCGGCAGTAGCTTCGTTGAATTGGTACGAAAATTTCCCTATTGAAGACATTCTCTCTCGTGGCAATTGGCGTGGACCAAATACTTTTGCCAAATACTATTGTAAACAAATAATAGGCAGAGCTCAGACTTCGCCTAGTACGAGTAATCTCTCAAATAATTTTGAACCAGTATGACACAGAATTGAAACTGTATCGTTAATCAGAATTTGATCGAGGTCGATATTTTTATACAAATTATTAATATCAATAGTTAAAAATGTGATATTTCTGTTATATTGTACTAGTAGTTAATCTTTTTAGCGTCTAACTGATTTTGATATAGAGTGTACCTAATCAGGGGTTGATAAATAATTAACCAATGTTACTTATGGTTTTATTGTTTTCAGTACCTAAATTTTATCATATTCTCACATAGCGTCGTCGTGGTCACCAGGAGCTATAAACACGTCTCTCACAGATGCTGTGCATCGTCACATGCCATAATAATGATGCAAGTTTTACATAGAAATAAAACTTGTATTATTTAGCAGAGACGATGCACAGCATCCATTCAAGGTCTCCTGGTGAGAGAACTATGAGGTAAAATCGTCCGCCATTAGCGACCGAGCCACTGGGACCACGTGACTACCGGAAGTTAGCGCTGATTGGATGACCTTATACGAGCTGTGATTGGCTGACAGCTAACGGGAAGTATACAACGCCCTCTCACAGATGCTGTGCATCGTCTCTGCTAAATAATACAAGTTTTATTTCTATGTAAAACTTGCATCATTTTTATTTATCTCTGGACCACATTTTCACGTGCTTAATTAAGTTAATTATTATTATGACTAATAGTTAGGACCATTATATACTCTTACTAATTGCATTCTCATAATATATAACACATATTACCGCAAATTACCGTTTGCCCGTGTGAATCGGTATAAACGTTTATATCCTATGTAGTTGTTCGAGAGTTCAGAGCATGAAATTACTTCACGTCTTCTCACTCTGCCTTTACTTTAGCACTACAACTATTTCAAAACTGGCAACACTGGACAGCTTACTTGTATTACCGTGGTGTGACCAATTTATTGTTGTTCTTTTTTTAATTTCTTCCAACAAAATCGAATCGAATAATACATCCAATAACTAAACAAACACACATCTGCAATTTCAAAATAAGAAAGACGTTATTGGAGCATTTGGCGGGAAATTACCCTAAACCAATCATGACGTCAGTCATTATTTTTATTTCCAAAACTTTTTCTTATGAAGTATATAATATGTATTATCAATTAATATTTTTTCCTGTTTGTAAATATTTAGGTAGTTATAACAATAAAATAAAAATTAATATGCGTTGTAGTTGGGAAGTTTAAACACAATGGTTCAACATGGCTTTTCATTTTCTCTTAAAAAGTCCGTGAAAATGTTTCAGTAAAGTATCCATCACTTGTCTGATTCAGGGATTGAGGTGTTAATATGTAAATAACACAAGTTAATTACTAACTTACCCAAAAACGGTCAAAAAGATGTGTTATTAAACACAAAACAGTTACAAAAATTTGTTCGCACGAAACACTTATATTATGTGTACTTATCTAATTTCATGATCATCTTGTAAATAATGTAATTTCATGCTCATTAGGTTTAGTGTATTGAGAATGCTAGTGGGATGTCCAACCCTCCCTTTACAAACCAATGTACACATCTAGTAACTTGGACTGATTTGACCCTGTACCGCGGTGAGTCGCCCACAAACCTGTCCGCCAAAGCGTTTGAGCTCTTATTGACTTGGCACTAGAGTATTTTTTTCAGTGTGCTCCTCACCCCTCGACCCGACCCAAGAAGATGTCGGATCCCGTATTGGCCGGCTAGCCTCCTCTGAAAATGTTTGTTTGTCTGTCGCTCGCTTACTATTCCGCTTGTCGCTTCGATTCGCTTTATTTTGATACCTACATCGATGAGGTAAGGTTCATTTTGTGCTGTGCTACATATTTTGGCATGTTCAGTATCGGATGATACGTATAGCAAGCAAACCTAAGACCCTACGTAGACAGAAGAGCGTTAAGCGATCTGCGTCTGCGCTATTTGTTAAGTATGGGATACATAGCGCCCGCGCAAACAGCTCAGCCATTCCATACATTTCAAAGAGAGATAGCTAAGTTCATTTCAAGTTCATTTCATTCAAACCCCGGCTCGCACCGCGCCATTATGATTATTACATGCAACCATGATTATCACTTGCTCGTGTCTCTAAGAGCACCTAGTTCCGTCGGTCCTGCGCCTGATCTCTCTCGTGTCTGATGGCCGTCCCATCGGACTATGAAAGCGAGGGAATAGAGTGAGCCTGGGCTTGCGCACACCTGTGCATTATAATATTTTCTATTATCTATTCAGATTGGTCGCCGTGACCGAAATTTGGTCAGGATGACTATTATGATTATTACATTTCAAAGAACGGGGAACGCACAATATCACTCATAAGGCTGGCTTAACGCTCTCTGTTTGGTTGAGCTCTAAATGTTACTAATAGGTTATTCAGTTCCACCTATATTTAAAGAATATATTTTGATGTGTTTACGAAGATTGAATAAATAATAATCTCTTAATATCAAATGAGTAACGTTCTTCGTAAACGCACAATCGTTTTTTTTATAATAAAAAAGTACAGTATTAACCAGTACGGATACTCGCTTTTTGATCCATGCACTATTTCATGATACGCACAATACAGCATGTTACATTATCCGATTCACACCGGCTGAGGTGAGCCCAACTCCGTCACGAGGCACAGACATCGCGTACTAGCTTTAACGCCAACGCACTAAAATATACCCTATTCTAATATGATTAAGGTTGATTCAGTTAGGACTGCTTTCATATCGACGATGGATCGCTCGCTTCTCACATCGTTGTGTGTTTGTATTCGAGTTGTTTTGCTTGCTTCTGCGCCAACATTTTTGTGATAATGTGCTGGCTTCTCTAAGTTTGTAGGTAAAGCAAGTTCAATAAAATTTCGGGCTTGACATATAAGGTTACATAAATTGGTGCATGGTAGTGCACCGCCAAGTCTGGATAATATCGACTAGACAGAGTTTTTATGATAAAATAACATATAATTCCATTAAATTAACTCATTTTTCCATTTTATGATAAAAAGTATGAAATATTACAATATAAAGCATATTTAAAGACAATGTAAGCACCAACACGTAGATAAAACATCAAAGTGTGCAGCAATCACAAGAAAATTATATAACCTGAGTAAATCAAATATAAATAACTTATTAATGCGAAGATACACGCGTAAGAAATTCACGAAAGGGTGTCTTACATACCAAATAATATGAATTGATACAAAAATAATCACATAAAGCAAAGCGAATACAACATACATAAGCTGGACTTGTCGGGGGCACTACGGTGCCCCCAGATGTGAGAGGTATCGAGACGAGGAGGTTAGCCGGTGTGTCCCACAGTGGGGCTGCGACGGGCCGTACTCCGGCGTGTACGCGGCCCCCGCCGCAGTGTTCCGCCTCTCCTTCCTGGGCTCGGTCGAAGTGGACGAGGACTCCAGGCGGAGGAAGAAACGCCTCAAAAAGAACATGGTCGAAGAAGCTGTCACTAAGATCAAGGTGGTTTGGCTGACAGAATCAATTTAAACAAAGAAATTTTATTTAAATTTCGAATCAGAAGAAAACAATAAGTTGTCGTTGGAAAAAAAATATCGGAATACCGTACTATAAAAAAAGTGGACTCACTTAGTACCTAGTAGTGAAAGTAGTAGCATGTTTTTTGACTCACGCCCAAAAACATAGCTATGCTGTATGGTGTTGCTACAGCAAAAAATGTTATATCAACATCATGATTTTCGAGATTTCGATTAAATATACAATTTCACTGTGTTATTGCAATACTAATAGTAAATGTATTTCCCTTCTCGCTACCTTGGGTTACTATCAGGCGTTGGTAAGTGTCTAAATTCTAAATTAATTTTACGTCTGAATTACGTATTCGTAATCGCTTTAATATTATAGATACTTACTTTTAATTAAATGTTAAATTTCATGTATGCCTCTCATGTATCTACCTAACCACGCATTGTATCTACATAACCCTTGCATTAAACATCATGCCATACTCATTTCTTGTCATTTTCAATTCAATGTTCAGGCTTTTTGTTACAATAGTGCCTTGACAATAAAATAATAAGTAAAAAAAAAAAACATTCACTCGGTTACTCCAATGCTAAACTTGGTACGCGCTCTACAAAAGAAAATCATTTCACAAGAAAATACTTTTTTATTTCTTCTAGGCACCAGAAGGCGAAAACCAGCCAAGCACAGAGGTCGATCTGTTCATATCTACAGAGAAAATTATGGTTCTAAACACGGAATTGAAGGAAATAATGATGGACCACGCGCTTCGAACTATATCTTATATCGCGGATATCGGAGATTTGGTGGTGCTCATGGCGAGGAGACGGTTCGTGCCGCACGAGACGGACTCTGATCAACCGAAATTGAACCGTACACCGAAGATGATATGCCACGTTTTTGAGAGTGAAGAGGTGAGTATGGTAATGAAATAACATTAAATAATTTAGCTCTAATATCATCCACATAAAGTTGAGTGTCAAATGATAGTAGAATAAGAACAATCGGGAATATAACTGTCATGGCTCGCATTTGTAGATCCCTAGTATTGTATAATTTTCTTCTTTTACGCGTCAAATTGTGTATATATTCGGAAAATTTTATTCTCTAGGCTCAATTCATAGCCCAGTCCATAGGACAGGCGTTCCAAGTAGCCTACATGGAGTTCCTCAAGGCTAACGGCATTGAAGATCACAGCTTCGTCAAGGAAATGGACTACCAAGAAGTGCTGAACAGCCAGGAGATATTCGGAGACGAGCTTCAGATGTTCGCAAAGAAGGAATTACAGAAAGAGGTATTTTGTTACAGTAATATGAAAAAAGATTTATAAAGCACTGAATACTAGAAAAGTAATGCGACATCTTTTTACCAGACTTGGTGGAGGTACTGCCTTCCCTCAGATGTCTTTTATTTGTAACTATGAGTAGTAATGCAGCGGTCTTTGACCTGACTTGTTGGAGGCACTGTCTGCCCTTCAGATATATTTTTGTTATAACCTTCACTTTCATCTTAATTTCAATTAAAATAATGGACTAACTTTTTTTAAAATTGATTTAGACTCAAAAAATTGCTAAAAAAAATCCTTGCATAAGTATTTTTTTTAAAACAATTTGTTGCCTGACTTCACTTTTTTATGTGGTAATATTTGCAGGTGGTAGTACCAAAAACAAAAGGCGAAATCCTTGGCGTAGTGGTAGTGGAATCGGGATGGGGCTCGATGCTGCCCACGGTGGTCATCGCCAACTTGGCTCCCGCAGGCGCCGCCGCTAGATGTGGACAGCTGAATATAGGTAAAAAATCCGAAATAATAATACATATTAAATAATCCCACTTCCCACTAATATTATAAATGTGAAAGTTTGAATGGATGGATGGATGTTTGTTACTCAATCACGCCAGAACAGCTGAACGGATCTGGATAAAATTTGGCACAGAGATAGATTATAGTCTGGAATAGCACATATCACACTTTTTATCCCAGTAAAATGTATGGTTCCCGTGGGTTAGATTTGTTTTAATTTTTCATAGAGTACTCATACATTTGATTCTAAGGCGGTACGAAGTTCGCCTGGACAGCTAGTAATACATATTATAATAAGTGTAACTTGGTCATGTTTCTGCATGGAAAATATTTGAAAAGAAAATCGTTGGGCACATTATTTTTAATATAGATGCAGAATCAATTTTGGAATTGTTATCTGTCTCTCTGACCGCGCATCACGGGAAAACTATGGTTGGAATTTGATTGAACATGGCATAGAGATAGCTTTTAACCCGGGTGAATATGTGATACACTTTTTTCCCCAGAAATGGTGGGTTTCCATGGGATAGCCATAGAACAGGATCTCGAATTCAACGTATTTATTTATAGCTATCTCCGATAAAGATTCGTATGCTGCATTCAAAACGCTGGCCTGGTTTACTAGGCCAACGGCAACATGTGGGTAGCTAGTTCGTGACGAGTGGCACACGTTTGCTTGCCTGTGCTACGCTGGGCGGCGACGTCTATCTCGTTTCTTCGCCATAAGTTAGAACGAGATGGAGTGAGATTTGACAGCCCATTCGTGTTACCCTGGCGGAGGCTAGTCTAGTATTTAGTCTTTTATAGCGATGACACGAAATAAAAAGGCCTATTATTTGATTTGAAAGCCTCTCATCTCTTTCCAGGTGATCAAATAATCGCGATAAATGGTGTCAGCCTCGTAGGGTTGCCACTCTCAACATGTCAGACGTACATAAAAAACTCTAAGCAGCAAACTGTGGTGAAGTTGACTGTGGTGCCGTGCGCGCCTGTCGTCGAAGTGAAGATCAAACGCCCGGACACTAAGTACCAGCTTGGATTCAGCGTGCAGAACGGTGTGGTAAGTGAAATATAGAGGGCGCTAGTACATTATAGAGTAATCATAGACAAGATAAAATTACGTTTTGGCGGGATGTTAATGATGTAAAATAGTGAGGTTGTCGATTTTCTTTATTCTTTATTTGATTTTTGTTTTCCAAATAATTTATACACATCAGTGGGATATTATCATTGTCTCATCATAAACGTGCGAGTGAAGGAAATTCAAATAAAATGCCAAGCAATTTTTTTTTTGAGTTTTAGAATTTCCGTTATTTTTCGTTTGTAATGTGTCTACAGCTTTATTGATAGGGTCTGGGGTTTCATTCCATTATCAAAATCGTCATCAGGAATATTTATAGGTAATACTTACTTAAAACACACCAACACTACTGAAGAGTTTTAATTAGCGGATTGCCAACGTAATTATAGAAGAAATTTTTACACTTATTGATTTTCGTTAATCACTGTGTTTCCCTAATAAAAAAATAATTTCAGATCTGCAGTCTGCTGCGCGGGGGCATCGCGGAGCGCGGCGGCGTGCGCGTGGGCCACCGCATCATCGAGATCAACTCGCAGAGCGTCGTCGCCGTGCCGCACGAGCGCATCGTCAACTTACTCGCCACGTCCGTCGGAGAGGTACACACCCACCCATCCAGGACCTCAAACACGTCTATTGCCCACCAATGACTCGCACAACATCAAGGAACAACGCTTCCAATAAATATCTCCCAACAAAAACACCAACTGTTCGGACCTATAGATTGAGGGTGATCCTGGTTTAGTGATACTTATAGATATTAAATATCTATGACCATCCAACTGTGCCAGTCAGGTCGCCTTGAGTCTGGTCTCCCTCCATCCTGATCCTGATTCTGGTGGAGCCTTCACCTTATTTTGCGTTAAATCGAACTTATAAACACACTGTGCATGATTGGAATTAGAACACGAACCATGATGAAAAATCCATCATCCGAAAGACTTTTACTGCTGGACGTAGGCCTTCCCCAATGACTTCCACACATCACGGTCCTCCGCCAATCGCATCCACCGGCTTCCTACGACACATGTGATATCATCGGTCGGTCGTCTTACACTAACTCTTTCGGCTCGTGGTTGCAATTCTAGAACCCTTCTAGTATAACAACAACTTGTTAATTATCCACCAGATCCTGATGAAGACGATGCCGACGTCGATGTTCAGGTTGCTGACCGGTCAAGAGAACCCGTTGTTCATCTAATCGCGCGCCGCCCGCGCCGCCGCGTCTACAAGTGCCTGCTTACTCTACGATATTACGCCCGAACGCTCAGCTCCACCGCTCTATCAGCGCCCCGTCCTCGCTTCACAGTTGTTGTTGTTTTTTTTTAATTCGCCAATAGGCAGGCAAAGGACAAAGCCATACAGCCTGGTCATATTTTGGATTGAATTCAATTCTGAGGATTTTTAATTTCATTGTCATGTCTGATATCATCTTTAATATAACCTCGCTTCACAGATTATTACAACAGCAATTTTGACGTCTGCTGTCAAATTATTGATTTCTCGAACCAAAGTGTATTAAAAAGTTGATTATTTTTGGAACAGTGCTTTTGAAAATAGTCTCCTATTTTACTGACAGTTCGTTTTAACTAATCGAAATAGTGTTTTCTTTTTATTGGCAATAAAATAAATTATTATTGTCACTGGCCATAAATTCACACTGTTAGGTTCTTTCGAAAAAATAGAATAATACAGTGGGCCGCCCAATCAATCGTTTTGATTGTGTGCGGGGGTTCGAGAATTTGGTGAATGCTCTAAGGTATAATATAAATATTGAGATGTGGGTTATAAATACTTTTATTAGAAATATTTGAACAAGAAATGTATCATTCGAACACGCGGCAAATTGAAAATCATTATATGTTCAAATGAATTTACAAAAGGGCCCCCAAATTTATAGAAAGCATTCGACCATTGCATTGCAAACCACTTTCCTTATAATTGCTTTGCATTGCCATCGTTCATTGATTTGAGATTAATGTTCAAATAGTGAATTCATTTTTTTTATTTTATTAGTGAGGATGGGGCGTATCTCAAGCTTAGCTGATAAAAAATAATACTCAAAAAAACGTATGTGATGAGTTTCAATGCTTACATTGCTTAAGTGGCTACAGTAAGTTAGATTATAAGTTATATCTCTCTATTATTAAGCTATGTTCAGAACTCCCACGGGTACATTTACAGTTCCACCAACTTATCTGATCGAGTAACCAATACAGGTCCTAGCAATGACATTACGGAAATGTCATCGTTTTGACAGTTGTGTAAAAACAATTTCGACAACCTCTCAATGGATAAGTTGGCAACACTTTGTAGGTCTACGCTCGCATCGCGTACAGGGAGGGACTGGATTCCGCTCTGGTATGAACAAGCCTGTCTGGTTTGTATTTGCTACGATGGGACGAGTAGTGTAACAAAAACGCCAGTGTAGGAAATACAGATTAATTTTAAAATGTTGTCATGACACGTGTATACATACTCCACTAAAACTCGGTTCACTTCGTTGGAATTCGCCCGTTTGCTATTTAAACGCTGTTAAAAACAGTGTTAAGACATGCCACGGTGAGATTAGGTTATTAGTACAATACCAAAACTGCTCCAGATTTAATATATCTGAAATTATTTGGCTATGTCACGGTGGTTTGTTCTTCGCGGATTCCCTCGTGTCTGCACTAACCCTATCTTATATAAATTAAATATCAAAACCCACTCATATCTGCTTAGGTATTTATTATAAATTAACTATTTTTAAATGGATTCTGGTAATAAGAGTTTGTTTTGCCTATTACTTTTAAGTACGAACATTTTTGTACAGTAGGTGCCTAGTTTATTTCTTTTTGCCATACTTTTTTAGAAGTACCTATAGAAAATATTGCTTTAGTTTTTTTAATGTTGTATAAAGGTTTTTCTTTTTTTTTACAAGACAGTGTTGCCACCTATAAAATTTACGAAGATGCGTTTTTGGTGGTATACTTTTTAGAATTCACAAAATACTGGCCACTAAGAATTTCAAGAATTTTTATATACAGCTTGGCTGGCAACGCTGTTAATGTTTATAGCTGGTCATTTTTTGTCTCTATTTGTTGGTGTTGTTTTTCATTCCTTCATTACATGTTTAGTGAACAAGTCATTCCATTATTATAAACTGTTTTGTATAAACTGCCGAACCAATGTTAAGTTTTCAATTAATAAGTACTTATGTTTTAATTTTACAAACAAAGTGCACCATAGTTCAAAACATTCTCATCATTCAGTTCAGATAACATGTATAGCTTATAATAGATAAGTAGGTCAAATGAACTTCGATGTGCTGTGGTTCAAAAAGCGCACTTCGATTGCATAAAATTTTTAAACCTCAGTGTATTCTCATTTCCATAGAGACCTACTGTGATCAAATTGAATAAAAAAATATGAATTGATTAGTGGATACGGTAATAAAAATATTATTTCGTCTAGCATCTCAAAAGATATATCATATTTTGTAAATTTTATAGTGTCGCTGTAGCATAACTATGTAACCTACATAATGTGTATGTCCTGTGTTCTTAGCTAAGCTTAGCGCTCTGAGGACGAGTAAACAATATCTATTTATGTATAAAAATAACGATAATTTAACAGTTCTAATTATTGTAAACACTAGATATAAATACCTATATAGCTTCTGATTACATATTTCATACCTCTCTGTAATGGAACGTCTTCTCATGTCTACAAGTTGTTTACTTTGCTCTTTCGGCCAGTGTCCGTATTTAAAAATTTGAATTTAGAACGATATTTAAAAAAAAAACAATAATTTTACCCAGCTAGCAGTAGATCAATGCAGCTAGTCAAGACGTCACTCAACACTGGCAGTAGATGGCCAAAAAAAAAGTAGCCAATGAGCATTTCTGTTTTTTTTTGTTAGCCAGCCACATTTGCCAGCCAGACAATGTAATGCCATCAAATACTTGCGGTTTTATTTCACATGCTGAAATTGTATAATGTTTCATCGTCAGGCATCCTGGACACTGGCTATGCCCTTTTGAACTAAACATAAATAATAAGTATACAGTCTGATGTAATTTTGTATTGCTAGCTGTTGTGAATAAGATTTATTTACATTGAGAAACACAGATGATACATAGACTATTATTGTGAAGCTGGTATTATGTAGGTACACTGTAACATGTGAAATAACTATTGTTGTTCTCATTTCTAAGAGTATTATTCTAGTCTGCATTAAAGTTAAGGAATAAACTGAACAAATTTATCTGTTGTTTATTTTGTTTAGCAATCATACAAGGTTTTACATTTTATATAAAGGAATTCAGCCATATTGCGGCACGAATCGGAACTAATTGACTAAATCGAACACAAGCGCACTCTATACTCAGAGAGACATTACTCCCTGCCAACCTAAAGGTCATTTTCGCATGGCTATATTAATTCTAGCGCATCGATTTGCTACGGACGTCTACATGTACTGTTCAATGGAAAATTGTGGGCACTGGGCATGCAGTATAATGATACATTGAACAACCTAAAACCCTTGAATATGAAGTACGGCAGATATTTTTTATATAAAATAACAACCAGTTCGTTAAGAAAAAAAATGCTACTAATCAATATTAGTGTTGCCTTAATGTGTGCTCTGAGTGGTAACCTCGCCTCCGTCGAGGATTCAACTTGAATTATTTTGTCGTAATGAATGACCTACAAGTTTTAGGTATAACAAACTGTATTTTTTATGATATATGCGATTATTTTAAGAAATGATTTATCGCGCCACCTAGCTTGTAAACTCCAAACACTTCATGCACCACGGCGGGGCTTGTTCTGCGTTGTGCAATCCAGAGTCGAACACCCTCTTAAGGAGTTAGGTACACTTGCTTTACCACACTATCAAAATGTTATACTAAGCAGGTATTGGGGTTAACATATGGATACACCCAATGCCTTAGGTAGGGGGGGGGGGGGGCTTTGGGGGTTCAATATCAAATAACTACCTATACTTAATTTATAATAACCAATGGATATAAACGTAACCACGGATTAACCAAAGGTTCTTACGTCGGACAATATAGGTAAGTATTGTTTATTTACTTACCTGATTCTTGTAGATAGCCATCGATAGGTATATAGCTAGACTCGCTAAGGTACTGATCCTGGTACTGATCCTGGTACCTACTCTGTGATAGTGAATACCCACCATAGTACCAGCACAGACCTATTTTTATATAGGTCTGTGCAGTGTTGCCAACCCCAAGAAAATAAAAAACAGCAGCTCACCAATAAAAAAACAGGAGAAAACAAACAGTAGGTAGAGTAAAAAAGGGCAGATTTCATAATTTCCTGATATAATTAAAACAATCACCTACTTTTATTAGTTACCAGGACGCACATACATTGTTATATTATAATATTGATCACAACATATTAAAAAAAAACAAAATCAAAGTCAAATTATTGTCCACTTTCATGCTCTATTGCCTCATCTTCAGTATTTTCAGACTCATTTTCCTTATTAAAATCATACATATTTTTGTTAAATTTCTTCATTTCCCTTTCTGTGGCTTAAAATGAGTAGCACTAGGTTATTTCGAATTTAGTGTGCAATAAGTCGATATTCTGTTGCGTAATTTAGTTTTCATATTATTTATAGCTGAAAATAATCTTTCCACGGTGGCGCTGCTATGTGGTAGCCACAAAAGTTTCTTCACCAATTCACACAATGTGGGAAATCCCTTGAATCTCAACAAGAGTAGATACTGTCATCTAGTGTCATTGCGTTTTATTACATAGTGGTTATCAAAAAATATTTTCATAGTGTAGGTATAATATAACGCTAATTGAAAAACAGTAAAAATTAGGAATGAAACAGAAAACAGGGGGATAAATGTGAAAACAGCAAATCTACTGTTAAAACAGTAGGGTTGGTAACACTGGGTCTGTGGTGGTACTACTATGTACCTTTTACTACCTACCGACTGACGTACCCGTTTTATATAATGCATTTTATCAATAATTGTCTCCGAATCTTTCAATAGTTAGGTATGTGTATGCATTATTCACGGCTTTTTGTACTGATTTTTTTACAGTTTTGCACCGAGCTTGCAAAAGTGGACGAGTGTCTGAGTGACAATGGCAGCTGTTGGTAGGTAAAAAATATTTCCTTACGGCTTACCTACCACTCAGACCAGCGGGGGGCTATTTTAAATCATTCGAATTTCGAATTTGGAATTGAAAACTTTCCAACCGTATTTCCCCAATCGTTATTAATATTTCTGAATTTGGTGATTTTTGACGTCTCTCGAAGGAAATACTAATTCGTTTTTTCCAAAAGTTAATGTTGGAAGCGACACCAACAGCGGAAACATTCAAATCCGTTTCCGAATGATTTAAAATAACTCACCAGATTCGCCTGAGACCTACCCTCAACTAACATATTCGAGTGTTTAACGGAAACCACACGTAAATAGGTAGTTACCTACTATGGTAAGTGCCTCCTCAGAAAGTTCAATGGGGCTATAACGTACTAATCATTTATCTAAGGCATAGATCTAGGACGTCATATTTATACGAGCATGTGATTTAGGTGTAAGTATATTATATTATCTATAATGTAGGATCCTAGAAATATATAATTACTAGCTGTTGCCCGCGACTTCGTCCGCGTGGTATTTAACAAAGACAACCGTTGACAACAGCCTGCTCGCCCATTCTGAGCCCGCGGGACGCATTGCAGGTTGTTGCTATCAAACTTAATCAGGCGCTGCGCTGCAACATTGGTTTTAATTTTTTTTCGTGAGATCCTATTTTTTTTTCTAAAATAAAAGTAGCCTAAGTTACTCCTTGTTACATCAGCTATCTGCCAGTGAAAGTCCCGTCAAAATCGGTCCAGCCATTTCAGAGATTAGCCGGAACAAACAGACAGACAGACAAAAATTGTAAAAAATGTTGTTTCGGTATAGGTAACGTGTATACATCCAAATGCACTTAGTAAAAAGCGGTTATTTAAATATTACAAACAGACACTCCAATTTTATTTATATGTATAGAGTATAGATGTATGTAGACTTCTGATTCTATATAAATATTCATCATAGTTACCCTAGTGGTTCTAAATTAGTTACAGATATATTGTGACTAATCACATATTTTGATGTAATCAAAACTTAGACCATGTTCAAAACGATCTTGTCTTTCTGTTCTGGAGCATCTTTGTATACTATGAAATTGGTTGGAATATATTACATTCATCATATATTACATTCAGAGAATTGATGCATTCGAGATGTGGTGCTGGAGGCGTATGTTGCGGATACCCTGGACTGCCAAGCGCACCAATGCATCAATTCTTGCGCAGCTCCGAATAAAAATCCGCCTGTCCACAATTTGTCAGCAGCGCATTGTCTTACTTCGGCCATGTAGTACGGAAAGGAGATGAGAACCTCGAAAAGCTGATCGTAGTTGGGAACACCGATGGCAAGAGAGCTCGAGGACGGTCCCCAACCAGATGGACCGATCAAGTAAAGGACTCATCTTCAACCAAATTCAGCTCGGTGGTCAGAAGCGCCATGAACAGAGACCGATGGAGACTAATCGTTCGATCCAAGTGTGGACTATCCAACGATGATCACGATCCTCAGACATGAGGGACCGACCATAGAGAGAGTGATCATATAAATATTACCAATAAACTTTTATAATTATTGCTCGTCATAGTCAACGTCAAATCATTTATTTCGTACAGGCCTACGGGGACACTTACAAATTGTCACTAACATTTTTTTTTCATAACTCTACAACTGGATCGGAACGCGACCTCAGACTGAGAAGATCCCGCGAGATACTTAGCGGGCTTGTTTTTTTTTTCTTATTATAAATAACGAATCCTAGAACTATAGGACTGGTATCCCCTTAAGCCGGAGATTTTTAAGTAGCCATGTTGCCTTCATCAACAGAAATCCAAATCAATATTTATCATGTTTCCATATTATTTATAGGCATGGTCCAATTATATGTGGAATTAACATTCATGTAGGTAGTCAGGTGGTTACTTTAACTCTGGAGTTTGCTTATAGTCTGCCTTGATCTGAACTTCTTAGTCTATGCCAGGGCCATTTACTTGGCATAAAGTTATGTATGTGGTTACATTTACCACTACAAATGCATTGAAACCATGGCTTCACTTTGCTAGTGGCAATGTCACATCTGAACTTCTCAACATGTCGGTGTATCAATATTGATTTTAGAATTATTGTGAATGAATGTTGATAGGTATATTTTTTGGTAGTTCATTCTAAATTAGGAATCCCCATTCAATGTAAAATTACTGTCATGCAATTCATTACTGTTTTTGTTATGTTATGCTTCTAGAAGTAAAAATAAAATATTGGTTTAGCTTTCGTATATTATGTATTTTGAAGTTTGCTCACAAAGCCAAATTAAATTTACATAAATACAATTTAATGATAACTTTTATACAAGATGTAAATAGTAGACAAAAGATTCAGTGAAATAATGCTCATATGTTGCTCATTATGTGACAAATTAACATCTATAATGCATTCACATTGCTATGTAAAAAATAATTATAATTAATTTAAAACCATCAGTATCTCTAGAGATCAGTGAACTGATATTTCATCAAGCATAACATTTTGCACTCAGACATTGGTGTTCTGAAGACTCTTACAAAGACATTGAACTTTGTGACAGTAAACACTATCCATTGTATAAAATTAATCAAATTTGTAACCATGAAATATATACATTTAAGTCTCCTGGGTAGTTGTTTTATTCGCTATTATAATGATAGTAAAAAAATATGCATACCTAATATTGTAACGAAGCTACATGTGAACGGGTAAACAATGATCAGTGGGACTGGCGGACCGCTCGGAGACAATAAGGGCGAGGCTACGAGAAATGCAGAAGATGACCAGAGCGGGAGCGCCGCCGCGCCACGCCGCGCTCGCGCTCACTATAGTAAAAATTTATCCACAATTCGTCTCATCACAAGTTACTCGGTCTAGGGTGTATAACATAACTTGCACTCTTAAAATCATGATATATGTTAGTTCCGTCCTCGTGTCGCGCGTTGGGGAGGCACTGGTGGGTGGCGGGGCGCGGGCGCTCAGTTGTCCATGGCGTATCTCCGCGTCCACTCCTTCGCGTTTCGGATCGCTTCACTCTCGTTCACCTTCCACAGCTCGGCCACGTCGTTGGCGAGCGGGTCGTCGGGGTTGGGCGCCGACAGCAGCGCCTGGATCGACAGCAGCACCGTGCGAATCTGCAGCGCAGGGCTCCACTTATCCTTCAGTATGTCCAAGCATATACGACCGAGCCGATCTATGTTCGGATGGTATATTTTCGTTATAAACCTAACCTTAGGCGCTGACATGGGATAGTCTTCTGGCAAAAATAATTCTAATTTAAATAGTCCTCCTTCGAATGGCGAGTCTTCTGGGCCGGTAACGATTACGTGAAAGTAACGTGCATTGGTTTCACTCGGCACCGCGCTGATCCCCGGCACCGGCTCTTGCATCAATCGCTGTGTCTCTTTGATTATTCTACGTGGTAGGGCTGCCATTTTAAATATGCGGTCTAGCGCAATTTGTCAAATGAAAGCAAGTAATCATATAATAGTACAAAATATTTAATTGTCTTTCCACTGTACGTTTTTACGACGATTACTGAGGCACGTCTTCAGAATTAACAAATTATAATAGCATTTCAGCCATGATATTGCTAAAAACGCGACTACAAAGCGAAGGTACTTTAATTTTTAAAGCATAGATAATCTAGAACTTTGTGCTATAGAGAACACGTGCAATATAGAAGAGGGTGCATTTTCTTTAACATCATTAAATACCGGTTAAGTATACCGGTTTTATATATGAAACATTTTATAATCCTTGTTTATATAATTCGATGGCAAAATAAATAAGTTCTTTCATGTACTACTTTTATATGCTATCAAAGTATAAAATTTATAAATCCAGCAAGATGTTTGGCGGTATTCGTAACAGTAGTTTAGCTGCCGTAAGCTAGATGTCGTCATTAACAATAAAACAATAACAATGCCTAAAATTATGTATATATTTACATTTTTCCCGTATTATACGGATCACAAGGGAAAATATGAGTAATGTTGTGTGTGCATGTTATTTTTCCAATATTGAATTGACTTACATCTGTTTTTCCTTGTCATCTATAAAGTATCTATAAAGTTAGGTAGGTAATTTGTCTTATACATAAGCGACTTTAGTTTTTTGTCTATACTTCCATATTCTGGGACAATTATTTATATTGTCATAAGTGAGTTACCTCCATAACAAATTTTAACAAAATTCGTCCAGCAGTTTTCCAGTGATGACCTTTGAGTATTTAATGTATGCGATGGGTACTTATTGTCTATGGTCCTAGACTTATTCACCAAGCACCTACCATAGTAATAAGTGCTATTCAATTCCACGTTATGCAGTATCCACACATTCAAATAGTTACCTAGGTAGATAGATAATTACTTACCAATCCCACCCACCACACAAGCCTGTCTTGCTCAGCCAATATCGGCAAGTGGCAAGTACCTAATAGGCAATTGAGAGAGCAATATGTGACTGACACGGGGCGGCGTGATGAGACGCAGACCCAATTTACCTGGCTAATAGTATTGTTCGTAGCCGTCATTGACGAAGGTAAAATGGAGTTTAGCCCATAACTGCTTGGTAGCTAAATTACCTACTTTGAATCGGTGAGTAGATAAATATGACTTTGGAATGTAATTAGATTCACTTGTTGCAGAAGTTTGACTCAAGTGACTCAATAAAATACCAGTGCCCTAAGCCTGTTAACACATTGGACTCAGTATCAAATGGCCAAAACCACGGAGAACTTACTTACTAGGATATGTCCTAACCAACTTCACTGCGAAATCAATTAAGCCCTGACGTCATCACGGTGGGCGTGGCCTCGGTCGGTCTATCGGCTGTTGTCCAGCACGCTCGCGTTTGCATCACACTTCATTATTATTTTTTAGTTTTACTATTAGACAAATGATGGTTCCTCATTGTATATGCGTCCTACACTGGTGGCGCTAGAGATATCATATAGTTATACCACGTAGTAATCTCGCAATAGAAGAAGCGTTTAATTTTTGTTATCCACCGCTAGTTGAAAAATATAGAAGAAGGCGGCCTAAGGCCCTTCGCCCGCGCAGTGCCACGCATCGTTTATTGGCAGTAAAATCCTATTACAACTTCTCTGTCTCTGTAATACTCCGTGGCCAAAGCTTTGACAGAATTTATATGAGACATCTTACTAAAGTGATAATTATTAGGTTGCTATTACCAATCGATTGTACAAGCAGGCGTAGGGCCCTATCAACTGGATTCCCCGATGCAACAGGCAGAACAAATTATACATTATTAGTAGGTACTAGTTTTAATGATTATAGGAGTAACAATTAAAATTATATCGATGAATAAAACATTATATTTGATGAGGAACACAATAATCATGATTACAATACTTGTGCAATACTCCTCCCTCTATCAGATAGTGCAAATTATTAAATGTTACACATTTTAGTACGAGTAACAGAACTAGATGGCGCTACCACAGAAAAAAACGTGGTATTAAAGTTTTTATGCGTTCGATATAGGGGCCGTACACTTTGTAATTAGTCAACTCTGGTTTCCCTTCAAAACGAATAAATCTTTCGCCTTTTACTAAAGATTTCCGTGAAGGGGAACACTCAAATGAGTCTTGAGAATTTTTGATGTCCTGCGTAAGCGGGATCTATAAAACTACTGAAATACATCTGTGTACTCCCTACTATAATGTTAGTCATTCTCATAACAAGTTAGTGCATGAATACAACTTATCCAGTATCTTGAAAGTTTCAAATAAGAACTTGTGTCAAGTCAATTAATAGGGGTCGATTTTTAGATCTCGTCGACCCCCAAAATCAGTTTTCGTTTATGTCGACCCCTGGAAAACCAAGGGGTTGATATCGACTTTTGGGAATCGCTGGTTTAAATTAACTAAGGTACTCAGACTAATTACCTACTATACCGGTGTTACTGAGTGATTATCTGCATAATTATATATCCTCGTCACGTCTAATTTCCACAATCTGTGGTTCCGTAATTTAACCAATCAGACACCTGGAATTGTAATCCATCAGGTAGGTACCTACAGTTGAGTGGATTCATTCATTTGCTGAATTAATTTGAGCAGTGATCCTAACATTGCAATGACTACTTTCACGAACGTGACTGTGCGTGTTGATCTAATCATTTTAGCTATGAAAATGCACAATAGAGACTACTAAGATCTTTAGTCTATTAAAAAAAAAACGACATTGATATCTTAATATATTTTTTTTATAGCTCTTCAGATTCTTCTCAGATGAGTTGCGGTCGCGATCCGGTCCGTAAGGAAACAATAATGTAAAATGGCAATTTGTAAGTGCCCTGTTGATTTTAATACCAAATAAGGGATTGAACTTGGAGTGTAAGTTATCTCGTACAAAAACTGTCTAAAGTACGTAGGTACTACGATGCCACCGCCATTTGATAAAGAATCAAATGTATTCGCAGACTTGGAGTCTGTATAAGCAAGAATTTGGTGTCATCCATCCAACCATCAGCCAAGAGCGGTCCACATCTGGGCATTATATGTCTACCCAATGACTTCCACATATCACGGTCCTCCACTACTCGCATCCACCGGCCTCCCGCGACGCCTGTGATATCATTGGTCGACCTCGTGGGGCGCATCCTACACTACGTCTTCCAGATCGTGGTCGCCATTCTAGAACCTTTGAAACCTCTAGAACCTTTTTTAATTTGGATTAAAAATCACATAAAGAACGCTCCGCCGCGACAGTGTTGCCACTGCCGTGACCAGGATTCGAACCTGGGTTACTACGGCCACAACGTAGGGTCCTAACCACTAGACGATCACGGCTACCGGAGCTGGTGATGGTATTAACATAATATTGAACCGCATTCGGTACACTTTCACTCCGCCTCCATCGTCGAGAAAGTTACGTAACGTAGGTATCTTATTTCAGTAATAAAACTGACAAGAATAGTTATTTCAACCAAGGCCCTCACCTCTAGCAAAGGTTCAACCCTAGTCCGAACCCTACTAGAGGTGACCTCGAGGTTCTTAGAGCTTCAAACTGCCCATTGTAAAACGTGTGGGGTTTTTGGGCAGAAAGTTAAAGAGGTCACTTTTGATGTATTAAAAAAAGTTTCCTTGATAAATATTAGTGGGAAAAATAAACGTGCACGAGTGAAGGAAAACTTTACTTTTTAACATCTCCCAAGATGTCTGGTTTTCTAGTAAACTACCTACTATAACTAAATAACCTATCCATAGCTTTACTGATAGGAGTAGTTAGAGGATTTATTTCATCATCATTATCGTTATCAACGAACATAAAACTAAGATCAACAAGTTATACTTGACACAGACAAAAGTAGCTCTATTTTGTAGCCAATGAAAAAAAATGAGAAACCCGAGCTCTTGTCATCTCGTCCATTGAAGCGTGAGCGTCCAGATGGCGGGTTCAGAAGGCGAATTTATAATATTTCACATAAGGAAGGCACTTCTAATCCATTTGTTTATCATTCATTATAGGTAGTATCTTATTCTATATTATATATTTGTAACTACAAATATAGGTACGTACCTACATATCTAGGTAAATATAGGTAGGTACGTACAAATATTCTAGGCAAGTCAGTACTTACCTACTAGCAATAAAAAAAATCGACGTCAGAAATGGGGAACATAGGCGGTTGGGGCTCATAAGGGATACTTTCAAACCAACTTTTATATCTGAAATCTTTATAAACAACTCAAACTCTAATATGGAACGTTGAAAGAAAGTCCGGTGCTCTCACTACGACATGTTCAAAGTCCATGAAGGACAGTCTCCCGTCTCCGTCTACATCAGCCTCGTCCAGCACGCTGGCGACTATCTCCTCCCTCTCCTGGGGATGCAGTTCCCCTTTGGTAAGCAGTCGTGTGGCCTCAAGGAGGTCGTCTCTTCCTATGAACATGTCATCGTCTAGGTCGTAAATTCTGAAGGCGTACCTGATAAATAAATAAATATAATTGGTTGGGGAACGTTGAGTACCATATACCTAAAGTAATTACGTTCCTTTCTGTTCATAAGATATACGGAAAAATGTGGATGCACGATAGTGCACCTCTACCTACCTACTTGTTTCCGACTTTTTGCTACTACTCTATTTCTTTTTTATGATCTAATTGTTTTTGTATATTTTTGAAGTGTATTTAAAATATTGTAAGATTGTCAGATTGTCTTCAGTGAACGAGAGGTAGGTTTTGATTTCCCCAAAATACTAATATTATATTATTTCATGATCATCAAAGGGTTTCATTAGTTTACAGTCCAGACACATTGGCTTCACTACCTTTTTGGGAATATAAGGATGACAGTTTAAATTAAAAAATACCTAGGTACCTGATTCGGTAGTAAAACAATATAAAGAAAATTAAGTCAATCAAAACGTGTGCTTAACGGAAATTTCTTTTGAATAAATCTTACATATATTTTAGATGGTTGTGCAAGCGGCCCTTATTGTTGGTTGAGTTATTTTTTTGATTGTTTCTCCCAGAAAATTCAATCACCTAAGTAACATATTGTATACCTACATACACATTATATAAGGTAACGTAATATACTTAAGTAAAATGATCACTCACAGCAATTGTTGTTTTGCGTGTCAGAATCCGTGGGTTTGTTCTGCAAACACCAATAATGGTCGAAGGTGCAAAAGTAACTACGAAAAGTGAAACCCAGTGATGGGTTTTAGAAAGTTTACAGTGTATTGAAACGGAGTTGCTTTATAAACTTTTTTCTTATGTTTATAAAAGCTGAATCTTACTGGTTCGTAATGGTCAAAAGTATTCTGTATAGAAAAATGAAATGTCATTCATACGAGTATTCCTGTAACTTGATAGATTCAGGATTTACCTATTTTCAGTATGCTAATTATAAATAATGTAATCAGTTATATTTGGTGATTCGATAGTGGTTCGCATAAATATAAAGAAGTTGAATTGTGTACATAATTAAGTGAAAACAATGACAGATATGATTTTAGTGATTATGGTGATGATGATTACCAAGCCTTGATGTCCCTGGGCGCAGCTTCACTAAACACGGACATCATGTCGAGGAAGTCCTCAAAGGTGAGGTTACCGGAACCGTCGTGTGAAAACACTTGACATATTCGACGTTTAAATGGATTCTCCTGAAAATAAATGAATGAAATTTATTTATTTTTATTCTGTGGGAGCTTTTGATTGTATTTTGTTTAATAAAATAATTGTTAGTATACATATTCTTCCACTAACATAATATAATAGGTAATATTAAATAAATGTCTGGATTAGCGTAGATAGGTATATTCGATCTGAAACCATACAGTGCAGTGTATAGATACTAAGGTTGTATTCTAGCTTTGTTTTTCAATATATGCGGTTATGACATAAAATACATACCCCAAATTTATAGACTTTTATAACTTTATTAAACGCCATATAGTACTACGCACGAGAGTTTTTCGTTGCGCAGTACTGTATGACGTTTGAAAAAGTAATGAAACGTCTATAAATTTGGGGGTTAATGTCTGATTATTGTTTCTATTCATTGGTATTGTTATAAATATCGACGAAACCTTTAACAGCGACATGGTTTCATAACCATTTACGATGATAAGATAAATTACTTTTTGCTGTATGTACATGTATATTACTACTTATATATATGTATGTACAGTATCTACTTACTTTTAATTCCGGTAATTTTTCTATTTCTTCAACTGGCACGGCTATAGTGTGCGCCTGGTTCTCTGTCATGCGCTTGGGCACGAGCTCTGGGTTTACTTCACGGAAGCGTTTGAACACCCTGTAATGTGAATTTCACTGGCATCTATACCTAGAATATTCTATTATTTTGTCTCATCAATGACCTAAATGTAGGTAAAATGCCATGTCGTCGCTTATGTGGTTGGAATAACACTTCTCTGTTTGCTCATCGCGCAATAAAGAATAGAAATATATATTTAACTAGCTGTTGCCCGCGACTTCGTCCGCGTGGTATTTAACAAAGACAACCGTTGACAACAGCCTGCTCGCCCATTCTGAGCCCGCGGGACGCATTGCAGGTTGTTGCTATCAAACTTAATCAGGCGCTGCGCTGCAACATTGGTTTTAATTTTTTTTCGTGAGAAACCCTTTTTTTTTTCTAAAATAAAAGTAGCCTAAGTTACTCCTTGTTATATCAGCTATCTGCCAGTGAAAGTCCCGTCAAAATCGGTCCAGCCATTTCAGAGATTAGCCGGAACAGACAGACAGACAGACAGACAGACAGACAGACAGACAGACAGACAGACAGACAGACGGACAGACAGACAGACAGACAGACAAAAATTATAAAAATTATTGTTTCGGTATAGGTAACGTGTATACATCCAAATGCACTTAGTAAAAAGCGGTTATTTTAATATTACAAACAGACACTCCAATTTTATTTATATGTATAGATATGCTTGGGGTAACATTACGGCATAGCGGTTACATGCCTCTGTGTCTTCGTGTAAAACCAAAACTTACGATCTGACTATTACTTTTATTATTTGTAACAGGAGAGTAAAGTCTTCCACGAAATCTATTTACTGGTTTAAATGTACTTTACGTAAAAAAGTCTACATCTAGTTTTTCATTTCTTGAAATTTCTTGCCCTCAATTTGCGTCAACGCTTTTTCGTCGGCGGTACGTGATGAGAAATGTCCTCATTTGTCCCATTTCTCTGTACCATTGTACAAGGCGAAATGTACCAAGAAAATATGGAATGAAAATGTCGCTTCACAGTGGGCCAAATCGCATTTGTTATGGGGTATTAGTGCCGCGACCGGGGTGCCTGATAAAACCGAAAAAAAGGTAAAATGTTGTCAGAAAAAGTTGATCGCTATTTGTGAACGTGCCAAAAGTTTAATAGAATGGTATTGTTAATATTTTGATTTATTTCTTTGGGAATGTTACCAATAAGGCTCTTAAAATATTTTTAAACACCTCTGCTCGTAAAGTGGCTCTTATTGCACCGATTTTAAGTTCACAATGCAGCTAATTATACACGCGTGCGATTTTACTTTGTACTACAGTACTAGTGTTTTAACTTGTCATTTTGAAATGTTGGCTCAGAGGTTTATTGTCTAAAAAAAATACAACCGAATTGTGAACCTCCTCCTTTTTGAAGTCGGTTAAAAAGAAGTTTGATTGTTTTTATTAAATAAACTGTGTTAGTTTAATATTGATAAATAAGCATTTAATTCCTACAAATTATTTATTTTGTCGTTAAATTAACATTAATTCGTGTTTATTACAAAAAATATTCAATTACTACCTTATATTTTTAATATTAGGATTTTCTGCGGCTTCCTTATCTATGCTTCTGTTATAACCGCGAAAAAAAAACTGGGCGCCATTTTTGTTCTGTGGCCATGTTTCACAAAAATAGTGTCAAAGTATAGTGCGTGTTTGTTATTGTTGTCATATATACAGCTATGTAAAACAAACATAATTATGTATTTAGTAAGTACAAGCGTACTTAACTGACTAACTGGCCTGAAACTGAATAATTTACGAACGTATTCACGTGACGGAAGCCGTACGTGGTCGATGCGGTGCGTCACACGAAATCGGATTACTGATATTAATAAGCTATGTGTGATTAGCAGTCACGTTGCTTTGGATATGAGTAATTGGAATTAAGTATTTCATTTTAAAATAACCTTAATTAATATAATTGATAGAACTAGGCGATAATTGGCCGAAATCCATTGTTAAACAAATGGGGGAAGAGGAACCCACCCGTTTCGCGGAGAATTGCATTTTATTTGGGCTCCCGTCACTCGTGATAAATAGTTTCTCGACTAAGATCTTAGAGGAGTTCGGTGTTGCTGGCTTCTTTAATTATCGATCAAACTTGTTTGGTTTATAATTGGAAAAGTTGACAAGCCGAGGGTCAGTGGTGGGTTCCTCTTCCCCCATTTGTTTAATCTTAATTAACTTAACTTTTATGATTTATTTTAAGTTTAGTCAATGTAGTATTAATTCATAAAAATACCAGTATAATAAGCGGTCTACGCAAAATAAGTTAGATGTTAGATGATAAGTAAGATCTTACCTAAGTATTTCTTTCCTTGTAAAAAATGTACAGTCCTGTAAAAAGAATCGTCTTCATTTGTTCCTTAGCATGCTGTTATCCTCGTGTGAATTAAATCTTTTTTAGAAGGCCCTACGCCATATTTATCTGCTCTGCCATATATATCAAATGCCTAGTTCCATTTCGTAACGACAACAATTGTCACATAACATTTAGTTACTGGTTTTTTTTTTGTAATAATTCTCAAGTAACATTTAGCTTTTTTTTTATTACATTATAGGCAAGTATTTGATCTCGATCTCACCTGATGGTAAGTGACGATGAGATCTACGATGGAGCATACTTGCCTAGGTAGGAAGGCGGCAGTAGATAGAGACGCTACATTCACTAGGCACATGCAGCGCAGCTGATCTGACCCGCCATCCATGAATGGCAGCACCGAACATCATGCCGGAACACGGCTAGGCCGCTTGGCGACATGGCTTTGTTCAGTGGGTGGTGACTAGCCACGGCCGAAGCCTACCACCAGTAGAGTTGTCACCTGGTTGGCACCACCCAGGGTCACGTGTAGGGTATCTCGAGGGTACTTAATTCTCCTACGGACGAAGGTGACTCGACCCCAAAAGCTGCCAGGACAATCGTGTTATTGGCACATACCATTTAGCTACTGGTACATTGTGCCTATTTTTAAAATAAAATTAAGATACCGGGACACTTGTGTTATTCTCACGTAATATTTAGGTACTGAAAACATTTAGTTACCGACACGATTGGTCATTACCATTGTTTTTTTAAATAAAATAAAGCAAAACCAAAAAGTCTTCAATACCTGGTAATCCTCCAATTGCTCTTCTGTAAACGTCACAACTTTGTTCCCCATTACCGTGATTCGGTAAAATTCCGCAAGCTGTAAATATGGCGGTCAAACGCCGGTAAAGGCAGCCTGTTGCCGCGACACCAACAAAACACTGGATATAAGCCACGATTGGGATTAGGGCGTGACGGTGTAGAGTAGCTGCGGACAGAGGCCGCAGGTCAAGGACGAAGTGAACGTGCTTGGACTGTCAAGATTCCTAGCCAATCACGCTTCATGATGCTGGAGATCATCAAGCATGGTTGTCAAACATTTCGGCACATTTTCAATTTGAAATATAATCGATCAACGTCAAGTAAAAATATCATCAATCATCGTCAAATGTGTAATTGCTTACTTATATTACGTAGACGTTCACGTAAAAGCACGTAGAATATTACGTGCTTGACGAGCAGTTTTGAATTTCTGAAATACTGGATAGAGAAGTCTAGGAAGTCCATTGGAAATGTTGTTCCATTGGAAGCTTTTTCGTTCTTCGTTAAAATGTAGTTTTATGATTGTGTATACAAGTAAATTTAATGACATTGGTTGGATATAATTTTGTCATGGTGCTTCTTTTAATAACATTTTTTCTCTATATTTACTCTGCGCAATCTAACGGTAATTTACTAATAATTTAACTGTGAGCACTTTCTGCGTAGATCGGACCGCAAGCGACAACTAAATATGAGAGTACCCCGGTTCAAACTATGACACTAGGACGTCAACCACCTCAGTCTTCCCGTGACCATGGTTGCTGTAAAGCAGCCGAAACGTCGGGAACGTAAAACACTTACAATCCGCAAGACTAGTTTTATTTCAATTGAAGTGAACATGTAAAAATTTACTATCGGTAAAAAGTTTTTACGGTAAACTAGTAGTTTTTCGTAGTCTCTGTGTGCACAGTATTCTATGCAGAAAGTTAGGCGGGCCGCACGCCGCCCCATTAGTCGCCGCGCCCTGTCCTCGTCTGTTCGTCGTGTTGATTGCTCGTTTATTTTATATTCATGCATCGCTCTAATTGTAAACTTCGTTTGCCGAGTTTCTATTGAATAGGATCACACTTTGACCTCCATACGAGTTTCCGATGAAGCGAGATTATTCGAAACTTTGCTGTAACTTCCTTGTGTTATTCATGAATGGTGTATGCCGAGGCTATGGACGTCGCGATCTTGCTCCCAACCCATATCGTGAATCTCGGTTCCTTGCGATAGAATTTTCAAGACCATTTTTATTGAAAAGTCGTTCCTACAGATTCGGAGCAAAATCGGGACGCGAGTGGCATCTTTATTTTGAATATCTTAACTTTTTTTATTCTAATTTAGAATTCCCTTCGTGTTCTTTTTTATATATTTTTTTTACAAGTTGTCTAATAAATGTGGTTTCGTTTGAGTGTTCACTGAATCCGGGGATTTGTGTACAATGCTAGGTGGATGCTGGATGGATATTGGACTTTGAGCTTCCCCGTTCCATTTATGGTATTTAAATATTAACTTATATGTATTTAGATCTCGATCGATTATACACTGGGACTAATTGAAACATCCATTTATTCAGTAGGTTTTATTGGTCATTTTACCTACGCCCACCCGCCACACTCGGCCATACACTCCGCCTCTGAAGCGAAGTTGTTGCTGGTCGGAGGCGAGGGCACGGCGGGACAATTATTCGACCATCTGATCTCGAAGCAGCTCTTAGTAGACCAGTTAAATACGTACCTGAAAAGTACAGTAACATTCAGCATGTCTAGTCTAGTTCATAATGTAAGATTAAAAGGTGGTATAAAGAGCTTTTCAGTAATTTTAGTAACTACTATTCTTACCTTCAGATTGATAGAAGTTGATTAGCTAAAGTATTACAATACATATTTTTATAAGAAGATATATTTTTACTATTAAAATAAATATCTACTTAAATTGTAAATGGGTTGTATATTTGAATGGACGAAGTCTTTCTATAAATTTGGGGCTTTACGTTTGAAGAGGCGTTTATCACAAAGCGCTAGTTTCGCTAACCGGACGTAAACACAAAAGACGTACAGTCGACATACATTTCACGTGCGTCGTGAAAATGGAAATATTTTCAACTGGAAACGCTGTTGCATGATACAGTGTTGCCAGGTTCATTTTCGAATCCGCCACAGAGTTCATAAATATTTAGTTTGGTACATTCTAGCACAATTTATTAAATTCTCTCTGACTTCACGATTTATTTTTTACAATCCTTTCTCTGTGCGAGCATACAAACTATCATATTATCATTAATAAAGTATTATATTTCTATTCAACCAGTGGTTCAAGGCCAACCCGTCAAGATAAATTAGGGAGCTATTTCTTTATCATACATCGATATCATGGATCTAGGATCATATGAAACATTTATGAAACGATCGATAACTACGATCAAAGATAATAAAAAAAATCATATAAATATATCGTTCTAGATCTATCATAGCTATATAATTTAATGTAGTATCCCCTTTCATCTATTCAGCCTCGGAATCTCCTCTCACTCCCTACAAATGGGGTAATCTGGAGATATTGGGATCATTTCGTATTCCATTACCTCACTGTGTGTGGCCATCGGTCCTTGACAGTGTGCTCTATTAAGCAGTGTTTCTCCTGCGGCGTCACTTGGCACAATGACGAGTCGACTGCATTGAAAAACAAAAAACACTTTATTATTGCAACAGGTTACTATTAAAAAAGTACGTTTATATATCGAAGACTTTTTTGAATTGTGGAATAAATTTCAAATATATTAAGCAATTCGAATTTATTTTCGAATTTCGAGTATATTTAAAAAAATAAACTTAAAATTATGAAACTCAATTTTGTTAAAACGTGATATTAAAATTATATCACTATTCATGAGATCTGTGCTGAGCTATAAGAGAGTTAAGTGTTAGTTTTAAAATGCGTTGTTGCAAACATTATTGACTCCTAACTCCGTTATACCACGAAATAGGAAACTTGATCAGGCCTATTTACAAACAAGCAGGATTTATTGTCGGAAGACAGAACGATCTATCGTCGTGTCCTCAATCGAGTCCACGCCCTCCTCGTAAATTTCACGAGAAGTCCGTAAATCACTGAAAAAGTAGTACCTACTTGTGGACAGATACGTCCCTTTGATGTTTAGTTGAAAAATAATATGCTTAGATCTTCAGTTAAAAGACAGAAATTAATTTAAATTAGGACCAGTTTCATGTTCGGTTAAAGTCAATCCAAAGCTTATTTGACAGTTGGCTTATACAAATTATATTAGATAAGTTATAAATAAATACTAATATAATCTTACCGATGACTTATTTTGTGTAGTTGTTTTTGTAAATCTTAATATTGTATTAATCCGAACGTACAATAAGGTCATATAATTAGCTCTAGTGCAGGAATTCTCGAAGTGGTCGATATATCTTAGGGACCCCTTGGGGTCGATATCGGTTTCCCAGGGGTTGACATAAACGAAAACGGATTTTTGGGGTCAACGAGGTTTAAAAATCAACCCCTATTAATTAACACAAGTTCGTATATAAAACTTTCAAGATACTGTACATGTTGTGTTACGTGTACCAACTTGTTATAAAAATGACTAATATTTTAGTAGGAAGTATCATTGTTGTACTTTTAAAAAACTCAACAAGTCGATAAGGGTGCACAAGTTCGTATAAGGCGAAATTATTATTTTGTATCAAGGGGCCTCTTGCCCAAAATACTTTGCGAATCCCTGGTCTAGTGCAACAATTTACAATAACCCGGTACCGTTCATATCAAAAAGTACCTATATGCGTAAATTATTTGGGGTCGAGTCACCTTCGTCCGTAGGAGAATTAAATACCCTCGAGTTACCCTACACGTGACCCTGGGTGGTGCCAACCAGGTGACAACTCTACTGGTGGTAGGCTTCGGCCGTGGTTAGTCATCACCCACTGAACAAAGCCATGTCGCCAAGCGGCCTAGCCGTGTTCCGGCATGATGTTCGGTGTTGCCATTCATGGATGGCGGGTCAGATCAGTTGCGCTGCATGTGCCTAGTGAATGTAGCGTCTCTATCTACTGCCGCCTTCCTACCTAGGCAAGTATGCTCCATCGTAGATCTCATCGTCACTTACCATCAGGTGAGATCGAGATCAAATACTTGCCTTCTTCTTCTTAATCGGGCACTCTTGTCAGAGTGGTCGTGGTAATGGGTTGCACTGTTCGGACATGGACGCTGCTCTAGCTATTTATTGTACTATAATACTTGCCTATAATGTAATAAAAAAAAATACTAGTATGGCTTTGAAAACTTAATCTATTTTTGTATCAAAACATGAAACCTACAAAGAAATAGTTAAATAATGTACAAGTAATCAAATTTCAAAATGCACATACTCGTATGTAAGTTTTCAATTTTATTCTAACACAAAAGTACCAACGTGTATTCCAACTCTATGAATATATTTCCATTCACAGCTTTGACTTACGACGTGGTGATAATAATTTTACGCATTTCAGATAAGATTGTGCAACTGTGTACGTCTCAATTCCGAGATAAGTTTATTTCAGTATTTTATGAGTGTTGCGCACACGCGGAGACAGTGTAAGATTAAAATTTCAAATGTGACTTAAATTTAAGAACACAGGTACTGTTATTTTTACAGCACAATCCTTTTTACGTAGTAATTCGGTACGTAAGAGTTGTCCAGCCCTCTCACACCACATATTTCATAAATAAGTATGACAGTGACAGCATGTGTATGCCATTACAATTACATAAGCAGTTCGTGCTTACCCTACTGCTTATTTTTAGCCCTAAAAAATGTATAAAGACCACGATTTTTTAAAATGTTACGAACGACCTAAAATGTGACTTAGCCAGGGTTCCGCCCTGTGGTTTAATATAACACTTTTACCCGCGGCTCCGTCTGCGCCACGAATGATTATTTTCTGTAGATCACAACTGCCCCACTTCTGCTACCTACTTACTACTAATTAAAAGTAATTCATACACAAACACTCACTAAAATTGTAATAAAAATCCGCTCATCTGGGATAAACTCTCGCGCAGGCCTCACCCGCACGCGCCCTTATGATTTACAGGTGCCACAGTAATAGTATTAAATATTTCATCAGGTCCATAGAGTAGTTTATAAAAATTAGAATTCTCATAAACATACATTTAATTATATTAAAAAAATATATTACACTACGTACCAAGTGCACGGTGAAACCATATTGGTACGAATACTTAAAAAAACCCACGTATATTTCATACTTGCATACACGTGATCGGTATGATCTACTCGTTAGCCTGTTAAATTATTCAACACTATTATTGTTACACATTGTATACGAACTAGTTGAGATTAATTTATAAATACTAGCCAGTGCATAACTGGTATTATATAAAACAAAAAAAAAACAAATACACGTGTCGAATTGAGAACCTCGTCTATGGACGTGTCCAGTTTTTTTGGCGGGAAACTGAAAAGTCATGGCGTCAGTTATGATTTAATTTCTAAAACTAGTGTTCCTGCGAGTTATAGTGAGTGATATAAGTGGAATATTAATCAATATGGGTTCGGTAAAGTGCACTAGTGTAGGTAATTGAAACAAAGTGACGAAACGTGGCTTTTCAGTTTCTCACAAAAAAAACCATAAAAAGTCTTTCAGTAAAGTATCCATCAGTTTACTGATTGCGGGATGGGGGGTTATTTTACTTGGGCCTAGCCTTTGGGCCTGTGCATATGCTCGAAAAATGAAATAATTTCTATTACTTGACACTGGCAAAATACCTATGGTGATGCCAATTTTTTTTTAAAAAAACCTCGTCTATTCTTCCGTCGGTTAATAAAACTATACATACGGGTTAGTACGCGACACACACATGATAACACGGCGATATAACACCAAGCCCTTGACATTTCGCTTTGTCACACTGAACCCGGGTTATCAAGACAATTTATATATTTAACAATTGGTACGTGCTGCTGTTTATATACAAATGAGAGGCAAATTAAATTACATGTGAGCTGTGCGACGATTTAGTTTTAATCGACTTCAACGAGGAGGAGGTTCTGAATTCGATTGTATTTTTTTATATTTTAAGTCGACATTCAACCATTTCTAACAGGTTACTTCAATATAAATTGACACTTATTTTTAGATAAGTATTTTTTTTTGTGAAGGATTTTATATTCCAAGGGTGCTGAAGCTAATACATTTTCAGAAATATTATCTGTCTGTCTGTTAGTGTGTGCATCACGTGAAAACTACTGAATGGATTTTAATGAAATTGAGCACGGTGATAGCTTATAGCCCGAGGCGTGATGTAGAATACATATTATCTGAGGACATGACTTCCACGCGGACGATTTTTTAGGAACTGGTACATATCAAAATAAAATACTTTAAGTGCATTATAATAATTATGTTAATTATATTGCAATCAGGTGTAGCGCACAATTATCCAGCAGCCGTGCAGCCGTTTATTTTCAAGGCCCGGCGCCCATCATCTGGTACTGATTCGGTTCTGGAATATAATACTTATATATAAATATGAACACTCGGGTACAAACAATAGTGCTCATCAGACAAAGTTTTCTCTTACCAGGTTTCGAACCCGGGATCTTTGGCACTAACAACTGAACTACTCAGGTCATCAAAAAATAAACTATTGAGTTTCTTGCCGGCTCTTGTCAGTGGAAACAACGTTCCGAACCGATTCTAACTAAATTCAGTCTGTTTTTGGCCCAATTTTTTAGTACAGTTTAAACGAAAATATTCTTTAGTGAGCAGGGAATAAAGTAAACTATACTTTATAACATTAAGTTACCCGTTTTTCAGACATACATCCCGGCACTTTTCGCCAATTAAAAACAGACCCTCTGGACACTTTTTGGGACCATCTACTACACTTCTGAATTCGCTCTCCGATGGACCTGTAAATATAATCATAATAAGGTGTATAATGATTATAATGACAAAATAAATAATGTGTTTTGATAACTAAATATCAGGTTTTACCATGTTACTGGCCATGTGCACGATCGTAACATAATAAAAAAAAACATACATACTTGGATTCCCTTAATGGGGCGCGTAAACGAGCAACGGTTGAGGCAATCTATTGCTGCAGTTGTATACAACTTGCAACGGCTATTGCCGTTGAGTTGCTGACACTTTGTTTAATCTTTAATAAACAAAGCCTGGCAATATGACACTTTTAGTTTGAAGTCGCCGATCGACGTTTGATGTGCTGCCCAAGCCCATACCGACCATATTGGGAATCCCTGTTTTAAACGATTGAATGCCCGTCTACTATATACATAGACGACATCATGGAGAGTCCGGTGTTCATATCCCGGAAACGTTTCGTTGTGGCCACATCATTACTCCCAACTGTTCTTCGTGTTATCTGTTGTTTGTTTAAGGAATCAGATATCTGGAAAAATGCTAGGGCAACACCAACAGCCTCGATGGCCGCCAATTTATCTCTACAATCTGTTGTAATGTCGCAATTTATTGGTTCACGTGTATGGACTCAAGTCCTCGGCGGTACAGCCGCCGGCAATGAGCTGCAACATGTCGCACTACACAATTGCAGCAAGACGATATTGCTGGCAATAGCACTAATTAAGATTGCCAGCAATATGCTATTTCTGTTGCCCGTTTACAGCCCTTTTAGAGGTTGAATTTCCAAATATACCTCCATAGTGCACATTTAGAGTACTCAAGGATTAATGAATATTGTTACGATGCATGAATGAAATATCGATAACTCGTGATAGTCATCGAAGCTTCTCGAAACAAAAAAACACTGTCGGGTCCATGGTCCCCTATCGATTTATTAAGAAAGATCTGGAATCGTCAATAATGTTGCAACCGGCTTCCTGAATGTGCGTCGTATTATTTTTATTAAAATTACTTGTGAACAAAAAGTGAGATTGAGATTGATTGATTGATTGATTGATAGAGATAAGGTTCATTTTCCTTATGGAACATTTCTGTTTAGTGGGTCTTTATCGACACCTTTCTGTAAAGATCCACCCTCACTATTTTTGAATTATAAATAGTGTGCACGATCAGCGACGACACAGTTTGTATTAGGAAGCGATAGTGAACGTCTTACAGGAGTGAATTAAGAAGATCATACCGACGACTCTAGCGAAGACTGTGGATAACTGTGATTCAAAGTGACTTGAACTATTGTTATTTGAGTGTTGAACTATTTAGTGTTCTGGTGTGTTCTATATTGCCTTGTGTGTGGAGAGCGATTAAATTCATTTTCACGTAATCGACATTTATTTACCCCCGCACAGACAAGCCCGCTGAGTTTCTCGCCGGAACTTCTCAGTCGAGGTCGCGTTCCGATCCGGTTGTAGAGTTAAGAAAAAAAATGTAAATGACAATTTGTAAGTGCCACCGTAGGCCAATACGAAATAAATGACTTTGACTTTGATTTTGAGTAATATTGGATGCTGTCAATGTCACCCGTTACTATTTGCTGGTTACAAATAAACGTATAAGCGGAGGTCTCGCTCCTCAAACAGTTTGAAATTCTTTTATATTTTTAAATTATTACACAAATAAATAGGAATAATACATGGTGCAGCCGAGGCAAGAACATTATGGAGATGTTAACTGATATTAATAAGAATCACGACAGATGAAAGAAGATTTAGATTCTCAAGTACAAACATTCGTGCTCATCACTCGAAGTTTGTCCCCAACATGATTTGAACCCAGGACCCTCAGCGTTCAAGGCAGAGTCACTATCAACTGAGCTAATCACTTGGTCATATTATATTTGCCTACTATTCATTGAATAGGAAATAAAAAAAATACAAATCAATAAAGAGTCATCTGAGCCCATTGACATTCTGGCTCAATCTTCTTTAGCAGTATTCTACGGTACAGGGAAAATCTATTATTTCAATGATTAATAAAATACTAAAACAGAATTTCAGGATCACAGATCACGAGAGATATGCCGTGCGGTTCAAAATGTATGGGAACTCGCTGTCTCCGTCACAAAACACATGCAATTACATAAAACCAGCCAATACGAAGTCTCACACAATCACGCGTGCCAATAATTCGGTGCGTGCTGCGTCGTCGCCGCATACAGCGGCCGTACCACGCGACGCACCAGTTTATTCAAAGTATCGTTAGACGATCTATCCATTGCCTCGTACTCAGTAGCGAACATAGGTGGTACTTAAAGAGCCATGTATTTTGTACAAAAATAAAAAAGGCGTTGTGCTACATGAAAACTAAAATAACATAATATAGGCATTAAAAATTTTTTGATTAGTTGTTTTTAATGATTTTAAAGACGAATAAATAAAATACTTAATACTGGCTGGTGAAATGAGATTCCATCTTTCGCGTAGTTCACTTTGCTACTAGTATTTTTGCACACAACCACGGAATATCACGGCAATTTAAAAAAAAGTTAGAGCTCCGATACCGACGTGCAGTTGCAGTCGACTGACGGCGAAAACTCTATGTTAGCCTAATTTTGGCCAAATATGAGCGCAAGCCCACCGCTTTCATAACATATCTCCTCTCATATATCTGTGTTCAGGATACTCACGGCTTTGTGTGAGACACACACACGCAGATAGTAAAAGCAAACACCAAACTCCCGACATTTTGCTTTGAACGATACGTTGATATAGTTTCACTACTATTTATAGTATACAAAGCAGAGGCGGATAAAATTGTACAATAATTTATATTTTACGGCTGGGTAAATCAATTTATTTTAAATGGAAAATTTATAAATTTTAAATGCAATGTGAAAATCAATTAAATTTACATTGAGTATAATTTTTAAAAGATTAATGTTGCTGTGTGTGGTTGATATATTTTATATACACGTATGAAGAAGGGTGCACACCGAGATCGGACTTGTGCGATCAATCACCAAATTAAATCTGCTTATAAATGGGGATAGTGAAGGAGCGGTACAAAAAGTAATTCTAATGCGAACAATATTCAGCTTATTCAGATTGATGTGCCTCCGAATTGTTGGACTATTGTAGTGGGTATTATAGAAGCTAAATTAAAAAAAATACAATCCTCAATTTTATTTTACTCAGATAAAGTCGAGGCAAATGAAAGATGATAGAACAGGCGGGTCTCGTACTGACTGAGCGCGCAGATACAGCCTCGCAAAGCTGCTATATGGCTGTAAGTGTGGATCCCGCTGATGAAGAAAACTGTGGCACAGGTCTTGGCCAATGTTGCGTTACCAGAAAGTTGTTCAGTAGGTTATTGGATTGATCTATATACATTCATCTATGATCCCATATATTATGTATACGATTCAAGACTAGGTCATTGATCTCTGAAAATGTAATTATCCCCAAATATTTGTGTACGGACGGCCTCATTAGCGCAGTTAGTAGTGACCCTGCTTTCCGTGCCGAGGGTCCCGGGTTCGAATCCTGGTAGGCACAAACTTTGTGTAATAAGCACAAATGTTTGTGCCGAAGTCATGGATGTTAAATATCTTTATAAGTAATACATACTGGGTTTGCCCGAAGTCCATTGTACGGTACCCATAATACAAGCGTTGCTTAGTGTGGGCCCGTATAGTTGGTATCTTCGTCTGGCGATATTTATTTATTTATTTATTTATATGAACTGATGTACTACATAAGAATTATATATCTATGTTTAGTTTACACACAGGTACAGAGCGATACGCCTTGGATGATTATAATGGAATAGGGAAGACCTTTCTAGGCAGGTGGGTAGTATGCCTGGTGGGGCGGCCGCCATGCCCCGACGGTTGTTGACGAAACCCCGCGTCTCGTATATATGTTACGTTTTCCGAACACTCACATAGCGCGTTTCAGGATTACATGGAGAATTGCCAATTGTTCTGAATGTCGTCTGCAGTGCCATCTGTGTGTCTTGTGGCGATGTTGTAGAAGTTGCTACACCGGATTTAAAATTAAATACTATAAATATGAAAAATAACAGGTGTTACTCACCGATATCTTATGTTATCGCTGCATGTATGGGGTGAGGGCAAACATCGTGAGGAATCCTGCACGTCTGTCATGTCGCCTACAATATTATGGTATTCTTGCGTGCCGGGGTTAGAACCTGGGATCCTCGTTACCGAGGCAAGCGTTCTACCAACTTGGCTATCACAGCTATTAATACAGTTATAACTATACCAAAAACAGATTAACAACAGACCTTCTGCAAACTACAAACGTTCAAGAGCAATGGAGGAATACTAATTGATGGTTTTGCAGTGTTTTCATTCGATTTAAGTTTTAATTGAACTGCAAGTGTAGTTGAGTCCTGGGTTAATTCTATTGTGTTGTAGAACTGAAATAGCTGTAGCTTTATTCTGTCCGTAGATAATTGAGTCTTAACGTAGGTATATATAATTCGTAAAGAATACAAACGCGATCGACGTTACTTGTTTTAAAATAGGTTTTAAAAATACCGAATTAATAAGTATAATTTCGTAACATGTGATAGGAATATGCCAACGAGCGAAGATGTTTGATCGACTTTGTTGTCTTTCCACAACCGTTGTATACAGTACGTCAAGTCAACATTTTGTGATATAGTGCGCTGAAATAAGTTGATATCGTGATACACTACACTCGCAATTGTGGAGCCCTATATGAATAAAGTTGTTAACATTTCAAAAGTTTGTGTATATCAAAGTAAGTATGTCTACAGCCACTGATGCCCCATCACTAGTGATAATGAGGATGAGGCGAGTGATAATATTATTATAAACTCGCAATGGTGATAAATTATTTGTTTTAGTTCGCTCACTGGCTCCACTAGAGAAGTTTCAGAGAATCCGGAACAGATACAGCGAGCTGCAGCTGATGCCGCTAGTGATCGTGCTTGACAAACCTTATTCTGAGAATTCTGAAATAAGTGTGTGACCCCAATGCTTATTTACCAATATCGGTGTGTTGTTATATCTGTCACATAGTAATTTCCATGCAACATTATAATTAGCAGAGGTAACCTCCAACGATTGCATCACTTCAATGGCGCCTCCAACCAAAAAGGACTCGACTCAAATAATGGAATTTGTTTATATCAGTTATAGATTTATTGCAACCAACAATTGCAACAATCTAACCATTTTAAATGTTCACCATCAAAGCAAGGTAATTTAATGGTTGGTAATTTAATTGCTGGCAACCAATCCGTAAGTGGTTGACTGTTTGCATTACTAAAACTATGAGCATTCACACTGTCAAGTAAGTCATGCATATTCGACAATATTGTTACGATGCGTATAAAAGAGGTATCGATAACTCGAGAAATAGTCATCGAAGCTTCTAGAAACAAAAACGCATTGTTGGGTCCAAGGTCCCCTATCGATCTGTGAAGAAAGATCTAGAATCGTCAACAATGTTGCAACCGGCTTCCGGAATATACCTCATATTATTTTTATTAAAATTATTATTAGTAAACAAAAGGCGAGGACAATGCAATTCCTGGAACTGGGAGTTCTCGGAATAATACCGATATCACGAATGCAGCTACGTACACTAGAACATTCTAGCCCCTCCTTATTACCGTGCAAATAAGGTTCATTTTCCTTATGGAACATTTCTGTTTTGTGGGATTTTATCGACACCTTTCTGGAAAGATCCACCCTCGCTATTTTCGGATTATAAATAGTGTGCAGGACCAGCGACGAGACAGTTTCTTTTCGAAAGCGATAGTGAACACATCTCTCGGAAGCGATCTAAGAAGACTATACCGGCGACTCTAGCGAATACTGTGGACTACTGTGATTCAAGTGATTTGGTGTATTGTTGTTTGAGTGTTAACTAGTTAGTGTACTGGTGTGTACTTTCTTGCCTTGTGTGTGGAGAAGCGATTAAAGTAATTTTCACGTAATCGGCATTTAAATACCCCGCACGTAACAATTGGTGTCAGAAGCGGAATGCCGTTACTACCACGTGAAGACGAAGGACGTACCCCACGAACCAGACGGCAAGTGGAAATGGATGCTGCACGTCAACGTAGCCGTGAAGAGGAAGAGCTGCGGGCTGGTGTTCAGATTCCAGCTGAAACTGTGGCAGCACCAGGGGTTAGCTCACCGGACATGAACATGTCAGCACTACTGGCCTCTATGCAGGAAATGATGAGGGCCAACCAAGAAGCCAATCGGCAGGAGCTCCAGTTGATGCAGGCCAATCAAGAGGCCAATCAGAAAATGCTCCAAGATAACCAAGAGGCTACACGGCGGGAGATAAAGAATGTTATACAGGCCAATCAGAAAATGCTCCAGGATAACCAGGAAGCTGTTATGGGAAAAATCGACGCTGGCATCACTGTTCTTGGGGAAAAAGTAAAAGTTCTCGAGAACCAGTTGCAAGTAGTTTCCCTTAAAAATGAGACCCTCGAAGATCGCTTGCAAATACTAAATAAGGAGGTTATACTGAATAAAGACTCCATAGAAGACCGCTTTAAAGCCCTTAATAAGGAGATGATAAAACTGAAAACAAATGGATCTATTGCAGTGCCTTCACCATCATCTGCAAAACTTGACCTACCACGCTTCGATGGGACTTCATCGTGGTCAGCGTTCAAGTACCAGTTCGAGGTACTTGCAAGAGGTAATGGCTGGAGCAACGAGCAATCTTTTATGGCTCTCACGCTTGCTCTACGCGGGGATGCTTTAACAATTCTCGAAAATCTGCCGCCTGAAAGAAGGACCCTGGAGACACTAATGGAAGCGTTAGACACGCGCTACAGTGACAAGCACCTGGAACATGTCTACCGAGTGCAACTCCGTGAGCGATCACAGAAGGCTGGTGAAAGCCTCCAGCAGTGGGCCCAGGAAATTGAAAGGCTGGTTCGTCGGGCTTACTCATCGGCACCAGAAGTCATCGAAGTGAACCTGCTACAGGCGTTTGTCGATGGCATAAGAAACTCAGAGGTTCGAGGGGCTGTGAAATTGGGACATCACCAGTCCTTGAAGAACGCACTTGCTCATGCTCTTGAGGTGGAAGCTGTGCATCAAGACACGAGGCTGCATAAAGTTAGAGCGATGATATCAGAAGAGAAAAAGTCTCGGTTTGTCCCCACGTGCTATGAGTGTGGAGAAAAAGGGCATATTCGGCTCGAATGCCCTAAGAAAAGGAGAAGGGTCAAGGACTCCGCGACCCAGGATGATCAAGACATTCAGTTAAACTAAAGGTCGCCAGGGCCGCGGGGCGGGCGCTGGCTGGTCAACATAAAGCCCCTACAGTAACCATAACTCAAGTTTTTAATGGGAATAGTCTGATCCTCGAGGGCACCATTGATAATAAATCTTGTAGTTTAACAGTGGACACCGGTGCATCGCGTACCATTGTGAGACCAGAGCTACTAAGACGCACCATAATGTGGAATAGACGGTCTCCAAAATGTCATCTTCAGACAGCCACCGGCCAGCCAGTTTCCGTCCTCGGCGAAACAGACGTAAAGATTAGAATTGGTGACCGAGTATATATCCAGGCAGTGCTGATTGCTAATATTACCGACGATTGTATTTTGGGACTGGATTTCTTGAAGAATCAGCAGTGTGTTTTGGATGTTGCTAAAGGAGTGTTAAGGTTTCCTGACCAAGAAGTTTGTCTGCAAGGATCACGCCCGTGCAATATTTATTGCCTCAAGGACACTACACTGGCGCCGAGATCAGAAAACTTGGTGATAGTAAAATTTCCTCGTAATAGTAAACAAAGAAGATGCCTCATTGTTGAAGACACTGGAAATTATGCACATTTAATTACAGCAAGGACTTTACTAATATCGAACAGAATTGCTAAGGTGAGAATCCTTAACCTTGGTAATGAAGAAGTTCACCTGAAGAAGAATAGTGTGGTTGGAAGATGTGAGGAAGTACAGTACCTGAGACAATTGAATAGGGATACCATTAAACAGAGTGGTACCCACGTGAAGGAGGATCACATCCAGCAACTACTGGAATCTTCTAAGGAGAATTTATCGGCAACAGAACTACAGCAAGCCAAAGAGCTCTTGCTGAAATTCAGCGACATCTTTGCCACTGGAAATGACTGTGGAAGGACGGGGCTCGTAAAACATCGGATTGACACAGGCGACGCCAGGCCTATAAAACAAAGGCCACGACGCATACCATGGGCAAGAGAAAAAGAGGTGACAGATATGATTAAGGATATGGCTGATAACAGAATAATTGAACCTTCTACGAGTCCATGGTCATCACCCGTGGTGCTGGTGAAGAAGAAGGATGGCAGTACAAGGTTCTGTGTGGATTACCGGATGTTGAATAACGTCACGAAGAAAGACAGCTATCCCTTACCTCGGATCGACGACACACTGGACATGCTCAGTGGTATGAAATGGTTCTCAACTATCGACTTAAAAAGTGGCTATTGGCAGGTAGAATTAAGCCCAGAAGACAAAGAGAAGACAGCCTTCAGCACTGGAATCGGAAACGGATTGTGGCAGTTTAATGTTATGCCTTTTGGGTTATGTAATGCTCCAGCCACATTTGAGCGCCTTATGGAAAGAGTGATGGTGGGTTTACTCGGAGACGTATGCCTGGTCTACCTTGATGACGTAATCGTTATGGGTCGTAGCTTCAAGGAGAACCTGAAGAATCTGGAACGAGTGTTCACCCGAATCCGTGAGGCTAATCTAAAACTTAGCCCAAAGAAGTGCGCTCTATTTAAAAAGGAAGTCAGTTACCTTGGACACGTCATCTCAACGGAAGGAGTCCAAACCGACTCTGAGAAGATAAAAGCTGTCCAAGAATGGCCTGTCCCAAGAAATAAAACAGAAGTGCGCGCCTTTCTAGGATTATGCGCATATTACAGACGATTTATTAAGAGCTTCTCGGACATTGCAAAACCGTTGCATCGACTTACAGAAGAGAAACGCGATTTTATCTGGGACCTGACTTGTGGGGAAGCCTTCAGTGAGCTCAAGCAACGGTTATGTGAAGCCCCTATTTTGGGTTACCCAAATAGAGAAGGAAGATTCATCGTGGACACAGACGCCAGTAACACAGGAATAGGTGGTGTTTTATCTCAGATACAGGGAGATCGTCAAGTTGTAATAGCATATTTCAGTAAGTCACTTTCCAAACCAGAAAGAAATTACTGTGTTACTCGCCGTGAACTACTTGCTGTGGTGAAGACCCTACAACATTTTCAGAAATATCTTATAGGAAGGGAGTTTACTATAAGAACAGATCATGCTGCTTTAAAATGGTTATTACAATTCAAGAACCCAGAAGGTCAAGTAGCTAGATGGCTCGAGCAACTACAGGAATTTCACTTCGTAATAGAACACCGAAGTGGAAAAGGACATAGCAACGCTGATGCTTTATCACGAAGACCATGTGCCGAAGACTGCAAGCACTGCCAGAGGAATGAAGTACGAGAAGAGGTCAAAGTCATCAGGACACACGGACTTGATGACGAATGGACTGGAACTAACATGAAAAAGGCCCAAGAAGAAGACGATGACCTTCGACTTATATTGGACTGGAAACGACTTGGGAATAAACCCCAATGGAGTGATGTGTCTGCTCATAGTTCGACCACCAAAAGCTATTGGGCTCAGTGGGACAGCTTGACTCTGGAAGACGGTGTACTATGTAGAAAATGGGAATCCAACGATGGAAAAGAAGTAACCATGCAAGTCGTAGTACCTCGGAGTAAGGTGGCCCCTCTTTTACGGCACATTCACGATGGTATTTCAGGTGGACATCTTGGAGTCAAGAAGACCTTAGTTAAGGTGCGACAACGGTTCTACTGGGTCCGTTGTCGGGAAGATGTCGAGGATTGGTGCCGTAAGTGTACTGCTTGTGCTTCAGTGAAAGGCCCGCAGACAAGAAGCAAGGGAAAATTAAAGACGTACAATGTTGGAGCGCCATGGGAGCGCATCGCCATTGATGTTGCTGGACCTTTTCCTATGACAGATGATGGGAACAAATACATCATAGTAGTGCAAGATTACTTCACTAAGTGGCCCGAAGTCTTTGCGACACCTAATCAAGAAGCTATAACTGTGGCGAAGAAACTGGTCCAGGAAGTGGTCTGTCGATATGGCGTACCCATGGAGCTTCACTCAGACCAAGGGCGGAATTTTGAGTCTGCCTTATTTCAGGAAATGTGCAAACTGCTGGGAATCAATAAGACCCGTACGACTCCAGCGCATCCGCAGTCAGACGGAATGGTCGAGAGGTTCAACCAGACCTTAGAGAACTACTTGGCTAAAGTCGTGGACGATCATCAGAGAGATTGGGACCAATACATTCCGCTGTTTCTGATGTCCTATCGATCTGCGGTGCATGATAGTACGGGACATACTCCGGCCAAGGTAAATTTCGGTCGAGAAATAAGGCTCCCAGTCGATGCGATAACAGGCACGCCACCCGATAGTCCTAAGCCTGTTACAGACTATGTGAGTGAACTTCAAAACCAGCTGGATGAAGTACACAGAAGAGTACGGGAGAATAATCTTAAGACTAGTACAAGGATGAAGACTCGGTACGATCGGAATTCGAACACCAACGGGTTTGAGGAAGGAACACTAGTGTGGCTTCATAATCCACTTCGCAAAAAGGGAAAGTCTCCGAAACTTCAAGCTCGCTGGGAAGGACCGTACACCGTCATTACAATGATCAATGATGTTACCTTCCGCATCAAGAAGGGACTTAGAGGAAAACCAAAGGTAGTCCATGTGGACCGGTTAGCGCGATATCATGGCTCGAATAATGCTCGGGACGAGCATGACTAAGAGGGGGGTAATGTTACGATGCGTATAAAAGAGGTATCGATAACTCGAGAAATAGTCATCGAAGCTTCTAGAAACAAAAACGCATTGTTGGGTCCAAGGTCCCCTATCGATCTGTGAAGAAAGATCTAGAATCGTCAACAATGTTGCAACCGGCTTCCGGAATATACCTCATATTATTTTTATTAAAATTATTATTAGTAAACAAAAGGCGAGGACAATGCAATTCCTGGAACTGGGAGTTCTCGGAATAATACCGATATCACGAATGCAGCTACGTACACTAGAACATTCTAGCCCCTCCTTATTACCGTGCAAATAAGGTTCATTTTCCTTATGGAACATTTCTGTTTTGTGGGATTTTATCGACACCTTTCTGGAAAGATCCACCCTCGCTATTTTCGGATTATAAATAGTGTGCAGGACCAGCGACGAGATAGTTTCTTTTCGAAAGCGATAGTGAACACATCTCTCGGAAGCGATCTAAGAAGACTATACCGGCGACTCTAGCGAATACTGTGGACTACTGTGATTCAAGTGATTTGGTGTATTGTTGTTTGAGTGTTAACTAGTTAGTGTACTGGTGTGTACTTTCTTGCCTTGTGTGTGGAGAAGCGATTAAAGTAATTTTCACGTAATCGGCATTTAAATACCCCGCACGTAACAATATATTAATGAACTGCTTATTAATCTGTACTTATAAATCTGCCACCGCGCAGAGAAGCGGGGAGCATTCAACACTTGATAAGATAGGATAATGGATCTCATTCCAACTCCTCCTACTTTCTCTTTGACAAGTTTCGTTGGGTCCCAAGACAATTAGCACTACCCCGGGACTCGCCGAGGGTCCAACCTCAGCGTCTACGTTGGTTACCGCTTTGGATCCTGAATTACAAGAGTATTAGTGGTGAGAGTGTGCGACGGGCCAACTCCAACTTATTTTTTTAAAAGTCTTGTTAACAAAATAATGCTTGATCTGCTAGATTCAAGAGTTTTAGGTATCTGGAAACATTTGGTTTGCTTAATAAATGATGTATTATTTATTTATTACTAGCGTGACAGACGTTGTCCTGTCCAATTCCCATAGAAAAAAACACGTTCAGATTTTGCGGACTTTCAAATTATTCGGACGGCTTTAAACATTTTTGCTTTCGTATAAACCTGAATCGGACTATTACGAACGTTTACAAAAATAAATAAACCTAATCGGCTAAGCCGTTCTCAAGTGATGTGCTTACCAAAGAACATCAGTTCCTATTCAATATATACCTAGATGTAATTTCAATCATTCAGATATCATAGTTTTTTTTACAAGATCAATTTAAAATAGGATTTCTATTTCCATTGTTTAGTTGTAATAACTTGACTATAGCTGAGCAGCGAACTGGATGGGCTTATTTTTAAATGTACAATTTATGGAGATTGTATCCGCTATAAAGGCAAAAGGCTCGCCCTGTTAACTTTTTATTTATATCAAATATCATCAACCAAATGTGGGTACACATGTGGGTGCACACACTTCTGCCAACCCGTTAATGGCAACACTATCGGCCTTTAACGGATTGGCAGGCGACAACCGACTTTACTAAAACGGAGGAGGTTTGTATTTTTTTATGTTTTAAGTCGACATTTAACCATTTCTAAAAGGTCTTTGCTAAAATATCTTATGTTTTATAACTTCAATATATATTGACACTTATTTTTAGAAAAGTACATAAATTGATATTTTTGTGAGGGATCCATTTTCAGAAATTGTATCTGTGTGTCTATCACTGTGTGCATCACGTGATAACTACTGAATGGATTTTAATGAAATTGAGCATGGCGATAGCTTATAGCCCGAGGCGTGATGAAGAATTCTTATGATTCGAGGACATGGCATCCACGCGGACTGGCACTTATCAAAATAAAATACTTTGAGTGCATTATAATAATTATGTTAATTAAATTGCGATCAGGTGTGGGGCACAATTATCCAGCCGTGGCATTATTTGCTGCCGGCTTGTCGTCTTTAGGTTTACATTTTCCTTTGAAAAATTCAAAATTTATTCAAGCATTTTAAATAGATGCCCTGGCGACCTTCTTCTGGATATGATGCGGTTCTGAAATGATTATTGAAAAAATAAACAATACATAAACTTTATAATACTTTACTTGATTCAGGAGCTAAGCTAATTCAGTTTAGTTAATCCTATTATGTTTTAAGGAGTACCTAATCAACCATACACATCTTCTACATAATAAAAATAAATTGCTGTTCGTTTGTCTCGCTAAAACTCGAGAACGGCTGGGCCGATTTAGCTGATTTTGGTCTTGAAATGTTTGCCGTAGTCCAGGGAAGGTTTACCCGGTGAGAAAATGGGGAAAAGTTGCAAGGACGAAAAATAAGTCTTTATTGTGCTTTATTTTTTCTGACTGTCAGTTGGTCTGTCGAACGTCAGGCGAAAGGTTATCTGTCATTCTGTCACCATTATACGTTAGGTACGAAGTTCGCCGGGACAGCTATATATATATTATCTATATATAAAGTAGTCGTAAGTAACTGTATATTTCTATCGCAAGATGAAGTCGCCAACTGTTAGGCTCAAAACTAAGCAACGCTTGCATTATGGGAACCGTACAATGGAATAGAGCCGAATCTGGAATATTATACTTATATAGATATATAATATCCATGACTTGGTTACAAACATGCGTGTTTATCACACATAGATTTTCCGTACCAGGATTCGAACCCGGTACCCTCGGCACAGAAAGCAACTGCGCTAATCAGATCTTCATCGTCATCACAATGTGCAGTTAAGCTCTATCAACAACTTATATGACAGATTTAGGGCTTTTAGGGCTTAAGTGTGTTTTAATTTAAGGAGTTAAGTACTATTTGAGTATTAGCGTCGTAATTCCTAGGAATCTGCTGGTGCCCTTGCTTTCAAAATAATATCGCCTAACGAGCGCACGACCTGCAGTCCCATACGAGTACCAAGCAACGCTTGTATTATCCGTACCATAATAACCCGATGCACTGGGGCGATACTTACATATTAATACTAACACTCTGGTACAAACATTAGTGCTCATTAGACAAAGTTCGCTCATACCAGGATTCGAACCCGGGGACTTTGGCACAGAAAGCAACACTAACAACTGAACTAATCAGGTCATCAAAAAATAAACTATTGAGTTTCTTGCCGGCTCTTGTCAGTGGAAACAATGTTCGCAACCGATTCTAACTAAATTCAGTGTGTTTTTGGCCAAATTTTTCGGTACTGTTTAAACGAAAATATTCTTTAGTGAGCAGGCAATAAAGTAAACTATACTTTATAACATTAAATTACCTGTCAGTCTCCAATATATCCTGGCACTTGTTGCCAACGAAAGCCTGACCCTCTGGACAGTTGTCGGGACCTTTTATTATATAACGTAATTCGCTCTCCGATGGACCTGTAAATATAAGCATAATCAGTATTAAGTGCCCTATTATTCATGTAGCAACTTAAGTATGAAAATGGACAAAATAAATAATGTGTTTTGATAACTAAATATCAGGTTTTACCATGATACTGGCCATGTGCATGATCGTAACATTAGAAAAAAAAAACTTTATACCTATTTTGATCCCCTTAATGGGGCTCGTAAACGAGCAACGATTGAGCCAATTTATTGCTGCAGTTGTATAGCCGTTGAGTTGCTGACACGTTTTTTATTAATAGGGGTCGATTTTTAGACTTTGTCGACCCCCAAAATAAGTCTTCGTTTATGTCGACCCCTGAGAAACCGATGTCGACCCCAAGGGCTCGATATTGACCACATTGGGAATCCCTGTTTTTAATGATTTAATGCCTGTCTGCTATATACATAGAGGACCCGATTGACACAGCTTCATAAGTTCATGGAGGGTCCGGTGTTCCGGAAACGTTCCGTTATGGCCAGATCATTACTCTCAACTGTTCTTCGTCTTCTCTGTTGTTTGTTTAAGGACTTCTGAGTCCTTATCTGATCTGGAAAAATGCTAGGGCAACACCAACAGCCTCGATTGCATTCTTGCTCAATCTTCTTTAGCAGTATTCTCCGGTATAGGAAAAATATATTATTTCAAAGATTAATAAAATACTAAAACAGAATTGCAGGATACTCACGGCTGTGTGTGAGACACACACACGCAGATAGTAAAATCAAACACCAAACTCCTGACATTTTGCTTTGAATGATACGTTGATATAGTTCCACTACTATTTATAGTATACAAAGCACAGGCGGATAAAATTGTACAATAATTTATATTTTACGGCTGGATAAATAAATTTATTTTAAATGCAATGTGGAAATCAATTAAATTTCCATTGAGTCGAATATTTAAAAGATTAATTTTGTTGTGTTTGGTTGATATATTTTATATACACGTATGAACAAGGGTGCACACCGAGATCGGACTTGTGCGATCAATCACCAAATTAAATTTGCTTATAAATGGGGATAGTGAAGGAGCGGTACAAAAAGTAATTCTAATGCGAACAATGTTCAGCTTATTCAGATTGATGTGCCTCCGAATTGTTGGACTATTGTAGTGGGTATTATAGAAGCTAAAATAAAAAAAATACAAACCTCAATTTTATTTTACTCAGATAAAGTCGAGGCAAATGACAGATGATAGAACAGGCGGGGCTCGTACTGACTGAGCGAGCAGATACAGCCTCGCAAAGCTGCTACATGGCTGTGAGTGTGGATCCCGCTGATGAAGAAAACTGTGGCACAGGTCTTGGCCAATGTTGCGTTACCAGAAAGTTGTTCAGTAGTGTATTGGATTGTTCTATATACATTCACATATGATCCCATATATTATGTATACGATTCAAGACGAGGTCATTGATCTCTGAAAATGTAATTATCCCCAAATATTAATTTGTGTACGGGCGGCCTCATTAGCGCAGTTAGTAGTGACCCTGCTTTCCGTGCCGAGGGGTCCCGGGTTCGAATCCTGGTAGGGACAAACTTAGTGTGGTGAGCACAAATGTTTGTTCCCAAGTCATGGATATACTGGGTTCGCCCCCAGTCCATTGTACGGTACCCATAGTACAAGCGTTGCTTAGTGTGGGACCGTATCGTTGGTGTCTTCGTCTGGCGATATTTATTTATTTATTTATATGAACTGATGTACTACATAAGAGTTATATATCAATGTTTAGCTTACACACAGGTACAGAGCGATACGCCTTGTATGATTATAACGGAATAGGGAAGACCTTTCTAGGCAGGTGGGTAGTATGCCTGGTGGGGCGGCCGCCATGCCCCGACGGTTGTTGACGAGACCCCGCGTCTCGTATATATGTTACGTTTTCCGAAAACTCACATAGCGCGTTTCAGGATTACATGGAGAATTGCCAATTGTTCTGAATGTCGTCTGCAGTGCCATCTGTGTGTCTTGTGGCGATGTTGTAGAATATTTGATATACTTGTTTCGCCCCCAGACTTTACCTCACAAGTGTAGTGAATAATGGCGTAACACTGGCGTGAGCATTTGGTCATTACACTCTCGGCACCCTCGCCTTTGCTCACTTGTATCATACACTTTATATTACGGATTGTACTTATAAGATACTTATAATACAAATAAGACACTTCTACCATCAGGCATAATACGCGGGACAGTATAGTCGCATCAGGTAAAATAATCAACGATGACGGCTCTGCGCATGCACACGATTCATACAAATAGGCATGGACGGAGCCGCTATCTTTGATCATTTTATATGATGTAACCTATACCATACAGCTCGCTGTCCTCTTAACCTATGTAGTATACTCGAGACTTTTTATGATTCTGCGTCGTCGGTCAAAAAATGGCTATCAACGCGAACCCACTTATCGCCATTGGTTCATTAGCGAGATATAGAACTGAATGATAATATAGTTATATAATAATAATAATTATACCAGCCCTCTTTAATGTCCCACTGCTGGGCACGAGCCTCCTCTCAATGCGTAGGGGACTAGGCCATAGTCCACCACGCTGGCCCAGTGGGAGTTGGCGGATTTCACACGGCTCTCAGGCATGCAGGTTTTCCTCACGATGTTTTCCTTCACCGTTTAGAAAGTGATAATCATGGTTGAAAATGAGATTCGCACATGAAATCCAGAAATTTTAGAGGTGCGTGCCGGGGTTAGAACCTGGGATCCTCGTTACCGAGGCAAGCGTTCTACCAACTTGGCTATCACAGCTATTAATACAGTTATAACTATACCAAAAACAGATTAACAACAGACCTTCTGCAAACTACAAACGTTCAAGAGCAATGGAGGAATACTAATTGATGGTTTTGCAGTGTTTTCATTCGATTTAAGTTTTAATTGAACTGCAAGTGTAGTTGAGTCCTGGGTTAATTCTATTGTGTTGTAGAACTGAAATAGCTGTAGCTATATTCTGTCCGTAGATAATTGAGTCTTAACGTAGGTATATATAATTCGTAAAGCATACAAACGCGATCTATTATACGTATACTTTTTTTTTAATAGGTTTTAAAAATACCGAATTAATAAGTATAATTTCGTAACATGTGATAGGAATATGCCAACGAGCGAAGATGTTTGATCGATTTTGTTGTCTTTCCACAACCGTTATATACAGTACGTCAAGTCAACATTTTGTGATATAGAGCGCTGAAATAAGTTGATATCGTGATACAGAACACTCGCAATTGTGGAGCCCTATATGAATAAAGTTGTTAACATTTCAAAAGTTTATGTTTTTCAAAGTAAGTATGTCTACAGCCACTGATGCCCCATCACTAGTGATAATGAGGATGAGGCTGAAGCCGCTAATGATCGTGCATGACAAACCTTGAAAAACTTTCAGATACAACTCAACGAATCAATAATTGAATCTCATGGAAACGTGAATCTCAATTTGCTTTCAGTAGAGGTAAAGTATGGATTTCTAGCAGGTAGTTATTGCAAATAAGGAAAATTTACTACTAAAATCAAAATAGTTTATTTCATATACAACACAGAGGGAGTAGGGCTCGGTGTCCAATATTGGTGTCACCAAGACTATTAAAATACTCAAAATCAAACTAAATACTTCAATTAACAATTTTTAATGTTCATGGGTTAATGTATATGTATTTTTAATGTTCATGGGATGTTGACTTGAAAAGCACCTTCATTTTCAGCCTGTTGGAGATGTTGGAGCTGGGACTTGAGTGGATGATGGTTCCACACAAATGGGCCATGATTTATCATACCATGGCTAGCTTATATATACTTAAAATATTAAAGCAAAGTGTCACATAGGTGCTTATAAATAAAACTATTCAGTATTGTATTTGTAAAAATGTTTAGTCCTTATACAAGTTGTTGCAACTGTGGCTTATTAAATCAATAATGGCGGGTGCGATCTTGTACATGTTCACAGATTGCAGACTTCGTGGAGCGTCGGTGTTTCACATCAGCGATGTGTTCTTTTACCCGGGTATTATTGATTTTTTAGTTTGCCCCTTGTAAGAGAGCCCACATTCACAAACAACTGTGTAAACCCCTGCTTCTTGTAAAGGAATGTGACACTTGACGGATGGTAAGAACTGACTAATCTAGTTCGGCGGCTTGAAAAAAGTTTTGATTGAAGCGCGCTTCAAGATGTAGCCAATCTTGTCTGTGACTCCTCTTATGTACGGTAGTACAGCAGGCAGACGCTCGACTGTGGCTGGTTTCACTCGGTCGCTGTGACGGGGCGGCGTGGGTTCGGAGCTTGTTGTAATGTCATTGCTTGACATGATGGAGCTCAGCAGCCAGATGTTGCTCGTCACCTTAAATTAGTTTTATTTCAATGTGTAGTATTCGCGTAAATATAAGAAATCAATAAACAATAAAGTCATAATTTGAACTAGTAATTCAAGCCAATAAACTACATTTAAAATATTTAGTTAGGAAAATATGTTAAGGTGTTCCGCCGCCAATCACAGGAAACTTGTCTAGTACATCTGTGGACATGCCAAGTTTAAACTTACCTGCAGATGTTGAGTTAGCAGAAACTAGTTTTTATCAGCCTGCCAGTATTTATATCCTGATGGGGGCTGACATGTTTTGGGCTGTTATTGGTACAAGGAGACTCAAGTTAGGTGTAGGTAACTCGGTGTTACAGGATTCCAGACTAGGTTGGTTAGTTACTGAGCGGTCCTGTGGGATTTAGTAAGCCTGAACACCTACTACCTACTTTGTAACTTCACTAAAGAAATTTATAATGATTTGCAAAGGTTCTTAGAAATGGAAGAAATTAATTCTAAGAAGTCTATGTGTCTGACCCCAGAAGTTTTTTAGTAAATACACGCCGTTTGGCTGATGGTGGATTTGTTGTCAAAATGCCACTCAAAGAGGAACCTGAAGTTGCACTTGGTAGTTCCTATTTTTTAGCTAAACGTCGTTTATTAAGTTTGAAAAAAATCCAGATATTAAGCAGAAGTTTTCTGATTTTGTTAACGAATATAAAGAATTAGGTCACTTATCAGAGATAGATAGACCTAACTTGGTCACTTTATGCCACATCAAGCTGTGACTATTATTGATGTACACCACGGTATTGGAAACAAGGCTCTTGACCTCTTGACTTCATATTTAAATAATAGGATTCAAAAGGTCGATGTCAATGGTATAAAACCGCCCGGCTCTCTAGTGTCAATGGGCGTTCCACAAGGTTCGATATTCGGGCCATTCTTATTCCTAATATATATCAATGAATTGCTTTAATATGTAGCGAATAATCACGAGATTGTATTGTTTGCATCTGCAAACAATACAATCTCTTGACACTGCTTTTTAAACTCCAGAGACAGTTAGTAAATTATGGCGATGTGAACAATGCACTCGCTAAATTTGTTGATTGGTTCACTATAAATAATCTTCTCCTTAATGAGAATAAACTAAATGCGTAAAGTTCTCAACACCAAATGTGAGACAAGTTGGAACTAATTTACAATTGAATGGAACAGATTTGGACCTTGTGGAGTCAGCAGTGTTTCTAGGTATTACCATAGATGCTAAATTGCAATAGGGTCCACATATTAAAAAAATGTCTGGTAGGCTAGATTTTTACGTAAGCACATAAATTTATATTTTTTCTGAGGGATTTATCTTCCATGGGTGCTGAAGCTAATCCATTTTCAGAAATTGTATCTGTCAGTTTGTGCATGGCGTGAAAACTACTGTATGGATTTTAATGAAATTGAGCACGGTGATAGCTTATAGCCCGAGGCGTGATGTAGAATACTTATTATTCGAGGACATGGCATCCACGTGGACGATGTCATAGGAACTGGTACGTATCAAAGTAAAATACTTTGAATGTATTATAATAATTATATTGCAATCAGGTGTAGCGCACAATTATCCAGCCGTGGCATTATTTGCTGCCGGCTTGTCGTCTGATTTTGGAATATCTTTACATTTTCCCATATAAAATACGTTCAATACGTTACATCTTATGTGCTGGGCCCGGCGACCATCATCTGGTATTGATAATATGGTTCTGGAATATAATACGTATATATAAATATGAACACTCGGGTACAAACATTAGTGCTCATCAGACAAAGTTTGCTCTTACCAGCATTTGAACCCAGGATCTTTGGCACAGAAAGCAGCACTAACAACTGAACTAATCAGTTCGTCAAAAAATAAACTGTTGAGTTTCTTGCCGGCTTTTGTCAGTAAACAACGTTCTGAACCGATTTTAACTAAATTCAGTGTGTTTTAACCCTATTTTTCAGTACAGTTTTAACGAAAATATTCTTTAGTGAGCAGGGAATAAAGAAAACTATACTTTATAACATTAAGTTACCCGTTTTTCAGACATACATACCGGCACATTTCGCCATCGAAAATCTGATCCTCTGTACAATCGTTGGGACCTTCTACTTCACTCCTGAATTCGCTCTCCGATGAACCTGTAAAATAATCATAATAAGGTTTATAATGATTATAATGACAAAATAAATAATGTGTTTTGATAACTAAATATCAGGTTTTACCATGTTACTGGCCATGTGCACGATCGTAACATAATAAAAAAACTTTATACATACTTTGATCCCCTTAATGGGGCTCGTAAGCGAGCAACGGTTTAGGCAATTTATTGCTGCAGTTGTTTAGCCGTTGAGTTGCTGACACTTTGTTTAATCTTTAAGTAGGCATAGCCTGGCAATATGACACTTTTAGTTTGATGTCGCCGATCGACGTTTGATGTGCTGCTGACTAGATTGAAAGTTCCAAATAAGAACTTGTGGTAATTAATAGGGGTCGATTTTTAGACTTCGTCGACCCCCAAAATTAGTTTTCGTTTATATCGACCCCTGAGAAACCGATGTCAACCCCAAGGGCTCGATATCGACCATTATTGGGAACCCCTGTTTTTAATGATGTAATGCCCGTCTACTATATACATAGAGGAGCCGACTGACACAGTTCTTAAGTTCATGGAGGGTTCATGGATGGCGGGTCAGATCAGCTGCGCTGCATGTGCCTAGTGAATGTAGCATCTCGATCTACTGCCGCCTTCCTACCTAGGCAAGTATGCTCCATCGTAGATCTCATCATCACTTATCATCAGGTGAGATCGAGATCAAATACTTGCATATAATGTAATAAAAAAAAAAAAGGGTCCGGTGTTCGCATCCCGGAAACGTTACGTTATGGCCAGATCATTACTCTCAACTGTTCTTCGTCTCTATTTCCATTGTCTAGTTGTAATAACTTGACTATAGCTGAGCAGCGAACTGGATAGGCTTATTTTTAAATGTACAATTTATGGAGATTGTATCCGCTATAAAGGCAAAAGGCTCGCCCTGTTAACTTTTTATTTATATCAAATATCATCAACCAAATGTGGGTGCACTACAACACACCTCTGCCAACCCGTTAATGGCAACACCATCGGCCTTTAACGGATTGGCAGGCGACAACCGACTTAAAAAAAAGGAGGAGGTTCTGAATTCGATTGTATTGTTTTTATATTTTAAGTCGACATTCAACCATTTCTAAAAGGTTACTTCAATATAGATTGACACTTATTTTTAGATAAGTATTTTTTTTTGTGAAGAATTAAATCTTCCATGGGTGCTGATAATACATTTTCAGAAATTGTATCTGTCTGTCTATCACTGTGTGCATCACGTGAAAACTTCTGAATGGATTTTAATGAAATTGAGCATGGCGATAGCTTATAGCCCGAGGCGTGATGAAGAATACTTATGTAAGCATCTTACATTAAAACTGGCCATTGTAAAAAAAAAAAAAGAGAAAAAAAGAAACAGCACATCAGTGCATCGGGAGTTCGGGGTCTGTGGAAAAAGAGGCGGGAATGATTACAAAGGAAAAAAGTGGTTGTACTGGTGGATTGAAACGAAAACTAATTCAAATACATACCTAATTACATTTTATGATATTTTATTAATTGATAATTCTTATACTTATGATTCGAGGACATGGCATCCACGCGGACGATGTCATAGGAATTGGCAATTATCAAAATAAAATACTTTGAGTGCATTATAATAATTATGTGAATTATATTGCGATCAGGTGTGGGGCACAATTATCCAGCCGTGGTATTGTTTGCTGCCGGCTTCTCGTCTTTAGGTTTACATTTTCCTAGGTAAAATTCAAAATTTATGCCGCATTTTATATAGATGCCCTTCCCCTTCCTTTCCTCCTCCTCTTCGGTTCCTTGCCATTGATGTTCTAGGCGATCTTCTTCTGTTTCTGATGCGGTTCTGAAATGATTTATTGAAAAAATAAACAATACATAAACTTTATAATACTTTACTTGATTCAGGAGCTAAGCTAATTCAGTTTAGTTGATCCTATTATGTTTTAAGGAGTACCTAATCAACCATACACATCTTCTATATAATAAAAATCAATTGCTGTTCGTTTGTCTCGCTAATACTCGAGAACGGCTGGGCCGATTTAGCTGATTTTGGTCTTGAAATGTTTGCCGTAGTCCAGGGAAGGTTTACCCGGTGAGAAAATGGGGAAAAGTTGCAAGGACGAAAAATAAGTCTTTATTGTGCTTTATTTTTTCTGACTGTCAGTTGGTCTGTCGAACGTCAGGCGAAAGGTTATCTGTCATTCTGTCACCATTATACGTTAGGTACAAAGTTCGCCGGGACAGCTAGTCATATATATATCTATATATAAAGTAGTCGTAAGTAACTGTATATTTCTATCGCTAGATGAAGTCGCCAACTGTTAGGCTCAAAACTAAACAACGCTTGGGAACCGTACAATGGAATTGAGCCGATTCTGGAATATTATACTTAAATAGATATATAATATCCATGACTTAGTTACAAACATGCGCGTTTATCACACATAGTTTTTCCGTACCAGGATTCGAACCCGGTACCCTCGGCACAGAAAGCAGGGTCGCTATCAACTGCGCTAATCAGATCGTCATCGTTATCACAATGTGCAGCTAAGCTCTATCAACAACTTATATGACAGATTTAGGGCTTTTAGGGCTTATCTGTGTTTTAATTTAAGGAGTTAAGTACTGTTTGAGTATTAGCGTCGTAATTCCTAGGAATGTGCGTGTGCCCTTGCTTTCAAAATAATATCGCCTGACGAGCGCACGACCTGCAGTCCCATACGAGTACTAAGCAACGCTTGTATTATCCGTACCATAATAACCCGATGCACTGGGGCGATACCAGTGTAGAATACTTATATATTAATACTAACACTCGGGTACAAACATGTAATCAAATAGGTATTTTACATTATCTATTCTAGCGAGCAACAAACTCCCGAATGGTTTAGTTTTACAAACATTAGTGCTCATTAGACAAAGATTGCTCATACCAGGATTCGAACCCGGGCACTTTGGCACAGAAAGCAACACTAACTACTGAACTAATCAGGTCATCAAAAAATAAACTATTGAGTTTCTTGCCGGCTCTCGTCAGTGGAATCAATGTTCGGAACCGATTCTAACTAAATTCAGTGTGTTTTTGGCCCAATTTTTCAGTACAAATTAAACGAAAATATTCTTTAGTGAGCAGGGAATAAAGTAAACTATACTTTGTTACAAGTTACCTGGCTATCTCCCATACATCCCGGCATACGTTGTTAACGAAAGCCTGACCCTCTGGACAGTTGTCGGGCACTTCCACTACATTCTCGACATCGCTCGCCGGTGGACCTGTAAATATAAGCATAATCAGTATCAAGAGCCCTATTATTCATGTAGCGATAAAAGTATGAAAACGGACAAAATAAATAATGTGTTTTGTAAACTAAATATTAGGTTTTACCAGGTTACTCGCCATGTGCACGATCGTAACATAATAAAAAAAATCATACATACTTTGATCCCCTTAATGGAGCTCGTAAACGAGCAACGATTGAGCCCATTTATTGCTGCAGTTGTATAGCCTTTGAGTTGCTGACACTTTGTTTAATCTTTAAGTAGGCATAGCCTGGCAATATGACACTTTTAGTTTGATGTCGCCGATCGACGTTTGATGTGCTGCTGACTAGATTGAACGTTCCAAATAAGAACTTGTGGTAATTAAAAGGGGTCGATTTTTAGACCTTGTCGACCCCCAAAATCAGTTTTCGATTATGTCGACCCCTGAGAAACCGATGTCGACCCCAAGGGCTCGGTATCGACCATTATTGGGAATCCCTGTTTTGAATGATTTAATGCCCGTCTGCTATATACATAGAGGAGCCGACTGACACAGTTCTTAAGGTCATGGACGGTCCGGTGTTCGCATCCCGGAAACATTCCGTTATGGCCAGATCATTACTCTCAATTGTTCTTAGTCTTCTCTGTTGTTTGTTTAAGGAATCAGAGATCTGGAAAAGTGCTAGGGCAACACCAACAGCCAATTTATCTCTACAATACTGTTGTAATGCCGCAATTTATTGCTTCACGTATATGCACCCAAGTCCTCGGCGGTACAGCCGCCGGCAATGAGATGCAACTCGTCGCATTATACAATTGCAGCAAGGCGATATTGCTGGCAATAGCACTCAGTAAGATTGCCAGCAATATCATATTTCTGTTGCCCGTTTAAAGCCCTTTTAAAGGTTGAATTTTCAAAAATACCTCGTGTAGCGTGTGTGCGCCTCGCGTGGCAACACACTGGAGCTTATTTTTTTTTGTAATAATCATGTTTTTAAAAAATAATGTATAAAAAGATAAACTCGCGGACTTTCTAGCCGGATCTTCTCAGTTGAGGTCGTAGTCCGATCCGGTTGTAGAGTTAAGAAAAAAAATGTAAATGATAATTTGTAAGTGCCGCCGTAGGCCAATACGAAATAAATGATTTGACGTTGACTCTGACTTTGAGTAATATTGGATGCTGTTAATATCACCCGTTACTATTGGCTGGTTACAAATAAACGTATAAACGGATGTCTCGCTCCTCAAACAGTTTGAAATTCATTTTTTTTTTATTATTACAAAAATAAATAATACACTATACAGTAATAGGAATAATACATGGTGCAGCCGAGGCAAGAACACTATGGAGAGGTTAACTGATATTAATAAAAATCACGACAGATGAATGAAGATTTAGATTCTCAAGTACAAGCATTCGTGCTCATCACTCGAAGTTTGTACCTAATATGATTTGAACCCGGGACCCTCAGCGCTCAACCCAGGGTCACTATCAACTGAGCTAATCACTTGGTCATATTATATTTGCCTACTATTCATTGAATAGGATACAAAAACTTTACAAAATAAATAAAGAGTCATCTGAGCCCATTGACATTCTGGCTCAATCTTCTTTAGCAGTATTCTCCGGTATAGGGAAAATATATTATTTCAAAGATGAATAAAATACTAAAACAGAATTGCAGGATACTCACGGCTGTGTGTGAGACACACACACGCAGATAGTAAAAGCAAACACCAAACTCCTGACATTTTGCTTTGAATGATACGTTGATATAGTTCCACTACTATTTATAGTATACAAAGCACAGGCGGATAAAATTGTACAATAATTTATATTTTACGGCTGAATAAATCAATTTATTTTAAATGCAAAATTTATAATTTTAAATGCAATGTGGGTATGTAGTGGGTAAATTGAAGCTAATTTAAAAAAATTACAAACCTCAATTTTATTTTACTCAGATAAAGTCGAGTTTTAGCGCAGTTAGTAGTGCTTTCCGTGCCGAGGGTTCGAATCCTGGTAGGCACAAACTTTGTGTAATAAGCACAAATGTTTGTACCGAAGTCATGGATGTTAAATATCTTTATAAGTAATATATACTGGGTTCTCCCCCAGTCCATTGTACGGTACCCATAGTACAAGCGTTGCTTAGTGTGGGACCGCATCGTTGGTGTCTTCGTCTGGCGATATTTATTTATTTATTTATATGAACTGATGTACTACATAAGAGTTATATATCAATGTTTAGCTTACACACAGGTACAGAGCGATACGCCTTGTATGATTATAACGGAATAGGGAAGACCTTTCTAGGCGGGTGGGTAGTATGCCAGGTGGGGCGGCCGCCATGTCCCGACGGTTGTTGACGAGACCCCGCGTCTCGTATATATGTTACGTTTTCCGAAAACTCACATAGCGCGTTTCAGGATTACATGAAGAATTGCCAATTGTTCTGAATGTCGTCTGCAGTGCCATCTGTGTGTCTTGTGGCGATGTTGTAGAAGTTGCTACACCGGATTTAAAATTAAATACTATAAATATGAAAAATAACAGGTGTTACTCACCGATATCTTATGTTATCGCTGCATGTATGGGGTGAGGGCAAACATCGTGAGGAATCCTGCACGTCTGTCATGTCGCCTACAATATTATGGTATTCTTTGAGGAAATCGGAAACATAATCTTCACACAATTGACCCGACCGTGTGGATTAGCACAGTTGGTAATGACCCCGCTTTCCGCGCTGAAAGTCCCAGGTTCGAATTATAGTAGGGGCTAACTTTGTGTGGTGAGCACGAATGTTTGGACACTAATGCATGGATATTCAATATCTATACAAATATTTGATATACTTGTTTCGCCCCCAGACTTTACCTCACAAGTGTAGTGAATAATGTCGTAACACTGGCGTGAGCATTTGGTCATTACACTCTCGGCGCCCTCGCCTTTGCTCACTTGTATCATACACTTTAAATTACGGATTGTACTTACAAGATACTTATAATACAAATAAGACACTTCTACCATCAGGCAGAATACGCGGGACAGTATAGTCGCATCACGTCAAATAATCAACGATGACGGCTCTGCGCATGCACACTATTCATACAAATAGGCATGGACGGAGCCGCTATCTTTGATCATTTTATATGATGTAATCTATACCATACAGCTCGCTGTCCTCTTAACCTATGTAGTATACTCGAGACTTTTTCTACTCGGTCAGACATGGCTAACAACGCGAACCCACTAATCGCCATTGGTTCTTTAGCGAGATATAGAACTGAATGATAATATAGTTATATAATATTAATAATAATACCAGCCCTTTTGAATGTCCCACTGCTGGGCACGAGCCTCCTCTCAATGCGTAGGGGACTAGGCCATAGTCCACCACGCTGGCCCAGTGGGAGTTGGCGGATTTCACACGGCTCTCAGGCATGCAGGTTTTTCTCACGATGTTTTCCTTCACCGTTCAGCAAGTGATAATCATGGTTGAAAATGAGATTCGCACATGAAATCCAGAAATTGTAGAGGTGCGTGCCGGGGTTAGAACCTGGGATCCTCGTTACCGAGGCAAGCGTTCTACCAACTTGGCTATCACAGCTATTAATACAGTTATAACTATACCAAAAACAGATTAACAACCAAACTACAAACGTTCAAGAGCAATGGAGGAATACTAATTGATGGTTTGCACTGTTTTCATTCGATTTAAGTTTTAATTGAACTGCAACTGTAGTTGAGTCTCAATTTGCTTTCAGTAGAGGTAAAGTATGGATTTCTAGCAGGTAGTTATTGCAAATAAGGAAAATTTACTACTAAAATCAAAATAGTTTATTTCATATACAACACAGAGGGAGTAGGGCTCGGTGTCCAATATTGGTGTCACCAAGACTATTAAAATACTCAAAATCAAACTAAATACTTCAATTAACAATTTTTAATGTTCATGGGTTAATGTATATGTATTTTTAATGTTCATGGGATGTTGACTTGAAAAGCACCTTCATTTTCAGCCTGTTGGAGATGTTGGAGCTGGGACTTGAGTGGATGATGGTTCCACACAAATGGGCCATGATTTATCATACCATGGCTAGCTTATATATACTTAAAATATTAAAGCAAAGTGTCACATAGGTGCTTATAAATAAAACTATTCAGTATTGTATTTGTAAAAATGTTTAGTCCTTATACAAGTTGTTGCAACTGTGGCTTATTAAATCAATAATGGCGGGTGCGATCTTGTACATGTTCACAGATTGCAGACTTCGTGGAGCGTCGGTGTTTCACATCAGCGATGTGTTCTTTTACCCGGGTATTATTGATTTTTTAGTTTGCCCCTTGTAAGAGAGCCCACATTCACAAACAACTGTGTAAACCCCTGCTTCTTGTAAAGGAATGTGACACTTGACGGATGGTAAGAACTGACTAATCTAGTTCGGCGGCTTGAAAAAAGTTTTGATTGAAGCGCGCTTCAAGATGTAGCCAATCTTGTCTGTGACTCCTCTTATGTACGGTAGTACAGCAGGCAGACGCTCGACTGTGGCTGGTTTCACTCGGTCGCTGTGACGGGGCGGCGTGGGTTCGGAGCTTGTTGTAATGTCATTGCTTGACATGATGGAGCTCAGCAGCCAGATGTTGCTCGTCACCTTAAATTAGTTTTATTTCAATGTGTAGTATTCGCGTAAATATAAGAAATCAATAAACAATAAAGTCATAATTTGAACTAGTAATTCAAGCCAATAAACTACATTTAAAATATTTAGTTAGGAAAATATGTTAAGGTGTTCCGCCGCCAATCACAGGAAACTTGTCTAGTACATCTGTGGACATGCCAAGTTTAAACTTACCTGCAGATGTTGAGTTAGCAGAAACTAGTTTTTATCAGCCTGCCAGTATTTATATCCTGATGGGGGCTGACATGTTTTGGGCTGTTATTGGTACAAGGAGACTCAAGTTAGGTGTAGGTAACTCGGTGTTACAGGATTCCAGACTAGGTTGGTTAGTTACTGAGCGGTCCTGTGGGATTTAGTAAGCCTGAACACCTACTACCTACTTTGTAACTTCACTAAAGAAATTTATAATGATTTGCAAAGGTTCTTAGAAATGGAAGAAATTAATTCTAAGAAGTCTATGTGTCTGACCCCAGAAGTTTTTTAGTAAATACACGCCGTTTGGCTGATGGTGGATTTGTTGTCAAAATGCCACTCAAAGAGGAACCTGAAGTTGCACTTGGTAGTTCCTATTTTTTAGCTAAACGTCGTTTATTAAGTTTGAAAAAAATCCAGATATTAAGCAGAAGTTTTCTGATTTTGTTAACGAATATAAAGAATTAGGTCACTTATCAGAGATAGATAGACCTAACTTGGTCACTTTATGCCACATCAAGCTGTGACTATTATTGATGTACACCACGGTATTGGAAACAAGGCTCTTGACCTCTTGACTTCATATTTAAATAATAGGATTCAAAAGGTCGATGTCAATGGTATAAAACCGCCCGGCTCTCTAGTGTCAATGGGCGTTCCACAAGGTTCGATATTCGGGCCATTCTTATTCCTAATATATATCAATGAATTGCTTTAATATGTAGCGAATAATCACGAGATTGTATTGTTTGCATCTGCAAACAATACAATCTCTTGACACTGCTTTTTAAACTCCAGAGACAGTTAGTAAATTATGGCGATGTGAACAATGCACTCGCTAAATTTGTTGATTGGTTCACTATAAATAATCTTCTCCTTAATGAGAATAAACTAAATGCGTAAAGTTCTCAACACCAAATGTGAGACAAGTTGGAACTAATTTACAATTGAATGGAACAGATTTGGACCTTGTGGAGTCAGCAGTGTTTCTAGGTATTACCATAGATGCTAAATTGCAATAGGGTCCACATATTAAAAAAATGTCTGGTAGGCTAGATTTTTACGTAAGCACATAAATTTATATTTTTTCTGAGGGATTTATCTTCCATGGGTGCTGAAGCTAATCCATTTTCAGAAATTGTATCTGTCAGTTTGTGCATGGCGTGAAAACTACTGTATGGATTTTAATGAAATTGAGCACGGTGATAGCTTATAGCCCGAGGCGTGATGTAGAATACTTATTATTCGAGGACATGGCATCCACGTGGACGATGTCATAGGAACTGGTACGTATCAAAGTAAAATACTTTGAATGTATTATAATAATTATATTGCAATCAGGTGTAGCGCACAATTATCCAGCCGTGGCATTATTTGCTGCCGGCTTGTCGTCTGATTTTGGAATATCTTTACATTTTCCCATATAAAATACGTTCAATACGTTACATCTTATGTGCTGGGCCCGGCGACCATCATCTGGTATTGATAATATGGTTCTGGAATATAATACGTATATATAAATATGAACACTCGGGTACAAACATTAGTGCTCATCAGACAAAGTTTGCTCTTACCAGCATTTGAACCCAGGATCTTTGGCACAGAAAGCAGCACTAACAACTGAACTAATCAGTTCGTCAAAAAATAAACTGTTGAGTTTCTTGCCGGCTTTTGTCAGTAAACAACGTTCTGAACCGATTTTAACTAAATTCAGTGTGTTTTAACCCTATTTTTCAGTACAGTTTTAACGAAAATATTCTTTAGTGAGCAGGGAATAAAGAAAACTATACTTTATAACATTAAGTTACCCGTTTTTCAGACATACATACCGGCACATTTCGCCATCGAAAATCTGATCCTCTGTACAATCGTTGGGACCTTCTACTTCACTCCTGAATTCGCTCTCCGATGAACCTGTAAAATAATCATAATAAGGTTTATAATGATTATAATGACAAAATAAATAATGTGTTTTGATAACTAAATATCAGGTTTTACCATGTTACTGGCCATGTGCACGATCGTAACATAATAAAAAAACTTTATACATACTTTGATCCCCTTAATGGGGCTCGTAAGCGAGCAACGGTTTAGGCAATTTATTGCTGCAGTTGTTTAGCCGTTGAGTTGCTGACACTTTGTTTAATCTTTAAGTAGGCATAGCCTGGCAATATGACACTTTTAGTTTGATGTCGCCGATCGACGTTTGATGTGCTGCTGACTAGATTGAAAGTTCCAAATAAGAACTTGTGGTAATTAATAGGGGTCGATTTTTAGACTTCGTCGACCCCCAAAATTAGTTTTCGTTTATATCGACCCCTGAGAAACCGATGTCAACCCCAAGGGCTCGATATCGACCATTATTGGGAACCCCTGTTTTTAATGATGTAATGCCCGTCTACTATATACATAGAGGAGCCGACTGACACAGTTCTTAAGTTCATGGAGGGTTCATGGATGGCGGGTCAGATCAGCTGCGCTGCATGTGCCTAGTGAATGTAGCATCTCGATCTACTGCCGCCTTCCTACCTAGGCAAGTATGCTCCATCGTAGATCTCATCATCACTTATCATCAGGTGAGATCGAGATCAAATACTTGCATATAATGTAATAAAAAAAAAAAAGGGTCCGGTGTTCGCATCCCGGAAACGTTACGTTATGGCCAGATCATTACTCTCAACTGTTCTTCGTCTCTATTTCCATTGTCTAGTTGTAATAACTTGACTATAGCTGAGCAGCGAACTGGATAGGCTTATTTTTAAATGTACAATTTATGGAGATTGTATCCGCTATAAAGGCAAAAGGCTCGCCCTGTTAACTTTTTATTTATATCAAATATCATCAACCAAATGTGGGTGCACTACAACACACCTCTGCCAACCCGTTAATGGCAACACCATCGGCCTTTAACGGATTGGCAGGCGACAACCGACTTAAAAAAAAGGAGGAGGTTCTGAATTCGATTGTATTGTTTTTATATTTTAAGTCGACATTCAACCATTTCTAAAAGGTTACTTCAATATAGATTGACACTTATTTTTAGATAAGTATTTTTTTTTGTGAAGAATTAAATCTTCCATGGGTGCTGATAATACATTTTCAGAAATTGTATCTGTCTGTCTATCACTGTGTGCATCACGTGAAAACTTCTGAATGGATTTTAATGAAATTGAGCATGGCGATAGCTTATAGCCCGAGGCGTGATGAAGAATACTTATGTAAGCATCTTACATTAAAACTGGCCATTGTAAAAAAAAAAAAAGAGAAAAAAAGAAACAGCACATCAGTGCATCGGGAGTTCGGGGTCTGTGGAAAAAGAGGCGGGAATGATTACAAAGGAAAAAAGTGGTTGTACTGGTGGATTGAAACGAAAACTAATTCAAATACATACCTAATTACATTTTATGATATTTTATTAATTGATAATTCTTATACTTATGATTCGAGGACATGGCATCCACGCGGACGATGTCATAGGAATTGGCAATTATCAAAATAAAATACTTTGAGTGCATTATAATAATTATGTGAATTATATTGCGATCAGGTGTGGGGCACAATTATCCAGCCGTGGTATTGTTTGCTGCCGGCTTCTCGTCTTTAGGTTTACATTTTCCTAGGTAAAATTCAAAATTTATGCCGCATTTTATATAGATGCCCTTCCCCTTCCTTTCCTCCTCCTCTTCGGTTCCTTGCCATTGATGTTCTAGGCGATCTTCTTCTGTTTCTGATGCGGTTCTGAAATGATTTATTGAAAAAATAAACAATACATAAACTTTATAATACTTTACTTGATTCAGGAGCTAAGCTAATTCAGTTTAGTTGATCCTATTATGTTTTAAGGAGTACCTAATCAACCATACACATCTTCTATATAATAAAAATCAATTGCTGTTCGTTTGTCTCGCTAATACTCGAGAACGGCTGGGCCGATTTAGCTGATTTTGGTCTTGAAATGTTTGCCGTAGTCCAGGGAAGGTTTACCCGGTGAGAAAATGGGGAAAAGTTGCAAGGACGAAAAATAAGTCTTTATTGTGCTTTATTTTTTCTGACTGTCAGTTGGTCTGTCGAACGTCAGGCGAAAGGTTATCTGTCATTCTGTCACCATTATACGTTAGGTACAAAGTTCGCCGGGACAGCTAGTCATATATATATCTATATATAAAGTAGTCGTAAGTAACTGTATATTTCTATCGCTAGATGAAGTCGCCAACTGTTAGGCTCAAAACTAAACAACGCTTGGGAACCGTACAATGGAATTGAGCCGATTCTGGAATATTATACTTAAATAGATATATAATATCCATGACTTAGTTACAAACATGCGCGTTTATCACACATAGTTTTTCCGTACCAGGATTCGAACCCGGTACCCTCGGCACAGAAAGCAGGGTCGCTATCAACTGCGCTAATCAGATCGTCATCGTTATCACAATGTGCAGCTAAGCTCTATCAACAACTTATATGACAGATTTAGGGCTTTTAGGGCTTATCTGTGTTTTAATTTAAGGAGTTAAGTACTGTTTGAGTATTAGCGTCGTAATTCCTAGGAATGTGCGTGTGCCCTTGCTTTCAAAATAATATCGCCTGACGAGCGCACGACCTGCAGTCCCATACGAGTACTAAGCAACGCTTGTATTATCCGTACCATAATAACCCGATGCACTGGGGCGATACCAGTGTAGAATACTTATATATTAATACTAACACTCGGGTACAAACATGTAATCAAATAGGTATTTTACATTATCTATTCCATAGTCGATGGATTATGCCAATGTTTTCTAAACGATACAAGTGTGAGACTCGTGCTTGACACCTTTTGTCGAAGGTCGGCGCGAGGAGGCACTCTCGTCATTCATTCTTCCATTCTTACATTCATGTTTTGATTCAAGCATTTCGTAATATTAAGTTTTAAAATGTAATAATATTAGAAGTAAACAGTTCAAAGTGCTTTATTGTATTATTATCAGCGAGCAACAAACTCCCGAATGGTTTAGTTTTACAAACATTAGTGCTCATTAGACAAAGATTGCTCATACCAGGATTCGAACCCGGGCACTTTGGCACAGAAAGCAACACTAACTACTGAACTAATCAGGTCATCAAAAAATAAACTATTGAGTTTCTTGCCGGCTCTCGTCAGTGGAATCAATGTTCGGAACCGATTCTAACTAAATTCAGTGTGTTTTTGGCCCAATTTTTCAGTACAAATTAAACGAAAATATTCTTTAGTGAGCAGGGAATAAAGTAAACTATACTTTGTTACAAGTTACCTGGCTATCTCCCATACATCCCGGCATACGTTGTTAACGAAAGCCTGACCCTCTGGACAGTTGTCGGGCACTTCCACTACATTCTCGACATCGCTCGCCGGTGGACCTGTAAATATAAGCATAATCAGTATCAAGAGCCCTATTATTCATGTAGCGATAAAAGTATGAAAACGGACAAAATAAATAATGTGTTTTGTAAACTAAATATTAGGTTTTACCAGGTTACTCGCCATGTGCACGATCGTAACATAATAAAAAAAATCATACATACTTTGATCCCCTTAATGGAGCTCGTAAACGAGCAACGATTGAGCCCATTTATTGCTGCAGTTGTATAGCCTTTGAGTTGCTGACACTTTGTTTAATCTTTAAGTAGGCATAGCCTGGCAATATGACACTTTTAGTTTGATGTCGCCGATCGACGTTTGATGTGCTGCTGACTAGATTGAACGTTCCAAATAAGAACTTGTGGTAATTAAAAGGGGTCGATTTTTAGACCTTGTCGACCCCCAAAATCAGTTTTCGATTATGTCGACCCCTGAGAAACCGATGTCGACCCCAAGGGCTCGGTATCGACCATTATTGGGAATCCCTGTTTTGAATGATTTAATGCCCGTCTGCTATATACATAGAGGAGCCGACTGACACAGTTCTTAAGGTCATGGACGGTCCGGTGTTCGCATCCCGGAAACATTCCGTTATGGCCAGATCATTACTCTCAATTGTTCTTAGTCTTCTCTGTTGTTTGTTTAAGGAATCAGAGATCTGGAAAAGTGCTAGGGCAACACCAACAGCCAATTTATCTCTACAATACTGTTGTAATGCCGCAATTTATTGCTTCACGTATATGCACCCAAGTCCTCGGCGGTACAGCCGCCGGCAATGAGATGCAACTCGTCGCATTATACAATTGCAGCAAGGCGATATTGCTGGCAATAGCACTCAGTAAGATTGCCAGCAATATCATATTTCTGTTGCCCGTTTAAAGCCCTTTTAAAGGTTGAATTTTCAAAAATACCTCGTGTAGCGTGTGTGCGCCTCGCGTGGCAACACACTGGAGCTTATTTTTTTTTGTAATAATCATGTTTTTAAAAAATAATGTATAAAAAGATAAACTCGCGGACTTTCTAGCCGGATCTTCTCAGTTGAGGTCGTAGTCCGATCCGGTTGTAGAGTTAAGAAAAAAAATGTAAATGATAATTTGTAAGTGCCGCCGTAGGCCAATACGAAATAAATGATTTGACGTTGACTCTGACTTTGAGTAATATTGGATGCTGTTAATATCACCCGTTACTATTGGCTGGTTACAAATAAACGTATAAACGGATGTCTCGCTCCTCAAACAGTTTGAAATTCATTTTTTTTTTATTATTACAAAAATAAATAATACACTATACAGTAATAGGAATAATACATGGTGCAGCCGAGGCAAGAACACTATGGAGAGGTTAACTGATATTAATAAAAATCACGACAGATGAATGAAGATTTAGATTCTCAAGTACAAGCATTCGTGCTCATCACTCGAAGTTTGTACCTAATATGATTTGAACCCGGGACCCTCAGCGCTCAACCCAGGGTCACTATCAACTGAGCTAATCACTTGGTCATATTATATTTGCCTACTATTCATTGAATAGGATACAAAAACTTTACAAAATAAATAAAGAGTCATCTGAGCCCATTGACATTCTGGCTCAATCTTCTTTAGCAGTATTCTCCGGTATAGGGAAAATATATTATTTCAAAGATGAATAAAATACTAAAACAGAATTGCAGGATACTCACGGCTGTGTGTGAGACACACACACGCAGATAGTAAAAGCAAACACCAAACTCCTGACATTTTGCTTTGAATGATACGTTGATATAGTTCCACTACTATTTATAGTATACAAAGCACAGGCGGATAAAATTGTACAATAATTTATATTTTACGGCTGAATAAATCAATTTATTTTAAATGCAAAATTTATAATTTTAAATGCAATGTGGGTATGTAGTGGGTAAATTGAAGCTAATTTAAAAAAATTACAAACCTCAATTTTATTTTACTCAGATAAAGTCGAGTTTTAGCGCAGTTAGTAGTGCTTTCCGTGCCGAGGGTTCGAATCCTGGTAGGCACAAACTTTGTGTAATAAGCACAAATGTTTGTACCGAAGTCATGGATGTTAAATATCTTTATAAGTAATATATACTGGGTTCTCCCCCAGTCCATTGTACGGTACCCATAGTACAAGCGTTGCTTAGTGTGGGACCGCATCGTTGGTGTCTTCGTCTGGCGATATTTATTTATTTATTTATATGAACTGATGTACTACATAAGAGTTATATATCAATGTTTAGCTTACACACAGGTACAGAGCGATACGCCTTGTATGATTATAACGGAATAGGGAAGACCTTTCTAGGCGGGTGGGTAGTATGCCAGGTGGGGCGGCCGCCATGTCCCGACGGTTGTTGACGAGACCCCGCGTCTCGTATATATGTTACGTTTTCCGAAAACTCACATAGCGCGTTTCAGGATTACATGAAGAATTGCCAATTGTTCTGAATGTCGTCTGCAGTGCCATCTGTGTGTCTTGTGGCGATGTTGTAGAAGTTGCTACACCGGATTTAAAATTAAATACTATAAATATGAAAAATAACAGGTGTTACTCACCGATATCTTATGTTATCGCTGCATGTATGGGGTGAGGGCAAACATCGTGAGGAATCCTGCACGTCTGTCATGTCGCCTACAATATTATGGTATTCTTTGAGGAAATCGGAAACATAATCTTCACACAATTGACCCGACCGTGTGGATTAGCACAGTTGGTAATGACCCCGCTTTCCGCGCTGAAAGTCCCAGGTTCGAATTATAGTAGGGGCTAACTTTGTGTGGTGAGCACGAATGTTTGGACACTAATGCATGGATATTCAATATCTATACAAATATTTGATATACTTGTTTCGCCCCCAGACTTTACCTCACAAGTGTAGTGAATAATGTCGTAACACTGGCGTGAGCATTTGGTCATTACACTCTCGGCGCCCTCGCCTTTGCTCACTTGTATCATACACTTTAAATTACGGATTGTACTTACAAGATACTTATAATACAAATAAGACACTTCTACCATCAGGCAGAATACGCGGGACAGTATAGTCGCATCACGTCAAATAATCAACGATGACGGCTCTGCGCATGCACACTATTCATACAAATAGGCATGGACGGAGCCGCTATCTTTGATCATTTTATATGATGTAATCTATACCATACAGCTCGCTGTCCTCTTAACCTATGTAGTATACTCGAGACTTTTTCTACTCGGTCAGACATGGCTAACAACGCGAACCCACTAATCGCCATTGGTTCTTTAGCGAGATATAGAACTGAATGATAATATAGTTATATAATATTAATAATAATACCAGCCCTTTTGAATGTCCCACTGCTGGGCACGAGCCTCCTCTCAATGCGTAGGGGACTAGGCCATAGTCCACCACGCTGGCCCAGTGGGAGTTGGCGGATTTCACACGGCTCTCAGGCATGCAGGTTTTTCTCACGATGTTTTCCTTCACCGTTCAGCAAGTGATAATCATGGTTGAAAATGAGATTCGCACATGAAATCCAGAAATTGTAGAGGTGCGTGCCGGGGTTAGAACCTGGGATCCTCGTTACCGAGGCAAGCGTTCTACCAACTTGGCTATCACAGCTATTAATACAGTTATAACTATACCAAAAACAGATTAACAACCAAACTACAAACGTTCAAGAGCAATGGAGGAATACTAATTGATGGTTTGCACTGTTTTCATTCGATTTAAGTTTTAATTGAACTGCAACTGTAGTTGAGTCTCAATTTGCTTTCAGTAGAGGTAAAGTATGGATTTCTAGCAGGTAGTTATTGCAAATAAGGAAAATTTACTACTAAAATCAAAATAGTTTATTTCATATACAACACAGAGGGAGTAGGGCTCGGTGTCCAATATTGGTGTCACCAAGACTATTAAAATACTCAAAATCAAACTAAATACTTCAATTAACAATTTTTAATGTTCATGGGTTAATGTATATGTATTTTTAATGTTCATGGGATGTTGACTTGAAAAGCACCTTCATTTTCAGCCTGTTGGAGATGTTGGAGCTGGGACTTGAGTGGATGATGGTTCCACACAAATGGGCCATGATTTATCATACCATGGCTAGCTTATATATACTTAAAATATTAAAGCAAAGTGTCACATAGGTGCTTATAAATAAAACTATTCAGTATTGTATTTGTAAAAATGTTTAGTCCTTATACAAGTTGTTGCAACTGTGGCTTATTAAATCAATAATGGCGGGTGCGATCTTGTACATGTTCACAGATTGCAGACTTCGTGGAGCGTCGGTGTTTCACATCAGCGATGTGTTCTTTTACCCGGGTATTATTGATTTTTTAGTTTGCCCCTTGTAAGAGAGCCCACATTCACAAACAACTGTGTAAACCCCTGCTTCTTGTAAAGGAATGTGACACTTGACGGATGGTAAGAACTGACTAATCTAGTTCGGCGGCTTGAAAAAAGTTTTGATTGAAGCGCGCTTCAAGATGTAGCCAATCTTGTCTGTGACTCCTCTTATGTACGGTAGTACAGCAGGCAGACGCTCGACTGTGGCTGGTTTCACTCGGTCGCTGTGACGGGGCGGCGTGGGTTCGGAGCTTGTTGTAATGTCATTGCTTGACATGATGGAGCTCAGCAGCCAGATGTTGCTCGTCACCTTAAATTAGTTTTATTTCAATGTGTAGTATTCGCGTAAATATAAGAAATCAATAAACAATAAAGTCATAATTTGAACTAGTAATTCAAGCCAATAAACTACATTTAAAATATTTAGTTAGGAAAATATGTTAAGGTGTTCCGCCGCCAATCACAGGAAACTTGTCTAGTACATCTGTGGACATGCCAAGTTTAAACTTACCTGCAGATGTTGAGTTAGCAGAAACTAGTTTTTATCAGCCTGCCAGTATTTATATCCTGATGGGGGCTGACATGTTTTGGGCTGTTATTGGTACAAGGAGACTCAAGTTAGGTGTAGGTAACTCGGTGTTACAGGATTCCAGACTAGGTTGGTTAGTTACTGAGCGGTCCTGTGGGATTTAGTAAGCCTGAACACCTACTACCTACTTTGTAACTTCACTAAAGAAATTTATAATGATTTGCAAAGGTTCTTAGAAATGGAAGAAATTAATTCTAAGAAGTCTATGTGTCTGACCCCAGAAGTTTTTTAGTAAATACACGCCGTTTGGCTGATGGTGGATTTGTTGTCAAAATGCCACTCAAAGAGGAACCTGAAGTTGCACTTGGTAGTTCCTATTTTTTAGCTAAACGTCGTTTATTAAGTTTGAAAAAAATCCAGATATTAAGCAGAAGTTTTCTGATTTTGTTAACGAATATAAAGAATTAGGTCACTTATCAGAGATAGATAGACCTAACTTGGTCACTTTATGCCACATCAAGCTGTGACTATTATTGATGTACACCACGGTATTGGAAACAAGGCTCTTGACCTCTTGACTTCATATTTAAATAATAGGATTCAAAAGGTCGATGTCAATGGTATAAAACCGCCCGGCTCTCTAGTGTCAATGGGCGTTCCACAAGGTTCGATATTCGGGCCATTCTTATTCCTAATATATATCAATGAATTGCTTTAATATGTAGCGAATAATCACGAGATTGTATTGTTTGCATCTGCAAACAATACAATCTCTTGACACTGCTTTTTAAACTCCAGAGACAGTTAGTAAATTATGGCGATGTGAACAATGCACTCGCTAAATTTGTTGATTGGTTCACTATAAATAATCTTCTCCTTAATGAGAATAAACTAAATGCGTAAAGTTCTCAACACCAAATGTGAGACAAGTTGGAACTAATTTACAATTGAATGGAACAGATTTGGACCTTGTGGAGTCAGCAGTGTTTCTAGGTATTACCATAGATGCTAAATTGCAATAGGGTCCACATATTAAAAAAATGTCTGGTAGGCTAGATTTTTACGTAAGCACATAAATTTATATTTTTTCTGAGGGATTTATCTTCCATGGGTGCTGAAGCTAATCCATTTTCAGAAATTGTATCTGTCAGTTTGTGCATGGCGTGAAAACTACTGTATGGATTTTAATGAAATTGAGCACGGTGATAGCTTATAGCCCGAGGCGTGATGTAGAATACTTATTATTCGAGGACATGGCATCCACGTGGACGATGTCATAGGAACTGGTACGTATCAAAGTAAAATACTTTGAATGTATTATAATAATTATATTGCAATCAGGTGTAGCGCACAATTATCCAGCCGTGGCATTATTTGCTGCCGGCTTGTCGTCTGATTTTGGAATATCTTTACATTTTCCCATATAAAATACGTTCAATACGTTACATCTTATGTGCTGGGCCCGGCGACCATCATCTGGTATTGATAATATGGTTCTGGAATATAATACGTATATATAAATATGAACACTCGGGTACAAACATTAGTGCTCATCAGACAAAGTTTGCTCTTACCAGCATTTGAACCCAGGATCTTTGGCACAGAAAGCAGCACTAACAACTGAACTAATCAGTTCGTCAAAAAATAAACTGTTGAGTTTCTTGCCGGCTTTTGTCAGTAAACAACGTTCTGAACCGATTTTAACTAAATTCAGTGTGTTTTAACCCTATTTTTCAGTACAGTTTTAACGAAAATATTCTTTAGTGAGCAGGGAATAAAGAAAACTATACTTTATAACATTAAGTTACCCGTTTTTCAGACATACATACCGGCACATTTCGCCATCGAAAATCTGATCCTCTGTACAATCGTTGGGACCTTCTACTTCACTCCTGAATTCGCTCTCCGATGAACCTGTAAAATAATCATAATAAGGTTTATAATGATTATAATGACAAAATAAATAATGTGTTTTGATAACTAAATATCAGGTTTTACCATGTTACTGGCCATGTGCACGATCGTAACATAATAAAAAAACTTTATACATACTTTGATCCCCTTAATGGGGCTCGTAAGCGAGCAACGGTTTAGGCAATTTATTGCTGCAGTTGTTTAGCCGTTGAGTTGCTGACACTTTGTTTAATCTTTAAGTAGGCATAGCCTGGCAATATGACACTTTTAGTTTGATGTCGCCGATCGACGTTTGATGTGCTGCTGACTAGATTGAAAGTTCCAAATAAGAACTTGTGGTAATTAATAGGGGTCGATTTTTAGACTTCGTCGACCCCCAAAATTAGTTTTCGTTTATATCGACCCCTGAGAAACCGATGTCAACCCCAAGGGCTCGATATCGACCATTATTGGGAACCCCTGTTTTTAATGATGTAATGCCCGTCTACTATATACATAGAGGAGCCGACTGACACAGTTCTTAAGTTCATGGAGGGTTCATGGATGGCGGGTCAGATCAGCTGCGCTGCATGTGCCTAGTGAATGTAGCATCTCGATCTACTGCCGCCTTCCTACCTAGGCAAGTATGCTCCATCGTAGATCTCATCATCACTTATCATCAGGTGAGATCGAGATCAAATACTTGCATATAATGTAATAAAAAAAAAAAAGGGTCCGGTGTTCGCATCCCGGAAACGTTACGTTATGGCCAGATCATTACTCTCAACTGTTCTTCGTCTCTATTTCCATTGTCTAGTTGTAATAACTTGACTATAGCTGAGCAGCGAACTGGATAGGCTTATTTTTAAATGTACAATTTATGGAGATTGTATCCGCTATAAAGGCAAAAGGCTCGCCCTGTTAACTTTTTATTTATATCAAATATCATCAACCAAATGTGGGTGCACTACAACACACCTCTGCCAACCCGTTAATGGCAACACCATCGGCCTTTAACGGATTGGCAGGCGACAACCGACTTAAAAAAAAGGAGGAGGTTCTGAATTCGATTGTATTGTTTTTATATTTTAAGTCGACATTCAACCATTTCTAAAAGGTTACTTCAATATAGATTGACACTTATTTTTAGATAAGTATTTTTTTTTGTGAAGAATTAAATCTTCCATGGGTGCTGATAATACATTTTCAGAAATTGTATCTGTCTGTCTATCACTGTGTGCATCACGTGAAAACTTCTGAATGGATTTTAATGAAATTGAGCATGGCGATAGCTTATAGCCCGAGGCGTGATGAAGAATACTTATGTAAGCATCTTACATTAAAACTGGCCATTGTAAAAAAAAAAAAAGAGAAAAAAAGAAACAGCACATCAGTGCATCGGGAGTTCGGGGTCTGTGGAAAAAGAGGCGGGAATGATTACAAAGGAAAAAAGTGGTTGTACTGGTGGATTGAAACGAAAACTAATTCAAATACATACCTAATTACATTTTATGATATTTTATTAATTGATAATTCTTATACTTATGATTCGAGGACATGGCATCCACGCGGACGATGTCATAGGAATTGGCAATTATCAAAATAAAATACTTTGAGTGCATTATAATAATTATGTGAATTATATTGCGATCAGGTGTGGGGCACAATTATCCAGCCGTGGTATTGTTTGCTGCCGGCTTCTCGTCTTTAGGTTTACATTTTCCTAGGTAAAATTCAAAATTTATGCCGCATTTTATATAGATGCCCTTCCCCTTCCTTTCCTCCTCCTCTTCGGTTCCTTGCCATTGATGTTCTAGGCGATCTTCTTCTGTTTCTGATGCGGTTCTGAAATGATTTATTGAAAAAATAAACAATACATAAACTTTATAATACTTTACTTGATTCAGGAGCTAAGCTAATTCAGTTTAGTTGATCCTATTATGTTTTAAGGAGTACCTAATCAACCATACACATCTTCTATATAATAAAAATCAATTGCTGTTCGTTTGTCTCGCTAATACTCGAGAACGGCTGGGCCGATTTAGCTGATTTTGGTCTTGAAATGTTTGCCGTAGTCCAGGGAAGGTTTACCCGGTGAGAAAATGGGGAAAAGTTGCAAGGACGAAAAATAAGTCTTTATTGTGCTTTATTTTTTCTGACTGTCAGTTGGTCTGTCGAACGTCAGGCGAAAGGTTATCTGTCATTCTGTCACCATTATACGTTAGGTACAAAGTTCGCCGGGACAGCTAGTCATATATATATATCTATATATAAAGTAGTCGTAAGTAACTGTATATTTCTATCGCTAGATGAAGTCGCCAACTGTTAGGCTCAAAACTAAACAACGCTTGGGAACCGTACAATGGAATTGAGCCGATTCTGGAATATTATACTTAAATAGATATATAATATCCATGACTTAGTTACAAACATGCGTGTTTATCACACATAGTTTTTCCGTACCAGGATTCGAACCCGGTACCCTCGGCACAGAAAGCTGGGTCGCTATCAACTGCGCTAATCAGATCGTCATCGTTATCACAATGTGCAGCTAAGCTCTATCAACAACTTATATGACAGATTTAGGGCTTTTAGGGCTTATCTGTGTTTTAATTTAAGGAGTTAAGTACTGTTTGAGTATTAGCGTCGTAATTCCTAGGAATGTGCGTGTGCCCTTGCTTTCAAAATAATATCGCCTGACGAGCGCACGACCTGCAGTCCCATACGAGTACTAAGCAACGCTTGTATTATCCGTACCATAATAACCCGATGCACTGGGGCGATACCAGTGTAGAATACTTATATATTAATACTAACACTCGGGTACAAACATGTAATCAAATAGGTATTTTACATTATCTATTCCATAGTCGATGGATTATGCCAATGTTTTCTAAACGATACAAGTGTGAGACTCGTGCTTGACACCTTTTGTCGAAGGTCGGCGCGAGGAGGCACTCTCGTCATTCATTCTTCCATTCTTACATTCATGTTTTGATTCAAGCATTTCGTAATATTAAGTTTTAAAATGTAATAATATTAGAAGTAAACAGTTCAAAGTGCTTTATTGTATTATTATCAGCGAGCAACAAACTCCCGAATGGTTTAGTTTTACAAACATTAGTGCTCATTAGACAAAGATTGCTCATACCAGGATTCGAACCCGGGCACTTTGGCACAGAAAGCAACACTAACTACTGAACTAATCAGGTCATCAAAAAATAAACTATTGAGTTTCTTGCCGGCTCTCGTCAGTGGAATCAATGTTCGGAACCGATTCTAACTAAATTCAGTGTGTTTTTGGCCCAATTTTTCAGTACAAATTAAACGAAAATATTCTTTAGTGAGCAGGGAATAAAGTAAACTATACTTTGTTACAAGTTACCTGGCTATCTCCCATACATCCCGGCATACGTTGTTAACGAAAGCCTGACCCTCTGGACAGTTGTCGGGCACTTCCACTACATTCTCGACATCGCTCGCCGGTGAACCTGTAAATATAAGCATAATCAGTATCAAGAGCCCTATTATTCATGTAGCGATAAAAGTATGAAAACGGACAAAATAAATAATGTGTTTTGTAAACTAAATATTAGGTTTTACCAGGTTACTCGCCATGTGCACGATCGTAACATAATAAAAGAAATCATACATACTTTGATCCCCTTAATGGGGCTCGTAAACGAGCAACGATTGAGCCCATTTATTGCTGCAGTTGTATAGCCGTTGAGTTGCTGACACTTTGTTTAATCTTTAAGTAGGCATAGCCTGGCAATATGACACTTTTAGTTTGATGTCGCCGATCGACGTTTGATGTGCTGCTGACTAGATTGAACGTTCCAAATAAGAACTTGTGGTAATTAAAAGGGGTCGATTTTTAGACCTTGTCGACCCCCAAAATCAGTTTTCGTTTATATCGACCCCTGAGAAACCGATGTCGACCCCAAGGGCTCGGTATCGACCATTATTGGGAATCCCTGTTTTTAATGATTTAATGCCCGTCTGCTATATACATAGAGGAGCCGACTGACACAGTTCTTAAGGTCATGGACGGTCCGGTGTTCGCATCCCGGAAACATTCCGTTATGGCCAGATCATTACTCTCAATTGTTCTTAGTCTTCTCTGTTGTTTGTTTAAGGAATCAGAGATCTGGAAAAGTGCTAGGGCAACACCAACAGCCAATTTATCTCTACAATACTGTTGTAATGCCGCAATTTATTGCTTCACGTATATGCACCCAAGTCCTCGGCGGTACAGCCGCCGGCAATGAGATGCAACTCGTCGCATTATACAATTGCAGCAAGGCGATATTGCTGGCAATAGCACTCAGTAAGATTGCCAGCAATATCATATTTCTGTTGCCCGTTTACAGCCCTTTTAGAGGTTGAATTTTCAAAAATACCTCGTGTAGCGTGTGTGCGCCTTGCGTGGCAACACACTGGAGCTTATTTTTTTTTGTAATAATCATGTTTTTAAAAAAAAATGTATAAAAAGATAAACTCGCGGACTTTCTAGCCGGATCTTCTCAGTTGAGGTCGTAGTCCGATCCGGTTGTAGAGTTAAGAAAAAAAATGTAAATGATAATTTGTAAGTGCCGCCGTAGGCCAATACGAAATAAATGATTTGACGTTGACTCTGACTTTGAGTAATATTGGATGCTGTTAATATCACCCGTTACTATTGGCTGGTTACAAATAAACGTATAAACGGATGTCTCGCTCCTCAAACAGTTTGAAATTCATTTTTTTTTTATTATTACAAAAATAAATAATACACTATACAGTAATAGGAATAATACATGGTGCAGCCGAGGCAAGAACACTATGGAGAGGTTAACTGATATTAATAAAAATCACGACAGATGAATGAAGATTTAGATTCTCAAGTACAAGCATTCGTGCTCATCACTCGAAGTTTGTACCTAATATGATTTGAACCCGGGACCCTCAGCGCGCAACCCAGGGTCACTATCAACTGAGCTAATCACTTGGTCATATTATATTTGCCTACTATTCATTGAATAGGATACAAAAACTTTACAAAATAAATAAAGAGTCATCTGAGCCCATTGACATTCTGGCTCAATCTTCTTTAGCAGTATTCTCCGGTATAGGGAAAATATATTATTTCAAAGATGAATAAAATACTAAAACAGAATTGCAGGATACTCACGGCTGTGTGTGAGACACACACACGCAGATAGTAAAAGCAAACACCAAACTCCTGACATTTTGCTTTGAATGATACGTTGATATAGTTCCACTACTATTTATAGTATACAAAGCACAGGCGGATAAAATTGTACAATAATTTATATTTTACGGCTGAATAAATCAATTTATTTTAAATGCAAAATTTATAATTTTAAATGCAATGTGGGTATGTAGTGGGTAAATTGAAGCTAATTTAAAAAAATTACAAACCTCAATTTTATTTTACTCAGATAAAGTCGAGTTTTAGCGCAGTTAGTAGTGCTTTCCGTGCCGAGGGTTCGAATCCTGGTAGGCACAAACTTTGTGTAATAAGCACAAATGTTTGTACCGAAGTCATGGATGTTAAATATCTTTATAAGTAATATATACTGGGTTCTCCCCCAGTCCATTGTACGGTACCCATAGTACAAGCGTTGCTTAGTGTGGGCCCGTATCTTTGGTGTCTTCGTCTGGCGATATTTATTTATATGAACTGATGTACTACATAAGAGTTATATATCAATGTTTAGCTTACACACAGGTACAGAGCGATACGCCTTGTATGATTATAACGGAATAGGGAAGACCTTTCTAGGCGGGTGGGTAGTATGCCAGGTGGGGCGGCCGCCATGTCCCGACGGTTGTTGACGAGACCCCGCGTCTCGTATATATGTTACGTTTTCCGAAAACTCACATAGCGCGTTTCAGGATTACATGAAGAATTGCCAATTGTTCTGAATGTCGTCTGCAGTGCCATCTGTGTGTCTTGTGGCGATGTTGTAGAAGTTGCTACACCGGATTTAAAATTAAATACTATAAATATGAAAAATAACAGGTGTTACTCACCGATATCTTATGTTATCGCTGCATGTATGGGGTGAGGGCAAACATCGTGAGGAATCCTGCACGTCTGTCATGTCGCCTACAATATTATGGTATTCTTTGAGGAAATCGGAAACATAATCTTCACACAATTGACCCGACCGTGTGGATTAGCACAGTTGGTAATGACCCCGCTTTCCGCGCTGAAAGTCCCAGGTTCGAATTATAGTAGGGGCTAACTTTGTGTGGTGAGCACGAATGTTTGGACACTAATGCATGGATATTCAATATCTATACAAATATTTGATATACTTGTTTCGCCCCCAGACTTTACCTCACATGTGTAGTGAATAATGTCGTAACACTGGCGTGAGCATTTGGTCATTACACTCTCGGCGCCCTCGCCTTTGCTCACTTGTATCATACACTTTAAATTACGGATTGTACTTATAAGATACTTATAATACAAATAAGACACTTCTACCATCAGGCAGAATACGCGGGACAGTATAGTCGCATCACGTCAAATAATCAACGATGACGGCTCTGCGCATGCACACTATTCATACAAATAGGCATGGACGGAGCCGCTATCTTTGATCATTTTATATGATGTAATCTATACCATACAGCTCGCTGTCCTCTTAACCTATATAGTATACTCGAGACTTTTTCTACTCGGTCAGACATGGCTAACAACGCGAACCCACTAATCGCCATTGGTTCTTTAGCGAGATATAGAACTGAATGATAATATAGTTATATAATATTAATAATAATACCAGCCCTTTTGAATGTCCCACTGCTGGGCACGAGCCTCCTCTCAATGCGTAGGGGACTAGGCCATAGTCCACCACGCTGGCCCAGTGGGAGTTGGCGGATTTCACACGGCTCTCAGGCATGCAGGTTTTTCTCACGATGTTTTCCTTCACCGTTCAGCAAGTGATAATCATGGTTGAAAATGAGATTCGCACATGAAATCCAGAAATTGTAGAGGTGCGTGCCGGGGTTAGAACCTGGGATCCTCGTTACCGAGGCAAGCGTTCTACCAACTTGGCTATCACAGCTATTAATACAGTTATAACTATACCAAAAACAGATTAACAACCAAACTACAAACGTTCAAGAGCAATGGAGGAATACTAATTGATGGTTTGCACTGTTTTCATTCGATTTAAGTTTTAATTGAACTGCAACTGTAGTTGAGTCTCAATTTGCTTTCAGTAGAGGTAAAGTATGGATTTCTAGCAGGTAGTTATTGCAAATAAGGAAAATTTACTACTAAAATCAAAATAGTTTATTTCATATACAACACAGAGGGAGTAGGGCTCGGTGTCCAATATTGGTGTCACCAAGACTATTAAAATACTCAAAATCAAACTAAATACTTCAATTAACAATTTTTAATGTTCATGGGTTAATGTATATGTATTTTTAATGTTCATGGGATGTTGACTTGAAAAGCACCTTCATTTTCAGCCTGTTGGAGATGTTGGAGCTGGGACTTGAGTGGATGATGGTTCCACACAAATGGGCCATGATTTATCATACCATGGCTAGCTTATATATACTTAAAATATTAAAGCAAAGTGTCACATAGGTGCTTATAAATAAAACTATTCAGTATTGTATTTGTAAAAATGTTTAGTCCTTATACAAGTTGTTGCAACTGTGGCTTATTAAATCAATAATGGCGGGTGCGATCTTGTACATGTTCACAGATTGCAGACTTCGTGGAGCGTCGGTGTTTCACATCAGCGATGTGTTCTTTTACCCGGGTATTATTGATTTTTTAGTTTGCCCCTTGTAAGAGAGCCCACATTCACAAACAACTGTGTAAACCCCTGCTTCTTGTAAAGGAATGTGACACTTGACGGATGGTAAGAACTGACTAATCTAGTTCGGCGGCTTGAAAAAAGTTTTGATTGAAGCGCGCTTCAAGATGTAGCCAATCTTGTCTGTGACTCCTCTTATGTACGGTAGTACAGCAGGCAGACGCTCGACTGTGGCTGGTTTCACTCGGTCGCTGTGACGGGGCGGCGTGGGTTCGGAGCTTGTTGTAATGTCATTGCTTGACATGATGGAGCTCAGCAGCCAGATGTTGCTCGTCACCTTAAATTAGTTTTATTTCAATGTGTAGTATTCGCGTAAATATAAGAAATCAATAAACAATAAAGTCATAATTTGAACTAGTAATTCAAGCCAATAAACTACATTTAAAATATTTAGTTAGGAAAATATGTTAAGGTGTTCCGCCGCCAATCACAGGAAACTTGTCTAGTACATCTGTGGACATGCCAAGTTTAAACTTACCTGCAGATGTTGAGTTAGCAGAAACTAGTTTTTATCAGCCTGCCAGTATTTATATCCTGATGGGGGCTGACATGTTTTGGGCTGTTATTGGTACAAGGAGACTCAAGTTAGGTGTAGGTAACTCGGTGTTACAGGATTCCAGACTAGGTTGGTTAGTTACTGAGCGGTCCTGTGGGATTTAGTAAGCCTGAACACCTACTACCTACTTTGTAACTTCACTAAAGAAATTTATAATGATTTGCAAAGGTTCTTAGAAATGGAAGAAATTAATTCTAAGAAGTCTATGTGTCTGACCCCAGAAGTTTTTTAGTAAATACACGCCGTTTGGCTGATGGTGGATTTGTTGTCAAAATGCCACTCAAAGAGGAACCTGAAGTTGCACTTGGTAGTTCCTATTTTTTAGCTAAACGTCGTTTATTAAGTTTGAAAAAAATCCAGATATTAAGCAGAAGTTTTCTGATTTTGTTAACGAATATAAAGAATTAGGTCACTTATCAGAGATAGATAGACCTAACTTGGTCACTTTATGCCACATCAAGCTGTGACTATTATTGATGTACACCACGGTATTGGAAACAAGGCTCTTGACCTCTTGACTTCATATTTAAATAATAGGATTCAAAAGGTCGATGTCAATGGTATAAAACCGCCCGGCTCTCTAGTGTCAATGGGCGTTCCACAAGGTTCGATATTCGGGCCATTCTTATTCCTAATATATATCAATGAATTGCTTTAATATGTAGCGAATAATCACGAGATTGTATTGTTTGCATCTGCAAACAATACAATCTCTTGACACTGCTTTTTAAACTCCAGAGACAGTTAGTAAATTATGGCGATGTGAACAATGCACTCGCTAAATTTATTGATTGGTTCACTATAAATAATCTTCTCCTTAATGAGAATAAACTAAATGCGTAAAGTTCTCAACACCAAATGTGAGACAAGTTGGAACTAATTTACAATTGAATGGAACAGATTTGGACTTATGGAGTCAGCAGTGTTTCTAGGTATTACCATCGATGCAATAGGGTCCACATATTAAAAAAATGTCTGGTAGGCTAGATTTTTACGTAAGCACATAAATTTATATTTTTTCTGAGGGATTTATCTTCCATGGGTGCTGAAGCTAATCCATTTTCAGAAATTGTATCTGTCAGTCTGTCAGTTTGTGCATGGCGTGAAAACTACTGTATGGATTTTAATGAAATTGAGCACGGTGATAGCTTATAGCCCGAGGCGTGATGTAGAATACTTATTATTCGAGGACATGGCATCCACGCGGACGATGTCATAGGAACTGGTACTTATCAAAATAAAATACTTTGAGTGCATTATAATAATTATGTTAATTATATTGCGATCAGGTGTAGGGCACAATTATCCGGCCGTGGTATTGTTTGCTGCCGGCTTGTCGTCTTTGGGTTTACATTTCCCTTTGAAAAAGTCAAAATTGATTCCAGCATTTTATATAGATGCCCTGGCGATCTTCTTCTGGTTCTGATGCGGTTCTGAAATGATTTATTGAAAAAAAAACAATACATAAACTTTATAATACTTTACTTGATTCAGGAGCTAAGGTAATTCAGTTTAGTTAATCCTATTATGTTTTAAGGAGTACCTAATCAACCATACACATCTTCTACATAATAAAAATAAATTGCTGTTCGTTTGTCACGCTAAAACTCGAGAACGGCTGGGCCGATTTAGCTTATTTTGGTCTTGAAATGTTTGCCGTAGTCCAGGGAAGGTTTACCCGGTGAGAAAATGGGGAAAAGTTGCAAGGACGAAAAATAAGTCTTTATTGTGCTTCATTTTTTCTGACTGTCAGTTGGTCTGTCGAACGTCAGGCGAAAGGTTATCTGTCATTCTGTCACCATTATACGTTAGGTACGAAGTTCGCCGGGGTAGTAGGATCGCCATTTTCATTTCATCATGTCACATCCATTATTTTATTTATAATGTGTATTTATTGAAAGTTTTATTGCTATTAATTACTTGACATTGTGCAAAATACCCGCTAAGTTGCGGCTGAGGCCATATTCATATCCATTTTATTTCATCGCATCTCATTTCGTAAAGAAAGAAGAAGAAGAAGAAGTTCGCCGGGACAGCTATATATAAAGTAGTCGTAAGTAACTGTATATTTCTATCGCTAGATGAAGTCGCCAACTGTTAGGCTCAAAACTAAGCAACGCTTGCATTATGGGAACCGTACAATGGAAATGAGCCGAATCTGGAATATTATACTTATATAGATATATAATATCCATGACTTGGTTACAAACATGCGTGTTTATCACACATAGATTTTCCGTACCAGGATTCGAACCCGGTACCCTCGGCACAGAAAGCAACTGCGCTAATCAGATCTTCATCGTCATCACAATGTGCAGTTAAGCTCTATCACAACTTATATGACAGATTTAGGGCTTTTAGGGCTTAAGTGTGTTTTAATTTAAGGAGTTAAGTACTATTTGAGTATTAGCGTCGTAATACCTAGGAATGTGCTGGTGCCCTTGCTTTCAAAATAATATCGCCTAACGAGCGCACGACCTGCAGTCCCATACGAGTACCAAGCAACGCTTGTATTATCCGTACCATAATAACCCGATGCACTGGGGCGATACCAGTGTAGAATACTTATATACAGTCAAACCAGGGTAAGTGAGAACTGGATAAGTGAGAAAACTCTATAAGTGAGAGTAATAGCCAGGACCCGTCATTTTAAGCTCCCAAAACCTCTATTAGCGAGAAACAGAAACCTTTGTAAGAGAGAGTCGTTTTTCCCTCATGGACCTCCGTAAGTGAGACTGCTACTTATCTATACCTCTATAAGCGACAGTCAAGCTATATTTATTTATGTATGTATATTATTTTTATATTTATATTATTGTAATAGACAATGGGATCGAATACGTCCCCAAACCCAAACGAAACCCAAACGAAATTGACGGATTTTTTTAAGTGTTAAAAAGTTCTAAATAAAATAAAATTACATAGTGCATGAATATATGTCTTGTTATTGCTGCGTACCTCTATAAGAGAGAAACGCTACCCATGTACCTGCATTAGCGAGCAACTCGGGTTAGTGAGAAACCTCTATAAGCGAGAATGAGATTGTGCTCCCTTGAACTCTCGCTTATCCAGGTTTGACTGTATTAATACTAACACTCGGGTACAAACATTAGTGCTCATTAGACAAAGATTTCTTACCAGGATTCAAACCCGGGAACTTTGGCACAGAAAGCAGCACTAACAACTGAACTAATCAGGTCATCAAAAATAAACTATTGAGTTTCTTGCCGGCTCTTGTCAGTGGAAACAATGTTCGCAACCGATTCTAACTAAATTCAGTGTGTTTTTGGCCCAATTTTTCGGTACTGTTTAAACGAAAATATTCTTTAGTGAGCAGGGAATAAAGTAAACTATACTTTATAACATTAAATTACCTGTCATGCCTGAATATAAACTCGCACATGCCGTTACTGTAAACCTGACCCTCTGGACAGGGGTAGGGAGCGTTTATTATATGACGTATTTCGCTCTCCGATGGACCTGTAAATATAATCATAATCATTATTAAAGGTGCCCTATTATTCATGTAGCGACTTAAGTATGAAAACGGACAAAATAAATAATGTGTTTTGATAACTAAATATCAGGTTTTACCATGTTACTGGCCATGTGCACGATCGTAACATAATAAAAAAAAAACTTTATACATATTTTGATCCCCTTAATGGTGCTCGTAAACGAGCAACGATTGAGCCAATTTATTGCTGCAGTTGTATAGCCGTTGAGTTGCTGACACGTTTTTTAATTTTTAAGTAGGTATAGCCTTGCAATATGATACTTTTAGTTTGATGTCGCCGATAGACGTTTGATGTGCTGCTGACTAGATTGAAAGTTCCAAATAAGAACTTGTGGTAATTAATAGGGGTCGACTTTTAGACTTCGTCGACCCCCAAAATTAGTTTTCGTTTATGTCGACCCCTGAGAATCCGATGTCGACCCCTGAGAATCCGATGTCGACCCCAAGGGCTCGATATTGACCACATTGGGAATCCCTGTTTTTAATGATTTAATGCCCGTCTGCTATATACATAGAGGAGCCGATTGACACAGTTCTTTAGTTCATGGAGGGTCCGATGTTCACATCCCGGAAACGTTCCGTTATGGCCAGATCATTACTTTCAACTGTTCTTCGTCTTCTCTGTTGTTTGTTTAAGGACTTCCGAGACCTTATCTGATCTGGAAAAATGCTAGGGCAACACCAACAGCCTCGATTGCATTCTTGCTCAATCTTCTTTAGCAGTATTCTCCGGTATAGGGAAAATATATTATTTCAAAGATTAATAAAATACTAAAACAGAATTGCAGGATACTCACGGCTGTGTGTGAGACACACACACGCAGATAGTAAAAGCAAACACCAAACTCCTGACATTTTGCTATGAATGATACGTTGATATAGTTCCACTACTATTTATAGTATACAAAGCACAGGCGGATAAAATTGTACAATAATTTATGTTTTACGGCTGGATAAATCAATTTATTTTAAATGCAAAATTTATAAATTTTAATGCAATGTGAAAATCAATTAAATTTCCATTGAGTAAAATATTTAAAAGATTAATTTTGTTGTGTTTGGTTGATATATTTTATATACATGTATGAACAAGGGTGCATACCGAGATCGGACTTGTGCGATCAATCACCAAATTAAATCTGCTTATAAATGGTGATAGTGAAGGAGCGGTACAAAAAGTAATTCTAATGCGAACAATATTCAGCTTATTCAGATTGATGTGCCTCCGAATTGTTGGACTATTGTAGTGGGTATTATGCAGCTATTATGAAGCTAAATTAAAAAAAATACAAACCTCAATTTTATTTTACTCAGATAAAGTCGAGGCAAATGACAGATGATAGAACAGGCGGGGCTCGTACTGACTGAGCGAGCAGATACAGCCTCGCAAAGCTGCTACATGGCTGTGAGTGTGGATCCCGCTGATGAAGAAAACTGTGGCACAGGTCTTGGCCAATGTTGCGTTACCAGAAAGTTGTTCATTAGTGTATTGGATTGTTCTATATACATTCACATATGATCCCATATATTATGTATACGATTCAAGACTAGGTCATTGATCTCTGAAAATGTAATTATCCCCAAATATTTGTGTACGGACGGCCTCATTAGCGCAGTTAGTAGTGACCCTGCTTTCCGTGCCGAGGGGTCCCGGGTTCGAATCCTGGTAGGGACAAACTTAGTGTGGTGAGCACAAATGTTTGTTCCCAAGTCATGGATATACTGGGTTCGCCCCCAGTCCGTTGTACGGTACCCATAGTACAAGCGTTGCTTAGTGTGGGACCGTATCGTTGGTGTCTTCGTCTGGCGATATTTATTTATTTATTTATATGAACTGATGTACTACATAAGAGTTATATTTCAATGTTTAGCTTACACACAGGTACAGAGCGATACGCCTTGTATGATTATAACGGAATAGGGAAGACCTTTCTAGGCAGGTGGGTAGTATGCCTGGTGGGGCGGCCGCCATGCCCCGACGGTTGTTGACGAGACCCCGCGTCTCGTATATATGTTACGTTTTCCGAAAACTCACATAGCGCGTTTCAGGATTACCTGGAGAATTGCCAATTGTTCTGAATGTCGTCTGCAGTGCCATCTGTGTGTCTTGTGGCGATGTTGTAGAATATTTGATATACTTGTTTCGCCCCCAGACTTTACCTCACAAGTGGAGTGAATAATGTCGTAACACTGGCGTGAGCATTTGGTCATTACACTCTCGGCGCCCTCGCCTTTGCTCACTTGTATCATAAACTTTATATTACGGATTGTACTTATAAGATACTTATAATACAAATAAGACACTTCTACCATCAGGCATAATACGCGGGACAGTATAGTCGCATCAGGTAAAATAATCAACGATGACGGCTCTGCGCATGCACACGATTCATACAAATAGGCATGGACGGAGCCGCTATCTTTGATCATTTTATATGATGTAACCTATACCATGCAGCTCGCTGTCCTCTTAACCTATGTAGTATACTCGAGACTTTTTATGATTCTGCGTTGTCGGTCAAAACATGGCTATCAACGCGAACCCACTAATCGCCATTGGTTCTTTAGCGAGATATAGAACTGAATGATAATATAGTTATATGATAATAATAATTATACCAGCCCTCTTTAATGTCCCACTGCTGGGCAAGAGCCTCCTCTCAATGCGTAGGGGACTAGGCCATAGTCCACCACGCTGGCCCAGTGGGAGTTGGCGGATTTCACACGGCTCTCAGGCATACAGGTTTTCCTCACGATGTTTTCCTTCACCGTTTAGAAAGTGATAATCATGGTTGAAAATTAGATTCGCACATGAAATCCAGAAATTGTAGAGGTGCGTGCCGGGGTTAGAACCTGGGATCCTCGTTACCGAGGCAAGCGTTCTACCAACTTGGCTATCACAGCTATTAATACAGTTATAACTATACCGAAAACAGATTAACAACAGACCTTCTGCAAACTACAAACGTTCAAGAGCAATGGAGGAATACTAATTGATGGTTTGCACTGTTTTCATTCGATTTAAGTTTTAATTGAACTGCAACTGTAGTTGAGTCTCAATTTGCTTTCAGTAGAGGTAAAGTATGGATTTCTAGCAGGTAGTTATTGCAAATAAGGAAAATTTGCTACTAAAACCAAAATAGTTTATTTCATATACAACACAGAGGGAGTAGGGCTCGGTGTCCAATATTGGTATCACCAAGACTATTAAAATACTCAAAATCAAACTAAATACTTAAATTAACAATTTTTAATTTTCATGGGTTAATGTGTATGTATTTTTAATGTTCATGGGATGTTGACTTGAAAAGCACCTTCATTTTCAGCCTGTTGGAGATGTTGGAGCTGGGACTTGAGTGGATGATGGTTCCACACAAATGGGCTATGATTTATCATACCATGGCTAGCTTATATATACTTAAAATATTAAAGCAAAGAGTCACATAGGTACTTATAAATAAAACTATTCAGTATTGTATTTGTAAAAATGTTTAGTCCTTATACAAGTTTTTGCAACTGTGGCTTATTAAATCAATAATGGCGGGTGCGATCTTGTACATGTTCACAGATTGCAGACTTCGTGGAGCGCCGGTGTTTCACATCAGCGATGTGTTCTTTTACCCGGGTATTATTGATTGTTTAGTTTGCCCCTTGTAAGAGAGCCCACATTCACAAACAACTGTGTAAACCCCTGCTTCTTGTAAAGGAATGTGACACTTGACGGATGGTAAGAACTGACTAATCTAGTTCGGCGGCTTGAAAAAAGTTTTGATTGAAGCGCGCTTCAAGATGTAGCCAATCTTGTCTGTGACTCCTCTTATGTACGGTAGTACAGCAGGCAGACGCTCGACTGTGGCTGGTTTCACTCGGTCACTGTGACGGGGCGGCGCGGGTTCGGAGCTTGTTGTAATGTCATTGCTTGACATGATGGAGCTCAGCAGCCAGATGTTGCTCGTCACCTTAAATTAGTTTTATTTCAATGTGTAGTATTCGCATAAATATAAGACATCAATAAACAATACAGTCATAATTTGAACTAGTAATTCAAGCCAATAAACTACATTTAAATTATTTAGTTAGGAAAATTTGTTAAGGTGTTCCGCCGCCAATCACAGGAAACTTGTCTAGTACATCTGTGGACATGCCAAGTTTAAACTTACCTGCAGATGTTGAGTTAGCAGAAACTAGTTTTTATCAGCCTGCCAGTATTTATATCCTGATGGGGGCTGACATGTTTTGGGCTGTTATTGGTACAAGGAGACTCAAGTTAGGTGTAGGTAAGTCGGTGTTACAGGATTCCAGACTAGGTTGGTTAGTTACTGAGCGGTCCTGTGGGATTTAGTAAGCCTGAACACCTACTACCTACTTTGTAACTTCACTTAAGAAATTTATAATGATTTGCAAAGGTTCTTAGAAATGGAAGAAATTAATTCTAAGAAGTCTATGTGTCTGACCCCAGAAGTTTTTTAGTAAATACACGCCGTTTGGCTGATGGTGGATTTGTTGTCAAAATGCCACTCAAAGAGGAACCTGAAGTTGCACTTGGTAGTTCCTATTTTTTAGCTAAACGTCGTTTATTAAGTTTGAAAATAATCCAGATATTAAGCAGAAGTATTCTGATTTTGTTAACGAATATAAAGAATTAGGTCACTTATCCGAGATAGATAGACCTAATTTGGTCACTTTATGCCACATCAAGCTGTGACTATTATTGATGTACACCACGGTATTGGAAACAAGGCTCTTGACCTCTTGACTTCATATTTAAATAATAGGATTCAAAAGGTCGATGTCAATGGTATAAAACCGCCCGGCTCTCTAGTGTCAATGGGCGTTCCACAAGGTTCGATATTCGGGCCATTCTTATTCCTAATATATATCAATGAATTGCTTTAATATGTAGCGAATAATCACGAGATTGTATTGTTTGCATCTGCAAACAATACAATCTCTTGACACTGCTTTTTAAACTCCAGAGACAGTTAGTAAATTATGGCGATGTGAACAATGCACTCGCTAAATTTATTGATTGGTTCACTATAAATAATCTTCTCCTTAATGAGAATAAACTAAATGCGTAAAGTTCTCAACACCAAATGTGAGACAAGTTGGAACTAATTTACAATTGAATGGAACAGATTTGGACTTATGGAGTCAGCAGTGTTTCTAGGTATTACCATCGATGCTAAATTGCAATAGGGTCCACATATTAAAAAAATGTCTGGTAGGCTAGATTTTTACGTAAGCACATAAATTTATATTTTTTCTGAGGGATTTATCTTCCATGGGTGCTGAAGCTAATCCATTTTCAGAAATTGTATCTGTCAGTCTGTCAGTTTGTGCATGGCGTGAAAACTACTGTATGGATTTTAATGAAATTGAGCACGGTGATAGCTTATAGCCCGAGGCGTGATGTAGAATACTTATTATTCGAGGACATGGCATCCACGCGGACGATGTCATAGGAACTGGTACTTATCAAAATAAAATACTTTGAGTGCATTATAATAATTATGTTAATTATATTGCGATCAGGTGTAGGGCACAATTATCCGGCCGTGGTATTGTTTGCTGCCGGCTTGTCGTCTTTGGGTTTACATTTCCCTTTGAAAAAGTCAAAATTGATTCCAGCATTTTATATAGATGCCCTGGCGATCTTCTTCTGGTTCTGATGCGGTTCTGAAATGATTTATTGAAAAAAAAACAATACATAAACTTTATAATACTTTACTTGATTCAGGAGCTAAGGTAATTCAGTTTAGTTAATCCTATTATGTTTTAAGGAGTACCTAATCAACCATACACATCTTCTACATAATAAAAATAAATTGCTGTTCGTTTGTCACGCTAAAACTCGAGAACGGCTGGGCCGATTTAGCTTATTTTGGTCTTGAAATGTTTGCCGTAGTCCAGGGAAGGTTTACCCGGTGAGAAAATGGGGAAAAGTTGCAAGGACGAAAAATAAGTCTTTTTTTTTTTCCTAATGGCCTAAATAAATCTTTATTGTGCTTCATTTTTTCTGACTGTCAGTTGGTCTGTCGAACGTCAGGCGAAAGGTTATCTGTCATTCTGTCACCATTATACGTTAGGTACGAAGTTCGCCGGGGTAGTAGGATCGCCATTTTCATTTCATCATGTCACATCCATTATTTTATTTATAATGTGTATTTATTGAAAGTTTTATTGCTATTAATTACTTGACATTGTGCAAAATACCCGCTAAGTTGCGGGTGAGGCCATATTCATATCCATTTTATTTCATCGCATCTCATTTCGTAAAGAAAGAAGAAGAAGAAGAAGTTCGCCGGGACAGCTATATATAAAGTAGTCGTAAGTAACTGTATATTTCTATCGCTAGATGAAGTCGCCAACTGTTAGGCTCAAAACTAAGCAACGCTTGCATTATGGGAACCGTACAATGGAAATGAGCCGAATCTGGAATATTATACTTATATAGATATATAATATCCATGACTTGGTTACAAACATGCGTGTTTATCACACATAGATTTTCCGTACCAGGATTCGAACCCGGTACCCTCGGCACAGAAAGCAACTGCGCTAATCAGATCTTCATCGTCATCACAATGTGCAGTTAAGCTCTATCACAACTTATATGACAGATTTAGGGCTTTTAGGGCTTAAGTGTGTTTTAATTTAAGGAGTTAAGTACTATTTGAGTATTAGCGTCGTAATTCCTAGGAATGTGCTGGTGCCCTTGCTTTCAAAATAATATCGCCTAACGAGCGCACGACCTGCAGTCCCATACGAGTACCAAGCAACGCTTGTATTATCCGTACCATAATAACCCGATGCACTGGGGCGATACCAGTGTAGAATACTTATATACAGTCAAACCAGGGTAAGTGAGAACTGGATAAGTGAGAAAACTCTATAAGTGAGAGTAATAGCCAGGACCCGTCATTTTAAGCTCCCAAAACCTCTATTAGCGAGAAACAGAAACCTTTGTAAGAGAGAGTCGTTTTTCCCTCATGGACCTCCGTAAGTGAGACTGCTACTTATCTATACCTCTATAAGCGACAGTCAAGCTATATTTATTTATGTATGTATATTATTTTTATATTTATATTATTGTAATAGACAATGGGATCGAATACGTCCCCAAACCCAAACGAAACCCAAACGAAATTGACGGATTTTTTTAAGTGTTAAAAAGTTCTAAATAAAATAAAATTACATAGTGCATGAATATATGTCTTGTTATTGCTGCGTACCTCTATAAGAGAGAAACGCTACCCATGTACCTGCATTAGCGAGCAACTCGGGTTAGTGAGAAACCTCTATAAGCGAGAATGAGATTGTGCTCCCTTGAACTCTCGCTTATCCAGGTTTGACTGTATTAATACTAACACTCGGGTACAAACATTAGTGCTCATTAGACAAAGATTTCTTACCAGGATTCAAACCCGGGAACTTTGGCACAGAAAGCAGCACTAACAACTGAACTAATCAGGTCATCAAAAATAAACTATTGAGTTTCTTGCCGGCTCTTGTCAGTGGAAGCAATGTTCGCAACCGATTCTAACTAAATTCAGTGTGTTTTTGGCCCAATTTTTCGGTACTGTTTAAACGAAAATATTCTTTAGTGAGCAGGGAATAAAGTAAACTATACTTTATAACATTAAATTACCTGTCATGCCTGAATATAAACTCGCACATGCCGTTACTGTAAACCTGACCCTCTGGACAGGGGTAGGGAGCGTTTATTATATGACGTATTTCGCTCTCCGATGGACCTGTAAATATAATCATAATCATTATTATAGGTGCCCTATTATTCATGTAGCGACTTAAGTATGAAAACGGACAAAATAAATAATGTGTTTTGATAACTAAATATCAGGTTTTACCATGTTACTGGCCATGTGCACGATCGTAACATAATAAAAAAAAAACTTTATACATATTTTGATCCCCTTAATGGGGCTCGTAAACGAGCAACGATTGAGCCAATTTATTGCTGCAGTTGTATAGCCGTTGAGTTGCTGACACGTTTTTTAATTTTTAAGTAGGTATAGCCTTGCAATATGATACTTTTAGTTTGATGTCGCCGATAGACGTTTGATGTGCTGCTGACTAGATTGAAAGTTCCAAATAAGAACTTGTGGTAATTAATAGGGGTCGACTTTTAGACTTCGTCGACCCCCAAAATTAGTTTTCGTTTATGTCGACCCCTGAGAATCCGATGTCGACCCCTGAGAATCCGATGTCGACCCCAAGGGCTCGATATTGACCACATTGGGAATCCCTGTTTTTAATGATTTAATGCCCGTCTGCTATATACATAGAGGAGCCGATTGACACAGTTCTTTAGTTCATGGAGGGTCCGGTGTTCACATCCCGGAAACGTTCCGTTATGGCCAGATCATTACTTTCAACTGTTCTTCGTCTTCTCTGTTGTTTGTTTAAGGACTTCCGAGTCCTTATCTGATCTGGAAAAATGCTAGAGCAACACCAACAGCCTCGATTGCATTCTTGCTCAATCTTCTTTAGCAGTATTCTCCGGTATAGGGAAAATATATTATTTCAAAGATTAATAAAATACTAAAACAGAATTGCAGGATACTCACGGCTGTGTGTGAGACACACACACGCAGATAGTAAAAGCAAACACCAAACTCCTGACATTTTGCTATGAATGATACGTTGATATAGTTCCACTACTATTTATAGTATACAAAGCACAGGCGGATAAAATTGTACAATAATTTATGTTTTACGGCTGGATAAATCAATTTATTTTAAATGCAAAATTTATAAATTTTAATGCAATGTGAAAATCAATTAAATTTCCATTGAGTAAAATATTTAAAAGATTAATTTTGTTGTGTTTGGTTGATATATTTTATATACATGTATGAACAAGGGTGCATACCGAGATCGGACTTGTGCGATCAATCACCAAATTAAATCTGCTTATAAATGGTGATAGTGAAGGAGCGGTACAAAAAGTAATTCTAATGCGAACAATATTCAGCTTATTCAGATTGATGTGCCTCCGAATTGTTGGACTATTGTAGTGGGTATTATGCAGCTATTATGAAGCTAAATTAAAAAAAATACAAACCTCAATTTTATTTTACTCAGATAAAGTCGAGGCAAATGACAGATGATAGAACAGGCGGGGCTCGTACTGACTGAGCGAGCAGATACAGCCTCGCAAAGCTGCTACATGGCTGTGAGTGTGGATCCCGCTGATGAAGAAAACTGTGGCACAGGTCTTGGCCAATGTTGCGTTACCAGAAAGTTGTTCATTAGTGTATTGGATTGTTCTATATACATTCACATATGATCCCATATATTATGTATACGATTCAAGACTAGGTCATTGATCTCTGAAAATGTAATTATCCCCAAATATTTGTGTACGGACGGCCTCATTAGCGCAGTTAGTAGTGACCCTGCTTTCCGTGCCGAGGGGTCCCGGGTTCGAATCCTGGTAGGGACAAACTTAGTGTGGTGAGCACAAATGTTTGTTCCCAAGTCATGGATATACTGGGTTCGCCCCCAGTCCGTTGTACGGTACCCATAGTACAAGCGTTGCTTAGTGTGGGACCGTATCGTTGGTGTCTTCGTCTGGCGATATTTATTTATTTATTTATATGAACTGATGTACTACATAAGAGTTATATTTCAATGTTTAGCTTACACACAGGTACAGAGCGATACGCCTTGTATGATTATAACGGAATAGGGAAGACCTTTCTAGGCAGGTGGGTAGTATGCCTGGTGGGGCGGCCGCCATGCCCCGACGGTTGTTGACGAGACCCCGCGTCTCGTATATATGTTACGTTTTCCGAAAACTCACATAGCGCGTTTCAGGATTACCTGGAGAATTGCCAATTGTTCTGAATGTCGTCTGCAGTGCCATCTGTGTGTCTTGTGGCGATGTTGTAGAATATTTGATATACTTGTTTCGCCCCCAGACTTTACCTCACAAGTGGAGTGAATAATGTCGTAACACTGGCGTGAGCATTTGGTCATTACACTCTCGGCGCCCTCGCCTTTGCTCACTTGTATCATAAACTTTATATTACGGATTGTACTTATAAGATACTTATAATACAAATAAGACACTTCTACCATCAGGCATAATACGCGGGACAGTATAGTCGCATCAGGTAAAATAATCAACGATGACGGCTCTGCGCATGCACACGATTCATACAAATAGGCATGGACGGAGCCGCTATCTTTGATCATTTTATATGATGTAACCTATACCATGCAGCTCGCTGTCCTCTTAACCTATGTAGTATACTCGAGACTTTTTATGATTCTGCGTTGTCGGTCAAAACATGGCTATCAACGCGAACCCACTAATCGCCATTGGTTCTTTAGCGAGATATAGAACTGAATGATAATATAGTTATATGATAATAATAATTATACCAGCCCTCTTTAATGTCCCACTGCTGGGCACGAGCCTCCTCTCAATGCGTAGGGGACTAGGCCATAGTCCACCACGCTGGCCCAGTGGGAGTTGGCGGATTTCACACGGCTCTCAGGCATACAGGTTTTCCTCACGATGTTTTCCTTCACCGTTTAGAAAGTGATAATCATGGTTGAAAATTAGATTCGCACATGAAATCCAGAAATTGTAGAGGTGCGTGCCGGGGTTAGAACCTGGGATCCTCGTTACCGAGGCAAGCGTTCTACCAACTTGGCTATCACAGCTATTAATACAGTTATAACTATACCGAAAACAGATTAACAACAGACCTTCTGCAAACTACAAACGTTCAAGAGCAATGGAGGAATACTAATTGATGGTTTGCACTGTTTTCATTCGATTTAAGTTTTAATTGAACTGCAACTGTAGTTGAGTCTCAATTTGCTTTCAGTAGAGGTAAAGTATGGATTTCTAGCAGGTAGTTATTGCAAATAAGGAAAATTTGCTACTAAAACCAAAATAGTTTATTTCATATACAACACAGAGGGAGTAGGGCTCGGTGTCCAATATTGGTGTCACCAAGACTATTAAAATACTCAAAATCAAACTAAATACTTAAATTAACAATTTTTAATTTTCATGGGTTAATGTGTATGTATTTTTAATGTTCATGGGATGTTGACTTGAAAAGCACCTTCATTTTCAGCCTGTTGGAGATGTTGGAGCTGGGACTTGAGTGGATGATGGTTCCACACAAATGGGCTATGATTTATCATACCATGGCTAGCTTATATATACTTAAAATATTAAAGCAAAGAGTCACATAGGTACTTATAAATAAAACTATTCAGTATTGTATTTGTAAAAATGTTTAGTCCTTATACAAGTTTTTGCAACTGTGGCTTATTAAATCAATAATGGCGGGTGCGATCTTGTACATGTTCACAGATTGCAGACTTCGTGGAGCGCCGGTGTTTCACATCAGCGATGTGTTCTTTTACCCGGGTATTATTGATTGTTTAGTTTGCCCCTTGTAAGAGAGCCCACATTCACAAACAACTGTGTAAACCCCTGCTTCTTGTAAAGGAATGCGACACTTGACGGATGGTAAGAACTGACTAATCTAGTTCGGCGGCTTGAAAAAAGTTTTGATTGAAGCGCGCTTCAAGATGTAGCCAATCTTGTCTGTGACTCCTCTTATGTACGGTAGTACAGCAGGCAGACGCTCGACTGTGGCTGGTTTCACTCGGTCACTGTGACGGGGCGGCGCGGGTTCGGAGCTTGTTGTAATGTCATTGCTTGACATGATGGAGCTCAGCAGCCAGATTTTGCTCGTCACCTTAAATTAGTTTTATTTCAATGTGTAGTATTCGCATAAATATAAGACATCAATAAACAATACAGTCATAATTTGAACTAGTAATTCAAGCCAATAAACTACATTTAAATTATTTAGTTAGGAAAATTTGTTAAGGTGTTCCGCCGCCAATCACAGGAAACTTGTCTAGTACATCTGTGGACATGCCAAGTTTAAACTTACCTGCAGATGTTGAGTTAGCAGAAACTAGTTTTTATCAGCCTGCCAGTATTTATATCCTGATGGGGGCTGACATGTTTTGGCCTGTTATTGGTACAAGGAGACTCAAGTTAGGTGTAGGTAAGTCGGTGTTACAGGATTCCAGACTAGGTTGGTTAGTTACTGAGCGGTCCTGTGGGATTTAGTAAGCCTGAACACCTACTACCTACTTTGTAACTTCACTTAAGAAATTTATAATGATTTGCAAAGGTTCTTAGAAATGGAAGAAATTAATTCTAAGAAGTCTATGTGTCTGACCCCAGAAGTTTTTTAGTAAATACACGCCGTTTGGCTGATGGTGGATTTGTTGTCAAAATGCCACTCAAAGAGGAACCTGAAGATGCACTTGGTAGTTCCTATTTTTTAGCTAAACGTCGTTTATTAAGTTTGAAAATAATCCAGATATTAAGCAGAAGTATTCTGATTTTGTTAACGAATATAAAGAATTAGGTCACTTATCCGAGATAGATAGACCTAACTTGGTCACTTTATGCCACATCAAGCTGTGACTATTATTGATGTACACCACGGTATTGGAAACGAGGCTCTTGACCTCTTGACTTCATATTTAAATAATAGGATTCAAAAGGTCGATGTCAATGGTATAAAACCGCCCGGCTCTCTAGTGTCAATGGGCGTTCCACAAGGTTCGATATTCGGGCCATTCTTATTCCTAATATATATCAATGAATTGCTTTAATATGTAGCGAATAATCACGAGATTGTATTGTTTGCATCTGCAAACAATACAATTTCGTGACACTGCTTTTTAAACTCCAGAGACAGTTAGTAAATTATGGCGATGTGAACAATGCACTCGCTAAATTTGTTGATTGGTTCACTATAAATAATATTCTCCTTAATGAGAATAAACTAAATGCGTAAAGTTCTCAACCATTTTCAGAAATCGTATCTGTCAGTCTGTCAGTTTGTGCATGGCGTGAAAACTACTGTATGGATTTTAATTAAATTGAGCACGGTGATAGCTTATAGCCCGAGGCGTGATGTAGAATACTTATTATTCGAGGACATGACGTCCACGTGGACGGTGTCATAGGAACTGGTACATATCAAAATAAAATACTTTGAGTGTATTATAATAATTATGTTAATTATATTGCAATCAGGAGTAGCGCACAATTATCCAGCCGTGGCATTATTTGCTGCAGGCTTGTCGTCTGATTTTGGAATATCTTTACATTTTCCCATAAAAAATCGATAAATACGTTGCATCTTATGTTCAGGGCCCGGCGACCATCATCTGGTATTGATATGGTTCTGGAATATAATACTTATATATAAATATAAACACTCGGGTACAAACATTAGTGCTCATCAGACAAAGTTTGCTCTTACCAGGATTTGAACCTAGGATCTTTGTCACAGAAAGCAGCACTAACAACTGAACTAATCAGGTCGTCAAAAAATAAACTGTTGAGTTTCTTGCCGGCTTTTGTCAGTAGAAACAACGTTCTGAACCGATTTTACCTAAATTCAATGAGTTTTTGCCCTATTTTTCAGTACAGTTTAAACGAAAATATTCTTTAGTGAGCGGGAATACAGTAAACTATACTTTATAACATTAAGTTACCCGTTTTTCAGACATACATACTGGCACATTTCGCCATCGAAAATCTGACCCTCTGTACAATCGTTGGCACCTTCTACTTCACTCCTGAATTCGCTCTCCGATGAACCTGTAAAATAATCATGAGCGCACGCCGACTGACTGACTGACTGACCGAGCATAGTTAGTGTTTAGCACGCTAATCCGCTTTACACCATGCAATTTGGTGCACTAGCTAGCGTACGGGATGAGCTAGTGTGGCAGAGTCCATGCGATCGCTCTAGATTGGATCACTACCTATCTAACTACCTTTACACAATACAAATTTAGCACCCTAGCTCAACTAGCGCTGTGCAAATTGGATAATGTAATGGCCGCTTCAATCTTTAAGTAGGCATAGCCTGGCAATATGACACTTTTAGTTTGATGTCGCCGATAGACGTTTGAGGTGCTGCTGTTTTTTATTAATTAAAAGGGGTCGATTTTTAGACTTCGTCGACCCCCAAAATTTGTTTTTGTTTATGTCGACCCCTGAGAAACCGATGTCGGCCCCAAGGGCTCGGTATCCCTGTTTTTAAATGATTTAATGCCCGTCTGCTATATACATACAGGAGCCGATTGACACAGTTCTTAAGTTCATGGACGGTCCGGTGTTCGCATCCCGGAAACGTTACGTTATGGCCAGATCATTACTCTCAACTGTTCTTCGTCTCTATTTCCATTTTCTAGTTGTAATTACTTGACTATAGCTGAGCAGCGAACTGGATGGGCTTATTTTTAAATGTACAATTTATGGAGATTGTATCCGCAAAAAAGGCAAAAGGCTCGCCCCTTTAACTTTTTATTTATATCAAATATCATCAACCAAATGTGGGTGCACTCCAACACACCTCTGCCAACTCGTTAATGGCAACACCATCGGCCTTTAACGGATTGGCACGCGACAACCGACTTTACAAAAAAGGAGGAGGTTCTGAATTCGATTGTATTATTTTGATATTTTAAGTCGACATTCAACCATTTCTAAAAGGTTACTTGAATATAGATTGACACTTATTTTTAGAAAAGTATTTTTTTTTTGTGAAGAATTTAATCTTCCATGGGTGCTGAAGCTAATACATTTTCAGAAATGTCAATCATCACGTGAAAACTACTGAATGGATTTTAATGAAATTGAGCATGGCGATAGCTTATAGCCCGAGGCGTGATGAAGAATACTTATTATTCGAGGACATGGCATCCACGCGGACGATGTCATAGGAACTGGTACATATCAAAATAAAATACTTTAAGTGCATTATAATAATTCTGTTAATTATATTGCAATCAGGGCGCAATTATCCAGCCGTGGCATTGTTTGCTGCTGGTTTCTCGTCTTTAGGTTTACATTTTCCTTTGTAAAATTCAAAATGTATGCCGCATTTTATACCGATGTCCCGGCGACCATCTTCTGGTTCTGATGCGGTTCTGAAATGATTATTGAAAAAATAAACAATACATAAACTTTATAATAATTTACTTGATTCAGAAGCTAAGCTAATTCAGTTTAGTTAATCCGATTATGTTCAAAGTTATATGTTAAAATTTGTTAAATATTCTTTAGTGAGCAGGGAATAAACTAAACTATACTTTATAACATTAAATTACCTGTCATTCGCAATTATATACGAACACATGTTGCCAACGAGAACCGTACCCTCTGGACATTTGTGGGGACTTTTTATTATATCATTTAATTCGCTCTCCGATGGACCTGTAATATAATCATAATCAGTATTAAATGCCTTATTATTCGTGTAGCGACTTAAGTATGAAAACTGACAAATAAATAATGTGTTTTGATAACTAAATATCAGGTTTTACCATGTTACTGGCCATGTCCACTATCGTAACATAATAAAAAAAAACTTTATACATATTTTGATCCCCTTAATGGGGCTCGTAAACGAGCAACGGTTGAGGCAATTTATTGCTGCAGTTGTATACAACTTGCAACGGCTATTGCCGTTGAGTTGCTGACACTTTGTTTAATCTTTAAGCAGGCATAGCCTGGCAATATGACACTTTTAGTTCGATATCGCCGATCGACGTTTGATGTGCTGCCGACTAGATTGAAAGTTCCAAATGAGATATTGTGGAATTTAATTGCGGCTGATTTTTAGACCTCGTCGACCCCCAAAATTAGTTTTCGTTTACGTCGACCCCTGAGAAACCGATGTCGGCCCCAAGGGCTCGATATCGACCACATTGGGAATCCCCGTTTTTAAATGATTTAATGCCCGTCTGCTATATACATAGACGACCCGATTGACACAGTTCTTAAGTTCATGGAGAGTCCGGGGTTCGCACGTTTCCGGGAAACGTTACGTTATGGCCAGATTATTACTCTCAACTATTCTTCGTCTTCTCTGTTGTTTGTTTAAGGACTCAGAGATCTGGAAAAATGCTAGGGCAACCCCAACAGCCTCGATGGCATTCTTGCTCAATCTTCTTTAGTAGTATTCTCCGGTATGGGGAAAATCTATTATTTCAAAGATTAATTAAATATTAAAACAGAATTGCAGGATACTCACGGCTTTGTGTGAGACACACACACGCAGATAGTAAAAGGAAACACCAAACTCCTGACATTTTGCTTTGAACGATACGTTGATATAGTTCCACTACTATTTATAGTATACAAAGCACAGGCGGATAAAATTGTACAATAATTTATATTTTACGCCTGGATAAATCAATTTATTTTAAATGCAAAATTTATAAATTTTAAATGCAATGTGGAAATCAATTAAATTTACATTGAGTATAATTTAAAAGATAAATGTGGCTGTGTTTGGTTGATATATATTATATACATGTATGAACAAGTGTGCACACCGAGATCGGACTTGTGTGATCAATCACCAAATTAAATTTGCTTATAAATGTGGATAGTGCTTATAAAAGTTATTCTAATGCGAACAATATTCAGCTTATTCATATTAATGTGCCTCCGAATTGTTGGACTATTGTAGTGGGTATTATTGAAGCTAAATAAAAAAAATTACAATACTCAATTTTATTTTGACTCACATAAAGTCGAGGCAAAAGAAAGTTGACAGGACAGGCGGGGCTTTTTACTGACTGAGCGCGCAGAAGCAGCCTCGCAGAGCTGCTCGGTCGATCAGTTCATGGCTGTGAGTGTGGATCTCGCTGAGGAAGAAAACTGTGGCACAGGTCTTGGCCAATGTTGCGTTACCAGAAAGTTGTTCAGTAGTGTATTGGATTGTTCTATATACATTCATCTATGATCCCTTATATTAGATATACGATTCAAGACAAGGTCATTGGTCTCTGAAAATGTAATTTTCCCTAAATATTTGTGTACTGTTCAAACCCCCTGGCTCGCACCTCTGGGATTTCTGGATTTCATGTGCGAATCTCATTTTCAACCACGATTACTACTTGCTTAACGGTGAAGGAAAACTTCGTGAGGAAACCTGCATATCTGAGAGAACTCCTCTAAAGATGTGTGAAGTTTGCCAACCCGCACTGGGCCAGCGTGGTGGACTATGGCCTAATCCCCCTCGAATTCAGGCATAAAAAAGGTCTGGTATTATTATTAATATATACTGGGTTTGCTCCCAGTCCATTGTACGGTACCCATAATACAAGCGTTGCTCAAGTGTGGGACCGTATAGTTGGTATTGTCGTCTGGGGATATTTATTTACTTATTTATATGTATAGATGTACAATACATATTAGTTATATATCTATGTTTAGGTTACACACAGGTACAGAGCAATACGCCTCGTATGATTATAACTTAAATATTGGTTTAACAGAAGAGGGAAGATCTTTCTAGGTGGGTGGTATGCCTGGTGGGGCGGGCGCTGTGCCCCGACAATGGAGGTATACTAATTGATGGTGTTGCACTGTTTTCATTCCATTTAAGTTTTAACTGAACTGCAACTGTAGTTGAGTCCTGGGTTAATTCTATTGTGTTGTAGAACTGAAATAGCTGTAGCTCTATTCTATCCGTAGATAATTGAGTCTAAGGGTAGGTATAACTAATTCGTATAGCATACAAACGCGATCTATTATACGTATACTTTATTCTAAAATAGGTTTTAAAAATACCGAATTAATAAGCATAATTTTGTAACATGTGATAGGCCATCTGTATGCCAACGAGCGAAGATGTTTGATAGATTTTGTTGTTTTTCAACAACCGTTGTATACAGTACGTCAAGTCAACATTTTGTGATATAGTGCGCTGAAATAAGTTGACGTGATACACAACACTCGCAATTGTGGAGCCCTACTTATATGAATAAAGTTGTTAACATTTCAAATGTTTATGTATTGAAGCGCGTTTCAAGATGTAGCCAATCTTGTCTGTGACTCCTCTTATGTACGGTAGTACAGCAGGCAGACGCTCGACTGTGGCTGGTTTCACTCGGTCACTGTGACGGCGGCGCGGGATTCGGAGCTTGTTGTCATGCAGCACTTGCTTGACATGATAGATAGAGCTCAGCAGCCAGATGTTGCTTGTCACCTTAAATTACTTTTATTTCAATGGGAAGTATTCGCGTAAAAATAAGAAATCAATAAAAATGCAGTTATAATTTTATCTAGTAATTCAAGACAATAAACTACATTTAAATATTTAATTACGAAAAAGTGATAAGGTGTTACACACTATATTGGCCTCTAAAGCGATAAAGTTTACATTTGAAATCATCTCTTCATATACAGCAGGCTTTACAATAGCTGTACGGGTGCCATTGATACACCCCAAAACCTCAAGCATACCAAACTTATGGTACAACATGAAAATATAAAATGATTATTTAGGCAATCTAGGTTCACTGTGATTGTCAGCAAGCTAATATGTTAGTAAATACTCAGTCTTCAGCGTCACCGCCAGTTGCACTGTTCGTTGTAGCTGTTAGTCAAGTGTTGTTATGTACTGCAGTTGTGGAAGTATATAATGAACGGACGACTTAGGCCTGCTTAGCCAGGGTTCTTTTAGACAATGGTAGTCAATTTTCATTTGTGACGGTTTAAGGACCATCGAAGGTTTAAGGTATAAATAATTATTCATTAAATATGAAAGAAAAGTGTGTATTACAGGTACATTCACGTATTTCTTCTTCTTCTCTCTCAATTAAAATGTCTTGTGTCCCCGTTAATCACAGGAGACTTGCCTAGTGCACATTAACTATGAAAATCAGCCAGCATACACAAAAACCAATTCCTATGGAACAATAAAGGAAGGAACAGATAGGAACGCTACTGCCCTCGGATTTCCGCAGCATCCGATGGCCCCTCCTAGTAATCCATAATGCAATATGTAGCAGCAACGTCCATGTTTCCTCTTTGTACAACAGGCATCTTTTTCACTCACGAATTCACGAAGTTGCAGATTGATGTATCGGTCGCCACGTGACCAGAATTGATTGGTATCTTTTCTAAATAATGTTGACGAGCTGATTGTTATTATGTGTTTTAATCTTAAATGTTTACAATATATTTTCGTATGGGACTAGGCCCGCCACACACTCCCACCACTGCTACTCCTGTAAGCCAGGATCTACAATGGTGTCCAATGAAGACACCGAGGTTTGTCCCGGGATAAAGTTAATTGTCTTGGAACCCGCACGAAATTAATCGAACGATAAAAATAGGAGGAGTAGGAAGAAAATTATCCACTTCCCTCCATTGCAAAGCGGGAGCCAAAATGATCTGGTAGACAAATGTCCACAGAAATAAGACTCTTACAGCTGGACTAATTCCATTTACAATATATTTATCAACAAATTGCACGGCCGCATCTCTAGGCGCGACGGTAGGGTCAATGGTTAGTGATGCGCCGACGACGTAGAGCCGCGCATGGACTACATCGACTAATGTCGAGTTCTGCGTGCACTATTACTATGATTTTATAAAACCACACATATTTAATTTAATTTTACCTCGTTTTATTTTTTCAGTGTGTTGTAAATATTTTGTTTGGTTTTGGAACGAAGTTCCTTATCGCGCGCTACGAAAGGGGGCTAGACGGATAAAATTCATACAAAAATTAAGCAGAAAAGTTGTAACGACCAATTGTAAGCAGTTTCATAAACGAAAGTATAGTTTACTATATAAAACCCATGAACACAACGATACCTCGTTCAAAAACATGCTAGCGACATCTATCGCTGACAAAAATAATTGTTATCTTTGTCGTTTGCATATGCGTCGTCGTTTGCACATATTGGTCAGTATTTTCGAGACATTGCACAAGTGCATCCGTGGCACAATTGGCTAGCGCGTTCGGCTGTCAATCAAAATGTTGGTGGTTCGAGCCCACCCGGGGGCGATATATTTTTGTTTCCCAAAATTATTGATTTTTTGTACATAATCCCACTAATATTATAAATGTGAATGTTTGGATGGATGTTTGTTACTCAATCACGCCAGAACGGCTGAACGGATCTGGATAAAATTTGGCACAGAGATAGATTACAGTCTGGAATAGCACATAGGCTACTTTTTATCCCGGTAAAATGTACACTTTTTAATCGCGGGTAACACCGCGTGGCGCAGCTAGTAAATAATAAAGTAACTTCGTTCCATCCGGGTGTCCCTTGACACCTATCAAGTTTTTTTAATTTGCGTTTGCGTAGTTGTATATTTAGCATATTGGTGTTTTGGCATATGCTGTTAGCCAATTGTATTATGAATAAATAAATAAATTACCTTTAACGGATTGGCAGGAAAGGAGGTGGTTCTGAATTCGATTGTATTGTTTTTATATTTTATGTCGATATTCAACCATTTCTTAAACGTTACTTCAATATAGATTGACACTTATCTTTAAATAAGTACATTTTGTTTTTAAGGATTTTATCTTCCATGGGTGCTGACGCTAATACATTTTCAGAAATTGTATCTGTCTGTCTGTCAGTTTGTGCATCGCGTGAAAACTACTGAATGGATTTTAATGAAATTGAGCATGGCGATAGCTTATAGCCCGAGGCGTGATGAAGAATACTTATTATTCGAGGACACGACGTCCACGTGGACAATTTCATAGGAACTGGTACATATAAAAATAAAATACTTTGAGTGCATTATAATAATTATGTTAATTATATTGCAATCAGGGCGCAATTATCCAGCCGTGGTATACGTGGGTTTGATGCTAACCTTTTCCATTGTAAACTTCATAATGTTTGCCGCATTTTATATTGATGTCCTGGCGACCTTCTTCTGGTTCTGATGCGGTTCTGAAATGATTATTGAAAAAATAAACAATACATAAACTTTATAATACATTACTTGATGATATTATATATATATATAGTCGTAAGTAACTGTATATTTCTATCGCTAGATGAAGTCGCCAACTGTAAGGCTCAAAACTAAGCAACGCTTGCATTATGGGAACCGTACAATGGAATTGAGCCGAATCTGGAATATTATACACATATCACTTTTTTTAAATTTTATATTTTTTTATTATATTATAGGCAAGTATTTGATCTCGATCTCACCTGATGGTAAGTGACGATGAGATCTACGATGGAGCATACTTGCCTGGGTAGGAAGGCGGCAGTAGCTCGAGACGCTACATTCACTAGGCACATGCAGCGCAACTGATCTGACCCGCCATCCATGAATGGCAACACCGAACATCATGCCGGAACACGGCTAGGCCGCTTGGCGACATGGCTTTGTTCAGTGGGTGGTGACTAACCACGGCCAAAGCCTACCACCAGTAGAGTTGTCACCTAGTTGGCACCACGCAGGGTCACGCTCGGTCACTATACACTAGATGCTTATCTTAAGGATAAAAATGCTTGGTTGGATGCTGGTCCGGCTCCTCAGGAATATAAATGACTTTGTTCGAGCAGGCTATTTGGATTTTGTATTTCTCTTCTTCCTTCTTATTTTCACTTACATAAGTAATTTGTAAATGTGGGAACCATGTAGCCATTAGCTGTAATTTTATACTTAGTTAGTACTTTTTGTTTTTTTTTTGACCTGCTGCTAAAGTCTGATTAGCCGTTCCTACACTGTTCTCACATACCTATAACAATGTATTGCTCAATAATGTAAAAGATCTATTTAAAAAAAAAAAGAGCAACCATGGAGTTTCTTGCCCGTTCTTCTCCATAGGAACGGCATTCCGAACGGGTGGTAAAGCAGTAGAATAATGTTTATGTAACTTGACGATTCATAAGTACTGTACAATAATGGTTTACATGAATAAAAAATATTCTGATTCTGATTCTGATTCACGTGTAGGGTATCTCGAGGGTATTTAATTCTCCTACGGACGAAGGTGACTCGACCCCAAGAACATAATCCGATACAATACCATAAGGTTTGTAAAAACCGCTACTTTTACTAACTTTATGGTGTTGTGTCGCTTTAGGTATTTTTTTAGCAAACTTAATACATCGAGACATCCAATGCAGAATGCTAATATCGCAAAACACTAAATTACATCGTAAAGATGTCCAAATTTTTCGTAAAAAAATAAAAACCATTGACATTTTGAATTTCGCGCCCTGACCCTGAGCTTCCACCTTAAACGAAAATATTCTTTAGTGAACAGGGAATAATGTAAACTATACTTTATAACAAGTTACCCGGCTTTCTCCCATAATTCCCGGCTTATGTTGTTAATGAAAACCTGACCCTCTGGACAGTTGTAGGGCACTACTACATTCTTGAAATCGCCCTCCAATGGAACTGTAAATATAAACATAATCAGTATTAGATAAAAGTATGAAAATGGACAAAATCAATTATGTGTTTTGATAACTAAATATCAGGTTTTAACATGTTACTGGCCATGTGCACGATCGTAGCATAATAAAAAAAACTTCATACACACTTTGATCCCCTTATTGGGGCTCGTAAACGAGCAACGGTTGAGGCAATTTATTGCTGCAGTTGTATACAACTTGCAACGGCTATTGCCGTTGAGTTGCTGACACTTTGTTTAATCTTTAATACGCATTGCCTGGCAATATGACTCTTTTAGTTTGAAGTCGCCGATCGACGTTTGATGTGCTGCCGTCTAAATTGAAAGTTCCGAAAAAGAATTTGTGTGTGAAATATGTGAAGTGAAAGTGATTAAAAAGACCACAAATGGCCACCGGAACTTCTCAACGATACGTATTTCACGGGTTGCGCCAAGATAATCTCGATTAGGATCGTTAAGCGACTATGACAAAGCACATTTCAAGAAATGGCTCTGATGAATATAGTACCATCGAACTGATCTAATGATAAACCCAGGAGGTGCCGGAACTCTGTAGTAAAACAATGTATCCAAGCCGTGTTTGGGTTTATTGAAATTGTTATGGATGCACTTTGGCTATAAATACAACTTTTCGTGGAGAACATCCACGAAAAGTTATATTTATAGCTATTTGGATTATTCTTTTTTACAGAATAAGGTATACCCTTTTAAAATACCCTTTTAAAATTCTGCGAGATTGATTCAGTGGTTTTTGTTCTATCTTGATTTCTTTGAGTATATGTTTATCTCGCGATGATATCCAGTATCAAGATTGATATAACAATCTTTTTAGTGACAAATAATAGTAAATATATCCACTACAAAGTGGAAAATAAAAATCTGTTGTAACAAAATAAAAAAACCGTCTTCCAAAATGTAAAAATAATCTAATCTTGAAATCTGCCTGGTCTAACTAAATCAAATATTTAACTAATCTGAAGTCGTTGCCAAATGAACAGCCGACGAAGAATTACAAAAGTATACTCAGTAACGAGATGCGACGAGATGTGACGTTTTTGGCGCGGACTGGCAATACCAGACCCAGTTGTTTGTTGGCATCTGAGCCTTTAGCAGTATTCTCCGGTATGGGGAAAATCTATTATTTCAAAGATTAATAAAATACTAAAACAGAATTGCAGGATACTCACGGCTGTGTGTGAGACACACACACGCAGATAGTAAAAGCAAACACCAAACTCCCGACATTTTGCTTTGAACGATACGTCGATATAGATCCACTACCATTTATAGTATACAAAACAGAGGCGGATAAAATTGTAAAATAATTTATATTTTACGGCTGGATAAATCAATTTATTTTAAATGCAAAATGTATAAATTTTAATGCAATATGGAAATCAATTAAATTTACATTTAGTATTTTTTTTTGCGGTTGATATATTTTATATACATGTATGAACAAGGGTGCACACCGAGATCGGACTTGTGCGATCAATCACCAAATTAAATCATGCTTATAAATGGGGATGGTAAAGGTCCTGTACAAAAAGTAAGTACTGTGCCCCGACGGTTGTTGGCGGGGATCTCGTATGTATGTTACGTTTCCTAAAACTCTCATAACGCGTTTCCAGCGAGATCGACTTTGGTCTAAATCCCCCTCGTTTAACATTTATTATTAAGTCTCTCATCACACGGGCAATACCCGGATCTTTGGAAGGCTTGCGCGGGGACATGGGTCCAATACGTACAGGCCCTTTTTGAGAATTTTACTGTTATTTTAGACACCTGCTGGGGTCAACCATTGAAAATGATAGCATAAACATCGATTGGATCTTGGCAGGCGGAGGAACTATTGCAGGAATATGGAATGATAATTGGGACTATGAATTGAGGTTTGGATGGACATGGGATGGGTATTGGAAGGGTTGAAAACACTTGCCATAATCCGATTTTATGTAATTATATTTATTTAGGAGGATTGTCCCCGGCAACGAGATGCTGTCGACGAAGTGTGGGTGCGGAGGTGCGCCTTCCTCTTCGAGGGTTACATGTGGGTGTTGGTGTGATTATATAAAAAAAAAACATTCCATAATATAAAAAAAACGTTTATGCTCGTAATGAAAACCTCATAAATGAGAAAATAAATCATCGTGTATTTCTGAGGATTTTAGTGTAAATGTATAATTACTGTCAACGTAAATTGCATATCAAGTTAAAAATGTGTATTTTATTTTTCAGGACGAATTAAGCCCAGAAGACGTTATTCATGTCGCCTACAATATCATGGTATTCTTTGACGAACTCGGAGTCGCAATCTTCACACCATTGTCCTGCTGACCGTCAACGTGGATTAGCACAGTTGGTAGTGACTCTGCTTTCTGCGCTAAAAGTCCCAGGTTCAATCATGGTAGGGGCCAACTTCGTGTGGGGAGCACTAATGTTTGGACACTAAGTAATGGATATTTAATATTTATATAAGTATTTTATAAACTGGGTTCGCCCTCAATCTATTCCTCACAAGTGTTGTGAGAAATGTCGTACGACAGCATTTGGTCATTACACTTTTGGCGATTTTCGACAACCGTTGTGTACATTACGTCAAGTCAACATTTTGTGATATAGTGCGCTGAAATAAGTTGATACGTGATACACAACACTCGCAATTGTGTCAACATTACAAAAGTTGGTGTATTTCAAAGTAAGTATGTCTACAGCGATAATGAGTGACATTATCACTAGTGATAATGAGGATGAGGCGAGTGATAATATTATTATAAACTTGCAATGGTGATAAATTATTTGTTTTAGTTCGCTCACTGGCTCCACTAGAGAAGTTTCAGAGAATCCAGAACAGATACAGCGAGCTGCAGCTGATGCCGCTAGTGATCGTGCATGACAAACCTTGAAAAACTTTCAGATGCAACTCAAGGATCAATCATTGAATCTCATGGAAACGTGAATCTCAATTTGCTTTCAATAGAGGTAAAGTATGGAGTTCTAGTAGGTAGTTATTGCAAATAAGGAAAAATGTACTACCAAAACCAAAATAGTTTATGTCATATACAACACAGAGGGAGTAGGGCTCGGTGTCCAATATTGGTGTCACCAAGACTATTAAAATACTCAAAATCAAACTAAATACTTCAATTAACTATGCTTAATTTTCATTGGTTAATGTGTAGATGTTGACTTGAAAAGCACCTTCATTTTCAGCCTGTTGGAGATGTCGGAGCTGGGACTTGAGTGGATGATGGTTCCACGCAAATGGGTCATGATTTATCACACCATGGCTATGATGCTAGCCATACTTAAAATATTAAAGCAAAGAGTCACATAGGTACTTATAAATAAAACTATTCAGTATTGTATTTGTAAAAATGTTTAGTCCTTATACAAGTTTTTGCATCTGTGGCTTATCAAATCAATAATGGCGGATGCGATCTTGTACATGTTCACAGATTGCTGACTTTACCCGGGTAATATTGATTTTTTAGTTTGTCACTTGTAAGAGAGCCCACATTCACAATCGAGTGTGTAAACACGTGCTTCTTGTAAAGGAATTTGACACTTGACGGATGGTAAGAACTAACTAATCTTCTTCGGCGGCTTGAAAAAAGTTTTGATTGAAGCGCGCTTCAAGATGTAGCCAATCTTGTCTGTGACTCCTCTTATGTACGGTAGTACAGCAGGCAGACGCTCGACTGTGGCTGGTTTCACTCGGTCACTGTGACAGCGGCGCGGGATTCGGAGCTTGTTGTCATGTCATTGCTTGACATGATGGAGCTTCACAGATGTCACCTTAAATTAGTTTTATTTCAATGTGTAGTATTCGCGTAAATATAAGAAATCAATAAACAATGCAGTCATAATTTGAACTAGTAATTCAAGCCAATATACTCCATTTAAAATATTTTGTTAGGAAAATGTGTTAAGGTGTTCCGCCGCCAATCACAGGAAACTTGTCTAGTACATCTGTGGACATGCCAAGTTTAAACATACCTGCAGATGTTGAGTTAGCAGAAACTAGTTTTTATCAGCCTGCCAGAATTGCTATCCTTATGGGGGCTGACATGTCTTGGGCTGTTATTGGTACAAGGAGACTAAAGTTAAGTGTAAGTAAGTCGGTGTTACAGGATTCCAGACTAGGTTGGTTAGTCAGCGGTCCTGTGGGATTTAGTAAGGCTGAACACCTATTACCTACTTTGTAACTTCACTAAAGAAATTTATAATGATTTGCAAAGGTTCTGAGAAATGGAAGAAATTAATTCTAAGAATTTTAAGTGTCTGACCCCAGAAGTTTTTTAGTAGATACACGTTGTTTGGCTGATCGTGGATTTGATGTCAAAATGCCACTCAAAGAGGAACCTGAAGTTGCACTTGGTAGTTCCTATTTTTTAGCTAAACGTCGTTTATTAAGTTTGAAAATAATCCAGATATTAAGCAGAAGTATTCTGATTTTGTTAAAGAATATAAAGAAATAGGTCAGTTATCCGAGATAGATAGACCTAACTTGGTCACTTTATGCCACATCAAGCTGTGACTATTATTGATGTACACTACGGTATTGGGAACAAGGCTTTTGACCTCTTGACTTCATATTTAAATAATAGGATTCAAAAGGTCGATGTCAATGGTATAAAACCGCCCGGCTCTCTAGTGTCAATGGGCGTTCCACAAGGTTCGATATTCGGGCCATTCTTATTCCTAATATATATCAATGAATTGCTTTAATATGTAGCGAATAATCACGAGATTGTATTGTTTGCATCTGCAAACAATACAATTTCGTGACACTGCTTTTTAAACTCCAGAGACAGACAGTTAGTAAGTTATGACGATGTGAACAATGCACTCGCTAAATTTGTTGATTGGTAGAATAAACTAAATGCGTAAAGTTCTCAACACCAAATGTGAGACAAGTTGGAACTAATTTACAATTGAATGGAACAGATTTGGACCTTGTGGAGTCAGCAGTGTTTCTAGGTATTACCATAGATGCTAAATTGCAATAGGGTCCACATATTAAAAAAATGTCTGGTAGGCTAGATTTTTAGATAAGCACATAAATTTATATTTTTTCTGAGGGATTTTATCTTCCATGGGTGCTGACGCTAATACATTTTCAGAAATTGTATCTGTCAGTCTGTCAGTTTGTGCATCGCGTGAAAACTACTGTATGGATTTTAATGAAATTGAGCATGGTGATAGCTTATAGCCCGAGGCGTGATGTAGAATACTTATTATTGAAGGACATGACGTCCACGTGGACGATGTCATAGGAACTGGTACTTATCAAAATAAAATACTTTAAGTGCATTATAATAATTATGTTAATTATATTGCGATCAGGTGTGGGGCACAATTATCCAGCCGTGGTATTGTTTGCTGCCGGCTTGTCGTCTTTAGGTCGACATTTTCCTTTGAAAAATTCAAAATGTATGCCGCATTTTATACCGATGTCCCGGCGACCATCTTCTGGTTCTGATGCGGTTCTGAAATGATTATTGAAAAAATAAACAATGCATAAACTTTATAATACTTTACTTGATTCAGGAGCTAAGCTAATTCAGTTTAGTTAATCCTATTATGTTTTAAGGAGTACCTAATCAACCATACACATCTTCTATATAATAAAAATCAATTGCTTTTCGTTTGTCTCGCTAAAACTCGAGAACGGCTGGGCCGATTTATCTGATTCTGGTCTTGAAATGTTTGCCGTAGTCCAGGGAAGGTTTACCCGGTGAGAAAATGGGGAAAAGTTGCAAGGACGAAAAATAAGTCTTAATTGTGCTTTATTTTTTCTGACTGTCAGTTGGTCTGTCGAACGTCAGGCGAAAGGTTATCTGTCATTCTGCCACCATTATACGTTAGGTACGAAGTTCGCCGGGACAGCTAGTCATATATATGACTAGCTAGCGACTATACTTTATATATCTATATATAAAGTAGTTGTAAGTAACTGTATATTTCTATCGCTAGACGAAGTCGCCAACTGTTAGGCTCAAAACTAAGCAACGCTTGCATTATGGGAACCGTACAATGGAATTGAGCCGAATCTGGAATATTATACTTAAATAGATATATAATATCCATGACTTAGATACAAACATGCGTGTTTATCACACATAGTTTTTCCGTACCAGGATTCGAACCCGGTACCCTCGGCACAGAAAGCAGGGTCACTACCAACTGCGCTAATCAGATCGTCATCGTTATCACAATGTGCAGTTAAGCTCTATCAACAACTTATATGACAGATCTAGGGCTTTTAGGGCTTAAGTGTGTTTTAATTTAAGGAGTTAAGTACTGTTTGAGTATTAGCGTCGTAATTCCTAGGAATGTGCGTGTGCCCTTGCTTTCAAAATAATATCGCCTGACGAGCGCACGACCTGCAGTCCCATACGAGTACTAAGCAACGCTTGTATTATCCGTACCATAATAACCCGATGCACTGGGGCGATACCAGTGTAGAATACTTATATATTAATACTAACACTCGAGTACAAGCATTAGTGCTCATCAGACAAAGATTACTCTTACCAGGATTCGAACCCGGGGACTTTGGCACAGAAAGCAACACTAACAACTGAACTAATCAGGTCATCAAAAAATAAACTATTGAGTTTCTTGCCGGCTCTTGTCAGTGGAAACAATGTTCGCAACCGATTCTAACTAAATTCAGTGTGTTTTTGGCCCAATTTTTCGGTACTGTTTAAACGAAAATATTCTTTAGTGAACAGGCAATAAAGTAAACTATACTTTATAACATTAAATTACCTGTCAGACTCCAATATATCCTGGCACTTGTTGCCAACGAAAGTCTGACCCTCTGGACAGTTGTCGGGACCTTTTATTATATAACGTAATTCGCTCTCCGATGGACCTGTAAATATAAGCATAATCAGTATTAAGTGCCCTATTATTCATGTAGCGACTTAAGTATGAAAATGGACAAAATAAATAATGTGTTTTGATAACTAAATATCAGGTTTTACCATGATACTGGCCATGTGCATGATCGTAACATTAGAAAAAAAAAACTTTATACCTATTTTGATCCCCTTAATGGGGCTCGTAAACGAGCAACGATTGAGCCAATTTATTGCTGCAGTTGTATAGCCGTTGAGTTGCTGACACGTTTTTTATTAATAGGGGTAGATTTTTAGACTTTGTCGACCCCCAAAATTAGTTTTCGTTTATGTCGACCCCTGAGAATCCGATGTCGACCCCAAGGGCTCGATATTGACCACATTGGGAATCCCTGTTTTTAATGATTTAATGCCCGTCTGCTATATACATAGAGGAGCCGATTGACACAGTTCTTTAGTTCATGGAGGGTCCGGTGTTCACATCCCGGAAACGTTCCGTTATGGCCAGATCATTACTTTCAACTGTTCTTCGTCTTCTCTGTTGTTTGTTTAAGGACTTCCGAGTGCTTATCTGATCTGGAAAAATGCTAGGGCAACACCAACAGCCTCGATTGCATTCTTGCTCAATCTTCTTTAGCAGTATTCTCCGGTATAGGGAAAATATATTATTTCAAAGATTAATAAAATACTAAAACAGAATTGCAGGATACTCACGGCTGTGTGTGAGACACACACACGCAGATAGTAAAAGCAAACACCAAACTCCTGACATTTTGCTTTGAATGATACGTTGATATAGTTCCACTACTATTTATAGTATACAAAGCACAGGCGGATAAAATTGTACAATAATTTATATTTTCCGGCTGGATAAATCAATTTATTTTAAATGCAAAATTTATAAATTTTAATGCAATGTGAAAATCAATTAAATTTCCAGTGAGTAAAATATTTAAAAGATTAATTTTGTTGTGTTTGGTTGATATATTTTATATACATGTATGAACAAGGGTGCACACCGAGATCGGACTTGTGCGATCAATCACCAAATTAAATCTGCTTATAAATGGGGAAAGTGAAGGAGCGGTACAAAAAGTAATTCTAGTGCGAACAATGTTCAGCTTATTCAGATTGATGTGCCTCCGAATTGTTGGACTATTGTAGTGGGTATTATAGAAGCTAAATTAAAAAAAATACAAACCTCAATTTTATTTTACTCAGATAAAGTCGAGGCAAATGACAGATGATAGAACAGGCGGGGCTCGTACTGACTGAGCGAGCAGATACAGCCTCGCAAAGCTGCTACATGGCTGTGAGTGTGGATCTCGCTGATGAAGAAAACTGTGGCACAGGTCTTGGCCAATGTTGCGTTACCAGAAAGTTGTTTATTAGTGTATTGGATTGTTCTATATACATTCACATATGATCCCATATATTATGTATACGATTCAAGACTAGGTCGTTGATCTCTGAAAATGTAATTTTCCCTATATATTTGTGTACGGACGGCCTCATTTTACACCGTACATAGGTACTGTGTATTGTTAAACATAAACATATGTGAGTTGTAAATATAGTCATCAGAACACATAACTAAAATATAAAGAAAAAAATGCCATAATCGCCATAATGCGTCCACTACCGTGAGTACCTGGTCTGCTACGACCATAAAGAATTCGTTAAAGTAACAGTGAATTTCTTATAAATTATTAATAAATGAAATATAAAAGTCGTCACAGAGGTTAATTTTGTGATAAAACCTAATTCAGTTTGGTTATAAAGAAACTGGGACGGCTTGTAACTCGAAGCGATTGCAATGTACCGTGTAATGGAATACGAAGAAATATGTACGAGCTATATTTATTTTGTAGCCTACCTAAATAAAAAACAAAACGATGGTACTTGGTGAAAAAATATATTTATACCTACTTATAATTATTTTTAAATTTTAGATAATCTAATTTGAGTATATTTAAAGACGTAGCAATACATTAGATCAATGTTCTTAATAATAATTAAATAACGTACTGTGAAATTTATTTCGTTCGAAATTACTTTTACGAAAATAAAATTGCCTAGTTTTATCATGCATGCATTATTTTCGCGATATCCAATCCGTTTTACAAAAATCGTATCATCTAGTTTGATACAAACCAGGCATAATCCTCCTTAAATTTATGCATAATAGAAATAATCAGTCCACCACTAATCATTCCACTGTTGGGCAATGGCTTCCCTGAACGCGAGTAAATTGAGGTCTTACTCCCCCGTGCTGGCGAAGTTGCGGCCTGGCAAACTTCACACGTCTTTCGAGGGTACAGGTTCCTCTGCACAATTACCTATTTTAAAAAAAATGGTCTCCGCCGCGACAGTGTTGCCACTGCCGTGACCAGGATTCGAACCTACTACGGCCACAACGTAGGGTCCTAACCACTAGACGATCACGGCTACCGGAGCTGATGAATGTAGAGTTGAAAATGTATACCATTGACTCGCTATCATCATATTTACGGATCAATAAACGCAGTGATAGCCAAGCGGGTATCAACGCTGGCCTCGGTAACGAGGATCGCAGGTACAAACCCCGGCTCGCACCTCTAGGATTTCTGAATTTCACACAACATTCACACATTCAACTGTCTATAAATTTGGCGGTTATTTTAAATATTATTATTATATATAACCACAGTGCAAAGGGGTATTTTCAGTAATATAGGTATATCACTATATACCTATAGATATACCTACAATATATCATATATATTATAGATTTACCTACCTACCTAATTATATTATGTCTGTTGTATTTGTATGTTCATACAAATAAACCTTTGTTTAATAATTAATATTTGTGTAATGTACCATTTCGACTTGCTTCCGAGCCAGTGATCAGTCATAATGTGATTAGTTTAGTTAACATTGCTAATTGGAGTTAATTCGAGCGAATTCCACGCATTAATTCCTTAATTGCTAAGCTATGCGGAAAGTTAGATAATATTTACGTGCCACAATAAACGAATGTAGATTAGACATATACAGGATGTAAGTGGCTTCGCAACGAAACCTTTTTCCGTTTTTTTCATGAATTTTACCCATTTTTATTCAGTTATTTTTAAATTAATGCAGGAACAATTGCAGGCATATTGAAAAATAATTGGGACTATGGATTGAAGTTTGGATGTTCATGGGATAGGTATATTGGAGGGATAGTGGGCACCTGCCATAATCATCGGATGTTTAATTAACATTGTTGTTGTTACTTATTTATTACTAGCTGGTGCCCGCGACTTCGTCCGCGTGGTATTTAACAAAGACAACCGTTGACAACAGCCTGCTCGCCCATTCTGAGCCCGCGGGACGCATTGCAGGTTGTTGCTATCAAACTTAATCAGGCGCTGCGCTGCAACATTGGTTTTAATTTTTTTTCGTGAGATCCTATTTTTTTTTCTAAAATAAAAGTAGCCTAAGTTACTCCTTGTTACAAAAGCTATCTGCCAGTGAAAGTCCCGTCAAAATCGGTCCAGCCATTTCAGAGATTAGCCGGAACAAACAGACAGACAGACAAAAATTGTAAAAAATGTTGTTTCGGTATAGGTAACGTGTATACATCTAAATGCACATGCAAGTAAAAAGCGGTTATTTTAATATTACAAACAGACACTCCAATTTTATTTATATGTATAGATGTCTCTCCTCCTCCACCACTCGTTCTATACCTGGCCTGGGCTGGCCTTTAGAAGGCTCGCGCGGGGACGTGGGTCCAACACGTAGAGGGCATTTTTAAGATTTTTTATGTATCCTCCTGCTGGGGTCAAATGCTTATTATTATTACATACTGTCTATTTATTTACGTATATTTTAATAAACAACATATACATATTTATGTATATTTCAATAAACAACATATACTCTTTATATGCACTGCCATATCTAATTTTCGAAATTAGATATGGATAAATTAGATACATAATTAGCAAATTATATATAATTAATGTTACATAATTTCGTAATATCCAGTCTATAACAACCCTTTCCTCTAAAAGTGACCTTTCTTCCTCTCAAACATCCCTATTTAAACCCGATTCACCCTCTCGGCGGTACTTTTGTTCTTTCATCCTCGACATAATTAAAAAAAAATACAGTCCCTGTCACATACTACATTTTTCCGTACAAAGCTCGCGCTGAATATCAGGATAACAATGTATTGAAAATAAAATACTTTGTGTTCGTTTCCATGATGGGGCTTTCAAATTGGATTTATATCGGTACTTGCTTACACATTTTACCGATAAAGGCTCGATCAGCTAGATTTGCTCATTGCGCGCATGTGTGTGTCGGCTGCCGGATTGTAGAATCCGTTTTTAACAAAACACCTAGCCGCTTGACAAAGCGGTTAGGCTAGTCGCTTTTCAAAACAGTTCAGTAGGGTAAGCAGAAACTCTTAATGGAATCGTAACATCATCGAGTAAGCATGCTGTCACTGTCATTCATATTAATGACGTCCGCGGTGTGAGCGGAGCAGAAGAAGCTTACGTTACCGAATGGTTGAATACAATGTTTGTAGGTCAAAGTGTTCCCAAGTGCTGGTAATTCAATGCCGTGCGTCATGTGGCAAGTTTGCTAACTTTGTAACCAGCATGCAAGTTAAACTTAGGCGATGTGGTTGTAAGTTTAGAAAATAAAAATATTATGTCTAACAAAAATAGTGTATACAGAGGTTAACGAGTGATGAATTTTGGCACAAAGATAGACCATAGTTTGATATAGCACATAGGCTACTTTTTATCGCGGTAAAATATATGGTTCCCGTGGAATAGAGCAAAGTATCGACATGATTTTTGCATAGGTAGTGGTAGTTTAGGGGTCAGAAAATGGCATAGGCTAATTATAATCCCGGAAAAAATGCACGGTTCCTCCACGGATCCATGCGACAGCATACAGGAACCGTGCATACTTTTTAATCGCGGGTAACACCGCGGGGCGCAGCTGGTTTCATATAAATGTACTTCACGTGAATTAGATATTCTATCTATAAGGAGTTATCTCTAAGAAATAACAAAAAACAGTCTTCGCCATAAAAATTCGGTCAATGGCCGAAAATATAGGTTGTATTTTGACTTTTAAAAAAGCTTTTTAAAATCAAATACAACAGTCCGTGAAGTGCGTACCTACTCTGTTCTATCGATGTTATTCTGGGCGGAGAGGAGCAGGCCAACGGGGCGAAGCCAGGGCGAATCACTGGTATACAATATTGATAACAGATTGCCACCCATATCTAAGATATCTGTTCCTATCTGAAGAAGCGAAGATTATCGCTGTAATTCAAGTGCATCTAGCACGCTTCGCTTTAAGCGAAAGAAATAAAGTAATTATCTACAGTTATATCACGCTCAATCCATTTGTAACGGCATTGTATTACATTTTATTGTTTAAAAATGTAACTAGCTTAATCATAATTTAGTTTGATACGTAGTGTAACTCTTATTTAAAGAAATTAAATGCAACTATAAATTAAAATGATACTTATTACATTTACAACACTGTTAATATTATTTAGTGGTAAGTACCTACTCATATATATTATTACGTTAACTGGAATATTAAAAAAAAAATGAAATAGAGTCCTCATTCTCTCTCTCTTCACTCTCTTTTTAGCATGCTGTTCATCCGGTGACGTCGATCTATGTACTATAGAAAAGGATAAATTGTGGTATATCAAAGAGTATAACGACTATGATCTTGACTCTCAATCACCAGTTAATAGAAGATTTCATAGCAATGTGGACGAAGAAAAACGTGTCAGCTTCTCGCTTTATACTGTGTAAGTTTTAAACCATTCGTCTATCTCAGCCTTTCCCAAAGTGGGCGATAACGCCCCCTTGTGGGCGCTGCAGGCCTAAAGGGGGGCGGTAAGAGACACAGAAAAAAATGGGGGCGTTGTGTAGAGGCTTACAATAATTAATTTAATTTGAAGTTATAGTGGTTTTTAAGTAGGTGAAAAAATGGGGGCGCTAAAAATAACTCATTCTCAAAGTGGGCAGTAGACAAAATAAGTTTGGGAACCTCTGGTCTATCTGAATCATAACAATCAACCCCATACCTTCTCACGATAGCATCATCCAAATACATTGTGTGTGTGGCCTGAGGCGGTAACTATCACATTCTTTTGCTCTACTAGCTATGCTATTCTGATATGGTGAGATCTTAGCTTTATATTATTAAAATAAGTGAGTTCAACACTAGCGCCACTAAGTAACGATGGAAGTGAGAAGGATTACGTCGAGTAATTTGATGTTTTTCAAGAGATTCCGAATGTAAATTCGCCCGCTAGACCCATATAGCGGGCGAATTTACGGTTGGTGGTGAAACAAGGGACAATCTCATAATACGTGCTTAATTCGCCAGCGTGTCTTAGCTTACAGTGTTGTCATTGGCAGAATCGTATTGGCCCTAGCCTCAATAGAAAAAGGCCAAAAAAAACTGTGAGTGTAACTTCCTAGACGACCTTCGAGGTGATTAACCCTTTTCAGAATAGCACTGCTGCTGCTGATGTGCGGTTATTTTCATCGGCATTAAACATTTTTATATTATGAATATTTTTTTAATTATGTTTATAATCAGGCTGAACCCCACCGAACCTCAAGTCCTAACACAAGATCAGACCAGTCTCAATAATTCAAATTTTGATAATCGAAGAGCGACAGTATTTCTAATTCATGGATGGTTGGGGGATGGAAATAACACGATGAATAAGCTATTGACTGATGGTAATATCTACCTTATTGCTATTTGAACCTGCACTTCTTAATGCGCATGTGTAATCATAAGTGAAGGCAAACCGATAGGGCAATTATAAAGAAAGCTCCCAACAAATGATAATTGTAATTATTTGTGTTTTTTTTTTTGAAATTGTCATTTCCAATATGTGACTTCACATAGTGATTTAACGTATGCTCTATAGAAGCGCAGGCTAAAAGGTACTACGCTGTGTGAATCACGTTATATAACTTGTAACATAATGTTGTAAAATTCATGGATGGCGGGTCAGATCAGTTGCGCTGCATGTGCCTAGTGAATGTAGCGTCTCTATCTACTGCCGCCTTCCTACCTAGGCAAGTATGCTCCATCGTAGATCTCATCGTCACTTACCATCAGGTGAGATCGAGATCAAATACTTGCCTATAATGTAATAAAAAAAAATATATATATATTTAAACAGGGCCAGCAGTAGGTTATAAAGATACCAAAGAAATATATCGAATTATTAGACATTTAAAAAAAGACACCCTTTCCTGAGCGTATATTCAAACGTTAATGGTTCGCATTGTTTAAAAAAAATAAAACATCATTTACACAATACTTTTATACATCAACGTGATCCGCATAACTTACTGATTAAAATGTTAAAATATTATGCATTATTTTTTAAAACCTACATAATACTTACTTCAATATTTTATGTTACAGCTTTCCTAAAGAATTCATCTACAAACGTGATCGTTGTCGATTGGAGTCATTTGGCTAGCTTTAATTACTTAACCTCGTCGCTAGCGGTGACTGGTGTTGGGGATGAAGTGGGGATGTTTATCAAATGGCTTACCGGGTTTGGGCTTTCATACGAGAACGTACACATAGTGGGATTTAGTCTTGGAGGCCATGTTGCTGGTAACGCTGGGAGGAAAGTAGGATCCAGGGTGCGGAGAATAACCGGTAACCTTCTTCATTAACTTTTTCGGAATAATAATACCAGCCCTTTTTAATGTCCCACTGCTGGGCACGGGCCTCCACTCAATGCGAGGGGGGATTAGGCCATAGTCCACCGCGCTGGCCTAGTGCGGGTTGGCGGACTTCACATATCTTTCTAGGGGTTCTCTCAAACATGCAGGTTTCCTCACGATGTTTTCCTTCACCGTTTAGCAAGTGATAATCATGGTTGAAAATGAGATTCGCACATGAAAAATCCCAGAGGTGCGAGCCGGGGTTTGAACCTGCAATCCTCGTTACCGAGGCAAGCGTTCTGCCAACTTGGCTATCACTGCTCACTTTTTCTTTCTTGCTGCTAACTTTTTCGGAAACACAGGTTGTTTTAAAAATGTGCCTGTCAAATGGCTATTACAAATTACAGATGGTCTATTGTTTTGGGCTTTAATACATGACTAGTAACATTATTGCAACTACTGTGGGACAGGGTAGGACCCACAATACCCTTATCGAAATGGATCTTATTGTCAAGCGAGAAATAAAGGAACGCCAAGCATTTATTGAATAGATAAAGTTTTATTGTGAACTTTTTTCATATTTTTTTTTTATGTATTTTGATTTTTTCATGTAGGTGTAAATGGCCACATACACACATAGAAAATAACGATGAAGGCTTAATTAAGTCGTGGCAAAACAAATGTCTCTAGTTTCAGTCTTCATCAAATCGGGTCTAGACGCCTCTCCTCTTTGAAGGTCCTTTTTTATTAAGTTTCCTAACCTTTAACCCACACGAGTGAATCTTGGCTACGCCAGTAATTTATAGATTCTTCATTATTTTCCACCAGCTGTTTTGATGTCACAATTTTAGGAATCCCATAATTAGATACATACTAGTTTTGGTAATATAATTGTATTGAAATACGTTCATATTGGATTAGTTATGTTTGCAGCATTAGATCCAGCAGGAGTCCTATGGTCTATCTATCCAGGGCGCCTAGCCAAAGCTGACGCTGAATATGTTGAAGTTATTCACACTAACACGAGACTATACGGAATGAAGGAGCCATGTGGAGACGCCGATTTCTACCCCAATGGCGGCGCCAGTATGCCCGACTGTTGGCTCAACATGTGCTCCCATAGCATGGCATATGCATACATGGCCGAGTCTGTTATATATAACAATATGATCGCTCAATCGTGCAAACAACTAAGCAATATTATTGACGATCAATGTTCTGGCAGTCCATATCCGATGGGTAATAGCGATTTATCGAAAAATATGTAAGTATGTCGAAGGTCAGAATAAAATATGTTGACACGACATGGACTTTGTTGCAGTGATTTTTTCATTACAGATCCGGTTTATTTCGGCTGAACATAATATCTGGAAGACGTAGAATTGACGATCAAAACATTCAATATGGTGAAGAGCTTTGCTATTAACTGGGATTGTTAGGTGGATATAGAATATTTTGGGTTGAAAATAAACAATGCAGTTAGACAGTTCTACGTTCAATTTATTATCAATCTTCTTACACTTGGTGTATTGGTGTCATGAAAATGCACCCAATTCCTATTAAGATAGCACCGTGTGTTTGGAAGACTTAGTATGCATACTTACTTGCAGTATTGACTCTGAATATACCCGATCTGAAAACAAAAAGTTTGAATTGGTATAAAGATTCGCAAAACATATTTGATAATAGGAGATTTAATTCGTACCAAAATGTTAGAACCGGAATTCTTATGGGGCGATTGTGTAGCAGTTAATGTTTCGTCTTCCAATATGTAAAACAAGAATAATACTCACCGCGACTTATTCAAATCACTATTGCCCATAGGATAAACTTCTCCATTACACTTATCGGTTATGGCCTCTTCATAAGTAGCGCATTCATTTGCCAGCATATTATTGTTCTTCACAGAACTAAGCATGTACTTGTAAGATCTAATATGTGAGCAGAGGTTGGTCCTGCACCCAGGCTGGCTGGAGCCACCGTTAGGGTAGAAGTCAGCATCCCCACAAGCTTCGGGTATTCCAAAGAAGGCGGTGTTGGTGTGAATGACCTCTACGTATTTGCCATCGTCACGAGATAGACGTTCACTGTCCAAATCCCATAGAGGTCCTGCTGGGTCTAGAGCTGTAATTGAAGATTTTTGTAATTAGCAAATATGAGAATGAAAATGGGGTGAGGATGACGAGGTGATACAGTTAGAATGAAGAAAATTATGGTACAAATGTAAATCTTTCAAAAGAACTTCTGTATGAACAACTTATGTTAGATTTGTTGTAAAGGCAATAGCAATGTGTGGACATAGAGTACAGCATATATTATATTGGATAAATTATGTGTTGTATAGGTGTTCTACTTTGTTTTACGACTATAGACCGTTAACTTCTTTGTTTTAACAGTAGGAAGGGGATTGAGATAGCTATAGAAAAATAATCACCTGTTATTCTCCGAACTAAACTACCAGTTTCCCTGCCAGCGTTGCCAACAAGATGAGCATCGAGACTGAAGCCAACCAAATGTAGTCTTTCATAAGAAACGCCTAACGTCACAAGCCATTCGACAAACCGGCCCAGTTCTCTGCCAGCTTCAGCTGTGCCACTCTTAGCTGTGACATAATCTTGATTAGCAAGTTGACTCCAATCTAGGACTATAACGTTGACATCACCATTTTCCAGGAAAGCTGAAATCATAAAAACGTTTATTTATAGTTGAGAATTATGAATCTTGTCCCATATTTGAACGTAGCATCATAAAGTTGTTATTAAGATCTATGTAGCTCATTATCTACGTACCTTCAGTTAGCTTCTGGTTCATAGCATTCCTTCCGCACCCGAGCCGACCCCGGTAATTGCTCTTGACGGTCCCCAGTCCCGCCACTTACGGCGGCAATACCGCGCAAAACTTGCAAATATGCAACATTAAATAGTGGAATGGGGCCTTAATGGAAGCTGCAAACACTGTTTAAAAACTTTTCCAGGAAGAAATCTTATCAGGCGTGAGCTATTTTAAAAAGCTGCAGTGTAATTTATTTTCGTTTAAATGTCTTTTTAGTAAGTTTTATCGCTGTATTGCCCATAAATATTTTAACTAGATGTTCAGTAGGTTGAAAAGTTAACATTCCTAAAGATAAAAAATACAAATTATTAGAAATTTAAAAAATGAAATCCGTACTGAGCGCACGGCAAGACGCTACTGGTCGCGTTGTTTAAAAAAATCAAACATGATGTTTTTTTTTCTACGTTAGACTCTCTTACATAGTAAATATAGCGCTACAAGTTTGGGTTTGTTTCTCCCCTGCCTGTCTTCGTCGCATACACGCGACGTCCCTATCGATCTACGGAGTGCGGAATGTTACCTTTGCAACAAACTTCGAGGATAAACTTTAGTTTAGCTATTTACCTACGATACTTAACTAAGCAAGTATTTAGATTTGATTTTGATCTTTGCCAGGTAAGCTAGACCTTGTTTACAAACTCTCAGTTTTGGTACCTATTTGTTTATAATAAATGTAAAGGGCATCACTCAGCAGTAACTTTAAGGTGCTGATTGTTTAATATAACGTCCGCGAAAAAATAAACAATGTATCTGTTGTAGCAAGTATAAATCACAGCCATTCCTTCCAAGGATATGAGGCGTCAACATTCGTTAACGTCCACAATAAAACGACTATAAGTGTTTCATACACTTTATTGCTTCACGGATATTATTCTCCATAAAATTTCAAACAACCACGTTTATAACGACGAAACGAGCGGCTCCCCGCCGAGGTGGGGCGCCTGTAGACTATACGAGGCACTGAGAGACAGGAATCACAGATTGACAGAGCTTAGAAGGTAGACGGACATCAATAGAGGAAGCTGGAGGGAGGCGGGCGGGGAGAGGGCGCGGGGCGCGCTAGGCGGGGGTGGAAGGCGCCTAGAGCCGCCTCGTTCGTCGACGAGGGCCTCTCCTCCCGCACGCGAAGCTGCGGCAGCCGCCACGCAGCACACGCTGACGTCAGCGCGTGACGGTTCAACACCCAATAAGCGACAGCATTGAGAGCCGAGTGAGCGTACCCTAGCAGCAGCGCGAAGTGGCCCACCATCCTGGGCACGTGAAGGTTGAACGCGCTCGAAATCAATATAGCGGCATGGGGACACCAGCATACGGCGAATATCGCCGCGATTCCCATGAGGACATTGCCGAGGCGTCTCCGGGAGCGTAGGGTAGAAGTCTGCGGTTGGGGGCCGAGAAGGCTCGGTTGTAGTTTCTTCTTAGCTCTGACGTCACCGACGTCGACGGCGTCGCGTCGCTCCCGCGGGCCTACTCCGGCGACGATGATGACGTGTGTGGGTCGTCGCATGAGCGGGACGGGGAGGGGCAGCTCGCCGTGTGCCGCCCTGGCGGTGAGGGAGAGCGCGGTGAGTTTGACGCGCACGGCCCAGTGGCAGCGGGCGACGGCGATCACAGGGAAGCAGTAGGTAAGCAGCGCGTGCGCAGCGCCGAGCGGTGGGCATGAAATGCACGTTGTTGTGAACGCGGCTGCACCTGTTTGCGAGAACAGCTGTGATACGATAAAATATATAAGGTGTAACAAATATTGAAAAACTCAAAACAGGTACCCAAGTAGGCAGGGGTTCGAACCTGGGAGCCTTGGGAAGAAAGCAGGGTAACTACCAAATGTTCCACTCGGGTCGTCACACATATGATGGGGTAATATATTCAGCTAATCTATGCAGGAAATATATTGGGTCTTAAACAATCCATAAAGTGTGAGACTCGACGTCTACCTACTTCCCAGAATGTAGGTTGCGCATAAAATATTGCATATTGAGCAGTTAACTATGATCCTTATTGCGACGGCCAATGCCGCAGTGCACTAAAGCAGGAATACGTGCCTACATATAATATTAGTGATCAATATTATTAGCCTTTTCAATGTCTGCCCATTTTTTGCGAGGAGGATTAGGCCACAGTTTACCACGCTGGCCCAGTGTGGCTTAGCGGACTTCACAGTTTCGAGGGGTTCTCACAGACATGCAGATTTATTCGTTATGTTTTGCTTCAATTAGAAAGTGATAATCATGATTCAAGTTTGGATTCTTAATTGGATTTTATTCTAAAGACAAAATGTTCTTAACTCAAGGTATGTGCGGAATGATAACTTCTCTTTCTTCTAGAACTTGATGATCTTTCCTGCTAGAACTTGATGAGATTTCTATAATCATATCGATAAATATACAAAAAATTCAATCTTACTGAGTAATAGCGCCATGATCCATACCATGGCTACAGCTAAGGGTGGGCGTGCGCAGAGGGACGTGCCCCGCCCGCGCCGCACCGCGCCGCATCGGTCCGCGGCGATCGCCACTAGGGATAGCGTGCTGGCTGCCACGGGAAACGACTGGAGACAAAACTTATGACGTCATAACATGCTTTTCTTTTAGAGTCTTGCGGCTTGGTGAACTTCACACGCCTTTCGACGGACGTGGAGGTTTCACGATGTTTGCTTTCACCGTTAACCAAATGATAATCATTATTAAAAATGAGGTTCGCACTTTGGACTCGCGCATGAAATCCGAAAACCCCAGTGGTGCGAGCCGGGGTTTGAACTTGCACACCTTGTTTCCAAGGCAAGGCTTCTACCAACTTGGCTATCACTGCATCTAGCAGTTAAAATACCGACCTCAATATAATAAGCGACGTCGCACGGCAGCTCCTGAAGCCTTGCTGCTCTTGTGGCCGCCAGGGGGGCGCTCGCGGCGCAGACCAAGAAGTCCGCAGCGCACGCGCTGAGCATCTGCGGCGTGCGGAGGCGAGCGGCGCCGCCCGACGCGAGCGCCGCCATCAGGCTTACATTGCCTTAGAGAAAGAATTTATGAAACTAATATTATAAACGACTACTTTCTATATTTACATACATTTGACGGCCTGATTGGCGCAGTGGTAGTGACTCTGCTTTCTGCGCTGAGGGTCCCGGGTTCGAATCCTGGTAGGGACAAGCTTTGTGTGATGAGCACGAATGTTTGTACCCGAGTCATGAATGTTTAATATGTATATAAGTATTATATACTGAGTTCGCCCTCAGTCCATTGTACGGTACCCATAACACAAGCATTGCTTAGTGTGCGACCGTATAGTTGGTGTGTTCGTATGGCGATATTTATTTATTTATTTTGGTTTAGGTTTCCAGTGTGTGTCTTGTGTGTCCTGTATAAATTTCAATCGAGCGGTTTCTTCAAGTCGTCTTTCTAGCACATTGCGGCCGGTCTCTCTTTCTAGAACATTGGGGTCTCACTTGCGGGTTGGTTTCCCTTTCTAGCACATTTGGGTGAACCTATTTAGCGTGAACTACTTTTAACTCCTTGAAATATTGCACGATGTTTTTGTCGATCCGTATATTCAACCAATCGCAGTTCTCACCAATGATGCCTATTACGGACACGAGCACGTAGAGGGCGACGAGTGTGGCGAGCGCGTGCGCGCGCGTCTGCTCGCCGTCCGCGTCGACCGCCGCGTCCGCGTCGCTCGCGTTACTGTACATCACGCTGCATCCTCGAGCACTACAGCAACAATAAGAAAATAAGTATTGAACATTTTAGTGAGAATGGTTGCTAACTAATTTTAAATCGTTATAGATTCTAGATGAAAAATTATACAAGAAACCTAAAAATGGTTTTCAAATACCTATTCAATAATACCTCACTTAACACCGTTAGTCAATTTTTTTTTCTTTTTCACAATACGCCAAATTGAATATTGATTACGTCATTTTTTTAGTGACAATCGCAAGATTAAGATAAATCGTTTGATGGAAGAATCATCAAAATCGGCCCACGAATTTATTCTGCAGAGCGCTACAAAGGAACATACATATGCTGATAAACACATTATCTCGAGTCTCGCGACTCAAACGAGGGATTTTTTACCCAATTGCGAAATTGGGAAAAAAGTTAAACTTTACAAGCTTTTTGTTATTTTTTCCATTGTACATTAAAAATATTATCAAGAGCTTGCTCCTGTCACATTTGGATGTCACGTGTCATTCGTTAATGACTGTCTATTGTGAATATTCTCAGAAGGCTTTGCTGAAGATTTGCTACGTGTTCATAATCCTTAATATTGTATGAGTCAGTGCTACCACGCTTTTGTAAGACTGTCCCGAATTACAGAAATGCAATTTGTGAGTCTTCAATAGACTCACAAATTGAAATACAAAGCTATCTAGCTATCGCGTCACTGGAGTCAAGTAATTGTTACACCGAGCAAAATGGTCCAGGCCTGCAAGGATCAAAATTTTATCTTCTCTTTATGCGTCTGTACTTAAAAAAACGGCAAAAGCCGGCCAAAAGGCATACATTCAGGTAATTCAGATTTCCTTTAACTCCCTTTTTATATGAAATTCTAAAGATATTATTCTTACTAAATTATCCTGATTTATGTCACCGCATTCCTGGCGACATCAAATCCCAAATTGTTTGCTCGCCCGAAGCGACCTCGTTACTAAGTCAGTGCAAAGATACCCGAATTATGTATTATTTATTTCATTCAACATTGTAGCAATACTCCGACTGAATATTTGAGTACGTGATATATGAATTCTTTAAGCTTAGAATTTGAAGAGACATCTAGACAATATCATCTTTTTTTAAAAGCTTTTCAACGTGTAGATCTTAATTTAAATTTATTCCGAAAGGTTTTTTTATGTAGATGACGTTGATAATACTATTGAAATACTGCCTTATGTGGTAGCGACAGATGACTGAAAATTCATTGATAGTAAAACTGTAAAAAATCGCGACGTTTTAAATCGTGAAGTTATTTTTAACTGACTTGTATTTTTTTATGTTTGTTACCTCAGATCTCCGTCATTTATGAACCGATTTAGAAAATTATTTCTTTATTAAATGTACTGTTCGCCGTAGATTGAACACGAAAATATAACGCGACAATGTACCACGAACTATCCGCTCGCTGACCACAAATATTCGCGTGATAATGTGGCCGTAGGGTAACTTTTGATTCCAAATACAAACATCACATCACACAATCTAAAAAAAGGTTCGTTCTTTATAACCGCAATATATCTCAGCAGCAATTCCAGCCATTAACATCGCACCCTACGAATAGGTTACCAATAAAAACGCGCCGATCACGGTACGCGCCGGCTAACAACTGTTAAAGAAAACATAAAGAATTGTGGCCGTTATTACAATTGGATCGCGAACAGTCTAGACGATATTGAATTGTAGAATATATGCACTTTTTTCATGATTACAGCGTTTCTTTTGTTATCTTTTATTGTGAGTATATAAAAGAAAAGTTAGAAAGGGCGATATCTTGAACTACAATTTTATTAAGTATAATTAATTATATAGGTACCTATTGTATTTTTTATAGATGCTACAATTGGGATTCAATGGTTGTAAATGACATTTTTTTTTCTTTAATCTTTCCATTTAAAATTACAGACAGAATGTACCCACAGACACTGATAAGGATAAAACCATGTGGGCCGTATACTCTCGCAACCTCGCAACCTCGGTTTAGGAACCCCGCTAAAAAGAATCACAACTTTTTTATAATTTGTCGGTCTTTGCCCCATTCCTGGGCGTTTTATGTTAATGCTGCTGTTAGCTGTAATTAAAATCCTTAACGGAATTAAAACAGAATACAGTGAGTACTATACAACATTTTGTCACTAAAAAAAATTGTGAAGAACCCTTGTTATGTTGTGAGAAGTTTTATTGTAATACTTTACAATCGAATAAGTTTCTAATCCTTCCTACATCAAGAAGTATAGCAAAAGAAGAAGGAAAGATTATAACGAAGAGGGTTTATTGTTATAATTTGCGAATTATAATAATTACTAGCTGCGCCCCGGGGTGTTACCCGCGATTAAAAAGTATGTCCTGTCCCTCTTATGTCCTTTTCAGTACCTCTGTGCATTTTTCCGGGATAAAAATTAGCTTATGTCATTTTCTGACCCCTAAACTACCACTACCTATGCAAAAAATCATGTCGATCCATTGCCGAATGAAATAAAATAAAAAAATGAAATAAAAAAAAAATGTCTGTAATCTGGATATATATCTAGATAACATTGTACGGTGCAACCGCACATAATTGTAACGGGTCAGCAATTACCGAATTGCCCAATACATATTAATTTTCTTTCCAATGTAAAAATCCAGTTCACGTTAGGTCATCAACCGCGCCGCGTGCACTCACTACATCAGAATTTATCATTATCATTCAATTTATCATTAACATTAATATTATTACTTATTTCCCAATAAACCTTTGGAATCATCAATTTAGTATCATTATCATCATCAACAAAAGAGTGTCCCGTACAAACATAAATGCTATGTTTCTGTGTAAGCCAAGCTGTTGCCAAACACTAGTATCTAATAAAGCAATATTTATTTGCAGTAAATGTCAAACAAAGTGGTGATCAAAAATATGTGGGAAAGATTATGTGGGAGATATAGTTCTAATCATATTGTTTTATGTGTAGGGGTTTCAAATAAGAATCAGAGTATATTATGTTCAAGTAAGCCCTTTTCCAAGGATAAATATCATTTATAGGTACACTCAAATTATCAGATTTATCGCGGAGTCTTCGCCTTAAATATATAAGAACAAAGTTGAAAAATTAAAAAGTCTACAAGTTTATATAAGTTACTTTTCAACACGTAGGTACCCACTAACAAACATTCTTGCATTGTTTTAAAATTCCATTGCGAACTTTAAAACAAGCCTGAAATTCTTAATAGAAAAAGTTTGTCGGAAAATCAATCATGACAACTTTTAAAGAACTAAAATCAACTTTGTGTTTTTAATTAAGTAAATAAACGAAAGAAAGCTCATGACTTCGTTGAGGTACAATCGCTAACAACGGTGGCAGTATTTATAGATGGGACTTCGAGCTATGATTTCAATAACTATCGCTTTTGATTTCACTTCATTAAAATAAGTCCTTTGTCATTTAGAGGGATGTTGAAGTCAGATATTAAATATCAAAGTAACTAAAATTAATTAACTAATAAAATGTGGATTGAATAATTTATAGTAGATTGTACAACAAGTGAATAAAGTGGTCATTTTATTCGAGACGTTTATCGTACGTAAATATTTAAGTCGAGGATAAAATGGCTGATTTTATGAACGAGTTACACACTCTGCTTTTTAATTTGATCGGTTGTAGAGTTAAGAAAAAAAATGTAATGACAATTTGTAAGTTTCCCCGTAGGCTTATACGAAATAAACGATTTCACTTTGACTTTGAGTTTGTTTTCGTGAGGAAATGAAACAATGATAAAAATTTAATGTGAAATTTGAACAATATTGTATCTTAGCCACTCGGACCTAATAGAAAACTTAAAACATAAACTTTTAAGATGTCTATGCTTAGCGACCGTATTTTTTAAAATCATTCTACATAAAACATTAGACTCAGGTCTGTGTACTTATACTGCCCCATCATAAGTGAATTCAATTCTCCGAGTATTTATTTTTTATTTGGCTATGCAGCACACAGAAAGGCAATTAACTTAAAGTAAATGTATTTTTTTTTCTATTGTCTTTCCTTCATGGACAATATTCATGGATAATGTGTCTTAGTCTTGAAAGAAACTGTTATGAATTGCAGCATGAAATGCAGTTTTACTCCGCATCCACCCAGCATACACTGGGACTTTACGAGTATGAGAATTGAAAAAGGATTTTCTAGTAGGTACCGTCAAGTAGAAAAGTACTTATGTCTAAAAATCGCTCGGCACGAAGTCTCTGTATCGCGATACACCGTTTACGTGGGTTCCATTACCTACAGATACGACATCCCATCTTCGTTCGCCTATCGTCTGAGGTAGCCCTAGAAATTGAGTGAGCGCGATCCTCGACTTTATCCTCAAGTGAATACGAGGACTCACTGATCGATTCTCTGGAGACAAAGGGTGTTATAAGTCCTATCGCCTATGAAGCGCAGATCACTCGAGACACAGGCAATTCAGTCCACTATATATTATGAGGTATATAAACACCAACTTATGTATAGACATCAAAAATATGCTCCGCCGCGACAGTGTTGCCACTGCCGTGACCAGGATTCGAACCTGGGTTACTACGGCCACAACGTAGGGTCCTAACCACTAGACGATCACGGCTACCGGAGCTGGTGGTGGTGTTCACCGAATTTTCGATCGTATAATATTACATTACAATTTATCAAAATCGGAAAGGGGACGTTAATTTGAAATTTTGTATGGTGATAACAGACTTCTCAATTTTGTCGGGTTATATTTCAAAAGTGGAGCACTTTCGCGTGCGGCAATCGCTCCGTGTAATGGCTGTTGTAATTACATTGTCAGTACCTAATTAACGATAACTCGGGTATACAGGGTTAATTTATACTGTATCTTATCATGCCGGAGTTATATGCTTATGTATAGTTGTTGCGTGTGCGACAAATAATATATATTCTCGAATGAAAAAATCATTCATGTTCAAATAGTACCTACTTCTATTTGAATTATTCTCAGTAGTTGTTGAATAATAACAAATAAATTATAATGATTTTAAATTTCGAATACAAATTATCATTCGGTAGTCTTTGCTTAGGAATAATTTAAAAATAAATTACCAAAAACAACTATTAAAAAAAAAACAGTTATCAGTAAAAACATAGTTTGGTTTTTTTTCCGAAAAATAACAAGTAATGTTGTCAATTTAGTCTTATTATTAAAAATAAGTAAACTTTTCATTTTTCTTTAAGCTATAAGTGAAATATAGTTATCATTTTCATTGCAATATTTAGTCCACAGACAATTCATAAATTTGTTACGTAATCAACAAACATCAAAGACCACAACCAACGTATAACGAATACAGGATAATCAAAATCGAACGAAAGCCCATTGAACATTTGTTGTTTTTTAATGTTAAGGTATTAATGCAAAATCAGGGACGACCGCTTCATTAGCGGCGTGGCACGTTTTGTTTGGTTTCCCTGTCCAATGGGGCTTGCGGAACAACAAATTAATACAAAGAAAAGAGAAAATGTGTTTTCTTTTATGGCTTCGCATTTTATGCATTGCCAGTGGAAAGTGACTAAATGTTTTGTAAAGTGTTTTTTATGCACTTATATCACTGACCTCTATGTATACATCGCTGGACTAATCATAAGCCCGGTTATCGTGTGCCTATTTGATTTTCGCCATTTTGGCGCTGATAGCGGCAGTGAGGGGGAATGGAACTAATAATAGAGATGGGACAGTGATATGATACATCGATAAAAAATTTTATGCTTAAACCTACCCATGCAGTAAAATGAAAATAATTATGATCCATTCCTTTAAAAATGGCTAATGTCCAAAATAGTCGAGTGGTTAATACTAAGATGAAGCAAATAATGATTAGCCGAATCGCTCATGGGTAGGGTAGGTAATCTTAGGATAAGCCGAAACCGGACTAAAGGGTGGTGTGTGACTAGCTAGATCCTACTTAAATAAGGATCGTTTTTTAATTAGAAATGAGGTAATGTAATGTTGTTTGGGAAGCAATGGAGTAGGTAAGGTATTTATAGAAAATAAAAATCATCAAATTAGTACATGAGTTATGTTTAATAAAACAGTCATCAGAGAAGTGTTTTGAACAGATGTAATCATATTTTTTCGGACGCCAACTAGGCTTTTCAATGTTTTTGAGCCATAATTCTAGTCTTCTATTGTCAGTCGGAAACCTGTGAATTAGTAAACATTGTTTTAAAATAATATGTATTTGATAATAAAAATCTGTCGTCGGTGATTTCCGTTCTTGAAAGTAAATAGATATTAATAGAAAAAAATATCGATAAATGTTATCGACAAGGAACTTTCACAACACCAACTAGTTTAATCGCCTTAAACCCACAAAACCACTTTATAAATAAGGAGACAATGTAAACAAAACAACGGCCATTTGCATTTTACGTCAGATTTAGTTCCTTTCCCCCTCGCTGGGGGCGCTTCAAATAGGCATAATAGATAGCTGTCATTTTAAAGGATATCATTAGTCTAGCGTACTTGTATCATGGACGTCAGTGACTTATATGGTATTGGTTTTTATTTATACCTATGTTAACTGTATACTTGCGTACAGTTCTCATGTACCGATAAATTAAAAAAAGTCGATGCAATATCAGAACAATGTTTGAAATCGGTCTTTACGGTGTGTCAGAAAAAAGTTTGAATACAGTCTTTACACTGGCTGGAATAGCTTTCTTATTTTTTTATGTTGGCAATTGGCTACAAAGTAGTTCCTTCATTTTTTTAATAATATAAGTACCCCGTTGGTATATTTATTACTGGTATATTTATATTTTGATGACGATGACGATGATGAACTGAATCACCTACCCTGATTGTTGCTGTGGATACTTTATTGACATATTATTAATCACAAATATAAAACGAAATTGATAACCTCACTCTTCAACTTCCCGCCAAAACGTCTCTGCAATAGCTTTAAAAATCAGTTCTCTTATGTAAAATTAAAAAAATATTTTCAAACTTGGAATGGCACGGAACATTATTTTAGTACAAAAAATAAAACCATGCTGATTCTGATAAAAAATCTAACTTATAATATAAAGAAAAATCATAGCTGTATTGTTAAAAAAGTCTTAGATCTCTTTTATAAACTTTGCTCGCAAATTAGCGACAAAATATACAAAAGTCGTAAGAAAGTTTTGCCTCAGCGATTGTCGTCAAATTGGATCAGACCAATTTAAATGTTTGATACTATGTTTTTTGTGTAATATAATTAATTCTCTCTATTATTTAATGAGTCGTATAATTATTTGTGAATGCATTCAAAATAGGAACATACAATGCTTCGACGTTTTTGAAATTATCACCATAATCCAACCAACCAATCCGACTTGCTAAATTATTGGGGCCGAGTCTATCAAACTCACTCCATGCCGATCTATACCTATAAATAATCACGTGACGTCACATTTTCCTTAATAAAAGTATCAAAACGATTTAGAGCTGGCTCTGCGTGGGCTGGGATCGATCACGGAAAACTGAATATTCGCTGTAAACGAACGGGATGCGGTCACGTCATTTGCATAGCCGGTATGACGTCATTAGGCGTGTAGCTACGTCGCTATTGTATATTATAATAATAATACACTTATTATAATAATACAAGCCCTTCTTTTCAAGTTCCACTGTTGCGCACGGACCTCTCTTCAATGTGAGGGGGATTAGGCCATAGTCCACCACGCTCTGGCCCAGTGCGGGTTGGCGGACTTCACACATCTTTCGGGGGTTCTCTCAGATATGTAGGTTTCCTCACGATGTTTTCCTTCACCGTTTACCAAATAATAATCATGGTTGAAAATGAGATTCGCACATGAAATCCAGAAACCTCGGACGTGCGAGCCGAGGTTTGAACCTCGCAACATAAGTTATTAAAATATTTTATAAAATTAAATTTGACTATAAGTTGCGCGTGTCTCTACATTGAATATTTTTATTAAATTGTAGGAGACATTGTCAGAATTCATAATAAAGTTAGAGTTGCTGCGGAGTAGTCATAAAACTATAATAGTAACGGCCTGATTAGCGCAGTGGTGGTGACTCTGCTTTCTGCGCCGAGTGTCCCGGGTTCGAATCCTGGTAGGGACAAGCTTTGTGTGATCAGCACGAATGTTTGTACCCGAGTCATGGATGTTTCATATGTATATAAGTATTATATACTGAGTTCGCCCTCAGTCCATTGTACGGTACCCATAACACAAGCGTTGCTTAATGTGGGACCGTATAGTTGGTGTGTTCGTATGGCGATATTTATTATTTATTTAATATCTTTTTATAGGTCATAATAAGATTTAACATCTTCATTCATATTTATTCAGGACAAAGTAAGGTTTCCCCCTTCAATTGGCGGGTTTTACTGAAACTTAACATGATGATAGCACACATACCGTGTTAATGTATACGATCATTTCTTCATCTATATTAAAAAGCTAAAGTAAAGATATTAAAAAGCTAAAGTCCGCACTTATAAAGTTCGAAGCTAATAGTACTAAACGGTAGGTAGTAGTAAGTACCTAAGTTATTATCGTGTCTGACGTATAGAATACAGCTATGCTTTTTCAATATATCTTATAGACGTGTTCATTGTATTCAACAGCATAGCAAAGTAAATAAAAGATGGCAATTTTTTATATAAATTACGAAATAACATGCGCATTCAACTGTGAAAGTTAACTGTTTCGGTGAAATTGAACAAAACCAATCTCGATATTTAAACGTCTCGCCACCAGCTCCGGCAGCCGTGATCGTCTAGTGGTTAGGACCCTACGTTGTGGCCGTAGTAACCCAGGTTCGAATCCTGGTCACGGCAGTGGCAACACTGTCGCGGCGGAGATAATATTTTTAACGCACTAAACGTGTCCTGTGTAAAAGGTTGCCTGTACAATTATTATTAACAGTTTCTGTACACAACGTACATAATTTTTTTTTTATTAGTTAGCAACATTATAACATATTTATGATTAGAGTTGGCAACTCTCGCTCTCTCTCTCTCTCTCTGCTCTCACGCTCATTACACGCAGCACAATAATTTATGTTAATTTAATTCTTCTTCTTCTAATTTAAGGGTTAGATCTTTGTCGGTGTAGCTGATGAAGCTCTTTCCATCTGTCTCTATCTAGAGAAGCTTCTTTCACCTCCCTAAACGACATGACACCGATCCTGGCTTTTATCTGACTCATGTAGCATATTCTTGGTCTTCCTCGTCCACGCTTTCCTTCGATTTTCCCCTCTATGATGTTCTCTATGAAGGTATCATGTCGTATGAGATGGCCTATCATCTTCCCTCTTCTATTCCGTATGTTAATTTAATAATCTTTTAATAAATTATCTTATATATTATTATTTATTTATGTTGATCACGCCTCAACAGTTTCAAATGTATAATGTAGTGTATTGCGGCACTATTCCCGACATCAAACGAGACAAAAACTACTCGGCCCCTTATCTATGTTATCTCGCACAAGAACAATCTATCATTATTAGCGGTGACAACTCACTCGAGGCTCGCCCGTCATCCCCAGTGATGGGACGCGTCATAACGATGATCCAGGCACTTCAAGTTCAACGCAACACATCATTACTAAATGTTTTGATGATAAAGCAATGAGTACTAACAGTTTTTGTTCGCGAAAACGCCAAAACACCGTCTCTTGCGCATTCATTGACAAATTGTTGGTGAAAGTGCTTCAGTTTTGTAGTATACACGCCTGCATTTCGACTCTACAATCACCAGCTCCGGTAGCCGTGATCGTCTAGTGGTTAGGACCCTACGTTGTGGCCGTAGTAACCCAGGTTCGAATCCTGGTCACGGCAGTGGCAACACTGTCGCGGCGGAGCTTTATCTTTTGGAGCTAGTCTGCTTCTGAACATTTGGGTGCTGATTCCTATAGAACCCATAGACAAGATCAGGAGTAAAGCACGAGCTTTAACAGTTTATATTATATTTTGAATATTTTAATATCAGTCTCATTTATTTTGAATCTTGATATGTGCCCAAGGTCAAATTCAATTTAGATCAAGTTGCGTAGATTGATAGTCAGTTTTTGTCAAATTCTGAATTTGGTCAGTAAACATGGAATTACAACTGGTAAGTTCTAAAAAAAAATTACGTAGTTTATGTCACATATATCTAGATAAATAAAATATTAAATTTCGAATAGAGAAAGAACAATTCAAAAAGTTTATAAGTAAATTTTGCCAGAAATATGTCGGTCGGATCCGCTAGAGATTAATATTTTCATTCATAATTCAATTTTTAAATATGGAACGTGTTGTCAAACCATCAAATATTCAAATTTTCCGACGAGCTTACCCGCTAGGCTGAACTATTAAGTAAATAGTTAATAGTCCTGCCAATCCTAAAGGAACGAGATCCCCATTTATGAGCATAGAGGATAAACCAAGGTTTTTGTGTATTTAGGTGCGGTCGAGCGTCTTCTAATGGGGCTGTATGTGGATACGTGTGGTATGAACATTTGTTATGTGTGTCTTCTCTTAATTGATGCTCATGATCTGTTATTTGAATTGAATCTGCTTTGATTCCGTAACATTAGACGAACGGTACATTGATTGTTTTACGGGATATAACGTAAGCAAAACGGGACAATATAATAGAGGTATGTATTCGAGATGTTGTCTGAGGATGGAAAAATCAATTGGATGAACGAGATGACTGTTTAAGATGTATTGAAGAAAGTACGAAAAGAATATTCACAAGAATGAAAACGATCGTAATAGAAGAGGGTAGATGATAGGCCGTCTCATACGACATGGTTCTATCATAACGAACATCTTAGAGGGAATCAGAAGGAAACACTGGCAGTGATGGACTAAGAATAACCAACATGACTCAGATAATACCATGTATATAAAAAAATGTGAAAAAACTACATCACATAGGAACAAGTCTTGCTTCACCAGCTATACTGATAAGGATCTTATCCTACAAGGAGAGGAAAGTATCGATAAAATCCGTAAAATTGGTTTTATGTCAATATACGAGTATATACACCGATTTTATTTATATATAAAATCTGTGTTTCTGTGTGTATATATATATATATATATTAAATATATATATATATATATATATATTTAATATATTTCAGACAGCGAAACACGTAATAGGCACACAAAACTATTTGCTAACATATTTTCAGTAAACCACCCATCGTCTTCGGAATCGCGACAGTGGTTCAATTGAGCTGTCAATTTCCGTTCGCGTTACTATTATATATCGGTAAGTGACAAGCAATCGGAAATTTCGGTATATTTCCGATTGGTTGTCATCGTTTCTTCAATTTCGCTAGTAATGTGTCACGTATTGTGTTATTTCTTTAATTCTAAAGATATTATATTTACTCGTTCTACGTGGACGTCTTTCAGGTAATTGGCAAGTCACTCGGCAATGCTTAACTGTAGCGCAAATTTTTGAAACGACTGCGAATCTCTACAAACCAACTGAAAAAAAAATGTATAACTCCCGATAGCACATACTTAACTTCTCGGACTTTCGTAAAAAGCTCCCATTTAGATCCAAGCAATACAAGCTACAGCCCACCGTTCTTTAATTATTTTTTTTTAAATATAGGCAAAAAGGTTTAAAGATCCATTCTAACAATGTATCCATACATTTATTAATACAAAACAGCAAGAAAAGTCAATTTATTAATTCTGTGGAAGCCTGGCGCGTTATTATGATGGATTGTTCGCTGTCAACGTTATTAATATAATTATGATAGATATTTCAATTTTATTTGTGCTGTTTTAATCTTGAATAACCGAGCGTAAATGCCTGTGATTTACCTATCGGTGAGAAATAATCAAATTTAATTATTATTTACGTATATAAAAGTAATATTGGGGTCTATGTTTCGAAGCCCTTAAACTTGATGTAACATAAATCGTGTAAAATATTTTAACATGTTAATCAGCAAGTTATATGGATCACGTTGACGTATGAGATAACTGTGTAAATGGTTTTTTTTTAAACAAGGCGAACTATGCTCTTAGTACCGGGTGTCATTTTCAAATTTCAATAAAAAAAACATTGGGAATATTATCTTTATAACCTACTGATGGTGCTGTCAAAATATTGTATACAGTAGTATTGTTACACGTTACAGATGTTTCCATTTAAATAAACAAATGCACAGACTAACGCTTTTATAAACGAGAAATATAGTTCAATATTAGACCAACAGATTATAGAGTATTATCGGCAAATAGGTATATCATGTCGGTTCGCAAACCGAACCTTCTGTATTTATAAGGGATTTGTAGATGAGTAATTTCTACCTATTGTGACTGAGAGATGTATTTACAGTTTAATGTCACAACACAAAACTGAATACAAACTTTTTATATTTTAATACCTATTGAAATAAAACTAATTTTGCAGATTTCATCGCGTGTATATTATGTTTTTACGCTCCCAACGTTTCCGCTGCTTACAGCAACAATGGTCACGGGAGGAATTCTAATTTTAATACCTATTTACAAGGCTTTAAAAACAAACAAAGCTGTTTTAAAATGTTTAAAGCAGCTTAGTGGTAACATAGAATGGAACTCTTTGGCCACGCGGCGAGTTTTGACCGTCTGCAAACTTTAAACTTTTTTAATAATACCACGTACGACTGAAAGGAGGCTTAAGGTTACGTTTCATTACAACAAGATTGCGAGAGACATATTGTTGGCACTTTGTTGTATTCGTGTCCCTATTAAAAGCTAGCATATTAAAATAGCGAAGCAGAGCGGTGGACTCTTATTGTGACTATTAGCTTAAGCATACGCCTGGAATAAACATTTAATTTATTTTGTACGGCCCCGGAACACTAGCGGTTTCAAGCCAAACCAATCCCCACTCTAGCCATGGTGTATAACTTCTGACTACTCGTAAGTGCTTATAAGAAAAAAAAAATACAACCGAATTACGAACCTCCTCGTTTTTGAAGTCGATTAAAAGGATTTAATTTGATTATGAAAACAATTGAAGTAGGCCTCCCAACACAAACTTTGGATCAGTGGACTACAAGTAACATTTATCGCACAGTCTTTCGATTTCGAGTTGTTTTGACGCATCCGATCTTTAGTGTAAAAGATAATCAACTTACATAATCCAATAACGAGGGGCTGTATTTTATAATCCGCCTGTAGGCACGTTCAATGATAGACATCTGATAAACATCGGCCTGGATAACGGAACGAGTCTGGAATTAAGTCGGGAACTTGCGGTGACGTTCACCAGATCGACTTATTATTTATTTTTCAATATCTATTTGAAGGAGAACGTTGTATTTCTATCTTCAAATATCTGTACCTACCTAGTGGTATATATCCTGCTAATGTCAAGTATTTAATAGAACTAACAAATTATATCAATTGTACACAGTACGTACAGAAAATTTGTATGGAAAATTAAACACCGCCTCTAGCGGACGGTATTTAAAACATTCAATTCTTCATACAAAATGTCATAATACGGTAGACTATAAAGTATACGATTAGCTTACGAATAATCTCGCACTTGACGTACAGAACACATTTACTTCGAGAGATAGTAGTAGGAAAGGATTGCTATGAACATCCTCGCAACACATAAATTCATAATTGGTTGATATGTATAGACCTAGCTTCGATATAGAAAGTAGATTAGGGACAAGTTTAATTACCGCACTGATTGAGGTCGCAATCCAAGCGTTATATTATCAGGCCGCTCTACTGATTAAACTATCAGGAACACCTCAGGCTACCTGACAGCTGGGAGTCGATCCTTTGATCTTATCCGTATCATCGACCACACGGTAGTCGTGTGGATAATAAGTAATTATATGAGGTATAACAAAAAATGTGTAAAATATTTTAACAGATGAAACAGTAAGTTGGATATGGATAAAATATTTTTACAAGTGATGTTTTTTTTAAAAAAACGAGACTCAGGAGCCTTTGTCCATGCGCTCAGTTCAGGGTGTTATTTTTTAAATATGTAATTATTTTTTATTTTTATAAGGGAATGTATCTTTAATACCTACTGTTAAACTATTTTACACTATTATTGTTACATCTTATATACAGTTTCGATGGATGGGGTCGAGTCACCTTCGTCCGTAGGAGAATTAAGTACCCTCGAGATACCCTACACGTGACCCTGGGTGGTGCCAACCAGGTGACAACTCTACTGGTGGTAGGCTTCGGCCGTGGCTAGTCACCACCCACTGAACAAAGCCATGTCGCCAAGCGGCCTAGCCGTGTTCCGGCATGATGTTCGGTGTTGCCATTCATGGATGGCGGGTCAGATCAGTTGCGCTGCATGTGCCTAGTGAATGTAGCGTCTCTATCTACTGCCGCCTTCCTACCTAGGCAAGTATGCTCCATCGTTGATCTCATCGTCACTTACCATCAGGTGAGATCGAGATCAAATACTTGCCTATAATGTAATAAAAAAAAATAAAAAAAAATATGCTACTTCGATTTGGGACGTTCTAATTTTGTCCGATCGAGATTTGTACAAGAAAGTAACATCTGCAATACTATCGATACGATATGCCGGAATGTTAAACAGACACACCTTTAAATACATGCATAGTGGATATATTTTAATTTCCTATAGTATCCTAGGATCTTAATTATACTTCTTTCACATTAAAATAAAACTTATTTTATCGCTTCTAATGCAAGACCTCAAGACACTGTGAGCACTTTCTGCGTAAACCGCACCACAAGCAACAACTAAATATGAGGGTAGCCCAGTTCAAACTATGTCACTAGGACAACAATCAATCAGTCCTCCCGTGACCATGGTTGCTGTAAAGCAGCCGAAACGTCGGGAAAGTAAAAACAGAATAACCGCGATAAAAACTTTAAAATAAGTTTTATTTCAATGTGTAGTATTCGCGTAAATATAATAAATAAATATATACTTCTTTCAGTTCATTAAACAAGTTGTATTGGATGTACCAGAACAACGCAGAACTAGTTACCGTTTTCATTCATTCGATTTGAATGCACCGATTCTCGATATCGGAGTGATGCTCCAACAATTCAATTCATGTGCACATTCAGTATAATTGTGAAATTTATGTGTGGGTAGTTGTTCGTCCAATAATTTACTGTAAAAGTATTATAAGTTAGGTTATACGAGAGTGACCAAACGAGGCATTATTACGTTTCCAAACTAGTTTTTTTTATTGTTCCTTTTAATATTTTATACTTTTTAATAGGGATGGTAGGTATGTATTTGCATGAGTAGTAACTCATGCAAATCATTACAAATTTCACACATACTGCGTTCCAATCCGGTTGTAGAGTTAAGAGAAAAAAATGTATATGACAATTTCAAAGTGCCCCCATAGGCCTATACGAAATAAATGATTTTACTTTGACTTTGACTTTGTAGCTATATGAGCCACAGTTTGTACAGAGTGTAGGAAGCAAAAGCTTATCTCCGCCGCGACAGTGTGGCCTAACCACTAGACGATCACGGCTACCGGAGCTGGTGATGAAAGTCTCCAATTCGTCGTTCGTTTCTGTCAATTTGGCGAAATAAAATTACTTTCACTATGGTCATTGAAAGAGGCGCTTACGCAAATGTAGAGACTATATTGTTGATTCATGAATGAAATAATCTCTCATTATTCACGAACATTAATATAATTAGAGATATAGAACTATCTCTTGCTGGTGGCTTCGTTGACACAAAGCCCTTGGTTTTGCTCTGCAGCTTAGCCTTCAACGGTCATAGCGTGAAACATTTACGGACGGCCTGATTAGCGCAGTTGGTAGTGACCCTGCTTTCCGTGCCGAGGGTCCCAGGTTCGAAGCCTGGTAGGGATAAACTGTGTGTGATGAGCACGAAAGTTGTACCCAAGTCATGGATGTTTAATATCTATATAAGTAATATATACTGGGTTCGCCCCCAATCCATTTTACGGTACCTATAATACTCGTACAAGCGTTGCTTAGTGTGGGACTGTATAGTTGGTGTGTTCGTCTGTCGATATTTATTATATTTATGTTAATATGTTCTCCCAGGTGATTGGGGTCTAACCAAATCCGCGGGCTTTTGGCCAAGCAAGAAATGGTGGGGGTGGGGGTGGGGGGGTGTTTTGTGTGCGTATGAGTGTGTGTGTGTGTGTATGAGTGTGTGAGTGTGCGTGTATGAGTGTGTGTGTGTGCGCTTTATGTTTGGTCTATTGATAAAAACTTTCTTACAATCCTACAAGTATTCAGAACAGTTGCTTTTTGAAGAAGTGTGTATATAAGTTGATGAATGCCTAAGAATGCGAGACTGGTGTGTAGTGTGTGAGGAATGCCGCCTGTAGATGAAAGGACTATGGGTATAGTTTTAACTGTCTGTACTCTCCACTGATTTTTGAGTTCGATTGATAAATCGGTATATTTGGCAATTTTTTCAGTGTATGTTGATGCAAGATTGTGTGTGTTTGGTATGGCTATGTCTATTAAGTGTATGGTGCTATTAATTTTATCGTATAGTAAGATATCTGGCCTATTGTAGTGTATTGTTTTATCAGTGATTATTGTACGGTCCCAGTATAGTTTAAAGCTATTTGATTCTAATATTGTTTGTGGTGTTTATATTTATTATTATTATAATTATTTATTACTTCAGAATGTGTAGCTTGAGACTTGTGAAAGATTTTTCAGAGTCAAATCTGTAAAATCAGCCTCCCACAAACATACAAACAAACTTACAAATAAGCCTTTATAATACTATTAGGTATAGATATTTTTGTAGGTTTTAGAAACCAAGACCTGCATCACATATATAGATTTTCAAATTTTATAAGCTATGCGGCGTCTTTCGAAAGCCGTGTGAATCTCTGCCTACCCCTCGCGGATCACAGGTGTGATGGTATATAAAAACATACTAATATAAAGAAATCCAACCAATAAACTTCTCTTGGAAATATTTTCCGCTATACCAAAAGATTATCTCCGCCGCGACAGTGTTGCCACTGCCGTGACCAGGATTCGAACCTGGGTTACTACGGCCACAACGTAGGGTCCTAACCACTAGACGATCACGGCTACCGGAGCTGCTGATTGAGTCGTTAAAATTTGAATTTACAATGTTATTTTGCTGGTGAAAGTTACGTTTTTACTTTATTTTGGCAGTACCGTTGCGATCGTCACAGTCCAACTCGTTCATTACGCAAAATTGAATTTAGGGTTCCGTAATATAAGCTATATATATATTATTTCGCCGTGTGGATTAAGTAGAATAGCACCGCGCCCGGTATAAAACTTTTTACGTTACTACATTGTTCTCAGATACCGATAACAATGTGCTGCTCAAAAATGTAAAAAATATTTTTATAAAAGAGCAACCATGGAATTTCTACCGTTCTTCTTGACAGGAACGGCATTCCAAATAGGTGGTAGCTTAGTACTGTACTTAATGGTTTACATGAACAAATCGCGGTGATTCTGATTCTTATGACATCTATTTAAGGTGACTAAAGTAATTAGTACCATCCATGGACCTTCAACTAGAAGCGCATATGTGTGGCTATCATGGTCTCTACTAACTTTTGAATATATATAGAACTCTATAAAGTGTAATAAAAGTAAAATTATTTGCCCCATACAAAAAAGGTATGGAACGTGAAAGGTGAATATTCCCAATCCGATCAACTATTCATTTCACCTTTTTCAAATAGCTGCATCGGTATTGATTGGAAAACTTTTGGATGCAATTAATCAGAGTTGATTTCATGATAAAAAAAAGCTTCAGTCAGACGAGAACCAGTGCTTTGTATTCGATGGCCTATTCGAATGTATTACCTTTTTAAACAATACTTTAATTCGTATTGGTGATTACTTATATATAAGGTGTAACAATGATAGTTTAAAATATTTTTAGAGGCCCATCAGTAAGCTATAAAGGTCACATTCCTCAAAACAATATTCAAATCATATGAAATTTAAAAAACAACACTCCATACTAAGAGCGCGGTAAAAGGATACTGGCTTGCTTTCTCAAAGAAAAATCAAAAATTGTTTTTGCATTTGTTTTATACGTAAACATGATCGTAATGAGCTACTTTTTAATACTTTTTACTTTTTAATAGTAGGCGGCGAAATAATGTGGTATATGACGAGAAAATTAAACATTTGTGTAGCTATGTTTAGGCTGTCACAATTATGTGTATAATTATGTACCTGTATCCTTATATGTTTGTGTAAGTACATATTTTATAAATTGACTATGTAAATGTAATCCCTCAGAAATTATAACAAAAAATGTATGAGTTGCGAGTGTTATTCAAATATCAAACAACATCACAAAGTTATCTCCGCCCTGCGGCTTCACCCGCTTACCAGCCTCCACCATAATCTTCATACTCCATATTCACACACCCACTTGTTGTTCGTGTACGGAATAAATAAACAGCACCGCTAATCTCCTGTGAACTCATATATTTCAACTTTTTAAGGGATCTCCTTTGTTCTGTTGATAAATTGTGGGGCTTGAAATATTCTTTTTTTTAATTATTTTTTTTTACATTATAGGCAAGTATTTGATCTCGATCTCACCTGATGATGGTAAATGACGATGAGATCTACAATGGAGCATACTTGCCTAGAAAATACCTGTTCACTCTCGACTTTAAACACCCAGATTGTAGTCATACCAAGTATATTATAAACGCGCCATATAGTGCTACGTGCTTCGAACATAAGTTTTAACTAGGAAAATATCATGGTTCACAGAAACGTCATCGTCAAAGGCACTGTACAGACCTAATGAGATTTATTTAGTGAATAATTCTTCTTCTTTTTTTTAAGTTGGCAATCAGCTACAAAATAGTGCCATTTTTGCCAGTATCGAATAATTCTTGATAATTGTTATTGAATTATATGTACCCCTGATGATAATAGTAATGTTGATGACGATGATGATGATGAAATGAATCCCCTGCCCCTATTAGTAAAGCTGTGATACCTTACTGAAAATTTACCGGACATCTTGGGAAAACTTGACAAGTTAACTTATACTATTTTTTTTATAATATTTTATTAATATTACACATTACACATTTTTTGGAAAATAAAACAAAATTGACAAATTTACGGTGCAACTTCCCGCCAAATAGTCCGTGTTATAACTCCAATCTTACTCTATATACCTACCCAACTGAGATACCTATGAGAAAATACTCTTAATCAAGCTTACGTAGTATAAAACCCTAGATTTATTACACAACAGATTACTCTGATATACAAGAAATACCTACACAACTACAAAGAGGATGGAGAACGTCTTCAGTTCTTTTGTCCTCACACTTGAGGCGCCATTTTGAAACAATGGCATCGGAACAATGAAGAAAATAGTTGCCATTCAACCCCAGAGCGGGAAAAATGTAACGTCACCAAGTGGTGACATTACTTTCGAAAAAAAAAAACACTTACCACTGACAACCTAGTACCTAGTTGTCTGTGGTAGCTAAATGTTTTTTAAAAGAATGCAGTTTTAATGTTATCTTGTAAAATATATGCATCTTGAAAAAAATACGTAGATATCTATTATACAATTTTATCACAAATATCATCTGCAATCTTGACACTCGGGATACCGTCACTCATCACTATAAACTAAATCTATCAGCCGACAGACGTCCACAGCTGGACATAGGCCTCCCCCAATGACTTCCACACATCACGGTCCTCTACCACTCGCATCCACCGGCTTCCTGCGACGCGTGTGATATCATCGATCCACCTTGTGGGGGGCCGTCCTACACTACGTCTTCCGATTCCTGGTCGCCATTCTAGAACCTTTCTGCCCTAACGGCCATCGGTTCTGCGAGCTATGTGCCCTGCCCATAAACTAAGAGAAAATTAACTAAGTGACAAAGAAACGATATCTGCAACTCAGTGTCACTGCGGTCAATAAATTTCGAGACTCGGTCTAAGTGTCTAGCATTTAAGATTAATCGAATGAGTTCAGATGTAACGATATTATGATTCTATAGTTCAACCTTACGAGGTGAGTTCAGATTACACAAGTGTCACACCCCTTTGCATATGTATGAAGACGGTTGATGAAGCAAACCGCGTCCCAACCCTTCCAGGTCAGCGGATAATCCCACGTCTGAGGTATCCAGCCAACATTTCAGGTGTTAAGTAATTCATTGACTGCTAATAAATTACGTATATACAATACAATTGGTGCAATGCATGTCAAGTAAAAGTAACTTCGTGATATCTATACCTATCATAATAATAGAATATTACTTGATCTATAAATAATAATAACGCGAGTATAAATATTTTAATAGCAAAACATTTTGATAACCGTATTACGAACGGATAAACCGGATGCGGAGACAGTAGATCCGGAGCCATTATCCGTCCGCGTTGTACTCGTAACATCCGGGCACATAAAAACATACGGACCGGATTCTGAAGCGAGCTCGCTATTGTAGTAAAATGTTATAGTTTTTAGTAGCAACATCGACCGCTGTACTGTACGGAATCTGTTGTGTAATTGCGACATTATATAGAGGGTAGCACTACTACAGAAATTATACTATCGTGAGTAAGGTTAACTAGAAATGTTATCAAGTGGTTTGATAACATGAACAGAATAGTGTGCAGTATAATATAATGTAATATAATATCGCCAGACAAACACACCAACTATACGATCCCACACTAAGTAACGCTTGTATTATGGGTACCGTACAATGGACTGAGGGCGAAACCAGTATATACTACTTATATAGATACTAAACATCCATGATTCGGTTACAAACATTCGTGCTCATCACAAAAAGTTTGTCCCTACCAGTATTCGAACCCGAGACCCTTGGCGCAGGAAGCAGGGTCACCACCAACTGCGGTAATCAGGTCGTCTAATATCTTATTTGCTATGATAGTCGTGATAGCCAAGTATAGAACGCTCACCTTGGTTACGAGCATCGCAGGATTTCTAGATATCATGTACGAATCTCATTTCGACTTTGATTATCACCTGCTAAACGGCGGCCCGCACTGGGCCAGCGTGGTGCAACACCCTGGCCCAGTGCCAAAGCCTAATTCCTCTCACATTGGTGGCCCGTGCCCAATAGTGCCACACTAAAATGGTATTATATTATATGTTAATAGAGCTGAAAACAAACTTTACGTGTCTTCAACAAAATACGTCGATGTTCGATGCAAAGTAAACGAGTGTTTGCAATTTACAAAAACAAAAAAAAAACAACAAATTTGTCTTTAATCTTGACAATGAGCTTTATGTTCGTCAAGACCGAAGAAAGAGATAACAAGAAAGCTATTCATCTGTAATTAATGATTGAACGCGCGGGACGGAGATGATCGATAATATGTTTTCCGTACAAGTACCTACTTTGTATAAGACAAGGGGAAAGTTCTTTGGCATTCAGTGGAAAAAGTATGTTTAATACCTTTTCCTTATCCGTACAACAATGTATTCCTATGTCGGTCTTCGTTTAATGATTCTGTAGGTACTGACATACAATACACATAGCTGAAATGAATGTATTGGTATCCTTCTCATGGTCGTAGTTTATTGTATACTCTTAACTAGAGAGCATAGTTTAGCAGATTAGCTAATAAGCATATGACTATGACTTTTCTCTACACTCTTAAATAATAATAATAATACCATCCCTTTTAATGCGCACATGCCTCTATGTGAGAGGGATTAGGCCATAGTCCATCACGCTGACCGAGTGCGTAATACCGAACTTTACATTTCTTTCGAGGGGTTCTCTCAGATATGCAGGTTTCCTCGCAATGTTTATCTTCACCAGTTTGTAAGTGATAATCATGGTTGAAAATGAAATAACCCCTAGCACTGTGTAATAATGTCCGTGTAATAGAATAATAGTTTTCAATAAATCTTTGCTTTTCTGCCCATAACCTTTTATGTAAAAGTTTTCTAATAAACCAATTTTTTTTGCAATGAAAATTTATTTTAGCGTTAATAGTTAGCAACATAATTGCAATCATTAATGTTTATCAAGCGATGATTCTTAATTGATTCCTGGTATAGCTATGACATGATTGAATCTGATTGATATTTCATGGATGGCGGGTCAGATCAGTTGCGCTGCATGTGCCTAGTGAATGTAGCGTCTCGATCTACTGCTGCCTTCCTACCTAGGCAAGTATGCTCCATCGTAGATCTCATCGTCACTTACCATCAGGTGAGATCGAGATCAAATACTTGCCTATAATGTAATAAAAAAAAATAAAAAGATATTTTGATGATTTTGTTATAAATCGCAGTTTCATAAGTGTTAAGATGTTTACAAATCGGTTATGAATGAGCCGTTTCGATGTTTATTTTTGTCCGCGTGTACTTTTATTTTTATTTGCTCTAAGTTTATATCTCTCCTGCATTCAGCTACACTAGAGCTATGTCAGTCATTTACCACAGATTTAAACACTTTCTTAGTTGGATTAACAATTTCCAACATAAAACAAACTGAAATATCTGCATCACTGCAGCTAACAAGCTGAAATTCAAAACTTTATTCGTGTTTACAGAAACCGAACGAACTAATTAGCTGGGCAACGGTTTTAATGCAAACATTATAATAATATAGCATCGCCAGACGAACACACCAACTATACAGTCCTACACTAAGCAACGCTTGTATTATGGGTACTGTACAATGGACTGGGGTCGAACTCAGTATATAATACTTATATAGATAGTATACATCCATGACTCAGGTACAAACATTCGTGCTCTTCACGCAAATTTGTCTCTACCAGAATTCGAACCTGGGACCCTTAGCGTAGAATGCAGTGTCACTCCCACTATTATTGCTACACCAATATGTAAAGTAACCAATTCTTTACATTGTATTGCTTTCAACTGAAAATACATGATCAATTTATTATTTTACATATAAACCAAGTTAATTTAACGTAATTAGATATAGTTTTGGAGATGTTATTATGAATGAGTTATATGTGTTTCTTTATATAATATGTGAAAACGGAATAAGAAAAACGTTATTAAATTTTTAAATATTGAAGTTTTTTTTATTTCTAAATTGTAATTTATTTTCATAAAATAGACCGTAAATAATGTAAAAATTGCTAGACGACAAATGTCAGCAAAATGTTGCTGACAAGAAAACCATGCTGATTTTCGTAGGTATAAACGCGTCGCCTACAACCTGATCAGAATCACCAAGGTTTGAATAGTTCAGTGTGAGTTATTATTTTTTTTTTTATACATTATAGGCAAGTATTTGATCTCGATCTCACCTGATGGCAAGTGACGATGAGATCTACGATGGCATACTTGCCTAGGTAGGAAGGCGGCAGTAGATAGAGACGCTACATTCACTAGGCACATGCAGCGCAACTGATCTGACCCGCCATCCATGAATGGCAACACCGAACATCATGCCGGAACACGGCTAGGCCGCTTGGCGACATGACTTTGTTCAGTGGGTGGTGACTAACCACGGCTGAAGCCTACCACCAGTAGAGTTGTCACCTGGTTGGCACCACCCAGGGTCACGTGTAGGGTATCTCGAGGGTACATAATTCTCCTACGGACGAAGGTGACTCGACCCCAATAAAGTTATTAACGTTCTGGCATGTTTTTTTTACTTCATAATTTTTTACCGTCATCTGTTGTAAGTATTTTTCTTTGTCTAAGTATTTAAAATACTATTTACCTAACTTCATATTTTACATAAACTAAAAGCATTGCCAGCTAATTATTTCTCATGTTATTTTACCAAGTTCAATGAGCACAAATATATTATTGCAACGCTGTTTCCAGTATCAATATTCGCATACCTGACGCGGCTGCCAAAAAAAACATTGTTCGTTCGTATTGCACCGCGTTTCAAACTATTATACATTAGCGAGCTGCCTATCGAGACGTGTTTATAATTTACCGGTATAACAAATACCGGTAAATTACCGGTAAATATCGGTTAATTTCCAGCTCATTATTTCACATGTTATTTTAGTTTACCAAGCTTAGCAACTATACCTAGCCATAGTGGCTAGATATTCTCAATACGATAATAAATACATTATGTACCTGGCTTGTACAAACAAAACGTATGCTTCTCACTGATAAGAATATTTACTCTAAGGGCTGGAGAACGAACACTCCACATATGCGGCTTATAATATAAGAAATGGGGGTCTCGGAATGTTTATTAAGATAACATAGGTGAATATTTCACTTAAGCACTTCGCTTTTCCCGCTGAACACATATTTTTCACAAATAAAATCGATTCTAAAAAAAAATAAGCTCCGCCGCGACAGTGTTGCCACTGCCGTGACCAGGATTCGAACCTGGGTTACTACGGCCACAACGTAGGGTCCTAACCACTAGACGATCACGGCTACCGGAGCTGGTGATTAAAACACCGAATATTACGACCACATTCGGTCGATTACTTCGAAATGAGATCACTTTCACAGTTGACTGGGCATACTTTTACGTAAGAATTACGAAAATTTCGGTATGACAATAACCGTTATATATTGATTTCTTATATTTACGCGAATAATACACATTGAAATAAAACGAATTTTAAGGATTTTTCGCGTTTATATTTTGATTTTACGTTCCCGACGATTCGGCTGCTTTACAGCAACCATGGTCACGGGAGGACTGAGGTGGTTGACGTCCCGGTGTCATAGTTTGAGACGGGGTACCCGCATATTTAAGTGTTGCTTGTCGTCGTTATATCTTTTTATTTATCAGTCAAAGATGTCCACTGCTGGACAAACGCCTTGTCAAGGCAGTCCACGTCACAGATTTCCACCACTCGGGTGTATCAGCATCAGCATTCTGTAACGCACACCAGGTTACAGGGGGTCAAACTCATAGAGATTTCTATATGTTTGCTCTCGTCGATAGTAATAAAATACTGTGCCTAGCTAAGAAAAGTCGGCCACAAAAGTGGTTGATCATATTTGAAAACAACTCAAAAACTGACGCAATGGTATTTAAAATGTTCTGAGTTCAAATTCATCTATTAATCTAAAAAAAATCCTCTTAGTTACACTATTTATAACTCAAGAATGGGTGGGCAACATTTTGGATTTGTCTCCGCCCCGAATAGCAGAATAACTATTGAAACGTGGGAAAATTTCATAAGAAAAACCTACATTTAATGTAGCAAGCACGTTACATGACTTTGAATTTACATACACAAAACTCTTATCAATCATCCTGAATTGTTTCCTGAAGTGTACCAACAAAATGATAACAGATTATATGACTAGACGAATAGTCGTTAACTCAAGAAGTACACGCTAATATCGCCCTTGACTGCAGGAGAGAGAGTCTATAACGGTGTTTGTACGAATGGAACTTTTTCTGTATTGGAATTACGGCTTGTTTAACACTCACGCGGATGGTCCGCGCCACGTCCGCGCGGACTATCCCCGTGACAAATGCTGGCCATTTCTGCATTAAAACCGACGACCCACGTTGACGACCTGTGACCGATTGCGCTCGCCTAAAGGCGCGTATTATATGATCTATGACATAGATCTAGAGATACCTATTCATTAATTAATTGAATTGATACTTATTGATACTATTTTGTATGATACTAGATCTATATAACTCGTTTCTTTTAAATAAAAATACAAATAGCTACGAGCCATTTTGTTATCTATCAGCTCCACTAGGTAATACACTAGTTTTTGTCTTCGACTTAGTTCAGGTGGAGTTTTAAGTAAATGCGGTATTTTTTTGGAATAATTAATGTTTGCTGTCTTTTATCTGTATAACCCTATTATTTTCTTAATGGGTTCTCTATTAAACCATTTCCAGTCAGTGTCGGTTTAGAGAAAACCGTGTAGTTGCGACTGGCGGCAGCTTAAAAGCTTTTCCGGTTAAGATAACTTGCAAAGTGAAGTGACCTTTCAAACCCTGCCATTATCTATCTTGCCTCGAACCGAGTGTTTACACTTTGCAACTATGACATAAATAAAATGGGTTAAGAAAGTAAATCGACGTTTTCGAGATACGATCATAATAACATAAATTTATTCGGATCCCTTGCCCCCACATAAAACTAATGCAATAATACTAAACAAACCAACTTATTGGGGCGAACGAAACTAAGTTTGTCTTTCCTCTAAATGTATTGGTTACCAACGTCCGGGCTTTGGGTCTCTGTGGAGTGAAAACCAACCATGCCGGATATCATAATAACATGTATACCTATAAACAAAAATGAATCTTATATCTTAATAGATTCATTCAATCAAACTATAATTAAGTGAAAACTAAAATATTTAATGAGAATGTATTAGTCATAACTAAGTAAGAAATCGTCGTGAACATCGATCTCAATAAAAATATAAGAAGTTTTTAAAGTAGAAAAGTACACTAATTCAAAGACAATTATAATATGAACTGTAACTCAAGCACAATTAATTTTACGTACCGTTTCCATACATCAGCGTCGTCCATCCCTCTCACACCACATATTCCATAAATAAGTATAACAGTGACAATATGAACTTTCGATTCCATTACGATTACATTAGGAGTTCCTGCTGACCCTACTGGTGTGAATAGTAAGGATTAAACTACACGAATGAAACCAACTCCTAACATTTGGATCAAAGAGCATAAATTGCATTAACTAAACGAGACAGGGAGGTAACCGCGCTTACTAACTTAAACACAAAACAGTTCGGAACAGTAAATACGCCGTTTTATTGCTTGGAACATGTTTGGCAAGCTGCGCTATACTCGTATCAGCGCAAGGTTTGGGCTAACATTGAGTTGGCACGTGCCTTTCCTGGACAGATTGTAAACATACACCGTGTATAGGATAGGACAAGACATAAGAGCGCTTTCACATATAGGCGTTTTTGTCGCGCGACTGTAGCGCTTCTAAGTCGCATCTATACATATTTAAGTATCGCAGCTGCAGCGCGGCAGCCGCGCGATGGTCGCGCGTCAGAAGCACGACTGCAGCGCTCCGAGCTTGCGGTGGCATGACTGTAGCCGCTGTAATGTGAAGGGATTCGCTGTGCAGCGCTACAGTCGCGTGACAAAAACGTCTATATGTGAATGCGCTCTAAGGCGTCCTCCTAATTGGCTAACGACCTCACTGAACCCAAGTACTGTTCTCCGCGATGACTTCATTTAGTTGCATTTAGGACACTCAAAAGATTGGTGGATTCTATCTTTGATATACCCCAGCTGATATTTAACAATATCAAGTTGTAATCGATTAATAACTCTACGGTTGCTGTAAAGACTAGCTCGTATACATGCCGTGCGTACGAAACAGTTTAGTAAAAGTGAGTGTCTTAAAAGATGATTATATACCTCTTTTATTAGGATTCTAGAATAATGACGTCTTATATGACGGCCTTTTTAGGGGGTCCAACTAGAGAGCGGCGAGTCGACCCCTGCCAATAGTTATAAGATAAAAGCTGACTACGGCAGGTGTCCAACCTTTCAATAGTCCTATCCCATGTCCATCCAAACTTAAATCCTTCATCCAAAGGCGCTTTATATTCATATATTTTTCAAGTACTTAAAATTGTTCACGAGTGGTATATACTACATACTCGTATACCAATGCAAAATATATAATTTACCTACGTAATATTACGGGATTATGAAAAGTTACAAATTTGCGTGGAATGTCAATGAAGGGATGTTTGGAATTATTACAAACAGACGTCAGACATGAATAAAATTTAAATAAAAGCTTAGCAGTGCGTAGTGGAATTTAGATAAATTCATAATATTGCCGTCGGTAGATACAACAATTTAATTCACGCACGGAACTTCACCACCAAGACTTCCTAAATTTCCCTCAACGAAACCCTTTACGGATTTCTTCATTAAATATGACGCCGCGAAAATGTTAACTTATATACTTAAGTTTTTTTTTTTGGGTAGATACAGAATTTTGGAATTTCACCCTGCGGCGAGATAAATGCGGATACTAGAAGGGTAGACGTCCCAACTTGCGGTCATTGATTGATCTCATTTGGTAGGAGGACGTTTTTGGGTTCTTTATGACGGCCTCAGCACGGTTGGCCGCGTTCCAATTTCGAATAGATGTCTATGTATGGCCAGGAAATATAGATGTTTATGTTATGATAACATTAAAAAAAACAGCTCAATCTCAGGCCGTTATATATTTATGGTATTAAAAAGCAATACAACGGACAAAATAATATTTCTTAGGAGTACTAAAATAATAATAAAGCGTTAGTAGCCAAGTCGTCGTAACAGAGCGGTTCCACGTCTGACTCCTAGCACAAGTTTTGGCCTTATATGGGAACGCTGCAAACGGGGCAAATAGCAAAGTGTTATTACTTGGAATAAAGTTATCTCTTCTTGTGTTTGATAACTAAATAATATACTAATGTCCTTGCCAGACATAAGGGTGGTACAAGCGGCTTCTTAAGCGTCAATAAAGCAGCTTCTTTATATTTTTATTCTTCGTATACATTTTTCAACAACTAATTGGATGGCGGTCACAGATAGAGATCGACAAATTGTTAAAGAAAAACTTATGTCAAATTTGACAGCCAGCCGTTCTCGTTACGGCATGAACGGCCGCGGTGATTGGTCAGCGATGCTGCAATGGATGTCGGTATGCCCGGATTGGCCCGCGCGTGACGCGACGCATCTTCATTGGTGTGTTAACAACCTACTTAAAAGTGTAAAGACTATTCTCCGAATTTATATTATGTATTAGCGTATGTGATATCCATCATAAATAAAAGCATATGGCAGTTGGTAAGGTGAATGACCTCATTTTCACCGCTCACTCACGTCGATTCTCAAATCGAACATGCAGATGTTCAACAGATGTAGACCGCAAGTGCCGGTCCCTATAACAATGGGACCTTTTGCTAGCTTTATACGACTATGTGTGAGTGTACGATAGTATACCCCTGTATACTCTTACAGGGAATACAAGCGTAAGTATATAGGTATGATTCAGAATGTACTGTAAAAGGATTTTATGAATTGATTACTTCTTTAGAAATCCCTATGAGCGAATCTCCTGAAACCAGTGTGAAATAAGATCAATGAAGACGTATCTCTGCAAACTCAACCTGATTTATCTCGGATAACTTAGAATATCAGCCCTCGTTTTAGAAAAAAAAACATCTGACCTACTTTAGTAGAAACGGTTGGGTTTTCTCGAGTCACTTGACACCCAATCCCTTTTCCGCATTTAACAAATGTTCCCGCTACATGATACTTCGTTTGAGCAACGAAAAATAATCGTTGAGGGTGTAAGTAAGATATAGGAAGAAATGAAGACTTATAGGACTATACACGTACCTAGGATCGCTTCAATTCTTAAAAAAATAGAACAAACACAGGTAAATGAACTAAGTGATGTGTGTAAATGAATGAGATGGAAAAACATATTATCATATTAATTGTAAAAATTACTTTAATTTTAAATATTACCCTCGGGTAATAGGTATAGGCTCTTTTATGGCTTAGCAGCGCTTGTGAGCGCTATTGCACTGTGCATCACATAAAACGTACGCTATGTCAGATGGCATACTACACACTCGATGCTTATCTTAAGGATAAAAATGCTTGGTTAGATGTTGGTCCGGCTCCTCGGGAATATAAATAATCTTGTTCGAGCAGACAATTTTTTTTTACTACTTACTTTTTTAACCAGCTACTAAAGTGTGCCCAGCCGTTCCTCCATTGTTCTCATATACCAATAAAAGAGTAATGCTCAAAAATGTAAAAGATATTTTTAAAAACACCATCATGGAGTTTCTTGCCCATTCTTCTCCATAAGAACGGCATTCTGAACGGGTGGTAAAGTTGTAGCTTAGCATTTTGTAACTATTTTGACGATTCATAAGTACTGTACTTAATGGTTTACGTGAATAAACAATATTCTGATTCATCTCTAAACCCAACCCAACAAACATTTCCGCACTCTATATATTCATACAAAAAAATCTATTGTTTCTATAAGATCATTAGTGTTACTCATTAGAGCTTGGTTGACGCACAAAGGAGACATTAGGACACTTCTGACCTCTTCTCGGATCACTAATCAAGTTAACGACTGGAAGTAACAAGGGTGGTCTGTTAAATGTGCGCGGCATAAACCAGTAGTTATCTATCGACACACTTCGCTATAAACGTCTGAACAAAACAGAATATTTGACACTAACATTTATTAGTCTTGAGCCTGGATATTAATTTTCATCTCACTCCCACGCACTTACGTAATTTTCAAGTCCTGCATGGCGCACGGCATTATATTAAAAAAAACTATAATTTATGTACGACCGCCTGGATACTTTGTTCTATCATTAAAACAATTTAAATAAACACACCAACAAAATGGTCTTGAAAATATCATAGTAATTACACTTTTGTAAAAATAACAAATGTTAATTAACTTAATTTAATTTAATTAAAACTTCCTTTCCATCAACTTAATAGTCCAAAACGGCTTTTATATAAATAATCTTTTTTTTTTTTTTTTGCAATAAGTGTAATTTTAAAACATGAATTTTAATATAATTATCAAGCCTAAATGTGAAAGTATTAAATCATTCTTGTTCATCTTATTATATGTTGTGCCGGCACAACTTTGTATATTATATCTTAAATCCACATCTTCTAAAGTTAAAATTATAATTATTATGTCAAAGTGTTGTCGTCTACTTATATATATACTCAGATATTGTGCTGGAAATATACGAAGTAAATATCTATACAATAACTGTCGGCCACGAGCAACTAACAAAGCGTACTTAGCTCTGAACGTGCAGCTCGGAGGGTACTTCAGATGCAATGACGGTATATCATAGTGTGACAATGTTTAGGTATAATTATTTTGGGAGCACAAAGTAACAGTATCTTAGTATAAATTATATAATACTCATATATATAATATATAATACAACTACCATATACACTATCCATTTAAAACTAAAGAAACAAACCCCTTTAGCAGGGAATTATAGAGTTATTGATTCCTTATATTTACGCGAATACTACAAATTGAAATGAAACTTATTTTAAGGATTATATCGCGTTTATTTTATGTTTTTTTTCGTTCCCGACGAATTTAATATATAATATTAGAAAATAAGGAAAATGGTTAGTAGTCCGTTTTAATATCAAGTCAAGTGTAATTATATCAACACACAAATGAAACCCATTTTACACACAACTTGATATAACAAAATTATCTCCAGAGCCCGGGGACTTTAATAATGTATTCTATCAACTGTCCGCCCGAGGCAAAGGTAATTTCTTTATGATTTTCTTCTCAGCGCAATTACTTTGAGAACACGACGCTTTTCCAAAAAAAAAAAATACACGACAAGATTAATTTAAAAAGAGTCTTCTTTTATTAATTGTTTAGAAAAAAGATTTGCTTGGTACTAGCCATTTAATCTTTATTAAAGACTACTAGCTGCGCCCCGCGCTGTTACCCGCGATTAAAAAGTATGTCCTTTATCCCACGGGAACTATACATTTTACCGAGATAAAAAGTAGCCTACGTACTATTACAGACTATAATCTATCTCTGTGCCAAATTTCATCCAGATCCGTTCAGCCGTTCTGGCGTGAAAGAGTAACAAACATCCATCCATCCAAACCTTCACATTTATAATATTAGTAAGTAAGTAAGTATAGATCATGGATGAACTATTCTAGAAATTGAATAACGATGATCGAGTGGGAAATTATAATTAGAAGAACTTAACATGCCAGCACCAAACTTTTGCAGAGTTTTACGTAACTTTTCTAGGCCTGAATATGCGAATATAATGTGAGAGGTATAATATAATCTTCATATGAAATGTACAGTCGCAACTAAAATTAATATTCATATTCAATACAAGCCGCCAATGCACATTGCATCATTATCCCTGTATTTTATGATATTGACCTCAATACATGATACGATGTTAAATAATTTAATACTAACTTTTAATAGTACCTGGTTAATATAAAAACATAAATGCTACTTTAAAAATGTATACTAGAATAGATTCTAAATGAATTAGCAAAAATATTAGAATATAATCTAACTGTTAATAAACACAAAATTTAGTCGAATCGGAAAGCATTTACAATACCTATTCTATAAAAAAACCCTATTCTATAAAATATAAAAACGATTCTCTCCCAACAGGGCATATAATTAAATCATGCCGTCCATGAAGCGCAAACGGAGCTTAATAGCTGGTACTAAACTCATTAGTGTAATTTCGTAGCCGTTGCTACGACAGTTGCTTCGATCGACCTTGAAGCCTACGCCGTAGAATCGTAGACAGCCGCTTATCTATTCGGGCCGAATAAGCTTTGTGATATTTTTTTAATATTATACATTTGTTTTAACTATAAGGAAAGAGTGTATTTATTGAATTAAAATGTACAATTACAGTTAAACTAAATAGGAAAATAAAAAAAACTTAAAAATAGTATGTCAACAAACTATGTATACAAAAGACCTTGTCCGCGTGGAATGGTGGCAAGAATGCTGGCTGCATTTCCTCGCTGTTTCCTTGGTATTTGAAAACTGAAATATGATATTTTAATAAAAAAACATGACATATTGATTTCTTATATTTACGCGAATACTACACATTGAAATAAAATTAATTTTACGTATTGTTTCGCGTTCATATTATATTATATTATTATCATAATATACATGCTATATAATCCGTAAAATTATTTTTATTTTACCTCAGCGAAAGTCCAAGTCATACAAAAGTTTTTTTTTTTTTCAAAAAAACTTACTCTCCCCAGTCATTCTGTTCTTAGATGAGCAATCTGAATATTTCCCATTCCATTGCTGGCTTCGCTGTTCTAATCGTCCCACCGGTAAAGCCTTTTACTTAATTATGCAGGTTTTTGTACTGCAAATGAACGAGGAAAATTGTCGAAGGGAAAATAACGAAGTCAATTATGCTACTTTCCCTTAAGCTGATAATTATCTTTGAAATTGCAGCGATTTAAAGGTTGGCCACGAAACGCCATCTTTTACATTGGTGGATTACAAAAATCGTTCTTAAAAGCACTCAAGTAGGAAAATTGCATTCGTACTCATTATAGTTTGGAGTCACGACGGAATATAAAATAAAAGGCAGGGTATGGGAGGCTACCATACTCTACCATTTATTTTATATTCCGTGGCGACCACTAAAGAATTAAAAATAAATGCCGATCGCCACACAATCACCCATAGATGAAATATTCATCTTGACGTACAAAATAAAATGTTAAGCATTAAAAAACTTTCTACCTATCAAGTCCACAATACCATAGGACTAAGGGAAAATGTTAACAGTAACCCCTGGCAAACATTCCAAAACTTTAGACAGGGCCCCCGAGTCCCGTGTCAAGTTGTCCAAGTGTGCGAGCCGGCACTTCGCATCTGCGACCAGCCCCATGCCGCTCAACACTTACGGAAAAGAAAAATGGATACGCTATGAATTATTCAATCGAGAATTTGAAAAGCGGAAAGGTTTTGAAAAGCGGAATATCATTATAACTCCTGAACATGATTTAGTAAAATATGGGTGTGCCAGTATTATTACTTACTTCACCAACTTATGCAGTTGATACATTATTTTTAATTTAAAAAAATATGGTTGTAACATAACGAAGATATTTCAACGACTTAATTAGTTCAGTTAGTAGTGAACCCGCTTTCTGTGCCAAAGGTCCCGGATTCGAACCCTGGTAGGGCCAAACTTTGTGTGATGAGCATGAATATTTTTACCCGAGTCATGGATTTATAACATAATTTTAAGAGTTATACTCTGAGTTCGCCCACAGTTCATTGTACGGTACCCATAATACAAGCGTTGCTTAGTGTGGGAGCGTATAGTCAGTGTGGTCGACTGGCGATATTATATTATTGTAATTAATAAGATCTCATATGCTATCGACATTCGCATGTGTAACATCTCTACCCACTTCTTTAAGTTATATAGACGTAGGATATTTACAATGAGCCCAATAGAACTCCAAAAAGAATTTATCAAACTCCATTGTCGGGGATCTATTACAGTCAACAGTAAGTCGTGGAAAGCTCTCGAAGGATAACAGTGAAGTTTATCTATTGTACGCGGTGAGTTAACGGATTTACCGGCAATCCCTTTGTGCTTGTAACGCGGCGCCTTATCCCACTTTGCATTGTGCTACACGGCATCAAAACTCGAGTAATCCTACTTTGATAAGTTTACAAGCGGCTACTGTCTCACTTGCCACACGACTCAAAATTCGGAAAGCCGTGTTCCTAAGTATTACTGTATACTCTGAAGGGGCAGCCTGTACTTAGCCAAAAAGTCCAACAAAGATATAAAGTCACTTTACAATAGGGGGTGAGTCTATTGCGGAGACCGTTCCATAATGTTTCTATACGCGCCGTTTATATTGGAAAAAGTCGCAGCGATTGCAGCGCGCATTGAGCTCACACCTTTAACTGGCTTAAGGGGATTCATAAATAATCATATTATATCTTTATATATATATAATAATAATTTCAGCCCTTTTTTTAATGTCGAGGGGGATTAGGCCATAGTCCACCACGCTGGTCGAGTGCGGGTTGGCGGACGTCACACATCTTTCGAAGGGTTCTCTCAGACATACAGGTTTTCGCGCGATGTTTTCCTTCACCGTTTAGCAACTGATAATCATGGATGAAAATGAGATTCAGCACGTGAAATCCAGAAATCCCATGAGGTGCGAGCCGGGGTTTGAACCTGCGATCCTCGTTACCGAGGCAAGCATTCTACCAACTTGACTATCACCGCTATTTCTATATATATTTTATACTGCTATAATATCTTTAATGCTGGTAAACTGTATGATACTGACAGAAGTTAAGAAATAATCATGCATTTGAATTCAATTATTATCTAAATATGACGTCTTTAATCTATACCATAGATTTATAACAATGTAATATCCTCCTTATACCCTGAAAATATAGTTTACTTTTGGCCGTACATCGCCAACGTACAGCCACAACTACAGTCTTACCAGGTACAACTAACCTTGTTTCCCTCATATAACATAGCTCCTTCGATTGTCTTTTATAGTTATCTCGAGCTTTCATTTCGTACTCAGTGGCTTGTGATTACATTAAGAGTTTAGTTGGATTGTCCCAATCCTTATCGGAGTGTAAATACTGATCTGAGTGTAAGAATACCAAACGGTTGATAATCCTACCTTATTCGAATAAGTTAGGAATACTTTATGTTACAAGTTTTTGGGTAAGGTATCTTTATTTTATATTCTCCTTTGGTATGACGACATGACGCACAAATATGTCAAAGATTTTAAAAAGATCTTTGACATATTTGCGCAGTACATTGTTATAGGTATAATGTATATGGGAACGATGTAGAAACGGCTCGGCAGACTTTAGCAGCTGGTCAAAAAGAAACAAAAAAAGATAATTTAGATAATATAACCAATGTTAATGTTGAGACTATGTTTTCTTTTAACTGGGATGAGTACTACTGTGAATGAACACAGAATGAGAGGAAGGCCAAATAAAAGAATGATGAACTGTATTAATAGTGATATGAATGAGGTTGGTGCGAACGAGAGTGAGGCACAAAACCGGAATGAATGTAAGAACGAGACATATGGTGGCGACCCTAATTAATAGGAAATGGTGAGGCGTATGACGTTGCTTTTTTTCTCCAAAAAAATATCGCCCAAATGTGGTAAAGGTAGTAGGTAGGAAAAACAACAATATATTAACGTAATACCGGCTTATTCTATGACGCAGAAAGCGTGTTCAATACCCACCGTGACACCGTGACAGGCAGACATGACAAATATTTATTCACCGACTCGACTGGGGCACAACGCCGTTGTGTACTGAATATCAGATTTTTTAATTTCAACCTTTATTTTTTATCGTTGCCGGGACTAGAGTATTGTACCAGTATTTTATAATAGGAAAGCTAGTATTTGTCCAATTTTAGTTCCAATACAAAATTATACTTCACTTTCTGCTTCATGATATTGGTGACTTACTTAATGAGTATACATATTGAGTACCTACTCATAATGATGATCAGATATTAAATCGTAACTTTTTTATTACTCGCACTAATCTAGACCTTGGCAAGCACATTGCGATGCATGATGCATGAAACGGTGGTTTTGGCACATGTGTTCGATCAAATAATTCAAAATCGATGCATTATCGTATCACTGAACTAAGATAAGATATGTATGTGCATTCCGCTGTCGATCGCGCCGATGACTCACTGAATATATCAAAGCGACTTACCAAACCAAACAAATTCAGAGCTAGTCTGCCGTTTCAATCCGCCTTTCCGCTTCGAAGACCACTCATTCATTCCACAAATTTATTTTAGAATATCCTTACACAATATATTCATGTCACTTTGCATTATTAAGATATCGACTTTATAATTTTCAATTCTACTTTCAAAAAGTCACATCTCTAAATAAAAAAAAATGAATTAAAAAAACACTTTTGATTACATCAGAATGTTTAAATTTATAATTGGAATGTTTTATTTTTTATTTAAGCTGTTAACAGTATGAAGTTGGTAGTATTTATTCCGCGGATTTTCGTAGGTTTGTCGCTGGCTAGGGCGGGCGGGCGGCGGCGGCGTGTTGGCGACGCGACTTCCATGCGTAAACTGAAAGTATCCAAGCCTTCGCTACGCAATTGTGTTCATTTTCAAATGTCGGGATATCAATATATCTATCGGAAATACCTTTTTATTTTTGCATGTTTATCCTCGTCCTATATGTGCTACTAAACACACATTGGTGTACTAAAATGAAAATAGATATCAAATGTTTAAAGTTTTTACTGATCGAAACTATTATTAAGCTTATAAAATAATCCAGTAACCAAGATTACTCAGATAAACAATGAAATAATATTTAATTTGGTTTCTAAATTACGATAATTTACTGCTTATATCTGTTCTTACCGTAAGTGGTTCTTCCTTATAAAATAAAATATGGTACGAAATATTTAATATCATCTTAGACGTTTCTTTTTTTTATTTGAATATACATTTAAGTATATATAGACAATAATATGTACAACGCAAATATAAATTAAAAAGAGAATAGAAAAGCTTACTACATAATATTTACAAAAATTGTAAAAATATATGCAAATGCTGGCCGCATTTCCTCGCTGAATATCCAAAGCTACTCGCTGAGCGAGGAAATGCCCGGCCCTTGGCTTGCCGTTTGCGTCGACCAATCATTTTTATAGATTTTGTATAAACTATGGCGCTTGGACCCCATGGAGTTAGGTGTCGACTCCGAACGGAATGAATTATGTTAAAACAATATCACATTTGACATCATCTAATTAGCAATTAAACGCAATGTTTCAGTTTTATATTTTAGCAATCTCGTTAAAAAAAGAAATGGGTATAATTGTCTATTATCAAGTGTATTAATCTCCCAAATAAGTTGAACCTCATTTCCATAATCACATCAAGTACAGAGAGATTCGTTTCAACTCCCTAACTAGATTTCATCTCATTACCCAATATTAGTCTAAATCTAAATGATCTATTTAAACAAGCTCAAGAGAATTGGAGATTTTGTTAATGACTAGCGCGAAATAGCCTAGCTCTTATTTAACGTATACTTAACTGTTTTGAATATATTGTTTTCTGTCTTTTCTCTGTATACCTAATCGCATTGTAAGTAGTTTTCAGTTAATTAATTAATATTAACTATAGCTTTAAATCAGTGATAGCCAAGTTAGAAGAACGCTTGCCTCGGTAACGAGGATCGTAGATTCAAACCCCGGCTCGCATTTGTGGAATTTCTGGAATTAATGTGCGAATCCCACTTTTCAACCATGTATATCACTTACTAAACGATGAAGGAAATAATCGTGAGGAAGCCTGCATGTCTGAGAAAGTCCCTCAAAAGACATATAAAGTCCGCCAACCAGCACTGGGCCATCGTGGTGGACTATGGTCTAATCCCCCTCACATTGATGGTAGGCCTGTGCCGTCATCAGTGGGGCATTAAAAAGGCTGGTATTATTATATTATATAGTCTTATTCGAGTACTCACGCGATACGTGACCACGGGAAATGCCTAGCAAGTACTTATTTTCTTATTAGATGTACTATTGCAGCTCTTACATTTTTCCCATAAGAATTAGTCATCCAACTTAGATGACTGGAAATTCTTATGGGAAAAATGTAAGAGCTGTATTTGTTGGCCATATAAGACAACTTATAGGGCCAACAAATACAAGTCAAACATAAAACAAGTAGCCAATAAGATATAGCTACAAAAATGTTATGTTGTTAATGTTATCAATAAATACGTACAAAGCTAATACCTACATAAATGTACCTTTTTTCAGGACAAAAGGAACAGGGAACTATAAAGAACCCTTTGTACTATTAGTTCTGTGTGAACACTTATTTATGACAGCGATAACAAACACGTAGTGTGGGACTTGCGAAATTTATAGCCGGAGAAAAATGTTATTTCCTTGATAGAAGATGCGACAATGTGTACTAGTACCGAACATAATGTATAGTTTGAGGCTACTTCGGATACAGAACTTATCTATACTAATATTATAAATGTGAAAGTTTGGATGGATGGATAGATGGATGGATGGGTGTTTGTTACTCTTTCACGCCAGAACGGCTGAAGGGATCTGGATGAAATTTGGCACAAAGGTACATTATAGTCTGGAATAGCACTAGACTACTTTTTATCCCGGTAAAATGTATGGTTTCCGTGGGATAGATTTGTTTATTTTTTTCATAGAATACCAATAAATTCATTTTCTCATACATTTGATTCGGAGGCGGTACAAAGTTCGCCAGGACAACTAGTAAGTAATATTGTAATAAATCGATATATCAATTAATGTATGAAATTGTTTGAAATCTAGCAGCTTGAAATGTCATTCGAGCAGAATATTCTAACAGGAGTGAACTTACAATTATTTTTTAAATATACTGTGAAGGTAAAACACAAATTATAGGTATAGTTTTTTTTTAAGTTCGTTCTCAGTTCTAAGGGCGAGCTTAAGTATCATATTCGTAGAGAACGACATATCAGAATTGAAATCAGTTTAATAATACCTGCCTTGAAATAGTGCTCTTTGATTAAATCCAGAAACTATCAGTGAAATTACTCCACTTCAGGACTTTATTGTAAAAGAGCAACTTCCAACAAAATCATTTTGAAATTTAATTAAGTAAATTCAAATGAAATAGAACATTGATTAAGAAAATGGAAGCAAGAACGTTTGTACTAACGTTAATTAACAAAGCTAACTGAATTATTAATGTTGACGCTTTTATTTTTAATTCTCATTGGAATTTCTGAATGTCTTGGTACTACATTAATTACCAGACACCATATTATCAATCTGCAGGCACTTAACCAAAATTTTGTAATTCTTTTTTTCAAGTATCTATATCAATCACCTACTACAACGGGGAGGGATATCACAATATATTTCTCACAGAACTCTAAAAGGATTTTATTTATTCGTCTTAAAAATAAAGTTATTTATTAACAACTAGCAACTATTAGATACCCTACATAAAATAAAATAAAATTAAGATAAAAAATAAAATTAAATTAAAATTAGGCATGTTTCAGAATGGAGTGTAGCTTTCCAAATAATTTCTCACAGTGAAATGTACTTACTATTTACATATGACGTATGGATATATTATAATGTATTTTCTATATAGGTATCATGTTTATAATAAAATTCTTAACATTAGATGACTAGCAGACCAACCAGTGGACCTAGACCTTTGAAATTTAGGGGATATATTCCTTGAGTACCCTGAGGTGTTCTCAGGAGGGTTTTTTGTAAATTTGCTCACAAATTCAAATGGAGGATAAAATGTTGTATAAAGATTTTTTTGGTGTACCTAATAATCAATGGCGCCGATCACATCGTCAATCATGACCCGTTTCACAAGATCACGATACAAAGGTAGAGGGCTCGTGATACTTGCGATATCATCAATACTTATAACACCAATACCTAGATATACGAGTATAAGGTGTAACAATAATAGTGTATAATATTGTAACAGCATCAACAGTTGATTATTAAGCTAACATTTAGGATGAAATAAATCAAATTATTAGTCAATTGACACCCTTTTTTTGTACGTGGGGAAATGCGTTACGCATCCCCTCTCGCCCGGGGGGACGAGAGGGGTATGTGGGACTCCCCGGCAGTGTGCCGGTAATACCCACTAAAACCCCACGGTCCGCCTTCACCGTCTTTGAGTGGGGCGCCACAGGATCGCACGTGGCATACTACGGTGGCGCCCCGGCTAAAGTCAATTGACACCTTGTACTGAGCGCACGGCCAAACGCGACTGGTTCGCCTTGTTTAAAAAATAAAACATAATTTACTCAATTATTTTATACATCAACGTAATCCGTATAAGTTACTAATTCATGTGTTAAAATATTTTATACAATTTTTTATTAAACATTATATATCTTTTTAATATTTTAGTACAAAACATACATTATAATTATGTGTATTACTGTAACAACGTCTTGCTCAGAACCCGAGCTGTTCGTTAATCTCTATTCCTGGAACGCTGACAAGCAAAACTTTTTAGTCACTCGAGCCGTAGGCATCAGATAAGTTGGAAGCAATCCCAGTCTGCTTGTATATCATTTAAGTTTCGGAAAAACGCTGTGTAATGCCCAGGGACTGATTCGGAGGAAGTTTTGAAGAAATAAGTAGAAAGGAAAACATTTTAGAACTGAATTTATAATTTTGAGTAGGTCCATTTTCAAAGTCAAAGTCAAATCATTTATTTCGTATAGGCCTACGGGGGCCACTTACAAATTGCCATCAACATTTTTTTTTCACGTCTATTTTTTTCTTATTGCACTAGTTTTTAAGTAAATGTCTGATTTATAGTAGGGTTAACACGAATTTCAACGGAATATGGACGAAACACGTTTACCTTCTGCTTCGGAAAATTCTCACCTGAAGTGAGCTACATACCATTCTCAAATTAACCAATTTCTTTTTTCTATAATCCCAATTTCGAAGCTCCAATTTAACGTCAGCACGCGTCCTCCACTTTTCACCTTAGAATAGAGGTACAATCGACCCATCAAGTACATACCCCTCTTACACATGCGCATACCATTTTCGACCTTACGTTACAAGACTATACCGCTTGAATTTCTATGTATATTTTAGTTCCTATACAGTGAACGTTGGAGTGTAGGTGTACTCGATCTCCAATTTTCACGAGTAATTGAAAGCCCTTGAATGTAGATAACAGTGTAAGTTGTGATAACGTTGTTAAGCAGGCAGTTAGGTCAATGCGTGCCCCGATATTTAATAAGAATTTCTGCCAAAACCTACTTTAAGAGCTTAGGTAGAGGCTTGAATTTTTAACGACCCTTCACTAAGGGTTGAAATTGGGAAAATAGCCGATTGCTTTTTCAAATTCCGAACTCACATCGTTTTGATACGTCAAAGTTGGTCGCCAGTATAATATTGTGTGTAAGCGTTTGGATTATTTATTTGTAATATATATGTGTAGCGACCACTTCAACCGTACCACAAGCTACGCAGATGGCGCTGCAGACGCGTTCAGAACAATAGACAATTGACGTCACAATCCTGAATCGCTCTATAAGAGTTTTCGGTGCAAGTAACATATATACAAGATCCTGACAATAACCGTCGGGGCATAGCGGCCGCCCCGCCAGGCATACCACCCACCTGGCTGGAAGATCTTCCCTTTTCCGCTAAATATGTATTAGGTTTATCAAAAATAGTGTAAAATATTTTAAGGGGTTAACAAGTAGGTCATAACTATGTATAAAATATATGTGTTTACATTATTTCATTTTTCTGTGAGAAAGCGAAACTATCCGATTCAACGCGGACTTAATATGAAGTGTTATTTTTTAAAATTCAACCAATTTGTTTTTTTTTGTGAATGGGTCTCTTATAGCCTACTGATGGACCCCCTTAAAATATTTTACACGACAATCGCTAAACCTTATATATAATGGTTTAGTAAATATAATTTATGAATAGCACAGGAATATTATTTGTATACTTTCCGCTTAAGATATTTGGAGTATAATAAGAACAATGGACGATACGAGTATACTAGAACTTTTAACGCCATTGACCTTTATGGGTGAAACCGTCCATCAAATAAATATATACACCATCAGGCCCGTAATCCCCGTAGGGGTAAACAGAGGAACACTGCAGTGCAACCACACTTCGCCGATGTTATTTGGGGACTAAATGGCCGGCGAGTTTAGCAGCGCAAATTAAAAATAAAAATAAGGGAACAGCCTAATTTTAAAAAAAAAAACTAACTTCTTTATTACGGGTGGCGTGCGAGCAAATATACCAGTTATTACAAAAACAAGTTGTTATAATCTCTTGCGCTTACCGTATCGAATTTTCGGTGAAAGTGCTCCAGTTTCGCCGAATACACTGCTTCATTTTGGACGTTGATATCACAAGCTCCGGTAGCCGTGATCGTCTAGTGGTTAGGACCCTACGTTGTGGCCGTAGTAACCCAGGTTCGAATCCTGGTCACGGCAGTGGCAACACTGTCGCGGCGGAGCTTCTCTTTTGAATTTTATTTACATATTTTAGTGGACATACTAAAAAGTTGTACAAAAGCAATATAGGTATTATTGAACGAATTGTTAAGTTGCTGTCATTTTTTTTATGGGATAATCGCAAATATCGCATATATTTATTTTATCGTGTATGGTTTACCATAACTTACTATTAAGTGAAATATTATTTGAAATTACTTTAAACATTACAACACAACATAGTAGTTTTGTCCGTGGGTTTACTGTGTGGCGGGTCATAAAAAAAAAAAAATATCGCCAGACGAACAAACTATACGGTCCCACACTAAGCAACGCTTGCATTATGGGTACCGTACAATGTAATGAGAGCGAATTCAGTATATAAAACTTATATAGTTATTAAACATCCATGACTCGGGTGCAAACACTCGTGCTCATCACACCAAGTTTCTCCCACCAAGATTCAAACCCGGGACCCTCGGCACAGAAAGCAGGGTCACTACCAACTGCGCTAATCAGGCCGTCAACTTTATCTTTCTTACTATAGCCGATGAGTCAAGAAAATTTATTTTCCAAAGCTCTTCGTTTTGCGGCATGCATTTTAATATTATTTATAACCTTGATCGTAAATTATTTTTATTTTATTAATAAAGTTTTCATCTCACTGAGACATTATAAATTAGCCTCTGTCATTGGTCCATAAACCGTCAAATCGTAAAGGTGCATTAACGGTTTATGTGAAGCATTGGCATACCATTGCTGTACGTGTAGTACGTGTTAGTGCTGTTTTATTTGAAACCCTAATGGTTTCCGCGTGGTTCCTTACAGTTTAATAGCTAATGGAGATATAAGGTGGTAGTATCCCAAGAACATATAAAATGTGCCTACGTACATAACATTTGGAATATGTATGTTAAAATAAAACTATTTTTTCGGATTTTATCGCATTTGTCTTATGTTTTTACCTTCGCGACGTTTCGGTTGCTTTACAGCAACCGTGGTCATGATAGGAATGCCGACACGTCGAAAGTAAAAATATAAAATAAATGAGATAAAATCCGAAAAAAAATGTTTTATTGCAATGTGTAATATTCGCGTAAATATAAGAAATCAATACTAGCAATGTGTTTTTCTATTACATAGGTGAATACCAATTGCATTTTTGGAACCTTAAATTTTATCTAAAGGACCACTGAACAGCCTCTACATCTGTTGATTCTTTAAAGACTACAGACCTTGATGTCCTGATTAGATCAGTTGGTAATGATCCTGTTCTCTGCTCTGAGAGACCCGGGTTTGAATCCTGGTAGTAACAAAACTTTGTGTGATGAGCACGAATGTTTTTACCAGAGTCATGGATGTTTAATATCTATGTAAGTATTATATACTGGGTTCGCCCCCAGTTCATTGTACGGTACTCATAATACTAGCGTTGCTTAGTGTGGGACCGTATAGTTGGTGTGTTCGTCGGACGATATTATTATATAATTATTTCTATAGATGATGGCTAATAAGAGCCGCAATCATATCTGCTAGCGAAAATATAGTTTATATGAAATACCTACTAAAATTGGAATGCCCATTAATACATTCGCTAGTAAAAACCATGTCCAGAACAACCATCCACCTAATAGATGGCTTTTTGATGCTACAACGAACATATGATCTCATACTTATATATTATACAATAAATACACATCGATTTTTCATACAAACAAAAACTTTATATCATCCGACAACTTTGCTCTAGATTTATGTGCAATCGACCATGAAATTGATCACATTTTTGCATAAAGCGGTCGAAAGTAATGGAAACATTGAACATTGCATTCACCAGCTCCGACAGCCGTGATCGTCTAGTGGTTAGGACCCTACGTTGTGGCCGTAGTAACCCAGGTTCGAATCCTGGTCACGGCAGTGGCAACACTGTCGCGGCGGAGCGTATTTTTAAAATTATGGACTTTTAATGGGAAGTTGAACCGTGAAGTTGTCAATTTTGGTTTTATTTTCCAAAAAATGTGTTTCTTCGACAAATAACGTGTAATATTAGAGAAATATTAACCATTGTGTGTTCAGAAATGTGCACGAGTGAAGGAAATTCAAATAAAATAATATAACTTGACTTTTCAAGTTCTGTCAAGATGTCCGGTAATTTTTCAGTAAGGTATCCACAGCTTTATTGATAGGGGCAGGGGATTCATTTCATCGTCATCATATTCATCAACATTATCATTATCATCAGGGGCACTTATAATCAAAACACAATTTTCAAGAATTACTCGACACTGGCAAAAATGACTCTATTTTGTAACCGATTGGCAACCTAAAAACAAATGAAGTACATTATTATTCCCAAGTCTTTTGTGCTGGTGTTCATATATTAATGAGTAATAACAAACTTGTTTCGAAGCAATAGACGAGCGGTCCGTACTTATCTATACAAATAAACAAAATTGGAGTGTCTGTTTGTAATATTAAAATAACCGCTTTTTACTAAGTGCATTTGGATGTATACACGGTACATATACCAAAACAACATTATTTACAATTTTTGTCTGTCTGTCTGTTTGTTCCGGCTAATCTCTGAAATGGCTGGATAGATTTTGATGGGACTTTCACTGGCAGATAGCTGAGGTAACAAGGAGTAACTTAGGCTAGTTTTATTTAAAAAAAAAACCCCCAATCCCCGCCAACGACTTAATATCACAAAGGCTGCCGGTAGGGCGGGCTCAGAACGCGCGAACGGGCTATTGCTAACGGCTGTGTATTTGTTAAATACCACGCGAACGAAGTCGCGGGTAAACGCTAGTATCAACATAAATTAAGTCCCTTGTCGCAAAGTTCCGGGGACGGTCGCGTCGTCATAAACTGTGCAAAACTTTTCAAATACTTGACGTTTGACATTAATCTGAGTTAAATCGAGTCAATTTACCGATCCAAATTTATAGAAAGTCAAGAGCTCATTCCTAGCTTCCTTCCCATGTAGAATTCTGGAAAACGGTTCCCCTTTCATCGAGACAATTTAGGATGCTGAATGCGATTACTTGTATTCTGAAGTCTAGTAAAGCTAGAAACCAAGAATACGTATAATAAGCTGTTATATATTGGCTTTGTTCTTTAGCCTTCTTACCTAAAGGAAGTTAGTTATATATATAAGTTATATTGCTACATCCATTAGAAACACCCAAGAAGCTCATACATATGTAACTAAGACAAAAGATAAGCTCCGCCGCGACAGTGTTGCCACTGCCGTGACCAGGATTCGAACCTGGGTTACTACGGCCACAACGTAGGGTCCTAACCACTAGACGATCACGGCTGCCGGAGCTGGTGAATGTATCACCGAATAATACGACCAGATTCAGTCGATTACGTCGAAATGAGATCACTTTCACAGTTGATTGGACATACTTTTACGTAACTTTTATCGTTCAATCACTAAAGAAGTATTCCTTTGACATGATACGAGATGTCGTTAGGCCGAAATATTGTCGAGTCAAAAGTTATAGGTTGCTCTATTATATACAATGACTAGCTGCGCCCCGCGGTGTTACCCGCGATTAAAAAGAATGTACTTTTTACCGGGATTAAAAGTAGCCTATGTGCTTTTCCAGACTATAATGTATCTCCGTGCCAAATTTCATCCAGATCCGTTCAGCCGTTCTGGCGTGATTGAGTAACAAACATCCATCCATCCAAACTTTCACATTTATAATATTAGTGGGATGATTCTCTTAAGTATGTAGTATACCTCAGATGAGGAAAATGGCAATGAGAAATATGTATTTGAGATTTAAACGTAGGTATAATACGAAACGAAAATAAATGTGAATCCTGTAAAAATACAACATTGTCGTAATCCCAAAGCTTTTTTTACTTTACACTCTTTTGGGATCAACTTGGGCTTATAATAATGACGAGACTTTGAATTGGGAAACAGCCGTCTTTTATAGGAAACTCTACAGACAAAGGGACTTTTTATTTTCTTGTTTGAGGAGCACGTAATCTGTGAGTAATAATAGCCTTCAGCTGTTGGTCCGGAAATGTTATATTAAAATAAGACTTCACTTTATTATAAATAATTAAGATGTCGTAACAGCTTACCTCGTGGTCCAGCAAAAACACCATACTTAACGCATTACGTCAAACATCAAAAGAAAATGCACATACATTTCTTACACCCTGCAGAAATATAACAGGCACAAGCTTTATAATAATAATAGCTAACATAACATTAAAATTCTCTAAAAGGGCCTCTACGTGTTGGACCCATGTCCCCACGCAAGCCTTCCAAAAATCCGGGTATAGCCCGTGTAAAGAGAGAGACAAATAATAATAATAATATCGACATCAATTATACGGTACCACACTAAGCACCGCTTGTATTATGGGTACCGTCCAATGGACTGAGGGCGAAATCAATAATGCGTATATATACTCGTATATATTAAACATCCATGATTCGGATACAAACATTCCCTCATCACACGAAGTTTGTCCCTACTTGGATTCGAACTCGGGAACCTCGGCGCAAAAAGCAGGGTCACCACTGACTGCGCTAATCAGGTCAAATAAGAAGATACCGATTTCTACCCTTAGACCTATATATAAGTCGTGGCACTATACAGTATATGTCAACATTAACACAAAATATTTTTTTTAAATCGACATATGGATAAGGATATTTTAACTTCAGATAATTATTACAAATGCGCTAAAGAGGCGAAGGCTTTAGGGCTTAGTATTCTATCAGCCGAAAGTCGTCCATTGCTGGACATAGACCTCCCCCAATGATTTCCACACATCACGGTCCTCCGCCACTCGCATCCACCGGCTTCCTGCTACGCGTGTGATATCATCGGTCCACCTTGTGGCGGGCCGTCCTACACTACGTCTTCCAGCTCGTGGTCGCCATTACATACTAAGCCCTAGAACCTAGAAAGATTCTAGGGCTTAGTATACCAATACCTAATTACCCTGTATATATTCTCATTCGCTATACTTTCGGGCACATTTCAGCTACTTTTCAACAAACTAACTAACAATATAGCGGAGTGAGTGAATTACGAGCAGACTGCAACGAAATTAGTTTTGAAGAAGGTAAGCTGCTCCGAGATATTGCATTACGACTGGAGAGATACTGAGAGCTGTGCAACTTGCATTTTAGACTCTACTTATATGTAGTTACTTGCGATTATTAGTTTTGTTTCATGTATAAAACTACTCACAAAATATTCTTATTTAAATATATTTTACTACAAAATATACGAATGTGTATGTATAGTATAGGATTATATAAAACTAGCTGCGTCCCGCGTTGTTACCCGCGATTAAAAAGTATTTCCTTTATACCACGGGAACCATACATTTGTATGTTTTGAGGCGGTACGAGATTCGCAGGGAAATCTAGTAACTTAATAAATTGAGAATCTTAAATGACGACTCCTTGAAATTGACTTTACCTAAAATATAGTGGCAGCTGAAATAATAATAATAAAACTAAACAGGTACCTATATATACTACAGTTGGTGTATGTACTCATAGGTAGCGACAATAAAATATTTCGGTATATGACCACAAGCCAACAAACGCTAAAACGACGACAAAAAACTAATAAACATTAATTCGCCTCTAAGAAATTGAACAATCCATGTAATCCAACAATTTCGCGGCGGCCGCTAAATTGCGGGAGTAAATCATATTTTACCAACGCAATATAAAAGGGCCTTCAGCGGGTTTCATAAAAGTAGAATAAAGATAATAATCTCAGATGTAATTAATGAACAGTCGACTGACTTAGTGGAAAATATGTTAAAATTATAGTTTAACTAACCTGTTGGTATGTACCAGCTACCGGCTACCAGCCACAAAATATTGGCGGCTGGTAGCTTTTGGGTAAAGCAATAACCAGTAATGGAAGATAATGTTAGCTAAAAATTATACCCTATATACGTGGTGCTAGATGTAGGAGTATATATAACTAACATTGACTGAACAATGTAGACCGGGATTCCCAAAGTAGTCGATATCGACCCCTTGAAGTCGAAATCCGTTTTCCAGGATCGACATAATCAAAAACTGATTTTGGGGGTCGACGAAGCCTAAATATCGACCCCTATTAATTAACACAAGTTCTTATTTGGAACTTTCATGATACTGTATAAGTTGTGTTACGTGTTAAAAGAAGGACTAATATTTTAGTAGGAAGTATCATTATTGTACTTTTAAAAAACTCAACATGTCGATAAGCGTGCACAAGTTCGTACAAGATGAAATTATTGTTTTGTATCAATAGGAAAAAACTAGAGATTTAAAGTAATTTGGCTATGGGGGTCTACGGTATCAGTTCATTCTGGAAAAGGGTATTTTGCCCAAAATAGTTTTCCTTGGTCTAGTCTAGAGAGACCTCTACATCAATAACTCCAAAATGAGTCACACGATTTTCTTAAGTCTTCAAAGTAAGGATATCCACGATACGTACGTGTCTTTTATTCGTAGAATGAAGTTTAATCCCGCAGAGGGATTTCAGCTTCGATTACAGACTGGAATCTGAATTTCCGGTGGGGCGACGTACTGAAAGACATTTGAATTTCCGCGACAGAAATTGGATGGAAGGCATCTCGTACTTGATATAGTTATTTAATATAATAATTATTAGTATGATTATACAGCGAGCAAATGCAGCCAGCATTCTTGCCACCATTCCACGTGGACAAGGTCTTTTTGATACAGAGTTTGTTTCCATATTATTTTTAAGTTTTTTTATTTTTCTGTTTGTAAAATAAACGCGATAAAACTATTAAAAGAAATATTTACTTGTCGGCCAGACTTATATGTCTATTTGCCAATTGTTATAGCATCCTATTATCTCTTATTTACAACTTCGCTCGTATCTATTAATAACAGCTACACTAATTAATTTAATAGTATTCAAAATGAGGGTATACCTAATTTATACATCAATAAAATATTTTATTTCGTAATGCTGAAGAAATTACATTAATTTCTATAGATATAAGTGGCTCATAATTAATTTAAACAAGCAAACCCTATAGAGCAATTTATAAGTAAACAATGTAGAGCAAAATTTTAAACTGCCATTACGGAATACTTATAAATTGCTATATGTATGTTTCTAATTTACCTAACTTAGATGTTAGATAGAATATTATTTAGATGTCAAATATTAAACGAATAGTAGGTATTGAAATAAAACGCGTTTATTTTTCGTTTTTACGTTCCCGACGTTTATAGTAGGTAATAAAAATACGTGTACTCTATATTATCTATGGTTCTTATTCTTTATGGTAACAATAAATCATGAAATACCTAGTCTATTGATACAGAAACAGTTCGACTTATATTTATTTCTTATATTTACGCGAATATAACACATTGAAGTAAAACTATTTTTTCGGATTTTATCGCGTTTATTTTATGTTTTTAATATCGATAAAATATTTTAATAGCGATAAAATCCGAAAAATTAGTTTTATTTCAACAGTTATACTTATATAAGGTATCCGCAACATGTTTGGTCTCATTGTTTGCCGCACAAAAAGCCGCAGGCGCTCGACTGTACATGCGCTGTGACATGGACTGAGTTAACCAACGTAACATAGATGGCCATTAAATATTCCACATTAACTTTAATGGGTCTATAATTAAAATAGGTACTTGTACAGTATATAATATAACACCTTCAGACGAACACCTTCACTGTACGGTTCCAAACTAAGCAACGCTTGTATTATGGGCACCGCATAATCGATCGGGGCTATTCGGACACACAAGTTCGTTTTTATTTTAAATTTCGAGTGTAGACTCAGGAAACCCTTAGGAAACCCTATCATAAGGGAAAGATACGTTATTAGGCCAGACTTTTGATGGGTAAGTAAAATTTTAGGCAAACCCGAAGAATAGGTATCCCCTTGAACGACTTGTGCGGGCCCTGTTTATGGCACTTTCTCATGACCCAATGAACCAGAATGAAAAAAATAATGAGCCACTCGACAAGAACTGTTTTCGGAGTAAAGTAATTTAAAATCGGCCGGTCGTTCGCTCGGGTATAAACTAATATCTGAACTAAGCGTCCTAAAAATGTTCACAATAGTACGCGTTCGAAACCCAATTTGTGAAGTTCCGATAAAAGGGCTCTCGTGGGCGTGCTTATAAGGACTCTTTTTAAAATTCACCGGTTATCGGACGCTGGGGATGAGGAGAACAGCTATCATTGATTTAGCCATGTCTCAGTAACATTAGAGAAGTGTTTTTTTTAGTCAAAAATATCCGTAGAATCTGCGCAATAGTGTACTCCGTAAATTAATAACGAGAGCGCTCATATAAAAGAATATCAATATTGAAAATATAATGGCCTAGTTAAATTTAACTGCGAATATAATTTGTCTTCAACGTTGTCGTCCATCCACTACTGCTTCAATTTTCCTTTAATCAATGTTTCGGATAATTTTGTTTAAATCACTTCAAAAGATTTATTTTCCGAAAATAGTTTTCAATAAAATTGTAAAAAGTAATGCGCAACACTTATACGAATTGGCTCTAGATATCCCTTACTACTATAAGCCACAGCTTAGCGGTATTATCTGCAATTTTATATAACACTAACTGTGCCCGCGTCTTCGCACGCGTGGAATTTAGTTTTTGGCTAGCCCAAGAAACTCATCGATTTCCCGGGATAAAAAATATCACGGTCTGTCACTGTCACGAAAATAATATGCCCCCTCTCCCAATTCATTAATTATTTTATGACACAAAAATGTTCAATGAACAAACTCGACTATGCTACAGTCATATGTACCTATAAATTTCTTGAACGAAAAATGAATACTTGAGGCAAAAATCTACGAAATTATGTAAAGTAAAATTTTAAAAGCTTTTTATGATCCATTAGAGCGAGGTTTAGAAGGATTGAATAATGTAGTGGAATAAAACAGCCGTTGGCAATCTTTGATATTTTGGATTTATTTTTTTAAAATACACTATCGCGCCTATAATTGCCGTATGGGTAGGCAGAGGAGCACTGTAGTGTACCCACAATTTGCCGATGGTATTTGGTCCGAATGGAGCGAGCCTATGTCATTATACCGGGAGCGCTCCTCCACAATATGGAAGGAAGTTAGTCCATAGTCCACCACGCTGGCCCAGTGCGATTTGGTGAGCTTTACACGACTTTCGACAGACGTGCAGGTTTCCCCACGGTGTTTGCTTTCACCGAAAAGCAATTGATAATCATTATTGAAAATGAGATTCGCACATTAAAATGTGAACGTTGTTCTCAAGGCGACCTTTCTAGCAACTTGCCTATGACTGCTTTTTTTTATTTGAAGGATGATATCTTGTAAGTAACCTTACTTTTACTATATACTTACCTGAAAAACTATCGCTTGTGGAACTATCGACTGCCTAATTGATGGATTATTTCTTTGAATTTTAAATAAAAGTTTATATCTGTGTCTGATTTGATAAATTATATATATATATATATATATATGATATATAACTCACTACTAACTTACTACTATATGATAGATAAAAATATTACTTTTGTACTTAACCAAAGGTAGTGTTTTAAAGAGCGACTTTACACTGTCTTGAGATCACGAAATTCAAAGTCATAGTCTGCCTAATTTGCTAAATAAATGTTCATTATATCGTTTCTTACTGTAGTCGCATACAGAACAAAGGCTTGTAGGAACACAAGAAAAGCAGGTTCAAAGTGGTTTAAAACATAATTCGTTTTCCAGTGACCCAAATAGTGTAGCTATAGCACGAGTGAGTATGAGAATGTTTTAGTAGTGACGATACTGTACGTTCGAATTGAATTTATTTTCAGGTGCGGATTTTATTTTAGTTTTCCTAGGGTTGACACATTGAAAAGCAATATGACTGGTTACACACAATGTGAATGTTTTCATTGGAAATTGGACCTTATTATTGTTGAACTACGGAACCACGGAATTGATTTGATTATACTTAAGAAAATTCCCACATAATGTATTATATGTATTTTGTTAATATCTGTGGAAAATGGTTTTATTAAGAAGAAAATTTATAGTGACCATAAAGTAATGAGATAAGGTATCACATCAACTGTAACTAAACGCTGCTAATAAATCTATTTTTTTTTACAAAAATAACAATATTCTCTTTACAGTTTGACACGATTTCGACAGCCCTGCGCTGCTCTACACAAACCGTAACTGGCACTTACACACAAAATTCACGTGTACCTCGCTACATCCGCTGTATAGGAAGCTAATGTGCTGGCTTCGTACACAATTTACAGAACTATTTTCAATGTGCTCCGTTCCCTGAAAACACTTTCAAAATATATGAACGCTACGCAGGATAGTACCTTTTGTTCAATTTAGGGGCTACCAGCTCAATACAAGAGGTCCATCAGTAAGCTATAAAGGTCACATTCCCATTTATCGCGTCGGCGAAATTATTGTAAATACATGGCTACTGCAGAATTCCTTGTAATATCATTTTTGTAAACTGCAGAACAGTTGTGCAACAGTTTGAATTAAGGCAGGCTAGACACCGTCCTATCCTATCCTAATTATGGGATGAAATCGGATAATGGTGTAGGGCAATCCGATAACCTAAATGCTAATTTGAGACGTCCGATTTGTTAAGATCGAAAGGTGTGCAGCGTTCTTAAAGGATCATCTAGTTGCTAGTAAGGGATTGAAATGAATCGTAATTTTGCCGACTCCTCTCCAGCAAAAGATGGACATCGATTTTCATTTCTATTCTGAAAAAGTGGATGTATTTAATATCTAGCGATGTAACCAATAGACAAAATTCGTATTTTTATTCCATGATTTATTCAAATTAAAAATGCTATCTTAAATTATGCGTAAAATAAAATAATGTTATTAAAATATAAACACACTGAACCTCTGTCAAAATACTAGATCCAGAGTACGCAGACTAACATATATATGTAGGATAAGCTAATGAACAATTCATAGAATTTGTCATACTCACATATTACACTTAGCTAATACTAGTACCTACTTATCATGTTAACATTACACCCGTACAATACAAATATTTATGAACCTACCTAATTAAGTAATGTGCAAAATTCTAATGACAATTTACTGCTGTAGTACATGAGCCACCAGAAGGAACTTCTAATGTAGTAGCGTTATCGAGAAAACATGCTGTCACTGTCATACTTATTTATAACATCTGTTGTGTGAGAGGGATGGACGATGACGTACCGAAACGCTACGTAAAAAGGATTGCGCTTGAGGTACTGTTAGTAGTTTGTAGTTCATTTCAGAAAGCCAGGCGCTGCGATTTTATATTCCCCCAGAGAGTAGCAGACGTTCCGGAAAACCTAGCGAACATTTTCTGTCTAGTAATTTGTTCTAGCGTTTCGGAGTACCTATTAACATATAATACATATTACACGTACGTATACCAACTATCAATTTGGTTCTAGCATTTATCAAGAGAAAAGTGCATTTTAATTCTAATATAAAATTCTATAAATTTGGGGGGTACTTGCTTATTTTTCGTAAACCTTTACAATATACAATTTAAGCTGTTAAAATATAGTATACTGATTTTTTAAATAAAGTACATTTTTAAAGCCCTTAAACCGTTTTAATATTTTTATTTTCATAACGCACACTAAAGTCATTCGATAACATTGTTATTGCGTCACTCTAAGCCGTTATGCAAATAAAACCGTCGCAAATAAACAAAATCTTAATTTACTAATGGTATAGCGACTTGGACATTAATCTTAGCCTGTCAAAAACAACCCTCCTCCCCCACGGACGGTAATGCACTCCAGCCGAATGCCTAATAAGCCTCGCAATACTCGTGAAAAGCTCTCGGCGCAGTGGCGTAACTAACGTAGGGCTAGGCGGCAGTGCCCCGGGGCCCCGAAGCTCAAGGGGCCCTCGACCTTCTCACGACGTTCGAAAAAGTTATATAATATCCTATGCTTGAATAAATAATTGTTGTCTTTTATTTTTTGGCCCCTGACCTGCAATCCTCGAACGGCTTGAACTGAAATCACAAAAATTTCTCACACCGCCAGAATATAAACGTTTATAATATTAGGAAGTTGGTACTATTTAATATTATTTGCTGCATTACAAATAATGCTTAGTATCAACTAGCTTTGCTTCATTATGCCCTGCTATGGACGATAATGAGCTGATGATGAAGTAGTTTTGTCTTTAAAGTATTTAGTTTAGTTTTAATATTGCATTTTTGTCCCGGGGCCCTTGGTAGCATAGCTACGCCACTGGCTCCCGGTCCCATCTTTGTCGAAATAATCAAATTACTTATTAGAAAATAAATGAGATTATAAGTTGACCTCTTCGCTTGAATTATCATCGCAGTGTTGTACAAAAGAGATGTAATTATTCATTAAAATTGACTTAATTCGTATCTCGTAGACACGAATTCAGAAAATGTACCAATTTCTTTAGAATATGGCGCTCCAACTAGTATGTAATTAGTTCGCTAACGTCATGCAGAAATACCTTTTGAATATGGCAGATTCTATGAAGGCCTAATATGTAGACCTAATAAACCCCATCCCTTAACTCGTATCTATGACAAATTACTCGACTTCCTACGAGAACTTGAACAGTTAAGTTTTACGATTTTATTTTAATCTTACTACTACTACTACTTACCCTCTTTTTTAATTCATGATTGATATGAAATCTCTTTTCTCTGATTACCCACAGCATTCTAAAAAAAAATGCCCAAAATGTAAAGTAAAAGACGGATTGACGTTTTATTTCCCCCAATGTGAGGATAAACATTTGCGTAATGAAAGACCAAAATTCCTAAATAGCACCATTCGTTAGAGATAAATTTGTTCTAACCGGCGTCTTTATTACTTGCTAATAAAAGGATATGTAAAGTAACACGTCCCTAACCTCCGGCAGGGTCTTTTCGAACCGAAGTAAAACAATATCAATTGGAAGTTGAAAACATGATTGTCGTCGAGGCCGCGGCCTCCGGTCAAGCGACATTATAAAAAAGAAAAACAACCGAATTGAGAACCTCCTCCTATTTGAAGTCGGTTAAAAATACCTACGATTCAAACTCGACGCACTCCCATTCAAATCAACATTTCTTCTAAGTTTTTTACCATTATGGAATAAGTTTTAAAAAGGTCACATACTATTATTATCAATGCCTCAATTTGCGAGTAAAAATAAGGCCTTCTTTATAATTAGTTGGACTATAGCCTAAGGCTTAAAGTTTCGTCTAAATTGATAGATTCTTAAAATATTTGTATCCAGTCTCTGAAAGTAATTCATGATTAATATGAGAAACATAGTCCTCCGTCTTATTGATAACAGGGATACTGCAGGCTCGTATCTCACTTCATGGATGCCTCGGACTTGAGTGAGGACTCAAGGCCATTTTTTAAGCAAACATGGTTAAACCCACTAACATCAATAATTAATTGTTGAAAAGAATACGATTTTATTGCTGCTGGATGACATTTTTGATTATGTATTATACTTACGTACATTAAGTAATCCTTGGAAGCAAATAATATCGTACTGCAGGTTTATTATTACATTGTAAAATTATTAACCAATTAACCGTATACTTATTGTGAGTTTATATTAGAATAATTGCATATAACATGAATTAACCATATAACTACATTTATCAAACAAGATATTATATGAAATGTCATGTCATATAAACAGAATTTATATAAATTTAAAATAATTATAGAATTAATATTCTGCGACAGAGTATTAATTCTCCAAAGCGATTTGTTATTCAATTGCAAATAAATTAATTATACTTAAATTATACTTAATATAAATTGATGGTATATGGATTTTATAAACTCCACAGCTTATTGGAAACTAGGTCAACGCACACGGCCGGGCCCGCCACCACGGAGGCCACGGACTGTAAATCCGACGAGGCCTCAGGGGCAATCGTTTTAAATACGCCAGAGTCACTTCCAAACTTCGCAGAGTCATTAACTGGCTGTTACAGTATTGTTGATCTTTCGCCATTGGAGTAATGTGCGTTTGTACTAAAGTTATATTGCTTAGAGCTTGGAGCTACGAACATCGTCCTGATTATGATAATAACCACTTATTGTACGACTATGGGCATTCCAATTAGCTTAGTACGAAATAATAACGATTACTTAAAGTAATAATAAAGTCCTTACTTAACTAGTCTACTGGTAAATTGCAACGTGAAAGCATGGCTTCAGGCTAATTGCAGGCATCGTAAGCCCTCAGAAAAATGGTATTAAAACACACTTTAACTGAATTTTAATGCGGAATCGAGAAGACATAATTATTAACATACTACTGGAAAATCTTTATACAGGTGATTCAGCAAGGGTAATAGTAAGCTTTAACCCTGCGCTGCTTCAGGGCATTTCTAATCATTATGTAAAATAAAAAAAATCTATGTCGATTTTAAATAAATATTTTTGTTTCCAACAAAATGTCAACAGTGATTTTTGGTGAGCAAATTCCTTTTTTTATGTTGATGTGTGGATATTATGACTGGACATAATGAATGATCACCAATGCGTTAAAGAATCGCATGTTGAAAGAAAGAAAGAAACATTGATTTAGCTGCAACACATGACACGAGATTACATAAACAAACTTATAACTATAACATACTAATCATTATTATACTTAAACAATAGTGTGTCAAGGTGTAATATACCATTTTTGAATCATTTCATTTCATTCATTATCACTATACACGATAGTAATAAGCCACTATGGTACATTACACACACGTTTCCTTCAATGTTATATGAAGCAACATGTTACCTACTGAATCCCTTATGACTTCACAAAATGTTATAGGTATCTAATAAAAACTATTTAAAAAAGTCGAGTAATATTACAAACATGAAAATGGTTGACTTTATAATTATATCTAACTTCATAGACATAGAATGCACAAGCTCCTAATAAAAAAAATAAGTTATACAAATCACGCGAAACATATTAAATTGATTTGAATGAAATAACTATACTCTAGTCCTTATTATTTCACAAACTGGAACAAATGTATACTGGAACAAAAAGTATCCTATATCACTAGTCACTAGAGAATAAAATATTCCCTCCATCTACAGTGGAATATTAAGGTCCCATAGGTTAGTTAAACAAAACTCCACACGAACGAACTTCGTAGGCAAAATAAATATTACATAGGACTTCAAATAGGACATTCAAACTCTTTTAAACAAAATATTTTCATGTGCACAACCGTATGGACTATCTATTATTTTTACTTCTAAAATCATCCTACAGTCTTCTTTTATTCTCTTCTCATTTTCTCAATGTAGGTGTATGAGGCGTACCATGTCGTTGTAGACGGAACTTAACTCCGGTAACCTAGCTTTATGATGTCTGAATACTCATACAGCTAGATAACCAAAGATAATTAACCGATCTACTCTCTTCTGTCTTCTTTATTTCCTTCTTATAGAAGCATTTCTTCTGTCGTCGATTGATGAAGGTGTTGAATCTTTATAGCAGTATTCGTCGTCGTGACTTCTTACTTCTTCTTCTCTTCTTCTCCCACATGATCCTGAAAATTGATAAAAATATATATGAGTAAGTATAGTTTTTTGCTTATCATCAAACGAGTCTACATTTGTCAGAGCTATAGAAATGAAATCTCTTTGAACAGTATTGCAAATGGACCGTCATAGGCAAGGCTCAAGAAAGCTGCCGCTTAACCTTTCCAAAATAAATAAAATTTTGCAATAAATTAAAATATCTAACAAACTCAAATTTACTCGCAAAAAGACCTCGGTCTCCAAGGAAGGTTCCGGAAAAATTCTGCTTTGAAGATTGTTTGAAATATAATCTTAAAATTAAAGGGTCGGTCCGGGGCGGGGGCGTCTGTTTGCCATAACAGATAATAATTAAAGCTACCGTTTTTTTTTTAATCTTTTTATAAAGCTTAAAGGAACTTTTGTTATAATATATATGGAATTGTTGCTGATTGAATTATTTCTGTAGTAGGTATTTGTGTTACTTTTTTATTCAAGTTTTCATGGCACCACTACCAGAACCATGGGACCAGATAACAGAAAAATCTTAGTTTATGTTGAAAGGTTTCCGGAATATAAACCACGAGAAGATTCTTTATCCTTAAAAATCCGACGATAAATGTTCTACCTGGCTTAACGGCTGCAGACAGTGTTAGTTGCGTACTAGTGAGGGATTACTATCCCTTCCGCGAACCGAGAACACAACTGAGAGGACATTAATCTTTTTACTTGAGTTCAAATTAGCGTTTAGGCCAATTTGTTATATCTGAGTAGCTAATTTGTTTTTAGACCCAAACAACTATAGGTTTGTAATGCTAGTAGTCATGTTCTAATTCTTGTCAGAGGTTCTAATTCGTTTATGATGGGTACCAATTCTTTGGAAAATTTAAATTTACAACTTCGCGGTTCAATTTCCCGCCAAAAATCTCGACATTTATCTGTTAGGTTAGGTTAGACACGTTATATAGGTCGTCAAAAAAAAATACTGCAGGTATGTACTTTTTTCTTACCTGCCAGTATCTGTTAAAAAAAAACAATATCGAGCATCGTCCATTTGAAAATAAAAACAATTTTATTACGACCAGTTTAAAAAAAGAATAGTACCTGCACCATATGACAACAGGTACTTTATAAACAATTCCGATGCCACAAAAAGTAGTAGGTAACAAAAAAAAACAATAAAAAAAGGTCGAAGCCCCGTGAAGTGCAAATTATTTAAGCAAAGACGCCCGACAATACGGCTATTTCGCGGAATTGTTTAGTTAGGGTAATACACTGTTTGAAATACAATTGTCCAGACTACTTTGAGCTCTCACGCCTCTCTTTTAGGGCATTATGTACCTAATATGGAGAGAGGTCTAAGTAATGGAACCGTGACAGCAGAGGAAACAGCGGCCTACAAACTGTAGGTTGGCATTACTGAATTTTCCTTACAACAGTTAATCTGAAACATTAGCACACACTTGATTTCAACAGAGTGATAAACATTGTTTGTGGTTAGAGTTACCATTATTAGCGACGTGTATATTAAGGAACGAATGGTATCATTGGTTTCTAATATATTGTAGCAGTTAAATAATCGACTTGATTATTTCCTTTGTTCGATTTCTGGAAACATTTTGGATCTTGCGGATCATAATTCAAAATAAAATCATGATAAATAATGGTGCTAATTAGTATATTATTTAATCAGAAACCTTTAATCCGTTTTATTTCTATTTATATATTTTTTCTCTTTGGTTGTGCCACAGAGAACAATAATCTAGAATATATTTTTTTTATTGTTATAAAAAAAACCTATAACTTTACGATCTCGATATTTTTCCAGTGTGTGAGAGTCCGTTTTTTTAATAAAAACTACCCCACACCACAGTTTTACAATCCATCAAAACTGTGGCCATTTGTCTGATTACATACATTCAAGTCGTACATACAATTTGTCAAGTATTCGTACACAGTCGGCGATCACGTGACAAATGACATAAGCCCACGAAAAAGGTAAAAGTAGACAATAGCTACGTCACTGCGTCACGTCGGGCAACGAACACGAAAAAGGTCGAACGGTTATCGGTGTTAAAAGTACGGTTGACGAAGAAAGTTGGATAGATTCGGTTAATTCTTAAATCAATTTATTAAGAGAGCAAAATTAGTTCATGTCATTTGAATCAAACAACATAGAATAGACCTACAAGAAAAACTTCAAAGTGGCGTGATATGACGTCACGTTATGTAATATGTGTATTCAATAAAGAAAAATGTAACTACGATTGTCAGTGTCCTTGTTTTCTTATACTACAAGATATTGCTAAAACTCGGTCGGTATTGTATGCTATCAAAACCTATAAACTGTCAAAACCAACCCACTAAACTAAAATATTTAGAATTAAAGTTAAAATAAATAATGTTTATTTAATGAAAAATTATTACGTAGGATGTCTATATACTAGTCTTACCACAGATAAACTTTATAAAGTCTCAAACAACATGTATACTCGCCCGCATACTGGCCACCAAGACTGCACAGAATAATATGGGAAACAATTCGATATTCGAAACTAGACGTGACCTTCCAAAAAAAAACAAATTGAAAATTTGAATGGTAACGGTTGCCGCGAGGCTACGATTGGTCGTTACGCTTTGCGTCCTTCGCGACGCGTGAATCGAGTTAAAACACACATGATTTGAATTCGATCGCGGCAGACACATCTCTATTTGTATTCATATGTGCGTGTCGAGTATGTATAAAGGTGTTTTTGTCAATCCTCGTTGGAATTGCCTTGTGGGGACGTGAGGTGAAACGTGCCGTTGAAGTTTAGAGCGTTTTTGAGTCACATGAGTATTGATATAAAGTATGAACCCCGGTGTCTCGGATCAAGTAACATCTCCTAAGATTTATATCGACCTATTCACGCCCGAGATAAAAATGAAAAATATCATAATGAAAATAGTTTATCAGCTAGTAAGGAAGAATAGACCTAAGAATACAGAAGTATTTACCACATATTTATTTATTATAAATCATCGATATATATGCATAGATTAACACTCAAAATTATCAGTGGGATCCACTGGAATGTGGTTCCGGAACCACAACCTGTTAATAATTAATTAAATTATTTAGCAAAATAATTAAATTACTCAACCGAATACTGATATTATAATTGAATAAAAAGTAACATAAAAACAAATATCAAATATATTGATATCAAATAATTAAAACAAACGTCAAATAAATAAATATTCGTCCCATACCCTGCGCACATTGCGAGGTTGTTTTGCTATTCTAGTGCAAAAAAAATTTTTTTATATAAAATGTTCTATTCTAATCTACGTCTATTTTCCGTCGGTCCTGTTATTCTTGCGGTCCAAGTTGCAGATGCGGCAGTTAGGTAGATCTGATAGGAGAGCGGTCACGACTATCAGACGGCGAGGTCAATCCGCCATCGCGTTACCTACGATCGTGACTGGCACACCGAATTGTTTGAATACAGACAAAACGTAATGCAAAATATACATTACTTTGTATATTTTTACGCTGTTAGTATTATAAGCGATCGCGACAAGGCTGTATTAAACTAATGGAATTTAATGATATCGCCCCGAAATATCTATAATTCTAACTATATTATGAAGCAAAGATTCAAATGGAGTTAGGGTGACTGACATGATCAGCAAGAAAGCGCGCCAGCTTGTGGCTTGAGCCTCCGGTGATTTAAATTGACGGTGGGTGGCCGTAATTCGACTTTTAAAAATGGAATCCAATTTAAACATTTTAGGTAAAACAATATCATACTCTGTTTATTATATAGCTGGCCGTTAATATTATGGTATCTATTAAAATAAAATATATTAATAGGGATTTTTGACTGGTTGTCAATTTTGTTTTATTTTGCATAAAATAAAACAAAAAAGTCTTTGATAGTAATATCAGTGGAAATTAACCAACTCATAAATGTTTACGAATGAAAGAAATTAAAATGAAATAGTATACCGTGACTTCATGTCATCATTATCATCAGGGGCACTTATCATTTAATAACAATTATCAAGAAAAACTCGGCACTGGCATAAATAGTTTTAATTTGTAGCCGATTGCCTACCTAAAAAAATAACAAAAAATAGTAATAAAATAAAATCACGGTTATCTGTGCTTTTTTTTTAAATGCGAATCTCAAAAAATCTACGCTGACGCAATATTCATTCACACAGTTAAAAAAAACCGGAATACACTCCATAAATTCCGAAGTTAAACACCGCAATTGACCAATTCGGTGCCAACGTCTACGCAATATAAATTGTATGCAGTCAAGCTGGACCTCACCATTTAAGGGCACCGGTAATTGCTGTAGAAACTCTTGTAATGGCTTATTCAATGTGCCAAGTCAACCGACTGGTTTTCACCGTTCCCATCTCGGACGCAATATACTTTAGATCGAAAAAATATAATATCAATGAGACAATTATTTTTAATCGCCCGCTGTGTACTGGGCACCCCGCGATAGAATTTTATGACAACGAAATTGAAATTTCAGACGAAATTTGAAATTTAATCGTGCAAAGATTAAACTTGAAATTTTGAGATCAAATAATCCGCGCAGCGATTGACCAATTTGCAATATTACGTAAATCCTATACAGACTATTATATAAAGTTACAATGGACAACGTAAGCCGCAATGTTTTTGATTTACATTACAATATTAAAAAGTAAATTAAAAAAAACGGAAACGTACGTATTAAATTGTGGAGGAAAGCTATGAGCCAATAAATTGAATTTTAGTGTAATAGATTGAATCCTCCGTAATCATATAACATTTACAGGGAACTGAGTCGTCAAAAGGCGCGCGCGAGCTTCATTACCCAGTAACTCGATACCCCGCGTCCAAATGGGCTCAGATCAAAGCGTGCCCTAAACCTGCCATTATACCCGAATACGGATAATAGGTAGATATCAAATTTAAATCGTTTTTGTGGATTTATTGTTTTCATATTTTACTTGATGTAATATATGCACAGATATACGTTATATATTCCTACTGAGGAATAGTGTTCAATATAAGCATGCAAACATTCCATCTCTCATTCGTTTAACTCATTCATTCAAATGTATTTTATTCTTTGGAGACCGAATAAAGTCAGTTTTGAATTCTCGCAAGCTCGTTGTATTACTTAAGCTTCATTTCAACGGGAACTGCGTCAGTTTAGTGTACTATGAGCTGAACTCCCCTCGCATTATGAGTAGGACCTACCCAACAGTTAATACTGTTGCCTAACATTATTATGGGCAATATATTACTATCGGTAACCATTAAGTCTGTTTACTTCGCTTCTCTGATAATTGTAAACTTCAATTGATTTTGTTCTACCTGTATCCGTCTGTTGAAACTAGCGTACGTAATTTAGTTCAATAAATAATATCCAACATAGCTTCAAAAAAGTTAGTGAACACTTGCCCTAACATCGTAGAGATCAAAGCGGGCCCTAACGTGAACAATTTCACTTAGAAAGCGGCGAAACCGCTGCGACGATGGAAACGTTTGATCAACGATTGGGGCGAAGCGTTTTGATTCTAATCAAGTTTTTGAGATTGTTCCGTGCCTAATAGGCCACACTGGATATTGGTTTTTGGTACATTTTTCGAGGAGACGTGTGATGTCAATGGTCCACTTAGTGGAAACCCTCATAAACTACGTTTTCAGGCTGGTGATAGGCGACATGCTTGGACCTTTCTGCCCCGACCTCGTGTTCTTCGGCTTAGACGGACATTGGTTGTGCGAGCTATATGGCCCTCCACTTTTAAGGGTAATGGTAGGTAGCTTTCAATCGCTCGTAAAAGAACAAATAATTAGCGAAATTTATATTTATTAAAACAGAGTTTAAATGAAAAGCCTTCATAAAAATTGACTAAAATAACACTAAATCAACCGATTACTTGTCTCTAAACAAGTTTTTGACACTAGAAAACTAAATTAAGTTCCGAAAATTGTTTGACACCATGTAACTAGATTTATAAGGTACAAAATTTTGTAAAGCCGCCGAGGAATACTAATTTAGACTTCGAAACACGTTTCAATCAATTTATTGGCTCTTGCTACAATCCGATCAAACACAAAGTTATGTCTCAAGTGACAAGTTCACAGATTTTCTTATTAAATTTTAAAGTTGGTGTGTTACTTTAGCCCGAACGTGTAACACGGCGAATCGTTTTTTTTTTATACTTTAAGCGCATTCAGTTATACACGATACCATAAACACAAATTCGTTAACATGTAACATTATGTAAATATCTACATCTAGATAAACGAAAAAACACAGACTAAGAAAAAACATTAAATACTTTCTATAACATTTTCTGATAATACTTCAATCACTTTTTGTTATAGCCAACTTGATACGGAACCAGTTATTTAACCCATAACTTAATCTCAACAGCGTCTGTACATAACCAATTAATAATGCGTTTAGTAGTAACTTAAAGTGGGTTTCAATATGTTGTCAAACGTGAAAAGCTCTGACATTGATTGATTCAATATCGCTCTATGCACACAAACATATACCTTATATACTTAAGCATTTTAGGTCAACTTTTATAACGGTATAATAATGATATAAGTAGGTGACTACAATCTTGCGCAGAATACTCACAAACACTAAAGTATTAATTATACTAAATTCAATATAAATACCTATTTATAAGCTAACGTAACGCCAAATTACTTAGAAGCAAATATTATTAACCAATGCAAGTAATGTGTCATTCTAGGAAAACTTAATGTACCTATCTTTGCCAGCCAAGAAAACCTGCTACGGCGACACAGACAGAATATATTAACCTGTTCCTCTCCTTCATATGCGATTAACGATAAACCATCTCTTTCAACCTTTCAAACTTGTCAACTTCATTACATCCACGCATAGTAGGAGTGGAATGTCGTCATAATTCCCCTGAGTTGTCAGCGTGGGTGTCATACGTACCTACTTAAAAGTCTGCCCTTAGTCATACCACCGTTCCTATCCAATCACAACCACTTGCATACCCATCACAAACCGAATCACGTAATTTTTAAAATTTCGAAAACGCACCCGCACACATTTCGTATTCCTCATTGTAAGATTCGTAGTAAACGCGACGGGTGAATTTATAATAATGTGATTCCATTATAATAGAAAATGGCCGTCTGCGTTCAACTGCATGGGGGGTTGGTTCTCAGCGCTAGCGGGAACGAGTCTATTTCCTATCGCGTGAGAAAAATAAATAAGATGGTTAGCTTATAATGTAATAATACTATTAAAGGACAGTTAATAGTGCATTTTTTTAAATTGAATATGAATGATAAAGCTGGCTTTAGCAAATTTAACAAATCATATTAGCTTCTATGGCAGGGTCTATATATATTTTTTTTAATTAACTTAACAATATTTTAGTATTACATTCTACAGTATTCATAATTCTTGACTGACATTATTATCAGAACGTCAAGGTATCCAAGGAAATAGTATTTCCATGAGAACATAGCCGCGGGCATAGCCTGGAGATACAATGATAGCTGCCAACCGAAGATAAAGATAGCACTTCCGCCTCATAATAACTGGAGCCTCAGGGCTTTTAATCTGTTCTTTCATCGCGACGCAATAAAAGGGAGCTGGGAAATGCCCTGAGGCTTGCTCTCAATTTTAACAACCGATATTTAAGCGTTTCCAATTCAGAATCAAGACGTATTTTTTATACTATGTATCATGGGCAGCGGACAATGGACTGGGAGCAATCTTAGTATATAATATCTTATACAGATATTAAACATCCATGAATCGGTACAGACATTTGAACTTATCACACAATTGAAATAAAACTAATCTTAAGGATTTTATCGCGGTTTATTTTTTATTTTACGTTCCCGACGTTTCGGCTGCTTTGCAGCAACCATGTTGTAACAACTAAACCGCAAGTAACAACTAAATATGAGGGTACCCCCGTCAAACTATGACACTAGGACGTCAACCAACTCAGTCCTCCCGTGACCATGGTTGCTGCAAAGCAGCCGAAACGTCGGGAACGTAAAATAAAAAATAAACCGCGATAAAATCCTTATGATTAGTTTTATTTCAATGTGTAGTATTCGCGTAAATATAAGAAATCAATATTTATCACACAATGTTCGTCCCTATCGGGATTCGAACGCAAGCCTTCAGTACAAGAATCACGGCAAAAAGTAACATTTTTATTTAATGACTAACGTATCATCACCGATTTAAATTGCAATTCTCTACACGCTACTCGCCCGCAATCGCACCATAACATAATCCATTCATCGTTTACATTATCGATTCATTCATAGCGCGCTTATTAAAAGTCGTCATTACAACGGGCGCCGCCGCGTGCGCACTGCGGCATTGAACCTCGCAATTATAAATAATTAGAAATTCAGAATTATGATAATTGCAGCGTGTTTTTGTTCTGCAGCGTCTGTGATTACTACGCTGTTGGAAGTTTTTTTTTAGCGTTTTAAATGAATAAATTATTGTATGAATCCTTTAATACACCGCTTGAATGAAATATGAATCTGAATTTTGTGTGCAGTCATACATTTATTTATGCTCTAAAACGTTTATAACAATGTACTTATACCGTACACAAAAGTATAGGCGAAGATACGAGGTCAGTAGAATCAGAACATTATTTAAATATTGTGACGTATACTAACACGCTTTATAACGCTAACAGTCGGACCACACACTTCAATGAAAACATCATAAGCCACACGTGACATGAACATGCAAACATATACTCTATATGCATGTATACTAGAAGCATATCTGCATACAAGTGAATAACATCAAAATAACCAGAGCGTTAGAGACATTTGGCAAAATCTAATATATGCTTATAACAATATATTTTTTTACACTGTTGAGCACGGGCCTCTCATCAATGCGAGGAGGATTAATCCATATCATTATTAGGCATATTATTTTTAAGCTCTATATATAACAATGATGCCCATATTTGTATGCATAGGTTCCATAAAAAAGAAAGCTCACACTGTGAATAATCGAATTGTATTCTTAAAAAAAAATATTATAGTTTTATATACTGCCTATGTTTTTCACAGTCCTGTATAAATATTCGAGTCAGGACAGGTGGATGATACCGAACAAGGTCCGACCTCGGGCGTTTCGACAGATGTTAGGAGAACATAACGTGACATGACTTGCATACAAGAGGAAATTACTTGAAGCTTCACTTGAGTTTAGTAAGAATTAATATTAAAAGGAAATTGCTGGCAAAGCTGGCAGTCATGATTTGCGAAAACAATATAATATTACTAAGTACCTATATTATAAGCAACAACAACCTACCCGCACTTTACAGTCATGTTACAACACTTATATAATATACTATCATTCCCTCAAAACCGTTAATCACCACGAGATCATTTTTATATTAACCACCAACCATAGAAAAACGCGCTCAGAAAAAAAAAACTTTAAGACGATTGTTAAAACTCACACATTCAAAAGGTCCAGAGACAAAAATGTTACCTCAACACTACAGATGGCCGCCGACACAATCAACCACTCCATCAATAGACGGGACACTCAAAGAACCGTGCATATCACACAGGTGGCTGAACAACACTGACCAGCCGGCACACAGAGACCCACCCCGCCCCCCTCAACTGCAACAAACGCAGGCGACCCAGGGGCTAACCAAACAATCTGAAGGATCTAGACAGGTGAACAGTACGCATCACTTACCTGCTAAAAGGGAAGGACAGTACCTGCGATCCGGTTCGAAATCCAAATTAATTGGTCGAAACCGACTTTGGGGTTTCGTTACGATGTGTTGGTTCTATTTTTAGTAATTCCCTCGTTTTTTATTTGAAGGTTATTGACTCAGGCTAACGAGCATCGTATTCGGACTTGTATTGCATAAAAAGTTACATTTGATTAAAATCATTCCTAATTTAAATCCTGGTAATTGTCGATCATCATCCATCCACACAGAGCAAATAAACGAGTAACAAGATACACACGTAATCGTAATAAATGTCTTGAATGTTTATTACCTTTGCCCAAATAAGAAAAAACTGATACATGGCATTTAATTCCCACTATGTAGTCTAGACTAGACTGGCCACTTTTAAGATTTTAGTAACAAAAAAAACAGATGCAATACATAGCATAGAATTCTGATTTCAAAATGAATGAATCACGATATCATTGCAACTTATTTTGGAAAGACAGTCGTTAAGGTAATCCCACGTTTGTAATCGATAAACCCACTCGATTCCACCCATCAATCGATACAATCGAATGTTCCCTAGTTGTCGCGTCACGTATCGTTAGCTTAGTAAAATGGAGAAAATGGAGACTACGTTGAACAACATAATTGCAAATACCTTTGTATTTAAGTTACAAACTAACAGCGTGGGATGACTTTTAGGTAAGCAACCAGCAAATTGTCTTAGTGCAGGTTGATAATTATAATAAACTTGCCAAAAACATAGTTCGTTCATCAATGCCACGTACAAGGAAATAACAATGAACTAAGCGCCAAATTTATTATAAAAAAATAGCCTGTTGGGGTTTTATAAAGGTCACAAAGATTACATTAATATATATATATATCGGGCAAAATGTTCTAAATAAATTATTTTAATTGGTCAGTTTACATCTACCTCATTTTGTAACGATGTTTTTATTACGAATAACAACATAAATCAATAAATAAAACAATTATTTTAATGTTTGCCAAAACAACACATATTTAAATTATTTCATGTGATTATTTTTAAACAAACATCTTCAATTATTATAATTATGCGTTTTTAAATACTTACCTACTACGTCATAATGTTTCAACATTAATTTTGTATGCGTTTACAATACAACTTCAAGTTTAGCTATTAAAAAACTTTTGCCAGAACTTTTTCCACGAAACAAAATAAAATATACCACTGGTATGAGAAAAAAAAAATCAAAAGTCATAACAAGATGTGCCCTTTGTTCCATGGCAGTCGTGGAATCCACAATGTCCGTGCTACCTCTTGAGCTTAACTTTTAGAACTCAAGTTTCACTTTATTGTTTTCTTTTGTTTAAGTATTTCGAAGCCACAAGTATGGGGTGCCTATTCACAAATGCTTTCAGAAGAAGATTTTATGGTACAGGTAGTTCGTGGAAGATGGACGATACATTTTCATTGTTGCTTTCGAGTGGTATTTCTGGAGACTGCAATTAGTGAAGGCTCGAAAAGGTTGACTATAAAAATATTATGTACCATTTTATTTTACGGGACGAACAACATTCCTTACTATGAAAAACTGGCATTTGTACTGATATTATTCGTTATTTAACCTCAAAATGTAAAAAAAATATTAATAAATTGTAACTTTAAAAAATCTTTACGACCTGATATTTTTTCCCGGCCAAATAATATATAGGTCTTAAAACCATACCTTGCGGCACCCCAATCATGATTACCTAATAATATTGTACCTGACCAATTTACTTTACAATTCGTACAAGTCCTTGGTTACAGAAAATCTAATTCTAGCAAACTTTTACACCAATTTATATATTCGTTTCAATAATAAAATTAGACGCTCACGTAGCCGTAGCAAGGAGTGCGATCGTACGCTAGATATGGCTATATTGGGGCTGGCGTTCGCCGGCCGCTCGTGACCACAATCCTAATGCGGCGTTATGAACAATACGAGGTGTACCATGGAATATTTGATTCTTAGGATAGGACTGAGCACTGCAATACATTTATTAATAACTGTTTAAATCGTACTGTTCCGCGTTTCACGCATGAACATTAAGGGGTGGCCGAGATAAGAACAACACGACTTCCTCAAAATATATTAGTGTCGTGTACATCACAGTACCGTCATCATCTATTGCATTTTCCTGAAAGGATTCACTATGGAGTTTCTTACCCCTTTCATAGAAATGGAATTTAGCATGGGTGATGGAAACTAGTTTTAATTGAAATAAATATATATATATATATATATGAAATAATATAGTTTTAACATAATTGTATGCCATTTTTGAAGATTAATACAATCTGTAATTGTTTACATAAATAGTTACGGCTTTGTTGTTAACTCTAGAACGGGTGGGCCGATTATTATGAACTTTTATTTTTTTTAATTCGTCTCCGCCCTGAATAGAGGGAATAAATGTTAAAATATGGGAAAAATTTACAAAACAATATTAATACAAATAATGTCTTCATACATTTGATTCAAAGGCAGTACAAAGTGCGCCGAGAAAACTAGTAAAATATATGCAACACTTTTTATCATCACAAAACCTTTAGAGGGAGGAAAATCATTGAGAGATTTAAGTCTACTCACCGCCACCGTAAAAATTGTAGGAACACGATACACAATCTCACAAAATATTGTTCTAATCTAATTTGGACATTAACAATATAACGAAGTGGAGGCGCTGTACGCTCTGCCGGTTCCCGGTGTTCACACGAGAATTCACGCTCGTTGGCTATGTAAATGGAGAATGTACAAGTGACTAATACTTGAGAGCCTCAAACGAAGACACTGTTATGTAGTGAGAGATGCATGGTCTTACGAAATTATAATAGTGTCAAATATTCGATAATTAGATATTTGATATATCGATGATTTAAAATCTAGAACTGGCAAAACATTCTAGCAAAATGTAAAAGATCTATAAAAAAAAAGAGTCCATGGAGTTTCTTGCCCGTTCTTCTCCACAGGAACGGCATTCCAAACGGGTGATAAAGTAGTAGCATAGTATTTTGTATCTTTTGACTTTCGCTACGTGAATAAAAAATATTATGATTCTGATTCTAGCATTATGCTGGAAAGACAGAAACTAGAAAAAAACAGTCTAGCAATGGCTATTAATTAAAATTCAGATAGAATAAGAATAATTAATTTTATATGTACGCCATGTTAAAAAAATCCGAGGAAGTTTCCCAATGTTAATAAAATCGACACATCAACGAACTGTACTATTTAATAACGATAATTTTATATTATATATAGATGGCCAGTTATAATACACAAAGAACAAAGGAGATGTCCGCGCTCACGAAACACACGATATGACGAATAAGTCTGACATTAGCGGGGAGAATCGCGACCCGCTACACGACTTACGAGATGCGGTTAACGACACACTCCGCCTCTGATGGAAACTATTGTGAAACTTAACGATTTCAGTGATGTGTTTGAAAACTTATATAAATATGATGTTTGGAATAGAATGGATGTGTATTTGTGTAGAACAATAAGATTTTCAATTACTGCGAAAATATAGACTGAAGTTAAAATAAATTGAGATAATTGTCTTTGAGTGAGGGTATAACTTCTTTATCTGCTCTCTTTACTGAATTGTTTTTTTTTAAGTTTTTCATCAACTAAATATGTACAACTCAAAATGATAAATATTTCTGGTAACATTTGAATGAAAACAATTTACTGAATCAAATAACAATTTTATGCTGTACCACATTGTACAGACACTAGACAAATAAACTAAGTCCAATGAAATTGCTAAAAAAACACTGGAACATACACAGAGACCGATACCCAAATAATGTCCCAGTGCGGGTTGGCGGACTTCACACGCCTTTCGAGGGGTTCACTCAGACCTGCAGGTTTTTCGCGATGTTTTCCTTCACCGTTTAGCAAGTGATAATCATTTTTGAAAATGAGATTCGCACATGAAATCCAGAAATCCCAGAAGTGCGCGCCGGGGTTTGAACCTGCGATCCTCGTTACCGAGACAGGCGTTCTATCACTGCTATATCATAAAATATAGAATAACATAAACCGACTGACAACCACAACAGTGCTGTCGTTGACTTTAAAAACATTAATGTCACAATCAATACTATCCAAAAAAAAATCATGGCCACAACAATCTGAATATTTCCGAACACATTCTCAACCGACAGATTCACACGGTTGCGACTTGTGAATGATACTTACACATACATTCACGGTCCGTGGCTATGTTAATGTATTTGAATTCTAACACAGGCGAGGTGCCGTCGACCGCCCGACGAATATTATTAACCGAGCACAATGTGGGTAACGGAAGAATTTTCTTCGGAAAAGAAAAAAATACATATTCAAAGGAGAGGTCTTGATTGATGGGCTCGAACTATAAACGTACTAATTAAGGTGTAACTTGATTTTCGTTTTCTTGTTAATTGAGAAACGGGTTGAGCTGTTAGCGAAAGCAAACTTCGTTGTTTGATTCGATTTGAAGTGATTGAAACTAAGATCTAATCACGATTCAGAAGTTGAATTTGCATAAAAGATTTCTTCTTTTGTTGATTCGAATAAACAAATATGTTTTTGTCTCTATACGACACTACATCATGCTTCATTTGATTTTTTAAATAAATGATACAATTTCTACATTACCCGTAGTAACTACAACTACAAAAAAACTTTTTAAATAAAATTTTAAAAAAGTTGTATGTTAAGCGACGACTTAAATAATCATGAACTTATAGAACTATCAACACACGACAAAATATAAAAAAAAACATTTTAATTAAATTTCAAAATGCGAACATAAAACAATTACTTACATATATGTACACATTTCGGTATCCATAAACGTACGCAAGTGGAAACTAAACTAGCTGCTAATGCGAGTTACTCAACTCGGCAGTGGGTTGAAATGCAATATATAATTTATATATGGCGTGTGTCGCCACGAGATACTACTTAACAACACTCATCAGTTACACATTATAATCGAGATCGATAATATAGTTTATGATTTACGCGAGTTTATTGAAATTGGCTGTTTGGCAAGACGCATCAAATTACCTGCAATTTATTATTTGAGGTGTCATTCAGTCTTTCCTTCATGATTCTTTATAGAATGAACGGAATCTATTAAAATATCCTATCGATCAATATACATTTTGTTATTTTAGAAAGATGGTATATGCTATAATATAGATCTTTTTAATAACGTTATGTTTGATCTCAGTTAAATGTTTTTATTATCTTTCTCATGTTTGTCGGCCTGATTAGCGTAGTTGGTAGTGACTGTACGAACTGGTACCCTTCCTTACTGCTGCATATTACAATATAACTAATAACAACGTAAGATCAAAGCTCACGGATCAAAGGGATATATTAATATTCCATGTCAAACGATCGAATTACTTTTATTAGTTTTCGATATTAATATCAAATTTATATAACCTTTTAGAGAATTTATGTAATTTTAAATTCATAGATATATGCACACTACTTTTACTGAATTTTCATATAGTAATAGGAATATCTCATCAAGTTCCTAATATCTACCTATCTCTACTATTATATGACGTTAACTGGATTGTATCTGTACATTGAAGATAGGTATTTGACCCATCGGCTATTTGGACAACACTGATTCAAAAACGTATTGCTTTTTGTTCGACATATACAATAGGGCTCTATCATCACGCTGTGACCAATGGGAGGCGAGAAGTAAGCGAAAGCTAGTAGCTTCTTACGTTAGGAGTTTTATCTATGTGTAAAATCTTTAGTTTTTTTAAAAACACTTTTAAGACATGTAATTTATCGCGTTCTTATTATGTCCACTAAGCTATTTTTATATACCTTAGGGCTACATTTCATGCTTGCGTTCTATTTTTAAATATAAACGGATAAATGGACTCGCAATTATTTACATACTTCACGCAGACATCGCTTGCCTTCTTTACTTTGGCTTCACGCCAGTAGGTACTGATTTTATTCTGTAGCCGTGGCACAAGTATATTGCTATGACGGCCAGAACTGGAACGAACGTTGTCATTACGTAAGTATTATTATTGCGACGGTTTTTAAAGACACTAGAGCTTGAGTTTTAATCGTTGTCAAATACCGATCAAGTTATGAAATGTTTTCATCAATTTGATATTAGTAGATTGCACGTTTTCGCTAAGGGCGCTAATGTGGACATATGGGAAAATTCAAATATCCGATTGTTATAATGATACGGTAAAAACTCAAACTAAGGTCCCTAAACATTAGCCACAACAATTTTAGAGAATAGTTTTATAGGTACCTACGTGAAAAAAGTAAAAAAAATACGACCTCAATAAAGCATTTTATAAGATGATAATTTTTGACAGAATATATGAATATTATTAATAACTCCAATACATTACTATCACAATAAAGAGCTATTTTATACATTCACAGTACTTTTGATGTAAGTAGGTACCTTAAAGCAGTAGAGTATTATCATAACTCGTATGCTAATTCCGTGTCCCGCCCCGCCCGGTACATAAGACATCAACGCGCTCAACCAACGTCATCCAATTACGTTATGCATAAAATTAATTATAAAATATTTTTCCTATTCGGTGGTGCGTTCAAGATTTTTAAATATAATATTTTATGAAAGTTATCATTTCATGCAATTATTGCTGCCGGTATTTGATTAAATAATCAGCCATTTAATCGAGTATTCAGATGTTCAGTTAATTATTCAAGCGTGGGAGTTAAAAACTCTAAATCAGGGTTTGCCGTAACTTAACTAATCAATGTCCAAATATGGAAGACTCATCGATTACGTAAAATTACCATTTATTGAAATCGAATGTTTTTTCGTCAATAAGTAGGTAAATTTTTAAACTCAACGTATGCTATGTATGTAGTTAAGTACATTATCGTGATTTGCTTCGCCTTACGCCACTTGAGTTTATTTTAATCAGTATATCGTATGTATCACGAGTTCGAAATAATGAACCACCCACATCTGCCTAGATAATTAACAGCAGATATGTAGGTAAGTACGAAAATCTCAAGATTCATTTTACACCCGTTAATTATAGAATTTTCTTTACCCGTACGATACGTAGATAAAAAAAATGCTCAATAATCCGTATCTTAGCCTTCAAAAAATCAAATAGTCCGTATCGAAAGCGCAAAAGATCAAACAACCATAGGTAAAGAAACTACCAAATTCTTTTCCCACACAACCCACAGCTATGAGATACGTAGATGTATAGGTAGGTACACAAAAAACCGTCAAGTGTCCGTGTCGTAAGCGCAAGAGATCGCGGCGGGTTCGCGGCGGTCAAGGCCTACGGTGGGCGGCGCAGACGTCGAACCCGGATGTACACGCCTCACAAAGACATAGCCCAACAAAAACCCACATATGTTATGTACTCAGCAAGAGGGTACTTTGAGATTTTTGTAAAACATCTGTGCTACAGCTCTCTGAAGGACAAAGATGATATAAATTTACAAAAGAATCTCGGGAAAGTGTTCTTGAATCAGTTATGAGAATAAATACATTGCTTGTTAAATTCAAAGCAGAAAAACCAACATCAGAAGATCCATAAGTTTCAGGATACGTACTTCTTCTAAAGAACCTTTTTATAAATTGTGGAGTTTCACGTTATAAAAATTCAAAGTAGGTATTTTTTTCCTATCGCCACATCTTAATTCACAGCATAATGAAACACGAAGTCCATTTAACTACACAGGAAATTACGCGATGTAATTACAAAATATGCGGTAGTTAGATGGTAAAGATTAAGTTGGGCAACAAGCAATTCGCGTTCGCTACACGCGCCAGTCTAGTTTCAAAACGAACCGGTTACGAATTCTGGTCTAGACTGCTCTCGAAAGACTTAAGAAAAAAAATGCTCACCTGGGAATCCGAAGGGTGGTCCGTCGAATCCGTTCTCATCCAAGAACAGAACCGCACGATCGTTCAAACTTGGCATAGAAAAAAATAACATTGTTAACTTAGGCATTTTCCTTATGATACGCGGACACAGACCGCGTGAAAAGGCGTCATGGGGGAAAGAAACGCGTACGCGCCGTGTCCGCCAAGTAGAAGCGATCGTGCGGCGTGCGGTATGCGGTATGGACTGCGCATGCGGCTCGCACTGGGCGGCGGAGGGCCGCGACTGGCCGCGCGCAAGCGCCGACGCCGCGCCGGCCCCGCGCCGCGCCACCGCCACCGCCCCATTGGTCCAGCGACGGAGCCTGGCTGACGTCACCCCGCCGCCGATGACCTCGGCACACGACACAAGAGAACGCGGACGCTGAACTCTTGTGGCTTGCACAAAAAATGACAATGATGTGGTCGCGGTAACGCAAGTTGAAAGAGCAGACCACAACCATATTGAGCATAGAACAAATCAGGCTTCAAATCTCAGCATCGAATCTAAGCAAGGTTGAGGCTTTCTTGGATTATGATCAGAGTCGATTAGAATGACCAAACTGCATAGCATCTGACGCTATCTTGGCTTAGATGCATGATTTTTTGGGAGCAATGCTTTAGACACGGGGAAAAACAAGAGGAAGCGGATCGCTTCGCTTTAGCGACTGTGTTATCAACCTTAATTCATCGCCATCGCTTATAAAAACACAAATTATTCATGACGACAGCCGCCTCCAACAGCTAAAAATCCCGAATCATATGTTCAATTTTGAATTCAGGATTTGAATCGACGTATCAAACTACGACTAGACACCGATCGTTCACTTTTGCCGCGTTTTTGCTCCACGAAACAAACATGGCCGAATTTTCGTAATGGCCGCCCCACAATGGCGGCTTTCTTCGAACGCGGGACCGGTTTCGACGGCGGCGGTGATTTCGCGATCGCGGTTCGAACACAATTTCATGCGTTAATTTCGTCGAAATTACGTCCTGCCTCTTCAGGCGGTCTCACGGTACTGAAATAACCGGTTTTCTAAAACGCCAGAATTATGAACACCATTGCAACAAGACCACGCGAGTTGGCACCTCCGCTCAAGGTTAGACTCATTTTTACGTTCAGTTTACTATTCCTCCGTCCTGTATGAAATTACTTGCATATTTTCCATTCACCGTGAGACGTGCGTCGGTAATTTAATTTGTATTCTCGTGGTTAAAAATACTCAATGGTTAAAGAGAACTGGTTTCTGAAGAGTTTTTTCTGGTTTAGTTTTAGGTGCCGGCTGGTTATCTAGGTTCGCTTGACGGATGTTGGTATGAAGATGCAAGTTTAATTACTGTTCGGCGCATACGCAACGCGGGAAAGGAGTACGAACGTGGAATAGAATATGTCAAGCATCCCAACTGTCGTTGGCTTGAAACTAATGGCTTATCGTAATGACTATTCATTTGAACATGTAGCTATTGTGTTAGGTGTATTAGAATTTGAACCTCTTAGTACTTTAGTTGATTTATTTTTAATAGTTAGGTCTCGTAGTGCAGGTGGCAGCTGTACCATGCAAGTATCATTAAATAGCTAAAACAGAGAGGACTAGAAACCGAACCTGGTACATAAAAGGCATGATGGAAAAAGTTTTGATTGTTTTTCTGGAATCAATCGATACCTTGGTGGAGCTTATACGAAGTTAAAGCAGTATAATATACAATATCATTAAAAAAAAAATGAAATTAATAAAAATTTCGTAACATTACAAAATTGCAGTTCCAGCGTTCACACGCCAATAAACAAGATAGAATACCGAAGATACCTGAATTAATCGCAGCTTTGTTCACATTCCTTACAGGCAAACAGTAGGTATTCGTAATCGATGTAAATTCCCCGCCAGAGAGCGCCACAAGCGATACAACGTTTCGATATATACTTAGGAATGCCGCCAGGCTGCCTCCACTCCAAGTCATATAAGGGTGTCACTAAGCACCTAATGTAAGGAACATAATTTGAATTTATCACTAGCAAAAGAGAATTGAGGAAACTAGCATACCTTAACCTAATAAGTTTTGGATGTTGTCTTGTATAGATAGCATCGTATTGAATGGAGATCTGGAGATGGATAAGAGGAGAGTGGACATTAAAAGCAATGTTTGATTTTCTGTGAAAAATGACTGACAAAGTGTAAAATTTCAAAGACTTCACAAACTATGACTTTTCCACTCGCAGTAGAAAAGAGGCAGACGCATCTAAGCTGCATGATTCGCAGTCAAACTAAAACACACATATTTTCAATGTGAGTAAAAATGCATTCTGAATGAACAAACTATAACTTTTCCACTCGCAGTAGAAAAGAGGCAGACGCATCCAAGCATGATTCGCAGTCAAACTAAAACACACATATTTTCAATGTGAGTAAGAATGAATTCTGAATGAACAAACTATAACTTTTCCACTCGCAGTATAAAAGAGGCAGACGCATCTAAGCTGCATGATTCGCAGTCAAACTAAAACACACATATTTTCAATGTGAGTAAGAATGAATTCTGAATGAACAAACTATAACTTTTCCACTCGCAGTATAAAAGAGGCAGACGCATCTAAGCTGCATGATTCGCAGTCAAACTAAAACACACATATTTTCGATATGAGTAAGAATGAATTCTGAATGAATTATCTTTTTCCCAGTATCATAGCCGCAGCCACATGAAACCGCTTGGGTCAAGCACCCATGATTCCTGATTAGCCACACTGTCTGCCGCCGGTGGCCATCACGGAATTATCACACCGATTACACTGCGCCGAGGCTCTATCACGCCTGTAAAGCCCGAAGGGGGAGGCAGAGGTGTACTGCAGTGCATCCACATTTTATTGATTGTATTTGATCCTGAAGTTATAGGGGGTGAGCCTATTACCATTTTACCGGACCCACCCCAAATCGCGCGAAAGGGATTCAGGCACAGATGTGTCCATGGTTTTGGGCTATAGTCTAATTCCAACTCAATTATATTAAACAAGTTGGACTTCAATTTAGTGGCCAAGTCTTGGGTTTTGGTCAAGACCAAGGCGAAGATGCAAGAATCTCATAGAGTTTTGGCAACACTACTCACTTTGGGCTTGTGACGTTGGCCAATTTTATAAGGTTCTCGGCTTGTCCCTTTTGCCTGACCTGTGTGTTTTGACATCAACCTTTTTGCACATAACCAAGTTGAATGCACCTAACATACGTCATCACATACAAAGTTCCTTCACTGATTGCGAATGCCCGGCTATTTACTTCATAAGGAATTTTTAACATATAATAGGTATTACTAGTGGGTACGACGGTTTCCCACGAGCGCCTGAGGTGCTTATTAATGACCGTTTCGGGCTAAGTGACTACGATGAAAAATATGTATATGACAAATGTATTCATTGAGGAATACATAGTTATGAGAATTTGTGATTAAGGTTTCTCGTGTTGAATGTACTCGTATATCTTAAATTTGGTTATTTTGCTATGTTCTTTTTTGGGAATGATGAGCTCTTTAATGGACGATTCTATCAACAACTATTATTATTAATGCATAACTTAAGAAAACAACTATCAAATTTCTTCAGACTTTGGAAAGAGAAGCCTCGCCTATTTTCTATGGAATTCAATTTATTTTCTGGGCTGTAATATTCTAGTACTAAGGTCACTAAATTCGTGCGCACGAGCACATTTTCAGCATAGACAACAAAAGGTTTTTTACCATACTGCACACACGAAACCAATTATTATAAAAAGATGTGAGGCTTTAGTACTTTGTAATACTATCTTTATATCTAAACATATAAATAAAATTGGAGTGCCTGTTTGTAATATTAAAATAACCGCTTTTTACTAAGTGCATTTGGATGTATACACGTTACCTATACCGAAACAACATTTTTTACAATTTTTGTCTGTCTGTCTGTCTGTCCGTCTGTCTGTCTGTCTGTTTGTTCCAGCTAATCTCTGAAATGGCTGGACCGATTTTGACGGGACTTTCACTGGCAGATAGCTGATGTAACAAGGAGTAACTTAGGCTACTTTTATATTAGAAAAAAAAGATAGGTACTCACGAAAAAAAATTAAAACCAATGTTGCAGCGCAGCGTCTGATTAATTTTGATAGCAACAACCTGCAATGCGTGCCGCGGGCTCAGAATGGGCGAGCAGGCTGTTGTCAACGGTTGTCTTTGTTAAATACCACGCGGACGAAGTCGCGGGCAACAGCTAGTCATTAAATAAAAAGGACTAATGGAAAATTAAAAATAAAACGTGCCGTTTGTCGAAGGAAATCGTAGCTCGTTGACCTTATCCCCAAATCACCTGATAATGCGACACCCAGTCTACAATCGAATATAAACATTTCTTAGTTGAACCGGAGCCAGCAATTACCATATAAGTAACACCTCGGTACGCAGACGCACGCCGTTCGTATAAAAATCATAGTTATTTATAGAACGTTAGTCATTACTTGAGGAAAATTCTTGGTATGAGTTTTCGCGAAAATACAAGAAGTTTTGTCTTAATTAAGTAGCGGCACGTTATAATATGAATACTTGAGCACAGAAACTAGCAACCCAGCTTAATAATTAAGTGGACTTTTAATAGCTGCGCGTGACATTATTAAAAAATCACGGCAGACGATTGGCATAGTTTAGCCTTAATTTTTTTATACCTTGGGGATTGTTGAATGTAATATTATTATGTCTAATAATTGGATTAACATTCCAACATTCTATAACTGATATTCTTCTTCATTCTTTACCCAATGAAATGCGATGAAATAAAATGAATATGAATATGGCCTCGCCCACAACTTAGTGGGTATTTTGCTAATGTCTAGTAATTAATAGCAAAAACTCACATTATTAACACGAAATTATTCACATGTTACAACGAATTTTATGACAAAAATGACAGGACATCCAGCCAATGCCAACTCGCTAATATCCATACCAAAAGAAACAATTTAGGGTTCTATAAAATAATTTAAATATCCACACTTCACCACAATCAAGTTTTGTGGTTACGGTGCTAAACACCGTGGTATTTGGTATAGCATTTTTTTTATTCTATAACCCTAAAACATGGAAATCTTTACTTGGACAAATTTCAATGACCACATTTCTTGCTTCTTTGGCCTTTGCCTTTGCTTCTTCTAAGTCGTAGTAGCGGTCCTGACAGACTGGTCGTGGTTGCACGTGGACCTATCAGGTGTAAATAATATATTGCTAGATCTCGCTAATTGTCTCCACTCAAGCATATTATTTAATGCAATATATAATAAACAGTGATAGCCAAGTTGTTAGAACGCTTGCCTCGGTAACGAGGATCGCAGGTTCAAACCCCCCGGCTCGCACCTCTGGGATTTCTGGATTTCATGTGCGAATCTCATTTTCATCTATGATTATCACTTACTTAACGGCGAAGGAAAACATCGTGAGGAAACCTGCATATCTGAGAGACCGCCTCGAAAGATGTGTGAAGTCCGCCAACCCGCAATGGGCCGGCGTGGTGGTCTACGGCCTCATCTCCCCCGAATTGAGGGGAGGCCCGCGCCCAGCAGTGGCACATTAATAAGTGCTGGTATTATTATTATTTATTATAAGCATATTATTTAAAACTATATGGAACCAATAAAGCATAGCCCACGCTCACAGCCCACCATTTTTTTATACCCGACATTAATCTATCATCGTACCAAACGTGCTTGTCAAGCGAGCCGGTCGGAGCCAACCGATTGATTTACAAGTCCCTACTTCAATCAAACAGGTTATATTTTAGTTGTAGAGGTAGACGACCCCGTACATAATAGCCGATGTGTCGGTTAGACAGTGCAGTCGATCTATCCGGTAAATTATTAATATGTTGTGTTGATTGACATGTCCTAATTTAAAGTAAATACACATCAATCACGACGTTCACGTATCAATATCATCGATGTTGATCGGGAAAATTCTTACAATGATAAAAAATATAGTATTGCTGACTGGCATAGGCTATGACCATTTAGGGTCGAGCTGTAAAGCCTCTGCCTTGAATTTAGCGGGCAGCGGGGCGGGGCGGCCAACGAGCCCCGCTCCCGCGCCACCGCCGCACCGCCCCGCTGGCCGCAAAATTCGAGGCAGAGGCCTAAAACAAAATCCAACGCGTCGTGGGCAAAAGTTATTATTAATAAATGAATTTTGACTGACGAACATACCTACTGTGTGGACCGCAGCTAAGACATGATTGTATTATAAATAAATGTCGCCAGACGAACACACCAACTATACGGTCCCACACTAAGCAACGCTTGTATTATGGGTACCGTACAATGGACTGGGCGAACTTAGTATATATTACTTATATAGATATTAAACATCCATGACTCGGGTACAAACGTTCGTGCCCATCACACAAAGTTTGTCCCTACCAGGATTCGAGCCGGGACCCTCGGCACGAAAAGCAGGGTCACTACCAACTGTGCTAATCAGGCCGTCAAAGTATGAATAATAGTAATAAGTATCATACAATAGACTACAGGTGATCCTAGTAACACCCAGACGAAGGCAAATGTCGACAAGATCATTATTAAAGTTTATTCAGGCGAGAACTGAAACCATCTGGTGCAGTGACCCGAAGCCTACGTTTAATCCACTGGACCAAATTGTGTGTAAGTTTTATATATATTAATACCAGCCTTTTTTAATGTCCCACTGCTGGGCACCAGCCTCTCCTCAATTCACGAGGGATTAGGCCGTAGTCCACCACGCTGGCCCAGTGCGGGTTGGCGGTCTTTAAGTTGTATACATGTTACCAATACCTATTGGTAACACGTATACAACTTAAGTCCGTCCTAAACTTAAAGTCAAAAATATTGGTATTGAGGAATCCAGCCAATCCTCAATACCAATATTTTCGTGAACGGAAAATTCCATATTAATACGAATATAGTAAAAATACGATTGTTAGAGCAACCGGTTTATGCGTTTCCATTCGTAGCGTACGATCGAGACACATAGCAACTGTCTTTGGGCGGGATACCGGCGACCAGTTTGACTGGCCAGTATATATATAGCCAGTATATACACAGTGAATATGTATACGGCGGATGGAGCCCTGTATTTATCGGCCACGATTTGATCTCTAATAGCTGTTAGCTGAATGCTGTGACTATCTCGCGTTGATAAAATGTTATCTTTCTTTGTTGGTTGCGTCTTGATATTTTTTTTCTGTAAACTAATATTTTCTATAGATGGTCGTTAATTAGTAATCATCCTGTACTGGCATGGGCGTATTTTATTTTAGGGGAGGACTGCTTAATAATTACATTTTCATTCCAATCTTATACCTATCTTGTCAGTTGGTCTACAAGCTATAGCTTAATTCTATAGGTGAGGCCGCATTGAAATCCTGCCTCGTACATAGACTCCAATTATCAAAATCGAAAAATGAAATATGCCTTGCACTTTATTTATGTATAACTATAGATGTACCAGATCGTAGCTTTCAATAAAGAAGTCTCTTTATACAAACTTTGACCGACTTTTTTACCCGCTTAGGGGTTGATTTTAAAAAATCCCTTCATATTGCACCTCTAGCATACTCTAGCGTACAAGGCATAAGTATATCCCCAAAAATTTCTAGGTCCAAATAGGTATCTAGGTTTACCGGCTTAGGTTGTACGTTGTCTGTCAGTCAGTTAGTTAGGTGGTAATTTTTTTATTAAATATAATTTATCTTACAAACACTAATTCAAATCTCATACAAGTAAATATGGTGCGATCAGAATCCAATATTCAAATAAACAAAACGTTGTACCGCAAAGCGAAGTGTCATCGCGAACATTCATCATTGCTGTACCTCGGGGAAAAGTCGCCGAGATTGGGTCCCGATTGACAAACATAGGATCCGATCTTACTTCTCCACAGATATTGGTCCAACACAATCATTTTGTATTTGTTTTGTTGTGGAGGTTCAGTCTACAATATAGACCGCAGGAAAGCCCATGGTCAACATAAAACGTCGCAAGACTGTGTTGACCATGCTAGTATTATTTTCCGTATGCAAAGATCACCGAAGTTGTTTGGAAATGTTGCACTACAGCATGTTACGTTGCCTGGTGATGCGCGTCTTGTTGGTCACCGTCGTTCAACATGTCGTTACACATCAAATGTTACATACGAACGGCAAGGTGAACAATTCGACCAATAAGATCGCATCATTATTGCTGACGTCATGATCGAATCTTGCCTATTCGAACTGTATTTGTGGACATACAACGTTCACATCTGCACCACTAACGACTCTATAGCAGAATGTACAAAACAAACGCAGGCAATAGGCATTTCGTGGCATTAGAATCGGATAGATGAGTCATGTGTCACGCGGCTGACTCCGGGCCAAGTCTGGCAGTCACGACCGCGACCCAGCTCCCCCCCCCCCCCCCCTCTATTGTGCGATGGAAAGCAACGTTATCGATGCCGTGTAGTTATAATGTACTATTGTTTGAATTATGAATTGTTTTAAGGAATATGAAAAATCTTTACAAAGATCTTACTCATAGAGTGATATGCTCCCCCAACGCAAGTTAGTTCGAAGCCCATACGGTAGTCCACACAAAACCGCAGTCTGAAGACCACATTGGCTTGTGCTCACAGAAACCACGATAGACGACCTAATGACGGACTGATAAGCGCAGTTGTTACTGACTGCTTTCTGAGCCGAGGGTTCCGGGATCGTATCCTGGTCGGGTCAACTTTGTGTGATGAGCACGATGTTTGTACTCAAGTAATGCATGTTTAATATCTATAAAAGTACTATATACTGAGTTCGCCATCAGTCCATTGTACGGTATCCATAATACAAGCGTTGCTAAGTGTGGGACCGTATAGTCGGTGTGTTCGTCTGGCGATATTATTATATTAGTATGATTTTATCAAAACCATGCAGGTACAACTATAAAAGTACATTCACTCATAATGGTTCAGTATTCCCTGAGTTTACTTACTCCCACACATATACCTTCAGAAGACAGAAAATAGGAATTTGAAATGTGAACAAATTAAAGATCCAACCAACACTGATGGTAATTATCCAATAAATACAGGACCTTCCAACAACACCCAAAATTCGTTACTAAGCATGTATCTATTATACAGAATGATTCAAAAAGGGTATACTAAGCCTTAAACCTGCGCTTCTTTAGCTCATCTATACTAATATTATAAATGTGAAAGTTTGGATGGATGGATGGATAGATGGATGGATGGATGGATGTTTGTTACTCTTTCACGCCCGAACGGCTGAACGGATCTGGATGAAATTTGGCACAGAGATAGATTATAGTCTGGAATAGCACATAGGCTACTTTTTATCCCGGTAAAATGTATGGTTCCCGTGGGATAGATGTTTTAATTTTTCATACTTTTTATCGCGGGTAACACCGCCGGGCGCAGCTAGTATCATATAATATATAATCATTATGTAAAGTCAGAATTAATAGATATGACGATTCTATCGTATTTCGAAATTCTGACTTCACATAATCATTTCAAATGCGACAAGGAACCGAAGGTTTAAAGCTTTCCTTTTTGAATCAGCCTGTATAGTTGAGCGTATTGGCGGCGGGCCAGCAGCGTTCATATAACGACCCACCCAATTTAAATACCAACAAAAAGTGCTCGAATCACCACAGATTTAGTTCGAGAGTGCCTCGTGTAGGCGGACTGCTTGAACGTGTGTAGTGTAAGCAAAGAGTAATCGCGGGTAACTATTTTCTTTACACATTGTTATAAAGAGTAAGAGGCACATAGCCTAGTTGGTTAAGACAACCAATAGATCGACTCATGCCTCGGTCGGATCTTTCGCAAAGTGCAGGCAATAATGCAACATTGCTAATCAAATTCATGAACCAACTAGAATGGCAAAACCTTTGTGTTTGAATTAATAGCTCTCAAATTTATAGAAGTTGAGCTGATTTACAGTGGCATCACAAAGCATTCTCAGAAGAAATTTGCTTTGTATAATATGACGAAAACATTTATAGATTTGAGAGATATATAAAATTATAACAGACGCTCTGACTTGAATGATTTCGCTCACCCGACATAGAGAGACAGACCTTTAAGCAAACATAGGATCCGCAGCAGCTTCCTATTTCATTTTCTGTCCGTATAATTGTCCAGTCGAAGCGTGTCTAAGGAGTTATAGGGGAGTTATATCGCTCCCCGCGCCCGCTATCTCCCATCCCTCGTATCGGATCACGTGGGAGGTTGTAACGCTACATGTGAACGGCAACGCATCTGCATCGGGGTCATCGACCCCGCCGCCTCGGTATCAGACCACTGCCAGAAGGTCATGTGTTTCGGCAAGTGCGAATAACGACCAACATTTGAATTTCGTTGCAAAAACACACGCTCGGAACTGGTTTCGAAGAAAGACAAATAATTGGCAGCTGAGACGTATGTAAGTTAGTTATATACGATGTGCCATAGCTATATATTTTTTGCTTATCATATCTTGATGTCATGTTATCCCTTTGTAACAGGAATCTTGCTAATTCTAGTCGAGCGAACAGACCATTAACTCCAATGAAATACACCTCTAAGCTGCGTCGCAGTTAAAACAAAACGTAGAAACAAACCATGTAAAGAGATCTTGATTAGAGCACAACATGAGGCTGTGTACGTCATTAGTTAAAGTTCAATTAACTAACCGAAAGGTGAGTGTAAAGGCAATGTTACACCTCACTTCTAAATTAGTGGCATACACATAACTACAGGGTTTGCCGCTTATAAAAAGAGTGATGACCATAGACAATTTCTTATATTTACGTGAATTCTACACATTGAAATAAAGCTAATCTTACGGATTTTGTCGCGTTTATTTTATGTTTTTCCTTTCTTGTATCGGCTGCTTTACAGCAACCATGGACACGGGAGGACTGAGGCGTTTGACGTTCTAGTGTCAAAGTTTGGACAGGGGGATCCTCATATTTAGTTGCTGTGTGTGGTCCGATCTATACGGAAAGTGCTCACAGTTGAGGTCTTGCAATGGGGCGCTTGGTTTTGGATTTAATCATATTAATTACTGGATCCCAAGTCGGTGGTAGCCCCCAGTCATCTTCCCTATTGAAATTAGGATGTTTTGTTTAATTTCAATAGCCTCACATTCCGACCAATGATGATACGTGGGAACGTAAAAACATTAAATAAACGCTATAAAACCCATAAGATTAGTTTTATTTAAAGACCAGAGACAATAAAAATAAATATTATTAAATTTAAATTTGCAAAAGAATATCTTGATAACACGTTAATGTTTTATTATTAACTTGTATTTTAATTGAAAATCTACTCTATGTATATACTCTATATATACATAGAGACATACTCTATATATATAATAGCATTCGTTTTATTTCTCTAAGCCTGCTTTATTTTGGGTGGAATGACAATATGTGGAATCACGCATCCACAAATTAGAACGCTTCCTTAAGAGCCTTAATAGGCACATGAATCTGGGCCCAAATAAGGGTATTGATACGAGCGCACAAAGGAGTCATTATATTAACGGCTTTTCCCAAATCATTATTGCTCATGTTTCTGCGCCAAATAGGGTACACAGGATCCTTGTTATGGACCCCAATTTGATCAGGTCGTATCGCTATTGATGGCAGCGCCTATTAGTTAGTAAATTGAAACCAGGTATCAAATATTTTGAGGTAATCTATACTAATCTATACTAATATTATAAATGTGAAAGTTTGGATGGATGGATGTTTGTTACTCTTTCACGCCCGAACGGCTGAACGGATCTGGATGAAATTTGGCACAGAGATAGAATATAGTCTGGAATAGCACATAGGCTACTTTTTATCCCGGTAAAATGTATGGTTCCCGTGGGATAGATGTTTTAATTTTTCATACTTTTTATCGCGGGTAACACCGCCGGGCGCAGCTAGTATTGTATATTTTTTACCAGCTTTACTAAATTGAAAATTAATGGTTTCCTATATATCCTGCTGACTATATATGTGTATTTAAATTAGTATTTGTTGAATGAACTATGCAAAAATATCTGAGTTATTAATAACAGGACTACATTACATTTGCAGGGACAACGATAGTGATTATATACTTACAAAATCCGAATTAAATCTTTCTTCCATTGACGACAGATTTCGAGTATAATGGGTGCTTGTCTGTCGTCGCCTTTAATGGTTACACACACGAGACGTGTTGTGTGCACCTATGTAGATGAAACTCATTATATACTGATCCGAGAACGTGGTATCATAGAATAAAACATTACTAAAGCTATACACAGAATGAAAAATAATTTTCTGGCAATTATACATTAAAAAACGGTATGGTATAGCGTAGCCACTGACTGTGCTAGAACAAATTTAAAATATGAGTATAATTAATCAAAATATCGACGTACAATTCGGTCTAGAATCATGAGCTGAATCCTTAGTGTCAGTTTTTTATAGCTGTAACCCTGTATAGCTTTACCAACAACATTATCGAAATTACGAAATGATTATAATATAATCAGAATATACTTTCCTAGTAATTAAAGATATAAAGCAAAGTTCAACTCTCAGTCCACTTCTATTTACACATTCTATGTAAGAACAAGAGCAGTAATAGCCAAGTTGGTAGAACGCTTGCCTCGGTAACGAGAATCGCAGGTTCAAACTCCGGCTCACACCTCTGGAATTTCTGGATTTCATGTGCGAATCACATTTTCAACCACGATTATCACTTGCTAAGCGGTGAAGGAAACATCGTGAGGAAACCTGCACGTCTGAGAGAACGCCTCGAAAGATGTGTGAAGTCCGCCAACCCGCACTGGGCCAGCGAGTTGGACTATGGTCTAAATCCCCTCGCATTGAGGGGAGGCCCGTGCCCAGCATAGGGACATTAAAAAGGGCTGGTATTATATTATATGTAAGAACACTATGTGTGTAGGCACAAACCTCATCAGTATCGTCCTGTCCTATCTGCCTATATTTATAATCACCGACGATCGAGGCATGCAAATCCGACGTTGGATTTGCACGTTGCACGGAGAGGCTTATCTCAGCGGGTGCAGCTTGATTTCTCCGCGACATTTCTCGTGCTGCGTGCACGCCACGCCGGCCACGCTGCGCAATCCCTGATACTCTTAATTACATGATAGCATATTTATTTGCGAACGGCATATAAATGCAATGGCAATATGCAGCGAATTTGTCTCATTATTCAAACGGTAAATACTGCTTGCATGTATCTGTGTGAAATTTTGATACCATCCGGTTGGTTTTCTTTATTCTGTTCAGTGGTTTCTGATATTAGTCCAAATATGACAACAGACAGACGCTAACGATGACTTTATATTAATAAAATCTCCAGTTGTGAGTTCAAAAATCATCTTAAACAGCGATAACATTATATGATTTTAGGAATAGTGCTAGTTGAGGAAGGCGAGAGCCGTTCGCCATGATGATTAATGAGAAAGACCTGATGACATCAACAAATATGTATTTAATACCAACAGTCGCGGATTTAAAATAAGAATATTTAATACCGTTATCCATCCATCCAAACACATTGACCTCTGCATCACCAACGAATATACTTGTGCTCCACAAAAAATTTTTCCACAAAGAAATGGGCGATAGCTTCAGTTACACTGGTCGTTCCGGTGACGCGTTTATTTTGACTGCGAGCTTCGAATTTCGGGCCGCGGACCGACGCAAATCGAGTTTCGTGCTGAATTCCACAACAATGGAGGTCAAATACCGATAAAGCTGTCGAATTGTCGCACGTTCTAATTTGAAACAGGCGTTTTTTAACCACTTAGACTTAATTCTCTGTCGATGTAGCAGTGTGATATAAACGGAGCTATCAGCTGTTGCTTAGTCAATATATGGCAAAGTTCATTGCTGATATAGTTCAACCCACAGTCCTAGACTAGATATAGTTTGCCTATACAGTATCTACGCTAGGATCCCATCACACCTGTCTAGCCTGTAGAGGAAGTGAGAGGTAAAATTGTTGTTCATGCCGATGATATAAGATAGTATATACGAGGTCAAGCTATGACATATACTGAGTACACTTAATAGTACCGAGTACACTGCTTCTTAGAATTTCTCTTCGTAGAACTTCAGTTTCATTAACTGCTGTAGTTATAACAAAATTGCACAGTAACATATTGTGTTTGTCAATTCCTAATATCAAAGAAGCGAACAGACAATTCGCCGACTAGCCCTAACAAACCGCCTAGCAACGAATAGGCGGAACGAATAAAACTCCAAAATAACAGGCCAGCTCCATGACGTCATTGCTCGGCTCGTTTCAAGTTACAAAAGTTTCTGCTTAAAGCCGCTTCAGACGGAACACAGCTTAACGAATACGATCTAATGAAGACGATGTCGCTAGTCCAGAAAATAAAATTTTCATGAGGTTTTTTTTTCAAGATTGCTCCTTAGTTTTTTTACACTGATTCAGTGTGTCCTTGTTTTTGGAACCATACAGCTGGTTTACGGAATGGAATGCAATGGAAGAACACTAGTAGGGTAGAGAATTATTATTTTTGAACTAGGCCCGCCACACACTCCCACCACTGTTACTCTTGTAAGCCAGGATCTACAGTGGTGTCCAATGATGACACCGAGGTTTGACCCTAGGCGAGTCCCGGGATAAAGTTAATTGTCTTGGAACCCGCGTAGTGTAGTTTATTAAGCACTAAAGTACACCCTGATTAACATCTCCATTAGGATTCCTATTCTGTCAATCATAGCATATTGGTCACGGCTGGTCGGTCTGATACATTCCTAACGCGCCTCGCTGCAACGCCGCTGTGAAATGCGCCCGCACACAGCAATCACGGACATCCAAGGCCATAGCAGCCGTTACACAAAGACGCCGATTTTTCGGCACACACAGCTACGAATGTATCACACAAAAACCTGATGAACGTAGACGTTGGTACAGAAAATCTACGCCAGTTGAACAGGATGCAAGTTAGTTATCGATTCTATTATCATATTTTATTATAGAGAAGAAAATTGTATCAATACTCTTTGTTTAAAGGGAAATTAAACTCTGTGACATTCGTAATAAAACTATTTTTTTTTGGGTATCTACTAAGTCATGAGCTATAGACCTATAGTAATTTTAGCCACGCGTGGCAAAATGGTTTAATTAAAAAAACATAGTATAGATGCCTCAATACTTAGAAAAATGTCTTCTTGCCAATTCTTATTGTACCAGGAAGCTACCAGAAGGCCGGAGAAGTTGGCTTTTTTTGTAACTTTTTTTTACCTAGGAACATTAGTTAGACGTTCCTAAGATAAATTCTATAAAACTGGCTACTTACTATTTGTAATTCGATCCCAACTATAATAACTTCATATTCGTACTCAACATTCATATAAAGCTACCCAAAACATAGCAACTTTTGAATGAATCGATCGCCTCAATCAGAAACAACAAAAAACCCACTAGTGTCTGGGCGTTATGTCGTTTACTTAGTCATAAGCCATAAAGCTAATATCTAAAATAACTATTAACAGACAGTTCAAACAAAGAGACTCGACTATTTGTGTTGAACAATACTCGCTTTGTGTGTGTTTCCAATTCGCAAAATTTATCAACAGGGTTTGTGTAGTTTTGTTATTCAGTCATAAGTATGTTTATTGTTTGTACTTTAATTGGAAATATTGCATAGTTATTACTTCCATATACGTCTTATCTTATTGTTATAAGAATTAAATGAAAGTTAATGATAAGATTTTGTACACAGATCAAATTATGCGTTTGGCTAATTAAAAAGTCACAAAATAAATAGTTAGTTGTATAAGTATCTTTCTCTTCTTCTTTTAGGTTGGTAATCAGGTAATCAGCTACAAAATAGTGTTAAGTAATTCTTCATAATTGTTATTGAATTATAAGTACTGATGATAATGACAAAGTTGAAGACGATAATGAGGATGCAATGAATCCCCTACCCCTATCAGTAAAGCTGTGGATACTTTACATAAAATTTACCGGACGTCTTGGGAGAATTTGAAAGGTTATACTATTTTATTTTAATTTTCTTCACACGTGCACGTTTATGAACACAAAATGGTTAATATACCATCAATATTACACGTTATTTGTCGAAGAAACTCAGTTTTTGGAAAATAAAACAAAATTGACCACATCACGGTTCAACATCCCGCCAAAAAGTCTTATATATCTTTATATCTTAATCGAATAAAATCAAACATAACATCCTCTGACCTGAACACATTTCCACGGACAAAATGAATCCCATGTTTCAATGCTGTTTATTTATAAATGGACATTTTTATTAAATTGATGTGTTTCCACCAAAATCTTAATTATTCTTGCGCAACTGTTACACCAGTGAACACAAAATCACTCCACTAACACAATGCACACACGCTATTGGGACCTTTACCGCTTGGTGTTAAAGGTGTGATTTGCGTGAGTTTCTGCATGGTAATTGGTATATCGAGGGTTCGTCACGGGAGACGAGGATGGCGTAACAAAGTTGCGGTACGGTTGCTCTGCTGTGGGTGGTGAGTAGCGAGGTTGGTGCTTTGGGCCGTCGATGTGAGAAAAAAATTAATGGCTCTCGCGGTTTGGGAACGGGAAACACGAGATCAACGGTCGAGATTGTGCCAGAGATAGCAATATAAAGATACAACGGAATTGAGAACCTCCTCCTTTTCGAAGTCGGTTAAAAAGGAGGACATAGGAATGGTGCTGAAAGATTTTTTCGGAGAAGTGTTTGAGACAGACGTGCATTTATGTGTTGAATGAATTTTAGCGTACAAAAATATGTTTTTTTTTTTTTTTTTTTATTACATTATAGGCAAGTATTTGATCTCAATCTCACCTGATGGTAAGTGACGATGAGATCTACGATGGAGCATACTTGCCTAGGTAGGAAGGCGGCAGTAGATCGAGACGCTACATTCACTAGGCACATGCAGCGCAACTGATCTGACCCGCCATCCATGAATGGCAACACCGAACATCATGCCGGAACACGGCTAGGCCGCTTGGCGACATGGCTTTGTTCAGTGGGTGGTGACTAGCCACGGCCGAAGCCTACCACCAGTAAAATGTAACATAATGTTACTACAGTTAATAAACATCAAGACCGTCACACCAGAAAGGTTGCCCGGACGCATATTGATGGTAACCCAAGTGTCCACCATTTGTCAGAATTTTCAGATTTCTGGCTGCCCGTAACGATGGTCTGAAGGAGTGTTTCGAGTTTTTTTTTTCACCCATCGCATTTTTTCTCATGACTTTTAAAGAAAATAAACATAATTATTAATTTAGACCTGAAACTGCAATGTAAATTAAAACTTGATACGCTCGAGCGCACTCTAAAGTCAGTTGTTTCATTCTCACGAATGGGGTATCGGCGTGTTGTGTTGTGTGTAGTTTACAATACATTGCGCGCTTAAAAATAATAAAAAATGTAACCCATGTCTTTAGACATAAAAGATTTCCATAATTTTATTATATGCATTTAGTAACCTTCACCTAAAGTTTTCGTTGCAACGCCCTCTACACCCTTTACGCACACTATTTTTATTACAACTTTTATATTTTAAAAAATCACAAAATAATCTCGCTCGATTTATCCAGTGCATTTTGTAAATTGTTTACATTTGAAACAATGCGGGCAGTAACAATGCACGCCGAAATCTGAGAACGAAATTACCGTTTGAACTCGTGGGATTGAAACCTGCACGTATATATTACGAACGCGTTCAACCTTAACTGCTGACTTTATTCGAGTAATACCTGCGTAGACCGGACCGCAAACAACAACTAAATATGACTATACCCCAGTTTAAACTATGACACTAGGACGATAAACACCTCAGTCACCCTGTGACCATGGTTGCTGAACAGCATCCGAAACTTCGGGAACGTAAAAACATAAAATAAACGCGATAAAATCCGTAAAATTCGTTTTATTTCAATTTATTCGACAATTTGATCAAAGCTGTAGCTTTGATAATAAAGGTACCCATAATACGTTGCTTAGTGTGGTGCCGTATAGTTGGTGTGTTCGTCTGGCGATATTTACGAGTATTATTTAGCTTACGAATAATCTCGCACTTAACATCTCAAATATTTGTACGGAAATAAGAAAATGTGACTGTGCTGACTGCAATCGACGAATGACGTCATCATTTATTAATTACAATAACCGATCTACATCATAAATCATTATGATGTAGTGAAATAAACAATGAATTCACGTCACAACTGTACCGGACTATAAAACAAGATATCGTATTACTTCACCTAATATTAGTCCACAATCACATTTACGACATCAGTAAAGGTGGTTTATACATGATCGTTAAATAAGTATTAGGTGACTACTGTCTTTGAGTGGTGACTTATTGGCTGTATTAAGTTAATACTCGATTATAATTTATACTTTGATTCAGGAAACGGCAAAATCGATTGACTCTTCCTGATCACCTTGTAATAATAAATACTCATTGCGTCACACTGAGAAAAACAATAATTCGTACTAAATTACAAGATTTTGGACATGAATGTTTAGCAACCTCTTCCACACGCACTCTCTTCTTAGCACCACAAGCTACACAGATGGCGCTGCAGACGACATACAGAAACAATTGACAATCTCCATACAAACCTGCAACGCGCTATGAGTGTTTTCGGAGCACGTAACATATATACAAGATCCCGACAATAACCGTTGGGGCATAGCGGTGGCCATCCAGGCATACCCCCCGCTTGGCTGGAAGATCTTCCCTGTACCGCTAAAAATGTATTCTTCAAATGACACAGAATACAAAATAAAGAAAAGATCTACACTTTTTGTATACACCTACAATCCTGACTGCCTTTCCCATCTCATTCCTTATTTAAGTATCGTCAACCACAATGACTGTCTAAATCTGCACGAGTAATACATGTATCTGTCCATTGGATATCGGTCTACGACTAAATGTAAATGTGCTTTTAATTTCACTCGATCATGTTAATAGTCGTAGTTTGTTAGAGACAGTCACGATTTGGTCGTGATTTAAGTAATAGAATTCATTAATTTTGGATTGGTGTACGCAGTTTATTTTAACCGATAAATGTGTTTAAATTAAACTTTTGAAGAAGGTTAGATTACTCAATGCCGCTTTTAAAGGCTCTACGCGCTCTAAATAAACGCGATAAAATCCAAAAAAATAATATGATCAGTGTCATGAAATCCAAAACCAAGCGTACCATTGCAAGACCTCAGGACACAGTGAGCTCTTTCTGCGTAGATCGGACCGCACGTTATAACTAAATATAAGGGTATCCCCGTCAAACTATGACACTAGGACGTCAAACACCTCAGCCCTCCCGTGACCATGGTTGCTATAAAGCAGTCGAAACATCGGGATCGTAAAAACAAAAAATAAACGCGATAAAATCCAAAAAAAATGTTTTATTACAATTGCGTTCGTTTCGTTTTCAATCACAAGACAACACCTACACACATAAAAAGAACATTGATAAATACAAGTGATGTGTACATGTGTGTGTGAATTATTTATAAAAGCAAAATGTTTCCTATCGCTGCACTAGAATATAAACTGCATGCAAACTGTCTCCTTTATATGACTTACTTGACAGCAAATCTCTTAAGATGATTCCACACCCACGGTTGTATAGGATCCCCACTGGGTTGAACCATCGCTACTATTCACCATCTATTTACAGCTGGTCATATTCTCCGCCATTCTTTATAAAGGGTGCACTATCTTATGTAATATATTAGTATTTTAAGTCTGGCATAAATAATCTAGTATTCTTCCTGCGCTAGCTTAGAAAATAGCCGAGTATTCTAGTTGCGCATACAATAGCGGGCCGACATCCTCGTGCGTAGGCGGCCTAGCTCTGACTCACTGACTCACTAGGGTGTCTCAGACAGTGTACACACTGCTACAAAACTTGAGACTGACTGCTCTTAGACTGCCATCTACAGTGTGATTTTTAAACGTTCGAAATCGGAAACGGATTCGGAAAAGTAGTTTGCGTTTACGAAGTAATTTTAATAATTATAGGAAATAGTAGGAAAAATATTGATCGCGAAATTTAAACTATTACGGTTTTTTATGATGAAAAGCTTCATACTTATAACCACACAATTGAAACATTAAGTCAGACACTTGCTATTCTTTATATTAATGTTTCGAGGAATATATGTTTTTATTATTATTTTTGCTGTACTGAACTTTGTAAACTGACAAATCAAGTATAAAAAACCATCGCTATTTTGAATTCCGAATTCGAAGATTGTTGACGTTTCTCAACGGAAAATCATTTCGATCCTACGAAAACTATCCGATGAGTTTTATGAGTCGGAACTCTCTCCGATTTCATTTCGTGTTATATTTTTTTACTCAATTTAATATTATATGAATAATTGGATAGGGCTAGGATAAGGCTAGTCAGTGTTAAACGGAGTCTATGTACCCCCGAATAAAGCTGTTTAATATTATCTTTTAACTTTATTATTTTAGGTTACTGCGTGTTATATTGTGGCCTAGCCCCATCAATTGCACTGACATTAATAGCGGGGTAAAAGCCCTATTTTTGGGCAATAAATACCACGCAATCCCAGTGGAGCTGTATTTAGGTACCTACCTACTATTTAGGTACATTTAGGTTAATACAATTTGTTCATTAGACTATCGCTCCGCAAGGGAATTGAGTGTTCCAATGATTTTGTACCATCAATACAATAGAATGGTGTTATAAACCTATACATTCTTGTTGTACATATAAAACTGTTTCTACGCGATAATTTAGAACTCATTCGATACGAAAAATCAATAATCAACTTATAATTTTTAACTATTTAATGATTATTTATTACATTAAAATTTGTTTGAATATATATTTACGATATTTATTTAATTGAAACTGGTAAGTACATGATCTTTTTAAATTCAAATACTATATTCCCAGATCCAATATACTGACCGGGATTAGCTCGGTACCAGAGACCACGCTGTTCTCATTAAAAAAAAACAATTGTAATGAAACAACCGGCCGCTTCCTCGCCTACATTCCGTATGTTTCCACGGTACAGACAAGCCGTGCTGTGTAGGAACCCAGTCTCCCCCTTTCTTTATGTAGGTGTACCTTTCTAATTGACGTAAACCTAGAAAGCTGGCTGCATTAATATCTCCAGACCGACTGGTCACAATCTATACATTTTCTATTTTATATCTTAGTAATGAACGAGACGACATCGAAATAGTATTAGCGAATGACCGTTTTATCTGCTAACGGTTGAACGAACGTTAGAAATATTACACTATTTAATCGTTTATAGACTATTATTGTGTAGTAATTTTAAATTATTTAACATCTTGTTTAGTATGTTATGTGTAGGACGCATATAATGGCTAGTAAAATGTGTACTGTAAATAACTACAGTGCATAAGGAACTTACTAGCCATTGAAATAAAACTAATTTTACAAATTTTATAGCGTTCATTTTATGTTTTTTAACGACAAATCACTAGCAAACCGACATAACTAACTCGCCAGTGTATAAATACATGTCTATAAATACATACCAAAATGTTAAGGAAAATATTTCTTCTTACCCCTAATATTGCTAAACGACGAGAGAACCATTTTGAATTGCACACACTACGTAGAAAATTCTTATTCACAATTAATTGGATGTTGAGAATTGTAAGCTATTTCAAAATGCAGACTAGAACTGGGTTAATTTTATTAAAATATTTCCATGACTAAAATGATCCTGACCATCATTGTAACCGCAAGATAAATGACTCACCTTCCAAGTAAGTCGGATATCTATCCGGGCATCTAGATAAATGCGCGATTAGGGTTGCTAGATGAAGGTACATAGCTAAGCGCGTTAGGTATATGCTAACATACAAAAAAACAATAACTTTTATTTTATTTTCTTACCTAGGTAAGAATTTATGTTGTGTCAATTCTCATTTTGGATAATTTAAGCCCATATTTAAATTTGAGCGTTTAAAAAAACCGGTATGATTATGCTCTTAATTCCCATATGATCCTGTGAGTATTTTACTGTCACTCATTGAATCGAAGCTTGCGATACTTGTCTCATATAAGAACAAGCCATCAGTACAAAAGAAAACCTCCTTAGTGCCTTGACCTTCACGACATTGACAGTATTATATAAATAGAGTTTATATCATATATTATGTGGAAAAGATTCGACCGTGTGTGTGACCCGGGTATCACAATAGCTGCGCGTGGGCGGCCGAGTCACTCGCGCGCACGTGAATATGTACCCACCGCACCAACCTACGACGATACAATTTCAATGCTTTATTAGCGTTTTATTGGCGCCAGGGGGGCCTAGATACGCTTACCATATACGGTATGGCTAATGATGTATCGACTCAAATGCCTCGACTCGACAAACAATTACTATAAAGTTATAAGTAATTTATAAATAAGTCTAATACAGGAAATATGGCACATAAGTAAATTCAATAAACGCTGAGTTTTTTTTAAAGACGAGAACATGTACCCAAGTAGGACATTTTAAATAAAGAATCTCATGTACTAGTTGGTGCTGTACAGCATAAGTACTATAACACCAAGTTGCACTTGGATGGCCGTAACTTATTCTATTTACTTAATATAGAAATAACGGCGTCATTTCTATGAATACTAAAATTGAAGCAAAGCACTAACTTTATTTCTGTCAGTCCAGTAGTAGTGGTATACATAAATTGAATATTTAAAAATTAATCAAACGGGGAAACCAGTTTGGCATAGTTGGTGGTGACCATACTTTCTGCACCTAGGGTCCTGGGTTCAAATCCCGGCGGGAGCAAACCTTGTGGGATCAACAAATATTTGTACCTGGGTCATAGATGTTTAATATCTGTATAAGTAATTATCTATAAACTGGGATAGCCCCAATCCATTATACTTTTCTATTTTTTTTTATTACGATATATGCAAGTATTTGATCTCGATCTCACCTGATGGTAAGTGACGATGAGATCTACGATGTAGCATACTTGCCTAGAAGGTACCTGTTCACTCTCGACTTGAAAACACCTAGATTATACCCATATAAATTATACCTATATATACATTATACCCATAATGCAAGCGTTGCTTGGTGTGGGACCGTACCGTTGGTGTGTTCGTGAGGCGATATTATTATTATTAGAAATGGTCCTTGCTAGAGAGAGCTTAATCTAGCCAGGCGGGTTAATATAATACTCTGTATTCCGTAACCCCGCGGTGGGCGTGGAAGACCGCGCCGTGCCCCGACTCTCGCGCACGTGACCTAACCTTCGCATCTATTTATAATCTCTACGTATAAGCGTATAATATTTGAAAGTATTCCATAATTTGTGAGATTTGACTACGGAAAATTTTGAATGTTTATGCGATGATAAGAACGGCTTTAGGAAGTATTATTATAATATTAGTATGGCTGCAACACTAGATATTGAGATGAATACACTCTGAATCAAGCCCTTTTAAAAGCATGAATCATAGTTTAATCTTTTTTTTTTTTAACTTCGGTTGTCTAATAATACACCGTTTATAACTTAAGATCGAGTGGGCGGATTTTTTTAATTTGCCTCCGCCCCGAATAGCAGAATAACTATAAAAGCATGGACAAAATTCACAAAATAACAAAAAAAAAAAAATTTCATTCATTTGCTTGAATGGCCAGTGGCATGTACAACATTTTTCCTTTACACACCAGACTCAAATCAGGAATGTACTCTATATGCTCTTGAGTGTATAGCTCCAATCAAATACTGCTATCTGTGTTCATTTCATTTCACGACCGTTGTTCATCTATCGCGGTTTTATAGAGCGCGCGAATTTGACAATAAAAATTTTAATGTAAAAAAAAATATATCGTGTGTCACTTATTTATCACTTTACATGTTTCTCGTGCACTCGTGCTAGATAAACTAATTAGTATAATAACAATGACGTATTACAATGATCTCAGGTCAATAAAACACAGTTCGCACGCTTATTATGACTATTGTTCTAAACTCCCCAGCAGAACAATTTGTATGTTTAGTAATTTATAGTTGTGTTTGATGCTCCGACGTAGATACAACTTTTATAGACGTTTTTTTTCACAAACACTTATTGCGGGTTCATTGTGGGTCATATACAAATGATTTTAGGGATACAAGAAAGACATAATATAAAAATACTTAAAGATAAACGCCTTTATTATGATGTAAATCAAGAACCTATTGTTCTTATTATCTGTTCCAGTAGCGACGACTCCATATAACACGATTCCTATAGGCTTCCCTTTTCAAATTAAAATTTGAGCACTCAAAACGTTTTTTTTTTTTTTTCAGATACCAACTAAAGTCTAGAGTAGATCACATTGAGGGTTTTTACGTTTTTTTGTGCTCAGAGAGGTATGGTTTTTTTTCAGTTTTCCTCGGCTTTCGCCATTAGTCTGTAACCAAACACAAGATATACTTCAGTGGTACCCGGAATATCTTGAAACTGTATCACAGTTGCGTGACAATTATGCTAATTAACGACCGAATTGCAATACGTTGGTCACGTTTATTTGAACCAGGTGACAGAGGCACTTTATATATAGCGATCGCGTAATACGAAGTGAGTTTTCCAGTTCTTTGATACGATGACTCAAATAGCGAGCTGGTGTGTTCAAATATTAGCGGTATTTATTCCAGAAGCTCGATCTTTTTATGTTTTGTTACAGTAACGTAAGCATCTTCCCTCTCGCTCAAACTACATATTTCATAAATATGCGTGACAGTGCGTTTTTGTTCAACCTGTAGATTGCAGTAGCTGCTCAGTTGGCATCATATCATTGTTGGAGCAACAAATCTCAGCATTTTTCACTTTCCTTGTGATTTTCAAGGATTCCTAATTCTTTTCCTAGCTGTTTATAGGTCACTGGTAACGACTGCCATCCGTCCTTCAAAGCCTAAATAGAGTCAGGGCCAGTTTCACAATGCGACCAACCCTATCCGCAACTCTTATTTGACCGATTTGATCCGAACTCTGTCAAATAAGTTGCAGTTATGGCTGAAAGGGGCTCTCAAACGAGTTGTCGAAACTATCTGGAAATATAACTACCAAAGTTTGAGAAATGGTAACCCCGGCTAAGCTAAAGTGCCTTCCAAAGCCAGGAGAAGAGTGTTATAATTCGGTAACAACTTAAGCATCAATTATAAGCTATGCCAAGGAATGGAACACGCTACCTGCGTCTTTGTTCCCCGTTGACTTCAATCTGGGTGTTTTCAAGACGAGAGTGAACAGGTACCGTCTAGGCAAGTATGCTCCATCGTAGATCTCATCGTCACTTACCATCAGGTGAGATCGAGATCAAATACTTGCCTATAATGTCATATAAAAAAAAATGTTATGAAGTTTCTTATCCACTGACCGGACTTACATTGCTTCGTCAAGCGGATCTACGTTATCTCCTTAAGATCGGGGAGTGAAAGTAGCCTGTACCAACCAAAAAACAATTGAAATTGGTACCGTTTACTGGCCTGATACTCCATGAGACAGTTAACGATTGAAAATAAAAGGAGCTTCTTGGAATCACACGCACACACATGTACACAGCTCCACATGACGCCATTGAGGTCAATGAACCTGCGAATTCGTTTCTTTGACACAGCGATAGAAATAACTAATCTTTGCATGTAATATGTATATAATAATAGTTAATCAGGTATGTAATCTGAAAGTTTTGAAAATGTAGTAGGTGCCATTATTTTTTTATAATATTGTCGAAAACGCCATTTTTGGATTTTTGTCTGGCTGTCTATTAACACATCACAGGAAAACTACTGGACTGCTTTTGATTAAAACTGTCATGGCGGTAGCTTATATCTCGTATGATAGTTATGACGACAGCTTGGTCTAGTTTTTTGAGCGTAGGCCGGTCGGGTCACTGCCCCCGGTAGTTGCGGGTTTGATTCCCGCCTGGGCTAATTTTGGAAACGATCTTTTGGTAATTTGCCCTGGTCTGGGTGTTACTGGGATTGCCCCCAGTACAATACAAGCCCTACTTAGTTTGGGGTCATACCGTTGGTGTGTTCGTCTAGTGATATTTATTTATTATTGAGCATCCGAGCCAAAACTGTATCACAGATGCCATTCCGTTTTCGAAAAGCATTCAAATTCTACTATTCGGCTGTAAACCTGGCTGATGTATAGTTTATGTTTACAATCCGTGTAGTCTATGCCTTACACGTGAAAGATACGAAAGTCTATAAAAAGCCTACGAAAGAAACCAATAAATGTTTACTGGTAATGTGAAAACGTCAATTTACAGCCTCCAGGCTGCGGCGAGGCTACGGAGCAGTAACTCTCCGCACACAATAGGTACGCCTCAAGATTATGATCTCTGGTTAGCCTTTGTGCATAGCGATATTATACTTAGGCTGGTTTATTGTCCAGTTAAATCTAAGATTCTTCTTCTTTCTTTACGAAATGAAATGCGATGAAATAAAATGGATACGCAAATGGCCTCACCCATAAATTAGCGGGTATTTTGCCAGTGTCAAGTAATTAATAGCAATAAAACATTCAAAAAATACACATTATAAATAAAATAATGGATGTGACATGATGAAATCAAAATGGCGTGTCCAAAACTAGGATTATAGGGATGCTAACCCGAACTTTATTTATGTTGGTTTATGGTTATATGTCAGAATTTTTATGTTTATTTTTTAATAAATGTTTTATGTTAGTCTGTGTATTTGAAAGTGTGTTCGACTTAAATGTTATTCAGAGTGTAAGTGGCTTCGTACCGAAAACTGATACCATTGGTTCAGCTCATGATTCTGAACGCCGGGAGTTGACATTTTCCGACGATGTTTTCATGAATATACGCTTATTCTTTATATTTTCAAATTTATTGTACCATAAAATCTTAATAGAAATCTAACTCAATGTGATTAAATAAAAAACATAATGACTAATTTATACCTAAAACTGCAATGTAAATAAAAACTGAATACGCCTAAGCACACACGTCGCTCGCACGCATCGGGTATCGCGTGGAGCGTTGCGTCGTGATCGCGTGGTTAACGATACATTGCGCGCTTAAAAATTACAACATGTTTAACTTTCAATAAGTCAAGTTTTCAATAATTAAGTTATCAACACAGTTTCCGTTACCATGCCCCTTACAACCTGTATAGGAGTAGTATTAAAGCCGAAGTGTTTCTTAGAGTCAGTATAAAACCACATTATCAATAAACCGTCTGGATCTCGCCACGATTACTTACTCGATGCCATTTAAAAATGCCACTTGATGCCATTATCAAATCTATAGAAAGGTTATACTAACCCTGTCTAGAACACTCTGTATAATACTACCTTTCTATGTCAAAGTCAAAGTTAAATCGTTTATTTCGTATAGGCCTACGGGGGCACTTACAAATTGTCATTGCATTTTTTTTCTTAACTCTACAACCGGATCGGAATGCGACCTCAACTGAGAAGATCCGGCAAGAAACTCAGCGGGCTTGTCTTTTTTTTAAATCCATTATTTTTACAAAAAAAATAAAAAAACTAAGCTCCAGTGTGTTGTCATGCGAGGCGCGCACACGCTACGCTTTGTGCACTTTCTCTATAATGATAACCCCAAAAACATATAAATAATTCCCGTTGCTCACAAAATGTCTATTAGACGACAACACAATAGTAGAAAAGTTTATCATAATCCAAGTCGTGGGCTTATCATCCGGGACAGCCCGCCTCTGTCCACTTATCTGAAACAATAGCTATTCATTCTCGTTGCATTTATATCTAACGTTATAAACATTAGTGCCGATGGAATTGCTCCCTTAAAGCGAGGCTATAAAACGAGCTAGTTTTCTTTAACAAGCTTTAATTTTCAATAAAATATAAGTAAAACAAAAGTGTTCTTACCCTTAATTCGTTGCATGGTTTTATTTGTTCTTTATAGTTTTTTTTTTCAATTTGTATTAGAGTTGTATTATGGCGTACTATAATTCGGCTCGGCAAATAAGACTTAATTTACATTGCAGTTTTATGCCTAAATTGGTAAACATGTATATTTTTTATTTAAACTCTACTCTACTCTCTAAAAATCAATTTCAAAATACTTTTAAAAATGCGCATAATACATGAAAAGACGAAATATTCCAACTCTGGGGGGTCCAGAATCATCAGTTGAATCCATACTATCAATTTTCGTTACGAAGCCACTTACACCCAGTATAATAATAGTATAGTACCAGACCCTTTAATGTCCCACTGTTGGGCACGGGCCTCCCCTCAATGCGAGGGGGATTAGGCCATAGTCCACCACGCTGGCCCAGGGTTGGCGGACTTCACACGTCTTTCGAGGGGTACTCTCAGACATGCAGGTTTCCTCGCGATGTTTTCCTTCACCGTTTAGCAAGTGATAATCATGGTTGAAAATGAGATTCGCACATGAAATCCAGAAATTCCAGAGGTACGAGTCGTTCTACTATATTGGCTATCACTGCTTTCGTTGTGTACTCAAGTTTATTCCAGAGTGCGGGAACGTTCATTTGTTTTAAATTTAATCCTGTATATCCGCAACTAATTGAAGAATAAGGATTGGAATTGTAATTATTTATCGCAGTATACAACGCCTCTTCTCAAACGCTAGAAACGAATTCCCTTCGACTAGATTTCTCCTACGACGAATTTCAATAAAATTCGACGATCGTATAAATGTAATGTTATTTTCTAATGAATCACATTCCATCGTCGATACCAATCAATTTTATCGTCGTAACGTCTAGACCTATCAGATCTGTTCTTTATTGACTTTCTTACTATTTACTGGCGTAGGTTATGCGAGACACGTCTATAATTAAAAATCCTTAACACTTAAGGATTTTTAATAATAAATGAATATATAATTAATTTAACTAAACTATTAAGCTTATCTACAGAATATTAAAAATATTTATGTGTCGGTTTAAAAACAAATGATCTTTAAAGAAACCTAAATTGCAATGTAGAAAATATCTACCTACTCTAATATAATTTTCAAGCATTTTCTATTCCATTTAAGTAGCTGTTATAGTATTAACAGACGGTCGAACTTGGTACGGGCTATTCCATGGATTTGGTCCAGCTCGACCGGCCATACTGTATTGCCGGCAGACTAGTCTACAGACCAGGGGTCTCCAAACTACGGCCCATGGGCCAACACCATATGTCCGGCCGGCGACATGGATTCTGGAAGATCTTGATGTCATTTGCGATTGGGTAAATAAAAGAAAAACGAGACTAAACTTTTTTATTGCCCTCGCCGCTTTGTGAAGCAATCAGTCTGACGATTTGGTGAAAAAGTTTGAAGACAAACACGCTAGACGAACATTCGGTACGGATCCGACCAAATCCATGGTCTTATAGGCCCCAAGTCTGCTAACACAATCGATTTATATCGCCAGACGAACACGCTAATTGTACGGTCCCACACTAAGCAAAAAAAAGGGCGAACTCAGTATATAAAACTTATATAGATATTAAAAATTTCAACTCCAGGGGTGGCAAGAATCATGAGTTGAATCCATCCACTACTACTACATAATACAGGGTGTATTATTAAGGTTAGCATTTGAGTATTCGGCCGTGAGACAACATACTCTCAGTAATAAAGTGGGGACCTTAATCTGTCAACCAAAGTTCAGCTACCGACATTTAATATAAAAAAAATATATATTCTAACCTTGTTCGTATCAAAACCGACATTTTACATTAGCCATGTGTCATATCACGTTTAAACTTTGACAAAAACTGTCAGTCTTGACATAAAAGTAGCTGTCAAAAGTGTAATGATGCTTGAACTAAAAGTTTGTTCGCTGTTTTCTATCTTGTGATTACCGATTTGCGCCGCTCGAGATGGTTGACGTGGGGCCGCCCGTGACGTGTTTATACAGGCTTATTCAGAAAGGCTATACTAAGCCTTAAACTTTAGACTAAGCCTTACGTTATACTAAGCCTTAAACTTTATACTAAGCCTTACATTATACTAAGCCTTACGTTATACTAAGCCTTGCGTTATACTAAGCCTTAAACTTTATACTAAGCCTTAAACTTTATACTAAGCCTTACGTTATACTAAGCCTTAAACTTGCGCTTCTTTAGCGCGTTTGAAATCATGATGTTAAGTCAGAATTTCGATATGTCGATCTTAAAAGATGGGATATTGAAGGATTCTCTCGTTTTGATTAGCACAGTTGGTAGTGACCCTGCTTTCTGCGCTAAGGGTCCTGGGTTCGAATCCTGGTAGGGACAAGCTTTGTGTGGTGAGCACGAATGTTTGTACCCGAGTCATGGATGTTTAATATCTATATAATTATTATATACTGAGTTCGCCCTCAGTCCATTGTACGGTACCCTTAATACAAGCGTTGCTTACAGTGGGACCGTATAGTTGGTGTGTTCATCTGGCGATATTATTATATTATATTACAAAACGAAATAATATACTAGTACCTATGTTGCCGGTAACTACTATTTCATGTATGAGTCTTTCATTGTAGTCTAGGCGTCTGTGGGAGGTATATTTTGACCAGGTAAGGTTCTCACATTTATTTAATAGAGCTAGTGGAAATACTATGCTACCAACCTACATCACACTTCACCCATTACGTCTCCCAGACACCATAACGTAGAATATACGACCATAGACCACCCCGCTTAGTTTCACGCGTATCATCGCCCGGTTCCTGTTTGTAACGGTATCTTTTCAATATGTATAAGCCGTGGGCTTTACTGTTGAGGCCTGTTAACACCAGAGCGGTTCAATACCGTCCGCGCTTGGCTAAATATTAAGGTATAGATATAAATATCGTCAGACGAACACGCCAACTATACGGTCCCACACTAAGAAACGCTTGTATTATGTTATGGGTACCGTACAATGGACTGGAGCCGAACTCAGTATATAATCTTAATATATATAAATCTCGTGTCACAATGTTTGTCCTCAATGGACTCCTAAACCACTTAACCGATTATAATAAAATTCGCACACCATGTGCAGTTCGATCCAACTTGTGAGATAGGATAGTTTATATCTCAATTTATTTTATATGGCAAAACAACGTTTGCCGAGTCAGCTAGTACTTATATAGATATTTAACATCCGTGACTCGGGTACAAACATTAGCGCTCATCACACAAGTTTGTCCCTACCAGGATTCGATCCCGGTACCCGCAGTGCAGAAGGCAGGCTCACTACCCACTGAGCTAATCAGGTCGTCGTCGTCGGTCGTCAGTATATTATGTAAACTAAAACTGTACGAGTTCAGAAAAAAATTTACCAATAGAAACGTTTCAGAATAACATAATATTTGCTTTTTATATAGTTTCAAACTAAAATTTATGGACATCAGCCTTAATTGGTGTAGGTACTGCCGTGTTGAAATAAAACCACCTATATTTAAATAGGTTTATAATACCATTGACGCAAAGGTCAATCTTTCGGTTACGGTTCGGTTCTTATATTTTAAATTATGAATATAATTTGCATAATTTTTTTTTATAAACTTCTGTTTAGTTGAGAGTCACAGACTTGTTTAGAAGTTCAGACGTACGTAACGTTGCCACTAGCAAAGTGAAGCTACTTTTTCAATGCATTTGTAGTGGTAAATGTTATCACATACAAAAAATTTTTATTTATTATCGAACAAACTTGTTTGGTTTATAATCGAAAAAGTTGACAAGCCGAGGGTCAGTGGTGGGTCCTCTTTCCCCATAGGTTAACAATGGATTTCCGCCAAGTATCGCCTAGGTCTATAAATTATAAAAAAATGCGACATAGTTTCAAATATATTTTCGTGATTGTGTGTGCATGTTTACACGCTATATCAGAGGTTTTTTTGTAGGTTTTAATAATAACCCTCGTTCTGTCAACAGAGTCTATTGTTTAACAAAAGTTCTGTAACAAGTTTGATGGCAATTTAAACAATTTTCTATATTGACCCTGAAGCTCTCATGAAACGTATACACCTACATACCATACCATATGCGTGACAACTGTAATGTAGGTAGATTAACAGTAAAACAGTCGTATAGTGTCGTTTTTTGTGCCGCAGCCGCCATAACAAGCCTCCGTGATGAATGGACGCGCCGCCATGCCACCGACTGGTTTACTTGGCAGACACTCCTATATGGCATTTAGATTAGCAGAGATGAGAAGGAAGTAATAGCTACAAATTATATTTAATATTAAAACTAAGTAGTGTTTATGAGGGATGTTACATTAGGTATTCCATCGCCGAATCGTATCTGAATAAATACATTTTTCCAGACGAACACACTTTAAGTTTGGTCCTGAACTAAGCAACGCTTGTATTATCGGTAGTATGGACTGGAGACGATTTCAGTATATACTTATATAGATTTTAAACATCCATGACTTGATGACGATACCAAAACAAAATGGTCATTCTGTTGAGCACAACATATTTTTTTCTAAATTCTGACTTCACATTATAATTACAAATAGGAAAAAGAAACGAAGGTTTATTGTATATAGTATACCCCTTTTAAATCATCAGTATATCTTAGATTAGCACACTTATGTTGTTATCGAAAACTATCATAGTGCTTACTAATGGCATAGTGCCAATAATTGAACTACCTACAATGATAGAAAACTATTCCGTTAATAATGACACACTTTTAATTAACCTTTTGTTTAAGAGCTTAAGCAAGTAACAAGATGTGGACTTACTATTACTAAAAACGTGCACAAACAACAGAGCGTGAAAAACAATAACCACAAAATCACGAATTAAAACAATCCTCGTGTTTTTAAATTAGCAATTACAAAGAGAAATCTCAGGATCGCTAATCACACATCAGCCGTTGGCATTTCCGAAATACCTACTCCCCTATAATTGGTGGGTTACATAACGTACGATAAAAAATGTCCGTTAAACAATTATGGCAGATAGCTAGCTGCTCGTATCGGGTACAGCGATCCATCAGTAACAGCATCAGACTCCACCGGCCGCTTCTCAGGGCGAAAAAAAGAACACGAAACAAAAAATACGCATAAAATTTATGGTCAAGTGCCTTTGTGGTGAATGTGGAGTTCCGTACACAATTATTTCTTCAAAATACCTATATGGGGATAACTGAAGACGGCAACCGCTTTATTTCACATCAATCATCTACAATCTGGCATACCGTAAGTGCGTAATTGTGTAATCTGTATGCTGTTCACATCGTATTTTTTTAATTTATAGACTCTATATATATATGTGTGAAAATGCGGATATAAAGCGTACACGTATAAAATCCCAAATTCATTTGCCTGGTTTCAACTTAAAAACAAATGGTATGGCTACAAATTAAGAATTACATTCATTCAATAAATATTGTTCAGACCTATATACTATCACGCGAGCAGATACACGAAACAACGGTATCATATCATGAAACAAACCTCTGACTACAGTTTAGTAGTTCTTCAGACAATTTTATGTTAGTTTTTGTGCTTGTGTGCCATAAGGAGTGTTATAATCTTATTGGTTTTCTTAATCACTCCCATGGAACCCCAAAACAATGGCTCCGCCCGCGCCGACTTGAGCGAGCCGTACTCACATATTTCTGTACCAAGGTTACCTTTTCGCGAGCCGCCGTCGTCTATACACGCTGGGTCTACCTTTACTCTCGTTGTTGCTAGGTATTGTCTATACAACCGTCTGTCAATATAACGTAGTATAAGTTAAGGTTAACTGAAATAGTTTTCTGTTCACAGCAAAACATAAAATTCCATTAATATTTTTTTAACATACAAATCTATAGATTTTTTTATAATTAGGAATGTGAAATATATATGTAACATTATTTTATAAGATTTAATTTTAAAGAACTTCTGGCCACCCCTGGGCTATTACTTATAAAAAAAACAAATAAGTTAAGCATTATTAATTTGTCAAATATATCATGTGATTTAATAGAGCCCTGTCGATATTTTATCAGCAATTGTCTTAAGATGAAGGTGCAAATCAACTTGATATTTATTTTTAACCGGTTCAATTCAACTCGTTATTTATTCTTATGCCATCCGTGACAATTTTATAGGTACAATAAATAAGAGCCTGTGACATTCGGAGCATGAGAGAAACGTGACCTTTAAAGCCTTATTTGTACAGTTGTATCTCCCTGATCTAAATGCAGGGTCATTGTTTGCAACTTTCTTCCATTTATTAAACTTGAATGTCATTTTTCATGATCAAAATTGTATAATGTTGGAAACTGCAGCGCGTTGATGTCGTTTGTTGGTGACGGGTTAAACGAAGAGTGTGATTAAGCATAATTTCTATTTCGTTAAAAGTTGAAGTGTCGGAGATAACTCACTCCAGCAACTAAACGGATTTATATGGAATTTGGTAAAGAGATAGGCTATATTTTAAAATAACATAAATACGTTAATCATAATCTATAAAATTCCCCGTGAGTAAAGCTTAGTGGGTACAAGGATAAATATCAATTATCTTCACTAAAATATGTCTTATAGAAAATATACGTTTCTCATAGTGCATGTGTTAAACCGATATATTATTCACCTCCCTTAGGTCCAGAAAGAGGGACTGATAATAATAATAAAAAAACCTAAAAAAAACATAGCAATATGGAAAAAGTAAAATGGCGAAGCTCTTAGTGAAGCTCGCTTCGCTTCTATTGTAATAAAGATTAATGTTCGGAGCTACGCCAACGTTGTACTCTAGTCGCCTCAAAATGGTTTCTGTGTACCATTATTTATTGTGATTAGACACATTTAGCTCTAACTTTTTCTAGGAAAAGTATTTAACTATAAAGATATGGGATAGATATTGTTCGTGTTGTGCACTCGATTGTATTGAGCTGAAGCAGGAGATAATGAGCAAATGAATACGCTCAGGTCAGGGCGCGAAATTTAAAATTTCAATGGTTTTTATTTTTTAACGAAAAATTGGACATCTTTACGATGTAATTTAGTTTTTTGCGATATTAACATTCTGCATTGGATGTCTCGATGTATTAAGTTTGCTTAAAAAAATACCTAAAGCGATACAACATCATAAAGAGTGGTTTTTACAAACCTTATGGTATTGTATCGGATTAGGTATTTTTTGTCTCGCTTTCTCACGGAAAAATCAAACTCTGTATATACTCATATATTTTATACATAAACGTGATCGTTGTAAACTACTGTTTAACATCCTTAAAATATTTTACACTATTTTTGTTAAACCATATTCTGTTACTTATTAAATTATTAGATTTTTAGAAATAATGGTCTTAATATTGATTTCTTATATTTACGCGAATACTACACATTGAAATAAAACAAATCTTAAGGAAACGTCGGGAACGTAAAATTTAAAAATAAACCGCGATAAAATCCTTAAGATTAGTTTTATTTCAATAATGGTCTTAAATTAAGAAAAGCTTGTAGTGTAGTTTCAATCGGAGTGATCCCTCCAACCAGCCCAAATCGGAAATAATATTTTTCTAGATTATTTCCGTAATCCTGCTCGGAAGTTTTCGATTCCGTTTCCGATATCGATTTCGAATGGTTTAAAATAACCCTGCTGGCCCCTGAACCTGGACATGCACCAGGCCTATACGAAATAAATATCTTAACTTTGACTTTGACTTTGAGACCATTACTGAAGCGACCACATCTTAGCCCAGAGGATATGCCGCCGATGCATAATTTTGCATATATTGACCTTAATAAAATGGTACCCAAAAATTATTTTATTCCTCAGAATATACTAAAGATAAGGAAACGAAGGGTAAATCGCAGTTTATATTTTGTTGAAAAGCAAACCTTATTCGCTCGTAACATAAATCATTTCTAAATTAGCTGTAACTTGGCAACATCGTAAATGATTGTGTTATAATATACATACCTACTACTACTACTACAGACGCGATATGATGTGTGTACACGTGCTAGTATGTATATGTACGCAACTCAAGCATCGAGGGAGCAAGAGATAGCAGCTGTGCGAATAGGTCGTATCACAAAAAATGAGCAAAGATGGAGGCTCTATGCATACCTAATTGTATATAACAGAGCCGCTATTTTTGCTCATTTCATGTGATGCGACCTGTAGCTACAATACCTACATACGAAGTGCGGGAGTCGGCGTGTGGTATTATGTTCGCAAGGGCTCATATTGGCGGCAGGCGAAGAGTGACCATTCTGTACGAAATGCTATCAATTGGGTATTCCGAGGCAGCCTTCTGGGCCGCAAGTCTGCTAACACAATCGATTTATAATCGAACAGCAACCGCATAGTAACTGTCACTTTTGACCGATATTGTATGGGATATCTGTCAAAAGTGATAGTTTTTATGCGGTTGCTGTTCGATTATGAATCGATTGTGTTAGCAGACTTGGGGCCCTCGACTGGCGTGTAGCATGTGGAACCGAAATTCACCACGTAAGTACATGACAAAAACAAATTTTGCGCTCACAATATTAGCATATACATATGTATAATCGGCTCGTCAATCTGCGTATCTAATCAGCTTACGTCCCCCCACGCAATTATCGATCTCGTTAACCAATCATAAAAGTTATGGCTTGTAACATAATCATATCTTAACTGCAATGTCTACGTAACCTGTGCTAAGCCCTAGTGGTCAAAGGACGATAGATTCTGATTACATGTTCAATATAAGCCTAGTCTTAGCTAATATACCACAGACCCTATTTACTCAGTTGATACTGACGTTGCTTTCTGTTCACTAGGTCCTGAGTTCGAACCACGGTAAGGGCATACGGTGAGAAAACGTGCTGTCACTGTCATACTTATTATAAAATCTACCTTAGTTTGGGGCTAGTTATGTAATAGAGTCCAGAAAAGAAATACTTGTTCGGGTTTATTATTATCTAAATTATATCAAAATCGACACCGTAGTTCCCGCTGGAAGATTTAAACGAATAGACTAACAAACCTGCAAAGTAATACCAAAAGTGTATTTCACATGCCTTCCAAGCAAATTGATCAGTTTAGGAACATCATTTATTTGTATCACAATTATATAATAAGAGCAACAGAAATGGTTACTAGGATAGAGAGGGGAGGGGGCTATTCTAGCCAACAAGGATTGTACAATCAGTAAATTATAGAAGAATCAGTTTCGCGATTTTCAACTTAATTGTTTAATATCCAAAATCTCAGATCACTTTCGCGATTTCTACATTGTATCAATTTACAACTTAATTGGTTCGGAAAGGTGCGCAATTAACGAACGTAAAGTTTTGGTGCACACACATTTATGACCTGATTCCAGCTCCCATGACCGGACGGAGCGGGTTTATTTTGACTCAATACTTTTACTACGCGCCTGACCTCCGGACGAGGAAACGAGTAAAAAATATCGAAGGGCTGAGCCGGGCTATACTCAACTGACGAATCCAAACTCGAAGCCTTTACGATTTTTTAAATTTGGAAGAAATAAGTAGGTACATTGAAGGTTTTAATTTAATTTTGTAACAGATACTACTCACTGTAATTATATCCAATGTAGAGTTTAGACTAATTAAAATATTTCAAATTGTCTAGCTCAATTTAATTTTTGATTTCTAGATAGATAAATAAATCGAAAGGGAAACATCTTGACGAAACCTGCATGTCTGAGAGAACCCATCGAAAGACCTGTGAAGTCCGCCAACCCACACTGGGCCAGCGTGGTGGACTATGGCCTAATCTCTCACATTGATGGGAGGCCTGTGGCCAACAGTGGGACACTAATAGGGCTAATATTATTATTATTATAAATAAACAAATGGGTATCGCCAGACGAACACACTGGATGGACCAAACTTAAACAACACTTGTGTTATGGATAAAGTACAGCACACCGGGGCCCCCGCTATAGAAAGGTAGTGAACCTGACTATCAAATCAACTGCACTAATCGAATCGTCAAAATTAAACTATATAGTATGTTGTGATTGATGATATAACCTACTTGACTAAGATTAGAAATACAACTGCAAAATCATTTTCATAAAAGCATTATTATTTCAATGAAAGATGTTCTTAAGTGAAAATCAGACAGAAGGCCGTTTTTCAGTTCGAAAATACTCAAAATAAATTCAAAAGCTCAATTCCAAAGTAGCCGAGTATACCCATAGCAACGGGTAGGTGGGCGCGGCGGGGAGGCTGCGGCGCGCCTACCTGCGCAGACGCTCCCCAAAACGAACAAGAGCGCGCATTCCTGCCGCTGCGCCGCCGCTCGCGCCCGCGCACCGCCTCCCGCCACCCGATGCGTAGGGGTGCCAACCATCAATAATTATTACTACATAAAATAAAATCTAGTTTTTGTTATGAAATAAAAATAAATGTCGTAACAATAATTGTTAACCAAACCCACGAGTTTGTGAAGGCTGCCGGCTTATAACAATCTTGCAGAGTTTTTAAGTACACGTGATATTTTATAAGAAATTAAGAAGAGAATGTTAATTTGATACTAAAATGGCAAACCATGACCATACACAGAAGGACAGGTAATTATGCATATTATTTCTCAATAATCTGTGAATTTAATTAAACATGCAGTCGGCTTATAAACTGCCATTACCTACTTCGTAATGAAACAAACAGTGAATCAAGATGACTCCAGGGCAAACACTATTAAGTTCGTTAGTGAAATTACTTGAGCGTTTTACTGTTCAACCTTGATTGGCTCAATACATTTGATTACGATTTTAATTGGTCGCTTGACATAACGATATAACTGAACCCGGATACAAACATTCCGATGGTGGCTAATGTGGCGCCAACAAATAGCACGTAAAAAAATAATGGAACTATTCACCAGTTAATAAATATATTTGAACATTATATAGATCTTACCATGAACGAAAATATATTATAACAATATCCTGTTCGATGATACGGAGAAGTAGAACACAGTGCTATTCGGTATATAATATGTGATCCTTAAAAAGAAAATTTGATTTCAATTGTAAATATGGTAAGAAATTCAGTAATATAATAGCAAAGGATAGGTATTACACTATCTAGTACCTGTAAAACGACTTACAAAGTAAAAAATACCTTAAGAAATGCTCCCTGGGGGCAGCCCTGACTCGGTCCTCATCCCCTGCATCTCGACACAATGAGGACCTGTTGCGGCCGCCGCCCGCGCACCCCCCACCCCGCACCCCTCGCCGGCCACTCGCACACTGCATCCTATAAATAATTCAAACATCGGCCGATTAATTCGTGGTCGGTACCGATTCAACTGTCAATTAATGCGGTCCCTACATCCAGTCGCCTGTCTAAGATACAAGCATGTACCATGTCGCCGTGTGATAACGAATCAATCTTGCTTTCTCTAGCTGCTGATTAGGGAATAAAACGACTTCCGACGACGAATTCTGCGGCTATCTGGGAAATAAGGTGAAACCTTATATTCTAATTACAAACAATTGATTCACCTAGTGAACGTTTATTTACAAATAGGGCAAGACTCTACTATTGATTCTGAACGAACTAATTTCAGGCTTCGCGTTAATTGACAGCCAAGGTATAGATGATTATCAGTGGCTTAACTTTTATAGGTAAATACAGAAAAAAAGTAGAATAAGCGTGAAGAGAATCGCGTAATATGCACCACTCACAACATAATTAACCCATTCCACACCAATTCATCACCCATACATAAAACCCTCATTCGTCTACCTCCTTATCCTGTTTAAATACTGCGAAATAAACCAGTTGGTTCTGAGAAAGAATTCTAGCCGCCACGAATGGGTTAAGTAGTCTGAATGATTCATTTGAGGGCCATTAAATCGAAATTGAATACATTAGCAATTAGCATCGGACGCATAAATGAAAGCACTTGCTTTAATTAGAAATCGTTTGTAAAGTACATTGCGATTGCATCCTCTTTGCGAGCTTTATCTAAGAGATAAATGGTGGAATCTGTGCATAGGCGACTTTTTATCAACAACACACTTGTAGCAAGTCACAGAGAATTCCAAAACGTTTTTCTTTAACATAGTACTTTCGCTCCACTGTTCTTTAATGTTTAAAAACCTTTATTTAGGCCGAACACCGGCTATGAGAAAGATGGACTATGAAATAAAATATATACACACTCAGCATATCGGCACTAAAGTTTTTAAGCAAATTTATATGGTTAAACTAAATTTTCTCACCATTTGCTTCTCTGGCGCTAGTTCCAAAAACTAACTACACACGTTGAAATAATATTCCTCAGCGGTAATAAGCTCTTAAATCTTCTCCAGAGCTAATGTTCTCCTCAACCACCCATCGTCAAGCAACATTATTTCGTAATAAAAGTTTATCTACGCGTCAAGAACCGTCATAAAATCATGTTAATTATCTCCAATCTATAAAACGACGGGTTCTAGCTCATTCCAATACTCTGCTTACGGAAATATGAACGGAAGCAGCCCCCTTATTCACAACCTTAAGACAAGTCTCGTATCGACTGATTCAATTGAAACAATTGAATCGGTAATCAATTGAAACTTGCATAGTGAAATGTACTCAGTAAACACAGCGAGTGGTCGAATCGAACCCTTCAGTTGCGTAGTCATATCGAATCTTCGATAAGGTCATGCAAAATGACTCTGAAAGATCGTCGTCGAAACGAAACAATTTCTAATCGAATCGATTCGGATACTTTTCGAAACGTTCTGAATCGACTCGCAGATACGTCTCCGACTCATAGGTGGCATCTAAGATAAATCGCAAATAAAAGTTTATTTCCAGCATTTTCTTGACCCTCTACAGGATGAAATTGAAATCATGACCAATATTTTAAACTATATAACGTAATCATTTTTAAATAACATTCTTTTAAATTCATTTCAACTCAGAATCAGAATCATGCTGCATGATTCTGATAATTCAAAGACCATTGAAAAACAAATCGATTGAGATGAAATAAATTTAAAAAAAATGTTATTTATAAATGATTACGTTTGGCACATCGCAATAGTAGCAACTGTTAATCTATAACATCGCTAAGTTGTTTGTGGCTCGTTTTCCTTGTAGTGTTAGAGTTATTGACCATAGCACGATACACGTGTCAATAACTAAGTTTAGGAGCATAAAGCCGGTATATAGTTCACTTGTTTTTAAATCAAACGATTCTATATTTATAAGATACTAGCTGCGCCCCGCGGTGTTACCCGCGATTAAACATAATGTCCTTTTTACCGGGATAAATAGTAGCCTATGTGCTATTCCAGACTATAATCTACCTCTGTGCCAAATTTCATCCAGATCTGTTCAGCCGTTCTGGCGTGATTTAGTAACAAACATCCATCCATACAAACTTTCACATTTATAATATTAGTGTGATTTATACTGTCTGGTTGATTCATTGGTCGCAAGTTCGTTGCCAAGGTTTTTCAACATATCATTAGACATTTCAACTTAAATATTCTGAAATCAAGTCTACCGTCTGATATAGTATCTATATAATATCCCATTCAAAACCTATTGTAAGAATATCCACTATAAGTATCGAGACAGTTAATTTCAATCAGGGCCCTAGCTAATAATGTCGATTCATAATCTAATGACAAAAGCAAGAAGTGACAATTCCTACGCCATTGGTATTCGATTATGAGTTGATTATGTTGGCACACTTGGGGCTCAATTGACAGAAGAGCTGAATGGTGCCGCATACTTGCCACACGACATCCGCACGGTACACGCCGCCGTACGCTTCTGCGGTTTGCTTTTTTTGGTTAACCCCTCAATATGTCGGCGGAGGATAAAGACAGGTACACACGTACTGCTAGATTTTACAATTGAGTCTTATTTATTAGGATTTTACTTTACGAAGATATTTCTTCTTGATAAACCTGAATTGCGCCTGAGTGTGCCTCGCATGGCAACACACTGGAACTTTTTTTTGTAATTTAAGAAAAATATTTTTAATAATTAAATAATTAAAAAAAAAACAAGCCCGGTGAGTTTCTTGCCGGATCTTCTCAGTTGAGGACGCGTCAAATCCCGTTGAAGAGTTAGGAAAAATAAATATAAATAACAATGTGCCCCCGTAGTATACGAAATAAATGATTTGACTTTGAAATTGACACATCCCAGTCCAAATTTGATCGTCTGCTGACTTTGTGACAAATAATTGGAGATTTATCTACTCTCGAATCGATAACATATGTAAGTATAATCATATACACTTTGCCATCGCTGAACTAACAATTAAATCAATGCTTTTTGAAGAATGAAACCTACATGTTTCTGAAAAATCACCACCCGTTGCCAAAACAAAATGGCTCATTCGTAGCCCAGTCGTCCTGAGGATGCCTCGTTTAGAGGTGAAACACGTGTCGAATACTTTTTTAGATTCGCTTTGTTTCGCGGGAATTGCATTTTATTTGGGGTACCCGTCACTCGTGATAGATAGTTTCTCGACTGACATCTTAGAGGAGTTCGGTGTTGCTGGATTCTTTAATTATCGAACAAACTTGTTTGGTTTATAATTGGAAAAGTTGACAAGCCGTGAGTCAGTGGAAGTTCCTCTTTCCCATTTGTTTAAAATAAAATGAGATCGCCAAAACCTAATCCAAAGTTGCCAGTGTGGCTCGTCCCTTACACACAACGACCATCAGCGGATATACAGACGAGTTTTTACAACCAAGTATTCAAACCCAGTCGGTTGGTACAGTTGATGAATTTAATAGGTAATCTAGATAATTGGTAACTAGCAGTGCCACTGAGGTCAGGCGGCCGTGGGAACCGATCAGCATGCAGGATACCGAAATAAACAGGTTATAAAATATTTAGGAGAAACATACATTGATACATAATATCTACTCACTGCAACCTAGCCCTTTATATTATAGTATCTACCTACTTTAAGTTCTTTATTTTTTCATGTATGTACCTATTTGTGTATCTTTGTGTGTTCTTTACTTTTACTTTTTCATGTAAATGTACCCATTTGTGTATCTTTGTATCCGTGTCGAATAAACTTTTTCATTTCATTTCATACAAATGATTAAATACAGGTCGCGGTAGACGTAAGGCTTACAGACTTTACCGGCTAAAGTTATCCTTAGAAAGCTTCTGTCGAAAAGGAAAGAGATCCAAAACATAGTGGCCTGTTTTGAGAGTGTATCGTTATTTTAATAAAGCTTAGTTGGAACCTTAGAGGAAGGAATAAAATAGATGGAGCGTACACACAAATTAGCGTGTAATACACAAATCAGCTCGGTTTTTTGTGCTTCACACTCAGTCTATATTATTTCTTCGTCTTCGTCTATGGTTGGAAAACTTATGCAGCTTTCATTGTTAAATAAATAACTATTTTGGTATTTCATTATTTCAATTATTTGTTGTAAATTCCACGGACATTTATTAACATGACATAGTAAATATTTCGTGTCTCAATTTAAAACAGTGAATACGAACAAAACGCGTCCGGCTCCGAAATTTAAAAAGATATTCGGTATGACCATAAACGCATGTAGGTCCTACTCGAGTTCTTATTTTCATTATTGACTCGTAAAACCTTATACCTAACTTTATTCTCGGAACGGACGATACCTACGGAACGCCTCCCAATACTTTTTTTCTTTTATAAATCATATACAAGCTACATCTGCGAGTCATCGGCACAGACAATAGGTACTTCGTATTATATACTTGGTTATTTACTATATAATGTGGCCAGACTAGACGAAGACAATCTTCGTATAATCTCGGGCTTGTTCGTGACCAAACTCTTGCGCATGTAGGGCGTGGCTACGGTGCGTGCGCGTGTGTGGGTGTGCGCGGGCGCAGTGTCCATTCATCGGTAATTATTTTTACTTTTGTTGCAATTCTAACAATCTGTCTAAATGTAGACTGTTAAACTAATAATGATGTATTTGGGTTCATGAAAATAAAAAATAAGAAAGAGTGCTGAAAATCATTAGTTATATCTACTGTTATCGCTTCAGCAGTCAATAAATCATTTGTAAGTGTAAGTATCATACTGCACAAAACCATTGGTTAAATGTTCGGCATTCCACGCTAAAAATAAATTTAGTTCGCAACAAAATTGAGATTTTTATGAGCCTTTTATATTGCCATCGGAAAGTAGCTCATGTTTAATGGGTAGTAAGTATTCACATAGGCAACATACACGCTATTTGTATTATACTTCAATTTTCTTGTTAATTGAAAACCAATGACCCACTAGCTCGTAACACTAAATAATTTATTAAATTACATTTATGTACGAACCCATTCGGTTGCATCTCAGCCGATCTGTGACCTGATCTGATGACAAGATATAAAAATACATTAACCTTGCCAACTGTTTTCACCACCATGCCGAGATCCTTACAACCTTTCTTGATATTTAACTAACGTCACCCTATGACTTTAGTCATAAGTGTCGTACGATCTCGTCGCACAACGGAAACGCTCACAGAACACGTTCGAATATACACAAGTACACGACACAGGTACATGGTTCATCGGCGGAGTCAACGCTCGCGGGCGCAGATTCGGACGACGCGTGTTGCCGATTTTTTTACTCTTATTTATCAGCGTATGTACTCCTTTATACAGTATAATATATGGTATGTAAGATGCCGCATTCCAAAGCTGAAAAAGATAAAAGCATAACCGTTTTTTTTAAATTAGTTGAAGACCGTTGGGCTAGACGAATTCTAGAGTAGAGACATCAGTAGGCAATTATCAAGTGTAACAACAATAATGCAAATTATTTTAAACGTTTCTCAGTAGGTTATAAAGATCACATTTAAAAAGAAAACTTACTATTAGTTTAAAAATAATACTTCGTAAGTAGGTACCAAGCGTTATTTTAAAAAAAGTCAAACACTATTTACACATTTATTTTACTGACTTTTATAAACGTGACCGGTAAATCTTTTTAATTGAACTTTGAAAATATTTTATAATATTTCTGTTACACTTTATAAAGTGTCACCTGGTAGTCAGTTGTAGTGACCTGGGCTTAGTTTAGCTAAGATTGGGCTTAGTGGCGTACCTACATGGATAGGAGAGGTATATATCCAGCAGCGGATAGCACCAAGCTAATCCAAGCTATGCTTCGATAAGCGATGCCACCATCTTTGCTTCCAGATTGTGTTCTATCGCGAGCACAATATTTTTACGTGACATTAGGGTATCGTAAGTTTCTCCTGTCCTGATCATACCACTTATTTCATAAATAAAAATTACAGTGACAGTATCCTATCTTAATGATGTTATGATTTCGTTAGGAGTTCTCGCTTGCCCTAGTGATTCGTACGTAAATCGAGTTTTGTAATCTATGTCATTTATTCTACGAGATTCGAGCATTATCTTACAAATGTATAAGGTGTTTGAGAGCCGGGCTTGCGGCACAGAAGAGTTCTTGCGAAAAAACTGACTGGCTGCTCGCATTGGAACCCACCAGACCGGTCCGACCGAATCTCCCCACGACCTGGTATAACTACACCACTCCGGATACGTCCTTTCGATATAAAATATTTGTACAGTGTTCTTATAACATCTATAGGAAGATATGACTTTCGTATTGTAGCATATATACTATAATATTATAAATGTGAAAGTTGGAATGGATGGATGGATGTTTGTTACTCAATCACGCCAGAACGGCTGAACTGATCTGGATGAAATTGGGCACAGAGATAGATTATAGTCTGGAATAGCACATAGGCTACATTTTATCCCGGTAAAATGTATGGTTCCCGTGGGATAGATTTGTTTAAATTTTTCATAGCATACCAATAAATTCATTTTCTCATACATGAGGCGGTACGAAGTTCGCCGGGACAGCTAGTTGGGAATAATTAAAATAAAATATTACGTGTGCAGAGTATATTGGATTTAGCTTTTTAAAAAAAAATTGCTACATATGCTCTCGCAAGCATGACACTAGCAAGTCATTTCATCAACACTTTTTTTTTTATTTAATGGATTTGTCATCATAATCTTACAACGCATTTACGCACACTTAGGTACCTAGTTTAAAATGTCATGTTTTTTAAGCTTTTTAATTCTGGAGAATTCGTATTCTATTATGATTCTTAAGTAAAATATAGCAGTAAAAAAATCCTACAATGAAATTGAGCATACGCGCGCTTTAACTAAAGTGGTCCAGCAATATCCGAAACCCGTTGCATCGTCCATTTGGGGATCGAAATATTTGAGCTCATTTTTGTTTTATTCGTCGAAACTGTTAACGAATTTGGGGCCACTTTATTTTATCAGCGGTTACACGTAACAATTAATTAACGATCTTTTGATTATTTCTACAAACTTCTGAAAGAATGCTAGCTTTCGTTTTTACGGAAAATACTACATTAAAATAGGCTCCTTTTTTTGTTATGTCTCCTGTACTAAACTGCTGTAGCAATTTGAACCAAACCGCTAGCTTGGCAGTTGAAAATGTAAAGTTGAGGCTAGTAAAAACGATTTTTTTCATTTGATAGGCGTTACATAAGAAGTGCTGTCGTTAAACATAACTAATTTATCAGAAAACTGGCGAAACAATATAATCAAATATTGACATTTTTATTGAAATTATGAATACTCGAATTTAATACTCTTCTGTAATAAAATTTCTCAATAACAGATATTACAATAATTGAATGAATCTACGTTGAAATTGAACATAAATTGACGTTTCAATAATGGTATCCATTTCCTCCGGCGGATTATTACAGTAATGCGGCATTTGATGTGAAATCGCAAATCAATCTGCCTGCGATGTTTAATCTATTCCTATTATATCAAATGTCATAAGAAAATAAAACAAATAGCCCGTCAATATAACATCTGTACGTAAACTATTTTTCATAACTAACTTCATGTCATATTGATTTCTTATATTATATATACGCGAATACTACACATTGAAATAAAACTTATTTTCCGACGTTTCGGCTGCTTTACAGCAACTATGGTCACGGGAGGACTGAGGTGTTTGACGTCCTAGTGTCATACCTAGGGGTACCCTCATATTTGTCGGGGATGTAAAAAACATAATATAAACGCAATAAAATCTGTAAAATAAGTTTTATTTCAATAACTAAATGCCAAGTAAATATATTTACCCAGGTTAAATTTTCTAATAAAAACATGGTAAGATCTCAGTATAAGTTGAATACATCAAAGGTGCCTCCCCAAGCGAGTTCGTTTGAGTGAATTCCCACATCCGGAGCACCCGAGGTTGGCCAATCGACAACTTGTCAATTATAAAAAATAATCTCCGCTGCAAAAATAATCTTGCGTTCGACAAGATTAAAAGTGGATGGTTGAACTGCAACAAATATTCATCCAATTATGTTTCCAACTAAATGTTAACTATTTCAATCGTTTTCCAACTATTCATACATAGCAGGCAGTAGTTTAGTTTAAACTCAGCAAGACATATTGATTTCTTATATTTACGCGAATACTACACATTGAAATAAAACTACTCTTACGAGTTTTATCGCGTTTATTCTACGTTTTTTAACGCATGCAACAATTAAATATGAGGGTACCCCTATTCAAACTATGACACTAGGACGTGTCGTCAACCACCTCAGTCCTCGCGTTATCATGGTTGCTGTAAATTAGCCGAAACGTCGGGAACGTAAAAAACGTAGAATAAACGCGATAAAATCCGTATAAGAGTAGTTTTATTTCAATCAGCAAAACATCATTAATACCTATTCAAATGCAAATGTTGTTCCTGCCGTATTCACCCATGTATACTTTACACACAAATTAACTTAAATATGAAGCTTTGCAATACATTGGAGCGAGACTCCACGTAACTAGCACACCTAATTCCGCCGTAGAATCTCATTATCCCCAGACTATGACGCTACGCCACACTTGGTTAATTTCAGTACGTTATGGGATCCTCTTGTCAACATTGCCTTTGACGACAAATATTAATTATCTAATTCGTTTACTGCGGTATTCCCTTTTGCAACATCGATGCCGTTCATACGGCATATTGATTTAATTACTTTCGTAAAACATTAGGATACAATTTAATGTAAATTGCCCGATGTTTTCTGGGTGTGGACTGTTGATTTTTGCTGTTGGTAATATCACACAGATATGCTAAAAAAATGGAGAAGGAGACTGAAGGTTGAGGGAGAAGATACCGTCGGAACGGAAGTAAAAAATTGTAATGGTATAAAATGGAGCTCTCCTGCTTATTTCTTAGTTATCCATACCATCTATGGATGCATTCTGTAGTGTACTGGGAAAGGCCTTTGCTTGGCTCAAAGACGGTATATTTATTATTTTGTGTTCAACTAAATAATGAATCGAATCTTATTTGCTTGTAATTTCATTGTTGATTTCTATGAACGGGAGCTCGTTGGTTAATATTGACATCATTAAGAATCGCGATTGTCTATTTAAATCTTGTCAAACTATAATTTAAACAGAATTGACTTATTAAAAATTAATCATTTCTAATTACGACATTGCCTAGTGTTGGAGTGTGTTAAATACATACATAATCCAAAAAGATTAAAATACAGCAAAGAAGAAAGTTGTGGTGTCAACTTTCTGACACTGTTTTTTTTTGACATTGTATTTTTACGGTCCTTATATTTTTTCTATCCAAATATATATCTTTTACCACCTTCAATCCTGGCCTTTCTTTGATCATAACCTATCACTAGCCACTAACTACAAATCTCTAAATATCTTTCATTTTTGCCAGTTCCTTTCAGTAACATCCAGCTAAGGGCAGATTTATTACTTTAAAAAAAACTACAGATTAACAAAAACATATGCAGAACGCAACATTTACGATGAGAAACTAGACTAGGAAGTAGATCGAAGTGCTCTAAAACTTATAGATAGACAAAACTTTGTGCGCTCATTATGAAGCTATTACGACGACTTCTCACGTTCGTGCGTTCGATTCCTATCACAAATTGCCGATTTTATTAAACCATTAGGGCCGAAATATAAAAAATAATGGCAATTAATGTGATTGGACTGAAACATAGCAGTCGAATTTAAATTATGGTCAGATATATATCAAAGATTTGGCGTGTCCGATACATTACCAATCGTGAACGGTGCATGACCATAACAAAATTGTTTAATGAGATAAATTACCGTGAAACGAGTATGAATGCAGACGTTTCCATATACGTTTGTCATTTTGTTTTTCATTGTCACACTAGTTTTACCCGCGGCTACGCCACGTTGGCTTTGAGGGCTATAACACGCCCCGTACCTATAACAACGTAATGCTCAAAAATGTAAAGGAACTTTTTCAAAAGAGCAGCCATGGAGCTTCTTGCCTGTTCTTCTCTATAGGAAAAGGTAAAGTAAGCTGGTAAATCTTAGTATTTTGAAACTATTTTGACGATTCATAAGTACTGTACTTAATGGTTTACGTGAATAATAAATATTCTGATCCTGATTCTGCGTCCCAATGTGATAAGGGGCATGGGGGCACGCGGTAAAGAAATGTAGGTAAATCTTATTACCTACCCATTGAAATGAGTTTTAGTAACTAAACTAAACGTATAGTATATAGTAAAATAGTGCGTATTCTTAACTCCATGTGACCGAAACTCATCAATAAACAAACAAAGCAACGAGCTACGTACAAATAGTTTCTAGGGCAGGCGCGCCAATTATCGTCCGCTTTGACACGACTTCTCACTTAACCCGAAGGCCTTAAGTTTCGCCAATAAATAAATGCAGGGACCCTTGGAACGAACAGATTATACCGCGATGGACGATACATGAGAACAGGAAAATGTACATGCAAAATTATAATGAAAGTTTTTTAGTGGTATTTAACTACTCGACTGATATCATTATTATATTCTTCGAAATGAAAGCTTTCCATATTATGACTAAACTACAGGCTGGTGGGAATATAAGCGTTTATTTAAAATGTTAAGTTTAAAAAAAGAATTGTGTACGTGGGTATTAATATTGAACACCTAATTATATCTATACAGTGTGTTCTCCGATACAGCAGTGTATCGCAAATTATTCAATGTACTATAATAATAACGAGGGTTTGGCATCGCAAGGCGCCCACAATCTGGGTACAGAATGGAAACTTAACGATGTGAGCGGTAACGACGTGCCTTGAGGGATGTCACTCACTGACAACCCTGTTACACTACCGGACTGTTTACCATTTCATGATAATTCAAATACAGAGTAACGAGTGTCTTCCAAATTCAAAAAACGAATTTAAACTTGGAATTCGAATGATTTGAATTTAGTATAATAGTATCTCAGTTAAGACCATTTCAAAACTTAAATTAAGAATAAGGAGCAGACTGAAAGACCAACAGTTTTTTATAGAAAACATATGTTTTGTAAATGATACTAGTAATAATAGGAATAATAATATCGCCAGACGAACACACTATCTGTACGGTCCCATACTAAGCGACGCTTGTATTATGGGTACGTACGTATCTATGATGTAATCCAAGCTTAGAGGAAGAAAAAAAATTGACAAATTGAAAAAGTGTGAACCAGTCCCCGCTAGCACCCGGACATGGAGCATTACTTGAGGTTACATACATTGCTCTCCTGTACCATAAAAAGATTTAAAACGACGTCTCCCAATATCCTGATAATAATTAAATATAGCTGGTCATCATATAGCTTGCGCCTTGTTAAGGTGGAAGCGCAAGGTCAGGGCGCGAAATTCAAAATGTCAATGGTTTTTATATTTTTACGAAAAATTTGGACATCTTTACGATGTAATTTAGTGATTTGCGATATTAGCATTCTGCATTGGATGTCTCGATGTATTAAGTTTGCTTAAAAAATACCTAAAGCGATACAACACCATAAAGTTAGTAAAAGTAGCGGTTTTTACAAACCTTATGGTATTGTATCGGATCGGAGTCTATGGACCAGATCGTTAATGGAATTAGTCGCAGGTCCTAGGAATTTGGTTTGTAACTATATTGATAGTTACAAACCAAATTCCTAAAATGTGTGTGTATTAATATACAATATAAAACCTCCATATCATAATTATATAACTTATAATATTGGTATAGGTATAAGTGTTTCCATAAAAGATTACCCGATATGTCCAGACTCCAGTACAATAAATAATTTAGTGCATTGTAATTCACAAACGTACAAAGGCTGAATAATTCAAACGCGTGTATATAATTAATACGGCAAGATGAAATAACACCGACCTAATTTCAAAACGTTGTAAATTACCTATTCTTTGTGTCTGTAAAACTATAAATCCATTTATCATTACATTAATTTATCATCGGTTGTGTCAGTATTGAATTTGAGTTATAACATAATGATTGTTATTGCTGTACGGTAAGGGTTAATTTGGTATGATATACATTCGAAGGTATAGTTTAAGACGTATATCACGTGAGTGTGTGTTCGAAGACAGGTTTTAACTCACATACATATATATTAATGAGTTCGGTTCGTGGAGTGTAAGTCGAATAGTTGTTAAAACGAAGGAGCTATAAACTAACTCCTAAACTTATAAATATAACGTTTTCATTCATTAACAAAAGTATTATCAGTCGTAGTCGTCTCCTAAGTTGCTGTCACCTCTCGCCACTACACAGTCCAAGGCCCGAAGACCCTTGAGCGAGAAGAGAGCTTGAAAGTTATTATTAAAAAGGAAATTGAAACAAGACTACCGCTAACCTATGTATAAGGCGAATAATATAATATAATTAATTATGGGCCATTTATGAATTATTTTTTTTTAGCCTTTCCAAAACAGGCTATGTATTTTAATTCAATGGTTAAATGAACCCAATCGCTAACTTATTAACATAAGCAATACCGTTTCAAGAAATTATTTCCAACATTTATTTAATTAACATAATTGTCGATTACAGTTCAGCCGCGATTTACTAAACATGGATCGAGAACTCGATTATCGACATATTGTACCAGCACTTACAGTAATTACTGGTAATAACGTACACTAAACGAGAGGCTTCAGATATTGCAAAAGTTAATTTGCAAGCCACATTTTAAAAACTTATAGGTTAGTTGGTAAATTACATTAGACTCGCCCACTTATCGGACGAAACCTAGAACAAATGTACTGTCTTTATAAGTGTCTATTAGTAAAATAGAGCATTTAAAAAACGGCAAAGCAGTTTTGGCTTAAATTTAGATTTAGTACATAAGTGTGCAACCTACTTAAGTACCTATGTACTACCTCGTTAAAAAGATGGTATTTGAAGATTAAAAAGATGATATTTTTTGCATTTTAGATGTATTACTATTAATGACATACCCACTTATTGCTAGAATAAAAAAGAAAAACCTACTTTTTGTCTATAGAAAGCCACCGGGCACAGCTAGTGAGATATGTTAATCAAGAAATCTTAACTGGGACTTATAGAGGTCAATTCAAGTGAACCTATTTACCTCTATCAAACAAATTGCCAGCTTGAACAACTAATTGAAATGATTCCAGTTTACAACATAAACTGACTCGTTTGTTTGACCGCAGCCTAATGACGTAATTGCGTGTTCAGTCGGCATTAGCCCTAACTGTACACTATAAAGCTATTCGGAGCTAGTGGAAATTCGCTTATGATGGTATGCGTACTTAATTAAATTTGAGTGCGTTCGAACCATGAGAAAAATTAAGTAATATATTTTTCTATGATTTTTCTTGGTTTGTCTATGATCTATTACAAACATCTAAGATCATATAGTGTTGTAGAAAAAGGTATAAGACTGACGGACAGTCGACCCCATGACGTAAAGCGGGAATTTTATTTTCTTAACACTACCAACATTCCAAAACCGCAATGCAAATGCCAAAAAAATTAACCAAAAAAGGTAACGTTCCTTATTTAAAAGGTTCCCCTACTAACGAGTCTCGCTCGCATACCAATACTCGAATGGTTCCCGATCACACGAGTCATCAATTAGGCGGCATGACGACCCACAGCCGGTTTGGCTTGCCTGCGTCGACTCGCACCAACTAAAGTGTTATTAAAGAGAGGAAAGGGTGAACGATCACGTAGTAACGGGTTTTAATGAGATAGCATCGAAATGTTGAGAAATTGGTTGGTGGTTCGAAAATTTCGAGGGAAATGAAGTATGGTCTAAAAACTTTTTTTTTTACTAGCATATTCAATGTTCGTGCGGCTGGGCAATAGCCTTTCCTCGCTTTGTTTACATGTTCTAATTTTAGACAAAATAATATTATTTCTTCGTCTATGGTTCTAATGTGGCCACGCTCAAATTATATGGCCTAAAAAACATTAATTTTTTTAAATTTCGAATTGTCTACCACGAAGAAAAATCCAGTAAGTATATTATTTATGATATATCCAGAAAGAAGAATCGTAACCGAGAGGTTCCGGGTTTGATCCCAGTCCTACCATTGCACTATTGATGTACGAGTAAGTCCACTAAGAACTAAAACAAGCAGTGGAGCACAATTGGACGGGATAACAGATTACAATAAAAAATATAAAAAATACACATAGGTACTGCTCTAGTTTTGATTATATCTACACTATGACATAAGATTATTCATTGTTCATTACAATACCTAGAAGTACTATACAATTGCATCTGGACGTTGAAGTCAGACATACTCTTTTAAATATACCTATAGCATCTCGAAGATATGTCCTATAAATAAATATTGTATTCTTGCAATTCATCTCGGCAAATAGTAATATAATAAATAATGCATTGAGCAATTTAAAATCATTCTTTGAATTCAACGCAAAAGTTTCCAAACGAAATAACATAACGACATTTTTATATATTTATTCGAAAATAGCTTCGATAACTTATATAGTATTAAACTGTTGGTCTGAGGTCTTATCGCGAATTGAGTTTACATTAAGAACGCTTTCACATATAGGCGTTTTTGTCGCGCGACTGTAGCGCTGCAGTAGCGCGACTCGTATCCATACATATTTAGGTATCGCAGCTGCAGCGCGGCAGCCGCGCGATGGTCGCGCGTCAGAAGCACGACTGCAGCGCTCCGAGCTTGCGGTGGCATGACTGTGAAGCACGGCCGGCGTCGCGACTCAGCCGCGCTACAGCCGCTGTAATGTGAAGGGATTCGCTGTGCAGCGCTACAGTCACGCAACAAAAACGCCTATATGTGATAGCGCTCTAAGTAGTCTGATAGTGAAAGGTTAACTGTATCCAGTTTTCGCCATCTAATTCTTCCGACATCCAGATTTACGGTCGCGATACGCACAGAGGCCCATTTACATGGGATAATTTATATAGTGAAGTGTACATTGGCTCCCTAAAAGCAGCGCGTATCTCGCGCGGGACACGGGCATTAATTCCAAGAGCACAACGCGATAGCACCGAATAAATTCGTATAATTTTAGCACGCATTACGGGAGTAGGGGCACGAGATCGTGCTCTCACTCGCTCGGATCTTATTTAATGCGATGCTTAAGTACACTATACAACGTGTATATAAATTAGCGCAAAACATTATAGTAGTTTGTCAAGAGTCATGAGTAAATTCTAATGAACCACTTATTTTGAAATAGGGGTCACTTATTCTCAAAACTAAAAACCTTTATTTAAAATCTATCTGCAGGTTTTACAGCAGTTCATGCCATAATTTCTGAGGTACAATATTTAGAGTGTCGTTTTAGTGCATAACTAGTGTTAATCACCTATTAAACTATATTTTAGGTAATCTTAAGGTGCATGTTACTTTGGCATAATCATAAAAAATACATTCAGTCGGGGTGTCTGAGGTTTTGCACTATTTAAATTACGCGTTGTATACTTGGAGTAAAGCGTCATTTTCTCGCGATTACGCCGGGGGGTCTAGCACGCGGGTCAAGGCAAAACCTATGTTAGCCTATGGCAGATAGCTAATGTAACAAGGAGTAACTTAAGCTGCTTTTATTTTAGAAAAACTTTTTGGTTAATTACCACGCGCACGAAGTCGCGGGTAACAGCTAGGTTGAACATAAAGCAAGATTTTAACAACTTTACTGTTGTCACCAGTCCGATGCAGTGACCGATTAGTAGTCAACATAAGAAAGCTTCTAGATTCTATTGACACTAAGCTTCCCCTTCCGCCTTTACACGAAATTTTAAACATATCTTTTCATAACACCCAAAGTAAGTACCACATCCAAAACTATATTGACAGTATATAACTATCATAATAGTCTTCCATCATTGTCTCAGACCGACCTGAATCTCAATGCATGTCACTGAACTGAAACTGTGGACTCTCATTCATTGGAATACGGTTCGTTTCTGATTGGGATATGTTGGAATAGAAATATCTTGTAGTAAGCAAACAGCCGGTGTGAACACATTACGCAAAGTTAAACGTTGTGTGTGTGTGGTGTATTGTTAGACGTTAGGTGAAAATGTCTACTTGGGGGATATGGTAATAAGTATATGGGTTTACGCAATTGCTTTCGGTTACAGGGAAAACCTCGATTGTATCTAAGAAATTGCCATGGCTTTTAAATAATTGATAGAACTAGGGGATATGGCTCATTCGTAGCCCAGCAGTCCTGAGGATGCCTCGTTTAGAGGCGAAACACGTGTCGAATACTTTTTTAGATTCGCTTAGTGTCGCGGAGAATTGCATTTTATTTGAGGTCCCGTCACTCGTGATAAATAGTTTCTCGATTAACATCTTTGAGGAGTTCCGTGTTGCTGGCTTCTTTTATTATCGATCAAACTTGTTTGGTTTATAATCGAAAAAGTTGACAAGCCGAGGGTCAGTGGTGGGTCCTCTTTCCCCATTAGGTTATCGCTTTTAAAGTTTCGTTTATCTACAAAACTAGTTGGAGCACACCTTTTATTCCAAGTAAAATGACATGATTATTATTCTAAAGTCTAGACACCTAAATGTTTGGTTGCACCTACGATGATGTCATTTATTCTAGAAGGAGCATTCCTCAGAGCGCACCAATTTGAATCACGTTGATACTGCTTTCACTTAGCGCAATCTCTAGTGCGCTAAGTGAAAGCAGTATCAACGTGATTCAAATTGGTGCACTCTGAGGAATGCTCATTTTGTAATAGTCGAACTTAACTACGATTTCATGTAAAAGTACCTAAAACACATTAACTTTAGTTCTAGTCGTTATAACTATACCACGATGAGGCTCGCAGTTCCAACAATATTCCACCGTCAGGCTTAACGATCGCAAGACGATCTTATACACGCCAGATCTCACCATGTTAATGATTACTGATCTAAAGTGGCTTATTGATTGTATACAGCTTCTCCGCGAAGCCGTACCGCCCACATTAAATACATTTTACACCCTCTGATCGTGCAGCTACCTATACCCACCCAAATGACTCACGGAGGCTAATGCAATCCGGTTTTATAAGACCAATTGAAATTTATAATACAAATAGAATGAAATCTGTATTAATTCGACGAAAATAACGTTGCCCGTTGGTTGGTTGTTGATAAGTTGTAAAATGACCGTTGATAGTCAAATGTATCTTATACCTTAGAGAATATATTCATAGCACAATCTGAGTATATGAAAGTATATAAATAATAATCTTTACAATATAACCCTTTTACCATCTATTCAAAGTAGCTCAGTGGGTAGTGACCCTGTCGTCAATGTTGCGGGTCCCGGGTTCGAATCCTGGTACGGAAAAACTTTATGTGATGAGCACGAATGTTTGTACCCGAGTCATGGATGTTTAATATCTATACAAGTATTATATACTGGGTTCGCCTCCAGTCCATTGCATGGTACCCATAACACAAGTGATGTTTGGTGTCTGCCCGTTTTATGTTGTGTATTCGTCTGGTGATATTTATATGCGCGAACTGCCCGGCAATTTTTTTAATAAAACATGCTTGTCCTAATAAAAAATGATCTTATTTCCAAACGTTGTAGATCAAATTTCAATTACAGACTGAGACAAAGTACAATCTAGGGGGAACTTGTCATAATAGATACAGATAACGAGTTTTAGGCCAAGAAATGAATTGCTTGAAAATAAGAGTTCATAATACCTGGGGCTCAATTCTGCTAATTTACAAACGCTTTAGTGGAGTGTCGATATCGTGGCGATTTAATGATTTTAGACATTTGATAGTCTACTAGTTTGTTAAGACCAGCAGCTTTCCACTGACTAGCCACTCAACTGCCATACTCGTAGAACTATTTCGTGTTCTGTACTTCAGTCGTGTATCAATATAATGTAGCTAAGTAATGGTATTGTACTCGTTATCTGACGTTTCTAGCAGTCGACACACAACCAGTGACAGTGAAATGAGACTCCATCAAGACGACATTAAAGTTTTAGCAGAATAGCCAATCTGTCACAGTCGTAATGGAACCTCAATAGTGTGTCGCTGGAATGGCAATTGTATGTCAGTTTATTTCAATCAGCAGAATTGGGCCCTGATATAGTGCTGTGCTCTCCCGTAAACGTTAATCCACCTGTTTCCTTCCACATTCAAATACAGCTACGTTATTCCCATATTACATCCAATGAATGCACATGTTCTTGCCAAATAAACCAGTAATTGAATCACAATTGTAAATACATGTACGTTTGGCGCGTGATCCGAATGGAGACCGCTCGATTGCTAGTCGCAACAAAGACGATGACGACGAACGTAATCGACGAATGTTTAGCGTATTGCGTTAGTTTTAAACGAATGATTTAGAGTTAATTCAAACTGGTAGGTATTTTGTGGACATAAGGAAGATAAAGGCCAAACGTTGAGTTCATCAAAAAAAAAGACAGAGTGACTCATATACAAAACGATAGAAGCTTATTCATAAGCTTATAGCGTCTTGATGAAAATGAATGAATATGTGTGACATGAAAGCAATTAACCAAATAAACTTGCTAACTACGTAAGAATACAATCTATTTTCGGTTATCGCTAAATAATCAATTTGTGCAAGACTTCGTGCTAGCTCGGATGAATGCTAGATACTTCGTGAAAGCTCGTATGCGCATGCATCTCCCAGTTAGTCTAGTCACGACCAGACTTAGTCTGTGACGTCATCGCATAACTCAGCTTTATACAACTCGAGCAGAAGCGGATACTTTTAGGTATTTAATCCCACTAATATTTTACTCAATCACGCCAGAACGGCTGAACGGATCTGGATGAAATTTCGCACAAAGATAGATTATAGTATGGAATAGCACATAGGCTATTTTTTATCCCGGTAAAATATATGGTTCTATACTTTTTAATCGCGGGTAACACCGCGGGGCGCAGCTAGTATAAAATACTAGCAAGTAGTCTTTAGATCGCTCTTCAATGCGATTATTTTAAGATTGAACAAAAATATTATAAAATATGGTCAGAGATCAATTAGTAGGTTATAAAGATGATATACACCCAAATAAATTAAGAATTAATATCCAGGATTATTCGACAGGACGTACTAATTGTGTGATGCGTTCTTAAGTAAGAAAAAATACTTTTTTTTTTAATAAAATAATGTGGACGGCGCGGCGTGTCGCTTCTAAACTATTTCACACCTTATATGAAGATTTTCTTGTAATAGATTATATAAGTATTTATTATAATACCAAAACCAACTGCATTAACATCACATCATCATTATGATTTATGGTTGCCCACTGCTGGGAGGAGGCGGCTTAGACTTATAAGCCTGACTTACACGGATTAAATGAGGTTGTATATTTATAACGTTTACTTAGCCCTCACATCAATAACCGTGCCTTCTTACCTAGTATAATACGGCAATTTAAAAAAAACTATGTTTAATAGTCAGCAATAAAATTTATTGGAAACTCTCAATAAATACAACTTTATAATATTTTTCATACCATAAAGTAGACAGATAAATTTATTATATTTAATGTTATTCTTATATATAAACAATCAATCGCTGCGTGTAAATATTTTTTTCAGCCATATCAGAAGCACAGACAGAGCTGACTCGACCAAAAACAGAGGGAGAAGACTAACCATAAATCTATTAAAATGCCAGCACTAAATCGTACCATTTTACTTTTTTAATAAACCTTTTTACTTTTTTAAGAAAAAATAATCTATGAAAAAGTTCGATTTTCATCTCCTCAACTTTCACAATTCGAACTATACAATGTATTACTACACAAAAAGCAACATTAACAATATTCTCGAGGCATTCATAACCGACGGGCAATTGTTTCAAGCGGGTCGATGACCCCGGGGTCCACGAAATGGTCCGGCCAAAAAACCACCCAGTGGTTAGTTCGGCGCAGGCGCACAGCGCAGCTTATACGGGGACAAGTTATACTAGGTAGAATACGAACTAAAGTATTTTAAATTTTACACTCAAACTTATTATTTGAAATAGGAACAGATTATTGCCTTTACATAAACGTCCAACCCGGTCTTAGACGAAGATATAATATAGATAGATGGTCACGATCAACATATTAAAGCACCGAAAACCAAGCCGCCGCCCTATTAGCTAAGAATTTGCGATAGCAGAAAATCGCGCAGTGATGGCTCCATCGACGCGCGATGAATCGCTCCGTGTCAAAAAAAATCGTATTACGTATGAGATCGCTTCCTTATGGCTCACCGATGGCTCCATGCACTTTTCGCGGCGACAATAGCGCCAAAAACGATTAAGTAGCGATAACAGGAACTAACTTAATGTCAAACAGAACATCTGTTAGACATCAAATAGTCGTATGCAAATAGAAAAACACACCGAAATCTTACAATATTACCGTGTCGTCTGTTTAGTGATAGTTTCAAGTAGCCGACCTACGATTCTGTCGGGTTCAGTGTTGTATTTGGATCCCAGCAGTCATAAATTGTTTATAAATACAAAGGAAAAAGGTTAGGTTATAATGTGATCAACTCAGTGAATTATTTCTATGAAGACAAATAGTGCTTCGTACGACCAACTGGAACATCTCTTGGTGGCCATTAATTGGCTTGCAAAGCATCCCGCTTTAGCCAAAAGCGGCGTGATGATGTGATGGAACTCCGTGAAAGCAGACCAGCAGGCTGCTAGATAGGGAACCTTAGTTAGTTTATCCATGTATGTGTATTATTAAAGATATTTGACAAATAATTTGCTTTTATTATCTTACGGTATATCTCCTATTTCCATAGTAGTTTCACAATGTTTGAAATTAATTAATAAGATAGGTACATAATTATAATCGCGCCAAGACCATTGATGGTCTACCTACAGAACAAATTCGATGGTTGCGCAGACTGAGCTAGTTCTATCAGTTTTTCTGTATTGCAGGACAAAAAGACAACAGTTTCATAAACACTTACTTTAGATTATTTTCTTCTCATATATTTTTAATGTATAGATATCCCAGTACAGTAAGTAAACTTTTGATAACTACTTGAAACACTAAAATACATTTGAGTAAAGGATATGAATAATAGAATATTGTAACATGGGGTTTTTTAAAAGACAACAAATGCAAGCACAGTAGGTATAATTTATACATAAGTCAGAAAAGTATTCCTTGTCTTGATATAAATATAATTATAAATGAAATCATTTCAAAAGAATACACATAAACCATCTTCTTATAGTGTTACATATCATTACGCCTATATACGTTTGAAGATTGTTTGGATTTGGTCACGCACAGTATAAACAAACCGTCTGTTAAGCTTATAAAATACACGAAATTAATTGTTTTTATGGAAAAAAATAATTTACGTTTCAAATAGTTAGTAAGAGAATAGAGCGATAGGTAAGCCATCGATCAACATCACCTAAAAGGTGATCGCAATGTTGACAGCTCAAACTGCTCTTCGATGGCTATCGCTTTGCTATTAAAATCATACGTGATACGAAATATTTAGATGACAATACAGAAAAATGCACATTTTAGTGCATCGATTGTTCCAAAGAGGCAGCACTGTCATCTTTCTGCTATGGCTTGGCTATCGCTGATACGTAATACGAATTAGCCATTCTAAAGCGAATATGGCAAAATTTTCGCGATCGCTAGCCTTCTGCAAGATACGTAATCGGCCCGCCGATTTGCGTAGTCACATATGGACGTAATTTGTGTAGACTACACAAGTGGGTTTGTTTTTTTTTGTGTTTCAACATGTTGTCGCAACAATAAGTCCATATATTTTTTCTTCTGAGATTCCGATAAAACAGACTGCATGCTGTACTCACACCCCGCGTATTGCTTTATTAATTAAAACTACAACTTGTCTATAGTCGCAGACGGAAACTTTTTTCGGTACAGATTACGCATAGAGTAAAATAAAAGATGTCCCGGTTATATGTATTCACCATAGGGATAGGCAGAGGTGTCCGGTTGCACACCCCGATTACGCCTTGATATTTTAATTTATTAGAATCAGAATCAGAATCAGAATCAGAATCAGATCAGATCAGATCTGTACGCACCGTCGCTTGAGCCGCAGACATCACAATCGTAAGTCGTTCATTAATTATCGTTCATTTTGTCAAACAACCAAGACACCCACTACATAATTGACCTTAGTCCAAAGTTTACCAAGTCGCCCGGCACCTATACAACGTATACATCTATCAATAGCCGCGTATAGCCTATGGGGTATCTCAGAAGACCGCATTCCTAGCGCCCCACGCGCCCTGCCTCGCCTCCCGACGTAACATGTTCCAGCACGCCACTCGTACTTACCATCCATCAACAACACAAAATCACCTTAACTGAACCACATAAAGTTCAATTTTGATAATATTCCTTGTTTCTGAGAGGTCAATTTAAAATGGCTTATCTTACCGATCGCTATCGTTTTTTTACCGCACCAGCAAAACCACGGAAAGGATTAATTTGAAGCGAATAAAGTGTTATATGAAATGTCGGCACGGAATATTTTAGTTTTAGAACGTGATTAAGGTATTAGTGGACAGGGTATATAAGTATATACCCTTCTCGGGTATATAAGTATATATATGATATCTTCTCGTCCAAATTACCTCAGTGTCTGAAGACAAAGGTTTACAACCAATGTGTGCTGCCAGTGATGACATATGGTGCCGAGACGCGGTCGCTGACTATGGGCAGCATAAGATGGCTCAAGGTCGCTCAACGCGCAATGGAGAGAGCTATGCTCGGGGTTTCGCTACGCGATAGAATCAGAAATGAAGAGATCCGTAGACGAACTGGAGTAACCGACATAGCTCAAGGAATCGCCAAGTTGAAGTGGCAGTGGGCAGGGCACATAGCTCGCAGAACCGATGGCCGTTGGGGCAGAAAGGTTCTAGAATGGCGACCACGAATCGGAAGACGAAGTGTAGGATGGCCCCCCACAAGGTGGACTGATGACATCACACGCGTCGCAGGAAGCCGGTGGATGCGAGTGGCGGAGGACCGTGATGTGTGGAAGTCGTTGGGGGTGGCCTATGTCCAGCAGTGGACGTGTATATCGGCTGATAGATAGATAGATAGTATATAAGTATATTTCTTACTGCCTGTACCCGCGACGATGATGGATGGATGGCTTTAACCATATCATGTTTATATTAGAGGGAAGGGAAAACAAAAATGGACCCTACAATTATTTAGTTCGAGAAATATTCAAAGTTCTTCAAGTTTAAATTTAGCTTACAATTATGTAACAATTATTTTCACTGACTGACTAACCTACTACAACCTCTATCACGAAATATAGTATGATATTAAAGAAAACATAAAGATTTGCTTACTTTCCATAGTATTATCGAATTATTATAGAAAAGTATGCAAAATAATTACTTTTATATCGTCTTTTTAAGATATAATCGATTAGGCCGCTGGGCACTAAATAGTAAGCTAGCATTTTCTCAATACATTAACGGCTCAATCAAGATTATACATATAGTTATAAGTACACCGATATAAAATAACACAGGATCGCGAATGCAAAGCCGCGCAGTGTATCCTAAATCACCACGGCCAAGTGCGCCTTAAAGCATAATATGTAATAGGTAAATAGTGCCTTAAATTCCTTAGTGGACATAACTGTACATTCAATATTAACAAGTGTATATAAACGCTATATACATTCTGGTAAATATACCTTGGGCCCTGGGGTGGAAATTATAGACTTCTTGATAGTTATATAATCATAATTTCATTTAATATTCAGAACACTTTTTAGAATCAAACGATGCCAAGGAGGCGCCATAGAGAAGAGAGAGAAAACCATAGAGAACATTATATAGAGCATGTTTCATAGATTATTGTCCACACTCTTACACTCGGATTGTCTTACACTCGGATATGAATAAGACTTTGAATGAAACATTATAATTTCTCGCCTTACAATTTATTGTGGTTAAAACAATCTAAATATTTGGTCATTCTTTATGGCAATGTGCAGCCAACGACGAATTGATAACCACCTTTCGAAGTCTGTTAAAAACAAAAACCATATAACGTAAATAGATTAAGACATTCTATACTTAACAAAAATCATCCTAAGAAACAAAAGATTTCAGTAGGGTCGCTGTCATACTTATTTATGACACCTTTGGTGTGAGAGGGATGGAAGACGTTACATTACCGTAACGGTACGTAAAAAGGATTGTGCTTGAGGTACAGATGACGATAAAACGTTATACACCCTACAATATTTTTTTCACAATCATCTGAAAATATCTAATTTGTGTGAAAATTTGATGTTTTCAAAATCTTTCTTTTCACTAAAATCATATCTCTGACTGCTTGGAATGGTTTTGACCATATTTTCAGGGTAGTAATGAGCATGTTCACAAAGAAATGCTTGTCTCGCAAATTCGCTATCAAACGTTCTATAACGAATGCTTGCGATGAGGACACACCAGCTCCTTTGTTGCCGACCAACCAAAACCTAGAACTCCTATGCAACAGTTGTTCTGCAAGCCAAGAAAATAGTTATTATTCATAGGTTGCCTAGACGGCGTCAAGATTATCTGGTCGACGACCCCGGCGAGGCGGCGGGCCAATTTGCTACACACGGTGCGAGAACATTATTTGAGACTTACGTAGGTATTAAAATGTTAGCTCCAATCAAAAATTCGTTGACCCTTATTGTTTGTGTTTACCGCTTCGTGAACGACCCGCGGCAACATACTGCTTAAAATCTTGCCGTGATTTTTGTGTACATTGTATACGCATCAGTGCGTGTATCTATATCTATACATATAAATAAAATTGGAGTGTCTGTTTGTAATATTAAAATAACCGCTTTTTACTAAGTGCAATTGGATGTATACACGGTACCTATACCAAAACAACATTTTTTAAAATTTTTGTCTGTCGGTCTGTCTGTCTGTCTGTCTGTTTGTTCCGGCTAATCTCTGAAATGGCTTGACCGATTTTGACGGGACTTTCACTGGCAGATAGCTGATGTAACAAGGAGTAACTTAGGCTACTTTTATTTTAGAAAAAAAAATAGCGCTGCGCCTGATTAAGTTTGATAGCAACAACCTGCAATGCTTCCAGCGGGCTCAACGCGCGAGCAGGCTGTTGCCAACGGTTGTTTCTTTGTTAAATACCACGCGGACGAAGTCGCGTGTTACAGCTAGTATATATATATAACCTATTGCACGATGTTTTAAAACTCTCGCTACATTCATATCTAAAGTGATGGTCGTATCTTTTAAATAACCCTCAATACCCCGATTGCTCTTAAAAAGAAAAGTATTTACGTGATTCCGATTAAAACGAACACGAAATATACTCACAGTATCCTAATAAACAAAATACTTACAGTACAATATGATGATGATGTTTACTTTAAAAGGCACTTCGGAACTTTATTACAATCGTTTGTTAAACTTAAAATCAAAATAAACTCACTTTACAATACAAAAATATATATATAAAGTTTACTTTGTGCCACAGTTGCGGGACGCGTGATTGCATACAAAAGACATCAACGAGCTCGCTGCGTGTGCGCACGTGACTGTCGACTTACACTTGGACTGATCAACACTTTATAAAATAACTTTTTCTAAACTTATAGGATGCTCAATTTAATAAGTAAATAAGGAATGAAGTAGTTAGCTGTTGTAGGTACGGTCAGATATTAGGGTTCCGTGGGTTTTACAGAACTATTTTCATACCAGAGCGTAGCCGACTAGCATTATTATTCTTCCAAATACTATACATCATATTTTATTAAACATAATGAAATAAATACGTAAAGGGAGTGAGTTAAAAATTTTTTTGGAAACAAGTATATCGATAATTTTCAAACAAAATTCACGATAAAAAGGTCCCTTGGCTGTATACCTACGAAATTAAGATTCCAACATCCTCATTAAATACTCTTGGCGTCGCATTCCCCGGCCACTGCCCAGGTAAATTAACGTTGATATTTTTACGAGTTAATGGGGTGTATCTCTAGTTTAATGATTCACATTAAACATCTGACAGAATCGATTTCTGGAGTTAACTACATCGGTTCACTTAACCCTCTTAAAATATACAACAACAAAAAAATTTTGTGTGCTAGGTTACGAACTTTTAGAATAGTTTTTCGAAAGAAGGTTGATCAGATTTTATACCACATTTATAAGAAAAAAAAATGTAATTGGAAAAGCCGAGGGTCAGTGGTGGGTTCCTCTTCACCCATTTGTTTAAATGTATAAGATCCATGTGTACACAAGTGAAAATGAAATATTGGAAACTCTGATGGGATTTGGAGAAATACAATTTGCACCTCACTGAACATTTTGACATCACTTCATTCTTTCTATTCCAATCGACGTCACCGAAAAATCCTACATGATAAATCTCAAAAAATATTAGAATTGAATGAGCTCAGGCCACTGTAAAAAAAATCTATTGAGTTGATAGATACACCGTACCTACGTCTTTTGTACACCCACAAAAGCCTGATAGGCATAATAAAATGTTAAAGAATCATTATTTTAATAACATAATTATTCAAATCAATGTTCCTTAATTATTAGGTAGCGATTATGCTCACCACACTCGTTGGCCGCCATGTTGCGTTATGGAGAGGCGCATAAACAAATAGTTTGTTTACCTATTATTAGTTCGGCGCCTTTTTTTATTTTTTTATCTGGGATCTCCGTGTATTTTTTTATGTTTAATTTCATTTTGTTTTTTTGCCAGTTGGAACCTACCATCTATTCGGTCTCACATGAAGCAACTCTTGTATTATGGGTACCGCACATTATAATTATATTATATAAATATTCAACATCTACGACTGGGGTATAAACATCATCGTAATCAATACTAACATTAGCATCAGGGGTACATATAATTCAATAACAATCATCAAGAATTACTCGACACTGGCTAAAATGGCACTATTTTGTAGCTGATTGCCAACCTTAAAAAAAGAAATATTAACTGTTTACGTAGTTGCGAGAATCCCTTAATTAGGCATCTACAGGAAGGCAGGACGGACGCCATTTTCATTTCATCATGTCACATCCATTATTTTATTTATAATGTGTATTTATTGAATTTAATATTGCTATTAATTACTTGACACTGGCAAAATACCCGGTAAGCGGGTGAGGCCATATTCATATCCATTTTATTTCATCGCATTTCATTTCGTAAAGAAAGAAGAGAATCCCTTCTTTTATCAGTACCTAATTATCCATTTAGTTAGTGAGGATTATATGTTATCCAAACTTGACATTTATGTTGAACTAAAACACAACGTAATCCCAGATGCTATATGAGTTAATATTCAATGTAATATACTTACTATGTCGCGTTTCGTCGCCCGCGTTTACTGAATACTTCGAAATGGCGCAACAGATATTCCATGCAAATTGTGCGTTTCACTCCAAGGATATAATATAAGTTTACAGCTTAAGCCTTTTCCCGGTAAGTTGCGCGACCGCAAAATAATACCCATCAAAACCCCACATTAAGGTCCACGTAATTAAGGTTAGGGCTATCGCAAACAATTCTGAACGCTCTCTTACATATAGATCTGGCTAATTATTAAAGTTAAAGTAAATAGGAAAACAAAAAAAAAAAAAAAAAACTGTATATGAAAAGACCTTGCCCGCGTGGATTGGTGACAAGAATGCTGGCTGGATTTGCGTGGATTGGTGACAAGAATGCTGGCTGGATTTCCTCGCTGTATTATCAAGCAAATTTTTTGAGCGAGGAAACTTTCTGAATTTGAATTTGATTAGCCACAAACTGAGCGTTAATAAAAAAAATACTCATTAAATTTGTATCTATATGATGGGTAGGGAAAATACTCAAATCTATGCTTGAGAAACACGTCGCTGTTATTACGTCTTTAATAAATAAAAAATATCCTCCTTTCTAAGAGCAGGCAACCCTGATTATGATGGTCGATCGTGGCCGGATTACGTTACAAATTATTATATTAGCTCTCTCCGCTGTTTACTTTACTCACCAGCATCCTTGAGCTCTAGCAACTTGCCTAGTGTGTAAAACCAAAGTAAAGCAACTATTCAATCACTTTGTTAAATCTCCGTATTGTATTGGAAAGTAGATTTAGGACACATTGAGGAGAGGTCCCGCCCCAGTAGTGGCAAGGCTTATTTAAGTTGGTATGTTTATTACAATTTTCTAGAGAAGAAAATTACTCGGTACCTTTATGAAGTACCTAACCGTTGAAGTTTAATTTAAAATCAATAAAGAGGTTTCAATATAAATTAATATCGCGACAACACACTAACATTGGAAGAACTAACAACAGGGAAGCAGTGGTAGTCAAGTTGGTAGAACGCTTGCCTCGGTAACGAGGATCGCAGGTTCAAACCCCGGCTCGCACCTCGATTATCACTTGCTAAACGGAGAACGAAAACATCGTGAGGAAACCTGCATGTCTGAGAGAACCCCTCGAAAGATGTGTGAAGTCCTCCAACCCGCTCTGGGCCAGCGTGGTGGACTATGGCCTAATCCCCCTCGCATTGAGGGGAGGCCCGTGCCCAGCAGTGGGACATTAAAAAGAGCTGGTATTATTATTATACACTAACATTACGGACACCAAAGTTTAGCTTTAATCACTTTTTTTGTTACCGTATGTAGTTAGTTTAATTTACTTATTACGTATACAATAACTTTAGGCAATAAATAACAATATTTCCTATTTATAAAACGAATTCCTTTGAATAGCAGTTTGTATAGAGTTCCTGACCCTATTTCAATGAATTAGAAACTAATAAGAAATGGTGATAAATCTGGCTGATCAGTTAGTCACAAATGAATCGCCGCTACCTCGACTAAGCTAAATAATAAAGAGAACATAAATCGATGCCTCGGTGCTAGATAAAGACTATCTCGCTTCTAGTCTTATAGGATGCTCTAAACTAAGGAATCACCCAGAAAGCACTTGGTTTTTTCTAAGCCAACAAAATTATTTTTCAAAAATCACTTACTTTTGAAATAATAAAAAAGCTCTTAAGATTCAATTTTCAAAATAACTTTACAATGGAACAAACACACAGCAAAAACCTAACACCTAGCATTAATTTTCTATTAATTGGACTCTCGTATATAATCAAAATGTCCCCCTTAAAAGATTGTTTATTTCTAATAATACATTTTACTAGGATCACGCTGAAGTTACCGCTAGGTCAAATTTAAAATAGAATGCTTGAAGGCCGTTCACAAAAGCCGTAGATATCCAGTAACATACAAAAAATATACAAGAGTCGAGAGAGAGAGAGAGAGAGAGCTCCTTATTTTTGGAGTCGCTTATAAAAATAAACTTTTTTATGCCAAAAATGATATCCAAGCCAGCACGCGGTCCCCGCCCCGCCCCGCAGCCCTTCGCTAAAAAACCAACACCCATCGTTGCTCGCCCGCCCAACGTGGGCATAAAAGAAGCTTCGTATCAATTTTCACCATAAACATACAATGTAAGATGGGGCTGAGTAGTTAAGAATCTGTCTATAGCCGCCGTCGTCGTTGAGACGTACTATTTTCGCTGCAGTGTAAATTCTTTAAAATATGCCCATATAAAATAGCAAAACATTGCCACTAGGTAAAACATTTTTAGCCGAAGAAAAAAAAGGTGGTACGCAATTCGACACGTTTTTTATGTTAGGCCACACATATTTTTGTAAAGCTAGCTATTAGTAATTACGAGTAGAACTTTAATATGAACATTAAATAATATTAAAGACTATATGGACGAGACCTTAAAGCAATTTTCCGTGGGAGCAACGTTGATAAATGAATGTAGACGTATGAAACCTCTTTCTGACCATAAATCCTGGGCCTCGTGACGACCCGCGGGACCACTGCGTCGGAGTAGCATAATAACCCACAGTAGAGAGAGCTCGCTAGTGATTCTAAATGATTTGAAAATTGTAACGAAGTAAGTAGAGACACTAATATAGAGCTATCTACATTTAGCTAGGAATTTTACTGCAACATCCCAGCCAGTTTCTTCTATATAGGTACTATCGAAAACATACTTCCTGGATACCTTAAGGTCATTTTCGCATGGCAATATGCATGTGTTTAGAGCTATAGACCTTTCTATGGCCCGGTACCATTCATTTTTTTCTCAAACCCTACGATTTTTTTTCCGTTTCATTATTTACTACACGTTCACATTGAGAGGTTGATTCAAATGTATCCACTACGTCTTGGATATATCATAGGTGCTTATAATTTTGCGTCGCTAAATAATAATAACAAACTAAGCAATGTTTGTATTTAACCATACAATGGACTGAGTACAAACTACTCATCACGCAATATTTGCCCCTATCGCGATTCAAACGCGTTGTAACAGAAATACCAATCAAATCAAATCGATATTTTTAAGTTAATGTTTCCCGAGTCACTGGCCCAATAACATGTTGTTGGATTTAAAAACGTATTATTTATAAAACCCACTAAAACCTTAAAAAATCACAACAGGAAGACCCTTTGCCCAAAAAAAAAAACATAGTAAAAAAATATATAAATGGAACCAGAGTTGAACCACCTCTGGTGCGTCTGGTGCGAAAGACGATACAACCTTTATGGGGCCATTTACGCGTCTTATTTTATACGTAATCCATTAATTGCCTGGATTGGGACCGCGTCTTATGTTTTTTTTTCTTTTTTTTCAACAGGCAAACACCTGTGTCGAAGAGCAGTCCCTTCCATGATTTGGATGACTGGTTATTTTTATTCCACCAATATTCAATCCATTCGAAATCGATCATTAAGTAGTATAGTAGTTGAGTTGAATATCGACTAAAACTTTGATATGTTTTTCTAAATCCTCTCGGACATGGGGTGAGAAGATGCGACCACTGACAGGGCAAAGTCGTGCAGGTAGAAAATCTATTGTTATTAGACGACAAGGCATCTCATAATAACATAAACCTATATATTGTAAAGAATCGATTTTCTGGTGCCTATACAATTTGTGATCGAATAGCGACAGAGGGATCAAAGTCAAATTAGTTTGTATCATTAATTTTGTCATAATGTGCAGATGCGCTGGAGTTGTTAAAGCGCATTGATGTCGACAGGGCATCATGGAGGTTTTGATTCGCCTTACTGTAATTTCATGACATTCATACGACTAGTTTAACTGGAGAACAGAGGATAGATTTAATAAAGTTTACGAGTAGCTTCGGAGGGTAAAACTCAAGAGCATTAACAGGCAGGGAGCGTTCGCGTCCCTCTATCTGTGTTCTTTGAATTGTAGATATGTCATGCTAACCGCCTGCTGTTTGCGCGGGCGCACGAATCGCACACGAAGAGTACCTAAGCCCATTACAGCTAGCATATCAACTGACACCAAAAATAAGAGAGAACGAAATTCTTAATTTAAAAAAGTTACGTTTAAAAACATTATAAGCAATGGCATAAGTTGTATCGCGTTCCGATCAGACAGAAGAAAGTACTTACCTCGAAAGCAGGATGATAGCAGCGAGACTGCGACCGGCCAGACCGGTTATGCTCCATCGTGGTCACTTTGTGCACCTCGCCGCGCCGCTCGAAACGCCCAGCGAGCCGCGCCAAAATGTTTTGATCGATTCTTTTGTAACTAATTGGAGTACCTACCCAATTTAGTAATGTGGAAAATTAAAATGGATAGCTACTGAGTAACATTAAAATAAATAAATCAACAGCAAAATTACTTTATGATTGATTAATTTACCGAAAGATCCACCGTTAGTAACGATCGATCGGCACTAGCATATTGATTGTCTTTGCCAAACGTGTTTATATCATAACTCATAACGAAGTTTTAATAACACGTTTTACAGGTAGTTGTTCTGTGTAGAATAATATTCTCTTCGCTACCTACCCACAAACTATCGACTATTAAATGCTACAATGTGTATTGCAGCGCCATCTGTCGTAGAGTAGTTAAACTTTGTCAGCCATAAGCAAGCTACAGTTCTGATCATTACTAGTCTTTCTTCTCCTTTTTGTAGGTTGGCAATCACCTACAAAATAAAGCCATTTCTGCCAGTGTCAAGTATTTCTAAATAACTGTTATAAAATTATTAGTAAGTTACCCCTGATGATAATGATAATGTTGATGGCAATGATGATGATGAAATGAATCCCCTACCCCTAACAGTAAAGCTGCGAATACTTTACTGAAAATTTATCGGACATCTTAGGAGAATTTGAAAAGTCAAGTTATACTATTTATTTTCTTTCACTCGTGCTCATTTATGAACACATACAATGGTTAATATCGCTATTAGTGCGATTGCACATTATTTATCAAAGAAACACATGTTTTGGAAAATAATACAATATTGACAACTTCATGATTCAACTTTCCGCCAAAAAACCCGCTGATATGGTTAAAATACAATCATCGTCAATCTGTCTGGTCTATTGTTAGAGAAATGATCGGTCTGTCAAAAAATGCCTTTTTGACGTAATTCGCCTATAGAAATTATTTAGAAAAGTGCATTTTTATAAACATGGGAGGGTCACAAAGCACTCGGAAAGTAACTGTGGACAATGAAAATGCTATCCAAGTATCCCAGGAGGCTATAGACCGGATACAGGCTCAGCTTAATGCTAAAGTAAATATATTAGTACATTACATAATTTAGATCAATGTCATATTTTGTTTGAGCAACATAAAAGGATGTTTCTGGTTTAGAACTCTTCAATGATATCATAAGTGTATATTTTCCTAAATTAAATAACATCGTTAAGTTTAATTTAACATAGAAATCGTTGTAGAACGGCAAGAAATATTGTAGGTTAGTTTTTGATAATTTTGACCATGAATGATGACAACATTCATAATATTGACTGTTTTTTACCGATTCATGAATCTTCTTTTAGAGAGTAATAGCCATTCCTTCTTCATTCCCTTTATCTTTACCAATTTTCGTAAACAAAACTACTTTGTATCCTATAAGCAAACATATATTATTTCTTCCATCTCCTGCTGGTATGTTGTATACTTACAAAAATCAAATAGTGCCTAATCCTAATTGGGTCTTACAAGCACTATGTTCCTTCCATGATCAAATCAATGATTAGATATAAAAAATCTTACAATCCTTCACACCATTCCAGACAGCTGAACAGCCACAACCTCAGCCTGTGCCACAATATGCCCCTCCTCCCCCTATCTACGAGCAGAGACGCCACCATGAATATGCAGCGGAGGAGGCATACTGGACCCAGAGGATTGAAAGCTTAAAGCGAGCACATGAGAAGATAAACAGTGGCATGCATATTGAGTACCAGAAGACATTGAAAGAAGCAAATGAACTCTTTGACATGGTACAAAAAGACAAAATAACTAATAAGTTACCACCATGTCAAGAGGAAAAGGCAAAGGTATAACATGTTTAATGTTTAATACTATGTATAGGTATAGATGCACCCCAAAATTTATAGAATGTTGTGTTTTGTTAAATGTTGAAACTATATTGCTTTTGGAAATTGATTAAACATCTATAAATGTCAAGCTGAAAAAAATACGCAATATAATCTCTAAGCACTGAGGTACATTGCCCTGATCAGAATAGATTTCACTTACTTTTCAGGAGGCAAGGGGTTTATCGGTATAGGTATTTTAATTCTATAAGCTACATGTAGTTAAAAGACTCCCACACATAGTTTTTTCATGCCTTTAATAAAAGCAATACCATGGAGCATCTAATGCAAAGTATGTTTTGGCTATGGGTTCACCACCTATAATTTCTATGAAACATAGATCTTTCAAAACTGTTAGACTGGAACATTCCTGATCAATCCATTGGGGATTTGTGAGGTATACTATGTTCATATGCTGGATTACTTATAAAGGTCATAAAAAAGATATTAATAATTTTTATTTGTAAGCAATATTAGACCCCCCTTTAAGGTATTGTTAAATCCCTCCACTGATGTAGATATTTGTTTCCAATTACAGGTCCTACAATGCTACAGTACAAACCCCGACAAATCCTTGCTGTGTTCAGTGCTAGTGAATGACTTCAATGACTGTGTGTGCAAGAGCAGAGTGGCTGCGGTCACCGCCTCGTCTTGAGCTTGAACTGTATATAACTTTATAGTAAACTCGCCTATACAACGCAACTGCCACACTGTTAGGCATCAAGCATTGTATGAACATGGCAATGGAGTAGATTTAATATTATCGCTGTATCAATAAACTGTTATTCAATTTAAATTTCTCTTTTAAGTATCTTGAACACTTTCTCGTGTTCCACAAGATATGCGCGAGACAGCTATGTGAATAGGTAGTTCAACTGCAACCAACCCATAAAGCAACCTTAGTACCCAAAATTCTCAGGGATCAAAATATCATAGATTAGTTTTCAATAAATAAACCTTCCATGGATAGGATAAGTTATGGATCTCCCTCCTCGAATATCTATGGCTGTTTGTTACTGAAACTATTGATCAAATTTTGTTGCCACAGCAACAGTATGATTTGTAAGTTATTTCGTCAAACATTGGAATTGGAATATCTGATTCAAAATTGTAAACAATGGCCTACTCTCAATCCGAACACAGGCCTCCTGAAGAGGAAAAGAAAAGAAAACGCGTACCCCTGTACCCTGGCTTTCCGGAGCTGACTAGATCAGATGTTAGCATACATCCAGAATATTGTAATTTAGGTTTAGCCTAGTAAGTATGATGATGCAATTACATAAATCATTAGAAATTAACATTCCACCCATAAGCTGTTAGTGAGGTGTTTCGAAATAAACTGTATCCCTAATAGAATATATATAGAGTCGTTTCTGTAGAGCTGCATCTCCAGCTCATGTTTGCTGTCCACACTAAACACCAAAACATATGCTTCTTGGCTCACTGCACCAGCTTATCGCAAGCTCGATGCCCATCTGACACAATTTCGGATATGATCTTTCGTAATTTGTCTGGGTGTTAAGTATTGGGATAGCTCCCGGCCCATCGCTCAGTTTGAGACTATACAGTTGGTGTGTTTCACTTGCATTATATATACTTGTCCCTTGCGGGTATAAATAGAGGAGCGGTGCGAAATCATTGCTTGTACAGAAATATTTTTTTGTAAATATCGTTTGCAAACACTTGAGAAAAATATTAAAACTTTCAGTCGTGTAGTTTGCCGCCACCGCTATCACTGGGCGAAAGTCGCACAAAGAAAGCAGTTCATGCGAGAGCTGTTAAGCTTCGAGAAACTGCAATCATACGCGCTTGACGGCGTAAGAGTCCACAGGGAGTTCTCACAGGGCATCTTGTCACATACAATACCGTCAAGGCGATATATACAGAAGCTGACGCCGGACCCTCTCAATCCTAAAGAGAGGATGAGAGTGGAGGAAATAATCAGCGGACAGTGGAAATAGCTTGCATTAATATTTCAAAATCTGACTTGGTTTCTTTTCAGCCTAGCTTATCTATCAATATGTAGCACACATATCATATTCTTAATTTAACAATTTATATACTATATTATGTTTTACTAACAGCACATTTGAATTTATACTCTTGGACATCACAGCGGTAGATTGTCCCATCATTTTCCAGATTAAGTATCTTATTAGACTTGAGTTAAAAGCTATAACCCTGCCAAGTTATGCTCGAACAGTCAGGCAGACTGACAAAAATTCCAAAAATGACAGATTATGTATGTAAAATAATGTCCACTACAACTCTTTCTCAATACTTCTGTGCACCTCTACCTAAACTACCCTAGCTACAGGTAGTACAGGCAAGATGGTGCACATGGTACATGTGCAATACATTTTTAATCATATTCTATCAATGGCTTACTTTTTTTTTAAAGATTATTTACAATAAATGTTACCTAACCATTAAATTAAAGACCAATCAATTTAAGAAAATGTTTTATTCTGCATTCGCTGCTGGTTTGTTTTTCCTCATTTTCTTACTCTTCTCAACATTAGTCTGTAAGTAGTGTGCCTCTCTCTTGGCCTGTGATATCTCCGCTCTGAGCCTCTGTTTGAGTGCAGCCCTCTCATATGCAAGCCTTTCACTCAAATGAATCCATTTGAACCTCGGAATATACTTGATGTTCCATATCATATCATAATATCTAGATTTCTTCCTACTGCCAATTTTTGTATTGTTCAGCTTTGATGCAACCTGTTTAGCAATTTTTTTCTTCTGGAACTCCACCCAACCTTCTGAGAATTGATTAGGTACACGCTTGCGTTTTTCACCTGGCTCTGAAAAAATAATGAGGTACTATTATTTTATTATTATTATATTAACTGTTTCGTTCACAAAGACATCAATGTGTTCATGTAATCCTACTTATTCAGTTCTATACTTCATACGGAAGACATCAACATAACCTCAAAATGAGTACTTACTGCTTGTTGACTGAAGATATATCCGCCCCACATCACCAAATTCACTGAAGATTTCCCGTATTTTTGCAACATTCATGTAAGGAGGAATAGTAGATAGGTAAACTATTCCGCGTTTCCCAGTTTTTTTTACGTTGATCACTTTGCCAGAATCAATTGTATCAGCGTCAGAAGTTTGTGCATTGTCCTCACATTCTGAACCATTTTCTGGTACTCTGTCCATATTAGCATCTGGCATATTAATCAGCAGTAATTAAAACTTAGCGCGTTGGTTTTATTTGTAAAACGACAAAGTAGTAAATAAACACGACTCCCTCCATGTGACTTTGACACCAAAACTACCACAGAATACGATAGTCTACTACGTTCGCAGGGTCGCAGGTAGACAGACTAGGGTAGTAAAAATGAGTATTTTTTTACTTCCTTTCAACGGCCAGACAAGTTCAGGGAATTGCAGTCGTTCAAATTCAGTTTCATTCCCAATTTTTACTGTTTTTCAATTAGCGTTCAGGGCCACCTATTACACTATGCAAATATTTTTTGATAACCACTATGTAATAAAACGCAATGACACTAGATGGCAGTATCTACCCTTGTCGGGATTCAAGGGAATTCCCCAACCACAGTCTATGTGATTGACAGTCATATTTTTATGCACGGGGAAATCCCAGTGTAAGAATGACAGCTACAGGCTAAAGCCCTATTATCGACTTTTGGAAACATGTACACGAATTGAAAAATGGAGACGGGTCTCAAACATTTTCCACATTGTGTGAATTGGTGACGAAACTTTTGTGTCTACCACATAGCAGCGCCACCGTGGAAAGATTAATTTCAGCTATAAATATTATGAAAACTAAATTACGCAACAGAATATCGACTACTTGCACACTAAGTCCGAAATAACCGAGTGCTACTCATTTTAAGCCACAGAAAGGCAAATGAAGAAATTTAACAAAAATATGTATGATTTTAAAAAGGAAAATGAGTCTGAAAATATTGAACATAAGGCAATAGAGGATGAAAGTGGAAAATAATTTTACTTTGATTTTAGTTTTTTATTATGTTGTGATCAATATTATAATATAACTATGTATGTGAGTCCTGGTAACTAATAGAAGTAGGTGATTGTTTTAATTATTTGAGGAAAGTATGAAATCTGCCTTTTTTTACTTTACCTACTGTTTTCTACTGTTTTTTTATTGGTGAACTATTGTTTGTTAGTTTCTTGGGGTTGGCAACACTGCATGTCATTGTCAATTTGTCATTCTCATTTGTTTCTGTCAAACAATATTCACTTGGCTGTGTTTGGTTTGGTATTGTTACGTTCTTACAGCACAATTTGATTACTTTTAAACCAATTATCCACAATGGGTTGTGATGGTGGCACTATCCCGCGTCGAGATGAACTTGTGCGCATGAAAAAGAAGCCAGAACAGGTTAATAACAGCAAATAGTTACTCGATTCATGGATGAGTACCACTTGATTGCTAATATTTGAGATTATTTTTGCAGAAAGACAAAGATGCTGAACGATCGTTCAAGTGGCGCAACTGCGCGTTGTCTCAGCAGCCGCTGCAGGAGCCTGTGGTTGCCTGTGGTCTTGGTAGACTGTACAGTAAAAGCTCAGTTCTTGAAACTTTACTTGACAAGGAATCTAAACCAGAATCTATCAACCACATCAAGAATCTCAAGGTAACATTTATGTGTAACGATTTAACTATATTAGGCTCAATTATGGTATTTTTTGTCCTACACTACACAAATAACTACTACAGAAATAACATCAATATTTTGCATTGTAATGGAATATATAATGTAGTGTGCATTTTTAACAAGTGATGTTCACTAGATTTTAATTTTCTTTTTCATTTTCAAGGACATCAAAGATTTGAAACTGGTGAAGAACCCAGCATATTTAATAACTGACCATACAGATGGTGCAGTTGGTGAAGGCAATGCACCCTACATCTGCCCCATCAGTGGCTTGGAGATGGCTGGCAAATTCCGCTTCATATTCCTCTGGAGTTGTGGCTGTGTGCTTGCTGAGAGAGCATTGAAGGAAGTTAAGCAGAATCTATGTCATATGGTGAGATTATTATAACTTCAGCTTTTCTACTATTCTGGCAAATCCTACCATTTCCAGACTAAAAGGTATTGAATAAAACAAGCCATATGACCGGCTTAAATTCCATTAAAAATTTAACAATTTTTTTGGCTATCCTACATGAACCATTACTATGATTGCATCCATTGGGTAATCAGTCTAATTTTCCTATGAAGTACATTCACATGAATAAATAAAAACATGCAGGATTAAGTCTGTGTATCAAAATTAATGTGTATTTTTGTTTTCTAAAATTATTTAATAGTAGTGTCTGCACTTTAAATATTTTAAGAATAAAAATATTGGTGACAACCACAATGCTCTATTAGTATATCTATACATTATCATATTTTTAATGTCACTTTTATTTACAGTGCCAGCAGCCGTTCACAGACAATGATGTTGTAAACCTCAATGGGACTGATGAAGACATTGAAAAACTAAAAGAAAAGATGGCCACCAGAGTAGCCAACAGAAAATCCAGCAAGAAATCTAAAGCAGAGAAAACAGAAATAAAAGTTGAACCATCAACATCCACAGAAGTTGTTGTTGAAGTGCCAGAAGTTAAAAAAGAAAATGAAGTGAAAGAAGAACCAGAGGCTGGATCGAGTAGTGGAATCAAAAAAGAAATTGAGACAATCCCATTGTCCCTACCTAAATATAACCCTAATAAGCAAGCTAGGGGCCATTTTGGCTCATCAAAACGTGTACACCCCACAGAGCTGGCTGAAGATCCATCTTACAAGAAAACCAAGAAGAATTATAGTGTCGCTAAAGACCCACAGTCGAGTGAAGTGTTCAAATCACTATTCACATCACACAAAACTGATAAGGACCAGGAAAGGGCACACTGGGTCACATACAATCCATTTTACAATTAATATTGATAATTTTATTTCTAGGTTATAATTTAAATTTAGTAAATAAAATAATTGTTTTATGTTGTACTTGATTGTATTTAAATAAATATTGCACTAAAATCACATTATTTTTCATTAGCCCATTATGTATAGCTCTTTGTGCTAAATACTTTGGTATGTAATATAAACTTACGATAAATAATAGCGGAATGTCAATTATCAGAAAAGCAGTCATAATTATTTCCTATGGAGAATATTACTCGAAAACTTTTCTCAAAGGGAGTACAATAATACTTGTATGCTTTTCTTGACAAGTTTTATAGTAGTTCTAGGTCATATGATTACCATAGGAACAGGTCTAGCTTTGGCAATTGTCTACGCTCTACATAGAGTAATTATATAGACTGATGGATAACAAAAAGGAATGTTAGAATACTAATCTAATGGAAAATGTTTTCTTTGTTATCTTCAGCATTGTTAAGCACCAGCATCTTGTTGCACGGATGCCAAAGTGGCCTCTATGATGAGATTGAAATCCAGCTCGTTCAGGCTTGCTTTCGCGGTGAGCAGATCCAGGAATGTGTCTAGCGGGGAGAGACGTTCGCCGGAAGGCAGGGCTGCGATACCTGTTGTGAGGATAAAGGACGGTTTAGTTACGCAAGGCCAATAGATTAGGGATGAGATATACTTGCAATATTCAATACCAGGGATGAATACCAGGTTTTATAATACTTGAAAGTATTTGGAAGCTTTCGATCCGACCGATCGAGTCGCACGTGCCCGAAGTACAACACACTAGGGTAAGCCGCAACTCTTTAATGTAATCGTTACGTCATAGAGAAAGCATACTGTTATACACATTTGTAAAACCTATGGTGTGAGCGGAACGGAAGACACTAACGTAAAGGGAATGCTACGTAAAAATATGGTGCTTGGGCTACAGGTAGCGTACACTACGAACAACGAGTCGTGAACCCGCGGAAGTTAGCGCCAAGTGGCTGCGCAGAACATAATTTACGAACCAAATGGCATCATTGGCGTTCTGCGCAACCACTTAGCGCTAACTTTCGCGGGTTCACGACTCGTTGTTCGTAGTGTATACAGGTGTGACAAGCTCGCACTCACCGGTGTCCTTGACGGGGCGGTGGCGCGCGTGGTCGTGGTGCGCGGCGGCGCCGCCGCTCAGCAGCGCGGCGGCGTGGTCGCGCGCGCGCAGCTGCAGCGCGGCGCGCGCGGGCCACGCGGCCAGCGCGCGCCGCGCCCGCCCCTCGCCCACCAGTTGTAGCAATCGAAGCTTATTGTTCACAGCGGCTTTATTGTCGTCGTCCTTCGCTGTGGAGGACCTTCCACGTTTATTCTAGCCTTTTAATTTTCGACAGGTCCCGTCCAAAAAGCACTTACGCTTATTGTTAGCTATCCCAAAATTTCAGTGGGGTCAAAAATATCATTAATAATATAATCAACAGCTAATTGAAGGGCATTCCGAATCTAAATCAACATTGCCGGGACGATCTAAATTCTGAAGCTCCATTTCATTCAAATAAACTGGTGATTCCCAATCCCTTTAAAAGAAAATCATCAAACAAACTCGAAATGAGATCTCGCAAAATTTATAACGTAAATTAAATTCACACGTAATAATATCGCCAGACGAACACACCGACTGTACGACCCCAAACAAAGCAGTGCTTGTATTGTGGCTACCGTACAATGGACTGGGTGGAGTATATAAATACCTATTTACAAACATTTGCGGTGATTGAACCCGGTTCCCTCGATACAGAAAGCAGTCACTACCAACTATGCCAATAAATGTGTGAAATTGTAACTTATAACTTACTTACTAGAAATTTTAAATTAATTTTCATCAAGCACATTACAGGTTTACAGAATTAAGTCTAGATAAGAGGCCAGAACTCACGCAACCAAAGATAACAAACTACTCAAAACCACAATTAAAATGTAACTCATTTTTTATCAACCAACCAAATAAAGTTAGGTATATACTTACAGGCGATAATAGCCTTTATAACATCGATCTGCAGCTCGAACACGTTCCTATGCACGTACAGCACGAACGCGTGAAACGGCAGCGTGCGGTACCCGAGGTACGTGAAGAACGAGCTGAAGCCCTGCGGCAGCGGGAACGCTATGGAGTCCGCCGCCAGGTAGTACTGCTCCAGGACTTTGAACACTATGTACGCGTGCGTAGGGTCCATTTCATCGCTACAAGTTATTTAGAAATAATCACTTTTGAAAAAAAAATGGTGTGAGCATAGTTTTTTGGCGGGAAGATGAAGGGTGAAGATGTCAATTTGGTTTATTTTACAAAATCATTATTATGAGGGGTACTATACTTTATAACAACATTTAAGAAATGTAAGTCGATAATGGCAAAAGTGGCTCTATTTTTATAGCCAATTGCCATCGTAAAAAAGCAGGTGTAGAAGCGTTGCCAGTGGAAACCTAGAAAGCAAATCTGAAATCAATACGTTCGAGACATAACGTTTCTAAACGCGTGATTTGTAGCCAAGTAATAACTTCGGATATGTACTATCGGGGACTTTACTGCCTGTTTGAATGTCACAGGTACAGGCTGTAGCAGAATATATAACACTCTGCCTACATACCCTCAGTGTTAGAGATAAAAATGTCATGCTAAAATGACTTTATAGGTGTTCAGGCAGTAGAAACAGTCCCGGATAGTACACTACCAAACAAACATCACACAAATAAAGCAAACAAAATTCAACCCTAAAAGCTCAATTCGATAGATACTTATAGTGAACAAAACACAGCTCAAAGTGTTACAAATGAAAACTCAAAGCAAAAAAACTAAGGTGTAGAGGAAGAGCGAGCTTTGGTTTAGATCGCAAAGTTAGGGAAGTTTCCACTATCACATGAAAGCCAAGAGAAAACTACTAATAAGACTAAATCTCATCAAAACACACAAAAGTAAATCGCAAGCTAACAAACCAGTGGTTTGGGGACGATCCAACAGCACTACTGAATGTCTACTACCAACATTTTCTATAGAAATTTGCAACAGGATAACTGGATCACTCATAATAAAAAAAAACTATAACAGCACTAAAACCATATCAACAAAAACACACTGAAGCCCAGAAATCAAACAAACAAAAGGATATAAGTGCCACATCTTTACTTTAACCTTACGCCGCTGTGTAAGAACCACCTTATCTGACGCCCAACAGAGGAGTGGCGATATATTTATATAATTTTCTACCCTCTTTCATAAAAAAGGAACCATGGAGTCTTTCCGGCAGGAGCCGGCGCATTTACAATCTGACTTTAATATGTGCTTGCTTGACGTTGTATTATTTAACTTAGATCGTTCGACTGCAGAAAAAAGGTTTCTCCAGGACACTCCATGCTTGTTTGTCATTGGATTTCCTTGGCTTCAGCAACGACGCTCTTCTTCAGGCGGCCATTTCTTGGCCATCCCTCTTGGCCCATCCGACAAATGTCCCGCCCAGTCCCATTTCAGTCTGGCAGACTTTCTTCCCTCATAGCTGTTGCCCGTTTTGTTACGTGTTGTGAATTCGGTCTGTTAACCTAATTCCCAACAAGCTGCGTTTGTGCTCTACATATTTTTTATGACATTTACAGAAGAATGTCTCCTTTTTCGTGTTATAGCCGGTCCGCTCTGTCGGGCGTCAAATCGGGTCATTCGCAAGGGAATGTATAGTGAAACCCAAAACGTGTCACAGCAAGGTATGTGCATACATGAAGGTGAATCCTCTGTGGTGGTGGTGGTGGGGCGCGGCGGCGAGCGGGCGGCAGAGGGCGCGGCACAGCGCGCGCGCCGCGTCCAGCTGCGCGCCCGCCCAGCGCGTGCTCACCGCGTGCACGCTGCTCTCCACCCCGCCCCCGCCCCCGCCCGCCCCACCCGCCCCACCCGCACCGCACTCGCGCATCAGGTGCACGCTCACTTCGCGCAGATTCTGATGTGTTACCAGTGTACAAATATCAGATATTGCTTTGTCCTTTACACCTAAACTTTGTAGGTATCTATTATTATAGACGGCTGTATTTATTTAATGTATGCATTTCAGTTTAATTAAAACGGCTACGAGGCAATAATTATAGTACCTAAACGTACACAATAAGGTGAACAAGTTGTAGTTAGTTCGCGAGTGCGCGAAAAAAGTTTTCGCGCAAATCGTGATATAAATTTTGTCTTGATTCTCGCTTGCAGGTTTTGACATTTTTGTAAATTCAAATATCCCTAAATCCCAATGAGGGGATACTATCTTATATTGATGGTTAAGCGAAGAGATCCGAGAGCTAGTAAATTATAAAAATTAGATAAAGACAGATATCTAGTAGATCTCCAAAAAAATACGATTTCGACCAAAGTATAACCTACTTGCCACTCTGCCAAGACTATAACGACGCAGAATAACCTACTTACAAAAAACGAAGTGAAATTATAATTTAGATTTGAATGTGAAAATCAACGAAAGGCTATTCAGTTATCATAAATATCTGAGGAATCTGAGCATGCATAGAGAATACTGACCGCTGCAATGATGTGCTCCTGCTTGCTGGCGGTGCAGACGTCCAGCTCGAAGAAGGGCAGCAGGTCCTGCGCGCCGCCCGCCCCGGCCGCGCCCGCCCCCGCGCCCGCGCCCACCCCCGCGCCGCCCAGCGAGGTGCGGCGCTGCGGCGGCGGCGCGCCCGGCGACAGCGGCGTGCTGCAGCGCGACAGCGCCTCCGGCTACACCACGTTACAAAGCATATCGCCACACGAACACACACACTCTACGGTCGCAGACTAAGCAACGCTTGTACCGATACCGTACAATGGACTGAGGGCGATGTCACAAAATGAACTACACCAGGGGATCCCAAACATATTTTGTCTGCTGCCCACTTTGGGAATGAATTATTTTTTAGCGCCCCATTTTTTCACCTCCTTCTAAACCACCACTAACAAACTTCAAATTAAATTAATTATTGTAAGCCTCTACACAGCGCCCACTGTTTTTTTCTGGGTCTCTTACCGCCCCGCTTTAGGCCTGCAGCGCCCACAAGGGGGCGTTATCGCCCACTTTGGGAAAGGTTGAACTACACTATAGACATTACACGTCCACGACTCGGTTTCAAAAATTCGTGCTTCATAGTTTGCCCCTACCGGAACTCGTTCGAAGTGGCGGTGAGGGCTGGTACAAAATGAATGGTGTGATGTTGAATGAGTACCTGATAGCAGTGCAAGCTGACCCGCAGCTTGTCGAGCACGTGGCGGTGGTGCAGGCGGCGCGCGGGCGGGCGCGTGAGCGCGGCCCACAGGCGCGTCCACACGTCCTCCGCGAACTGGCACACGCGCTGGCGCGGCGCCAGCACCACCGCCGCGCTGTTCCACAGCGCCTCCTGGCTCACCGACACGCACATGTCGCGCACCTGCGTGTATAATAATAATAATACCCCCCCCCCTCCTCCCCTCAATGCGAGGGGGGTTAGGCCATTGTCCACCACGCTGGCCCTGTGCGGATTGGCGGACTTCACACATATTTCGAGGGGTTCTCACAGACATGCAGGTTTCCTCACGATGTTTTCCTTCACCGTTCACCGTCCTTCACCGGACCTCGGACTGGGATTCTATAGTAAACGCATCAAAACGAGTAGCATTTATTAAAATATTGTCAGTACTGTTTCTTGGACTGGAATGATGGCATTACGATTCTTGAACTCTTACAAGCAAAAGTGGACTTTAAGGTAACGAACCTTTTCATTCCGCAACTGTACAACGATGAGGATAAAATTTCTTACGACCAAATCAGTTGGTAGTGACCCTGCTTTCTATACCAAGAGTCCCAAATTAGATTCCTGGCAGTGGTTTGCAATGGAGGGAAGTGGATAATTTTCTGACCAAGTCCTCCTATTTTTATTTCGATTAATTTCATCGCGAGTCCCAAGACAATTAGCTTTTCCCTAAGAATCGTCTCCGCTGGCCATCGCTGCCGATTCTGGCTTACAGGAGTAACAGTGGCGGGAGTGTGTGGCAAGCCCAAGTCCCTTTGAAAAAAAAGGTGTATGTTACCTTAACATCAGCAAATTTGAGGTGTTGTGTGAAGGGCAGCATCCTCATGAGCGGCAGCGCGGCGGCGGGCAGCGAGCGGCGCGTGAGCGCGTGCGCGGCGGCGGCGAGGAACTCCTGCAGCACGCGCTGGAACGCGCCCCCGCCCCCGCCCCCGCCCCCGCGCTGGTGCACGCACATCCACGACACCAGCTAACACACATTGAAGGTGTCACATTGACGAACAAAAACAAGTGTTTGATTGAATTTTGTGTGTGTGTGTGTGTGCCTGTGTATGAGTAGGCGCGTGTCCGTGTGTGTGTGTGTGTGTGTGAGTAGGCGTATGTGTGAGAGTATGTGTGTATGTGCGCGTGTGAGTGGGTGTATGAGTGTGTATGTGAGAGAGAGAGAATGTGTGTGTGTGTGTGTGTGAAAGAAACTCCAATGTGAGTGAAGCTGAAGGTGAATAAGATTACTTGTGAACGTTACGAAGTTACCAACTTTGAACCGTGAGAGCGAGATAACTAGCAAACGCATAGGAACGAAAGGTACAGATTATACAGCGTGATTTAGAAAGGGTTTACTAGCATTTGATACTGCGCTTCTTTAGCGCATTATTATAAGCCAATTTTGCTCAGAAAAATCAGAACTTACCGTCATTTTGTTGGGCGCAATTTTGTTCTTTTCTACTTCACTAAATGATTAGGGGTAGTTGAACAATGAAGTTATCAAATTTGTTTTATTTTCAGAAAATTGTGTTATTTGATATATAACGTGTAATATTATTATGGTAATGACCATTGTGTGTTCATAAATGTGCACGAGTGAGAGAAATTAAAATAAAACAGTATAACTTGACTTTTCAAGTTCTCCCGAGGTGATTAATAAATTTTCAGTAAAGTATCCACAGCTTTACTGATATGGGTAAAAAATAGATATAAAATATATATATATCCAATTTGTATTGTAGGAGTGAGTATGCCACACACCTCTTCCGCCAATTCCATATTCCCATCATGCTGTATCAAGTAATGGATTATCGCCAGTTTATTCTCAATAGCTGTGTTACTCTTGAATGTGGCCGCTATGTCCTTATCGGGAACACACATAGTGACCACGTCTAGAGTGTTCAAGTCCACCATGGCGTGGGCTCCCCAGCCCAGCAGTGGGGCGAGACTGGGCCCGCTGTCGCACTCGTCCATGGGTATCACGATGTGACAACATGGCTCATGGGTGAGGCATATATCTATAAGCTGCGTGTACAACATTGGGATGTTGACTAGGAGATGATTGTCTGTGGAGAAAATAAAGTATTCAGAACTTTAACATTACTTATACTAGCTGCGCCCCGCGGTGTTACCCGCGATTAAAAAATATGTAATTTTCTGACCCCTAAACTACCACTACCTATGCAAAAAATCATGTCGATCCTTTGCTCTATGATAAATTAAAACAAATCTACCCCACGGGAACTATACATTTTTCTGAGATAAAAAGCCTAGCCTATGTGCTATTCCAGACTATAATCTATCTCTGTGCCAAATTTCATCCAGATCCGTTTAGCCGTTCTGGCGTGATTGAGTAACAAACATCCATCCATCCAAACTTTCACATTTATAATATTAATGGGATATATATCCGACTCAAGTCCGATTCTCACCAGCGTACAGAGTATAAGATGGTCGCAGGGACTTGGCCAGCGACCAGGGCAGGTCGGGTACCACGGTATGCACCACACAGCCGTGTTGGAGCAGCGTTATGGAGTACGCGAAGTTTACGCCCGAGTCTTTCAGGTCAGCGCTGTCTTCCAGTACTAATGATGTAGTGGAGTCGTCGAGCGGCTGGGAATGAGGCGCTAATTAAATACTAAAAATCAATATAGAAGCCTAAATTAAAGCTGCTTGCACGTGTGAAACAATAACATTAAAAAACAATCCACACAAATTTATTAAGGCCTCAGGAGACCGACGGACGGCTCATGACTATCTATACAAAGGGTAATGCTGCCAGTCTTATAGGTACCCTATGCGACGGCGCCGGCGGCAACCTTGAGGAATGTTTTAATTTCGTTTCATTTATGTTTTTATTTTTATAGTTTATATAGTTCATTAATTAACTCTTAACATTGTTTCTCCGTATTAATAAATGATAAAAAATATTTTTTACATTTACACAAAGTGAATTCCGGAAGGATAAACTGACCATTGAACCTGGGCTACTTTAGCAATATGTCGATATTTAAAAATGAATTGTGTTCCCACCAAAAGACAATTATGATTTTCTCGAGCATTTTTTTTCATTGACATCAACACTCTGCCTTTACATAATGATTACAAATACACAACAGAAGCGTAGGCTCAACGTTTCCGAATCACCTTGTAGATTGGAAAATACCTAAACAGCGATGAAAATAAGTTCTTTAAAAAAGAAAAGGCGTTTGTCGTGCGAAATTCAACACTAAGACATTGGGCAGCACTACCGGATAGGGCCTATCATAGGAAGTCCTCACCTTGTAAAGGTAATGGTGGCATATGCACAGTACGCCGCGCTGGTCGCACACTATCTGCAGGTCGAGGCTGCAGTCGTGCACGCGCAGCGGCACCGGGTCGTCCTCGTACGCGCCGCACGCGCCGCCCGCGCCGCCCTCGCCCGCGCTCGACACGTGCGGCAGGCTTAGCGGGATGTTCAACTGTTCGAGGAGAATACCTCTAAAGATAGATGTACGGAGTGTATTGACAAGTGAGCGGGTGGACTTTTTGGCGGGAAACTGAAAAGTCATGGCGTCAGTTATGATTTAATTTCTAAAACTAGTGTTCCTACGAGTTATGGTGAATGATATAAGTGGAATATTAACCATTATGGGTTCGGTAAAGTGCATTAGTGTAGGTAATTGAAACAGAGTGACAAAACTTGGCTTTTCAGTTTCTCACAAAAAAATCTTTCAGTAAAGTATCCATCACTTTACTGATTGAGGGATTTACTTGGGCCTAGCCTTTGGGCCTGTACATGTGCTCGAAAACTGAAATAATTTTATATTACTTGACACTGGCAAAATACCTATGGTGATGCCAAAGTAAAAAAAAAAGTGAGCGGGCTCCAACTGCTACCACAGGTACTAATCAGTGCGAATGGTAGTTGGCTCTCTAACGTCCCAAGCGAATGAATCACTAGTGCTTTTTGGTACGAGTGATTAATGACGAGAACAGCTCCGGCACCTTTCTGGACAATTAGTACTTTACGAGCGTACTTCACGAGCCACTCACAATGGGTACCGCCATATAAGTTGATACGGCAAGACCTACCGCTGATATGTGGTATCAGGTTGGTTTGCAGGGTACCATGTATAGTGCTCCTCTTAGTATGACCTTCGGGTTGGGTATAACAGGCCACTATAGTAAAATAAGTAAATCGGAGGTGAAAGGAGAGGGTCTTCATCGAATTGCAGTCACGGCGGCTAATTTCAACAATGACTATATATACATATAGCCAACTACGCAGGAGATACTGCACAAGTCTTCTCGCAATCCGACACGACCGGAGATACCAGGCGCAGGATCAACGGCTGTACGTTCAAGGAATCATGGATGAAAATAAGATAAGAGAAAAAAGCTTTTAAAGTAAAGTCATTAGGGTGTATAACGTGGATCAAGGAGCATTCCTCGGGCAGACTCGTCAATATCGACTTCTAATTAAATTATTTCCGCCCAAGATCGGTCAATATGGTTTCAGAGTGCTCACGAAATTATTATTCTTTTTTGAAAGGAATGGTGTTCCATCATGGATTGCGGCCGGGAATGACCCGGAATTTCTTAAACACAGATATAAGGGAAGCTTATTACGACCATGGTCGCAGCGTGATAAAGTTGTACAATTATAACGGAACGCATTTAGCCGTGTAATCATTTAAATAAGACCACTAAGAATAGTTGCAGCCGCGGCAATGCGCACGGGCTGACTAAGTGACGATGTTTTTTTAGACGCCACATGCGTTGCTATGTGCGCCTGGAACTCACAGACAAACGGACATTATCCAATTGTGGTACTTATTTATTTATAGTTTTGACAATGTTTTTTTTAATTATTTGCGGGATCTCGTTCATTGGCCGGGATAAAAAAATGATAGATGCGCGGACCGACAGACAATTTAAATATATGGTGTATTAGGTTACTGTTTTAAATGACATGCACCTTTAGATTTCATTTTTCAAAAAAACTAAATCTACAGATAAAACTAAGTTTCAGTCTTAATATAATAATGTAGTTATGTAAGATGAATGAAGGGGTAGCTAGAATCGTCGAGATGCATCTCAGCTAAGTTCTTCAGTTTTCAGGAGGCTGAAGCGTAGGTGTTATAAACGCCCTATAGATCGGCGCATGGATCGATCTTAGATGGTTGACCGAATTCGCTGTTATAATTCAACCTCTTCCGTGCTTCTGTCGGCAAGATAAGCATTCTAACATCTTTGACAGTCGTTACGGGCGTTAAGAAACCTCAAAAAGGCCACCATAGCAAACTCACCCTTGAATTAGTTCAGAATCAGAATATTTTTTTATTAATGTACTTATGAATCGTCAAAAAAGTTACAAAATGCTAAGCTACAACTTAACCACCCGTTCGGAATGGCGTTCCTATGGAGAAGAACGGGCAAGAAACTCCATGGTTGCTCTTTTTTTTTATCTTTTACATTTTCATGCAGTACATTGTTATAGGTATTAAGAATAATGTAGGAATGGCTAGGCAGACTTTAGCAGCTGCTCAAAAAAAAAGTACTTACCCTCAGTATATATTTACAAGTTAATGGCTACATGGTTCCAACATTTTGTTCCACTATTTGGTTCTCGAAGGACAGACCCGATCCAAGGTCCGAATTATATAGACACACGCCGACATATCAGGTATTTTAATGACCCTGGCTACGACCTCCTCGTACGTAAGTGTGTACTAAGATTAATCTAAGGGTAATCTTCGGAACTATTGATTCGAATCTAAAATTTATTTCACTAATACAAAGCTACATTATCGGTCAGTGCTATAAGGCTATGTTTCGTCGATGTACCGAGGGAAAAGCTATAGTATCTAATAGAAGTATATCCTTGAAATACTTACAACTGTCTCATGCGGCAGATCGGCATGGAACTGCAGGGCTGACAGCGTTGGGGTCATCTCCGAGGGCGACTTCACCTCCTCGCCCTCAGCGAAGCTCTGCGCCGGCTGACGGAAGTGGATGTAGTATAGTACCTGAGAACATAGCTCCGATTTTAAATTGTATTTAGGCAGCTAGTATTAAATTTAAAAATATTATAAGTAAATTATTTATCTATACAAACATAATTCAAATATAATCATAACACTAAACTAAACTAAATAACAAACTTCCTCAAGATTGCCGCCGGGCGCCGCGGCATAGGGTGGGTACCCTATGCCTATACCCTATACCCTATGCCGGTGTGTTTTGTTATGACCTTGTTGTACCAAATATATTGCTCTTCATTTAACAGGGCAAGGAACAATTGTCATATATCCAAAATTCATGGAAGTTATCCATATACATTGATATTTACACTGGTAAATTGATAACTTCTATAAATTTAAGGGATCCTTTACAAATTTCACTATCTTCTGCCTATGCATTATAAAGCATTTTTCAGAAGAAAAATGTTACACGCCATCCAAATTTCTATTCACCATCTTTGTTTACATATTACATTTTGTGCAGAATGTAAAAATACAAGACTTATAATATGTAAAAATACATCATTATGTTATTTATTTTTATTTTATTTTATTTTATTAGGTTTTCTTTCAAGTATTCAATATACAAATTATTTGTCTTATGTCTAATGCACAACTAATAACAGGTAAACACAGCATGTAATTTTAACGTAACGTCGTCGTACCAACTATAATTGAGAAAGAAAATTAAAAAATAATTAAACCTACAGTTAGTTTAGTACAAGAACAAAAAAGGTCTTCATTCTTGAGCTTAACCCACTCATTTACTAGTCTATATTATATTATAAACATTTCTAGTAATTGTTTTTTTTTTTATTACATTACAGGCAAGTATTTGATATCAATCTCACCTGATGGTAAGTGACGATGAGATCTACAATGGAGCATACTTGCCTAGAAGGTACCTGTTCACTCTCAACTTGAAAACACCCAGATGTTTTACTTGCTAAAGAAGTCACATCATAGATCTCAATGTTAAGTTGTGATATTTTTACCTGATTGAAACAGTCCCACTGTGCCCATGAGAACACCTTGACAATAGTCTCTGGTCCTGGATAAATACCATCGAAACCCCATTTGTCTGTGCCGTCATCACACTCATTAAGAAATAATGGGGTGCGATAGATTTTGATACCTAAAACATACATTATTATTACTTTGCTGCTGAATAAAAATTGACAAAGCAGGACATAGACTACGCTCAGCAAAGATATTATGATTATTACAATAGAACACAGTTTCTGCACGGGAATATATATGGAAAAATAGTGATGGGGACGTTATTTTCAACACAGCTGCTAAATCTGCCATTTTGTTTTACATTTAATACTGAAATCAACATAAAGGTATTTTTTTGTCCCTGGAAATGGGAAGAATCTGCAAGGACAGTCAAAAAACTATATCTCAACATCCACTGGGCAGAGTTTACTAAAACAAGATAGTGATAACTTATACTGTGATAATGTATACGGTACTTTTTATCCTGGGAATTGGAAGCATTCCCTCAAAATAATAAAATATACAAGGCAGCTACAGGGAGTTGCCTGCACAGCTAGTAAACAATATCTGAATGATCATGGCACCTAGTACATAATAAACTTACATTCCAAATGCTTAAAGAGCAAGAATCTGTCATTCCTTATCCCCGGACTGTATTTAGTACTTTTGCCATAAACATACTGCACCATAATCTGCTGTGATGAAGGCTCTTCAATCTTCATTGGAGCTCTATCACTCTCAGGCAGTAGACATATCAAGTAGGGACAATAGAAAGGCTCTTCCACTTCGTCATTTCCACTTGGAAGCTTCTTAATGATATATACCAACAGAGTATGTGTGGCATTCACAGATGCTTGTATTACATTAAATATTTCCTCAAATGTGTGCAGAATAATTAAGACTTTGTTCTTATTTGTGTAAATGCCGATGTTTAAAACCTCATTGTTATCCTTATCCGATATCCAGCTCAAGAGTTGAGATCCATCTTGTTCCTGCCCTAAAAGGCGCCATTGCCGCGCTGTTATCTCTGTAAATAGAATAAAAACAGTAATATGAGACGTATAGAACCAATACGTAAAGCAAAGAGAATACGAGGAGCGCATGTTTATGTCAAGAAATTCGTAATGATGGTTTGCTTGCACTCGAAATATATGACTATAGATACTACATAATGTTGAAACATAAACAATGTATGCAAAGACATGACAGGTTTTTAAACTCAATATTAAAGGAAATTATGTTTCCGTTATTGCAATTTACTTTACATGATTGCAATTTACCTTCTTCAGATTGCGCTTGAAGCACGCCACACAATTTCACAGCGATATTTTGAACAGCCATTACAACACATTGGCCGATATCCACAATAAATACACCAGCCGTTCACATAATATACAAATATGTCATCTATATGGCCACGTTATCAATATCGAAATAGCCCACCGCACCTTTACTTTATTGACTTTTCTCGCTCAATTTTCTATCAGCTGGCGCCCAGCTGTATTACAACGTGAAGCTAGCAATTTTAAGAGATGACAACATTATAAATAAATAAATAGCGCTAAAGGTTGGTAGCGCCGGCGCTACTTGCCATAACCGTCCAATCACAAAAAAGCGTTGCTTTATGAATGTCGTTTCATTTTACGTATTGCAAATGTATTAATATTTTTTAAATTATGAAATTTCTATATTTAGATGTCTATTATTTCAACGAGAAGACATTATTTTAAATTTCGCCATTAAATATAATGCAAGCATTAGAAATATGTTTTTTTTTATAAATAAAATGTTAATGAAATGTTTTTGTCGAATACTTACCTTTTACAGCATATGAAAGAAGTACGAAATAAACATGATTTTGAATGGGATACATTAGTTTATATACATTTAATAATAAAATAACGAATAATTCAAAACTACGTTCATAATGATACATCTTGCGTGTAACGGATTGCATCCATAGAGTGACGTACCGTTTTCAGAAGAAACAAACATGAAGTTAGCACATAGTTAACTCGCTGAGTACCGAAGTTTTACCGCGACATTTTCGCGCGGAAAGCCGGGCGTTATCGAGCCGTGAAAAGCTGAAAAGTAATATGTAAAATTAGAAATTACCATAAGTGTAACGTTTTTATCTATATTCAGTGAATATAATCTCATATGTGATCAAAATACTCTGTAATCCGTTCTAATTACGTTAAAAGTTCGTACCCCGTATCTAGTGCACCACGAAATTTGATTTTGTGTTATTTGGATTAATTTGTGAATGACCAGGTATGTTATGATTATGTATTTCGTTACTCAACCATATGGAAAATCTTATTAAGTAATGCAATAAACAGTGAAATTGAGTTTTTAGGCATATTTAGGTTATAAATCTTTGGTGGGCGATAAGCCAAGCCAATTATATTGTCAACGGCTATGTCGTTTATGAGGTATTCATTGAGGTTTAAATGGCTATATTTTAATAATAAATAGACGATAAGACGATATTGTATCGTGCAAAAGTTATTTTTATCAATTTCCATAAGTGGATGTGCCGAGAAACCCAAGCTTGCGACGTGTCTAATGGCGCTGACGGGAGAATTTCGCGCGCGATTGTGACGGATTCGTGGCATTTTTTATAGCAGCTGATTCATTAATTTTTGGATTTTGAGTATGCCAAATGCTAGCTTATATGTTATAGTGAACATAAAATGGCAAAATATGCATATTTTGTCTAATTTACCACCTCAAAATGCCCACGAAAAAAAATTCTCCCGCCAATCAGCAGGGGGCACGCTGCGGAATCCGACGCCTGAATAGGGTGTTTTCCGTTTAAATATCCAGTTATTACCCCGTATAATCTATTCTAGAGTGCTCGTAATTAGAATAGAATCAACGTGCTTTACGATAAATTTGGAATTATGCCCTCAATTACGGTTGTCAAGTGACATAACCCTATTTGCGAGTTGAACATGACATGCGGTAATTTTAGTCATTTATACCAAATTTTGATGACCGATAACGGTATGATAGCCTCGGGTACTCAATGATGGTTGCATTTCAGGCAGCAGTGGTAGAGTGCCGGTTCATTTGCCGCAACAACGATGGCACAAACTGGGTACGTACTGTGCTTACTCCTACATTCAATACTGACCTTGGTGAGGGGGATTTGTTTACTTATTGTCGCCGGCGTTTGCTTGCAGTTCCTCCTGCGAAGTCGGTGACAAGCGGTTGACCTTGAAACGCAAAAGAAGTTCCACAGATGATGAGGTTTGTGTCCTTTGAATGGGATCTGTTTGGTTCTTAAAGTATTGTGTGTAATTGTGTTTAAACTTGTAGTTAGAGAATATGCCTCCGGTGAAGATCCCACCGGTGTTGGAAGAGGAGCTGCAAGACCAGCCAGCGCACAATGTTGTGGTGGAATCATCCTCATGCTCCAGTGATGACGAAGGCTCACAGTATGAGAATGTTGACCAGCCGAGGAGTGTGTACACAGACATAGACTACAATCCTGATAGTTTTCTAAGCCCACCGAGTATATCTGAGCTTCCTAACTGTGTGCTGAGCCCTTTGGAGAATGTAGCTAGGGGGGAGTCCACACCACATTCTAATAAGAGGCCAAGGTGAGCAGGACAACTTCGCACATAGATACATTATACAACCAACTTACCAATCACATACTAACTAAAATTGGCTAATGTAAACTAAGCAATTTTTTATATGCTAATACAGCCTTGTTGTCTAGATATATTACTTATAGATTGAGTCATATTCAATTGAAAATATTCACACATCTGTTCATATACATAAGCAGAATATTGTGTGTGTAACATGGTATAAAAACAATCTTCGGATTTACTTAAAAGTATGATATTTTACCAAACATAACTTGAAATAGTCTTGAAGATAACATGTACTGTCTATGGGTCTATTTCTTAGAATTAGAATAGCATTAATGTTACCCTAATTTCAGTGAGTCTTATCCTGTACTTCATTTGCAGTACAAGCAAGATCACATGTCCCACACTACCAAAAAGGAAATGCCCACTCCCAGGCTTATCCTGGGCAGATCCATCTGATGTGTGGAACAGTATGTGCGACTGTGATGCCAGGTCCAGCAGTAAGAAGAATCCTAATATGTTCGACCAGCACCCAAATCTTCAGCCTCGCATGAGGGCAATACTTCTGGACTGGCTTAATGAGGTAAGTTTTTATTGCTGCTATTACTATAAATATATTGGGATGAGTAGCCAACTGTCTGGATGGTCAGAAAGGAAGACTTGAGGTAGAGTTGGAGGGTTCATAAAATTGGATTTATTTTCTCTTGGTGATTGTTATCTGAGATTGAAGTTCCTGTAGGAATGAGGTTAAATTAAAACCGTTATTAGATAAAGGAACTGGTTGCAAGATAACAGTTATTCATAAAAAATAATAGATTTTAAATTTGATTAACTTATGAATAAGAAAATTAGGAGAAATGTACCATTTTAAACGTAGTCACGTTGTTCTTTTGCACGCGGCATTACAGCTGTAATTATTAGGAAGAGGTATTGGGAAAGGTAAGAAAACTCTTTTATTTTTCAATTATTATTGCACATGTATGAAAGTGATGTAATATCGAGATCAATGACCTCTATTTTGCCGTGTCCATTGACCTCTTAACCAACGCGATTCTAATACGCCACATTTCGTGCCTTTCAATTTTTATGTTGAGATTTGTATATGGTATTATCTAGGGTGATGGTGGTGTTCAATGAGAGGATTACTTGGGTGCATTTTATAAGGTCTTAGCATTAGTAATCTCGGTAGGAGTCGATCGAAAATGCCAATGACCTCATGATTTTTAACGAACAGTTATTCTGTTCTTCATGGTTCTGCTGCATGTTACCTTGCTCGCTTTTATACCAAAGACTAAATGCGCGATTAATATAGAAAGCTGCCAAACCTCTTGGTTAAATCGTAAGTATTTTTGTGTCATACTCGTGACGTTGTTCTATTAATAGATCACTGAAAATACCTATTTGGCGACTTCTTCATTGCCTAACCCTAAATCGACAACGTGTTTTCGGGCAATGACGAAGTTCATTCATGAAGGTGTCATAAAACGGTCACCCATCGACCTGCTGACCTCGCTAATGGAACTTAATAGATAATTTTACAGCCTTTTCAACGTGTTTCATTACTAGCTAGGGACTTTTACGTTACATTTCACTGTAAGCTTCACCTTTTTAGATAAGGCACATAGTATTTACGTTCAAGCACGGTGCAGGCACTAATTTAATTTGTCGTGAAAGTAGGACACTTCTATTGTAAGCGCGTGATAAGTTCCAACAAGATTAAAACGTTTTCTAAATGAGATTTTCTTGATACAAGGCTCCATCGGGGATGATAAAAAGTTATTTTGCACGCTTCGCAACCTTGATCGTTAATGTGTTGCGTACGATTTGTACACATATAAAAAAAATCATATAGAACTCGCCAAATGCTTAATGAATATAAAATCCATTGAATAGATTGCTCAGCCGAATTCCGTATGCGTTAGTGCCTTCCTCCCCAAGATATATTTTGACACCTAGTATAAGCTAGACGTTAAAACATCAAGCAATGACGAATTAGGTCAAACTATTTTCTAGAGTTGTAATAGGTCTTAACACCTGTAGCTTAGGGAATCTTTCTCCTCTATTCGTTTAATCATCAGCCCATAGACGATTGACTGCTGAGAATTGGCCTCCCAATGGCTACCTATCATTCATGGAGGTTCTCAGCTACTTGCATGCGTTTCCTGAGACCTGTGTAATGCCACCGATTACTGCCTTGCGGGCAGCCGTCCTAGTACCACCTTCGGCTCGTGGTCGCCATTCAAGAACCTTTATGGCTCAATGGGTATAGTTCCGCGTGTGCCTGTCCACTACCACTTAAATTTCGTACAGGTATAAATTATATCTCCTTACTTCTTGGAGGTGGTGGTGGTGGTTTGTTGGTACAAATATTCTGTGGCTACAGTACCAGGGCAGAGAATGCCTTAAGGTGCTGAATACAGAGTGAATAATGTATTGTTCTGAATAGATTTTATCTATGCTCTAACTAATTCATGTTATCGTCATCAAATGAAGACTGCCATAAAAGTTAATGTTTGGTGGATTTGCCTTTATTTTGCAGATAAATATTCAAACTATCAGACAATATTAATCCGATTAGAAAATTCCTTGTGAGATTCGACAGTCGGGCCTAACAGAATTTATAGAAAAATGTTTTATGTATTCTTGGATTTGTTCATATATTTTTAATAATACTAATTCTGCGGACATGGCCTCGTCTTTACACCAGAATCCCGATCCTGCTTCTAATAATTTCCTAGAAGTTCACAATAGACAAAAAGCGTCATAAAATTGGAGGGTCAAATAGTTCGACGGCTTAAAATAGCGAAGCCAATTTAAAAATGTCCTGATAGTAACTGACGTCATCATGTGAATTATCGTGTAGAAAAATGTAGAATCAGCACAAGTAAAAATCGAGTTCGCGGTTGCGAGAAACGTTTAGCCCTATGCTGCAGCAGCGCTGCGACAGTTCAAAATATGTTCAATAACCATTACTCAGCAGATCACCTAAACTCGAACAGTCAATCGCGCTTACAAAGAGATCTTATGTATAATATGTTTAAAGTCTATTTCATGCATTAGACCGGTTAGACGTCGTGTGCTCACTAAAATCCTATTAGATAAAATGTGAATGTATAGCGCAGTTTTATAGCTTTAATGATGATTGTATTCCGCTTTGTCAATATCAATCGATTTTCCACTTCGCTAACTGTTCTTTTGGAACAGATATCCCTACCTAGCGCACTGTTAATGCAATTTCTCAGCTATCAATATAAGTATACACACACATACACATATTATCATACGCACTTAAACGTGGTGGTTATGTAATAAAAAATAAATAAAAAAAATAACGTGCTAGTGCGTCGTCTTTTGAATATGGAACTTAAAGATCTAACTCGGGATCGAATAGAAGCAGCATTACGAATGGTCCGTAGACGGGTTTTTTTTGAGGTATTTTTCCACCATATACACACTCACGATAGATCTATCTATGGATTGTAAAGAATATATCGATATGTAACACTCGGCGCTGAATAATGATAAGAAATATCGGATGTAAGTAGCAGAACGAGGAGGACTGGAAGAAATTCCACCGGCAAGAGCCAAGCTCATAAGATAAGACAAAGGACTTACCTACTTGGAGTAAATAAAGCTAAAATTGGCACGTAACTTTAAAGTTGATCTTTCAAATAGGCATTCCGATTTCAAGCGGGTAATTATTTGCTTATGATTTAGAACACCTTTCTACGCGACATACTCATTATTTTGTTGGCCAGCTTTACGTAATAAACTACTCACTCATTGCAAATACGCGGTAATTGCTTATTTCAACTGATTTTCCTCGGATCAAGAATATAAAAAAATATTATACCTATCTTACAACTGTAAATAAGTTATTCGTTTATATCCCCAGCATCCTGTTTACCCAATTGTGCCTACAATCCACGAGTTAATGCGAATATTGCTTTTATATTAATTAACAATCATTAACTAATTTGAAATGTAGCTACATTTATATAATTAACTCGGACGCGTACGGAGTTATCTAAAAGCGGCTCAGTGATATCGGCAGTAAGACTGGAACGGCTTAGCAATTGGAGGGCAAAAATGATTTAAAACCCAGCTATGGTATGTAACGGGTCCAAAGAGTTCCCTATAAATATCATCGTTTTTGTGCTCAAAATTACGGCATGCGGTACTCTAGTCGCAACTTTTTTACACAAGAGAATATTGTTAAGTTTTTTTTTGTGTTTGTAGTTTGTGCGGCGCCAGTGCATATTGATTTGAATAAATTCAGATAACGGTTCATTATGTTGTGTTGCCCTTACAAAGTTGTCTTAGTTTAATTATATCACAACATAAGTTCGTTATCTAATGCGCGTCTCCAAAAATTTGAGATAATACTCCAAACTTATCTTAAGGTTTTATATATCTACTGGTGGTAGGCTTCGGCCGTGGCTAGTCACCACCCACTGAACAAAGCCATGTCGCCAAGCGGCCTAGCCGTGTTCCGGCATGATGTTCGGTGTTGCCATTCATGGATGGCGGGTCAGATCAGCTGCGCTGCATGTGCCTCGTGAATGTAGCGTCTCTATCTACTGCCGCCTTCCTATCTAGGCAAGTATGCTCCATCGTAGATCTCATCGTCACTTACCATCAGGTGAGATCGAGATCAAATACTTGCCTATAAAGTAATAAAAAAAAAAAAAAATCTAATAGTTGTTTAGAGGTTAGCGTAATATCGTTACGACATTGCTGGGAAAGGATCGGCGGCGAGGACCGATCTCACCACACTTTACTATGATTACTAAGAAAGTAATTAGCCCCTTGCAAGTTAAAAGCTTAGTAGCAGCCGTAATCTAATAAAGCTAATTCTCATCGCAGCCGAAATTAATCTCGCCATGAGATCATTACGCAGAGACATCCGGGTCAGATGCTCCACAGGGCATCGACAGGGACAGACAATCTTATTACGGGATGCTATTGTGCAATGACAAAATAAGCTCTATGCTATTATGTAACTCTGTGAAAGCCAAAAATGGATTCTAGATTGTCAAACTGCCCTTTTTCTTCTTTTTTTGGTGGCGATCGGCTAATAATAGAGCCACTTTATCCAATATCGACTAAGGTTACTTTATCGTAGTTTTAACTATAGTAATAGTGGTGGTAATGATGATCATCTACAACCTTCGGTAAAGCTGTGATAATTTACCGATTCTTTCCTACATAATAGGGGTTGAATTATGATTATCGATTTTTCGAAACCATAGACTAGCATATTTTTTTTACGTAGCATTACTTTAAGTTAAGCGTGTGCCGATTCAATCAATGTATTCATAAATATAAATGACCATTCTATCTCGATGACTATAGGTACTTTAGAAGTTCTTGTTATGTACCATATTGATCTCTCGATTCCTTCCCAGTCTCAGACCAATAGGTCTCTGAGTCGCGAGTTCAATTTCCGCGCGGGGTTAATGCTGGAAATAGAATTTTGGTAATTTGTCCGGATTTTGGTGCTACTGGTATCACCCCGAGAACGTTACAAGTACCAACGGTACAAGCGTTGCTTTGATTGATGTCTGGGAGAAATTGTAGAGATGTTTCCATTTCATATAGGTGTTGAGCCTAAATGCAAAAGATTTTTCAAAAGATATCCTTCATCTTTTTCCAATTAAAGACTGAAATGAATGCATGTGTATTTCCTTTAAAGATATTTAAAGGTACTGGACTTACAGGCCTATATCTCTGTTTCAACAGGTATGTGAAGTATACAAACTACACAGAGAAACGTTCCATCTGACGGTGGACTACGTGGACCGGTACTTATCAAACACAGAGGATGTTCAAAAGGGCCGGTTGCAGCTCATAGGTAAAAAAAATATATATTATTGTTGACTTTTAAAACATATCGCGTTTTTTTTTTCAATTTAATTTTAAACCTTAATACTCGGCCATCAAAACCATACCCTACTAACTTTACTACTCGTCGAGATCTATGTAATAAATCCGAATTTGCTGGGTCTACGATTAATAAAGCCGAGTTCTAGTCCTGGTCACATAATGTGTGAGGCAACTACTCATTGAGACCAATTCAAAAGTCGATCGGGCGAGTAAAAGTAAAATAAACGAACCCATCGTATGAGAAATCGCTACAGCACCGACTTGTAAAAGTGCTGATGAACTTGAAATAGCTGTGCAGATTTTCACCAAACATAGCTGAGAACTATCCTGATTAAGCCAATATTGGACTATAATTAGACGGTCAGACGGACATAGTCGCACCCACAGATATATCGTGGTCGCACCATAACGGTTCCGTTTATACCATTTTGTTACGGAATTTAACCCTAAAAACGGCGTTAAAATCGATCCTCGCGTTTGGGAGCTACAATGCCTCGAGAAGCGAAAAAACATAGGTCTCAAACTTTTAACACCCGCGACTCGAGATATGTAAAAAAGATGTCGAACACTTCCAGAAATAGGAGTCTTCGCACATTTAATATCATATCGGAACATGAGCGGGGGGACACAGCGCACCACGTTTTGAGGATAGAATAGAATAGTTGAGGAGTGGTTTTGATTCGCTTGTTAGCGAAGTGTTTACTAGTATGACAACCTTCCCAAGTACCCAAGCCTTCTTGTAGGTACAATACATTGTTAACAAAAGTTTTCTATCCTCTTCCAGGTATAACATGTCTGTTCATAGCCGCCAAAGTGGAAGAAGTTTACCCGCCCAAAATTGGCGAGTTTGCTTACGTCACGGACGGAGCGTGCACCACAGACGAAATATTATTAGAAGAACTGCTGATCCTCAAAATATTATCGTGGAGCATAACACCTATAACAATAAATAGCTGGCTGAATGTGTACATGCAGTTGGCCAGTGAGGGGCGAAGCGCGAAACGCCGGCTTCTCGGCGAAAGTGACGTAGGCGCGAATGCCTTAAGAGGATACACGTTCGTGTTTCCTCAGTATTCGTCGCTGGAATTCGTGATTTGTGGACAATTGGTGGACTTGGCCGTGTTACACGTGGATGTGAATCTTTACCCGTACAGCGCGGTCGCCGCTGCGGCGATGGCGCACGCCTTCAACAAGGAATTAGCTATTAGGGTTTCAGGTGAGTTATGTTAATGAACCGTATTTGCGCCAAGCCCCACATCCTGGACTGATCTAGGCCTGCAAAGACGAGCGGTCGACGTGTGGGCGAACGTGTTCATTTCTTTTTCTTTGGCAATCGGCTACAAAATAGAGCCAATTCTGCCAATGTAAAGTAGACCTATTAATAACTCTTTAATGTTTCACAACATAATATGCGTAATTACACAGATATAGTCACAAAGGGCGGCCTTATCACGAAGGGTCTAGTGTGATTATTATAGTTTACGGAAATTATGTTTGATATCTTTAGAATTCCCATACACCATCGTACATCTCCTCTAAGTATCTAAGAATGGAGTTGTTAAGAGTCAGTTTCTGTACTGTTTCTTCTGCCAATTAGTGGTAAACACGTACAGTACACAACTACGTATGTCTGTGCGCACACTTAAAATCATTTCTATACACACATACTAAGCTAAAACCTACACTGAAGTTTTATATAACGTTTATCGCCAATGCCCATAAGGCTTAGGCAGATGAGTACGGATCGGGAAGCCAAGTTCATCTCCCTTCCTATATCTTGATCTATTTTGTTTTGTTAATAGCATTCGTTGATGTTGGTCCAGGTTACAGCTGGGAGTCGCTGGAGCCGTGCTACAGGTGGCTGGCGCCGTGCGTGGAGGTGGTGCGCGAGGAGGGCGCGGTGCGCGTGGTGCGCGGCGGCGACGGCGAGTTCGTGCAGCGCGCCGCCGGCATCAGCCTCATCTGCCCCGACGTCAACCTCGACGAGAGCCATCGCATCCAGTCGCACAACGTCTCACTCGACATGTTTGTGAGTATTCATCTTTCTCAAAATTCTCACATCATCAGGGTCATCCCTGATTTTTATTTGCAATGCATTGAAATATTTTTTTTGTAAAATATAATTATGTTCTAAATCCGAATGCATGAAAACTACGAATCAATAATAGATCGTAATATGCAACTGAGCGGTTGGTCATAATTTTTGTCTTTAAATGCATCATTTACCCAATTTCGATCCTTTTTAACCGACTTCAAAAAGGGGGAGCTTCTCAATTAGTTTGGTATTTTTTTATGTTTGTTATCTAATAATATGATTTCAAAATAAAACCTAGCATTGGTATAAAAGAACAAGTCCTCAAGTTAAACACAGAACAGTATTTAACAACAACATATCTTTGTCAAACAGGATAAAGTATACCAGATACTAATGGACCAACAATCAACGTCACAAACGGACCCGGAGGCGTCTACGTCACAAGAGCCGGAACACATCTACCCGCCCACGCCGCCGCAGTCCGACCAAAAGAGCCCGAATACTCCGTCCACCAAGACCCCGTCCACCAGGCACCTGTCACCCGTACCTGAAGCCTTTCTACTCTCGGACGTCGAATGATGCACGGTGATTTAAGCTGGAAATATTACAGGACGCGTACATAATAGTCGTGACTTATTTTAAATATGGAATAGCAGTCGTCCATGGAGGTTCGCCCTAACACATCAGACTATCTAGCCACGGCCTACGAACGCGTCCTATAATGTTTGCGGCTTTAAGCCCGTATTTAGTAAAGCAATCCAAACGCTGAAGCTTTAACCAATCGACGCCTACGATCGGCAGTGCCGCAGTGGTGATTGGTTGTCAACTAATCATTGGGAAGCCGAGCCCTATGATCGGTTCTATGATAGGTCGAAAAATTATTGCCACTGCGCGGAGTGGACGTTGTTGCGCGCGTTGGTCTGGTTAAAGCTTGAGAGTGAAACTTGGGTGCGCTGTGAGAGTAGAGCACTGGCTTACGGCGAGACTTGAGATTTCATTTTAGTATAAAACAGTATCTCAAGCATGCACTCAAGTTTACTCTCAGAGTTGATATCGTTTTACTAATACGGGCCGTGTCATGGACTGAAACGAATTAATCGTTGCATAATGGGTCTACTCAGAGTTTTGATATTTCACAAATATCGTACAACTTTGCGAATCAATAACAGCAATACCTTTACGTACGATATGAGACAATTGATTAATCTTAAGTTAGGTTTTCGTGAACTATCTAAACTCGTAGGTCTGAAATGTGTTAGTTCTGTTCGGTGTAGCGTAGAACATTCGCTAGTAAATTTGAATGGTGTGCCGCATAGTTTAGCGTCACCACGAAACCGTGGGCATAATATCATTTTTATGACTACTGTTTTGACCAATTAAATGAGTATAACACTAGGAATGATTTATGACGTTGATGGTACAAAATGTTGACGTTTCTCTTCTCGTATCAACGACATCTATTGCGCCGGACGGAACGAGCTCCGTTCTTTAGAACAGCGATTGAGTTCTTCGTCCATACATAGTATAAGAGTGTGTTGTTGTTTCTTGTTAAACCCCCGTCACACGACCTGATCTGACTACTGGTTCAGAAGAGAAGAAGAATATACTGTCAGCCTACAGAGTTTGAAGTCCGATCAGGTGCGTGTGTGGGCCTATTATGTTCCATCTAGGACAGTGTATTGTTGATTTTATAAGAGCAGTTGAATTTGATAATGAAATGTGGGCTAGCCCAATACTGTTTTTTGTTCAGCTGTGAACATTCATATTTTAAATACAAACATTTTGATGTTATAGAAAGACTGTTGATCAGACGACTAATGTTGCCCGATATCGGGGGAAAGGTGCGCGCCATTTTATTTTACACTGTTTCGCGGTCTAGATGTTGTCATATTTTCTTCAATAATATAAGACAGATACACTTGTCAAAATGGACCATTAACGAGGTCTCGTATAACCATAGCTCACATTACGCATCATAATAGGTACATTAGGTACTTATGAGTTAACAGATTATGACTTCAAAATTCATAAGCATCACCGAAATCAGCACAGGCAGTTCTAAGTGAGACCCGTTTTAATAAATCGATCTTGATTTTAATTCACTTCTGAGACCTTCGATTAGAAAATCGCGTAATGTGTAATAAAGCTAGATATGGTCAAGTAATTATTGCTAATAACCTACTTATGCGTATTGATTTTTTGCGCACACATTATCTGAGAATATTTTAATTAGCGGACGCTTATTACAAACCCGACTTATTTATGACATTTTATCCTCTAAAGACTTGCAAGCTAAAGTTTTGCATTTACACTCGGTGCGGTATGTCAAGCACGTTCATACATTACGTGCTACGAAAGTTAGCCCGCTCGTTGAATATTTAACCTTTTAAAGGATTAAAATCTTGAAAAAAAACAAGCAAAAATGATACCAAACGTATACCAAAATTGGCATGCCTTAAACACTCATTCAACTCGAAAAGTAAGCAAGATTTTTACCACTTCGTTATGTGAAGGTCTCCTCTTGTAGCACTTCCCTAATGACGTGTAATAAAATGACCAAGTCTGATCTTACTATGAATAATAATGGCGTGCTTCATTGTTCCTATTTGCACATTCGCCGATTTATCTAGTTATGACAAGTACCTATATTACGAGTATTTATTATTGCGAGTCCGTCAGACGGAGAGTCCGTCAGATATTACAGCTGACCACATCAGCCATTAATAAATTGAACAATCAAGGGTTCCATTTAACCCCTTTGGATACAAAGCCCCAAACACCATGACCCTTGTATTATCTACAATAGAAGGTAGAGGTTTTATCCTAATAAAATATTGACTTTAAAAACATTGCCGCCATAGGCTTAGGTCGATCCAGTTGAACGTGCCCAATTGAGGTTTTCTTACTAATACAACTCGATCTAACACGTGTGTGCTTTGTGTGGCGGCTTATTAACATCATTAGGCACTAACAAAGCGTTTGCCGTGTGCATGACATTTACAAATCAATTGGGCGGCGTCGGCATTGGGAAACGGACGTCTATGTGACGGTATAAGAAACAACTTTTCACCTGCTGTGATCAATAGACTTTAGAATTGATAACTTGAGTTAACAGTTCTTATAAACACGATTTACTTAAACAAAACGTTTGTTTTTTGTTTGATTACATATAAATTCTTTATGAATGAAATGGACTCGACTTGATTATGAAAACAATTTTGTTTTAATATGGATGATTATGTTTAAACTTACGAAATTATTTGTAGCATGTCAGTAATTAAGGCCACTACCGTCATGAGACGTTTGGCAATTCACATCTAAATTGTCAAATGATTCCTGATATGGGATCATAATGTGCATAATATTTTTTAAATTGTCTGTAGCTACTATTCCTATAAAAGTGAACATGTCAAATAAAATACATGTGAAATTTGACAGATTGTTCAGACCCTTTCAAGATTTAACAACCGTATGTGAAATCCCATTAGTAAAATACTAAACAAAAATACTAGGTCTTTAAATGACCCAGATGCGCTTATATTAGTCATAAACGCACAATTTACACGAATCTAGATGAATATTGTTCCTACTTATGATGTAAGAATGAATGCATTCTTAACATAATAATATTAGTTTATTATAATATCAACGTTGACTAACATTGGCATACGTGCCAACCATGCTGCTTAAACATTCCATACAGGTTACATTTTCATGTAATTCGTCACTAACATGTTTAAGGAGTAGACGTAATCCACCGTTTCTTTAGAAATATAAAAATATATAACTGTAGTGTTAAAGTTGTGTTAAAGCAAGGTTGTGTTCGCTCGTTGCTTCTAACTTTAAGGCTGTAGCCACGTCACTAGGAAGTAGCCTATGAGCCGAATTTCTTCGATGTGGAAACAGCATTATGTTTATGTAAATAAAATATAGAATGCATTGCAATGAATCATTTTCAATCAATATATTCTGTATGAAGTCTAATGTTATCTCTGTACTACCACCATAACTTGAGCTTGTTTTTTTTGTATTGTGCATGACACCCAGTTACCAAATCATTTACCGTGTTTATTATCTGAATATGTATTATCTTTAATATTCTTGAACATCTAAATCAAATTGCACTAATTATATTAACACTTATAAACGTTTCCCAAATCCTTATAGTATAAATTATTATAGTTAGGCGCTGATTATCTAGACATGTTTTTGTAAATAAATAAATTAATATTGTAGGTAATTTATTTCATAATTGATGCATGGACTGATGACATCACACGCGTCGCAGGAAGCCGGTGGATGCGAGTGGCGGAGGACCGTGTTGTGTGGAAGTCGTTGGGGGAGGCCTATGTCCAGCAGTGGGCGTCTATCGGCTGATTGATTGATTGATTGATGCATGATAAATGGACGAAAAACGTTCACGAGACTGATTGACTTTGGAGTCGAATTAATGCTAAATATGGATGAAACAATACATATATAAACAAAATATTAACCAAAGACTGGCGTCGTTGGACCGGAGGTCTTTCAACAAAATTGTCACACTGAAGTTTGAAAGTGAATTCAAGTTATGTTTATGTTATAGTCGTAATCAATATTTTTTGTTAAATTATCTTTCATTCATTTACAGAATCTCTGAACGAAAACTGTTTTGAGGTCAACTATGTGATCTTGTATGACTTACTCGTAAAAACTTATGTATGTCGTATATCTGCTAGGCATGTGCATATCTAATGCTATCGTAGGAATGGTCTCAAATACTTAAATCTTATAGTTCATAAAAAATCTCGAACCTTTTTAATGCTATTAGCGTAGCGGTCAAATTTTGAACTAAAAATTTGCCGCCATACTATAGAGGCTGATGTCTATCAAGTGCTAGTACAATATATATATGCAGCCATATAAATTCTCGTCAATACATTTCTTGACGTCACTTTCAAATTTTCTAGAAAGACATTTTGTTACATAGGTCCAATTCGATTCGAAATAAATTATTTATTTCTATTATTTAACTTGAAAATTGAAACTAATAAAACTAATTGCTCAACATTCTGCTTGACTCTTTATTAGCTTATTGACTTACGCGAGTAAAGGATTTATCGCTTAATTATTTGTCGATGACGTAAAGTAGACTAAATGCATTGTATGTCCAAAGATACACAAATCTCGGGTTCTAATAAAACGCTATAAAGATGTATTCCATTTTATCGATATCGACAACAATTGAACGTTAATGTCCAAATTAAGACAACTAACACTTATAATCTTTCAGCTTCACTTGAGTAGTGTGCGTTCCTCGAGTCGTAACTAATGGTATTTTATAATTAACAAAATCGTATACACTTAGGTCAATAAAACAATATCATATATCTAACCTAGATGAGCATAGACAACATATATGGAACTACGATCATAGATAATCCCTTGTCTGAATTACATTATCATATAATAGTTCTATGTCATAGATATATGATATTGTAATATCCCCTTATACAAATGCGTGTTGTATGGATTTATTATAGTTTTAAGCAGATTAACTTACTTGTACAGTGTACCTAACTCCAATAGAACCGGGTATTGTTCGTTATAGTAAAATTGATCGTAGAATTAAGTTGAACGATTACGCTTATCCGCTAAGGTGAAGGATCACCTTATAAATAAGACTTAGATTGTATATCAGAAATAATTTAAAATTATATCCATGCTAGCGGTTAGGATTTAGATTTAAGTTATTTTTATATCAATTTATCTGGAAACTAATATAAAAAGTAATTATAAATAGGATGTTTTAATTGTATTCCGAACAGCGTGTGATCTCATGGTTCAACATGATAATGTTACTTCACGGACGTCATGTGTGCAATAGACTGCATCGATCACACTTTATGTACTGTACGTTCACGGTGACGTAGTATTAAATAAATGGTGTTGATTATTCATTTAAAAATGTTTTATTTAAAAAAATATATCTGCTTAATATAAAAATATCACAATGCAAAAATTGTGCTGAGTATTTATAAAAATATTCGCAAGCTGTCACACCGACATAACAACTTGCAATAATTAATAAAAAATAAAATTATTCACAATCACGAATAAAAAAGTAATCCCAATCAGATTGTTTAAAAATGCTTACGTACTATGGCCGCGGAGCCGCCATTCTGGAACAAAACAAAACCTGCATTATTAATCTCAAAAAAATCAGTTATGATCTTCGAATTGCTACCTTTGCTACTACATCCAGTTGGTTCTGCAGCCCCAAGCGTGCCCCAAAGTTCATTGCTTAATGTTATGGACCCTAGTCAAGGTTATCCTATAGGCAAATTGGTCTCGTCGTTTTGCCGTGACTCCCAAAAAGACGGACAACAACAAATTCTCGAAACACTTGTTTTGGATTCAGAGAAATCAAGTGCATTTTTAATTAATCGTAAATGTACAAACTGTCCGATTACAGTTTTATAGTAGCACTAGCTGTGAGCCCGCGACTTGGTTTGTACGTGAGGACTTGGAATGGTGTATTCGGACTCTACAAAATAATATAATAGTCCCCAGATTTTTTCCAAAAATATTTAATGTACCTACAGACCTATTATATGTTAAGATAGCATGTGTTAGGAGATACAGTAAATCAACACGCGCCGATCGCTTCCCAAACTAAATAGGAGGCAGATGGCACCTCTATGCAGTTTGATAAGCAGCCGTTGACTCTCTGTATCTAGTGCACATGTACTCGTACTTACAAATGTATCTTGATCTGTGGTCCTGCTTTGACGGACGAGGTGTCCTGCGGCGTGAGGAACACGAACTGGCGGCTCGTGTTCTTGAGTGCGTGGTCGATCAGCAGTTTCATCACTATCTTGCGGTTCACGTTGTCCTGTACGAGAGTGCCTAATTTATTGTACTTACTTTAACGCGCTTAGAAAAAACGCTTATCGGCAATTCCTTTACCGCTGAATTCTCAAGCGCAGCTGAAAGAGCGCTGCTACAATAACAAACTTTACTACATACGACATTGTCCCTCTCGTCACATAAACATTCCGTAATAAATCACAAATAAAAATTTGTTGAATAAATTTTGTTCCCAACTAAATGAGAATTGAGATTTTGAAATAAAACTTATTTTACAAATTTAATCGCGTTTATTTTATGTTTTTACGTTCCCGAATAAGTTTTATTTCAATGTGTAGTATTCGCTTAAATATAAGAAAACAATATGAGAATTGTGATTTTTTGTGAGCATTTCTTTTTATTGACGTAAACAGACATATTTTTTATTTCATAAAAAAACTGTGACTCACCATGAACACATCAAACTCGTCCATGAAGCAGAAGGGCAGCTCGACGCACTCCCACAGCGCCATGATGAAGGCCACGGTGGCGTAGGAGCGCTCGCCGCCCGACAGCGACGACGTGGAGGCGGCGCGCCGCCCGCCCCCCGCGCCCGCCCCGCCGCCCGCCCCGGCCGCCGCGCCGCCCCGCCCGCCGCCCGCCCCCGCCTCCCGCCCCGAGCACGTCACCTCCAGCGCACCGCGCGCGTGGTCGATGTCCATGCGACCCTATTACATCATTATTTATCTGTCAACCATCTAGGAAGTCCTATTTATTTGAACTTGTCATTTACTCATATGAGTCTATGTTTGTATATATAAGGTACAACAATAATAAAAAAAACACTGCCAGACTAGCACACCAACTGCACAGTCCCCAACCAAGCGACGCTTGTATCATGGGTACCTTAAGCAATGACTGGGGGCGATCGCAGTATACGAGATGGATTTTGCATGTGGCCGTAGATGGCCAAATCCAAAACTATAGCGTGAAATTAAAAATGCTCCAAGAAGTCTCTCAGGACGGATTTTGATGATAACTAAAACCGCATAATTAGACTGGTGAAAATAAAAACTGGTTTAAAAAAACAACATGCTGTATAATATCGCTAATAGCGATCAAATTCTGGGAAATAATGTAATAAGCTCCTTAGAAGGAAATCTATTACAACTATAGGCCTCTAAAAATGCGGTACATTAATTTAGCTGTGAATCATTCGGTCACTCACCGAGTACCCGCGCACAGTCAGTATAGACTGGAAGCAGTGCTGCACGCTCCGCGCTATGGCAGTTTGTACCGTGCGGCAAATCTTCAAATGTTTATCTGTAGTGTTCTTTATCTGTCAACAACATTCCCAACATGTACCTGAAGTTCCTCACATAAATAACTATTGCCAGACGATCACACCAACTATACGGTCCCACACTATTCAACACTTGTATTATGGGTACCGTTGGATGGACTGGGGGCAAACCCTAGTATCACTTATATAGATATTAAACATTCATGACTTGGGTACAAACATTCGTGTTTGCATGCACACACAAAGATTGTCCCTACCAGGATTCGAACCCGGGACCCTCGGCACAGAAAGCAGGGTCACTACCAACTGCGCTAATCAGGCCGTCAACTGTTTTTGTTTCTTACTATAGCGATGACTCAAGGTAATTTCTTTTGAAAAGCTCTTCGTTTTGCGGCATGCATTTTAATATTATTTATAACCTTGATCGTAAATTATCTTTATTTTATTAATACCCGTCCCGCCAGTGGATGTAAAGGTAGAAATGTACTCACATCGTCGATAACATGTTTGAGTTTCTCCAGCGACTGCTTGGTGCTAAGGTATTTCCGCTGGACTTCTAGCAACTTCTCAGCGACCTGCGCTTTAGAAAGCCCATCGCTACGGATCGAACTCAGCTTTAACTGGGTCTTCTTCAGCTCGTTCGTCACTATCGCCATGTCCCTATACAATACATTACAAATCACTTTTAAAACCATTTACAACAAAGGAAAACGCGCAGCAGTTCTCCCATTGCACTCGAATGTTCATGAACATCGATCAACATTATTACTCAAAACGTTGATTGATTAGCATGCATGCTATACAGGGTGTAACATATACATGGTTCAGGGCCCCATGTCTGCTAACACAATCGATTCATAATCGAACAGCAACCGCATAGTATCTGTCACTTTTGACAGATATCCCATACAATATCTGTCAAAAGTGACGCTTATTATACGGTTGCTGTACGATTATGAATCGATTGTGTTAGCAGACTTGGGGCCCAGTATGGGGACCTCCGAAGCTATACGCGATAGAAGAATATGTTTTACGGAACCATGTCGTCGATTTTAGAGACAAAAAAAACGGCATTCATAGATATTGATTTATATTTACGCAAATACTACACATTGAATTAAAACAAACTAAAAAAAAAAAACGCGATAACATCCGTAAAATTAGTTTTATTGCACTCATAGGTTTTCAAAACAACATAGCACTCATAGGTTTCCATACATGAATCGAACCCCGTCATTTTGTTTAAAAACAAGCGTCGTTATTTTATTGCGATATTGATTGTGTTGGCTGTAAGGAGTAAATATTGCTTTTAAAATTTTTGTCAAGAGAAGAAAATGCTGTATTTATTTTTACATATACATATTCTTGTGTTCTTGTTTCGGAGATACCTATACTAACCCTTCTCAATGTTACAGCCTGTACATTCGAGTAAACTTTTGATACTACACGGTATGGCAACGAGTACCATTTAAATAGTCTCTAGTCGAAATTCACAAAACCATTGCGGCTAGGTGGAATAAAAAGTAACTAAATTATTTTAATCATGAAGTCTAAGAAAAATTGATGCCCTGTTTGGGCATAGTCCTTTTAATATTAATATTGTTCCGTACCGGATTATGGATTAATCATGTAAGGGTGACAACACAATTTGAGCAGTTATTTTTCTTTAAATTATCATTTTCTTTGTCATCTATTTCGACCTGGTTAAGCCTTTCCAAAGTGGAAGCTGTTTTGCTGTATTCCTATTGGACCGCGCCGTGTCACCCTGCCGATCACCGGTGGTGGCCAATCATATATACAATATATTCACTCTACCTAGGGTTTTCCACTCTCGGGCACAGTGTGAGAGCCTCTGCTATCTTTTTGTTGATGACCCCCCTCTTGTCGTCGAGGATGGCCTGCACCTGGCGCATCTTGCTGCTGTCCTCGCGCAGGCGCTGCTCGCAGGTCCTCCGCTGCGTCACCCCCTGCTCCATCTTCAGCTGCTCTTGGTCTATCTCTTCCTGCCAGAATATCAGATATATGAGGTTGATGAAGAACAAACCTTACTATGACGGGCGTCGCGACGTCGGTTGGTTTTAAGATATATGTGGTGTATAGCTTTTACCAATCATGCGTACGTTTAAAATAAATGTGTAAATGGTGACTATTCTCTCGTCTAATGAATAAGAACCAGCCATTTTTTATTATGCACTTATTTCGCGGTATTTGTTTAATTATTATTTGAGGAATGTGGTCTATTATAGCCAACCAATTTAAAAATTTTACACTTTCACTTTTAACGTTACACCTTTTAATAATATGGTCAAAGTGGATAATAGTTGTCACGGAATTTTGATAATTTCACACAAACTAAGTTGGAAATTAGAGTAAGGAAAGACGCGACCAACTCACGCTCAAACTCCTGCAAGCGGCGGTGACTTTACCCAACGCGGTCTTAACTTTCTTCATGTTAGCTTCGTGCTCATCGACCTTCTGTCTGCACTGCTGTTCTTTGGCCTTCAACTCGTCCACTTGCTTCTCAAGGGATTCGACCCTCTCTTTAGATATGTTTAGTTCGTCCACCTGCGCGAATAAATAGATTAAAAAATATATATATAAGATGTGATGTCGTATGTTAGACAGCCAAACACCACTTAATAGACATGCCAGAGCTTTTAAATAAAAATTGAAATCTCTAATGAATTTCTTTGATCAACATTTTCAGCCATTTTAGCGAAGGGAGAGTTGTAATGTCGTTAGGATAGGTGATAAGAAGTACAACGGGTCATCTAGATGGATAGATAAAACGAAGTCGTGTTAGTTAAACCATTTATAATTAATGAATGGGCGGGACGATTTTTATGATCTTTGATATTTTGAAATTGTCTCCGCCGCGAATAGCTGAATTTGCATGACAAAATTTGCAAACATGGCAAAATTTTAGAATTTTTCATACATTTAATCCTGGGGCGGAACGAAGTTCGCCGGGAAAGCTAGTATATATATATATATTTACACTAGTATTCGTCTGAATACTGATCTGTGAATGACGTAAATGCATTTACCAGCACAGCGTGTTGCGGCGCCTGCTGCTGGTCCAGCGCTGCAGCGGCTGCGCGCGCCGCCTCGTCCTTGTGGTGTCGCTCGGCGAGCAGCGCTTGCAGCGCTCGCGACGCGTCGCGCTCGGCCGAGCGCGCTTGCTTCGCTTCCTGGCTCAACTCCTCCGCCTGCGCTTCGAGCGAGCGAAGTGAAGTTTCCATTTCTTCAATTTCTACTAACACTTGCCTGTTACACAATAAATTAGGAATATCCTTTGATGTCATACGATAAGACTCGGTTGGAAAATTAAATCTCGGGTATCTCTTGCGGTTCTTTTAAAAATATGATTAAGATATTGCCTATATATATACCTATTGGAATATATGCGCGTCAGTAAAGTCGATCACTATACCAAATTTGATATTTCAACTCTCCACAGTTATCGAGATAAATAGTTGTGACAGACAGGTGCAAGAGTGATTTTATAAGGGTTCGGTTCATGTACGGAACCCTAAAAATAGCTATAAGTAAGTCTATTGTGAGTGTATATGAAAGAGCGACGTACTTCTTTCGCTCGGCCGTGCTGAGGTGCAGGAAGCGGCTGTGTCGCGCGGCGCCGCCGTAGCTGCGGTAGTTGGGCGCCGGGTGGTACTCCGTGGAGTCCAGCGTCACGATCTTGGAGCAGTTCGCCGGCACGTTCGCTTCGTTGTCCGACAGACCGACCGCGTCTTCTGTACAACACAATATTTCATGTATATATTAATATGGAACTTGAACGCCGGTCACTAAAAAAAAACCATAACTTTGAGTGCAAAAAAAACCCCTCACACTCAATGTGCTCTAGATAATTTATTTTATTCTGCAGAAAACAACCAAGATTCAAGTCGGATTGTGCAAAATAAAAAAAAAAAACGTTCAAGCAAGTAGTTACCTACGGAAAGATGTATTTCAATATGGAGGGATCGTGTTGTGCGCCTCGAATGCCAGCTTATTTTTATTCTTTTTTTTTGTGAAAAACATGGCTGTTAAAAAAATTACAAGCCCGCTGAGTTCGCGTTCCGCTCCAGTTGTAGAGTTAAGAAAAAAAATGTAAATGACAAATTGATTGAAATAAAACTATTTTTAAGGATTGTATCGCGGTTCTTTTACGTAAAAACAAAAAAAAAATCAACGCGATACAATCCTTAAAAATAGTTTTATTTCAATGTGTAGTATTCGCGTAAATATAAGAAATCAATTGACAAATTGATTTCTTATATTTACGCGTACTTATATTTCAATGTAAATGACAATATTTTGTTAGTGCCTCCGTAGGCCTATACGAAATAAATGATTTTACTTTGAGTATGGATGACGTGAACTAACCGTGGTCCGGCACCAGCAGCACGCTCTCCATGCCGACGTTGTCGACGAGGTAGTTGGCGACCACCGGGTCGGCCACGTCCAGCGCGTCCAGCGCCGACGCGAAGCCGGCCGCGCGCACCCGGGTGCGCCGCACGTCGTGCTTCTTGCTCAGGAACTTGCTGCACGTCACCGCCGGCTTCGGGGCCTTGCCGTACACCTGTTGGGTGGTGACGACACTCAAACAACAAAGTCGAGAGTGAACAGGTACCTTCTAGGCAAGTATGCTACATCGTAGATCTCATCGTCACTTACCATCAGGTGAGATCGAGATCAAATACTTGCCTAGATTGTAATAAAAAAATAAAAAAAAAAACTAGTGTGGTATTTTTAACTACTATATATACATAAAAAATAATAAGCAACATTATTTGGTTGTTCCGTGGTAGACACGAATAAATTCAACAAAATTCTGGATATAATACTTTCTGACTAAAACATTTTGCTCTGAGTCGACACGCCACACGCCATCTTTCATATTTTTAGGGGTCACTATAATACTACATCTACTTTATACTAAAATTATATAGACGACCTAATTAGCTCAGTGAGTAGTGACCCTGCTTTCTGTGCTGCAGGTCCCGGGTTCAAATCCTGGTAGGGACAATCTTTGTGTGATGAGCTTGAATGTTTTGTACATGAGTCATGGATGTTTATTATCTATATAAGTATTATATACTGATTTCGCCGTCGGTCCATTTGTACGGTACCCATAATACAAGCGTTGCTTATTAAGGAACCGTATAGTTAGTGTGTTCGTATGGCGATATTTATTTATTTATATGCGGTAAAATTTGTAAGTTTGGATGGGGGTAATCTCCAAAACTATTAATCCGATTCTGTAAATTCTTTATCGAATAGGAAGATGCATTACACCTGAGTGATAAAGGCTATGTTTCACCGCGGTGCCGCGGGCAGATGTTAGTTTGATATTAAATATAAGTTGGCAACCCTACCCCTGGTACTCACTTGGCCCATGATCTGGAACAGTTTCCTCGAGTCGTCGGCGGAGTTCACGCAGAACGCCTGTACGGCGCCTCCAAGGATGTGCTCGAGGGCGCCACCCCACTTCTTCTCCTTGACCTTCAGGTATGAACCTGTACAATTGATACGTACTTGTGTAAATCAGCTCTAATCTGCACAATGATATTTGTACATATTGATTTCTTATATTTACGCTAATATTACACATTGGAGTAAAACTATATTTTTTTCGGAATTTATCGCGTTTTAAAAAATGTTTTTTTTTATATTGGTACATTTAAAATAAGTAATCAATCAATCAATATTATAAAAAAAAAACTGGCAAAAACTGTCATTACGATACCGCTATGAGTCCATGGTGCTACCAGCCAGTTTACGAGAATATTTTGTATTCGTACTCTTCACAAAATTAAAAAAATCATACAAACTTTGATCCCCTTGGGGGTCGAATTTCTGTTCAAGGAATATATTCTCCAAATTTTAAATTACTAGGTCCACCGGTTTATGCTGTGCGTTGTCTACCAACAAAGCTGTAACCCCTAATCACTATTAACACTGTTTGCGTCAGTTTTTATTAGACGAACTGTAAGCGTGATACTCACCAATGGGACCCCGGGGTGGTGCGGAGAACTGGCCTTTATCGACAGCCTGCTTGATCCGCTGGCACAGCTCCACCATGTTGTTGCCATACACTGCGAGCGAGTCGTTGCCCCGGGACTCCAACTCACGGAGTTGCTGCTTCAGGTTTTCTGTTAAATAACACTTGAAAATTTCTAGCCATTCCTGGGCACCCCTCCATCTAGGGCCGGAGCGGAGCGGCCGTTCCAGGCGCAAAGTCCTAGGGGTGCCACCGTGAGCCAAATTAGCGTTGGTTAGCGTAGGCTTCAGATGTTGTCGAGATCCTTCAAGTTCCATTTTTGCATAACTGATATTTACTAGAAGCAAGCAAGGCGGCACCATAGTCGGATCTCGCTCCATCCTAAAAATTGGCTCGGACCAGTCCTGCCTCCAACTAAGATACTTACTGAGCCCGTCCCTCTGTCGCTGCAGGCCGGCGGCGGCCTGGTCGGCCTGGGCCTGCGCGTGCGCAGCGTTGGCGCGCGCCTGCGCGGCGCCGTGCTGCGCCGTGTCGTAGCGCGCGCGCGCCGCCGCCGCCGCCTCCGCCGCGCCGCGGGACCGCGCCTCCAGCGCGGCGCGCTTCGAAGCCGTACTGCCCGTACTACGCGACCGGATTAACAGGCATTTCAAGTAATTCATCGACAATAATAATAAAAAGCGCGACTTGTTTTATCCAACGTGGGTGATGAAGAATACAAAAACTTTTAAGAAAAAAATCCTTGTGTCCATTATAATTAGCAGCAAACATAAATGCATATCTGAAGTTAATATTAGTAGCTGAAGATGAGTGCTATTAATTAGACTCACGCAATGTTCTCTATCTCCCTCTCGAGGTCGGCGATCTTCCTCTTCTCTCTGTTAAGCGTCTCTGTGTATTTCAAGGTGTTGTGTTGCGTGGACCGCAGCGTGCCCATTACGCTATTCATCTCGCCCTCCACATCCCGAAGCTCTTGACTTAAGGCTGTCTTCTGGAGACCCATATCATCCAATTTACTCTTGAGTGCGCTAGTTCACCAAAAAATAAACAGATAAGAAAACTAGCCACTTGATGTATATATTTCTTTTTTTTGGCTAATTATACTAATTGAAATAAAACTAATTTTAAGAATTTTATCGCGGTTTATTTTTGATTTTAAATTAGTTTTATTTCAATGTGTAGTATTCGCGTAAATATAAGAAATCAATAATATACTAATTTTATTATACTAATTTTATATTTTAGATAGGTTTACGATTAATCACTATCACATTATCTCAAATGATATTAAGGGATTTTCGATCATAAGTCATCGCATATAAAGGCTTATAAAGGATTGATTGATTATAAAGGATTGGCATATAAAGGATTGTCTGTTAACTTACTCGATAGCTTCAGTGTTGCTACCGTAATTCTGCTCCATCTTGCTCAATTTATCAGCCAGTTTGTCCATCTTTGTTTTCTGTTTGTCGTACTCCGCTTGTATTGTGGCCGCGTCGCGTTCGAGCTCGGCTATCTCACTCCAGTAGTACTCGTTCTGCAGGGATTGCTTGAGCGATTCTATTTCATCGCGAGACTGCAGTTGCTCATGGCTGGTTTTCCACTTCTTGTACTCTTTCTCTAGCTCTACACAAGCCTGTGGGGATTGTGATGTTTTATGTCACATGAATGAACTAACAAGAATGCAAAATTATGGAAGCAATGACAAGCACTTTAAGTTTTACTAGCTGTTACCCGCGACTTCGTCCGCGTGGTATTTAACAAAGACACAACCGTTGGCAACAGCCTGCTCGCACGGTCTGACCCTGCGGGACGCATTGCAGGTTGTTGCTATCAAACTTAATCAGGCGTAGCGCTGCAACATTGGTTGTAAATATTTTTTGGGAGATCCTATTTTTTTTTTTTTACATCAGCTATCTGCCAGTGAAAGTCCCGTCAAAATTGGTCCAGCCATTTCAAAGATTAGCCGGAACAAACAGACAGACAGACAGACAGACAGACAGACAAAAATTGTAAAAAATGTTGTTTTGGTATAGGTACCGTGTATACATCCAAATGCACTTAGTAAAAAGCGGTTATTTTAATATTACAAACAGACACTCCAATTTTATTTATTTGTATAGATAAAGGTTTTTACTAGGTAATGAGGACCAATTCTTGTGTTTTCCATCATTTAAAAGAAACTTTCAGCATGTTTAGTCAAGTACTAAAACTTACATCTTTCTTCCTGGCACAGATAGCATGAGCTTTATTACAATTGTCCAGAGCTCTAGCATAGTTGGTCTCGGTTAGGTCTAGGTTGGTTGCCTTACGGAACAAAGCATACTTCTTCTTTGCATCTGATGCATGGAAGCTTCTAGCATCATCTTGGTTTAGCACTGATATGGGATTGTCCACTTGGATATCATGGGCGAGTATAATGGAGTTTACCTCTTCAAACTTAGTTGATATCACATCACCTGAGATATTAAACAATAAGGAATAGAGTGGGGCACAGAAGCATGTAATTATTGATTCATATAAAAATAGTAACACCCTGCCCTTATAAACAGAACAAAAACATCACCCATGATTATAGGTCTGTTTACAGTTTTACTAATAGGGTGTAGACTGCTGCAGTCATACACACACTGATGTCTGGACTGCTGCTACATAGCTTATTGGTTGTTGTCATATCTTTGGAAGCCCATAACCTGCTAGACTTCAGTAGTCCATCACTAACCGTCTAAATCAAAGGCATCATAGTATGGGTGGGGGAAGGGATGCTTATTGGTGACAGAGGATTTGAGCTATATGTAAGAACAGACTAAGTATCTGCCAGAAAGTTTTAATGGTTACAAAACTACGAGTTTACAGGTCTAATACATATCCATTTATAGATTGTGTTAAAAGTAGCTTAAAGTGGTTGGTATAATTATACCTGCTTCGCTGACACACTGCCATTTCAAGATTGAATGTGATACATACCAGAAGCAGACTTGACTTTGTAACTGGAGCCACCAGAGGCGTTTATATTTCTCACAATAGTGATGAAGTCCCCATAAACATTGTGTTTGTATGCTCTTTCGCTGCTATTTTTAATCTTTATCTCAATGGAGGCAGAGTTAGCGCCTTTTTTGATGAACGCTAAAAAAAATAAAACTCTAAGAAAATAATGCAGATACACATCTATTATTATTAGAATCGTAAAATAAGTATACCGTAACCGTAAGGAATGCAAATCTAACCTACTTTTGTTAGGTAACCTTAATCTGGAGTAGATAATTTTAGTAAAAAGTAAATGTGGTGATACAATACATGTACTTACAATGCAAATTACTTCCTCTATTTGTTGCTGAAGCTCTGCTTCCTAAGCCCACCACCAGTGCAGTGAGGATAGCACTTTTACCGCTCCCATTGCGACCGACGATGAAATTAATATTTCTGTTCAAGTTCACTTCCAAATTGTCATGACAAAAGAAATTTCGCACGTGAATACTCACGATAGAACCATCTATATCATCCTCGATCCCTTCGGGGTCCATCCTTGATTATAATCTAAGGAATCCGCAAAAAAAGTCGTAAACACAGATATATTCACATACACTATAACCCCAATTACTTTACTCATCATTCATTTGTTTCGTTCGGTAGCAAAAACGTATACAACGGTACTGCCATAAGGGAAAAACGTTGTTGAAATAGTAGATTGTCAAGAAATAAAACCGCTAATATAAATGCAGAAAAAACAGTAGTATGCTCAAGCATAGCAAGATAATAAAACCAACAGCAAACCTCTTTGCTTCAACAGTGATGACAGCCTAAATCTCTAAAATCAAGTGGTAAATTATATATTCATTCGTAGAACATAAACATGTGGTAGAAAGTTTAAAGCATAGATAATGGTTTACAGTAGAGAATATAAGATTTTATATGCAACATTTTTTTATCAAATCAAACGCACACGATCTAACGCCATTTTTACTCTACGAAAATCACGAGAAATTTTGTGTTTGTTGATATTTTGTGATCTAACTAATCCCTGGCGCTTACATTTTACCAACAAAAGAAAATAGTTTTTGCTTTGACTGCATGTAATTGCCATTTACCCGTGTAATACGAAGATCATTATCAAGGTAAACAACTTTCCGTGTAGATACTGAACGTTATTGAATTATAAGTACACCTCAATATTTTTATTGTTGTAGCGAACCATGTGTGTATTTTTTTCGGTTTAAACAATCAGTACTGAACGTGGAATATATATATATAGTTCATTAGTTAATAATTCAGGTACCTTAGTTCGAAAAAACATACATATTATCCACCTATGGTATAATTTTCAATCACTGAGCCATTATGAATTCTTTGTTTTTACTCGAGAGGGTACGATATAGTTAGTTAAAAAAAGATAATCGTTCGGTTAAATGCTGACAAACTAATAAAATTGTCTTTTTGATAGTAGTTCAAAGATGGGTGACTCACCAGACCAGAATGAGCCTCCAAAGGATGTGAGTATTTTGTATAGTGCAATATTATACTTACTTAGTTGTATTTAAAAAGAAGGCCCACCTAAATATTTCATTCAGGAATTGAGTAAATAGTGCTATTGTTTTTTGTCATAGCCAAAAGAGCTAGAGAAATTAGAGGAGGCAAAACTGAAAGCCAAATTCCCTAATGCACTTGGAAGAGGCCCAGGGGGACACTCGGCTTTCCTGCAGAAAAGGCTAGCTAAAGGGGTAAGTATTTATGTTTTGCTTTTATTTACAATAAATATCCTTCCATACTTTCTTACTGGCAGAATGATCAACAAATTATTTATTGATGATAGCCACCATAATAAGTAGTAATGTGAAGTACCATTCAAATCTTTTTATGGAAGTAAAACCACCATAACTTTCACTACAAACATTTGTGAAATCCATTGAGGAGATTGTATCATGTGGAATATGTTGCTAAAATTAACCAACTTTTCATTTTACAAAGCTACTTAAGAATATATTTGGGCCCTCTAGTAGACACAATAATTTAAATGACAATCTGTCAAATTGCAGCAAAAATTCTTCGATTCTGGTGATTATCAAATGGCTAAGCAGCGGCCAGGTAACCTCACTGGCCCGTTTAAGGCTCCGGCCGCGCCCGCCAAGCTGCCGACAGGGGACGCTATCCCCACGCCGGAAACTGTGCCCATCCGCAAGACATCCATCATCCAGCCCAAGTACCAGACGCCCAGCCAGACCTCCTAGCCCACTTTCCCGGCAGTGCCGCTCAGGCCTTGTCGCTAATGTGTATTAAGTTGTTAATCAACAAGCTTAGTTGTAATTTAAAAAGTTTGTTGGAAATTAAGAAATAAAAGCTAATAATTTGTTTACAATGGAGTAGTTGTCATCTGCGGAAATGGTCTTGACCTTTTTTGTGTTCAGCATATATTGGAAATTTGTAAAAAAGCACACAATTGCTACTTCATTTATGAATTAACAACTTAATATGTTTAAGCTAGGCGTAATTAATATTCCATATTTGTTTTTGCCAGTGATGCGTCACACTTGCATCGCTTCTCATTTTAATTCACATAGTCGCGATTTATTTCTCACCACTAATCTTATATTGGCACTTAGATCAATATTGATATGGTGAATCATAATTAGTAGTTGTATGTTGGAATTAAAACTTTTATAAGAACAACTGTTATATTGATGTATAAAAATTAGGTTATAGTAATGTGTGTTGGGGATGCATGTGATTTATGTTCTTCATACAGTTGTATTACTTTCACTATTAGCCATAAGCTGTGTTTTTGCTTAGGTCACATTTCACTTGCCAAAACTACAAATCCAAACTGCAAACGAATGTGTCAGTTGCCGGCATTTCAATGAGTAGTGAACTGCTAATTCTTGGTAAACCTAAAAAGTATTTCACATATTGCTAAACACAGAACTTGCTATATAAATACCTAGTCAAACTGGAATTATTAATACATGTCTTGGGTGGCAGGAAAGACTGTAGAATAAGCCCACAAATTCATAGGTACAGAGGCATTACGTCATAACAATGTTGTAATAAAGCGATGTATAATCTCATTGTAAATTAGTTAGAAATTTATAATAGTTTGAGGGTAAGCTTGTTAGCATAACAAATTGGTTGTTTACAAGCTCTTGATGGGATCCGTAACAACGAAATTTTAACACCATGTTTTAGTTACACAAAAACAATTGAATCATGGCTTGTTTATCTATAATGTCAGACTTAATGAAAAAATAACAATAAGAACAACCTAAAGGTTGATGGTTGGTGATAAATCATGGAATAAATAATGTTGTATCCTGTGGCACTATGGCCCCTGTACACAAGCCATAGACTGGACAAATGAGCATTTTAAAATTAAGTCAATGGTTTTAGATCTGCTCTCTAGCGTGGCAAATAATCATCATAGAAGCAGTTTGAGTAATTTTTATTTTTTATATGTAGCTATACGCGAATTTTATAAGGTGTTCGGAACATTTTGGGAGCCTAGATGTCCTAAAACGTTCATTATATTACTTTCAGTCGGCTTCGTTTGCTATGCTCCTAGAATGCGCCTAATCCATAATACATTTCAATCTAATTGTCAGTTTATATTTCAAAATATAGTCCCATGTATTATCGATGTTAGTCTGCATATCCTACAATAGTGATGTAAAGCAATGTCTTGAAATAGCAGGGACGTACAAACCACTGTAATATTCGCACGAGAGTGATAATTGTATGGAATAAGGGAATGTTGGAGAGATAGCAATGTACTAGTTAAATAAAAAATAATCTTGGTAAAAAAAAAGGTTTTATTTAGTTTCGACTGTGCGTGTTTTAGGTAACGTAACCTTAGCTAAACATAGATTAAACGAATGTTAACGAACTGAGATTACAATAATAAAATGGCACTGGTTAAACAAAAACATATGTTAACTGAGAATACATCCTCGAGGAACATCAGACTTCTCCTTTGGAATCCTTTCTTTGTCGTCCGCTCGTCTTGTTAACGAAATTCCACTTTCATTTATATATTTTTTTTTGTTATATTTGACTGCTCTCTGAAATATACAAATGGGGCGATTAGTACGAGATTGACAGCTTCAAATACCGATCGTATCTTTCCAAACATTTATAGCAGTTTCACTGGTAAATGTACACAAATATTCTATCAATATTTGAAGTCTTTAAAATCATGATAAGGGCCTTAGGGTCGTCTGTTATAAGCGTCGAGTGGTTTTATATAGTACCTGGGTTCCAGTGCACGTAGTCAGGTGTGGCCGCGGCCTGGTACTCCTGCACGAGGTCGTCGACAACGCCGCGCGACTCGTCGAACTCCTCCAACGACTCCCTGAACATGGGCTCCTTGCGGAACACCTCCAGAAACGCCTCGCGCTTCCGTAGCTTGTCGTACTGTTGCACGCATCTGTCGAATAACTGACAACAGAAATAAATTCAATAAATTAGAAAGCTCAAAAGAAATAGAATGGTACGATAAACAGGAACTCTTACCCTCAAATTTATAGATTAAAATGGCAGTATAACGAACTTTTCAGAGGAAAAAGTGCGTGCGTGAAGGGTATAGTGTAATAGTAACGCCATCGAGAAAGTACATACGCTGTCAGAGTCAATCTTATTTTTAACCGACTTCAAAAAGGAGGAGGTTCTCAATTCGGTTTTTTTTAATCTGTGATGTGAGCGAGAGAAGACGCTTAGCCCAAAAGTTAACAATCATCATTAGGGGTACTTGTACTTGAAACAAATACCATTTAATTGTACACGACACTGGCAACAAATGGCCCTAATTTTTGTCGATTGACAATGTAAAAAAAACCACGAATGTTACCGATGAGATGTTGGTGTGGTTGGCGAGCAGCAGGCCGGACACCTTGTGCGAGGCGTGCACGTAGGGCGAGCGCCGCGACAGCGCCACCTGGATGGAGGCCGGCCCCCACGGGATGAAGGACGCCAGCTTGCGCTCGCGGATGCGCTGCAGCGACTTGTGCACCTGCGACGGGTCCACCTCGCCCTGCGCGTGCGCATCCACCAAGTAAACGTATTTGTAGCTTCGGCCATATTTAGTTTTCGATTATATTTCCGATATAGATTTCGAATGATTTTAAATAACCCCACTGGGACCGTTAGTGTGTAGGAGGAGCTTTAAGTATTCCCGACAACTTTGTCACCCAGCCTCTGAGGTTATCGACATCGGGCAGGATGAATATCCTTAGCTGGACATAGGTCTCTCCTGAAGATTTTCACAACTCACTCTCAAGCCTTCCTGCAGAAGATTGTTTCGTATGGGAGGCCCTCCTATACCACGTATTTGAGCTCATAGTCGCCTTTCCAGAATCCTTCGACCCATGAGCTAATAAGTGATTAAATATCGGCAGAACGCAAACTGTGTTATCCTACACCAGGAATATTTTTATGATAGGTGGGTATTATGCTGTACTACAATCCTAGTAGCCCACAGATCAATTCAGTGCAGTGCAGTGAGCCTGGAGGCCTGTAACATAACCATCAGGCCCAACTATCATCTAATTTCATTTACCTGTATAATATTCAATATTGATATGTAGCAATGTTGATTAGTCCTATCTGGACTGAGGGACACCATCATGTTTTTGGGCTGCAACAACCTTTGCATCACGTCAAGCACTGTGGTTTTCCGAATTTTCGGCGCCTGAGGAGTGGAAAGTAACATAAATATCCACACACTGGATAGATGGCTACACGCTGGAGCTAAAAAAAATGAGGCTGTACTATTTGTTTATTATATACGGTGAAGGAAAACATCGTGAGGAAACCTGCATGTCTGAGAGAACCCTCGAAAGATGTGTGAAGTCCGTCAACCCGCACTGGGCCAGCGTGGTGGACTATGGCCTAATTCCCCCTCGCATTGAGGGGAGGCCCGTGCCCATCAGTGGGACATTAAAAAAAGGGCTGTAATTATTATTATTATTTGTTTATTGCCAGGTCGTCTTTAGGTTTGTTGATTCGGTTACCCTGTCGATCCGTCCTGCCAATGGACTGGGCCTTAGAAGGCCGTGAGTGTAGGCACCAGAGGAATAGTAGGAGGCCACTCACGGTATTTAGTTCGTGGTCCGCGGTGAGCGGCGTGTATCCTGTCATCAGGAAGTGGAGCCGCGGCGTCGGTATCAGCGGCGCGACCAGACTGATCAGATCGTTATTCATGTATGAAGGATACCTGTGTGTGCAAGCGAGACAACATTGTACCAGGGTCCCCAGTCATTGTAACTTTTGCCAGTTTTCAAAATTGAGATTATTTCATTGTGATTCAATTGACATGTCTGTTATATTTTAGCAGAGGCAGTTGCAAAGTTGACAGCTTTGAACTATAAGAACAAGACTGCTATTTGTAAAATGCATGTCAAGGAAAGGAACAGGTATACATTCTGGCCGCATCACTGTGCCTGGTTTTATTTATACATTATCAACTAGCATTATATATATTTCTATATACAGCGTGATTCAGAAAACATAAACTAATTGGTGTACCTGCGTTTTTTGCATTATGTGAAGTCAGAATTTCGATGTTGATATTTTTTTTAACTTTAACATTAACAAATGCGCTCGAGAAGCACAGGTTCATAGGTTAGTATACCCTTTCTGAATCAGCCTGTCTACAGCTAATGGGCAAATGAGCTATTTTTTTGGCAGATGCATACGCCTTTCGATGCCACATCCAGGTTTATTGGTCTGAGCCATATATATTGGTGTTTCATGTACTCACCTAAGTGTGGCGGTACTGGCACTCATGATGGTGGACACGAGCGTGTTGATCTGGGCGAAGGACGGGTTCTGTATGTGCAGGCGGTCGCTCGCGATGCGGTTCAACGCTGTGTTGTCGAGCACCATCACGCAGTCTGCGCTCTCAGTCAGCCGCTTCAGCGTCAGCAGCGAGTTGTACGGTTGGACCACTACGTCACTGGAAAAGACGTAGTAATAATATCGCCAGACTAAGCGCACAATCGACTGGGGGCGATCCCAGTATGTATTTAAGTGAGTATATAGATATTGAACAACCATGACTCGAGTACCAACATTCATGCTCATCACACAGTTTGCCCCTATTGGGATTCGAATTTAAGACCCTCGGTACAGACACCAGGGTCAATAACAAATATAGCATTCATATTGTCTATTATAATATATGTGTATAACGCGGGTTTGCCATTGCTTGGACATGCTCAATATTTTCTTGTGTGATGCTAACCTATCACAATTCAATGCACAAACAACTCAACAACAACTAACTTAAATTGTGGTTTTACACTTGCATCCTGCACTACTCTATAGCTACTGGTATTGGGATACTAGTAGCTATACTGTAGATGGGCCCAATACTAGGTCAGTAGCCCTTCTGAAATCCACATTTTCTGTCTATTCCGACTATATATATATACATCAATGTTACTCACCTAATCTCATCCAAATTGGGGAATACACTGTATGTCTGCACCAGTTTCTTTGGGAATCTGTCTGAGAGATGCTCCAGGATGTATGAACCCATGCCAGAGCCAGTGCCACCGGCTATTGAATGGCACAGCACAAAACCCTGCCATGGAAACAGCAAACAGTTATATAACGGAAGAGTCAATAGTCTTGTGGTAAAGGGCTTCCCTTGGTACCCAGAGTTTCCAAGATCAATCCCAACCAGGCCATTAAACTATTAACATGAAGCCATTTCAAATAAGCTTAGACTTAGTTGGAGGTGCTTGTGGGACAACTAGTAATGGGTTTAAACTGAGTGTAGCAGTTATATGGCCACTTAGTTCAAGATTGTGGTCTTAAATACAGCATGGTGCAAAATAAAAATTAAAAATATACTATTTTTAATTTAATTTTAATGAATTACCTCTAAATTGTCACTCCCATCTGCTTCCCTGTTGATAATATCAAAAACTTCTTCATTGAGCTTCTCGCCCTGTGCATAGCCAGAGGCCCAGTTGTTCCCGGCACCACCGCCATGTTTAGATAAGTAAACATTCTCAGGATTATATAACTGGAAAATATTTGTATTTGTGCTACACCTCATGAATAGCTTCTAAATTACTTATTAGAAAGGAATACATTGTTTTCTTAGAAAAGTTAGTAAATAAAGATCAACCTCTTTAATATAGGCTGTTTACAATAAGATCAGTTCAGAAGAACAGACAATGCTTTGGTTTAGTATAAATATCAATGGAAAAGGAGGATATAGGAATTCTTATAGGATGGTAGAAACAATAAAATTTTTAACTTGATCTTGTGGTGGTTCAGTATGCCATACCTTTGCATATGGTGAATTCATTATTGTGTGGATCACTCGAGGCTCCAAATCCAACAAGACTGCCCGAGGAATGTAATGATCGTCATCTGCTTGGTAGAAAAATACATCTTTTCGATCAGACCCCGCTGACGCGTATTCCTCCAGTATACCCTCAGGAGATATTCCATGCTCTATGCACAGCTGCTTCCAGAACTCAAAACCGACTGTAATAATCAAATTGACATGTTTATAATCAAAACATTAATATCTAGACGTTGCTGAATAAAATATGGTGTTTACTCACTTTGGTTTCCACATTGACCGAGTTGGAGCGTTATCATTTCACTCGGCATTTTGAAATTGTGATATTTATTTACAGATGACTAATTAATATGATCGGTGTCGTTTATTTTCAAAAAACAATTTATAAACAAACCCATCAGCGGCCGTCGACCATTTATGGCGTAAGTAGTTTTCTATGGACACTTAAAAATTATTATTTTTAATTTTGATTGGTGGAATGTAATATTGACCAATCGCAGTGGATGAGGTTACCGAAAACAAAATATTGTTAGAAGGCAGCGGACCAACTTAAAAGTTTAACCTAATTCTCTATACTAAACTCGTCTCACTAAGTTGATTTTTTATGTGATGAAAAGAAACAGCAACAGCTGCTCGCTCATGTCTCGAAGACCTGCGGTCTAGAGGGGTGTTAGCTTATAGTAAAAAAAAAATATAACTTATAGTAAAAAGTAGGATAACACTTTTGGACTGAACTTTGAACAGTGTGTGCCCATGGTACACGTTCACAAATCACGATGTCTTCAACCTAGGTTCAAACCTATTACTAATTCCATGGTCATAAATTGATTTTTTTTTAAGTAAAAATTTCTTTACTTACACCCTAATTTTAATAATTAATTAACTTAGTTATTGTTTATTGATTTCTAAGTTTATATTACCATTGTCTCTTACTTACAGAGTTTCCGTTATTATTTTATTTTTGTTATTATTTAATCACATAGCGAATAAAACGTATCGAGGACACGAACGAAACTCCAATCAAACAAATTGTCAAAGACGTCAAACAAAGTGAAGGATTCCATTATAAAAAGTTTTGGGAGTAGTTTTTATTCCTTTATTTTTATTAGATTATAATATAATTGGTTTACGGCATTTCAAGTAAGGTATAATGTTAGCATCTTATGTAAAAGTTCATTTTTTAAGTGTATCCAGCAGTTTTCATTCATAAGTCCATAATATTTGTATCGTGGAAGGTGGGTGCCGTGGTCATAGTTGATGGCCTTAACATATTTCTCAACTTTATTGTACCCAGCCTACCTACGATTTGAGATGTTTAACGATCAAGTCATCGTAGGCGTGACATTCGTAGCTGCAAGGTTTCTTATCCGACAACTGATCAATTAGAAATAAAACATTGCCATTGCTACTTAAGTTAGTGTGTGAAAAAGTTGCGGAATACTTTACCACAGTATAAATTATATAATCTATTATATATGCATTCAGAAATAACAATGGTAATGTAGAAATATTCGGTGCTACAGATGAGTGTATATATTCTATTGTTGACACAGGTAATAGATGAGAATAAGTTAGTGAAGTATCACAGAAAGAAATAAAATGCCGCGCAAACTACTCAAGTTCTTGATAGTGTTTGACAACACGTCATTGTTGTATTTTCCTGGTCAGTTTTTGTCAGGGAAAGTGCTAATGGAGCTGCAGGATGACACACCAGTGTTGGGTAAGACTTTATCACCTTGTAATAAGACATAAGGAAAACAAAATGTGGAATGTTGACATTGAACAGTCTAACATTTGTTGAACAAACATTAAGTCAAGTTACAGGCATTTATCAATGATATTTTAATTAGAATAAAATGTTATCAACAATAGAAAATCTGACTCAAACTTAAATACTCTGCAATATATATAGCTTCTGGTTTAAAAAAATATTGCAATAATAATGTACTTATTACTGCATACAGACAATTCAAAATTAGACCAGAATTTTTTGTTTAATGTTAAAAGAAATTGAAATTAAAATTACAGTCATAATTTTGTCTTCCAGGATTACATTTCCATGTAATAGGGGAAGGAGTGGTCAGAGTTGGCTCTGGACGCCATGAAAGGCTCTTTGACAAGGAGAATTACATTGATTTCAGAATGCGACTACTTGGTGAACCAGGTGTGTGAATGTATTTGTATTGTGAGTTCATAGGAAATTGGAAAAGTGTAAAAAAACCCTTGGATATTTAACTTGGCTTTACTTTACTGTGATAATTATTGACTCATAATGTGCACCAACATATCTCATTTTGATTATTGGCTAATATATTTTTAATTGCTGTCCTCGGAGTATTGATACTAACTAGAAACTCAAGACTAAGAATCCTTTAACTTCACTCCAAACAATATGTACCCAGGTCACGGCCCATCAGTCCTGTCACCAGGCATCCACAGCTTCCCCTTCAAGCTAGGCCTGCCAATGGGCCTGCCATCCACATTCCTGGGCACCCACGGCTGGGTCCAGTACTACTGCAAGGCAGCACTGCGGGAACCCAATGGTCTGACACATAAGAACCAACAGGTCTTCATTGTGATGAACCCTATTGACCTAAATATGGAGCCACCTGTATTGGCTGTAAGTAATTGAAATTCACTGTTAACTTCAACTTGTATTTTTAAGATGGCCTTTGATGATTCTATGGTATTTTCAAGACTTGTGGCCCATGCGTGTGGGTATAAAATATTTTCCGACATCAAAATCTCGCTTGCACTTATGTTACGAATGGCGGAGTAGTCACGTTTTTTATCACTGATGGTATATATTCATGCATCGCGTTTGTTCATATCGCCTATCGATTAAGTCGTACGTTACCGACATACTAACTTAAATGCTTGCATTTAATTGTAATATTGGGTTTATATTACGTGTGGGTTATGGGATGTGCTATTTCGATAACGCGAATGGATCATCTCGCATCACGTGATCGACGCTGATACGAAAAGGAATCTTCACTCTATCGCCGACCGTTCAAGTTATATGGCCAGAATTAAATTAAAATGCACTCCAGCGCGTAATCAGGGGCGACAATACCATGGGTGCAATGGGGATCACAAGCACACATGGAGTCCTGTCCCGTTTCAATTGTACTTTGATGCAGTGTTCACCATTTAGTAGGATATTTACTCATTGGTGTGCACTTCGCCCGTACTTTAAAAAAACAAGTCAACAAAATAAGTATGAGCACCCTCAGGCTTTTACAAAAGTCCTGCGCGTATTTATTGACCAAACAAATGACACTAGTTTGGTCTAGTCTGGCAAGTTTGTCGGTGTACTGTAGTTGTTCCCCTGGCAGCAACAGTTCGAGTGCAGCGTGGAGCACCGGCTGGGGGTGGGCTGCGTGGGCGGCGGCGCGGTGTCGTGCCGCGTGGCGCTGGACCGCGGCGCGTACGTGCCCGGCGAGACCATCGTGCTGACCGCGCACCTCGTCAACAACTCCAAGACCACCATCAAATCGAGCAGGGCCGCGCTCACTGAGGTATTTTTTTTTTAATACGAACTCACCAACTATACGGTCCCGCTTTAAGCTTAACGCTTGTGTTATGGGTACCGTACAATGGACTGAGGGCGAACTCAGTATATAATACTTATATACATATTAAACATCCATGACTCGGGTACAAACATTCGTGCTCATCACACAAAGCGTGTGTCCCTACCAGGATTCGAACCCGGGACCCTCGGCGCAGAAAGCAGAGTCCCTACCACTGCGCTAATCAGGCCGTCGATATCAATGCAGCCTAAAGAAATGGAACGTTAATAACTTGTAGACAATCCAATACTCGGCCCACGGCAAAGTGGCGGCCAAGGAGGTGCGCGAGCTAGCGTCGCTGGCGCACGGCAAGACGCGCGCGGGCGCCGCCGACGCGTGGCGCGGCGAGCTGCTGTACGTGCCGCCGCTGCCGCCCACCAACCTGCGCGGCTGCCATCTCATCTCCGTGCAGTACGACGTCTTTGTGAGTATACCTACCCTACTGCTAGAGTCTGCAATTATCACCAAACTTTACGACCGCCCTGAAGTAGGCGCTAGATCGAACTTGCGCATGATGTGTGTGGTGTAGGCGTGTGTGCTTGACTGTTTTTTATTTTTTACTAGATGACCCGCTGTACTTCGTATCACCTATCCTAACGAGATTAAAACTCTCCCTTCGTCTGACGTTCGACAGACCAACTGACAGTGAGAAAAAATAAAGCACAATAAAGTCTTATTTTTCGTCCGCGCAACTTTTCCATATTTCCTCACCGTGTAAACCTTCCCTGGACTACGACAAACATTTCAAGACCAAAATCAGCTAAATCGGCCCAGCCGTTCTCGAGTTTTAGCGAGACAAACGAACGGCAATTGATTTTTATTATACTTTTTATTATATATATTTGTTGCTCTGTTGGGATTTTTTAATCGCAGGAGTATACATTTTAACTCGAGTGGTTTTAAAAAGATGATTATTTTGAGGCCTGGGTTGGCGTAGCCCGCGATTTGATACCGGTAATGTGCTTGACTGATACGAGGGCCCGAGCGGGTGTGAGTGAGCGCGCGAGTGACCGCGGTCGACGCGCCTTGCGCCGGCGCACCTCTTCCGTCTTGCGGGTACATAATTTTGCGTTCTGCACTAAGTTCAAGGCGGCCAAAAGGATTTGGATTTACGGTACTACCTGATATATTGGTCCTGTTAATAAATATTATTGGAGACTACGCTCCCCGAATACTTGAGTTTTCTGTTTACGCATTACCGCTCAACGCAACGCAACTAATTGCAAGACCACTTCATTTTAACACGTTGACTGCGTTAAGAGGTCTAAAAGATCTCTAACGTGACTTTCAGCTGGTGCGGCGCCGAAAATCGTGTTCTCCACCTCTGTGCGGGAGGTCGTAACTTCTTTATTTCTATGTGTTTGACAGAGACAAATATACATACCTACTTCCCGCTGCGAGTTTGATTCAATAATGTAATAAAAAAAATAGGAGATGGATGAGGTCTCTAACGCACTGAGTTGTAATAATATACATCTGTTGCGTGAGGAGATCTTTCGGACCTCCTAAAACACAGGCGTCGTAGACGCAAGGAGCGGAGCGCGGGCGGCGCGGGCGCCGTTAGCTCGCGGTCAGTGTTGTTCAAATGTCGATAATGTGTACCTGCGCACTCCATTTAAAAAAAATACGCTCTTATATTTTGTCAGCGTGGTAGCAAAAAAAGTCGTTGCACAGGCTGTTACAGTAAATTACGGCTCACATTTAGTAGCGATGCATCCAAAAAAACCAAACGAATAAATACACTATGTGTGCAATGCGAACAACAAATGTGGTTACCATGCTTCAATGAGGAACATTTTTCTTAAATATTTTTTTAGTCACTATGTTTATTGAAATAAAACTAATTTTATGGATTTATCATAATTCATCATTCACGGAAGGACAGTCACCATGGTCAGTCCTCCCGTGACCATGGTTGCTGTAAAACAGCCGAAACGACGGGAACGTAAAAAACAAATAATAAACACGATAAAATCCGTAAGATTAGTTTTATTTAAATGTCTAGTATTCGCGTAAATATAAGAAATCAATATTACTATGTTTAAATGATTACTTCATAAAAAGTTAAGCTATCGATAACTGGGGTTTTATTTTAATCCCATCACTAGTCACAACCCAAACTGATCTATCTTTAGTTGCGATGCGAGATTCAATGGATACCTAATTTTTTTTTCGTTATATCTCATAACCCACTTTTCACATCCCCATGCGTAGCAAACTTGAGATAGAACAGTTAATTCTCTATTATTTACAGAAAGAACATAGATTGTATCTTATTTTTTGATAAAGATATGAGTTTTTTTAAAATACCTTATTTTACGAGATGGATTAGGTCTCATACGCACTAGAGTGAAGCTCGGTTAAGAGGTCGAATAGGTCTCTAACGCACTGGCTGAAAGTCCTCTGAAAATGGCACCGCACTCAACGTGTTAACACGTCATAAAGTAGTCTGTGTTATTCTAGATTATATTCTACCCTCTACACCAAATTCCATTCGAATACGTTCAGCTGTTTCTGCGTGTTTTATTTTTATTTTAGACCCGATAGCATATACTTTTAAAATTTAAAGTCTAAAGTCGAAATCTGAGACGAAGGAAGTTAAACGGACAGATTGTCGCGAACATATTGAAGCGAAGACACTAAGCTTAGTTGTGTAATACACGCGAATTACCCGTACGTCTGATGATGAAATATAGATTGTAGACATATATTTATAAAGGAAAATAAGGGTTTTGAATAAAAATTAAGAAAACAACATTCCTGAAAAAATATTTCTAACCAAGTTTGTCAAGAGTTCATTCGTAGGTGTTCGTTCGAGATCTTTCTAAATGCTAACATAGGTAGAGCGGAGATAATGCCATTATTATTTCGTGGCTTGTCGATCAACAAAATTTAGTGCCGAGAGGGGCACAAAAAATATTTGACCTTGTTGAATAATTTTAATGCTTTTGACCTATTGTCTACGCCTACAGCACGACGCGCCGTATTTTTTTACTTTTTAAATGTACTTACGCTTTAGCCGACTATTTGTAAAGTGTCTAATGACCTAACTATTCAACTTGACGGCCTGATTAGCGCAGTGGTAGGCAGACTCTGCTGTCTGCGCCGAGGGTCCCGGGTTCGAATCCTGGTAGGGACACAAGCTTTGTGTGATGAGCACGAATGTTTGTACCCGAGTCATGGATGTTTAATATGTATATAAGTATTATATACTGAGTTCGCCCTCAGTCCATTGTACGGTGCCCATAACACAAGCGTTAAGCATAAAGTGGGACCGTATAGTTGGTGTGTTCGTATGGCGATATTTATTTGTTTATTTAACTTTATTACAGTTCATTATTGAGCCGAAAAGCTTAGAAAAAGAAGTGAAACTCCAACTGCCAATTCTACTGGGTACCTACCCGTTCCGCGATGAAAACGCGGAGGCTCCGCATCCACCCACACACTACCCCAGCACGCTGCCCATCTTCCGACCCTGGCTGCACGAGAAACCAGCTCACTGACCCACACACCAGCGAACAAGGGAGCTACTATTGAAGTATTATCGAATAAATCAACGAATATGTCGACTGCACACTAAAAATAATGATTGAATACCAACTATATGTTCACAATATACTTACTAAAAATCGACATTGAAATGTCCTGTATGGCTCATTGGGAAATACAGGCGCAGTGAAAATTAAAAAATAAACAGTAAGTACGCACATTTACTGTAAATTACAAAGTCTCGTCTTTAGCGTGTAAATCTTTACAGTCTATATTATGTAATGTATATATAATAAAAATGTTTTATTTTACAAAAAAAAGTAGAATTTATAATCTATTCTGTTTTTACTAGAAAAATATATATATCGGAATTATGATTTGTACTTATAAAGTACCTGTCTTCTTTGAGAATGGCAGGTGTGATTTATTATTTTGTATAGTTTATGTATTGAAGACTCGCACCACATTTTATCCCAGTTTATCTAATAAATTATAACATATCACTGATATTTTTGATAACCAATGTAATCTAAGAATAACCGGTACATTATTTTATTTTTTTATTAATTGTACTGCATAAGTATAGCAACACTTGTATGTTGCAATTATATTATAGTAAAGCGAGCAACGCAACGAATTTATTTTACTCATACAAAATTGTGCACTGCCCTTATCGTAAGATTAACAACGCAAATGTTTAATAATTGAAGAACGAGTTGTGAATTGGAATGTAAGTAACCAAGCCCTTTATTGTTTAGAGTCAGGGTAATAACTAAAGTTTTATACTGAAAAGTAATGAATTTGAACAACTAGACTTTACCACACATGCATGATGTAAACAGAGCCAGGCCCATATTTTTTTTACATATCAATTATATTTTCTATATTTCAACTTACAATATTATCAAAAGTGATTTCGATTTTATTCTAGTGCCATCTTATATTCACGAAAAATCGTTACAACCGAACTTTATCGAATCGTTATAGATTAATGTAGCATTAATCTTACTTTAAATATTTAAGCGTTGTATTGTATTGTATACGCACTAATGGGAATGTATATAACTAACCTGTGATATACCAACCGTCCAATTTATTGTAGTCTAATACGAATTTTATTTTTAATAAATATTTACTTATTACACTTTGTATTTGATTATTTACTCACCACAAATCCAAACAGGCCTTGTGACTCCATAACCAAATCTTATCGGTGAAATGTGGGTGCACTACAGGCCATCTCCACATTATGGTGAACCTCCCGTAAGGATTAAAATGATAGACATAAATGCTCCTTGAACTGTTTATTCGCATAAATTTTCGGTGAAAATTGCGTGTAGTACGGCAAACATCGAATGTCGAGTGCCCCCAAGATAATGAGTAAATGATTTCTAGTCAAGACGTTTAAAATGATCAATTAATATTCCATAATTTCATTGTTATTAAATACTTATAGCTTAACTAAAATATCACATTGATTGCAATTCTTTATTGAATTGATCATTTTAAATATTTAGCGAACGACCGAGAGAGCAACTCGGTGCAGAATAATCCTTGACATTGGTTTTGTCTTGCCCCGCGTGGCAGCCCTACTGGATATCAAAACATTGGTATCGGTATTGAGTACAGTTACAACTTAATAACGACTTTAACATAATAATATTTAAACATTTTATTGTTCATAGAATTAATTTTGGAAACACACCTACTGTAACACAAATATTTACATCCAGGAAAACATTCTTAGAAGCGAATGGAAAAATGTCTTGATACAAGGCTGTCACCAATACATACATGTTACTTGTTGTGTGGACACATTAGTCTTCTTTTATATGTTTGTGGTTTCATTCTCGTTACAAACGATTATTTCTATTGTAGGATGATATTAAAAATGACATACCTAATTTATGGAAATAAGTTTTTTTTATATGCGGGCAAAGTGTGATCTTGGCGCTTAAAGTGACCCAACCAGAAAAATAAAGATCACATGCATCATGCATCTAATTTCGTATTACATGCTATTTTCTACCCAAATTTCAGCGCCAATGGAGATTACCTTGTGCTCCGTCTGCGTTCTAATCCACAATAGCATATGAACGCAATAATTCTATCAGTAAACAGGAATAGCTAACATTTAAAGTGTTAATTTACTATTGACATTGTTATTGATATTAAAAATTAGACGTCAATTCGGGTGGCTGATTCGCATCAAACGGTTTCAGTAGGTTGAATGTCGCTATAAGAGTAGAACAATAACAATGTAGTCTCTCCTTTACGCGTTAATTAAAGCGCATTTGGAACGAATGCAGAGGGAGCAGGAGCAGTAAGAGTGTCACGGCTGGATGGTGGGGACGGTGGGGAAGGTCGGTCACGCCATCTTGTTGGCGAGCGCGAGGTGCAGCGCGGCGAGCTGCGCGGTCCACTTGTCGAGCGCGGAGTAGCGCGCCGCGCCGCGCGCGCCGCTCGCCAGCTCCAGCACCGCGTTCACCTGGTCGATGCGCCCGCTGATCGTGCTGCCGGACCGAACGCGCAGCTTAGCGTTTTGTTACTTTATTCACCATTCATAACTACTCTACTTCATGGTTTACATCAACAACAACATATTCTGATTCTGAACGCATTATTATAACATCCGCCAGGCAACACACACACACACACGTTCCAAAATAACTCTATTCTATTACGCAACCATTTCATTATGCTATCAACATATTTCTAGGAAAAATAGATGGCTGTTTTGGGGCATGTTGCTCTCGCCGACAACAGATAAAAAATTATAAAAAAAAATCGCATCGGTTTATTTACTCTAGAGCTACGACGCCAAAGACTGACAATGGCGCAAAAACAAGGTTCTGGGGTTAAAGGAACAAGGGCTATAAAACTAATAAGCATATATGTAGATGCTTATTAGTATTGAGCCCAGATCCAGTGGCAGAGCTAAGAAAAAATAAATTTAAAATGACAATTTGTAAATGCCCCAGTAGGCCAACACGAAATGGACATTAAATAAAATAAAATACACATGATAATATGGGATGCAGTGAATTAGGGAAATATTACACTATAATATATTGGCGAGAGTTTAAATAATTCAAAACACAATGTGTGGAAAATTTTGAATGAAGAAAGACAATCTATAGAAAAGAATACTAGTGAGTTTAGAAATGTATTATAATTGAAATAAATAATATTATGGACTTTTCAAGTTCTCGCAAGATGTCCGTAAAATTCTCACTAAAGTATTCACAGCTCTACTGATAGGAGTGGAGGATTCATTTCATCATTATGGACATTTTAATTATCATCAGGGCTACTTATAATTATCAAGAAATGCTCGACACTGGCAAAAGGTCACTATTTTGTAGCCGATTGCCAACCTAAAAATAAAAGAAGAAAATTAGGATTTACTCATTTGAGTTGATGACGTAAAAATATACTCACTTATCCAAAATACATGTGACCAACAGGTTCTCGACTTCCTTCTCATCGATATTCAACTCTTTCGAAATGAACGGTATGTGTATCTTGGTGTACGGCCCGATCAGTTTGATCAACACCTGCGTCCTAATGTTCCGCAGCAGGTCCTCTATGTGTTCCCGGATGAACGGGTCGTCCATTATGTTGTTCCTGTTGTGCTTGAGTATGGACTCGAATTCGTTGATGTCGTTATTCTGGTACGCCATCACTAGATTTGTCATCGCAAGGATTTCCGGATCGTTTTTATACGGTTTCGCTTCTTGCGAATCGAACGGATTGATTCCGGATTTCATTAGCCTGAAACAAAATAACATTACCGTACCGACAATGACGTGACCGCACATTGTGTTGGGCCCTTAAGATGATATATGAACGTCTTAAATTACAGATCGAATGAGTTGTACATTTAACGGTAAATTAGATTTCTGCTAGGGTATTTGATGCTGTCAAAATTCATATCAAGTGTAGTTGTTGCATTGAGTTACGGAAGAGAAAGAAGGAATGTGTTTAAAGCGAAACATTATGTAGACTATAAAAACTCTACAAAGTAGATACACTCAATGATAGTCTTATTACCTGAATATAGTTCGGGCCTATGTAAGAATCGTTAAATGAGACTCGAGGAGAGCCCATCGCAAGAACTTCGCGAAAACGACAAAATAATCATTACGATCTTACCTCCAAATTCATAGACGATGGCGTTACAAATTTTTTTTAGAGTAAAAGTGCTTTGTATGATATTGTAACTTTCTATAAATTTGGGAGCCTTAGCCGGTAGATTGGTTTACGTCATACTCACATGTTAGCCAACACGAGATATTTGAGGCAGGTGGTCCGGCGCGGGCTGCCGGACTCGTCGTAGTTCTTAAAGGCCTCGAAGAAGTCCGTGTGCGCCTTCTCGAACTCACCCTCGCGCAGATGCATTTTGCCGCCGCATTCTAAAAACCATAACCTTTTAATAGTTCTGTACTCATAAGGTCGCCCTGGCCTCGGTATTACTAGGGTCGCCCACAGTTCATTGTACGGTACCCATAACATCTTTGCTTCGTTTGGGACCATACAATTTATGTGTTGGAGTTGCGATATTAATGAAATCAAATTAAAAAAAATACGTATCCTTATACAACGTACTTTTTTATATCGCTTATTTTGTTAATCAATAATACTAGCCCTTTTAATATCCCACTGATGGGCACGGGCCTTCCATCAATGCGAGGGGGATTAGGCCATAGTCCCCCACGCTGGCCTAGTGCGGGTTGGCGGACTTCACACGTCTTTTGGAGGGATTCTCTCAGGCATGCAAGTTTCCTCACGATGTTTGCTTCACCGTTTAGCAAGTGATAACGAGGTTGAAAATTCAATTCGCACATGAAATCCAGAAATCCCAAAGGTGCGAGCCATGGTTTGAACCCGCGATCCTCATTACCGAGGCAGGCGTCCTACCAACTTGGCGATCACCGCTATTTCTTTTGTTTATTACTTTTGATTTAATTCATTATGTATCGTGACCGTGATGATAACAGAATGTATTAAAAAAAAATGAAAACTTTTGGCGGGAACTTGTCATGTTCACTCAAGGTGACTGGTAAATTTTAAGTAAAGTATCTACAGCTTTACTGATACGGGTAAAGGATTATAACTATATACTAAACTTACTTAAAAGAATGATCAAGTTATTTTACTTAATACTGGCAACAGTGAATCTGTTTTGTAGTCGATTGCCAACGCAAAAAAAAAACAGAATGTTATTATTATTATTGGTTTTTTTCAACAGCTGTATCAACTGCCTGCTTAATAATAAATAATAAGTTAGCTGCTAATCTCACCTCTAATGACGCCCATGATGAGTGGATGCGGTATCGCGGACTTGATGTGCAGCGACTGCTCGTACAGCGCCTTCAGCTTCTTGTTGTTCTTCTGCGCCGTGTACATCTGGATCTCCAGCGCGTATATCTCCAGCAGCTGCGTGCCTTTCTTCAAGTCGTCCTCGCCCTCGTCCGTCTGTGGTACAGAACAATCTATCTTCTATCTATACTATTATAAGCTGTAATTGAGCTGCCTGTACATTGCTGTGTAAAATAAGAGGGTATTGCGTATACATTGAATGTGCATGGACAATAATAATTATAGGGAACATTATTATCAATACCAGCGCTGAAACCTAAAGTGTCTGGCTGTTTGAACATGCATAATGTGGAAAATAATGGATGATTGCAATATAAGCTGCATTTTTATCCAGTGTCGTAATTATTTAACGTATCCCAGCAGTGTTCCAGATATTTATATAGTTCTAGAAGAAATTATATTTAAATTAAAAACAGACATTTTGTACCTGACAACTTTGGTGCAATTGCTTCAGGATTTTGGCGAGCTTGTTGAAGTCACCTCTGTCGTAGTATAGTTTGCCCAGTTTCGTGTTGGTCTTGAACCATAGCCTGTCGTTCTTTGCGTCTTTCAGGGCTTCCAGGGTGGTTTCATAGAAGTCTTGTAATAATTCCATCTGTGAATATAAAACTTTATAATAGACACACACACAAAATAGGCACAATCGTTGTGGATTTAAAGATAACATTAAATTTTTAGGTAAAATTTACCCATCAATAACCTAGTGGTTGGAGGGGCCTTCTTAGTAACCAAGATGATCTGGCCCACACATAGCACAAACTATAGTTCAGAGGGGGTAACTCAACTAGTGAGAAAGGATTATCATGTATAACCAGTAATTGAGAAATCACATTTTGATAGGATCAGCTTACATTTCTAGATGTGGAGATGTAGTCCAAGATAGAGTTGATGGACTTCTCAGAGTGGTTCCTGGTGACGGCGCTCTTGATGTATGTCAGCAGCTGCTTGTACCTGCTCATCATCTCAGTGAAGTTGCTCTGCAATATGGTAAAGTAATATTTGCAGCTATGATAACTACTTATGTTAATGTAAGGCTGCTCATTGTTTGGCCTACTTGAATTTTAAAATTATTGTTTCATTTGGAAGTACTTATTATACATTATAAATGTACAACATAAATGAGATTATAAAAATATGTTTTATGCTAAACATTATTATAAAACTTCCACCAGTGATAAAAATAATTAAATTATAATTGATAAGAAAAGGGATAATATAAATATTAGATTGATGGCATACCAATTTAAAATTGATTTTAATCATCTGCTTAAGTGCCTTGAACCCCCACTCCCCCTTTTCTCCACCCTCCAGTTCCAAAACTTTCTGAAAGCTGAGTAGTGCAGCCTGCGGCTCATCCTCCTTCAGGGCCTTACTGTTATAGTACTGGTTTTCAAGGTCCACATCTGGCTCCGAGTTACTGTCCTCAGAATATTCCTGGTAGGAAGGAATTAATAAATAATCTACCTTTAACTCAACAATTTTGGTTATCCTATAGGAACCCTTCCCTTTTCCAGATTATATAAGCTTATATGATGATCCAGGGTACAAGGGATCGCCATGGCAAGATTCATGAAAATCCGTTAGTTAATTTGATCTGTGATACGCGAACAGACAGACAAACAAAAATTGCAAATTCAGCATGTGTTGAAAATAATGTGCTCTCAGTATTATTTTTCAATAATAGTTAACATATAGATGAACCTACAAGTTAGTCTTATTAGATACATGTATAAATATCGTGAATTACCACATTATTACATTTCGCCATGCACTTGGAAGACGATAAACACACTTATATTTTGTAAATAAAACCAAACCTAATCTGGGGTTACAAAATTATTTTCTTCACATAGCAGGCCTATCTAAATCTTAAAAAAGTATGTTAAAATTACGATATCGATATTAGAAAATTATTGGTCGTAGGAGAGTAAGAGATCAATATAGTTGAATACTTAAATTTGTAAACAGAAACAGTAAAAGACAATTTAGGTGATAGTGACGGTAAAAACGTCGCTGACAATGACTTTGAAGCCAATATATCCTCACCAGACCATAGTCTTCTTCTTCCTCGCACATATAATCATCATCATTATCGGACATTTTCAAAATATTACTTTCTTCTCTTTAGCAGTTCCACAAAATATTCAATGTTGTGAAGAAATTTATATTCCCGAGCGATGAATGACGGGCAGATGACATCCAAATGTCAGCAACATGGAAGTTCATGAGCATAGATGATATATCCATGACTGATGACAGTAGTGGACATAGATAATACATAATATAGGGTAGTGGACACGCCATTTTCATATCACCATGTCACATCCATTATTTTATTTATAATGTTTATTTATTGAATGTGTTATTGCTATTAATTACTTGACATTGGAAAAAATACCCGCTAGGTTGTGGGTTCAACCATTTTATTTAACGTATCGATTTCATTTCATCGCATTTAATTTCGTAAAAAGAGAAGAAGATGACAGTAGTTTTTTATATTTTCTTCCAAATTGGAACTAGAAAATGTGCATATATATCTAGACGCCAAAAACGATGATAACAACGTTTTTGGCGTCTAGATCAACGTTTTTGGCGTCAACGTTTAATAACGTTCATTCCCTTTTCAAGGTGTTTCCCTAGGGGTTCCTAGGTTCTGAATCCAGATTACGAAATTACGAATTTGACATAGGTGACTAATATATGGAAAACCCATTCGAAGGAGTTTTATCGGGTTTTGCGTTTATCTTAGCTGAATCTAAACTTATCTCATGTTGTAGAAAATTCCTTTCAAAAGGTAAGTAGAGCATAAATGGGTAACCAAAAGTCAAATGAGACAGCACTAAATTCGTCCAAAAACCCGATCGAAACGCGGGCCCTAGACACCGAACGAAAGAAACGAATTAGGTTAGGGGCACGTCGAGGTAGGTAGTGGTTTCAAATCGACCGCTTTTTTCTTTTTATATGGTAATTATTTTCAACCAATAGGGAAGTCAGGCCGTGTCAGACTGATTCGGGCGGGAAATTTCTTTATCTTCTATATATCTAACACATGAATTTAATAATGAAAAAAAGGAAAACAACTTACAGTCTATAGTACGTAAAATCAAATTATACAACAAAAAAGTGTGTTTTATATAGATACATTGCGAGAAAATGTATCTATTCGGTGGTAAAATAAAATGCCGCCTTTTTTAACAGCTGATTCGTGAGTGGTCAATGAACTTGTAAACACAAGCAACAGCTGTGTCGTTCCGATGTCCATATACGTAAATCATTTACGTTATTCAATTAATACGTTTTTTTGATATACCCTTTAAATAAAAAATAGATAACATCCAAATAGTACTTGCTAAACTAGTTTTATCATAAAAGTTAATTTCAGTAGGTTACACAGCATTCTAAAGATTAATTTGTTAGATATAACCAGTTGATATTTTATCTATGATATTACTATAGTAGCCTTCGGAACAAAATAAACCGTAGAAGTGGAGGGAAAATTTGGAAAGGAAGCGCCGCATTAATAAAATAGCGGGTCACGCAAGCACTGCTCCTCATTCAATACTACCGTGTTGTTGAGAGAAAAATTATATTTGTTTGTGTGATATTGTGTTATAGAATTTATATTTAAAATGGCCCCAGTTGTTGAAAAGGAAAACCTCAACAACGAAATGAACAACGTGCACATTAGGGTTAGTAGTTTGTTGCATTTATGTTGTTCTGTCGTAGTGCATGCTTCTGAGAAGTGATTTATAAATTCTTATTAATTCCCACAGTCTCCCGTAAAGAATAACGTGTTAGCTAGTCGTGACGCTAACGTAAAAGAAGATAAAATGGAAGTTGTCGATCTAAAAGAGGAGGGCACAGTTGCGGTGTTTGACCCCCAAAAGGAACCCCTGCTGAGGGAGAACCCTCGGCGTTTTGTAATATTCCCCATTCAGTACCCAGACATCTGGGACATGTACAAGAAAGCAGAAGCATCATTCTGGACAGTTGAGGAAGTCGATTTATCAAAGGTAAGGTTAGAGTAGGCGACTACCCTTAGTCCCTAAATGTTTTTCAAAATCTTGTTACTTCATATTGTGCTGAAATTTAAAGAGCATGTGCTTGAATGTGAATAGCATAGGATATTCGTCCAATTCAGGTTGTAAGTATCTCAGGGTCAGTTTATTTTATGGCTAAACATTCTATGAGGCACCTCTTCTTTTTACCAGACTGCACAAGGGTAATGTTTTTCAAGTGCATGTAAGTACGTCTATTTCTATGGCTACACTTTATAGCCTAAATGGATTTTCCCACATGAGATGTTGTTAATTCTGGGAGTGACAAGGGGTATATTATATTTGCATATTATGGTGACTGCAAGTGAAAAAGAAAAAGAGAGGGGGATAATTTTATTTTTCTTACAATAAAAATATCTGTAAATAATGAACTCCGAATAAATATAATAATATTTTTATGTTGACATTTTGCCACAAGTTACAAATAATAAAAGTCAGAAGAATTAGAAAAAACTAATCCTAACTACATAAACACCTCTGAAAAGAGAAACAGAAGCTCAAGAATTTCCCTTGGGAACAAACTAAAATGCTTTTAAATACTTATTTGCTGTAAAAAAATAATTTGATATTCTCTTGAAGACTACCACCAAACATGTTTTGATTACTGTTTTGTCCCCGCTTGCAATTTTCGAGCTTAATATTGTGTAATATTGCATCATTAGTGGGTGGGTATATACCTTCAAATAGATTTAATTTAATTGAGGTTACCCAACTATTGCTTTTTTTTCAGGATTTGTCGGACTGGGAATCCCTCAAAGACAGTGAGAGACACTTCATCAAACATGTTTTAGCATTCTTCGCAGCATCTGATGGAATTGTGAATGAGAATCTGGTGGAACGGTTCTCTCAGGAGGTGCAAGTGACTGAGGCAAGATGCTTCTATGGATTCCAGATTGCCATGGAGAATGTCCACTCAGAGATGTACTCACTACTCATTGACACTTATATCAGAGACCCTAAGGAGAGGTAATTGTTTTTTTTTTTTCTAAACACTAGCTTATGCATGACTGCATGAGAGATGGCATGTGTGGCAAGATGACACATATTTTTTTTCTCCAAGTTTCTTTCTCTAATTTTTAATTTATAGGACATATTGATGCAACCAATATATGTCACATTTTGTCTTATCACAGATAGCTATGTAAGGCCTCCAGAGGATCTGCCACACCTCTTAGGTTTACTTTCTATAAATCCTTTATGAGAAAAATACAGCCAAATTAAGTAAATAAGGCTTATACTTCTGGAGATATCATGAATTGTGTTGTATGATTTTTTATTTATAGATATCAATTCCTACTAACAGGAAAATGAGCTGTTTTGTTAAGTTTTATTACTTTTTCAATAACTACTCATAGAGTAGTGTGTTTCATATTAAATGTTCCATTACATATGAACATGATTGAATTTGGATCTGTATTTGCAGAGCTTTAGAATATCCTGGCCAGTACTGAATATAAGCCATTCAATAAGAGTTATAAAGTTGTGTTTGATCATATTATCTACTTCAAATATGGTCTTTGAGTCCATGTCAATAGATTGTCGTTTACACTCCATTTCATTAGAACAGTTCCTTGAACTGGTTCATATTACTGGCTTTGTGGATTGTCTTAGTAAATAAATAATGCTAGTATCATATATGTATGCCTCTGGAGACATTACTGTCTCGACACCTTATGGTTGTTTTGGCGAGGCAATACTTAATTTCTGTTCCATAAATCTACTCTTTAAATTTATAATCAGACATCTTCCAAAGCCATTTACTCTTCAATGTCTTTTTAGGGACTTCTTATTCAACGCCATCGAAACACTCCCATGTGTGAAGAGGAAGGCGGACTGGGCAATCCAGTGGATCTCTAGTCGTACAGCGACCTTCGGCGAGCGCATTGTAGCATTCGCGGCGGTCGAGGGTATATTCTTCTCTGGCAGTTTCGCCTCGATATTCTGGATGAAGAAGCGCGGCCTGATGCCTGGCCTGACGTTCAGCAACGAGCTGATATCCAGAGATGAGGTTTGTATGGAAATTGTAATTTCATCTGCATTTTGCAGATAATTACATACCTCTTAAAAGCTCAAAGAAACATATATTTACATAATAACTACTCAACCAAGCTCTATGTAATATCAGACTAAAGTAAGTGCCAGATTATATACATGGTCTAAGCCTATGTTTGATGAATAGTAGAGACAAATAAATATACTGGTCACCAGCTCTTATGTCATAAAAAAGTTATTGATTGTGATTAAAGAGTATATAATAAACAGACTACTAGCTTATCACACTTAACAATGCTGGCTGGTCTCACGTAGAGGGTTATCCTTATCTCAACAACCTGTAGGGTATGTGTAGACTTAATTCTAGATAACAGTAGTTCTTATCATAAAACCCTTACATGTTGATAGTGCGCAAATCTGGGCTGCTAATAAAGATTTAGTTGGTGATTATTGTGAAACCCGCCATTTTATCAGCAATGATAGCTAAGTTCGTTGACTGCTTGTGCTGAAAATGCAGGCTTGATGCCCAGTTTAGACAGCATAAGGAACCTTTTTAATGACCCAACATCATACGGCTGTACACCGGACATATGCCTTCCCAATACACACAATTCAACAATTTCCTGCAGGTCATCACTTCACCTTGCAGCAGGATACCTAGTGGACTTCACTCTAGATTTTAAACGATTTCGTTATAAAATTGTGGGAGTCACACAATGAAACATAATTCTAATTCCTCTGGAAACAAAATCAAGAAGACTATGAATAGAAATTACTTATCCATTCCATTATGTCCAGGGTCTGCACACTGACTTCGCGTGCCTCATGTTCAAGCACCTCGTCCAGAAGCCGAGTAAGGAGCTGGTGCTGAGCATCATCAAGGACGCCGTCGTCATAGAACAGGAATTCCTGACAGACGCGCTGCCCGTCAGACTACTCGGCATGAACTGCGACCTCATGTCCGAGTACATCGAGTTTGTTGCTGATAGATTACTGCTCGAACTTATCGGTGAAAAGGTGGGAATATATTTACATCGAGTAGATAACCGTTTTGGTAGATTAAATTCCTGGAACAAATTTCGTGATTTTTATAGTATTAAAAATGCGAAAATGTGGCTTGGTGGACTGAAGATCACGTGACAGCACGGCTTAACACGTCTGACTCAGTTTTAACGGACGGATCCGCCATATTGTAATCCAACTTACCGCTTTGGTCTCGCCGATAACCAATGAGATCAGTCCATTAGGACTGACCGAAAATACCTATTAAGGTATTTTCGTGATGACCTACAAACATAATTAATTTGCTGATTATATTAAAATATAATTAGCACAGTTGTTATTAAATGTTAAACATACATTATGATTTTTACGTTCCCGACGTTTCGGCTGCTTTTATTTTATTTATTTTTTTTGCTTTTGTTTGTTTGTCACGAACGTAAAAATCATAATATAAACGCGATAAAATCCTTAAATTAGTTTTATTTCAATGTGTAGTATTCGCGTAAATATAGGAAATCAATACATTGGTAAAATTATATTACTTTTTCAACAGCACTACAACACCAAGAACCCATTCGACTTTATGAATCTCATCTCACTGGAAGGCAAGACGAACTTTTTCGAGAAGAAAGTGAGCGAGTACCAGAAGTGGGGAGTGATGGCTAACCAAATGGACAATGTTTTCACACTGGACGCTGAATTTTAAATAACATTCTAGATTGATTCTACCTACAGACTCACAATTGTCTGAGTGACTGACAGTATTATGGATTCCAATAATTTCTTCTCTAGCTCATGTAGTTGAATTTTCGTGCGAGGATGCGGTATCCCGTTACTGGTGGATCCGAGTTAACTGGACTTGAACTTTTACGCTGTGACATTGTAACATTCTTATTCTGTATGGGATGTTGGGAACATGTTGAATGAATTTAATGTATGAAGATGCTCCCATCCACAATTGAAGAATTAAGATATTTCAATTAAAATGTACCTTAATTGTAGGTAATAAGTGTTAATTAACAATTCATAAAATGTTTATATGTAATGCAATCATTATGGTAATGATTATTCTGTGATAGGTAATAATAATAATGATAAGTGGTTTATACTTAATATAAGAGCAATATAAAAGCTAAAAATGCTAATTTGATTAAATATTTTGCGTGCTAAATCGTTTTTTTTAATAAAAACTCGAGATAATATTGTTTTTCATTTAGATAAAGGCCGAAAGAAAATACTACATAACAAATATTAACTTTATTTTGTAAGATTCTATTACATGAACAATCATGATGAAACTTTAATTCTGTTTTTTATGCAAACCGTAATTACCTTTTTTAAAGTAAAAATAACTGAAAAATGTCCTCAAATTTATAGAAAATTACATTGGTATTACAAAGCGTTTTTCAAACGTTAGTAAATAAATTTCTATAAAGTTGAAGATAAATGCAAGAAATTGTTCATGTAGACTTCCACTTGAAAAGTCTACAAACAGACGTAAACAATATCGAACACGAGGGTATATTGAATTATCATTTATCAAAGATCAAATAAAAAAAAATTGGAACTGCTGACATATATTTGTAAGCCAATTTAAATAATGAAATATACCCCTATTTCGCAATAGAGATCAATGTTGTATAGTTTAAACTACATGAAGGGTGCATTATTCATTCAGTCATTGATATTAATTTTGCTACTATTTAAAAGTAAGAAAAAAAAAGTTAAAATTAAAAACATACATTTATTTTACCTATCTTATGGAACTTATTAAATTCACCCACATACACGCAACATACTATTAGTAGTTAGTAGCAGGTTAGTTTAGCGCGAGGGCGCCTTGTCCTGCGCGAGGCGGCGCAGCAGGCGGTGGCCGGACAGGAAGGTGAGCGCGGCCAGCGGCAGCAGGTAGCGCATCGTGTCGAACATCGTCAGCTGCAGCCACAGCACGCCGTACAGACCCAGCGAGCCTACGCATACGCAAGAGGTTATACATTCCACTCTGTGTTTTTAACTATAAGGTTCAAGTATGCAAACACAATCGAGTACCAGAATCAGAATATTTAAGTACAGTACTTATGAAACGTCAAAAATGTCACAAAATGCTAAGGTACAACTTGACCACCCGTTAGAAATGCCGTACCTATGGAGAAGAACGGAACAACAAGAAACTCGGATAGTTGCTCTTTTATAAAAAAATCTCTTTTTTTTGTTGTGGGTATGTGAGAACAATGTAGGAACAGCAGGCGGACAGTCGCGACAACGACTCATGGCATATATGAAAGAAGCGCAGCTTTAAATGGGTATACCCTTCCTTCAAGGTCACGGTGTAGAACTGAACAACAGAAGTTGCAATTACCTCCCAGAGCCAAGTGGAACACGAGTGCGCTGGGCGTGAAGGGGAAGTTGGAGAAGTTGACGCGCAGCTTGGCCCACAGCACGAGCAGCAGCAGCAGCGGCGCGGCGCACGCGCACGCGAACACGTCCGACACCAGCCGCGCCGGCCGCGGCTCCGGCGACCGGAACACGTGCGCGATCTCGCCCAGCGGCCCGCGCGCCGCACCCGCCCCCGCGCCGCCGGACACCACCTCGCCTGGGGATGCAGACAGGTGTCAATCGCGATGTCGCTTCACATATTGGAATAATACTATCTAGTGGATCACTTCAATCATAACAACTATACATCTGAATATCTTATGGTTGAAACGCAGACAATACTAATAGGATTCGGGTTATTCGAATCGTTAACTTATTAAGTATCAAACGATCGGGGAAAAATCCCACAACTGACCCAGGACTGGTCAACTTTGCCATATATAAACCAACCTGTGAAAAGTTGGTTATATTGTCATTATAATCCATTATAACCGTTTATAAATTTGGGGGTAAGAATATTGGAGAGTATTACGAAGTATTGGTATTGTACTCACCGACAGCATTGGCGTCCTTGCCGAAATTGAATAGCACTTCCCCGACGGGCCACGCGATGGGGTTGGACACGGCGCTGTCGCCGAGGTACACGGTCAGTGAGTACGCGCCCGACACGAACTTTAGATGTTTCGCGATAGCGCCCACGTTCTAATACACAATTATGGTTAAAATATATATTGCAATAATTTCCAAGATATTTGCTAGTCAAAGTTGGTGAGAGCATACAAACCGAAACATTGAAATCATTAAAAAGTACAAAAAGAGTTCGCAGTCGGTAGGATTCGAACCTACGCTCCCAGAGGGAATCTGATTTCTAGTCAGACGCCTTAACCGCTCGGCCACGACTGCCACATTTCAATTCACAAAATAGAGCTCCTTGAACTTTTATAACACTTTTTCACACAAACTTTGTCGCACAATAAAATATTTTGAGTGAACAGGAGTAAGTGATAGGTACATACAAGGTCAACTTTGTACGCCTTGGTGTTGTCCGGTTCGGCCACGAAGATGGTCTCGTCGTCGCTGGCCGCGCTGCCCACTCGCACGAACGCCTGCTGCACCAACACCGGCTTGTTCCACTTGTCGCGCACAGTGAACTTCAGACTTACCCTACAAACGATACCGTACATTAACATGACCAAAACGAGCACAGGTGGACTCTTAAGTAATAATACTCACTTCTGCAAATGATCCACTTGTAGTTTCTCAGTCAATTTGTTAGGGTACGCCACTGTGGTGATCTTCGGGCTGGTAGTGCCGTCCACATCACCCACACCGACCTCGACAGCGCTCACTTGGATCTCGCCCAGCACAGCCACGTTCACATTAGCGGTCTTCGCCCCAGCGCTAAGTGCAATCTTGTACAGGCCATACTGAGCCTTAATTTTACTCAAGTTCAGGACGAAAGTTGTTGGTTCGTTTGGTTTTTGAACGAGGGGTTGTTTGGATAGCACGACCACGTCATCGGCTAGGCGCGTTCCTGATTGGGCGATCACTTCTTCGGGTTTCAGGCCGCGGACCGGACGCCCGAGTATGTCGGTGATTGAAAATTCAATGTTGTCAGATTCGGACGTCACATATTTCTTGCCTTTGATCACAACGCTAATTGGAGATGGCTGAAACAAATGGTATATATAACCCTTTTATATTTTACTTAATTGTTTTCTTGTTTTTGCAGTTGAGATTTTAGTTTTTTTTTATAACTTTGTTTGTTTACCTAAATATGATTAGGATGACAAGCGGATGAATAGGTTCTAAAATAGAGACCACGTGCCGGAAGACGCAGCCTACGATGGCCCCCTATAGCAACCATGCGTGTCGTATAGTCGCGGTGGAAGCGAGTGGTGGGGGACTGTGGTCTACTGGGCCCCAAGTCTGCTAACACAATCGATTCATAAACGTACAGCAATGGCATAGTAACTGTCACTTTTGACAGATATTGTATGGGATATCTGTCAAAAGTGACAGTTACTATGCCGTTGCTGTTCGTTTATGAATCGATTGTGTTAGCAGACTTGGGGCCCTGGTGTATGTCAAGCTGTGGAGGTCTTTCATGTTGGTATCACTTACCACGTCATCAGCGAGTGCGGTGGCGGCGTCCAGCAGCAGCGCGGCGCCCCGCGGCGAGCTGACGGAGCGGCGCGACACCAGGTACTCCGCGAACTTGGAGCGCTGCTCCGAGCTCAACGGGGACGGCTTCTTCTGCGCTTTGTATGTTCTGTGACATGACCGCACATGGTTCACTTGTGTACACAATAAACAGACCTTGTGTTTTGTATATTAATTATTTTTTCTTGAAGATTTCTTACAAATGTGCGATAAACACATTACTAGTAAACCCTTTACGTTTGCCCCTCTAACCAGAAGGCCATAAATACTCGGACATAAATAAGTGGATTCAGATTTGTGTATCAAAACAGGTAATAGGTAACCATAATTGCAACAATATGACATGAGTGTTGAAATATTAAATGGTGTTTTAGAAAACTAGAATATGAATCACTGATTTTGAGTGAATCCAGGGCTTAAAATCCATTGCATACAGTGCTATCCAACTATTTGAACCAATTAGATGAAGGAGTAAACTGTGTGGATTGTAGTTTCCACCTAACGTTGCTTTTATTCAATGTCATGGGGTTGGTGATTATGACCTGTGCCCGTTTTGTCCCTGTTTGGTTACAAACCTCGCAATGGTGGAGAGTAAGAAGGAAGTGACGGGCAGGCCTCCCTCGAAGTACAGCGCCTTGGCGTCGCTCTCGTCGGCGGCCAGCAGCACGCCCTCCGCGTGCGAGGCGGTCCACGCGCCGCAGCCCATGTGCTCGCACATCGCGAACACGTACCCGTAGCTAAAGAGATGATGTTGGACTCAGATTTTATGGTTTTAGGGTTATTATGCCGTAACTCATAGAATGTAAGACTGATTTTCATTACATGTTACTCTACTACCAATTATAAATTTTTAAATTACTCGTCTAGGTAAAACGAAGTCAAGATTCTTCAACTAAGTAGTTCCTGGTAAGTATTGACCAAATTCATATACTTAGTGGCAACATTTAAAGTCAGATTTTTATATATTTATATTTTGTTATTTGTCTGGGTATTATAAGCAATAAAGGTACCAATTTCTCTGATAGTATAAGTTATTTGATTGAGTGGATGTTATTAGCATTTCAATCACTTACTTCGCCGGAGAATCATCTTTCTTCAACAACTGAATAAGATTCTTCAAAGAGTCTTCCTTATCATAAACTGAGCCTTTGCCAAGTGCTTTTAAAGTGTACACTGCATGGTAAATCTCAGGTATGGTGGCATCCTTCTTATCCAGGACTTGGGTAGCAGCCGACAGGACATCGGGCTTCAAGGAGTTGAGGCAGTTAGATAATGCAGCAGCATTTGCTAGTTGAAAAACTTGCTCAATATTCTTGAGATCATAGGGCAGGGTTTTGATGTCCTGTAAAGAAATAAACATTGAAAAGTGTTCTATCATTAATTGGTTTGCAGGTCTTTTAAGCTAGCTCCACACTCAATATGTGTGAGGTTTCAGTCATCCCATCCTGACGCAGTGATCCAATATGGTGGATGCCACTCTCTTTTTGAATAACATTATGCCTGAACTCTTGGATGAGGAAGGATAAGGATGCAGCCACACATAACACAATAAATGTAGGTAAATACTTATCTATAGGATTTCAATGTGGCACTGGCATGAAATGAAGTAGATATTAGGAATGTTAAAGTATAAACCCCTTTTTCTCTTAATTTTTATTCTGGCAATATTCTATCAAAGTAGAATTAATATTTTGCTGCATACCAATAATAAAATCAACAAAAATGTAAGCACCTAAAATGGTAACTATACAATAGGCAAATAAAACATCCGACAACTTAATGCTTGGATAATTATAATAAAAAGTTTTCAATTTTAAAATAAAACATATTTAGACAGAAAAGGGGGAATGAATGAAATTTGAAAGTAGCTGTCTCACAACAACCACAATGATGACGCTAGTAGTACGCCGGAACAGTCAGTCTTATCACAAGCTGTATTCTTGTCTAGATAGCCACTCACTTAGGAGAATTCTGTATTATTAAATTATAGCATGATGTCAGATTTTGGTGGTCATGTATAGACTAGTTACTTAATTGCCCATCTATTACAGTCAGTGGCAAAGTATTATTGCAGGTACTCACATCACAGATATTTGGTATGTTAGCATTCAGTTGCTTGAGGCCCTTGACGGCATAGTACAGAGCAGATATGTCCTTGCTCCTCACATTCTCCTGTAGGATCGTCTGTATCCGCTTCACATCTATTGTAGCTTGCAGTATGTTCGCACTGCTTATAGATAATGTGCTTAATGCTAACAGGAAGAGCCCTGAAAGTACAATACGAAAAAGGAATGCTTAAAACATTATGACTGGGATAAACTGTTTGTGTACTACATTAAGTGTTTAATGGTTAGCTTTAGGAATTTGATAAACAGGATGTTAGTTTGAAGCTTAAATTTGTATTAAACGACTACAACATAGCTTTAACACCAGCTGATAACCTTAAAACCGAGCTGAGATGCGCCGGCGAAGCCTGTGTAACACTGACGTGTCCCTTACATTAGAAGTAGAATAAACACCTTTGCAATAATCCAAGTTGAGTTCTTTGGTAATTTACAAGGAAATTAAACATAATTTTAATCAAAATCTCAGAACTTAATTGCGTAGAAATACAGAAATAGTAAGTATATCGCCTGCCACGCGAATATCTAATTACTGTGTTAGACAAAGTAAACATACCCTGAAAATACATCTCCACTGATTATTAAATCAGTTTCTATTCGTATTTTATCTTTTTGCACTTATTTTATTATCAAAATTAGACTATTTTTCCTAAATAAATCCTTATTACCGGCTCCACTTGACAAACATTGACAGAAAATCATCGACGTAGTCAAGCAACATGTGCTGCCAGTTAAGAAAAATATTCTAACGCTACTACTACACCTGCGCCTAATGCTATTTACTAAAACGTGATATTTTACTCACCCATCGTATGACTTAATTAAGTAACTTTCCCTTATAAAGGGGTTTCGCAATTACGAACTTTATCGATGAAAGGCATTACCATCTATTATGTGAGAAACCCTTTTGAACGGGTTTTAATAGATTTTTTCCAAATCCAAATCATACGTTTAAACTCACAGCAGTTAAGTCGTTCTAAATCTCAACCAGAACCCGTTCATACGCCTACTGGGTTCCTGGCTGCTATTGCATTTTGAGTTATCGTCGTATATGCCTTCATAAAACTAACGATACTTGGTCTTTGCCTCTGGCAACTCTGACAATAGACATTAGAAGTATTGATATATTCTGTGCACTGACAGCTAGTTAGTGATTGGTCATTAACTGACAGACACACAATTCGCTCTCCTTCCCTTCATTTCATCCATTCTTCATTTTCATTCCGAAATTGAATTGTTCGATTGCATTCTCTTGTTTTGATTAGAATTTAACAAAATGGCAAGTGCAATCGGCAAAGTGCCCTCACTTATTGGATGTGAGTATTATTTTATTAGTATAAACAGCAACATTTAAAATATATTCCAGTATGTTGTTTTCACGGATTATGTAATTCTAATTCACTTTAAATTATAGGTTATGTTCAATATTTAGAAACTAATACACTATAGCTGTACTCACCATATAACACATTTTTAAGTACATAAAAATGCCTTGACACCAAGTAACTTAGTAATTTCTATGTCAAGTCCTATGTTATTTATTGAAATATTTATTTTCAGCGGCGATCGCTCAGGCCCGCCCCAAATTCAATATCTTCATGAAGTACGCGCGCGTAGAGCTCGCACCTCCCAAGATCAGTGAGATCCCACAAATCAAGGCTGGTATCGGCAAACTGCTGTCGAGTGCGAAGACTGGTGCGTGGAAGGACCAGACTGTGAAGCAGGCAACCCTGAACGCGTTGGTGGGCGCCGAAGTGCTGTTCTGGTTCTATGTTGGCGAATGCATCGGCAAGCGTCACCTTGTTGGTTACGATGTCTAAGCTCTAATTATAAGTGCAACTCTGTAGATATTCTGTTTTGTGAAATAAATTATTAAATCTTTTTTTGTCTATTGATCATGTTTACCTATTCGATATGACCAACAAAAGAAATATGATGCACTAAAATGTGTTTGTTGAGTTGACACATCAACACTGCAGGGAGATAAAATATCTCCCTCTAATTATGTTACACCTCTCATGTCTCCTTGTTATCTTAGAGTAGAATCAAGCTCAACAGGTATTGCGTACACAAATTGATTAACCCCAAACCAGGATTTCCTGTATCTTGGGCACAAAAGAATTATATAAATACTTATTTACATACATTCATGACTTGCCTAAGAATGTGCATCACACAAAGCTTGCCCTTACCAGCATTCAAACCAAGAACCCCACATACACATACAAAACTGACTGCACCAATCAAGTTGCCATACACCTTTGCTGGTTCACCTTGGCTGTGGTTTCACTAGATAGATTGCAACTAGCGAGAATTTCATTAATAAATGCATGCGCCTCTTTATTCTCATGACGAGACATTTGAGTATTGAGAGTTGAACTTTACCTTAACCCAAAATTAAAAAATATAATTTATCTACATTACGATTATTTTTAATTAACATAATTTACAAGGGTGCACACTGCTCCATAAAGCTGTAAGGGTTAGATGCACAAGTGAACTTCAGCTCCGTCTCAAGCTCGGGTGGTCCTCGTAGCCACAGCCTGTCCCTGTAGTAGTTGGCGCAAGTGATGAACTCCTTTTCCGTGTATCTATCAACTTCTATCGGCACGAATGGGTCTAGATGTTCAAAGCCCTGGAAACAGAAACCATTATGTATTAAACTTAACTGTTTGGGCTTGTATGGAGGCTTGATGAATACTCCGTACGTATAATGTGCATGTGAATGGCAATACTGACCCATGCCAGGAGTCCACTTTGGGATATTGCCATTTACTCAGACCATCAATATTTTCGTAATTCACCCCGGTTTTGGCACTGGGTCCAATGACTAGTACGAAACAAAAGCGTTGCTTGATTTAGGATACCATACTGTTGATGTGGTCTTATAGCGATAGCGATAGAGTTGAATATTAAATGTAGGTACCTTTTTGTATAGCAAATATCGAGGTAGGTAGCTCTCTTGATGATCATCAGGCACGGCCAGCGTATCTACCGTCAATACAATTACGCCATTTGTCTGTAAATGAAAATTATAATTCAGTTAGGTTGTATATTTTGCGGGGTCAAAAAATTCTGACAGGGTCGCCATTGTACAGGTTTGCGGTAAATACTGACAGGGTCGCCATGGAGTAACTTTTTATTCGATACATCTCACTTTTTGTATGGCCACAGTCGGCCGTGCTAGGCCTACAGAATAAACTGGAAACGTAAGAAAGACTCCCAGTTTTGGAAATATAGTAAAGTATGACTAATAAAGTAATATTATTTATGCAAGCACATACCCAATCGTTTTTGGTGAGTTCCATGAACGATGTGGTAAGGGCAACCTCCTCGGGTTTGACGGTCCTCTTGGTGGGCGTGTTCAGCCGAGTGAGCGGGTAGAAGAAACTATTGAACCCGTCTATTGCGACGAATGTTTTACATCTGTGACGGTGCAAAACAATTTTAATACTATTCCCTTCCAGCTATGACATCAGATTAAATAACGCTAGAATTATACATAGGTCGACATACGCCGATCTGGATGACTTATTCGATGACAATTGAAAGTCAACTTTACCTCCTTTGTTATAAGGCTGAAATGAATATAGCGAAATATAAAATCACGCTGGGCGAAGCGAAGCATGGTCAAGAAGCCCGCGTGTAAAGTCGACTTTTAATTTCTATCATTCAACGTAAGTAGGTATATTTAACAAAGTTAATAGTTGCTATAACAGCTGATCTAGACATTATTATCAACAGCATAAAGTTCTAGTACATACTGTTTATCATTAGAGAGTGTCTTGATCTCGTAGACGAGCGCGTCGATGACGTCACACGCGTATTTGACGCGGCTGATGCCTTGCTCGATGAGCGCGGACAGTGGCGCCCCCGCTTCCGTCTTCTCGCGCTTACTCCACACGTATTCCTTGCTCAATTTCAGCTAGAAAGGAAAAAAAAACTTATGTACGCAATTAAATACTATCGAAGATATAAATTGTTCCTTTTTTTAAAGTTTTAACAAAACAAATGAAATAAGAAATATTTTTTTCACAGGACAATTAATACGAAACAAAATAGACTCAAGTGCACTGCTCGGGGTTCAATGGTAATCAAGTGAGGAAGCTGAAATCATATTTGATTACACCCATATTCACTCTCCACCTCTGATGGCCGCATTACAAAAATCAGACACAATAATAGATTATGAATTAGCATGTTAGGGAGCGTTCAAGTATTACGTAATGAATTTGGGGGGAGGGGGGGGAGGTCTTCTGAAACGTTACGTTGAGTTAAAGAGGCAGGAGGGGGGTTTGAACTACGCGTTACGTAACATTGTTTTAACCCTTCAGAACGGTCGCGTAGAGATTTGAGGTTTTACGGGGGGAGAAGAGAGGGTCAAAAATCTCAAAAAACTGCGTTACGTAATACTTGAATGCAGGGAGCGTTCAAGTAAGGCGAAGTCATTATAATAAGTCGAAAATGATATGGACAAGTATAGCATAATGCCAAGTAACAACCAGTAGACATCTGGAAAAGACAGTCAAGTAATTTAGATCTCTTACGTCACCCTTCTTCAGTATCGCCTGATTCTGAGTCTTGAAGTGGAGCAGCCACGCGGCGGCATCGAGCGGCAGGTCGACGAAGCCTTCGCGCGACTGAGAGTTGGATATTTCCTTGTGACGCGGCACACGTCTCAGCCATTCAGATACTATAGATTCCAATATTTATATAAAAACGTGACTAAATCCATAAACAAACTCAAATCAAAATAAAACTAACATTACTTGTAGTATCTAACAGTTTGCAGCGGTGCACTAGGAGATAGCATCAAGGAAATTTATGTTATATTTCTATTGCTTAAAGTATATAATTTAATTTAGTAAAAAAAAAGGATTGGATGTCTTCCAGTTACTGTGCCCCATTTTAAATATCCATTATCATTTCAAAATAAGCCTTCTAAAGTGCACATATAGTGTCAAGGGTGAAGACAAGGATTCAGGCCTACTACACCATCCTGATAGACTATTGTTATATTTCAGTAAATTGTAAGGTTTTTTTATAGCATGGAAAAAATGAGCTTACCCCAAGGTATATGCACAACCAGGTAGCCCTGTTCATATGCATAATGCAGTAGGTGGGCCAAGGTGATTGACTTGCCTGTGCCTTTCTCTCCATCTGAATAGAGTGCTGAGGAAACTTTATTGTGAATTTATTACTTATTACTTAATGTGTCATAGAATTGCAATTTGCTTGTAGTTACTGCATTATAATTGTCACTTGGTAGCATTTTATAAAACATGAAATGGTGGTTGCTTATATCTTGGGTCAAGTTATTATCCCAGAAAATGTAAAAGATTAGCACTAGATATTAAAAATGTAACAAAAAAAATGAAACATATACACTTAAAAACGTTGCAGTTTCACCTAGCAACTCAAAAAAATAATAATATAAAGGATACACAATAAATATCTATTGACCGGCTTATTCATATCTGTAGCTTTTATACACTCCATGATATCTAAGGCAGGCCGGCGCACCATAATAGCTGTCTCTGTGAATGTCTTGGTCTGCTTCTGGAAACTCTTTGGTAGTCCTCCATGGCCAAACAGCTGTTTGCAAAGATCAGGCTTTACTGTGTAGAATAATCCAACTTGGTTTTCATTATGTTGTGCCTAGAAGAGAATAAAGTTTGATGTTATCATAGATTTGGCCAGAGTTTTAGGCATACCATAAGATTAATTGAAAGGGCGTTTGCCCAAGAGCGGTACGTCACAGGCTAGATTGTGTACTACAGAATGATCTTTGAATTCATAAAAATAGCAACAAAGTTCTAGATTTTATGGTTATTTATAAAATTCGTAATAAACTTACAGGCGAGGCTTCGTTGGTTCTAAATGTGACTGCTTGGGAGTACCGGCGGCATAAATGTCTCCAGTTACGTGATAACATATTGATGTAAAATGCTTAATGTAATTTAAATTTATATTTCCTATTTCTTGAGATCGTAACACAACATAACCTCAAAAGTAAACTGTCAAACAAACAAATGAGTTAATGAGATTTGATTGTTCGTTCAGTAACCAATTTCTATTTGTGAAAATCACAGCAACGGATACTACTTGTAGGATACTGACGTATGTAAATATATATCGTTAGCAACCGTTACACGTTACGCGGTCTTTTCTTTTTATTAGAATTTCTTGATCTTAATGTGTATTGTCAGGTGAGAGAGAGGGGGGGGGGAGAGAGAAAGAGAGAGAGAGAGAGAGGGAACGGACTTAGAGCTGTGAGTAAATATGTGTAACTTACGACCATGAAACCCTGAAATTTAAGGGCTTTCGTTGTTTATAATGGTATCGCCCAAGGAATAAAATAAAATCGACGACCATGCAAGTTGAACTTTATTTCCTTAATCTATGATTTACTTTGCATTCTGCGTTTCTTAAACAAACTCGTTGGTCTAGCTTGACTTTCTAATTGGTTAATATCTTGATGCGCTTTCTCAATCACATCCTTTATAACAATCTCTTCATTATCTGCTTGGACCACCTTTTTACTTTCAACTATTTCATGTTTCTTGCTTTCAACATTGTGTACATCATATTTAGATTTTTTAAGAATAGAAGTTGTTCCACTCCCAAAAAGATTAGAATAAGCTTGGTAAATGTCACTTGGTTTAGTTATACCCTTTTTCTGGTCAAAATCAACATTAATTGGTTCCATTGGACTGTGTTTGAATGTTAATTCCAGTGTTTCACTGTCATCCTCATCTATGAATGACACTTTCCTTTGGACTTTGTTTGTGTGTAATTGGATAGATTTATGTTCTTCTTCCACATCTTCGTTATCAATTAAATCCTCTAACCTGAAAATGTTCATGATGAATTTTGTTTGAAGATATTTACTTTATGACTTTATAGTAAGTATACATTTCTGTTAAGTCTATGTCAATCTACATTAGGTATAAAATATTGACTTATAGAGAGTATTTATTGTCATACTGTAAATTTTACATTTTTTTATTCAAAATTCACAGTTACATTGAATGATATTGGTTATTATTTAAAAGGAGAAGGAAGCTAATACCTGTCCAGCTCATCTTGCAGCTCATCAAGTTGTTCCATTTCATCCAATTTAGATATCATATCTTGTTCAGTCTTACTCTCACTCCTCTCTCTATTCTTCAGTTCCAACAATTTTCCCTCCAATTCATTCTGCCTGTCAATCACTTGTTGCAGTAAATCCAATTGTGTGGTCTGTACAGGAGTTTTAACTGATGCTTTTTTGATGTTTTCCATGCAATCTTCATTTTCTTTTATTGCTAAATTTGATTTATCTTTATTGACTTTAAAATCTTTTATAACTGACAGTGATTCTTCCTTTCTTTCCTGAATATGCCCATTATCAAAAGAATTAAATTTCATGAAATCATTAATTATAAGAGGTTCTTCATTGCTTTCTGAATTATTATCATTAAAAAGCTCATTCTCTAACTCCTCTTGTAGTTCTAATTCTTCTAATCTATTCCATAGCTCTTCATCAGTTATCTCTTGTTCTGGTGTGTCATCTTTCACTTTCTTCTGTTTGGATTGTCTCATGTTATCTCTATGTTTCTTCCTCCATTCTTTGTCTTCTTCTTCAGTATGATATTCTATGATTTCATGGCCCTCTGGCTCAAATATGTTTTCTTTTGTGAAGTTCAATTGCTTTTGTAAATGTTCTGTTTCTTTTATAAATGTGTCCAGTTTGGATTGTGCATCTAAAAAAACGTTAGTTTATGAATGATAATTGTGAAAAGTACTAAAGTGATACCATTTCATCTGTACATGGCCATAAACTTATGATTGATACATACATAGAATAAAAAAATTGGATGGCACAAATATTATTTGTAAAATTGAAATCTATATTATGTAACATAATACTGTAAGCGCCTATTTGTAATTGTACCTTTTATTCTGTGTTGTCTAAGAACTTCAGCTTGTTTCAGTGAACATTTCACAAAGTAATCGGCACCTAGAGCAACAGTCAACTCGTTTGTGTGTTTCAGTTCTCCCCTGAACAGTATTCTGCTTCCAATTGGTACTAGAGCAGGTACTTTTAGATTGTTACTGAACTCGCTGAAGTCCAAGGTCTTGAGATTTCGTAAATAGTTTTCCCAAAAACGCACATTCTTCTCATTTTCAGCAAAAAACTGTAATACAAGTACCATGTAGAGATAAAACATTACATATTAAGGGGTACCTCATTGAAATTTCATCAATGTGATATGATAGAATAAAAATAAATACCTTATAATATGCCTCGTTTAAAATATTCATCTTGCGATGGTGCCCTTCAAATTAAATTAGTGCGTTATTACTCACTAATATAGCCTTTTTTACTTACAGAAAAATAGGAAATACCCAAATATTTCACATAAAATAACCTTACAGTTTCGCTATAAACAAACACAAATAAAAAAAAACAGTAACCAAAGTAAAGTAACATTTATGGTTGCGTTTAGAAATTAATCTATAAGGTAAATGGGCATTATGTAGGTAATCGTGAAAATCAAAATTTATCACGATATATTTATTTTATTATTATTCCATTGATAATTGATTCATCCATAAGTTCGAGGAAATTCAAGAGAAAATGTACCTATATTGCAATGCGTAATAATTATTGACATCATTTAAGTGATGGAATAAAATTACTGAACGAATAATGTACAGCTGCTTGTAGTCATATCATTCATTTGTCAAAAACATACGGTAGGTTTTTGTTGTGATTATCGATTTTCACTTTGTAGTTTTTCAAGCTAGAAAAACCAAGATTGTAGGCAAAACTGAGAAACTAATGTAATCTAGCTGTCTTTAAGTGGACGTAATGGAAGAAAATAAATCTATACTGCACGAGTTATATGTGTTTTCCGAATGGAAACCGGAACCCGAGTACATAGTAAGTGTTTGAACACATATTTACAGATTATTCTTATATGAATTAAATAATAAGTTGCGTGAATTTGTTTATATGTTAAATTAAGCTGTAATTGTCCGGTCTAAACTGTTTATACTACTACTGTTCATATGTTATCAACTTTTTTCTATAGCAAAAGCCAGATAGTATATTGCCCGAAAATATATCAGCTTTATGGCGATGGTTAAAATTTGTGGGGCCCAAGAAGAGTCTGATTGACAGTGTAACTGCGTGAGTATATCTATGTATATATAACATTTCCTTTATTCAAAGCTTTGTATGTATGTTGTGTGGTAAGCCCTTCGCGAAGGTGCATCATACTATGCATACTTACAGCATTCAGCATTCACAGCGAGCTAAATCAATTACTTACATAAATGCAGTGCATTCCTAACAATATGTATAATATTTAATATTTCTCACAGGCACATTGAAAAACAACAAAAATGGCGCATAGCCCTTGGAGACGAGGGTAAAGTGATAGCTGTGCTAACAGACAACATATTAGAGATCAGGACAAAGCGCTCGGAGTATGCTACAATAGCCGCTCGGACCACAGGTATATTGATTGGTATCTTTACAGGTGGTTTTATTGTTTAGCTGTTAAAATGTTTTATTATTTACATTAATCAAACTGGAAAACATATATAAATTTGTCAGAGAAACACACAACTAGATGGTCCACACTAAGCAACGCTTGTATTATGGGTAACATACAATGGAGTGGGGGAAAACACAGAATATAATTAAACATCTATGACTCTGGCTTAAACATTCATGCTCATCACACAAAGTCTGTCCCTATTAAGATTCGAACCCAGGACAGTTGGCACAGAAAACAGGGACTACTTACTGTGCTAATCACGTTGTCGCCATCCAAATACCATCTATGAAATGTGGGTGCCCTGTAGTTCACCTCGGCGCACCCCTTCAGGGATATAAGCTATTTAACTGTTTAATCAAAGCTTATGTTTTTTTTACAGTGAGCCGGGATGCCTACCCACAATGGCGCAAACTGGTGTGGAGTCCCGACTGTTCTTTTGTAGTATTGGCATATGGTAATGGAGTCGTCGGCTTTTTCGACTTGACAGCATCCAGTCTGTTCAACATTCCAATTGTAAGTAATAATTTTATTAATAACAGGCAACACATTTATGAAGTAATTTTTTGATTAGGTATATTAATTTGTACAGAATCAATGAGAGTTTCGTTCCAGGATTGCTCAAGACCTGGTGGCCTTGAGTGCACCGACAACACTCATGCTGTAGCTGATATTATATTTATGCCACTGCGTGTTAAAGATACTAAATGGTATGTAATTAATGTCACTATTGGTATTACTAGAAAAATGTATTTGTAACCTCATTAATATAATACTATTAGGCTCTAGTTTCTTAAAATAGTAGGTCCAATGAGCTAAGGCTCTTGTGACAAATTACAAGCCAAGTTTAGACTTGAATGGCAATAGAGTATATTTTGTTGATTTATAGGCGAGCAATGCGTCACAGATGGCTTAACTCATTGATAAACTATAGGCATTTTTAATTACATGATTCAATGTCTCTTAAGTATTTTGATAATTCGCTTAGAGTTTGTATGTAAATGTTTGTTTGTATGTAAATTTGTTCAGGAATTGGGAAGTCCTAATAGTGACGTATGACGGCAAGCTCCGCGGGTTCCTGGTGTCGCAAACGGACGGCTACAAGTTGCACAACACGTTCCGCTTCCCGGGCGGGGTGTCCGCGGTCACCCACGGCGCTTCGCATTCCACGCTCTATGTCGCTGGAGTGCCGAGAGGCTCTACTAAGGTAAGTCTCTACTCTCTACTAGTTAAATAGCATTTATTGACTCTAAACTGTAACAACTATTTAGTACTCGAACGCAGTTGGGCAGCTTAGTATAATGGCGCCAAGCAAAAAATGCAAGATAATGACGTCTCAACATTCAAGTGGCACTTTAATATTATATTACTACTATATGCTTCACCGTGATAAGTCCTATAAAAAAGACACTTAAATTTACCATATCATAGATGGTGAGAGGAAGAAGAGAAAAAATAAACGTCTTGTCATGTCGAAGATCTAGCAGAAAAAGAGACATCTGGAAGAATCTATAAGAGCTAATCCGTAAATTGAGAGAAAAATATTTATTCCGTTTATTTAGCATAATATCTTTAGGTAAGAAATAAAAGTAGATAAATAAAGAATAGGCACAGTAAACCTAATTTATCTCAATGGCAGGACCCATCATCGCCTCTGACAGCTGGCATCACAGCGTGGCGCATACTGAACGACCACCCATTCTACCAGCTGTCGGTGGTCTCCGACGAGCTGGAGGCGCAGCTCGCCAACGAGAGGTTCCATCTGTATATACCTTTTGTATATTCCAAGAACTTGGTGAGTTTTGTATAGCAGCACTACCTTAAACAGCAGTTAGGGTGTGTCAGGGAAATTTAATTTTGTTAAAATTTTTCAAGTACTATTTCGTCGAATTGGAAACAGCGTCGGACAAGTCCCTTCCTAAAGCAAAAAATAATCTAATCTTGAAATCTACCTTGTCTAACTAAATCAAATAGTTAACGAATGTGAAAAAAATACAACCGAATTGAGAACCTCCTCCTTTTTGAAGTCGGTTAAAAAGACCTTAAAGTAAGAAACAAAGCCTATGTTGAAAATATTGTATGGAGTACTTTTTCTTAGGCCTTCATAGTCCAAATGGCGCTGTCGCCCGACGGTACCAAGCTTGTCTGCATCCACTGCAGCGGTGACGTGTCAGTCTGGCGTCTCCCCTTGCTGAAGCTGCTCCACCGCTGGCCGCTGGCTGTGCAACCGACCCACGACCTTAGGAACCCCCTGATGAAGGAAGACAAGCCCGAGAAGAAGGACGTGGCCTTGTATTACGCTGCTGATGTTAATTGGTGGAGTAATCAGGTGGGTGCCTTTGGAAAGCGTTTTTTTAGTCTCTTAGAACAATCAGCTGATATATCCCCACTGCTGGACATAGGCTTCCCACACACCGCGGTCCTCCGCCACTCGCATCCACCGGATTCCTGCGACGCGCGTAACGTTATCGTTCCATTTTGTAGAGCCATCCGCGCGTCCCACGCCATTTGGTTGCAATTCTTGAACCATTCTGCCTCTACGGCCATTGGTTGCTGCTAGCTATATGACACATTAACGATGCCAATTTTGGGGCTACATTGGTTCGTCTCATCTCTAGTTCAGATTCACGTATGTTTGAATTCAGTGCTCTACAACACTTAGCATACTTTTCACTCTCTATTACGCGAACTTGAACGGTCTAATAGGAGCCATAGGCATGGGACAAAATAGATGTTAGCATTGTCCAGACCACAGAGCCTCGCGAGGCTAACTCAGGCACATGACTAGAATTGTCAGATGCTAGTGCTCGTTCGAGGCAAACGCTTGTGCTGCCTCGCCTGAACGTTCTCGTGGCACACGGCACGTCTTGTGTGCATACCAACCGTATTATACGACAACGCTCACAATACTTTGAGCCTGGCGTGCCATAAAATAGGTGATTTTTCACACAGGAAATTATTCTATCGCGGTTCAGCGGCGCGGTGTCAGTTTGCAATATCGAGGACATGGTCAATATACTCGGCAAGAGACCGGAGTTCTTCCAGGGCGCGCCGCAGGTGAGTGACAGCTTCATTCAACTTCATCCATATTATGGAACGTGCCTATACCTACTATATCCCCCAAATGTATAGTATCTTATTGTATTACAAAGTATTTTTCAAAAATAATTTGTATTATATATGTTTGTATTATAGGTTATCAACATTAACAAACATTGTCCTCACATCGTGTGATCGGTGCCAACGGCTTGAGCAATCGTGCGCGAAATATTTCGTGAATGTAATCACTCGCGATTGCGCGTTCGTGCCATCGCGTGTTCAATCCCGCACACTTCGTTTGCGTGTGAACGAACATGCGTGTTAAGGCTATTTTTGTTTGGCAGATAACTAGCGCGCACGACGGCACGTTTACGGTACTAGAATGCGAATCCAACGTGTTACCAGCTAAGAAATCTCGCAGTGAAGATAGTGTGAGTATTAAATAACATTTCACAAAAATTCGAATTAATTAAATATGTGCAATTATTACTCGTTCTATGTTTTATTTCTCTTTTGGTTTGCGAACTTTTAGGCAAAGACTCCATCTCTATTCATCGATTGGACAATGACAATTTGATACATTTTATTTCATCTAGATGGAAATGGTACAAATAGAGACGACGGACACTGAGGATACGATGTTAGAGCTGGGCAAAGAGCTGATCAAATCGATTCTATTCGCGATCACGGACATCGAGACGTTCCAGCCTAAGCCGCGGCGCATCACTGTGGTCTCGCGGGTGTACAGACTGCTGGGCGTTAAGAGCACCACGCCTAACGAGCTATTCTCTAGGAAAGTGAGTTCAAAAATTATGTATTAAGGGGACCAAAAAAAAAATGCCCACGGACATATGGTCCATATACCAAACTATTACGAAATTTTAAAGAACTTTAAATATATTTTCGAGGCTCGCTCGCACATGTCGCGAGGCATATAACGAATGACAGCGCTCAGGCGAGGCAGCGCGAGCGATTGTCATCGAAAATAGAAATAAACTTATTTTCGATATCGTTAAGAAACCTGTACTTATTTCGCAAGCAATGTGAAGCCAACTTGCACTGGGACACGGTGGTAAACTATGGCTAGAATCCCGGTTGCGGTGCCCGGTAAAGGTCGCCACCTATTACGGTCGCACCTAATGTCATCGGCTTAAATTGGGTGCACCATTGTGTACTCTGTTTACCTTTTCAGCCATTACAGACGTGGTGGTGCCTTATTTTAACGTAGATGTTATCGAGGCAGCTATGCTGTAAATATTAGTTGCTATAGTATGAAATATACAAAAACATTCTTATGGCACGGGTTTCATCAAGTTATCACTTGAATATTGGTTCGTCCATAGTTGTTACAAAATAATCCGTTGTCCTTTATTTAGATCGGGGTTATCCTGTAAGATATTTTTTACAGATAGAGAGCGGTAGCTACAACGAAGCATTGAATTTAGCGAAGACGTTCGACTTGGACAGCGATCTCGTGTACCAGCAGCAGTGGCGGAAGAACCCTGTCTCCACAGACGCCATACAGAAATACTTGGTATGTTTATTCTTTTCTATAAGTACTTTACAGATTGAATCTCTATTAACATTGTTTTTTTGATGTGGTACAATAGTTCCATTCTTACGAAATAGTCAAAAGGCGAATAAAGGATCCGAAATAATGGTCTATCTTAAGGTACTGCGTTTTGGCGATGGTCTCCCAACCTGTCATGTATAGAGTTCTCCTATATCTAATTTTAGTAGACGTGCCATATTCCAATACTGTTTAGTGCGCGGACAAACCTCAACCATTGACATGTGGAAAATAATCAATGAAAAATGCTCTATATAATGTTCTCTATGGTTTTCTCTCTCTTCTCTATGGCGCCTCCTTGGCATCGTTTGTTTTAAAAAGTGTTCTGAGTATTTAATTAAACCAACATGAGCAATTTGTATACCGTGTGCTTTAGCTCCGCGGCTAAGCTGGCTAAGGTCCGACAGTGATCGCGCACTAGTAACTTCAAGCGCCTGTACTTAACTCCGGATTTTGACTAAGCACGATTGTGTCTCGGTCTGTTGCCGCGCTATAAAAAAAATAAAGTCCGCCATAAATGGAACATTAACTGGGCCCCAAGTCTGCTAACAAAATCGATTCATAATCGAACAGCAACCGCATAGTAACTGTCACTTTTGACAGATATCCCATACAATATCTGTCAAAAGTGACAGTTACTATGCGGTTGCTGTTCAATTATGAATCGATTGTGTTAGCAGACTTAGGGCCCTGGTTTGCCTGTACACACCTTTAAGGTTTATTTTTTAAATTACGGTTTTCATGCTGTTATTTTCTTAGAGTAAAGTGTCAAAGAAGATATGGGCAGTACACCAATGCGTCGACAGGTTGCCAGAAACATTGCCAGCGGCCAAAGAGCTGCTACAATTCGGCCTAGAACTCACAAACGAGAAAATATTAGAGGGTAAGACGAACGCAATAATAAATTCTAATATTATTAGCATACGGTTCTTTGTTCAACGTTTCTATGTGTATACAGAAATAAACGCACAGCGCGAACTGGACCCAATAACGGACCCGGATAATATTACGTTGGAGGATTTGAACGCGTACACCAGCGAGCTGCTCAGATGTCGGCACGTCATGTTGTTTTACAAGGAGAGACTCAAGCTGTATGAGGTGAAGATTTTTTTTAAGCAGCTATAATGTATGTTTACCGTTTGTTAGCCAGGCTTTTCCAACAATGGAATTACCTTCTTGTATTACAATGTTAATTTGTCCCAATTATTTTACACCAGCTGAAATATACATTAGATTATAAAAATAAAATGCCAGTTCGTTATCTATACATACCAATAAATAAAATTGGAGTGTCTGTCTGTCTGTTTGTTCCGGCTAATCTCTGAAATGGCTGGACCGATTTTGACGGGACTTTCACTGGCAGATAGCTGATGTAACAAGGAGTAACTTAGGCTACGTTTATTTTAGAAAAACTTTTTCGTTAAATACCACGCGGATGAAGTCGCGGGTAACAGCCTCTTAAACCTCGCCGTCGACCAAGCTGTCATGAAATCCAGTAAAGCGTTTTAAAATAATGATAATATATTTAGGCCATACTAAGATGTGAGAAATCCACATACGTCAAAGACGAGTACGACCGTCTCCGCAGCAACAGCATAGTCCACAGCGCGATGGAGATCGCCAAAGAAGGTAGCATCGAAGCGCTCACGTGTCTATGGCCGCAAATCAAAACCACCGCCATGCAGTTGGCAGTACTGGAGAAGCTACCAGAGACAATCAACCCGCTGGAGTACCAATACTTGCTGCCAACCAGACAGCCCGTACAATTGTTTGAGAAAAGATCTCCGATAAAGATACAGCCGTCTGAACACGCGAATGATTGGTGCAGGAAGGAGATATTTAGGTTTGTATGAAAAATTTAATTATATCGACCCGGCCATTGAACGTTAGCAAACTTTAATATGGGACCTTTTTCCTATACAGGTGATTCAGAATGCGTATACTATCCTTTAAGGCTGCGCTTTTTTACCGCATTTGTAATCGTTATGAGAAGTCCAAAGTTTGATATGTCGAATAAATAAATACATGAGTCCTAAATTAACGTTCCCGATGGTACAGTAACCATAATGCATACATTGTGTAAGGGTATGGTAACGAAAACTTTGGGTAAAGGTTACACTTCAGCCTATAATACAATTATAGAAAGAATAAGAATAATAATCATCCATGACGAAAATCATGGGTTACAAATGTTGTAATTTTTGAGCAGGCAATGTATCGTAAACCACATGATCACAACACAACGATCCGCGCGATACCCGACTTGTGCGAGTGGTGAGCGCGCTCGCGCGTAACCAGTTTTAATTTACATTGCAGTTTTGGGTCTAAATTAATAATTATGGCCTTTTTATTTAAGATCACGTTAAGATAGATGATTCCATGCTAAAACAAAGTAAAAATACTGAAAAAAATGCGTATACTCATGAAGAGTTGGACGGAAAAATCCAACTCCGGGGGGTTCAGAATTATGAATTGAATCTATGGTACCAGTTTTCGTTACGAAGTCACTTACAGCCCGTATAATACAAACGTTGTTGTATGGGACCTTACAGTTGAAGTAACGGTCCAACGATATTTATTCCTTAGCAATAATTCTTCCAATCAGGTCAATTTGGAACTCCAACTGGTCCGAAGAAACAACACCAGAAACAGAAACCGCCGGCGGGATACCAGAAAACACTGACGACTTACCGAAATGGTACGACAAGAGAGCGAGGGAGATAGATGAGCGGTCGGGCCTCGTCTCGCACGCGCTCACTCTAATAACACTGGCAACGGTGGGGGGAGCGGTGGAGGGGTTGGACGACATCTTGTTCCATTTACTGACATTAGATACACTCATATATGACATTAATGTCGAGGGCGTGACACTGCCGCAGCTGGAGAAAATGTCTATATTGGACACGTGCAAATTGCTGATGAAGATGGTAAGTTTACTTCAGAATCAGAATATTTTATATTCATGTAAACCTTAGAGTACAGTACTTATGAATCCTCAAAAACGTTGCAAAATGCTAAGCTACAAGTTTACCACCCGTTCGGAATGCCGTGGCCTATGGAGAAGAACGGGCAAAATACTCCATGGTTGCTCTTTTTGAAAAGATCTTTTAAATTTTACATGAAGTTGGGTGTTCTGCATATTACCTATGTAACTTTGTTTTAATCATTTCGTATATTTCTATCCACAAATTTGTCGGTAGAAATACGGGAGATGATTGAAACAGGGTTGCAAACAGATTTTGGAAACAAATTGCAATACTGTTTCAAATGTGTTCCAATCATTTCTTGTATTTCTATCGACTAATTATTAGTCGATAGTGCGTGTGAGTATGTCCGTATGTTTATGGGCAAGTTGTTGTTACCAGTCTACGCCGGCCACCTTCGTGTCAGACCTGAAACAGTTCGTGATACCGTTTCTGAAGCGCTTCGAGATCTTGTCGAAGAGCAGCGACGTCTGTCTGAGCGGCCTCACCGACTTCCTGGAGAGTGTCAGCGTCGATGACCTGTCCTCTATACTACTGGTAAGTTATACGGTACAATTTTTTTTTTATGTAAACTGGATTAGCATAGTTGGTAGTGACCCTGCTTTCTGCGCCGAGGGTCTCGGGTTCAAATGCTGGTAGGGACAAGCATTGTGTGATGAGCACGAACGTTTGCAACGGAGTCATGGATGATTAATATCTATACAAGTATTTCGACCCCAGTCCATTGTAATCATTTCGTCACTTTTTAAAACGTATTTTTTTCTCAAAATTTCGCGGCAATTATTAAAAATTAGATTCGAATATATTAGCGACTTTCCGGTACTTTACGCTACATAATAGTGACTTTCAGGTAAAAATGGTCACTTGGTGGTGGTTACGTAACGTTTTACTACGGGGAGGGGGGGGGGGGGGGGGTAAAGAAAAACGTTACGGTGCGTTACGAGGGGGGAGGGGGTGTCAAAAATCTCCAAAAATTGCGTTACGTAATTCTTGAACGCTCCGTTTATCAAACGTCACAAGAGCTTTTCTTTGAGCAGTACTATATGTCGTTTGATAAAGTTAAAGAAGGTCTATAAATTCGAGGGTAATGGTTTTAGGTGTTACAATCTCCAAGCGAGTTCGAGTTGGATGTGCGAACCCATCTTGAGTTAGCGGAGCGTTGTTTGTTCGCGCACACCGGCACAGACCAGCTGGACAAAGCGTGCGACTTACTGGACACCATATTGAAGGAGACGTGAGTTATAGAAATTACTTGAATTTCATCTTAGTTTTATGACAGTTTCATTGGCACAGTTGGTATTGATCTTGTTTTTTTTTTAAACCATGCTCAGCTTTATTCAGAAAGAGTTATATAATAACTAGCTGGCCCGGCAAACGTTGTTTTGCCATGTAAAATAAATTGAGATATAAATTATCCTATCTTTCAAGTTGGATAAAACTGCACACAGTGTGTAAAATTTTATTAAAAAATAATTATTATTCCACCACGCTGGCCCAGTGCGGGTTGGTGGGCAACACACGTCTTTCGAGGGGTTCTCTCAGACATGCAGGTTTCCTCGCGATGTTTTCCTTCACCGTTTAGCAAGTGATAATCGTGGTTGAAAATGAGATTCGCACATGAAAATCCAGAAATCCCAGGGGCGCGAGCGCGAGGTTTGAACCTGCGATCCTCGTGCCCGAGGCAAGCGTTCTACCAACTTGGCTATCACTGCTCGAAAGGGTTATATACTACGACTGAAATCTGGGCTTCTTCAGCGCATTTATAATCAATATTGTAAAGTCACAATTAAGAAGTCAATAAAAATAAAGTTGCCAGTTTTTTGAGTACATGTTGTTTTTATTATAATTAAATGAAAATGGTTGCGGTGGTGCGCAGCGACGGCAGCATCAGCAGCAGCTCGCTGGTGCGGCGCGTGTCGGAGCTGGAGCGCGTGGTGCGGGGCAGCGGCCGCGCGGCGCGGCGCGGCGTGCGCGTGACGCCGCAGCAGCTGGCCGCGCTGCGCCCCGCGCACGCGCACGCGCACGCGCTCGCGCTGCTCACCAGGCTCGCCAGGTCGTGCGCGCTCGGGTACGGGCCCCCCCCCCCCCCCCATACTCACTAACATTATATTATACACAATCTGTAGCATAAGATTATATAGGATTCTGTAAAAACTTACCCCCAAATTTAAAGACAGTTATAATGGCATTATAACGAACTTTTCAGAGGAAAAGTGTGTTATATCTATCTATCAGCCGAAAGACATCCACTGCTAGACATAGGCCTCCCCCAATGATTTTCATAATCCATTAATACATTCTATAAATTTGAGGGTTAGTAACTAGAACGATTAAAAGAAACAAACAATAAAGCTGAAATAAAATGAATTTAAACCGAGCAGGCAAACTAGATGGAACATAAATTGCAGCATCTCTTTTATTTAGAGATGAGAAACCGACTCATCAGGATTGGGAGAAGCTGCTTCAGGACATTCTGGAACTACAGTCGACTTTGTTTGATTCCGTCACTAAAGAAGAATGCTACGAGGTGAGTTATGTGGCATGGGCCTATTGGATTTTTTTTTCTATAGATAACTTGGAGATACATTACTAGTAGTCCAGACAGTCCCTCGAGCTAAAGTAAGGTAGTTATACTCGTAGTAGGCTTAACCTCAATAGCGTAAATTAACGGAAAAAATGGGAATACTTTTTTCATCTCTCTGGCTCGCGAAGGCGGCCTTTATCGTTCGAAATCTGCTCGCAAAACTCAATTTTATACCGATGAGTGGAAAGGTGGTTTTGTAAGTACGTTCATCCCCTGAAATATTACTTTATGTAGAAATAAAATAGATGTTGTTGGTGAAAGGTTTATACTTTGAGTGAAGTGACACATATTTAAATTACTGTGACATTCTTCATTTATAAAAAACTTTTTAACAAAATAAAAACCTCTTCAACCTCTTCAAACAGCTAAAAAGCCAAAAATAATCTTGAAATCTACCTTGTCTAACTAAATCATATATTTAACTAATCTGAAGTCGGTGCCAAATAAACTACCGACGAAGAATAACAAAAGTATAAAAAAATAATTTTACAAATCGGTTCATAATTGACGGAGATCTGAGGTAACAAACAGAAAAAAAAATACAACCGAATTGAGAACATCCTCCTTTTTTAAAGTCGGTTAAAAATAATATGTGCATACTAATGAGTTCGTAATAGACTTACAACACTTTATAATATTGTTACACCCTGTATATTGGTGGACAGATCTACGCGTCCGCGCTGCTGACATCGGGCGACGCGGCCAGCATCAAGCTGGCGGCGGAGGTGCTGACGTGCGCGGAGCGCGCGCGCCGCACCGCGCAGCTCGTGCCGCACGCGCGCAGCGCGCAGCTCGTGTCCAGCGCCGCCAAGGAGTACTTCAACTCCGCCAGCTCGCTCACCGACCCAGCGCTGGAGTTGGCCAGGTAACACTGAGCCAGGAACATTTCAACTCCTCCTATTTTTATCTTTCGATTAATTTCGTGCGGGTTCCAAGACAATTAACTTTATCCCGGGACTCGCTGAGGGGCAAACCTCGGTGTCATCATGGGACACCACTGTGGATCCTGGCTTACAGGAGTAGCAGTGGTGGGAGTGTGTGGCGGGCCTAGTCCCGTTTTAAAAATAAAAAAAATATGCTAGGGACATATCCTGCGTTTACTTTACACTAGCTTTTACTTGTCTTTGATACAAGCACAGATGGGTCGATAACTTGCTAAATCCTTATTGAATCATTTCGAAACAAAAACGAAATCGGTTCAAGATCCACCATCGATCAGTTAAGGAAGACCCAAAATCATCAATAAAATATTAACCGGTTTCCAGATTTGTGTTCCACGTTCATGATTCCAATCGGAGTACAACAATTTATTCTTCATATTCACCATTACAGCCTAATTCTAAACGATGTTTAAACGACGTTTTAACAAAAAATGCACCATTTTATAGGTGCTGTTTGATCCTTATAAAGGATGACAATCCAGAGATCCAACAAGAACTCGATCTTATTTCTGCTTTGCAAATACTGAGCGCTTTCGACATATCCATGCTTCCCATACAAGGTGAGCGAAACAATAATACTATCAGCCAATAACTGTTTTCCTTATGGCCTTAGCGTTAAGGTTCGTTTTATGACAAATGGAGTTACCTTTCAGTTCGCCTGTGTGAAGATAAACTGACTCTCATTGAAGAGTGTTTGAAAGTGGACGGCAATGCATATTTGGCTAGTCATAAGCTGCTGAAGTTGGCCACGTTGATGAGGATCGCCGGAGACGATGAGCAGACCAGGTATGTATACACACACCCACCGACACACAGGTTCTTCATGTAGGACAGTAAGATATTATACCAAGGCGGTCCTACCACTCAAGTAAGTTGGAGATGGTGTACCCGGTGAATTTTTCATGTGGGTGTGGCCAAATCCGAAGCTATATGAAATAGCGAAAAATGCTTGAAGGACTCTCGAGACCTATTATAATGGAAATTAAAATGGCATCATTCGATTTTTTTTTACAATAATTTCCCTAACCAGGAAATTGAAACAGATGACTTTGAAAAAAAAAATAACAACATTTTTTTTTTATTAACTGAACTAGCCAGTTATAGGTTTGGGTTGATTAAAGCAATCAGTAACATTAAACCAACCATCCGTATTCCGTACCTAAACGGTTTACGATTTTATTGCAATGATTTAAAAGCAGTCTCTGTCATTAGTAAGCGCGAGCGAAATATGAAAACATATTTAAAATAGTATTGAAAGCGATGGTAATGTACGAGGCATATGATAGCTTTCTAGCGATAGCCTAGGCAAATAAAAGCATACATTTATTTTTGAAATTGGAAGCTTAGCCAATAGAGTAGTGTCATCAATCGAGTCCGTATAGGGAGTGTTGGGTAATTTGATTGATATTGAAGCGAGTGGACTGTATAGGAAGGTTGTGATGACAGATGGGATGAAAAAGGTAAACTCATCGGCTTATGATGAATGGCAGCCTCGTTGTTCGAGCTGTATTTGATGTCCACACACAACACACGGGAATTCACAAGCACTGTATTAGTTTGTTACGCCGGCCGGCAGCGTTAGTATTGTTTATTGATGCGCGTGCGTCTTATGAGCGGCTAATCACTGTTTTTTATTTGTTTATTGTTCAAGTGAGTGACTTATGCACCCGCAGCTCATGCGCCATGAACGATAGTGAATGAACGGAACGGAATCGAATCGATATTATTATGATGGATAAATATGAATAGGGCTTTAACAGGGAGGGGCTGGTCCTGCAGCTGGTGGCAACGTATGCGAGTCGCGCGGGGGGGGCGGGGGGCGGCGCGGCCACGGAGGCGGCGCGGCGGCTGGCGGCGCTGCGCCACGCGCCCGCCGCCGCGCTGCTGGCGCACGTGGCCGCGCACGCGCACGCGCACGCCGACCGCCCCACCCGCCGGGACCTGTACGCCGCCGCCGTCACCAACTGCCCCGCAGATGATATAGAACACATCCTGAGGGCGAGGTTAGTTTGATCAGAAATGTTAAAAAAATCCATAACATAAATAATACTTCAAAATAAATACTACTCTCCTACACAAACAGCGACTGATCAAGAGTTCTGACCGCCCTAGGCTAATTATGAGGTCGCGCCCCCGCCAGGTGGGTTACGGTCGGCCTAAAAAGTGGTATATTATGTTAAAATCAGGGACTCCCAAGCTATTTCAGTTCACAGCGCATTTAGTTTTAGTGTTTTGTCTCGGTCTAGTTGAAATATGTAGGGTAGATGCAATGATGGTAGATTAATAGTGCATGCGAAGTCACGATTTCAGCGCACCCCCCCATCCTCGCGCCCTAGGCTGCAGCCTAATTAGCCTAAGGGTTAATCAGGCCCTGTACACAAACCCCCGACATTGACGTTAACGTCGACGTCGACGTTGACGCTTGAAGTTCAAACACTGGACACTCGAATTTGACACTAAACAATCGAAGGTGAACACTAAACACTCAGAGGTTGACTCTTAACACTCAAAGGTCGACTCAAATGACGACTCTAGACACTCAAAGGCCGATTAGTAGGTTAACTACTCAAAACTCGTCACGCTAATCCATATGCAAATGCTCACAGGTTAGGATTGGAGTTGGAGGGTCTACAACAGATGGGCGTGACCCTCAAAAATAACAGTCACCTCACCGACCGGTGGCCGTCCACAGACGATGAATTCGCTGACGCCATTACAACGGTACGTATTCCAACAATAGTCTTTCCGTACATACATGATTGGTCAGTTTTGTATGAACACTTTATCTCATCTTTAGCCTGTGATCGAGAAGAAAGATCTCGTGGCGCCACCTGAGAAGAAGATTCCACTGTTCAACTACTTGTTGGACACTTTCCAGAATAAATTCGCTTTGAGGTTAGTTTATTGTAAAATCAATTTAAAGTTGGTGAAATAAGGTTTATTACTAGTTTTAATATTTCAGAATAATCCCATTTCTATATTTGCATTATTATATAGTAATAAACGCACATTAAAATGAAGTACAACTTAAACTCAGAGATAATAATGTAAAAAATGCAGTGACAACAAAGCGACCACACTCGATGCGTCCGAGCGCACAGTACACTGCCAGGAGTTCTACCGCACCCTGTACCCGGAGCACAGCATCTCTCCCAACTACTTCAGCTACGACCGGTTCTCGATCCCGGACGCGATCGACGGACAGACCGCCGTCGGACAATCAGTACTCAAGTGGTTCTACATACAGAACTGTCTCGAGAATGGTGTTTCGAGTGAGATGGAGACCGAAGGTAGGGGCTACCAAGTATATCTTCTAGATAATGAGAGTTATAGGAGACGTATATGGCCGGGAGTTGGTATATGGTGTTAAAATCGAATGATAGAGGTTTAATACATTTACAATGGTATTATAAAACATTTTTCAGTGGAAAAGAGATGTTATACCAATTTATATGTGCGAAAACTTTCTTTAAGGGGGAAGCTCAGGGTCAGGGCGCGAAATTCAAAATGTCAATGGTTTTTATTTTTTTACGAAAAATTTGGACATCTTTACGATGTAATTTAGTGTTTTGCGATATTAGCATTTTGCATTGGATGTCTCGATGTATTAAGTTTGCTTAAAAAAGTACCTAATCCGATACAATACCACAAGGTTTGTAAAAACCGCTACTTTGACTAACTTTATGGTGTTGTATCGCTGAACTCCTAAACAAGTTGTGATCTACGCAGGTTTTCAATATTAGGTTATAACTACGAACCGAAAATGGGTGCAGATGAGTTGTTTCACACACGTATTGATGGCCAAGTTGTTGGAACGTTCGAATTGGAAATAATGGGCGCAGCTTCAAACACTTTCTCCTTTGAGCGTATTTCGTGTGTCCCATGAAGGATTTTTTTCATCCCACTAATATTATAAATGTCAAAGTTTGGATGTGAAAAATGCACGGTTCCTATGGGATAGCATACAGGAACCGTGTTTTTTTAAACATTTAATCGCGGGTAACACCGCGGGGCGCAGCTCGTAAGGTATAATTGTATGGGTGGTAAAAGATGAAGGTACCTTCTACAGTGGTCCAAAAATGCGCGGAAGAGATACTGTATAGGGACACGCCGCTGAGCGTGGCGTGCCTGCTGCGCTCCACGCAGGAGCCGGCGCACACGCGGCGGCTCGTCGACACCAACAACACCGACACCGCGGTCAGCTGCGCGCTCTACGCCACGCTCGTCAAGTGCAACTCCGCCGAGCTGAGGGATAATGTGTACCTCACTAAGCCCTCTGTGGTAAGTTCACACACCCATTGGGGCTCGGAAACGGGCTGGTTTTGGCATGGGGGGGGGGGGGGGGCGGAAGGTGTGGTCCGCACCGTGCGGCACTTCGCCGGGGGCGGCATTTCACAGGTGGCGGTTAGAGAAAAAAAAATTAAGTAAACAAAATCTTTCCTTTTTTTATTACATTATAGGCAAGTATTTGATCTCGATCTCACCTGATGGTAAGTGACGATGAGATCTACGATGGAGCATACTTGCCTAGGTAGGAAGGCGGCAGTAGATCGAGACGCTACATTCACTAGGCACATGCAGCGCAACTGATCTGACCCGCCATCCATGAATGGCAGCACCGAACATCATGCCGGAACACGGCTAGGCCGCTTGGCGACATGGCTTTGTTCAGTGGGTGGTGACTAGCCACGGCCGAAGCCTACCACCAGTAACCACCATCACCTACCACCAGTGTTTTTTTCATTCAATAGCAAAAATAAGAGGGCGGAAAATTTGAAATCCGCACCGGGTGCTAATGACCTATGCTACGCCACTGGGTTTTTTGGGCAATTTCTCGCTAGCCGTCGAGTTATAATATCGAGGCGAACACACCAACTATACGGTCCCACACTAAGCAACGCTTACATAGATGTTAAACATCCACGACTCGCATACAAACACTCGTGCTCATCACACAAAGCGTGTCCCTAGTATAACTTGACTTTTCAAGTTCTCCCAAGATGTCCGGTAAATTTCCAGTAAAGTATCCACAGCATTACTGATTTATTCATTTCGTCGCCAACATTATCATTATCATCAGGGGTACTTATAATTCAAAAACAATTATCAAGAATTACTCGACACTGGCAAAACCTAAAAAAAAGATGAAGAAGAACAACAAATATATTTAAAATTTTATTTATTCGTATAGATATATAATCATCCCACTAATATTATAAATGTGAATGTTTTGATGGATGGATGGATAGATGAATGGATGGATGTTTGTTACTCAATCACGCCAGATCGGCTAAACGGATCAGGATGAAATTTGGCACAGAGGTAGATTATAGTCTGGAATAGCACATAGCCTAATTTATATTCGGGTAAAAAGGACATACTTTTTAATCGCGGGTAACACCGCGGGGCGCAGTTAGTGTAATATATTTAAAAAAATTGTTCACAGAGTGTCATAAAGAACAGTAGGTACTAATGGTAGTTGCGTGTGGATAGATGGCGCACTCCACGCTGAAGCAGAAGAACGCGTCGTCGGAGCAGCTGGAGCTGATCCGGCAGTGCATCGAGCGGCTGTCCGGCATGGGCGAGGTGGACGCGCTGCGCGCGCTCGGACACTCCGTCAACGGGCTGCTGTTCAACGCCGACGAGGACTACCGCCGCGAGGTCATCTACAGGGTGGCCAGGTCGGTCACCCCCAGAGGAACGCCTTCTTATTGGACTAGTTCCACTCTTATATGAGTACTCTGTTTTAACACTCTTCACGTGACTACTGACGCTCTTCACGTGACTTCTGACAGTCGTCTCGTGACTACTGACACTCGTTAAGTGACTATTGACATTATCAAGTGACTACTGACACTCATCCCGTGACTACTGACACTCTTCACGTGACTACTGACACCCGTCATGTGACTACTGACACTCTTCACGTGACTACTGACACCCGTCATGTGACTACTGACACTCTTCACGTGACTACTGACACACGTCACTTCAGTACTGAAACTAATCATATGACTTCTGACACCCGTCAAGCACGGCACTCATCATGTGACTTCTGATACTCGTCTCGAGACCGCTGTCACTCGTCACGGGACATCCAAGCTTTGGCGGTCCACCATCTTTCGGCGCCTCTTTTTTCCTGCTCAAATGATGATTGTTCTCAATGAATGTCGACTGTAAGTTTACAGTTGATAAGTAATAGTGATGGCAAATACAGGACATTTGAAAAAAAAATTACAAATTACACGTAAGTACTGCCTGCCAAGTATTTTGTATGGAATCGCAAAAAGATGACTTTATATGCTGCCGAAACCCGGGATTGAACCGGGGACCTTTAGATCTTCAGTCTAACGCTCTCCCAACTGAGCTATTTCGGCTGTGGAATTGCATCCGAAATTAAGTACCAATATCTCTGAGTAGCTTAGTACGTACAAGTAATATCTAAGTATGTGTGTGAGATTGTCATATTCCATACAATTATACAATGAATTAACGAATCCATTATAAAGCATTGTACGAGCCCCGATAACCAGTTCACGTTGTGTTATTGGATCACAACACTGGCAAACAAAGTGCCTAGGACGGCGACGAATTTTTTTTTTTATACAAGACATACTTTTTTAAATTATCTACTCTTCACCGTATATGTCATCAAGAATCATTTATACTAATATTATCAGATATGAGAAGGAGGAAGAGATAAAACAAATACAAAAAGCATGTTTTATTAAAAAAGTATTAAATAGATTTTCCCTTCTGCCTCATCTCAACGAGAGTTATACCTTCAAATATCTCTATATATAAAACAAAGTCGTGTTAGTTACACCATTTATATCTCAAGAACGGGAGGGCCGATTTTTAAGATCTTATTTTTTTTTAATTTATCGCTGCCCCGAAAAGCAGAATAACTATTAAAACATGGGATATTTTACTAATAAAAATAATTCATTTTCTCATACATTTGATTGTGAGGCGGTACGAAGTTGGTCGATACAGCTAGTTATTTATAATAATAGTGGAGTGTCATTTTTGCACCTAAACCCTAACACCTATTTATTGCACCTAAATCGCCATTATTGTTGATAGCAATCCAATCATAGATCTAAAGATACATTACTCGTGTAATAAATATTTAGGTACGTCTTCAGCTCTTAGGACGATTTGACATTATATCTTATCATAGATCCATGAAATCTTACGTGTATGAAAATATAATTTAAATGTCATAGTTTCCGATAACTTAATATATGATCGCATGCATGATCTATGCAACAGCTGGTAATATGTCCGTCAGGTCGGGCAGCCAGGCGGACACGGAGCGCGCGTGCGCGCTGGCGCGCAAGTACGGACTGGACGCGCTGGACGTGTGGCTGCAGCACGCGCGCGCCGCGCTGCCGGCCGGCCGCCTGCGCGCCGACTCGCCGCCGCCCGCCGGCGCACGCGCATATGAACGGTCAATATACTCATTTTTGTACTTTTTTTAAGGTATTCGCAACCAGCTACAAAATATAGTGAATTTTGCCAGTGTCGAGTAAAATATTTTAGTAAGCACCACAGATGACATTGATGATAACGATATAATGAATGCTCTCTAGCCCTATCAGTAAAGCTTTGGATACTTAACTGAAAATTCACCGGACATCTTGGAAGCACTTGGAAAACATGTTATACTTGTTTTAATTATTATTATCTTCACTCATGCCCAACATTTGTTTTTTTTTGGAAACTAAAACGAAATTGACTAACAACGGTCCCAAACTAAGCAACACATGTATTATGGGTACCGCACACGCAATGGACTGAGGGCTATCCAAATTATTTATCATCATTTATTTATATATCGTCATGATTTTTTGCGCGGGTAACACCGCAGGGCGCAGCTAGTATTCAATAAGCGAATGGAATCTGATGGATTATGGGCAAAGAAGACCAGGATTGAAGGTGGTAAATGAGATATAATTGGATGTAAAATATAAGGAGTGTAAAAATATGATGTCAACAAAGAGGTGTCAAGAAAGTTGACAGGTGCAACTTTCTTCTCTTTGATACTAAAACCTTTTTGCCATTGGGATGTGGTTTACATACTGCAACAGAATGATGATGATGTTTACATTGCCTCTCAGTATACGAGAGGCGCTGTGGCCGCAGCTGCGCGGGGACCAGCACAACGCGCTCATCAGCTACTTCTCGCTGCTGAAGATGGTGGACGAGAAGGCGCACGTCGCCGGCCTCCCCGCCGCCGACCACGTCAAGCTACTCAAGAAGGCCAAAGCTGCCTGTACAGGTACGTCAGCGCTTTCCATCCCTCTCACACCACATATCTATACATCTAAACAAATAAATAAAATTGGAGTATCTGTTTGTAATATTAAGTTAACTGCTTTTTACTAAGTGAACCAAAACATTTTTTTTTACTATTTTTGTCTGTCTGTCGGTCTGTCTGTTGGTTTCGGCTAATCTCTGAAATGGCTGGACCGATTTTGACGGGACTTTCACTGACAGATAGCTGATGTAACAAGGAGTAGTGGATTTTTTTTCGATGGCAAAAGCCGCAAACGCTGTTCCTTGATTTTTGTCGTTTCGCAGTTTTCGGGGGATTTATTGAGCGGGGCTTGATAAAACTTACCATGGTGACCGCTTATAGCCCGGATAAATAATAGTTTCCCCACTTGATACCCAAAACTCTTTATCACAGAATTATGCCGAAACTCTGCATGCATTACCGGGAGAATTATTTTGGGGATAGGATTAAAGATGGATGTACCACATAATATCCCCACAGATTTGGACTACAAGCTGCTGCTGGAGCAGCCGTCGGCCGAAGAGTTTACAGCACACGTGCTGAGCATCATCAAGCCGGAGAACGTGGGCATGCTCGGCAAGTTCCTGCGCGGCCTGCCGCCCGCCCTCCGCGCGCCCGCCCCCATCAACACCATCTACACCAAGTGGCTCACCAAGTACTTCTTCAGTGTAAGTTAAGAATTACACGAATTAATTCCCCCATCTCCATTATATCGTCGGTCGACAAGACGCACGGACAAGTGTCATCCGTACACTGTGGACATTCCTTCGGTACGTACCAAGCGTTTTGCGTCTACCTTCATCGTGCGAACTGCCAAGGAATGGGACACGCTACCGGCGTCTTTGTTCCCCGTTGACTTTAATCTGGGTGTTTTCAAGTCGAGAGTGAACAGGTACCTTCTGGTCAAGTATGCTCCATCGTAGATCTCATCGTCACTTACCATCAGGTGAGATCGAGATCAAATACTTGCCTATATTGTAATAATAAAAAAAAAAGTTGATGTATCTAATAACTGTAGTATTATATTGATGACTTATATTTACGCGAGACATTGAAAAAAAAAACAAATTTTATAGACTACAAATAATTATAAGGGTACCCGAATTCAAACTATGACACCAGGATGTCAAATACCTCATTTCTCCCTTGACGATGGTTGCTGTAAAGCAGCCGAAACGTCGGGAAAGTAAAAAAACGTATAATAAACGCGATAAAATCCGTAAGATTAGTTTTATTTTATTTTTATTTCAATGCTAGTAGCAGTTAGTCGCTGCATGTCATAGGTATCCTAACTCGTTGGATGGACTATAGTGGAGAATTTTGTGTAGATGATTTTTTTTTTATCGTCCTACACAATCAGGTGCCCAACGCGAGCGCCGCCAACAAGAAGTGGATGCAGCAGTACCGCCAGTGCGCCAGCTACTTCAACAAGCTGTCCAAGGACGACCTGATGCAGTTCGTGAATGACACTTGCTTCAGTGACGACGCAATAGAAAGGTACCTAATCAATAATATAGTTTTCTTGATGTCACACTAATAACGTGTGTTCTTAACCGACTATAAGGTCAAATGTCCGAACAAATTTTTAGCGATCTTCAAGTAGCTATCCAAACCGTTTGGCCAAACTTGACGGCCTGATTAGCGTAGTTAGTAGTGACCCTGCTTTCCGTGCCGAAGGTCCCGGGTTCGAATCCTGGTAGGGACAAACTTTGTGTAATAAGCACGACAGTTTGTACCCAAGTCATGGATGTTTAATACATATATAAGTATCATATACTGGGTTCGCCCCCAGTATTTTATTTGTACGGTGCCCATAATACCAGCGTTGCTAAGTATGGGACCATAGTTGTTGTGTTCGTCTGGCGATATTTATTTAAATTCAAGTTTTTAAGCTGAGAAGTCTGGAGATTTCAAAATGATACAATTAATGTTCTTGGCTTTTAAATAGTGTTTTATAGATTTTGTGCAGCACAACACAACATATATTTTTCATCCTTGCGTAGCTTTCGTTAACGCGAGGTCTATTCCCGTGCGGAACAAATTTTGGGAATATTATTTCTGGAACTTGCCGTACTTTACTGTGATCGTCTCTTTTCCATTCAACCATCGCTTTAGTTTGGACCATACAATGGGTGTAAGGTTAAACTTTGTGTTCCAGAGTGCCCGCGGGCACCCGCAACCTGATGATAATGCAAGCCGTGGACTACTGTCAGCAAGAGCAGGAGAACGAATTCAAATCCAATAAGAAGTAAGACCATACTATGAAACAAAAAGTTTATTCCAGAAGTCAATGACGATTATTTATTTGGTTTTGCCGTTTAACCTTAAGGAGCGTTCAAGTATTACGTTACGAATTTGGGGGGGGGGGTGTCTTCTGAAACGTTACGATGCGTTACAGGGGTGGGAGGGGGGTTTTAACTGCGCGTTAAACGAACAGTCGCGTAGAGACTTTACGCTTTACTAGAGGTGGGGGGGGGGGGTAAAGAAAAACGTTACGGCGCGTTACATGGGGGGAGGGGGGGTCAAAAATCTCCAAAAAATGCCTCACGTCATACTTGAACGCTCCCTTATTAAGCCGGTGTTATTTTTTTTTTGAGAAGTTAACTAGGTTGTGTAACCACGGAATTAGCAATTTTATCGATCAACACATTCTTCATAACAAAGGCATGTCTACCGACACAGATTTTTGTGAAGCCGACGTATTGTTGTTCCAGTGAACAGAGTTGGGCGCAGGTGGGCCAGGAGCTGACCCGCTGGGCGCGCTTCCTGGAGAACTTCCACTCCTCCACCGTGCAGAGCCTGGTCGACAACAGCGGGGTGCCCAGGGGGGAGATATGGCCGTGAGTATCGACCACCACCATATAAAACAAATAAACAAGTAGCTGAAAGTCGGCAGCAGGGCCCACGTGCGCCACTATGATGTTATTGGGCGCACTCCTTACTTCGACAGGTGGTGGCAATAAAAAAGGCGGCAATAAAAAAGGCGATGAATCTTTTGTTAAATTTATTTTAAGTTTCCAATCAATTGTAATGTTATGATGCGTGACGTCGACCGAGCGGGTCGCCTGTCACTACCCAAGTGGAGCCCTGCGGCCTGTACCCCGCACCCCGTACCCCCCATCCTGTGCACACGCCGCTGTCGCCGCGCCGCTGCGGTGACACCAGCGCGGTATTGGAGCCATGCTTGCTCGTTCAGCCCATATATGATAAGTTCGTCCGGCAGCGAGGTGGAGAAGAGCCACGGGGCGGCGGCGCGGCTGGTGCGCGCGGGCGCGCGGCTGGCGGCGGCGGGCGCGCTGCGCGGCGCGGCGCTGCGCTCGCTGCTGCGGTGCCTGCGCGCCGACGCTGACGTCACGCCCGCCGCCGTGCTCCACCACGCCGCCGCGCACTGCTTACACAGCGTCAGGTAACAACTTATTTATATATAATATACAGGATTTATTTTATAGGGTAATTCTGAGATGGGCAAATTTGTGCTGCTTAGCACTAACTGACAACGCACAGCCTAAACCGGTCGACCTAGCGAATTTAAATTGGAGGGTTATTTGGAAATGGAGGATTTTTTTGGAAATTCGACCCCTAAGGGTCAACCGGCGAGTCAAGAAGTCAGTTGTATGAAGATTTTTTTATTTTTAAACTTGCAATCGGGCTTATAACTAGACCTTCAGAAAATTCCTCTCTCCCTAGTGTTTATCATATAAGATGTAACAATAATTATGGACAATATTTTAACAGTTCCATCGGTAGGCTGTAAAGGTCACATTTCCGTAAATAATAATAACATTATTTGAAATTTTAAAAAGAATTCTACGTACTAAGTGCGCGGTGAAACAGTACAGGCTTGCTTTCTCAGAGAAAAATCAAACACTGATAACACAAATCTATTACACCTAAACGTGATCATTATGACCTAATCGTTAGCTCCTTTAAATATTTTACCCTCTTTTTGTTACACCTTATATATCTTCTTTAAAAATAATTATATTTGCAGTGACGTGCAAACACTCGTTGAACGTCTCACCGAATACCATAAGGACGGCGTGAAATTTCCAGAAGAATTACTAGAAAAGGTCATGCAAAAGGCGACGGAGTACGGCCTCCCGCCGCACAAGCAAATCGGACTGTTATCCTTAAGTCAACGCAGTAGGGTGCAAGATAGCGGTGACATGCTCAAGGTGGCACAGTTCACTGTTGACTTGTTCAAGACGGAGTGGCCGGACTCGGAGTATGCTATGGAGTTAACAGGTGAGTACGAAAAAGACCGTTAATCCCTAAAATGTCAGATAATCTCGCCTTTGGGGTACCTTCACACAATGTTGCCTGGGCTTGGCTTCCTACGCGTACTCCACTAAGCCTTATGGGCAACTGGTGGTAAGTGTATATAGGTATTCATTAGTATGTATGTATAGATATGAATTTATTTTACAAGAGTATGCTGCATACTTAATTGTGTGCCTAATTAGCAAAAAAAAACGGTACAGAAAAGCTCTTAACAACTCCAGAAAACAATGTCTTCACAAAATACAATCTTTAAGTACACTATTATGCCAGTTATCTCCGAAGGAGATGGGGGTTGGGGGGGGGGGGCGGCGGAGGAGCACCATTGTATATAGTGGTGGTAGTAGCTATACTTGACGGTGTTTGCTTCCCATTAAGGCGAGTATATTGCTATTATACAGGATGCCCTCTCTCGCAACAGCCATAGTCCATTCCATAATATTCACCGCGTGCAAGAAATATAGATTATCCTCGCGTGTGTTAATGTTCAGATGTGAAACTGGTGAGTGAGGAGGGGAGACGCGATGCTTTCACCAAGTTCCTGGAGCTGTCGGACACGTGGCAGAGGAAGAAGGCGCTGGTGGACGTGCTCAACTGCTGGCCGCCCACCAGGAACAGGTGAGGTGACAGGGAAACCTGTACTATGGATATCACAAGACGATGATTAAAACCTTGAAAGATATTAATCTCATAAAAATCATAGTCTTTTCTTTTTTTGAAGGCCATAGAGGAGACCCATCAATATTCATCTGTTCTAAAACAATAATAGTCGATTTTTTTCATTAGATTAAATTCGTTCCAGGTTCAAATACCTCTGTTGAGTTAGAAGTTTGTCCTCCACCTTTTGTACATTTGCTACTATGACAATTTTTCGACATTGTTACTTGTTTGAATTATCAAATCGTAAACACGAAGTTACATGTTATAACACGCACCCTGCTAGAGGCACCCGTCCTCCTAATAACAAGAAAGAATCACGTTTAATTTATTTAATTGCAGCGACGCGAAGGGCTTGCACTGCGAATACTTGCATTCGCTACTCAGCAACACAGAACAGAAGGAAAGCTTGGTCCTAATTAAAATGTTACTCCGACGCCCGTTACTTGTAGACGAAGTAAGGATCTAACAATCAATCTCATGTTAATTAAATCATTAGCTGCATGTACCTACACCTTTTTGGGGTCGAGTCACCTTCGTCCGTAGGAGAATTAAGTACCCTCGAGATACCCTACACGTGACCCTGGGTGGTGCCAACCAGGTGACAACTCTACTGGTGGTAGGCTTCGGCCGTGGCTAGTCACCACCCACTGAACAAAGCCATGTCGCCAAGCGGCCTAGCCGTGTTCCGGCATGATGTTCGGTGTTGCCATTCATGGATGGCGGGTCAGATCAGCTGCGCTGCATGTGCCTAGTGAATGTAGCGTCTCGATCTACTGCCGCCTTCCTACCTAGGCAAGTATGCTCCATCGTAGATCTCATCGTCACTTACCATCAGGTGAGATCGAGATCAAATACTTGCCTATAACGTAATAAAAATAAAATAAAAAAAACATCATGTAATCTGATTTCAGGAAGTAAAATGGCTGGCTGAGAACGCGACCCACGATTCCGTGATTAATGCCATTTGGATAATACTTCTCAGCAAGTGTGGACATTGCACGAATGATATATTGAGGCTTGTGACGAAACATCAGGTAATCTTTGCAACCAGTGCACAGGATCCAGTAATGAAACTAGGTTGAAGTCATTATTGGGGTACTTTTTCTCGCGCTTATTTATATAGAATTAATAACCTTTATGCTTTTTCAGGAGTACATACGAAATTTTGAAATTGAAGATGATCTGATCAAAGAGCTCCTAGACAATGGGATGTTCATAAAACTGGTAGCTACTCCAATGTATACCTTCATTATTAATTACATCGTTAGCAACGAGACGTCCGGTGGCGAGCCGGCCATTCCATACACTATCAAGTGGGCGACCAATGAACTCGTCAAAGCCAACTTCTTGGCAGAAGCCGGACACCTCCAGCTGATGTCTATAGGCGTACCGTTAGCTTTGCGGGGTTTCTCCCAATCTATTACGTATTGCAAAAACATGTTAAACAAACATTAGGTAAATTTTACCTAGAATCACTAATGTAATTGATTTGCTGTTGTTGTAGACGTTATACATTCTCATTATTAAATGGTTAAAGGATCATTTTTTCGTTTAATTTCAAATATTAATTGTAACAAGCTAGCTCTTGAACCACGTTCTTAGCATCAAAAGCGCTCAAGCAAGACAATCAACAACACAATCTCAACTGAAACGATAGAAACCCATTTTGTCCTTATTAGAGCATGGCACAAAGTGAACTCAGAATTTTTCGAATTCAATGTTTAGTGTCCATAGGCATTAAAAAATATGGTGTGAGACTTCAATGAACAACGCGGAATGTAGGACAAATTCTAGTCGGGCTTTATAACTAAACGTCACTATCAAAAGTTTTTACTGTCTGCTGTGGATGAGCTGTCAATTGTCAAAAATCGTTAGAGGTTATGTTTCGTTGATTTTCTTTCGTTGGTATATTTAAAAAATATATTATTTAAAAGTGAAAAGATTAAAATTTCACAATCAGAATGCTGAGTATAATAAGAAGCACCCTACGAGTGCCGGTGGCGGGCACTATGAGGTTGTTCCAAACCACTGTTCCCCAGGCCACTGAGAAGTTTGATCACAAAAGAATCCCAGCTGACGATGAAGGTGTCCAGGGCGAGAAAATCGTAGACCTTGACGCTGTGCTAAAAACGTTAGTAGTGTTAAAATTACAGTATTATCTATGTCTATCCTACTCGCACTTATACATTATAAATTCTATCCAATTGAAACAGAGAAGACTTTATATTATAGATGGATTTTAAATATGAATAAAAGTCTCTTGGCTTAAGCTTTAAAATAGAGACGCACGGTGCGTCAATTTGTAATTACTTATAGCTTCATCCCTCTATTATTCAACAGTTTAGAATAGACATTTTAATGTATTAAAGTATTTAGAATATTTGTGTATTTACCTCACTTTTCCAAGTACATTTAAAATGATAATTTATCCTTATCCTTAAATTTTAATTCAGGAAGCAAAGCTTGTTCCCCACCCTGGAGTCTGACAACTTAATGTTTGATGGGAAACTGTACAAAGACCTGCCGATATGCAACATCCGAGTATCGCACAACAACACCATATTCACAGTGACAGATAGTGCTGGCACAGTGAAGATGATTCGTTCCTGCGGCATGGAGGGCTTCAAGAATACTAAGAAGGGAACAAATATTGCTGCTCAAACTACTGCTATTGCTATAGCTACGGTAAGAATATTTGCAGTCTTCCACTAGCTACTTCTCGGCTATGGACATGTACTTGAACACAAATGCTAGAGTAAGGTGAATGCCATCGTCGGGTAAACAAAAAGGCACATTTCACTCAGGATAAAGCATTCAATTAACATGCTAGCTCAAGCTAGTCAAGTCAAGTGCCAGCTGTATGCTTCTCTGATAATAACAAAAAAAAAAATGTAGAAGTATTTTGTTTATTTTTACAGAAAGCTATTGACAAAGGTGTCAAAACAGTCAGAGTGAGAGTTCAAGGCTTGGGACCAGGGAGATTGGTAAGTTTGTTGAATATATTTGCAAAAATTAGTAGAAATGTCCAGGTATTTTTTTTTATAAGTGGTACTACTATATAAAAGCTAAATTGTACATCACACAATCACACCTGTATTCCTTGGAAGGAGTAGGCAGCGGGGTACTGCAGGGCACCAAATTTAGCATCAGAATATTTTTTATTCATGTAAACCATTAAGTACAGTACTTATGAATTGTCAAAATAGTTACAAAAGTTTAGCCTATGGTGTTATGGTCCTAATTGCATAAATGGACATATATTGTTTTCTGAAAGTACAATGTGTTATAGATAGAATGTGTTTTAATTGCTTGTACAGGCAGCAGTGAAGGGCTTGCAGATGGGTGGACTGGAGGTCATTTCTATCACCGACAACACACATGTGTCATGGAATCCACCACGAGCGAGGAAAGCTAGGAGATTGTAATTTATTATATTAATTTAATGGCCCGTTTCACCCTTCACTATTAAACCCTATCTATAACTTATCTGGTAGATGACACATTTAACACCTGTCACATAAGTATTGGATAGGGTTTAAGAAATGGTGAAACAGCTCCTTAGTGTAAATAGGAAATTAGTTAAATAAAAAGTATCTGTTAATTTCTAATATGTTTTATTACGAATTATATTTACAAATACACCAGCAACATGATTAAAATCCATATTTAGCTTGTGTTTGTCTCTTCGACATTCTGTTGTTCGCCCATTGGTTTTGTAGCTCTGCTTCGTTGGCTTTAGCCTGAGAAAAACAGTAGACATCATCAGAGAATTATAAAATATATGAATTATAGTTGTGATGTGCCTGAACTTTTAAATAACACAGGGTCCAATGAAGACAATTAAATAAAAGGCATATGTTCAGCAGTGAGCTATAGATGGAAAATAATAGGGACCTAATCTGTTAGAGCTATACAAATAATATGTTGATATACCGACCTGATAAGCCAAGTATGTGATCTGGTGTTTCCTCTTCTGCTGGCTAGTGGGCTCGTGGCCCTTCTTCTTGCTGGCCGACACCCTCTTGGTAGTGTCGTCCATAAGCCCCTTGAGCAGCCACTCACGCGCGTCCGCCAACACCTCTTGTTGGTTCACGTCGACTATTTGAATGTCCTCGCGCTTGCGTTTGCCACGAGTGCCGCAGAGTTTCATGATCTGAGAATATTGCCAATCTTCAAATGCAAAATATGACGAATTTGTGTAATTTGTTGTAATTAAAAAAGTGTGTGGCATTTTTATTGTATACATATGTAAAAAAATAATTTAAATACATTAGTGATTTTGACACTATTCATCTGTATGGACAAGGGTTTGAAAAATATAGTAACATGCCCATCATTAATACTACTTGCATATACTTTTCATATAGAAGTTGTAAGAGGAGATTTAATACTGAAAACATACTATGATTGTACTTACAGCCTCATCATTAAGTACACCATCATTGCTATTATTCTCAGGTCCACCATCATAACTAGAGCTTGCTCCACTCTGATCAACCTCAGGATAATCTGTCTCCAGTGGTATTGAACTCTCTACATCCTTCTTGAAGAAGGACTCTATACCCCTAGGCTTGGATATACTAGTTTTGTTTACAGTATTTAATGATGAATCGGTCTCAATTGGCATTTCCACATATTCTGGTATTTCCACAGGTTTGTTTATGGAGAAGAAATCATTCACCACTTCTTCGTTATCACTCTCATCTGAATACTCATTAATTAATGGTTTAGTATCAACTTTAGGTTTTTTAAGAGGTATTGGAGCTTTTGGTAAGTTCTTCGTTGAGTTGGGTTTTTTTGTGAGTACATGTGGTATTAAAGATTTGGTGGTGGCTGTTACGGCATTCTTCGGTTGTGGCAGCATACTGAGTAGGCCTGATTTTTTCTAAAAATAAATACCAATAATGATAGCTTTTAGAGAAATTTATTTTATTTGCTGATTTCACTGCTCTTTTATTTAACTTACCCCATTTGATGTTTTGGGTTTTGCAATTGGTATACTGTGTTCCACATCTTTGAACTAAAAGAAAAAGAAGCTTTATGTAAGTACTAGTAAGTAGAAGCTCTCCTCATCTCTTTACACCCATCATCTTTAGCTCTTTCATACCACCCATCTAAATTAGCATAGGTCATCACTCCAACACTTTCTGGGTCACTAGAGATAGTGTTTTAGGACCTTTTTGGTGCTTAATTAACCCACCTTTAATATAGTACTTACATCCTGTCTTTTACACATTTTCCCCTAATAGACTATTTTTATTGAGTAAGGCCTAATGTGATTCTCCCAAATTTACATACCTAACTGTTGGGAAATTAACATTCTACACAGGATAGGCAGTTTTTTAAAACCTATAAAGTAAACGTAGACCATTATTGTTTCTTACGTCACTGAGTGATGGCACTGTGATCTGAGCTTTAGGCTTAGCAATGTTCGCTGCTTTTTTGTGCAGGAACTCATCATCTTCCTCTACAACAGCAGGTTTCTTGTTTGATGGTTGCGGAAGAAGGTTGAATAAGCTTGCACTATTCTCCTCTTGTGAGTCTTTTATGCTTGGTGGTGATGGAGAAGCAACTGGTCGCTTTTGAGCTGGAATAACATACATTAATCTAAAGAAAATAAGAGTTCTGATTATAGCGGACATATATGTATAGGGAACAGATTGTAATTGACATGTATTGGCCTCAATAGTGTAAGACATAGTAAAACTACCAACTGGGATCAACAGAGAACATATTCAATATATTCACCTTCAATTTCAGTGTTTAACGTAATTATAGTAGTGTTTTCATTGTTCTCATCTTCACAGTCACTGGAATCACTATTATCGTAGGCAACTAAAGCCATGTCGTTTGTTATGTTTTAATCAAATAAATTAAGTTATCTTCTTCTTTCTTTACGAAATGAAATGCGATGGATGTGGATTGTGGAAGAAAGTTTATTTATTACGATATTGACATTTTGTTTTTTTTTTTCCCATGGCCTTTTTCAGAATTGTATTTTTTTTAATTTGGATTTACGGCCCCGGGTTCTAGGTCAGGCTCAATTTTTTTTCCCTTTTGACAAAAGAGTATTATTGATTTGACACTTCTTGATCCTAGGTTTTACAGCCGTAAAGAGCTAATGAGCTAAAAAAACAAAGCCAATTTTTCTGCCAGACCTTTGATGACACAATTTATATCGCACCCAATATTACATACTATTTATTCCATAAACACATGTTTACGTAATATGAAACAAAATTGACAACTTCTTGCATGATTTACTACAAAAAGTCCTTGGAGGGATAATAATAACCATAGGCTACTCGTTATTGGATATTGACTTCGTGTAAGCCGAGCGAGCATAATATTGAGTGACAGAAACTTTCCACAGATATTCAAATCTATCAAACAAACATTCATATATATTGGTTATTTTTGTGAAATTGGTTATTTCCACATTATTAGCTACATTGCTGCCGGTATGTACAAATATACGTCTACATATACATTTTAGATTTACACAGAAGCACCAATTTATTCTTGTCTCAGACTGAAGCTGCAGGCATCATGCCGAAAAAATTTGCTGGGGAAAACAGCAAAGCTGTCGCAGCACGTCAACGTAAAGAGAATGAGAAACAGGAGAAAGAGCAGAAGATGAAGAAGGCTGTAGAAGATGCAGAGTGGGAAGACAACGATGATAAACTCAAAAAGAAACAACAGAAAAAGGTCGGTAGTTCCAGAAATGTAGAACACATGCTTGCACTAGAATACATAGTGACGGTAGTATAACTCCATGGCCCTTTTGTTTAAGTGTACTTAATCTCAAGATTGGAGCTATTGAACTTTTTTTTTTTTTTTTTAGTCATACCCCCAATTTGAAGAAAGTTTCTATACATATAAATGTTATTACAAATACCTTCATTTTGAAAAATATTCTGTGATATTACTGTAAATTGATTACAAATATCTATAAATTTGGGGGATAGTTTATGAGAACTAGTTTTGCAATTGTGAGAGCTTAGTCATTGCTGTTTCACACAAGATATTTCATATTTAAAGTCCCTGTAGTTAATTCAAATTTGTCTAATAAAACAGTATTGTATTTGCTCTCATTTACATCAGGATGACCAAGAGAAGAAGAGACTTGAACAGTTACAAAAGAAGGCGGAAGCCAAGGCTCTGCTTGAAAAGGAGATGGAGTCCATAAAGGCCCCCACAAAGGTTGCTCCCCCTCCGCCAAAGATCACAAGAGCACAGATTGAGCAGATGAAACAGAAAACTATCAAAGTGGAACCTCCCAAGCCTGTGGTAAGATATGTAGTATGATTATTGGACCTCTAATGGCTCACTACTTGGCTCAAGCTTCCTCTCATTGAGAAAGGGATTCAGACTGCCGTATGCTGTTCAGTTCATAGCAATCCTGTCTTTTATCTTTTGGGATAAGAATCCAAATATGAAAGTGATTTTAATTAAAAAGTTAGTCCCATTTAAGTAGACTGTTAATGTGAGTCACATGAAATATCATTGCCATAAAATCTCTTAAAAAAATTTTAAAGGCCAGGATGAAAATCTAAAACAAATATCTGTGTCTGATAATAGTATAGAAATGATGGCTTAAAAAATATTGTTACAGCCATCTAAAGTTGTTGTGGAAGAGCCTGCACTGGTGGAGAATCTCAACAGGATACAACTTGATGGTGAAGTGGCACAGAGTGTTGATGAAGCTATCTCACTTCTAAGGTAACCTTTGCTGTCACATTGAATGATTATTTTTAGCAATAATTTCTAAGAATATTAGACAACACTTTCGCCTTTGTGTTAGATGTCACTTATTTCTACAAAGGAATGTTAGTCTATATAACAGTGTTATTCTTGTTGAGCCCATTGAATATGAATATATCTTAATCAGTCTCATTAGTATATCTATCTCCTCAGCCCATTACCAATAATGGCATGGCAAAACCTTTCATCCTTTTCACACCACAGATTTCATAAGTGACAGAGTGACAGAGGCTGCATGCTTTCTTGATGATGTAGCTATTACTTAAGGAGTTCATGCTTACTCTATAACTCCTATAAATAATAGCTTCAATGTGCCTAGCTTACATTCAGTGGTATATTAGTAGGTTTGCTGCCCCATAAATAAATGAATGATAGGTAATGAATATGAAAGGTGCCGAAAGCTGGCAGCCTACTACCCCAAGCCATGGCCCACATGGCCTAAGGGTAAATATGACACCACTAATATTGATTTTTTCCACAGTGACAAGTCAGATGTCGATAGGCATCCTGAAAAACGACTGAAGGCCGCATACACGGCATTCGAGGAGGCAACATTACCAATCCTGAAGGCAGAGAACCCATCACTGAGGCTTTCACAACTCAAGCAAATGCTCAGAAAAGAGTGGCTCAAGTCTCCACAGAACCCCCTCAATCAGAAAGTGTGAATGATTTGATCATGATAATAAGTTTGTGATCCAATGTCAAAGGGAATTTGATTTTGTTGTATTCCATCGATGTTTAAGGAATTAGCCTCATAGTAAAGGTATAAATAAATGAGTAGATGTGACACTAATGTTACTGGACATTTTCCAGTATCTGGGTGTTTCAGGCGCCATTCCATTCTAACATAGTGTCATATCCACTTATTTGTTTAATATTATGGTTAAGGCTTATGCATGCAAGCTACTTTTTGTGAGAAATCACTAATATCTTGATTAGACTTGAGATTTTAAGGTTATGATTGAAAGCACACCACTTATTATTTGATGTTTATTGTCATAAACTATCAAATTAATATTGTGCTACATAAAGTAACTTGTATTCCATGGCCTTGCAGCATGCTGATAGATCTATTGCTAATGATTATGGAAACTTCTTTATAGTTGGCCCAGGTCCATATTATGTGTCTTCACAAAAAACTTACTGTTTCATTAATTTATTTTTCATAAAAGCAGTCTTACTTAGTAGGACACTAATGTTTTGTACTAGATTGCCCACATATGTAATTGTAAATATATTAAATATAAAATTCTAAATTCACTCTGGTTCATTGCTGTACTGCAAAGGTATTCCTTTTCGACCCTTCTCTGTCTGTTTAACTTCAGTCTTGCCTAGCTTTTGTTCTAGACCTTTCCAGGATCGCTCTTGCAGATTTTGTCCTATTGATTCTAGGGCCCAGTTCTGTTTTTCTGCTAACTCCAGACCATCACCTGCACTTAATCCGACCTTTGTCTCTCTAATTTTTCCTGTAATCAGACTGACATCTGTAGCCTCCTTTACCCCATCAATGTCACAATGGTGCCGTCTTCCTGGCAATAAGTCATCATAGTCTGTGACATGGGTAGTGAAGTACGGATCTCTGTTTGAGTTGAGTGCCACCTCCAATTCATACGGGTAAACAATTGGTTTATAGAAATCTCTGTTGCTGTAGAGGTCATTCTCTGGGCATGCAATCATTACATAAATATCAATCTGAAAATAATCATGGTTGTTAAGCTTGGCGTTGACAGAACATCAAAGGATTGACAGAAAAACATATTCTTAATATTATCTTACCTCAGGAAAATTTGCAAGCTTAGCAACATTTGGCTTTCCAACAGAGACAATATAGCTCTTTTTCCCATTCATTTTACAAATCTGCTTCATCCTGCTTATTATATCTTTAGTCTGGTCTCCAGCTAGCTTGCACACCAAAATGCCAACCACATTGGCATCTTTGCACTTCTCCACAAGGAAACGTCGGCGTTTGAACCAGACAGTTTCTTCTAAGTGTTCTATTTTACCTAAGTCTGGGTCTAAGGTATACCATTCACGGGCTGTTGATGTAAGAATATAACATTTAAAAAACATTCTAACTTATTTATTACTATTAATTTTAAATTAGTGGCACACACAGTGGCAGTGGTTTATTCTCGGCTTCCACAAACTACAGAGCAGGTAACAAAACAATATGGAAATAACTATAACCTTACAAATCATTTTTTTTTTGTAAGTGCTATAGATGGCTTTTACATAAAATGGCCATTAGTCTATTGTAATAAAATTTTGTATTGGTTTTGTTTTGCTTATATTGTTTTTTTAATTAACAGTATGATCATGTGAACTTACCAGTAACAGATATAGTATAGTTGAACAGTGTCTGGCCCCTAGACCCAATGTGAATGCAGATGCAGTCCTTGAGGATCTCAATTGGAAACTCTTCACCTTGTGCATTTCTCACTACCCTGCCCAGGAACCTTATTGGCTTTTCCTCTTTTTCCACATAGGCTATATAACTTTGTGGATAATGGGCAAACCACAACATTGATATGTTATCTAAAAAATATAGACAAGACCTGATAAGAATAATTCATGACAATGATTTTAATAATTGCCACTGAGACAAAATTACAAGCATATATTAGGAGGGTGCACATTTAAACTTTTAATTGTGCAACATTAGCTTGAGGTACATTTTCAATCACTTTAAACTATTCCTTCAAAATCTTGCTCAATATTTTTGCATTATTTTATTCCTCCTATTTAAAATAAGTTTCAATCCAAAAAAACTGTTCTGGCTATCCATATTGAAGTAAGGGCACCTCATTTATATCAAACTGAAACATGCAATAATTTGTTATACCTCTGCAATGCTCAAACTGAGCATCATAAAAAAGACAGAGTTGAACACTCTTGTCGGAGTTGAAGCTTTCCAACATCTGCACAGTTGCTGCCACATCCAGATCTTTCTTGCACAACACAGTGAACACTGGTATGTTAGTCTTGGAGAAGCAGGTGTGACCGTAGTGGATGACTGCATTGCCTTGCACATGCATAGCTGCCACTGAGTCTACACAACAGCTGAAATATAGTAATTAGATTCTTTTGATTGGAAGTCAGAGGTATTGGATAATTTTTCATAAAACACTATAATATGCCACTGCACAAAACATGAGTTGATTAAAACTTATAAATGAAAAAAAATGGGAGATCACATCAAAACTATTTCTAAATAATATTACCAAAACATTACTAATATACTTGTTTCCAACCAAACCAAAGCTAACAAATGGTTTATGCGATGAATTCCTCTATACCTATTTTCTCATAATTCCCATAAAACCATAAAATAAGTTTATCCACTACTGGACATTAGTATGATACGTAAATGGTTTAAAATAAACATACCTTGCGTACGACGTGTCGCCTAGAATGTAAAGATCAACATCAACCCTTTTTCCGATTTCCTCGTAAATCTTAGCGCTCACACCGAGAAGTTCATCGGGAAATTGTAGACAGACCTGTTTTTAAATCGGTCCATAAAATAAATATGCTTGAATACTACAATGTTTTAAAAACTAATGTTTACCTTTAGGAAATTGTTGTCTGTAATCCACTTGCATGTTTCAATGATATCAAACCGACTTATCAAATCGTTAACTGGTTGCTCATTATTCGAGACTTCTAATTCACGTTCGATGCATAATTTGCCATCTGTAGTGAAATTCGACATTGTCTTTTATCAATTAATTTTAAATATCCAGAAAATCCCACGAACAGAGCACGAGAACACCAAACCACTTCATAAACATAGAATAATTTTTTTTTGTTAAATAAACATAGAATTAATTTGCTCATAACTCATTGACACAAGCATTGCCTCACATTTTGACTGATGCTGGTTGGTTTTGACATTGACATGTAAAATTTGGCTGTGGGTGGTAACAGAACGTAAAAGTTAAATGTGCGTTTCGATATCAAATATATAAATTCAAATAAGAAATTGTCTGTTCTCTCTCAATTCACTTTGATGAGATTGTCTGAGCTCAGCAATAACAACTATTGATTTCCCATGTAAGAATAAAGTATATTAAAAATTTAAATGCTAGTTTATTTACATAATTTATTAATATATTTAAAAACACAAACAGTTCACTTAGTAGCCCTCATCGCTAACAGTAATTGTGTATTCAGGATATACATCTTTGATAAGCTTGGCTGCAATTTCATGGTCAGCCTTGCCATAACCTTGGGAGTAGCCATAAATATGTAGCTTTTTGTTGTCCGGCTCATGAGATATTCTCCCTCCACCCAGTGGCTCACAGTCTAAAGGCTGAAGTTTCTCTTGCACCTAAAATAAACAAAGAAGACATGAGGACTGCTTCTTCTAGTGGTTGGATTGTAGGCTGGTTCGGTTCAGTTACTACCTAGGCAAACATTGGAAATTATTACTCCTTAATATAACTGCATCGGATACTCAATAGATATCCCATAGGGGACATAACTCTATCTACTGAAATAGCACTCAACACATCTACTCATAGTCTAGTTAACTGATCGCATGATGGCAAAAAATAATCATTTAAGTAGTGATCTGGGTACTACTGGAATCAATACCACTCTATTTTTGGTATCCATAATACAAGCATTAGTTAGTTTAGGACAATACAGTTGATGTGTTTATCCGGCAAATATTGTAAGTAGGTATATTTATTTGTATCAATTTGTAGAAGACAATATGAGCTGAAGAAGTAATTCTGATGGTCTCTGCATTACCTATCTAGCATACTTTAGGCCTTTATCACAGGAAGGCTATTACACCACACAGCATTATACAAGCAAAAGTTATTTATATTTGATATTTTTCTCTAGCAAGTGTAGTAGTTATTTTTTTAAATAAGACATCTTACCTACCTCATCATAAATATCAGAATGGTAGTTGCATCTTTTGTAGCCCCTTACTACTACTGTAGATGGTTCAGCATTGTCCTTCACTTGATCATAAACTTTTATCAATATATATTTGAACACTCCTGATGGATCTATGTCTACCTTGGGCACAGTATCAAGGGATGACATGTTTCTTATGTGCCGGTGGAAATTTGTAGCTAAGACACAAAATAAAAAGTCTTTATAAAATGATTTTTGTCGATTCTTTTGCAAAGCAGTTACAGAAACATTGATAGAACAATCTTGCAAATGCACATTCTATTTATCAAGATACACCTTCTGTTGACATGTCTGTGAGATACACATTCACACCATATACAAACTATTATGGACAGGTTATGTTATGTTTTTATAAAATTACTTACGTCTAAAATTATTGACGAACCGATTACTTTGGTAAGTTATAGATACAGCTTTTTTTAACATTCGTTATATAAAATTCCAGTCAGACAATAGAAGCAACAGTAAAATAATAAGCAGAGTATATGACACAGACAGTGTGATAATAATAGAAGGCAAGAAGAATATGAAATTTATTTAGTTCAATCAAGAGATACCTTCCACCTTCAATGGGATATCCAAAAAATGTTTTACCCATCGAACGACTGGCTTAATAATGTAACTTTCCCTTATGCAGGGGTTTCCCGTTCAAAATTTACAATAGAAATACAATTAAATGATCAATAATATTTGAAAACTGTTGTTCTTAAATGAAAACCCATTCAAATAGGTTTTATCGGATTTTGGGTTTCTTCTTCTTTCTATTCGTAATGAAATGCGATGAAATAAATTGCAATCAGGTGAAATATACCCTCATCTACAAATTTGTGGGTATTATTCACAATGTCAAGTATTTAATAGCGATAATAAATTCAATAATTAGTTACTAAATTAAATAAAGAAAAGAATGATGACGAATATAAGAAAATGGGGCCTCACAAATAAAACTTTTGTTGGCCAACAAAGCCATCAAGGAACCCCATAAGTAAAAATTCTACTCTATTGACATAAGTATCAATAAGTGGCGGTGACACTCACAAGTCACAGACCAACAACAGAACCATTGTTTTCTTATTGGTCTGTGGACACTGTCAAATTTGTGAAGTTATGTGTGGCTAGGGCCCTGTAATGTTTGTAATTTGATATTATTTTTGCAATGAGTTCATCAGCTGTGAGCAAAATGGAATCAAACTTGGCTGGTAAATTATTTTATTATTTTTCATAAATTACAAAATCTAGGGTTAATTTGTAACACCCGTAGTTATTTTACCGAAGAAATTATTTCCAAGGTTATGCTACACTACTGACGATTTTTATTGAAAACAGACATTATTTGCTCATGTGTTTATTATGATAGCTGACACTACTGGAACTGCAATCGACTTATCATGTATGAATGTTTTTCATAGTAAAAAAAACTAATCCCGACCTTCCAACACCGACATAATATGGGAGATGTTTAATCTACAAGAAATGTTATATTATTAGACTGGTTTAGATTTTAGCGCCTTTATATAAACTGTGGTTGGAACATTTTTCAACGTGTATACTTAATAATTATCGACAACTCTTTCAGGCATGTGGGTGAGCTTTTTCACGGCAGCGGGCATACCGTCGGACGTGGGCGCAACATACGCCCTGACTTTCACAGAGAACAGGATCCAGAACGATATGCTGCTGGACCTGAACAAGGAGTACCTCAGGGACATGGGTATCACACGGATGGGAGATGTTATTGCTATACTGCGGTGAGTAATGCTTTAACACAAAAGTTTTAGTGACAAGCATATTTGTTGTCAATATATAAATTAACAGTAGACATTATAGAGTTTATGGTAAGATTAATTTTAGGGTAGCCTGCATCTTGGATAACTGGCTGATGTTTGCTTCTAGAATAAAGCATTATTTTTATATAAAGCGTAACAAAAGGAGTCTAAAATATGTTAAGGGGGGACAATTAGGTGACAACAATAATGTTTATGTATAAAATATATGTGTATGTAGTGTTTAATTTTTCTGTGAGAAAGTGAAAAAGTACTGTTTCATAGCGGACTTAGTAGGTAGTGTTATTTTTAAATTTAAAATAATTTGATTATTTTCTCGGGAATGTTACCTTATAGCCTACCGATGAACCCCTAAATATGTTTTACACTTTTATTGGTAAACCTTATATATTTGAAACAGGTATAGAACATAACATTATGTAAATGCCTTTGCCTTAAACAAATGAAATGTTCTGTGAGACAATAAAGGATTCTCGTTACATGGGTATGACCACTCCCCAGGCATGCGAAGCAAGTGCACGAGAGCACGGCGCGCGAGCGCGTGCTGAGCTCGGCTGCGGCGCCGCGCCCGCCCGTCGCCGCCGTCGCCGGCCGCGCCGCCGTCGCGCAGCCAGCATCACGTCAGTCATATTACTTAACCATTTTAATACTACCATAGTCATTTTAATATGGTTTCATAGCTGTATGATTAATATGGTTTCAAGGATAGCTGGAATAGCCCTCAGTGTGTATTGTCTTTGTCTGCCAAATTTGAAATGTTTCAAAGGAGAACAATTATTGCAGTTGTGAGGTAAAATTGTAGTAGGTTCAGAATTTTTATCCCCATTCCTGTAAAATATTGCAAAATAACAATCTAAACTCTTTTAAAATATACTTTGAAAACCAATAAGAGACATATTGTAAATATATTTAATTATATTCTTAAATATTATAAAACAAAAGAATAAATAGGTACAGTAAGCTCGCCCCCTATTAAACTGGGAAGGAATATCACTGGCGAAATCTGGGAGCACTGTAGTGCACCTATGCCTACTCCTCCAGGGAATACTGATGAGATGGTGTTATTTTGCCCATTGGGGTCGAGTCACCTTCGTCCGTAGGAGAATTAAGTACCCTCGAGATACCCTACACGTGACCCTGGGTGGTGCCAACCAGGTGACAACTCTACTGGTGGTAGGCTTCGGCCGTGGCTAGTCACCACCCACTGAACAAAGCCATGTCGCCAAGCGGCCTAGCCGTGTTCCGGCATGATGTTCGGTGTTGCCATTCATGGATGGCGGGTCAGATCAGTTGCGCTGCATGTGCCTAGTGAATGTAGCGTCTCTTATCTACTGCCGCCTTCCTACCTAGGCAAGTATGCTCCATCGTAGATCTCATCGTCACTTACCATCAGGTGAGATCGAGATCAAATACTTGCCTATAATGTAATAAAAAATAAAAAAAATATTTGTCAATTGTATTGTATTGGGTGTATTCAATAATGTTGTATTGTTTGTTCAAACAGCGGTGAGTCGTATACTGGAACACTACACGCGCAAGCTAAATGTGCAGGAGCCTTCCAGCCCTTCGCATCAGCTGAAGAGAAAATCTGTCGAATCCGGGTAAATAACATTGTCTATAAATAAATAACAAATGATTGATGTGATTAATGTTAACACAACGAATTCGCAACAGCCTAATTCGTTCCAAAACAGGTATGGCCGATGTCGGTAGCAGGTCTGCCAGACTGAAATGGAATTGGATGGGATATGATTTTCGGATGGGTGCGCAGAGATGGGCATCATTGCAGAAGCAGGCCCAGGAAACAATTAAAAAAGATGAGCCACAGATAACCGATGACACATAAGCATGTATGGTTATGGGGGAGACCTTTGCCCAGCAAAGTGTAAATACACTTGTATCAAGTCAATTTTAGCGAGCTAGCACACCTTAACCATTTATTAGCGATGGCGAAACGTCTTATGTAATCAATATTGTATGTATGTCTCTTTGTCCAGGGTTGCTGACACCGCAGGCACGAAGAAGGCGCGGCTCATTCGTTTCGCGGCACAACAATCAGTCAAAGAAGGTAAATCACTCATCCAAATCACAATATCACTTATAATAATGGACTTAAGGTTACATTTACGGTAACATTAACTACACTCGAGTAAGGGGCTCACATTAAAGGATTCGAAAATGACTCAAGCTGGACGGAAATACATTTATGCCAAGGTAGTTAGAGCTTCATCGACGTCGACCGGCGCGCCTAGGCCCGGTTGATGCCACGCGACGTTAACCTTTATCCCTTTGACATAAAGATTAATTTACTGCCTAAATTAGAAACTACAAAGTATATTTCTACCTTATATCGATATTCAACATTTATTGGGGTCGAGTCACCTTCGTCCGTAGGAGAATTAAGTACCCTCGAGATACCCTACACGTGACCCTGGGTGGTGCCAACCAGGTGACAACTCTACCGGTGGTAGGCTTCGGCCGTGGCTAGTCACCACCCACTGAACAAAGCCATGTCGCCAAGCGGCCTAGCCGTGTTCCGGCATGATGTTCGGTGCTGCCATTAATGGATGGCGGGTCAGATCAGTTGCGCTGCATGTGCCTAGTGAATGTAGCGTCTCTATCTACTGCCGCCTTCCTACCTAGGCAAGTATGCTCCATCGTAGATCTCATCGTCACTTACCATCAGGTGAGATCGAGATCAAATACTTGCCTATAATGTAATAAAAAAAAAAAAAAAAAAATTGATCTTAAAAGTTTAGATTACAATATGCGTCATTTGTTTCGTCTCAATTTTCGCCCTAGTCATATAATATTTATCGGTTAAAAAACGAATTTTAAATAACATGAATTATTAGTTGAATACTTTTTATAGAACTTAAATTATGATCTTTCTATGATGTATTATTTTTCGTTATTCAAACACAATATGGGGATGATCTTAATAACCACAAAACAATTCCAACAACTATGTTACAGCAATATTTCTCTCCAGGTACATCCAAAACGGTGTTCTCCAGACTCGGTAACACAGAGCCAACCAAAGCACCGAGTAATGCCGCTGTGAAACCTATATTCGCGCGCTTAGGCTCCAAGACCGATGAGGACACCCACCTAGTCATACCGATGGACAAAGACGCGCTCAAATACGAGGGAATACTCAAAGCGACTGCATCACAAAAGGTCGTCACAGTAACAACATCCAGAAACAACGTGAGAAAAATAGCCATGGGTTGCACCATGAGGGCGGATGAGACTCCAATAAGTGTCAAAGAGAAGCTAGCCGTCTCCAAACCGAAATCAGTGAAGTTCTCAAACCAAGTCCAGTATAAAGAAATAGAGACCAATAAGAAAACGGCATCACCTATACAAAATACTGTGCACATTGTCAACAAGCAACCGGTTCAAAAGATGCAGGTGTTCAAGAATCAGCCGGTTCAGAAGATGCAGGTGTTCAAAAATCAACCGGTGCAAAAAACACAGGTTAAGCAATTAGAGCAAAAGGTAACACAGGTCTTCAACAAGCCCGAGAGGCGGTTGTCTATGCCTGAAACAGCCAATAGTGTTAAAGCTCGTTTAGGGGCGAAGAATACAAACAATTTAACTATCACTAGGAATGTTTTCAATCGATTGGGTATTTGAGTTGAATAGTGGTAAGTCAAGTGTTGATTATTTGAACTAACTAATGTCAGAGACAAACTGGTTAGTGTTTGTTTTTGTATAACTTTATTGCTCGTGTATTTAATGAAGCTGAGTTGGACACGCCATTTTCTTATCATTATGTCACATCCATTATTTTATTTATAATGTGTATTTATTGAATGTGTTATTGCTATTCATTACTTGACATTGGCAAAATACCCGCTAAGTTGTGGGTGAGGCCATATTCATATCCATTTTATTTCATCGCATCTCATTTCGTGAAGAAAGAAGAAGAGGAAGTGGCAAATAAGCAAAGCAATAGTCAACCGAAATGGTGTCACATAGTTTGGGTAGTCGTTTCTTACTATGTCCATTTCAAATTTTAGCCACATATTATCTTGAAGATAAAGCTAAGATGATGAAGTTATAGATATTATTATTTAGAGTGAGATTGGTAACCCCCAAACGCATGTAAAAGAAAGGAACAGCAGGTAACCAGGAACGCGTAACGTTGTCGAAAAACGCATTCTGTCACTGTCCTACCTATCTATGATATCTGTGGTGTGAGCGAATAAAAGACGCTTACGTCACTGAAACGCTACGGAAAAACATTCTGCTTGAGCCACAGGTTTTATCTTCTGTTCCCGCCGCAACGAAAGCGGTTTTTTTATGTCAAAACGTACGTTAACAAACAAACGCACGGAAATATTACTGGACTTGACTGAAATGTTATTAGTACATATTTTCGCAAGTGCTGCTCAGCATTCGTTGCATTTTTAATTATTATGAATCTCTGAAATCGCAAGCCTACAAATTATTTTGTAATTTCGTTTAATTCTTCCAATCGGTTTGCCTAATGAAACTGTGCACCGTGACGTGAAAAAGGTTAACAAGTAATGGTAGAATTTTCGCGATATTTTCGTCTTAAACAGTCGTTCTTGACGTATTGTGCACTAGAAGTGATCCCAGTCAAGATTGCATTTTAAAAATTATTGCACGCTGATAAAAGTCCATTATGGTAAGAGTGAGTTAAGTTGGTAATTACAGAGGTGAGATTGCAGCCCGAGCCGAGGGTGACGGCGTCATTGAGCCAAGATTGTAATAACCAAAGGCTCACGCGTGTCATACGATGTTTTTAAACCACTGACCTCCATGATGATGTATACATAGAGGTCAGTGTTTTAAACACACTTGTCAGAAAAAAAAACATGTTTGTGGAACACAGAACAAAAATGGCGCCCGGTTTTTCTTTCGCGCGATGGTTGTAAGAGATGCAAGCGCAGATAAGATAAGTTAAAAATATGATTTATTGAATATTTTTGTAACTAGAACCCAAGTCAATGTTAATTTAATTGCAAAAATAAACAATGTTATTTGTAAAAATTAACATAAAACCTCAATGGCAACATAAAAAAAATGAAGTTTAAAACACTAGGGTAAGTGTACCAGTGAATGAAACCTTAAGGAAATTTTTGACTTTGAAAATTAATATAAATATGTTACCACGGGAAATTAAAGTACATGGCTATGTTTTTGTATATAGCAATCATTCAAGATTAAGAATGTATTTAGTTATTATATAAATGAAAATAGGTTTAATAAATATTTGACGATAAAGCGAAAAATCCGCAAAATCACCAGTGAATGAACGGTATTTTCCAGTAAATAAACGAAATGAACCCAGTAAATGAACAAAAATATTATTTAATTTAATTAACTATAAAAGGCATATTTTAACGAAAATAGGTAAAAAATATATTGTTAAAGTAATACTCCTACAATGAATAAAATTAAAAAAAGTGTTTCCTCTTTTTATTCTTAATCTCTTCTTTGTTTTTCTTTGAAGATATATTTTTTTGTTCTTATTTTTTTAACATAATAACTTTACGCTTGCCCAAAAGCTTTTCTACTGCTTCTTCTTTTTTTTCTTCTCCTATTGTTTTTTATAGAATATGTTCTATGTACCGTTAGTGTAGATCCTGTCCTACAGAAAACTTAGTTCTGGGACTAGTCTCAGTGTCATCATAGGAGGCCGCTGTAGATCCTGTCCTACAGAAAACTTAGTTGTGAGACTAGTCTCAGTGTCAGCATAGGAGGCCACTGTAGATCCTGTCCTACAGGAAACTTAGTTGTGGGACTAGTCTCAGTGTCATCATAGGAGGCCGCTGTAGATCCTGTCCTACAGAAAACTTAGTTGTGGGACTAGTCTCAGTGTCATCATAGGAGGCCACTGTAGATCCTGTCCTACAGAAAACTTAGTTGTGGGACTAGTCTCAGTGTCATCATAGGAGGCCACTGTAGATCCTGTTCTACAGAAAACTTAGTTGTGGGACTAGTCTCAGTGTCATCATAGAAGGCTACTGTAGATCCTGTCCTACAGAAAACTTAGTTCTGGGACTAGTCTCAGTGTCATCATAGGAGGCCACTGTAGATCCTGTCCTACAGAAAACTTAGTTGTGGGACTAGTCTCAGTGTCATCATAGGAGGCCACTGTAGATCCTGTCCTACAGAAAACTTAGTTGTGGGACTAGTCTCAGTGTCATCATAGAAGGCCACTGTAGATCCTGTCCTACAGAAAACTTAGTTCTGGGACTAGTCTCAGTGTCATCATAGGAGACCACTGTAGATCCTGTCCTACAGAAAACTTAGTTGTGGGACTAGTCTCAGTGTCATCATAGGAGGCCACTGTAGATCCTGTCCTACAGAAAACTTAGTTGTGGGAGTTGTGGGACTAGTCTCAGTGTCATCATAGGAGGCCGCTGTAGATCCTGTCCTACAGAAAACTTAGTTGTGGGACTAGTCTCAGTGTCATCATAGGAGGCCGCTGTAGATCCTGTCCTACAGAAAACTTAGTTGTGGGACTAGTCTCAGTGTCATCATAGGAGGCCACTGTAGATCCTGTCCTACAGAAAACTTAGTTGTGGGACTAGTCTCAGTGTCATCATAGAAGGCCACTGTAGATCCTGTCCTACAGAAAACTTAGTTCTGGGACTAGTCTCAGTGTCATCATAGGAGACCACTGTAGATCCTGTCCTACAGAAAACTTAGTTGTGGGACTAGTCTCAGTGTCATCATAGGAGGCCACTGTAGATCCTGTCCTACAGAAAACTTAGTCGTGGGAGTTGTGGGACTAGTCTCAGTGTCATCATAGGAGGCCGCTGTAGATCCTGTCATACAGAAAACTTAGTTGTGGGACTAGTCTCAGTGTCATCATAGGAGGCCACTAGATCCTGTCCTACAGAAAACTTAGTTGTGGGACTAGTCTCAGTGTCATCATAGAAGGCCACTGTAGATCCTGTCCTACAGGAAACTTAGTTGTGGGACTAGTCTCAGTGTCATCATAGGAGGCCGCTGTAGATCCTGTCCTACAGAAAACTTAGTTGTGGGACTAGTCTCAGTGTCATCATAGGAGGCCACTGTAGATCCTGTCCTACAGAAAACTTAGTTGTGGGACTAGTCTCAGTGTCATCATAGGAGGCCACTGTAGATCCTGTCCTACAGAAAACTTAGTTGTGGGACTAGTCTCAGTGTCATCATAGAAGGCTACTGTAGATCCTGTCCTACAGAAAACTTAGTTCTGGGACTAGTCTCAGTGTCATCATAGGAGGCCACTGTAGATCCTGTCCTACAGAAAACTTAGTTGTGGGAGTTGTGGGACTAGTCTCAGTGTCATCATAGGAGGCCGCTGTAGATCCTGTCCTACAGGAAACTTAGTTGTGGGACTAGTCTCAGTGTCACCATAGGAGGCCACTGTAGATCCTGTCCTACAAGAAACTCAGTAGTGGGACTAGTCTCAGTGTCATCATAGGGGGCCACTGTAGATCCTGAACTAGAGGAAACTTAGTTGTGGGACTAGTGTCAGTGGACATAAAAAGCCTAGTTCATTAACTAGGTTTTTAAAACCAATAAATGAACACACCTGTTCCAATATTGGCCAAAAGATCGGAAATCTATTTTAAAACAATATATCAGTGGAAAAACTTTATTAACGTAATAATAAGTTACATTATTTAACAAAAACATGAAATCTGTCATGTTCCGGTAAATAAACACTCTTTCATTCACTGGATTTTTTCCGATTTCTTGTACCAATACTGGGACCCCTAATATTTTACTAAATTCACGATAAAATTGGCATAGAAACGGGTTAAAAGTAACAATTTAACCTATCTTTAGTCAAATAACTATAGTACTAATCGCAATAACTACCTAAATTGATACAAAATAACATCAAAAATATTTTGACTTACCTGTGTCCTTAATTCCGGCCCATACAAATCTGGACTACAACGAAACGGAAAACTTCAAATGCTCGTCATTTTGAAATGAATCATCGATACAAGAAACAACTGCTACCACAATATTGAATAAATTGTTGTCAATACAAAAAAAAATAATGTGTATGATAGATATGTTCAGATTTCTTAGTATTTGGAAAAAAGTGGGTTTTGTCCATTCACTGGGGGGTGTTCATTCACTGGTACACTTACCCTAGTGCGGTAATTTTAAGTAAATGCATGCGTGTATAATTAGCTGCATTATGAACCTAAAATGGGTGCAACAAGAGCCACTTTGCGAGCAAGTGTGTTGAAAACATACGTACTTATTAAAAATGTTTCGATTCAAATATAAAGAATCGGATAGAAAGTCTTGTCAAATCTTGTCATCAAGGGACGACGGGTAATTATGATTAACATCGATAATCACAAATAATAATTATTAATAAGTTCTGATCTGTGCTATTGAAGTTTTAAAATGAGGTTTGTTAAGCATCACCTAGACTGACACGATCGGCGCGAGCAAAGCGAATCTTTCGCTCGCTCGGACGAGTCAGTTGGGGCAGCCCTAACTAATGTCCACTTTTATTTTAAGACCTATCGTTACCTTTGTGTAATAATTTTATTTTCCTAGAATTAAGTTTTCTATGTAAATTTATAGACAATAAATGACTAAACATGTTTCGTAATGGTTTTTTGAAGGTCACGTTACATAACAACAAAGGTCCCAAGCGTGTTGGTATGACAAACAAACTTAGTATTAGAGAGATAGATTACATGTCAAAACCACTGCAAAGTGAACACAGGCATTAGTGGCTTCTATGACCTGAGGTTTTGTCTCGCAAATTGTTATTACACATAATAGGATTGGGTTTCTCAATATCTGCAAAGGGATCACGTAAGTAATTTGTTAAAATTACCTAACAACTATCTTATAATCCGCGCGCTTTTGTCAATTTTGTTGTACAGCTCGACCCCACTAACAATATTTACTTATACATTAATATGCTCACTGTTGTAATAACGGCTGAGTAAATATGAGAAGATATATTGTCCATCCAATCCAGTGTGCATGCGATGGATGGGTGGGTTGGGTTCTTGTATATGCCAAGAAAACAGTTGTTTGTTATAAAGTATCAACATTTTGACTCTGTATGACATCTAAGTGCCTACTTAGGCACCTTCCTACTTAAATGGCACAAAACCAGAAAAAAATTTGATGCGCGTGTCTTGAAAACGATATAGAACCGATTTCCTTCAAACGATAGTTTCGAACGTTATCAGGAATACGAACTATTAAACATAAAAACGCGTTGAATCGGTCCAACCGTTATGGAGTTACGATGTTACACGCGGAAACATAAAAGTTGCATCATGGATGATACGCTGCGAACAGCAATGATGCACAGCGCACCCCCAAAATTTAGGCTCTTATTCTTCTGTTATTATAATATCATATTGCAACCGCTTCTAAAATAATTTCATTGCAATTCGTTGCTCCATGCGGAACGAAACCAAGTTAATTTCAGCGTTTACTCTACGACGTATATATCTACCTATAGTTTAAAGATGCAACTACTTAGTTTCGGTTTGACAATATTCGATTGGCATCAGCAAAATGCATTTTGTTCGCGCCGATGCATGACATGATTATGCGAAATCGAGTCGGACAACTGAAAATATCTACGAAAGAAAATATATTTTCTCTTTGGAAACATATTCTTATAGAAAAAAAAATACAATTAATTCAGTTCGGTTACGGGACTCAACTCACGTTTGTTATGTAGCGGTCTATATTATTATGGGCAATGTAATTTTATGGTCACAGTAAAACACTAGTTTAAAATTCTTGAAACAATTTCACTTAAAAAAAAACTAAAATATTACCTATTGTGATTCATTAACGGCCCTACCTCTTTCTAATGATACCCTGATACCCAGGACACCGTTATAATACCGATAACACCGTTTCAAAAAAAAAATAGAAAATAAACTATATTCAACATATCGGAATATAACTTTTCCGAACTTCATGTTTCTACTCCTATGAGTTTTGGAGATAGATGGCTGTTACACACATTCACACAGATACACGCAAGAGTGATCGTATAAGAGTAAAACTCGGTATGGATTTTGTTAGCAAGTACCCATGTGCTTTTTATAATCGCTATTGAAGCAGCTATAATTACTATATCAGATTATGCAGATACCATGGGCAATGGTCTGTCTACTAAGATCTCTACAAGACCACTAATCCGAATTGTATCATGAGATATTATGAATTGACCTAGCTATAGGTCCTCTCGCAGTCTGTCTCGCGCGGACACCTAGGTATAGAATAACGCGATTTAGGAAATAGTCATAGCTCTCGTGCTCTCGCAATAGATTGTTTGTAACCTCACTACCGTTTAAAAAGCGTTAGTACCGAGATTCTTCTTGGTTCATCTTAGGAAGTGGGTCTCGTCGACTTAAAAAGTGCTCAGACAAAACATTTTGTGAAACGTGTTGCTTGATTGTTGGGATTTCTCGTCACTGAGATTATCATGGGAATTAATTGTTACTACCTACTTAACTATGTGCCTCATTTAACATTTTGTTAACTTAGTGCGGTTACTTTGCAAATAATGGAGTTTTTTGTGAACGTGTGTACTCAGCACTTCGTATACCTATCTATAAGTATCAATACGAATTAGTGTCCGTCTAAAGTGAAAATTAGGTCGCATATCCTGAACATACCCAAAGCGATGTAAATCACAGTTCACTGAAGATCCCCGCGGCTGATAGTGTACTTTCACTGGGTTTCCAGTGTCTAGGCACCCTACCTGACCGTGACCGCAGAGGAAAGCTAGCCTCGGAAAGTCAGACTTATACACTCACGCGCACCACAAAACTGTGCCAATGTGCAATGAGCTGAACTAACCGAATTCTAGGCCTGAAATCGATTTTCCCGAAACATTTAACCATCCTTGATCAGTTGCCACAGCCAGCCCATTGCGATAAAGTTACTCAAATAAACAACAACAACCTCGAGCGTGACCATAACTGTGTCGCAACACCGCCCTTTACACCTGCTTGTATATTAAACTAAACGTTGTCGTCTCAGTATGGCATCTTCTTTTTCTTTTTGCCGCCTCTTGTCAATCATCCACGGACCGGGGCCCGCAACAACGAGCACTCAGACACTGTCACCCATTCTCTGTTTATGTAACTCGTCGACTCCCAAAACTATTGTTGTATATCGTTACATGAACTCATAATATCATTACGTACCGGTCCGGACACAGGAAGTAATCTATTTATTTTAACAACAGTCAAATATAAACGCATAGCAACCAATTCGTTGCATTTATTGTCAATAATATAAATGATATAACGGGTGCAGCCGATCGTTCGCCGGGCGGGGTAAAATAGAGTGGAATTGGTAAAAAGACGATCGGCGAGCTGCGGTTGCACCGGCGCACGTTACGATATAAGCTTGCGGAGGGAGCCGCGCCGCCGCAGTGCCGCTCCCACTGTCTTGACACGACGTCGCCCACCATGGGGAGAAAGGTAATTAATTTTAATCATTATTAATCTACTTCTCAAAACCATTTATTTAAGTTACAATGTTAAACTATTCCTCTCTTCTTTCCAGGCATTATTTGCTGCTATATTCTGGCTCGCGATAAGCAAAGCGTTTGGTGACAAAGGCACTGTAAAAAGTGCGGTAGCCCTCGATACTGAAAGTGCGGAAAGTGCTCCTCGATTGTACCGAAATGTGCCTGTGGGGATATACGCGAGTGCCGTGCCATACGGTTCCTATTCTTTCCACCTGCCGCGATTCATCGCAGCCCCACACACTGCAGCCTCCCAAGTCGTTCCAGTAAAACAAGCAGCTTTAGGAACATCTCACGCCGGGTTCCTGAAGGATTCGTATGGGAACAGGTTTGTGGAGAGTCCGTTAACGTTAGGGTATAAAACTGCGTTCCCTCAAGAGTATTTGCAACTCCAAAAATTACCAGAACACTTGGCACAGCCGTTAGTTGGGGCATCGGCAAACTTCCAGTTCAAACAGACGGCTCCGCAGGTGTTCGCTGGCTCGCCCTACAGATTGCCCACCTTGCAAGGTCCGACGCCCACACCGATTAATCAGTACACTGGATTCTCACAGCCACTAGTCTACGCAGAGAATGTAAGAAGTTTGGCACCTAATTCAGTAAATCATTTCGGATCCCCGAATGCCCAGCAACAGTCTACCAATAACAAAGCTGTTTTCACAAGTGGCCAGCCTTTTGAGCATTTTAGCGGGTATAAAAGCGAACCAAAATTCCAAAGGGTTCAAGATTTACCCCGTATAGTCTATGGTGAGCCCAAATTTCAAAGTATCCAGGAAATAAAACAAGTGCCTCACGGTGAAGTTAAATACCAACGGCTTAAGGAATCGCCTTCTTTTCATCGGAAAGAACATAAATTTGAACGTTATGGAGAACCACCGCACCATGAACAAAATCAGCAAGACGTCCATAACGACAACGCCCCCTTGCAAGCAGTGCCCGCCAAAAAAACTGTCACATATGTGAGCGACCTTAACGGTAAGACAACCGTAGTGAAACTGAAAACTGATCCGCCCGTGCCTTTGCTAGATCTCACCCTTCTTGAACCTTTAACATTCGATAATCCTCTGGTGCCTCAAGTACAGCATTTCTTACCTAGGATACCACAAGCCACTTATCTGAAACTTCCCCAGGCTAACAATTACAATAAGGAGTTTGCAGTTGAGAAGACTAACTCATACGACAGTAGTGGAAATCTTAAAGGAAAAGGTAAAGATACTCCAAAGAAACAAAAGAAACCAATACATAGTACACCCAAACACAACAATGCTCCTAAGAAAACATCAGTCACGCATCACGAGACCCTGGACGAAGTCCCAGAAATTGCGTATGAAATTGACCAACCTAATTACAAGGAAACTTATAAAGAAAAAGCTTTGAGCTACAATAAGGAGACTACATCGGCTCCCGTCAGCTACAGTTACGGATCCAAGACGGAGAATGAGCCTGTAACGTACAGTTACTCGCGCAGTTCAACTGAACCACAGAATGAGGAAATCCGTTTTGACCATCCGCAGCATCTGATTTACCACCTCAGTCCTGAAGACGAGAGTGACGAAAGAGAGGAAGAACAAAATCATCAGTCTGAAGAGGAGTCTGAAAGTCAAAGACACAATTCCCGCGAATCAGATGATGATGGTCCTTATCACCAGCATTCTGAATATAAAGAGCAGCAGCATCACAAAGAAAGTCCGGAATCTCCTAAACAACACCACGAACTTCAACATGATGAACAAGAATCTAATCAAAATCAACAACATCAGAGACAACAACAAGAAACCCCTCGTGACGTCGAGGTCTTCAATTCAGAAAAGAATTATCCTCCGACAAGCCAGCAAACCGGGCAAAATTACGAGCAGTTCCAACCAATAACTAGAGAGTACGAAGAAGAAATACGTTTGCTCCCAACACCCAGTGCGGCTATAAAAATCGATCCAAATCAGCATGTGCAGCACGAGAAGCCGAAACCAACGTCGCAGACGCACCCGACCCCATCAACGCATCATGAACACCATGAGAAGCATTCCCCTGCACAGCATCGCAATCCGAACCCGTCTTCTAGCCCTCAACAGCACTCGCATCAGCATCCCCATCCGCATCCATCCCCGGTACCAAGGACCTATCAACACTACTCCGCGCCTCAGTCCGAACACCATAACCTACCCGCACCTCATATACACGAAAAATCAAAACGAATAATCATAAAAGAAGAGACGCCAGAGGGCATGCACATGATAACCGAAAAAATGAGGGAAGAAATGATCAAAAGGGAGGAAAACAGCGAGGAGGATTTTGATAAAGCTTATGAAGACGCTGCCATTGGTTTTCCTTCTTATTACAGAGCGTCAGAAAACGTAGAGAAAGAGGTTTTCAACCCGGAGAGCTACGGCGTGCCACCTGAACACATTGAATATAACATAGAGCACGTCCCGTTCCAACAATATCAGGCTCAGAGCGATGACTACCCGAAAGAGACGCGTTTGAGTTACAAAGACGCTCGGGATAAAACTAAGGAAAACTATTACGCAGACTATAAAGTAAGCAAGCCCGACAGTTTGCACGACCGCTACAAAAATAAGGTAGATTACTACAAGTTGTACCGCAATAACAAACCGGACTACCTTGTCGATGATGCGCAGGGCGATAAGAAGAAACACAATCAGAAATCCGCTAAGTACACGGCGGCCCCCTCGCATGATTATCCTTCACAACAGAAAGCAACGTCGTATTACGGTTCCTACAAGCCTAAGCAACAATTATATGAGTACGACTACTCGAAAGGATCACCTCGCGATAGCTCGGCGTTCGCGTCGCGCCCTCACCAAATATACAAAATCAAAACGAACTTCGTAGAGCCCCAGTTTCAGTACGGCTTCGAGCCGATCTCAATACCAAAGTTGTTGGATAGCGAGCTAGCCGCGATGGCCAGCAACCTCAGCCCCGAGAGCGAGAAGCCGGGCATGCGGAAAAAGGTTTACAAAGAGAACTGGTACATCAAACAGACGAGCACCTCTGCTGGGGATCTAGCTAGATGATAAGACTTATTTATTATTTTGTTAAGTTTGTAATGTTATAGTCGAGTATTAGTAAATTAATAAAAAAAAATGTTTATTAAATTCAATATTTTTTGTTTATTTGACACACATCCATCGAGAACTAAATCGTTCATTCGAAGCAACTTGATCTATTTATTCAGCGCTTGCGTAATTGCACTTTCGCTATCTATCGATTTATTACGTGACGGCGTTTTTTCCTACGATTTTTATCCATAGCTACATAAAAAAAACTACACTAGGTACTAGCTAGAAAACTAAGACACCGTGGAATAGATGGGTAAAAAGTTCCGGGCGCGATTTTGCATGCCATTAAACCGGATTAAGATAAATGCTCGTGTTATTGTTTAAGGCTGAGGAAAAGTGTTTTGTCTATAGTGTACATTAACGGCCCTAAAAGTAACTTAAGACCTTCATTCCATATTTCTATGCATTTCGAACGATTGATGGAATTATGATGTGTATAAAAAGTATTCTAAGTCCCTGTTCTTTCCGTGTCTGGTGTCTGTACCGGACCTACGTCAACTTCCTTGACCGGAAACAAAATAATTATGATTATCACGCACAGAGCAGGCACGCGAGGAAAAACTTGTTGAGCTGTGTAAGCGCCTTTACCTTTTCTGGTAAAGGCAGATATGATCGTGCACGCGCACCTTTGAACACTCGCTATAATTTAATTAGTTAAAAAAATATTTCCATTGAAATCATTGTACGTTTTAAACCACAATTTTTTTTATTGCAACATTTTTTTAATGACCAACTGAAATAAGGTTACTGGGAAATCCATTGTTATTATCATTTAAGGCCCACAGCCGATTGGCAATTATGAATTGGAAATTTCACTTAAATTATTCAAATAAATATATTTCGAAAACTCGGCAGCAAAAACCAACAAGTTATAAATAGGTACCTTGAGTTAACTCTTGAGCAACATTCGATTATGTACGGTGAGACAAGTTGCAGACGTTTATCTGTGAAGAAACTCCTAAAAAACCGCTGTGGCGTTGGCCATACCTATTTAATAGAAATCAATCAGACTACCAATAAACGGGTTCATTGTTCGAAGTTCGCTTCCATTAGCGTGCCTACTTACTTATTTATTTATAAATGAAGGAACGTGATGTGTTTTCAGCAATTTAATAACTCAATACTGATAGGTAACATTATTCAATAACTTCACAAACTGCATGAGAATCGTGACCTCAATGAAGTGACTAGTAATGAAAAAATAATAAGTGCACAAATCAATTCGCCACATTCCCATATTATTTTTAATCCTACAGTCTAAAGATTAGTACAAAAATAATCTATTAAATCACACAAGACACTTGTTGCACTGGTGGTTTTTGAATTTAAGTTTAGCACGCTATCTGCCTTTGCTAATGGTTTCTGTGTTCGCATCTATTACGTTATTCCTTCTCAATAGTTTTATTGTCATCAAGACGGTGGCCACTCCTAAAGCCAAAGCAACAATAGCTAGTATCGTCACTCCGGTCGTAATGTGGTTTCCCTCGAAAGCGAAGAGTTCCCCGACCAAAGCTACAGGTCTTAAGATCTTCACCACGGGCTCACATCCGGATTCTCTAACGTATTTCGCCCATGTTCTGTTTGCGTATGTCAATTCTCTAGGCCTAATGAATGGTCTCCTTCCTGGTACGGTTTTGTTCACTGTCGTGCTCATATTACGCAGCTGAGCCTCGTTATAATGACAGTATAGATGCTTCTTTTTCTTGTTTCCTTTGACCACGATGTCCTTTTCAGCACTCTTAGCTCCAATTAAAACGTCCAGGTCTCCCTTTATCATGTTGGCCCAGTCCCACATTTCAGCGATCTTACAGTCACAAATAAATGGATTTCCTATCAGATTAAGTGAGTGAAGTTTAGGGTTATTAACGAAAACCTGAGGGTCTATGGTTGTTAGGTTATTATTGCTCAGACTAATCTTCTCCAAGTGACGTAGTCTTTCCAAGAACGCGAGACTCCCATGTTCAGATTTCAGCAGGTTTCCTGCTAAATTCAGGTCGGTAATGTTTTCAGTATTCTTGAATGCGTCCATGTTCAACGAGCTGATGTTGCAGTGACTCAGATCTAGTATTGTAACTTGAGACAATTGTTTTGGGAATATCGACCCTTCTGCTGGGATCACTAACGGATTTCCTCCTAACTTTATCTCTCGCAAGTCCGTATACGTCAAGTTTTTGAAAAAGGCGTTTGCGTTCAGAGGCCTCTTTAATCCGCAGAACTCAAGCTCGAGAGTAGTAAGTTGGGTCAGATTCCCAAAAAGTCCTGCTTCTAAAGACAACAAATCGTTTCCAGATAGTATTAGTCTCTTCATTGATGTCATTTTCGAGAAACTGTCAGGTCCGATGTACGATAAGTTACTGTAGCCCATATTTAGGTATTCCAACTTTTCGAGCGGTGCCAGTAGCTTAGTAAAAACATTAACGAGTGGGTTATATGATATATCCAATTCCTGAAGGTTGTCGAAAACGTTAAAGTTATCGGGCAGATTGCGGAGGCCGCAGTTGCTCAAGAATAACTTTTCAATTTTCGGTAGGGGGGCCAACGCTTCTTGTAAGTCAGGCGCGAATAGCGGGTTTCCAGATAAGTAGAGACTCTTGAGCCTCGTAGCGTTAGAGAACGTTTCCCCAGAAATAGGTCCTTGAATCCGGCAATTAGATAAGTCCAACAGTGCTAAATGGTCGACACTGTTTCCTAGAGTAGCCGCTACGTCTAAATTGCGCAACTCATTGTCTGCTAAAATTAGAGTAACTAAATTTGTACAATTTGAGAAAGTGTCTTCAGATAAAGATGTGAGTCCGGACTTCCTTAAGTTCAAGTACTCCAATCTGACAAGTTTTCCTAGTACTTCTGGCCATTCAGTATTTATCAGATAGTTCCCAGCCAGCTCCAAAATTTTAAGATTGACTGCAGTAGCGAAAGCATTCTCAGATATAGTGGTCAGTTGGCAATCATTGAGCTTCAACGATTCTAAACTGGTAAGGACGTCAAATATCCCGGCTTCTAACCTCTTGAGAGGGTTTTTTGACAGATCCACCGTTGTTAGGGTTGTGATATTGTCAAAAAATTGCGGGTTTAGCGAAGACAAGTTACAAGAGCTGATGTCCAAGTATTGGATAGTGGCAGAGATCAGGAACGGTCCTTCCACTTTCATTATCGGGTTGTCCTGGAGTTCCACATTTAATAGTCCTCGCGAGTCCCTGAAATATGAAACAAAGTTATAAATAAGTTGAATTCGTTGCATAGGTACCAATCGAAAAAATAATGATAATTCAATTTGGGCTACCATTAATATTTAATTCGCTTCGAGAAATCAATTTGATACCGACGGAGCTTCCGAATAACTAAGAATTAAATATGAAATTATGAATCCTATAGGTACATAATTATTGTAGTAAGTTGGCAAGAAATAACGACCCCCACTTGCCGTTATACCCGAATGACGAGATATAATGAGCGTAAACAGGTAAACGGCAATCTAGCCAGCGAATACAATTTGCATTCGTTGTGTGACCATTATCCAATACTGGCACCATTGGCTGGCGGCAATTTGTCTCGCTTCTGGTATATAAACGAGTTTAAGAGCAATTTGGACAATTTAGTCATCAGCCAGCATTGTACGTGGATGAATGTCAGGGCTTGTCCACCAAACAATGGGCGCCCGTGAGAGAATATCACTAGTGCGACGTAAACAAGGAGCACGTGCGATGACGCACTGTTATTGTCATGTCAATAAAATAAATGAGAGATCAGACGACAAAATTGCGAATTCGCATCATTTTATCCCTTTTGTCTAAAGTTGTGAAATTTCAAGGTCACTGACCGCCCGTTGCTGTCCAGCAATACGACATTTGGTTTGTCGAACAGTCTCGCAATTATAAGGTCAGCAATTCGATTACTAATTACGAAGCGTACCACCCGTTTTTCACGCAAAAATAAGGAAATAAAAACCAGTTACGTACAAGAACGCCTCTGGGTCCACGTAGCTGATGTTGTTGCCGGATAAGTCGATGTCTATGAGGTATCCCAGGCCTTTGAACGCTTCCCTGTCTATCCTGGTCAAGCGATTGTAGGCAATTTGTAATCTCCTCATCTTTATGTCGCTTGGGAAAGGTTTCAGCGTCGTAATGTTGTTGCCATTCAAATCAAGGATGTACACGCTCAAGCTGAGCTCATCGTAAGGGACTTCGGTCAGATTGCTCTCAGAACAATCAGTTACCCAATTAATCCTGAAGTAATGACAGTCGCATTCGTCAGGACATTCCAACTCGAAGCTGTCTCCATTGAATCCATACGTAAAGCCCGTTGCGATCAGACAAAACGCGAGTACCGTAGTGCGAGCCATTATTTGCGAGTGATAACAATTTCAAAGTGTTCTATGATGCGTATTCAACAGCCATGATATCTGGAAAAAAGACATAGTTATGTTATTGGCACATATGTTATTGATTATTAAGTTAAATTGGATATTATTAAAAGGATAAGCGTAAGACAAAGACGTGTAGAGAAGTCAACCACAGGCCTTTACCGAGATTTAATAAGATGTTAAAAAAATGCCGGGACTTGTGAATTGATGTGTGGCATGTATACCGAAATTAATCTCTGAAATGACTGGGCCGATTTTGACGGGACTTTCACTGGCAGATAGCTGATGTAACAAGGAGTAACTTAGGCTACTTTTAGTTGAGAAAAAAAAATAGGATCCACGAAAAAAAATTAAAACCAATGAAAAATTTAATAATATTCGATTCAAATAGGGAAGTTGTATACATACATTATATATTTTTTCTATATTTCTTTTATTTATTTAAACTATATAACCTTAAACTCTGCGAACTGAACAATAACTTTTTTGTAAAATACCACGCGGACGATGTCGCGGGTAACAGCTAGTTAGTAATAAGTTATTACGGTCGAAACAATGATCACGGATTAGGTCAGCTTGCGGACTGCTTGCGGACACGGACTAATTTCGATGCCACAGCGCGCTTTGGTGACATGAAACAATTAGGCGCTATCACTCGACGGATTGAGATAAAAATGTTTAATTTCGAACGAAAAACGGTCGATGCGAATCGATTTCTGATGCTCATACATACACGATTAAATGAATGGGCTGTTGACTCGTAGCGATGGTTCGAGACGCTGGAATTAAAATAACCATTGTGCAAGTCGTAGGACTGCGGGACAACGAGCGTAATGGACGACATCCTGCGGCCGGCGGCGCGGGCCGTTTCCCGCCAGAATTTTCCAGAATCGCCACAATGAAGTTAGGTCACGAGCAAGAATTTTATAAGGATTCAAATGGTAATTGAATTTAGAACCAAACACTGCAGCAACAAAACATTACCTAGGAATGAGTCACTGTAATTTTCTGCCCTATTGTGTATTCTTTAACACTCAAAGCGTACGTAATAGTACTTAGCATTCATAATTTATTTTACATCCATATTTTAGATTCAACAGTAAAATGTACACGAGTTAAGGCAGAGTCAGACACGTTTAAATTGATCGATGACTCGATAGATTGCCTTTATTGGTCCGATGATGATACTGATTAAAATGTTAGTTTGTTTTGGAGCTGTGAATTGTTTCGGTACCCGCTGCTCTAGGCGGACCGTTTGGTGATTCCATATTTGACAAAATGTATATTTTGTTATTTATGTTTCAATTAGTTAGCAATTGCCTTCTATAGAAATTGATTACACTGTATTATGTAAACTGGCTAGGTGCGACAACTTACATACCGGGTCTATGTAAACGATATATTTTTGATCTCGGAAAATGGAAGTGGAAGCTTTTTTGACTATACAGGGAAACCCAGTTATCCCTAGATAGTCCAAAAAAACTAAAGCCCACGCGTACGAAGTTGATGGCACGATTACGTGGTACAAGTCTAGCTAAGCCATGATGTAAAACTATCTATACGCCATTTCTCGCGTAGTAGTATATATTGCCTGAGTCATTACATACCTAGCTTATATAAATGAACGTCATTTCAAGGAATACTAGTATGAAGTAGGTACGATATCATGAGCTTGGGTAGTGCAAAAGATTATATGACTCAGGTCACCATGTTGATGTAAGAAGAACACAATCAGTCTATAGTTCATTTAATTTGTTAGGTATCGTCCTTTGTGTCTGCATAGACACACGTTGGTCTTGATCAATTTATATGTTACTATATTTTTTACGATACCTACCTGTGCTGGGTATACTAATAAAGGCAGCATCAAGGACAATACCTAAGGTTTTGAATCACAGAATAAGACAATACATTTCATGTAAATATTTGCAGGATTTTAAGTGTAGGCTATCACAAATGAACTCTTCTATGTTGGTTTTTTTTTCGTCTAGACTGATCTTGTTATGAGCTGTCACCATGCCAATGTTTCATGAACATCACTAATGTAGAAGATAGAAAAAAAATCAATACGCCATTATGCCAAAACAATATGTTTAGAATTCTTGACTGTGTATTCAAGGAGAAACTGCTGGACCTTTAATATTGTCAATATTTGATAGCCTACGGTCAGACACAATTGATATGGTACATACCTATTATCAGTTATCACGGAATGATAATTTACGAGCTGCAGAGCAGAATCGATGGCTGCGCGGGAAAAAGCTAGTTGCATAGGTACTTATAAAAATACTTTACATACAATAGGTTGGCAGATTTATCTACAAACAACAACACAATAACTGAAGGGACATTTTGTAATAACAGCAGGAAACGGTTTTATGTGTAAACAATGCAAGTTAGTTCATAAACATTGCACAACAGTAGTAGCCGTCCTAGAACCACAGAATACATAATAGCTTGAACATCGTAGGAAGGTAAGTACCTATACGCACTTTAATTACATTAGTGATTCACCATTAATATCGTAATTAAATTAGGACTGGATAATATAGTTATAGACACACAGCATAGCTTTCTCCGCTACGGTTTTGGATCGACAATTTGCACTAAGTATGTAGGTAGGTACCTACACATTCTTTAGGACTGAAATCTCCGAAGGGGTGTAAGGTCAGAGAAATTCCAAACAGTTAACATAATTGGAGCCAATCCTGTCGCTGTATAAAATAGTACTAATAATTTGAAATTTTGAACAAAACAAGTCTTTAAAAAATAAACAAAACAGCGCTACGACCATGCCAGCTACACTGTGAGTGTTTGTTATACGAACGAGGTCATCGTTGCATATGAATACGAACTACACTGTTACTTACATGATTGCCTCGCTCCGTCTACGTGTTCACGTCCCAACCACTGGCTCTTTACTGAATTATGAATGATGATACTGGCTGTTAACTTGACCGTCTAGTGTTGGCCCTTTGCGCTTATTTAATCCGACATATCGATGACCCCGTGACATTGGAAGCATTACATCTTTATCCGCCGTTACGAAACCGTGATTATCATATTAGTATTAGTACCTACCTGAATGATACATATTTATTACATAATCTACGGCTGGATACTTTGGGTATCAGATAGACAGAACCATATATAGCTACTTATCAACAAATATCGACCTGGACAAAGCCGCGTCGCAAAGGGAATGCCCGAAGGTAGGTAGAGTACAGATAAACTGGTATTTACAAGGGGCCAACAATAAAAGTAGGCGAATATCTTGTCTATGAAACAGTTTTCGTAATTTTTATAATATTTTCATTTTGATAAGTATAATGGCTGATTTATACAAGGACAGTACGCATTCAATTAAAGTTGGCATTCGGCATACAAAAGAGTGATTTTTTACAGTGTCAAGTAAAATCTCTCTTCGTTATTTTAGATATAAGAACTTCTGATGATAATAATGACGTTGATGACGATGTTGATTAATTTCATCAACATCATCCCCTACCCCTACCAGTAAAACTGTGGATTATTTACTGAAATTTTACCAGACCTCTTGGCAGAACTCCAAAAGTCAAGCTATATTGTTTTATTGTAATTTCCTTCACACGTGACTAATATTACACATCAAACTAACATTTTTTTCAGAATATATAACAAAATTGATAACTTCACTGTCTAACTTCCCGCCAAAAGTCTTTAGCTCCTTGTTTATTATTATTTGCGTAGTCTCCATGTATACAGCGCATAACTACCTATATACAAAGTTCTCAATTTGCGTGTTGCTATAGAAAATAAATAGGCGTTCAGTTGATCAGAAATAATATTTTTTTATTTAGCTGCTGCCGGGTAATACTGTTCCATCGAGGCGTTGAGAAATTAAAGCTAAAGTCCCTACCATACTGTAGGATCTTAAAATCTTAGCGGACTATTCACGATATGCTGAAAGTTGTTATTGGTTCTCTCAGTTAGGCAGGATTCCCAAGCATGTTTTCCTTTAAAGTTTAGTTAGACATTAATATTTGATATCATCAGAAAGCGAGCCGGGCTGCGCCTACATATTTTCCCAAGCAGACTGGCGTTCGACCAACTGGGTCCATTAAATTATTATCTTATATATTTTTTTATTGGGAACGTGATCGGAGTGTACGTTTTTTATGGGCACGCGCGTACCTTGTGCACAAGAATGACGCACCGTTGTACTAAATATGCACCGTACTGACTCAGGTACCTTATGTGTATATAACTAAATATTTTTCATTTGTTTTTCCTATGCACATAAAAATTGTTGGCAGAATACCGTAGAAAAAAGGCTATTAGGGGGATAAAAAAAATAAAATCTGTGGTTTTACTTTCAACGCTTATAAATTTCATTATTGGAACTATAACTTTATTTATATATACCTATCTATAAAGCAAACAGTTGTTAGATGGGTACCTTCTCCAAGAAAAAAGTTGAATGAACAGGGGAAAACAACAAGGTCCGTGTTGCATCGAGATGTATTTTGTGGTAATCATTGCAATAGCTACGCTACAAGATAATGACATAACGCACTTTGTTGTCTTATTTGTATACGCAATAGGCCGATATCTTTTTTTTGCTAGGCATATTGACAGCATTCCATTTACGTAAGCGCGTGGCGAGAAATTACAGGCCGAGTGAAATTGTATTTTTTTTTTCAAAATATAAGAAAGTTAAATATTTCCTTGGTTATTTCAATTTATCATAATAATTTAAAATGTAGGTAGGTACCTACGTAAATGTGCCATGATAAATGTTAGAATCTTGTTGCTAGAATTCGAAACCCAGGAACCTTAGTCAGCCCTGAATTCTATGGTTAACCTTAGTTAACCATAGAAATCAGGGTCACTATCAACTGTGTTGTTATCGAATAATTAACATCCAATTGCTTAGCAATAATGCGTTTCGAACATGTCGCACGCTTAATAATAGACTGACCAATTAGGGTTTAAGCCCAAAGTGAGATAAGCACACAGATAGATTTATTCCAACTTTATCTATCTACCAATCTCAGAATTTTTACGATATCTTATTCCTAGACTGAGTAACGAATATGTTGTCTTTTTTACTTATACAAATTTTGACAAAACTTTTAACATGAAAGTGACATAAATCATAATGCGTCTGAGATTGCGACAGTCAACTCGCGGTGCTTTTATATTATAGTGACCCATTCATGTTTCTGAACTTAAAAATCAATACTACATAAAAATAATATGTTATTATTTTATCAAGTATAGACTTGTAACATAAAAGAGAAAGGGTTTTAGTGAAATGTTTAATAAAATACAGACATATAACAAAAAGTGTCATCACTAGTACAGAAATATATCATTGATTTTATTAATAAACAGACGTATCTCAGGGACAACATTTTAAAAGCTATCAATAATTACTTAATCAAGTATTCTTACAATACATCATTTATTATTATTACGCTATTTTCATTGAGATATAAGTAATAATGTCAGAAACGTTGTAAATGACAAAACGTTTTTGCGATTTCCCAACAAACAGCTTTTTTGAGTTAGGTCAGTCTATTATTAAGCGTGCGATGTATCAGAACTGTTTTCTTACTTGAATTTTATATTTAAAAAAGCCCTAAGGTAAGCAAGTACCTGACGCAAACGTTTTAAAACACATTTTTGTATTTCTTACGGCATGATCTAAAAACTGTCTATACTTGGCCCGGCCAACTCTTTCAGCGAGCCGCAATCATTCTTTCATCAGGATTATCTAAAATTGTATTTACCTATCGAACGACTGAATATAATAACTAGTATATAAAAATATAAAACATGAAATCTGACAGTAGTTAAATCGTTCTAAAACCCAATCAAACCTGTTCGTAGGCTTACCGGGTTCAGCTCCCTGATTACGATACATACTTTTCATCCTTGGTGTCCCCTTCGCTGTCACAGAGTTGAGTTGCTACTAAAATGTAGTGATTAGTCACTCTTTCGTATAAACATCAGACCAAGCTGTCATAATGACAATAGTACTCTAGTCTGTGTTAGTACTGTCCGTCGGTTCATATTTTGATCTCATGTAAGCGTTCCAGTTTTACTAATTTGTTGGTCTCTGTCTATCCCTGTCACTGTCATCTCACCTGTGCTGTCAGCCTGACACCTGGGCGAGATGAAAGAAAACAATAGAGTTTATTTTTTTAAAGAAGAATAGTTTAGCGGTAAATATTTAGCAATTTATTGTAAAGTTCAACGCAAATATGTCTCAATCTGATGCGGGACATTCTACTGATGAGGAGCCCCTAAAAAATATCTTTGACCAGGCCATGAAGTTGTTTGAGAAAATAGAAAACGGCACCGAAGCGACTAATAGCGATCCAGTACAAGTGAGTGGAATTTTGCAGTATTGTGCAACTGTTTGCTGCTTGTTACATTATCGAGAGAATAACACACACAGAACACAGAATATGACGAAGAACATGTCCATAGACCAGCAGAGCCTTACTCAAACAATCAAATATTACAAACCTATTTGTTTGTAATGCATCATTTAGCATGTTTACAGAGACCCGCGTCAAATACAGTTTTGTATCTTGAAATCACAACTATCTTTTGCATTAAACTCTCTACAATTCATACACTTCTTTAATAAACTTACTTTTAGGGAGTATTTTATGTTTGAAGCCTTCATCTGTCTGTTGTGGAATAGATCCTATGACCGGACCAATCTCTAGGCAGTGTCTGCTGCTAGAAATTTCTAAAACATACAATTTCATTAAAAATATGATATAAGAATGTTAAATTCAATAATTTAACAATCTCTGGCAAAATTAAAATGTTTTGTTTATAATAACAATTCCAGATGAGCATCAAAGCAGCAATATCAAAGTTCGAGAAGGCCACCAATCTGGTTTCCCTCTCGGGTATGTTCAGCAGCAATGAGAGCATTGAGGAGCTGCCCACAGAGACATTGCAGTACCTACTGCTGCCTGCACTACTCGGCACACTCAGCCTCAAGCTCTGCAATCGGCCAAGGAAGGATATCATTGATGTTGCTGAGATTTACTTCAAGTAAAATATACAAGATACCTCTAAATGATACAGAAATTCATATGCCTGGTTACATTACTACAGTAGAGCAGTTAAAATTTTATATAAAACATACATATTTATATTTTCATAAACAAAAAGTCAAATATTCCCTTCGGTTGTTAAATTTTCTCAGTAGTAGATGATGAATGTTGTGTTTGATTTTAGAGACTTCCTGCAACGGTGCAATGATTATCGTGTGACAGATATTGAAGTGCCACAGAGCAGTAGCAACACACAGAACTCAGCGGAAAGGTCACAGAGTGAACAAGCCAAAATTGCTAATATGGTGAGCACTATTTATACACATAGCCCTTTTTAGTATGGCACACTCAAATTTGCAAGACTTACACTATATTTTTCCAGAAAATTGTTATTTTTAAAATACAAAGATTGATAGAGTATCTACAACATCATCCATAGTATGGTTAAATGTTTGCAACACAACACCTAGCTATGTTGATTCATTCATGAATTTTAAATGAGTTTTGATGATGTCAGTTCACTTATTAATCAATTTAAATATTTATATATGAAAAAATATGAAACCCAGTTTACGTATTTATTGTACTTACCTCTATTTATGTGTATATAGAATGATTTATATTCTAAAATCTAGCTCTCAAAAAATACAAGATTACTTCAATAATTTATTATTAACCCTAAACAAATTACTATACCCATTTTTCAGGTGCTTACCAGAGAAGCCAAAATCAAAAGGTACCAAGAGACAAAGGAGCTCAAGGAGAAGCTTAGCACATTGTCCAAGGCCATGTCACTGACGACTGTCGATGACGACACAAAGCGGGAGTACTTCATGACCATGCTGCGCAGCTATGTGAGCCAGGCATTGGACGAGCTGGCCAGCATCGAGCAGGAGCGGCCCATCCTGGAGTACATGGCACAGCATGCCGGCGGTGAGCACCTTTGATACCTGGGTCACTAGGCATCTAGTTTAGTGCCTGAATGTTACCTCAATTAAGGCCTTCTTAACTGATTTTATGAGGCCATATTAAAATGGACTTTGATTTAAATGGACTGCTTTCAGTGTTCTCCATTTCTCTATTCTCTACTCTCGTCAAGATTCCAGCTAGGCTTGAATTAATTAGCCAGATACTTTGATTTTTCGATGACATACTATAGAATTAAATATTTGATTATTTGAATGTTAAAAATATCTTCTAAGATAAGTAAATAAGATCCTCTTGGTATGCGCCAAAAATTTGGGCTTTTTCAAATTTAAACAAAATCTTTTATTGTGACACAAAGCATTAAACAAAATTGTTATAGCTCTGCTTCAAGAATTGTACATGAAATGTTCATGGAAGTCAGGACCTGTGCATTTAACAGTATTGTGCATGATATGTGACCCTGTCCGCAGAAGCGAAGAGCGCTGGGGGCGGGGGCGGGGGCGGGGGCGGTGGTGGGCGCGGGGGCGGGCGGGGGCCGCCGCTGCGCCCGGTGATCATCACGCGCGACGCGGTGCAGAAGGCGGTGTACGGGCTCGGCTACCCCGGCGTGCCCACCTTCACCGTCGAGGAGTTCTACGACCAGCGCGTGCGCGAGGGACTGTAAGTTTATGATATTATTTTTTTAATAGTCTATCATGTGTCCTATTCTCTTGGACAAATACCTCTCCACATTTTTTTGGCGGTTTGAAGATTGATGTTGCAATTTCTTTTTCCCAAAAAATAAATAATGTTTATGAATGTTACTGACTAATGCGATATTGTTTAACAGGTTCCCGGGCGCTTGCGCATCAAACATACCACATAAGACCATACAGAACACGGAGGAGGACGGCGACGAAGCAGAGAAAGTACACAAAGTAAGTTCTTTGAGATCTGTTAATATCATGTTTAAGCTTCTACAGGTTGATTCAGAAAAAGCCTTGAGCCCGCGCTTCTTTAGTGCATATGGAATCATTATGTGATGTCAGAATTTCGACGATAAGTCGATTAAAAAAAACGTTCCTACCTAATGACAATTCAGATTTTTTTGTGATATTTTTTTTTAAACTGACATTGATATTCTGACTTCACATAATGATTATAAATGTGTTAAAAAGCATAAGTTCAAGGGTTGATATACCCTTTCTGAATCATTCGGAAGTGAATTCCTGGCTACGGCCTTCATCGCAATATCAGTTGATTGTAATAATTGGTTATTCAGGAGATTCTGGAGGAGACTGATGACCCCGAGGAGTTGGCTCGGCAGCGCAACATGGACGAGTACAAGGACGACCACCGCCGCGGCTGGGGTAACCGACACAACAGGAGCTAACCGACACGCTCCCGACTAAAGATTATGTATCCGCATTACCTCCAATATATACTGGTTATGTACTGAACCCGCCAGAGTTAGGGAGTTATTATTTGAAATAAAGAGTGGTACTGTGTGTAACACAATTGTAATGTTTATAGCAATAAAAATATATTAATTTTACATATTGTACAGTTTTGTTTTATTCAGTTGAGCTTCATAAGTTCTGCTTTGAGACTTGTTATATTAAATAATTTTTATTATGCTCGGCAAAGGACTTCCAAAGCACAATTGCCTTAAATACATACAGGTATGAACAGGTTGAACCCCAACAATAGAAAACCTCTTCGAATTTACCGATATTCAATATTACCGGACTGAGATTACGATTCAAACCATGCAACTACCGTCTTTGGAAAAAAAAAATCATTACTGATTTCTTATATTTACCCACAAATCGTAAGTACATATGCCATATTCGTCCAATGTATTACGAAAAGCCGTGATGCCTCAGTACCATCCATAGGTAACTTTATTACTATAATGTTAAGATACGTGGTACATGCTCTACGAAGGTACATGTCGTCATCGCTTATCAATAGGCACTGGGCTGCAAAGGTCATGCGCCTGATCACTTTCACTGCACATCGAAAGTGTTGCCGCATGTTCCCCGCGTTAGATCTAACTTTGAATACATTGTAGTAGTGTAAATGCTAAATGTAATGTGTAAATGCTAACTAAGGTGTGTTACAGAACGGCGAGTTGCGATAGCAATAGCGTTATGAAATCGTGCAGAAATCTGCGCGGTGATTTGCAAATGTTGTTGCTCGGTATATCTGGGAATGTATTCCAAACTTTTTCGTAAGCCCTCACACAAACACGCACCGTACGTCAATTGCGAGATTATTCGTAAGCTAAATGTATAGTTTATAGTTTACGTATTTAGACACATTGTATAGTAAATGGAACAGCGCCTCTAGCGGACAGTATTTAAAACTACCAACTCTCAATACAATGTGTATAAATACGTAGACTGTAAAGTACCCGGTTAGCTTGCGAATAATCTCGCGCTTGCCATGCAGGTACACGTATGTATACATCCACGATGTCCCTGCTTGCCTTTTTAATAAACTTGCTTTTAATATTAATTAGTGTCCCCAGATACAGGCTTGCCTAGTTTGGGAACCTCTTCCCCTTTAAAGTAATCGTAGTCTTCATAAACCGTACCGCCATACCTTATAAGCTCCGTAGCTCAGGGTTATCATTCGGTTACTGTTAGATGTTAACTAATAGCTTGTCGTTACATTTGCATTAACTGATACTCGCTATCGATCAAGAAGACTACCGGTTGCGTGTTTTCCTTTTTCCTTGTTGATATGAAATAAATTTGGTTGCCAACCTTAATTAATTGAGCAGGAAATAGGGCTATGAATTGATACTATAAATAAAATAAACTGTAGTTAAATAGTTAGACAATTATTTATCTGCATAGTATTTATTAGAATGTGACAGTTGGTTTTCTTATTAGTATACTTTTATTATACGTAAAATACGGGGCCCCAAGTCTGCTAACACAATCGATTCATAATCGATCAGCAATCGCATAGTAACTGTCACTTTAGACAGATATGTTGCTGTTCGATTATAAATCGATTGTGTTACCAGACTTGGCCCTGCTCTGATCCTCTTTACAATCGCGGGGGAAATTTGTAAGTATCTAGATGTGTTTGTATACAGCAGAACACGGGCTGGTGATGCGGCTTTATAAGAGGTCCTATTAATTACGATGGAGGCTGGCCACCTGACCCACTCCCTGGCGGTGGGTATGCAAATTCCCCACAAGCCGCGCATACTAACTCGCCGATGCATTGCGAATAACGGGATCGCAAATCGCAATTAGGTGCGATCGATCATGTTTTGTATGACTGGCGGAATTTAATAGCGAAGAGTCAATTTTTGTAAAAGGGACGTCACTTGTAATGTGACTTTATTATTTGGCAAAAATCGATACTAGTGGCTGCCATTTTTTTTATAGAAAAGCCAGTAGGAATCAGTTTGTAGGTATGGAGTCTTCGACTCCAGTAAATGTTTTTTTTTTTTTTTTTTACATTATAGGCAAGTATTTCATCTCGATCTCACCTGATGGTAAGTGACGATGAGGTCTACGATGGAGCATACTTGCCTAGGTAGGAAGGCGGCAGTAGATCGAGACGCTACATTCACTAGGCACATGCAGCGCAACTGATCTGACCCGCCATCCATGAATGGCAACACCGAACATCATGCCGGAACACGGCTAGGCCGCTTGGCGACATGGCTTTGTTCAGTGGGTGGTGACTAGCCACGGCCGAAGCCTACCACCAGTAAATGTTCCTTTGAAGAGATAGCTCTCCCCTCAGTCTGACGGGAATTTAGGCTAAAAGCCATACACAACTGGTAACCTTATGAATAATATTTGATCCGACATACAACTTGTTTTACAACGATTAATCATAAACATGATTATTCAAATTGTAACGTCAAAAGTTATACTTATCCCGCATTTCAGTCTTAAGCATCTACTTAATCCCTGACACGTTTAAAGCCTTCCTATAATTCAGACATTCCCTTCCTAGTTCGCAGTAATTTAGATATCGTTCCTCAAACACCGCTCGGCTACCAGTTAATAAGATGCAAATCTCGGTTGTCAGCTTAGACATTGAAGTCGTATGATATATGTTTGCGATTGCAGGTAATGGTTACCACGCTTAGATCTTCGGATAGCTTGTAGTTGCTAAATAGAGTCTTCTACAGTTATTATTATTGCTGCCGGCTGGACAGCCGCGACAGGTTGTTAGTTTGAATTTATAACACTATCATCATTGTTGATCTATGAATGTATTTTGCACGGAGTGGGCTTTTTATGTTGGTCATTGATCCTGCTTGCGTTGTATGTTTTTATTTATATACGTCCAACAAGCTGAATATTTAGTTCTACATATATCATTCTCTGTATCGAATAATCTTTATGATGTTAATTGAATAGGTGCTATTGATTTCTTATATATACGCGAATACTACATTAAAATAAAACAATTTTTTCTCGGATTCTATCGCGTTTATTTTATGTTTTTACGTTTCCACCGTTTTGGCTGGTTTTCAGCAACCATGGTCACAGGGGTCATGGCCATGGTCTTCCGGGAAAAATCGTTATGTTTCAATGAATAGGTCAATATAGAAATCTGTTCAGTAATACTTGTTTTACTATTTCCTTTTCCATTTCTAAGTATTTATTCCTATATTTCTTAGTACTAACTCTCACTAATCGTCGGTTCCGTTTCTAAACGGTAGTAGTTGTAGTGGCTATTGGCGTTCCTTTAACGGAAGGTGGTCTCTATGTGGACGAATTAATGGCAGGAAGTTTCACTTCTTCTAGCCCTCGTGCGTATGTACCACGAAGTATAATTTGTGAGAGTTGAAAATAGAAAAGTTTCGACGTGTGTTTAAAAAATTACCTAAAATTAATACAACCGTAAACAAATGAAGTAAATACAACTTCGCGACGTTCTTTGGCAATGGACAACACTAACAAATAAATGAAACTATAAATTCATTTTCAAATATAATCTTTTCTGATGTCATTCTTTGCGACATCAATTTAAAAGTATTGTTTTTCTCAACTGAAGATATAATATCTCCGCTATCTAGCCACTCATCTCCATTATCATTTAGTTGTCTTTCGCTTTTTTGGTGATACGGTTAATAATTCGGTGTAAATTGTATTGTGCTGAAAATGCTGAACTGTGAAATCGATTCTTTGAAGGTAATTTGAGATAATTATTAGTTTATTGACGTGTTTTCGACGGATATATTGTCGATTGCGTGATTACAGCCTCAATCGGACATGGGCAGGGGAACACAATATATTATTGTTATAGTATTAGTTAAGTTAGTTATTAGATTCGAGGTGGGATTGCAGACCGAGCCGAAGGCAAGGGCGTAATGGTCTGGTTGAAAATGAGGCACAGATAACAAAGGCGTAAAACACAATAATGTTAAAGAATTTTCTAGACATGAAACATCTGTGCCAATATTAAAAAAAAAATGTGACGTTTAAAACACTACTGAGGTTTTATAATGTGAAAAGTACGCGTGTATAATAAGCTGCATTATCAAAATAAAGTAGGTGCAATAGGAGCCAATTTACGATCAAGTGTGTTGAAAAATATTACAAGATACCCATCGGTACATAAATAAGTGACAAAGAAGACATTGCAAAAAAATAAAAATAAAAAAGAACTCGTCTATGCGTACTAGGTAGGCGGTGAGCATAGGTATTAGATTAGGTATATGCACTATGTAGCGCTACTGGCTGGTTACAAATCACATTTAAATTAATAGTATGACCATCGATAACCTATTGAAATATTTTACACTGTTTTTATTAAGACAAAATATAAACATACATATACTATTATTTAGGTGTCAGAAATAATCGCGTGTCTTACCCGTCACAACGATAATATTCCACATGATGTAGCAAAAAAAATAAACAATTCAATTACTTACATATTATAAAAATAAACAATTTGCGTGACACATTCAAGACAATGGAGGCAATCTTGACTCATATTATTCCACTGTGGTTATCCACCTACATTAGAATAGAATATGTCAAGCGTGATTCGCTGGATTTTAAATCGAGTTCAATATATTTTCGTATTTGTAACATAATACAACATGTTGTCCAATTTTAAATCTTACGTAATCTGTCACTAAACGCGTTAAAAAAACGCCAAATCGCTTCAAGAAAAGGGTTGCTTGCATGCAATACCTACGAACTCGACTTGGCGCTATTTTTAACGGACTTCAAAAAAGGAGGAGGTTCTCGATTCGGTTGTTTTCGGGTTTTGTTTTTTAATTTTTATGATTTATATGCAGATACATAGACATTAAATTATAAAACAGCAATCCGCACATAGTTTACGGATCTCTAAATCCCACACGAGCAATAATATTATTGCTTACAATTAATCCCTGGTTCATTTGATCATAAGGCTTAGTGGTTCAGTCGAACATGGTATCACAGTGAGCCGGGTTACATTTGAACTAGTGGCATCGCTATTGAATAGTGCTGTGGTAATGTGTATGGCGTGATCGCGTTTGGAGACATTGATTGGAGGTACTTATTTTTTTTTTTATTAAATTTCCTTAGCCTCTTTGTAAGGAGTTACTTATTGTTGGAGATTTTTTAATGAAATAGTGAGCGGATTTGCTTGTTGGACTTGGACGCTGTTGCTGTGCTTCTAGATACGGCTGTTTTTTTTGTTTTTTTTTATTACTTTTAAGCAAGTATTTGATCTCGATCGTACCTGATGGTAAGTTGCGATGAGATCTACGATGGAGCATACTTGCCTAGAAGGTACTTGTTCACTCTCGACTTGAAAACACCCAGATTGTAGTCAACGTTTTTTCACAATAAGGCTGCGTCTAAGCTTAAATTAGTGTTATATACCTACTGAAAGCGTACGACGGGCCATCAAATTACCTATTTACTCATAGAAAATGTATAGCAAGCTTTGTAATCTGATAAACGCTTAAATGCATATTCATGTGCTGTTTATAGGTGTTATAATAAAAAAAAATGGAATTTAGTAAGTTTTTCAGTAAAAACAAACTTGACCCTCTGAAATTCCTATTACTCTTCAATCTCCATTATCTCCTCCATTAGCGTTGACGTCACAGTAGGTACCCATCTATCCTGTGAAAGCTATAAACACGCCATAGAATTGTGACATGCGGCTTACATTGCCATTAAAGGATTGTGAAACAGTGATACGTGTGTTTAATGCTATCAATGTATTGCGTCACCGTTAGAAAGTTACGCTAGTGCACTCATCGTTTCACGCGGTTGCCAGATTCAAAGGAATTCATCAAAAACATTATTCCAATACGTATATGAGATCAAAAGTTATCCCGTCACAAAAAAAAAATACGGGAAAATATGACGTGGGGATCATTGGGTGGTCATTCTCAGCGTCATATAATAAACATAATATACGTTTAAATTTTTTGTCTAATGTCAAAACGGAAACGTATAAAAAAATTGATCATAGAGAACAAAATTTAAAATGGAAAAACTGTTTCAACAAAGTAGTTAAGTGTTTTATTAAATGTAACCAGATCCTTACGCTGTTATTGGAATAATCTAAGCGCTAAACAATTTTTAAACGTACCTAGGTATATTTACTTTTTTTGCTGCCATGCGTTTTAAAAAAAGTAATTAGTGTTTTCTTTATACTTTTAACGGCATTGTAAGTGGTCACTTGTGCAAAGCAGAGTATGTTATGTCATGAAATTGATTGTTATATTATTACATTTATGAAAACCAACTACGTAAGACGAGGCGGTATGGTCATAATGACTTTAGCCTGCTCGAAGGAGCGAATCTAACAAAAAAAAAAAAAAGTATGTTATGTCATTTATATTTGTTCTGTATTCAAATTCTCTTGTCGGATTTCCCATAAATTAAGACTCATCGTACTGTTGTTTTATGTTTTTTAAACAAAAATGAATTACGTACCTCTGGTAAATTCAAGTAGGTACCTTCAAAATACTTTGCAATAAATGTTGGCTGGCAACTCAGTCGCCATGTGATTCTTGATAACATTTTAGGCAATAATACTGAAACCGGTTATACCCTGACATAATTATGTTATGTTGTCTTTTTTATTATGTTATGTAAACATGTCATAAATTACGTGAACACGCCTATTTGTGAAAGGACTGTTCTTGTATTAATCGTAACAATTTAAAATGCATTGTTTTAAATTTGTCTCCATAAAATACTGTATCTTCATGCAATAATATTTAACTTACTTATTCCTTTTTCTGTATAAGTAGGTATCTAATTAACTAATTAGTGCTACGTTATAGCTATCTTAGCCAGACACTCGTACACGCCATTTTCATACCTTCATGTCACATCCATTATTGTATTTATAATGTGTATTTATTGAATGTGTTATCGCTATTAATTACTTGACATTGGCAAAATACCCACTAACGTGTGGCATTTCATTTCGTAATGAAAGAAGAAGAAGAAAACCCTGCATCCGACATCCTTAACTATATTAGTGGATAGGATATACTTTCTGCTACAGCACTCGAGTAGTCTTTGGATTATGTTGTTTTTTTTTAAAAACTTAACGGTCCCTACAAATTTATCTATGTATTATACTAGGATCTCATACGACCATAGTGAAACCGAATACTGAACAAAACTGTTCAATGCAGCTGGCCATGCAATAATTAGTATTCCCATAAACTCCAAGGCTTCGCGAGCCACAACACAAAACATCTTGACATGTGAGCCTGTCCTACTAATTTAGGAACACCATGTATTTATGATACAAGGTTCGAGTCGCTCGCGTCGAGTATCGCGCGGAACACTGCGCTGTGTTATAATCCTGTTGTTTACGATACATTGCGCGCTCAAAAATTACAACATTTATAACCGATCATTTTCGACATTTTATTATAGGTATTCTATTAATTTTATTATTATTTGGCCATTCAGTGTAACCTTTGTCTAAAGTATGCGTTGCTATGTCTCATATATATGTATAGGTACTTAAAATACCTAGCATTTACTCGCGACGCGCCGCCCGCGTAATAGTCCTCGTCTTCCTCGATATAATGACTTACAAACAAACACACCATCGCATTATATAGAGTAATAAGCAGTTGATATTTCGTACATATGTATGTAGGTATTTTTTTATCGGATAGGTTTTTTTTGGTTGCGTTGTGCGTTAGTATTCCTTGAAACTTGTCTTCCCTGTGATCCTTTTCTTCCAAGATATTGTATGGATGTCTGTTTGTCTCACTGCGGCCCCTAAGCATGGCGACCTTAAACTAATGGGACCTTGCATATCGTTGTTAATGTGTGTTTGTTAATTCCGCGCGCGTTTGCGCATCTACGTATTTGCATTATTCCTTGTATGCTGTTGATCTAGAGCCAGCGAATACAGCCATACCTATGGTACCTTCTTACAGTTACATAGGAAGGTGTTTGCCTTATTATGGAATGCACGCTAAGTACAAAAAATATCTTGAATTAGGTTTGTTTTGAGCGTTTATTTTTCCGGCCCTTAGTATGAGTTTTGAAAGTATTCAAATACCGATCGAGTGATATAACGTTGTCATCCGTACACCTACTAATAAAGCTGGACGTTTCCGCAAGGGGCGCTGTTGAGAAATATATAGGAACCACTTTATCAGTATTTGCCCATCGAATGCTATTAAAACTACTACTCAGTCTTCCCAAGTTAGGGCTTTCGGCCCCAATGTTGGGGCGGCAATATTCAGATTGGATTTTTTGGGCCTAAATTGATTTAAGGCTATTTTAAAAGGCAAAATTAATACCCTACCAATATGACCAAAATAGATAAAACGTCTGGTGTGGGTATCAATGATTTGTATGTTGGCCTCTGGAGTCGCCATATTGTACATATGTAGGTTCGTCTTTTACTGTAGAAGTTTCTAACACTAGGGTTTTATGCACTGTTTACCCGAATAAAACTTATTTGTAATAGTATAACTTGACTTTTCAAGTTCTCCCAAGATGTCCGGTAAATTTTCAGTAACGTATCCACAGCATTACTGATATGGGTATGGGATTCATTTCATCATCAACATCGTCATCAGCATTGTCATCATCATCAGGGGTCCATATTATTCAATAACAATTATCAAGAATTAATCGACACTGGCAAAAATTTCACTTATTTTGTAGCCGATTGCCAAACTAAAAAAAAGAAGAAGAAGAAGAACTAATTTGCAAGGTTCGATTCTCGTTTAAAGAGAACCTGGTAAACTAATTTATTGCTATTATTTAATAATGTGTGGAAACTAATGTCATTATACTCAGCTTTGTTCAAACATTTAGCAACACTGCATAATAATAGAATGAGTAACTTCTAACAAATGACTTTGACATCTAATTTCAATAATATTTAGGCATTGATGAATGAGCACGTCGTTAAATATCACTCGATACTTATCGATTCTCGATTCTACTAATCGATTCAGAATATTAATTACTTAACATAATGTTATGCTAAATTCATTAATATTTATAATACTAAGGTGTATGTCGGCCATATGAGTAGACTGTAGATCGTCGGATGATGTCAGCTATGTCTATAAGTCGAGGCGTATCTCGAGAACATCTCGGTTGCGTAAGAACGTTCATTGTTTGGTGTTCTCGGTGTGCAATGTACTTGACTTGTTGCAGGTTTTATGACAATGAGTGTACTATTGACATTTCGATTTTTTTTGTTGTGTCGTTCTAGTTTTTGTTTATGGTCATGTGGAGTTCTCATACCACTTATACTCGGTACCTATTTGTCTTTTAAATAATAATAATACGATGATATAAACATATTTATCATTGATATAAACTTAGTTAGAGATATATATATAAATAGAGTATCAAACGCGCATTCTAGGGAATTTAAATTACTTACAGATCTTTACCTAGAAAATTGATAATTAACTATTTGCTACATAACTGTTCTGTACAAATACAATTACGCTGCTTTGATCGAATCAAATACACGGAGTAATACACGAACGGCCACACAAAGTTATTCATAAAAAATAACGATGGTTTATCAAATGCGAACTTTAGAAAACATATAAACGTTAACCCCGAATTTATAGACGTTTAATAAAGTTATAACGCGTCTAAAAATTCGGGGGTAAATATAAGGTATAACAAAAATAGTGTAAAATAGGTTAACGTGTTAACATGTAAGTCATACAAATCATGTTTATACATATATGTATAAAATAATTGTGTAAATTATGTTTTAATTTTTACTTTTCATGAAGGCGAATCATCGGCACCAATCGGCTTAGTATTTCATGTCTTTCGCGACACTCCGTCTATATGTCTTTATATCTTCGTCTGAGAACGCAAATTAAAGTTTGTTAAGTAGTGACGCAACTAAACTAAACGATTACGCCGGTAGTTTAGTGGAATGGTGTCGTGATGCTCTGATTGTAATATGAATTGTGTAGGCACGCATTGTTTTTGCAACTGGCATTCGAGATGAGAGGAAATTGGTTTATGAAAGTGTTAAGTAGGTATAGGTAATGTGTTTCAGGTTGCTGAAGGAAACCTATTCGTGAAATTTCGTAACACTGAAATTAAATAACAATTCAATGATCAAATATCTTATTCCTTAAGTTATCAATAGCTTTATTAAAATTTGTTGTAGATGGTGTCGTATTTTTTGTCTATCGCTGCTTGCTACCTTAGGTTGGCATTTAAACTGGACATATTGATTATGATTTATGAGACAATCTTCATTATGATTAGATTCTGTTCCACTGCCATTAAAGACGAAGATGACGAAAGAAATAAGATGTTGAAATGAATGAAAATCAATTAGTGAGTGTAGTGATGGTTAGATAACTAATTATCGACAACCTATGTGTATGTTTGCTTTTACAACCCTCGTCAACGTTGTAAGATCCTTCGTATTTGGTATGGAGATGTTGGTTCTTAAATGAAAAGTAGACGAATCTTGGAGGGCGATGTTATTGATATGAAAACTCTTCTTCTTCTTCTTTCTTTACGAAATGACATACGATGAAATAAAATGGATATGAATATGGCCTCACCCACAACTTAGTAGGTATTTTGCCAATGTCAAGTAATTAATAGCAATAACACATTAATAAAAACACATTATAAATAAAATAATGAATGTGACATGATGATTATGAAAATGGCGTATCTCGATATGAAACATCAACAAGTAAATAGGTAAGACAATTTTAATGACAATTTTTTTGGCTGAGAAACAAAAGAAGGCAACTGTCAACTTCAAGAAGAAGATATGAGCTTGACTTATCTACCAAGGTTTTAAGCAACCGAGCTGAAACAACTTCATTGTTAGCAAGTATATATTGGCGATGGTTCGCGCATTAAGATATGCACAGCTTTGTAATCCGAAGCACGACGTTATTTGTTCGCTCCTGTGTATTTGCATAACAATTTAGCACATATCAACGGCTTGCATTGAGCAGTGTTCCTACTCGTGACGAGGAAAAGCCTTTGAGCTGAGATGGGTTTACGATTTGTACGGCACAAATGGCTGGCAATTTGTTTTAGAGTGCATTCATTTGTTTTGTGAGGTGTATTTTAGCTGTTGGCGGTGTCATTGTGTGTTGTATGTCGTAAACCTTATGGCAGAATTTGCCAATGCCAGAAAACAAAACAGCAAATGAACCGTATTTCCTTTGCTATGGGTTATGCTAGATAGATGATTAAATTAAGCGTTTCTACTATTAAGTCCAAATTTGCTAGGCTTTTTAGTTACGTATCTCTCTTCTTGTCAAGTGTTTTGCGTCTCTGTAACCTACGATAAGCGGGTTCAATTGAGAGTAGTCCATTCTTTGCTCACTATAATTCCTGCAACAATAGCCCAAGTCAATTTGAACCCAACGACTCAATCAATTGGGTAGGTTATTTTGTCATCATGGAAAATCTACACAAAGTACACCTAATGTTTTCCGATCATGTCCACCGTCTGTCCGTCTGTACATATTGATATAGGTACGCGCGTGATGCTCACTTGTTTATGGTCGGCACACATTAGCATGGCGCATTCCATTATGTTTGCGCGTGTCATTAGATTGTAATGTTATTCATTCGTCTTTGTTTTAATGTTTTCTATGCGGAGCGAGGCAAAACAATATCGACCATAGCTCTTAGATTATGCACAAAGCAGTTAAGATCACGTGTTAAAACTTCTTGTCTCTCTCTCTCTATGGTCGGTCCCTCATGTCTGAGGATCGCTATCATCGTTGGATAGTCCACACTTGGATCGAACAATTAGCCTCCATCGGTATCTGTTCATGGCACTTCTGACCACCGAGCTGAATTTGGTTGAAGATGAGTCCTTTACTTGATCGGTCCATCTGGTTGGGGACCGTCCTCGAGCTCTCTTGCAGTACTACTTAAAACTACCTGTAAGTGCCTAAGATAGGTATGGTATTAAAGATGAGACGTAATTACGCTAGCAGATTTTAAACTAGGGCTTCGCATCGAAGTAGGGCGTCTTGGTACCCGCCCGTACGGCCGTACCTGCCAAATGTTTTCAAGTATTTAAAAAAAAATGGTTTTCGACTCTGGTATGTTTACTTACTCGCTCGCACTTGCTCGAATTTTGAAATTATATCTCATCCCTATAGAATTCCATCTACCCTCCAAAGACAAGACTTAGTAGTTGTACAGGCTTTGAATATTTGCTACAGACGAACACACCAACTATACAGTCCCACATTAAGCAACGCTTGTGTTATGGGTACCGTACAATGGACTGAGGGCAAACTCAGTATATAATACTTATATAGATATTAAACATCCATGACTCGGATGCAAACATTCGTGCTCATCACACAAAGCTTGGCCCTACCAGGATTCGAACCCGGGACCGGCGGCGCAAAAAGCAGAGTCACTACCACTGCGCTTATCAGGCCGTCATTGCCACAATGTATCAGTTGGTCAGGTGTAAGATATTACCATGTAAGGCTGTGACGCAGGAAGCGGATGCTATTTACCGCCATTGTCGGCGGGTGCGCACGCGCAGGCGCGCACTGACGTAGAATGCATTCCTGATCGCTGCGGATAATGATCAATTGACCACATAGTTTGTAGAATAAATACCTGCCTTGTATCTTCTGTATGAATGAATGGTAAACTCGGAGTTTAGGGCGAAAGTCAAGAGAAAACATCTGTATTGAAGTCATTAGGATTTGGTGACGGCCTGATTAGCGCAGTGGTAGTGACTCTGCTTTCTGCGCCGAGGGTCTCCGGTTCGAATCCTGGTAGGGACAAGCTTTGTGTGATGAGCACGAATGTTTGTACCCGAGTCAAGGATGTTTAATATGTATATAAGTATTATATACTGAGTTCGCCCTCAGTCCATTGTACGGTACCCATAACACAAGCGTTGCTTAATGTGGGACCGTATAGTTGGTGTGTTCGTATGGCGATATTTATTTATTTGTTAGGATGATGTCCACGTGGTGTTTGCGGGGCGTTCCCGCCAGAACAAATTTTGGAAGTAATCTTTTCGAAATTTACCCTGGTTCGATTATTACTGGTATCGCCCCAGTCCATTGTAGGGTACTGTTCAGCCAATACAGCTATTCTTATAATATAATAATGAAGACACTTATTGTGTGGTTCTAAACTAAGCAGCGCTTGTATAATGGCTACTGCACATATGTACGGTGGATGCGAGTGGCGGAGGACCGTGATGTTTGGAAGTCATTGGGGGAGGCCTATGTCCAGCAGTGGACGTCTTTCGGCTGATAGCATAGCATAGAATAGTACATACATTGGTTTCTGCGCGATATAATTAAACCCCAGACCAGCGGCCTTACCACCATAGTGGTAAGCTTCCAGAACAAATTATAAAAAGTTTATTTCCGATATTTCTCATAACTTCCTATCACGAAACATTAATATCATCTTATTAAAAGAAATAACGATTCGTGATAATTCGTGCAAATGATGCGCTCACGCATGTGTCATTAGGCGGCTGCTGGCACGGGAAGAGCCGGTCGATCTGCCATTGACACACATTCTAGTTTCCACTTGACCTTATACAAATGACGGTTCTTTAGCCCCGAAAGCTAAATGTTATATTATTTCGACTAAAATGTTGTATCCATGACCTATGTCGTTAAAATCTATAACGACTCGGGAAAGAAAACCAGACATTTCTTATCTGAAGATCGCACGAGCTGTCCTGCTAAAAAGTCTAGACAATTTCCTTCAAAAAAAAATATACTTGTTAACATTTTTTTTTACAATATTAATTTAATTTATCATTTTGTTTAGTGACATACCAAACTCGTATTTTTATATTACAAGGTAAAGCACCTTATTTCTATATCAGCTTTTTTTTGCAGTGTCTCCGTAATTGACGAATAATTCGCCTATCCATATTGTATCAGAATTAGAGTCAGGATATTTTTTATTCATGTAAACCATTAAGTATAGAAATGAATCGTGAAAATTGTTACAAAATACTAAGCCACAACTTTAACACACGTTGGGAATGTCGTTCCTATGGAGAACAACGGGCAAGGAACTCCATGGTTGCTCTTTTTAAAAAATATATTTTACATTTTTTTTTTTATTACATTATAGGCAAGTATTTGATCTCGATCTCACCTGATGGTAAGTGACGATGAGATCTACGATGGAGCATACTTGCCTAGGTAGGAAGGCGGCAGTAGATAGAGACGCTACATTCACTAGGCACATGCAGCGCAACTGATCTGACCCGCCATCCATGAATGGCAGCACCGAACATCATGCCGGAACACGGCTAGGCCGTTTGGCGACATGGCTTTGTTCAGTGGGTGGTGACTAGCCACGGCCGAAGCCTACCACCAGTAGAGTTGTCACCTGGTTGGCACCACCCAGGGTCACGTGTAGGGTATCTTGAGGGTACTTAATTCTCCTACGGACGAATTTTTGAGCAGTACATTGTTATGGGTACGTGAGAACAATGAAGGAACGGCTAGGTAGGCTTCAGCAGCTGGTCATAAAAGTACTAACTCTATTGTAATCTAGACGGATGTTAAAATGTTCAATATTATGTTTGATGACGCGATGTGGTTCTTGAACGTTATCAAGTGATATCGTACTATGTAAGAATTATAAATTATTTATATAATTAAATGATTAATTAAGAATTAAAATTAAACTATTTTGAATGTGATTATAATAACTATTGGATAACTACAGAAAAAAATATAATTTGTAGCGTAATTAATTTTCTTTCTACAACCGTATTACCAGCATTGCCTACGAAATCTTGTCTTAATTAATTAATTTATACAATAATTAAATATACCTATTGCTAATTATTTATTTTTTTAATTATTTTAAGTTATTTAAATTTTGTGCGAGCAAGATGAATATGAAACTCGGAAGTGATGTAACGCAATGTCGCTAAAATTGCTAAGACACTGATCATCATTAGCGAATCAGTCCACACTGATTTATGGATAAGGAAATTGAAATTTCACTTTCACTAGTAAACGTGCGATATTTGATTCAATGAATGATATAATAGGGGTCAGGATCGTATAACAACGAAATGTGACAGATTACATGTTACGGCATTTGCAAAAAAATATATTCAAGTAGGTTTTAGTTTAGCAAACGCAAACAGACAAACAGACAAAAATCCTAACAATAATTGTTTTGGGTTCTCTTGCGTTGATAAAGGCCCTCAATAATATTTATCTCATAATAATACAGACAGCGATCAGTTACATTATTAACCGACTTCAAGAAAAAGAAGGAGTTTCCAATTCGATTGTTTTTTTTTATTAAATGTATATATATAGATGTAAAATATTCACTTTAGAAGTGTGCGGTGTTACTTCATTGCTTTACATTCACGATAATCCTTAAAAAAAGTATTTGGTGCCACAGTCATTATTTGTGTAAGCATTATTCATGAGTTTTTCCGGAATATTAGATGAGTGCTCACGATTATCGGCATTTACAGAGCTCATCAGCTGACGTTCGCGTCGCGATAACAATTTTACGATGCATAGCCGGAAGCCTAATAAGTGCTGATACTATATTTTACAATATTATAATATAATATCGCCAGACGAACACACCAACTATACGGTCCCACACTAAGCAACGCTTGTATTAGTGCTACCGTACAATGGACTGAGGGCGAGCTCAGTATATAATACTTATATAGATATTAAACATCCATGACTCGGATACAAATATTTATGCTCAGCACACAAAGCTTGTCCCTACCAGGATTCGAGCCCGGGACCCTCAGCGCAAAAAGCAGGGTTACTATCCACTGAGCTAATGACGTCGTCAAATTATGTTAATTATCCATGCGCCTTCCGTGCTCTACTAACAATATGTATTGAATAAGGGTTTTATTTATTAATATGGGTACTGATGTTCCTTTATCAGGCTAGACAGATAGACGGTATGGCTTAATACCATTTTCACGGGATTATTTGGAGATTTTTGTAGAAAAAAAGATAAGATACATAACTCAATTCCTTTACCTCGTTGGCACCTACCACATCACGCGACGTCCATATCAACCATAGAGTTCGTATAATTAACATACCGATATTATGTCTATATTCAGTATTCCATAGCTAAGCTGTTGTACAATAATGACGCAATGGCCGTCGGCACTTCCTCGACCGTGAGGGGCATCACAACAACCCATAAATGGCGTCGTCTGTGCTGTGCTCGACATTTTAAAATCTAAGACCTAAAACGCAAGTCAATATTTTTTATATCAAATGTACAATATGTTAACCTTTTTCCTCGAGTTTTTCCATAATTTTAACAAACCTGAAATAGAATGGCCTCCAGTTAGTCATTAATATGTAAGTTGTATGACTGTTACACCTAATGAATAAATTACGACACTATTTCCACAGATGGTAGTGAACCATCTTTCCCAGGGTTCCCGGGATCGAATGCCCGTAGGCGCAACATTTGGTGTAATGACCCCAGCGATCCCAGTTTTTTTTAAGTATCTGCACCGTCATTAGCCCACCTTTTTACACATAGCTACAAGGTTCAACTAGGGAATTACAGGGGCCTTTTCGAGAACTTACAATGTGCACAACTGTATTGCAGCGAACATGCAGTTCCTAAAGAAGGTTGCTTTCGCAGGTAGTTTTACTAATTCCATTCAGGCATAGCAGGATCTGCCAAGGCTAAATTCGGTACGATCTGAGATCATAGAGCATCATCTAGGTCAGATTATATCGAAATAGGCCGGCACTATAATGAACGTCCGAGGCTAGACTACTAATTACTTTCTAACATCCTATGCAGCAGAACCTGACCAGAATGAGATCGCTTTAATGGTACTAGAACATAAAATACGGGCGCACCTCTGAAGACGATAAATTTCGATAAATGAAAATTTATCGACTCGCATGAAAATAGTTTATCATGGTATAAAATAAAAGTGTGGGCTTAAAATTTTATAGATCCACTAAAATCTGTAGTGTATGCTGACAATTTCCATCATGTGACGAATCAATCTAAAACTCGACTTGAGTTTTAGATTGGAAAGGAAGATTGGAAAGGAAAGGAAAACATTTCTTGCGTATACTACGATTGGTACTTGTTTTTTTTTTCAATGTACATTATGTACATACATTGAAAAAACATCAAGTATTAGTAGTACTCAATATATGGCACGTTTGATTTTCATACATTTTTAACGCAGTTGCCAGATGAATCTGTTCCAACGCTATTATTTTGTTCGATATAGCTCGCACCTGCGAGATGGGCCTAGCTATGTTAGATGAAAACAGGATCTCCCATTTTCGAAGTTTCGTTATTATATCAGACGACTTTGAAAGCCTCAAAACTCTAAGCAATTCCAATGGACCCACGCAATTCCACATAATCGATTATGAATCGATTGTCTCACGTTAGACAATCACACACTGTCCCCTAAAATCGAGCTAACGGCATTGTTTCCACTCCATTTACCGCCAACCTTTAGTATTACGGTAATTTGCGAGCCAAATCGACGGAACCAGACCACCCATTATGTAGTAGCACTCGATTGAATTAGCCTTTTGTTCGTACGAAGCGGTGGGAAAACGTCGATTGATAACGTGGGTCGGTAAGCAGGGTTGGCAACGATAATACACACGAGCTACCATCTCGTTCCGTGAGGCTAAGACTATTTGGGGCCTGACACCATTTTTCAATTTAAAAAAAGTGAATTTATCTGGGAGAAAGAAGTGTTAAGCGATAATGTTTTCGTCACACTGCACATAGGTATTCTAAGTTTATATTTCTTGTGTGGGTACTCAAAGTTGGTAGCCCTATTTTGTAAGCACGTGTCGATTAAGCAATTTAATTGCAAAGAGTCTGTTTGGAACTAACAATTTAGATTGTCTGCGTCCCTCACTCTGTATTAAAACAGGTCGTGTTTTTCACGGCTGAAATGCGTGATTTGATTTTCTTTAAGCTATTTCAGCCCAGGCGAAAAGTGATTTATAATTATTTTACACTTGTAGGCACTTCAGCCATATGAGAGGCGATATTTGGTATCTTTAACGTTCCATTAGCTCGGTAAAGTAAATTACGTGGCTCCTTGCGTAGTCTGGAATCTTAATTTCGTACGTCGAATGAAGGCGCAACCGAATATCACGTATCGGGGGACTGGTCTAGCAAACAGCGCAAGTTACAGTTAAATGATACGCATATATTTGGGTAGGGTTGCCTCTAGTTTCGCGCTTTAATATAAAGTATATGCTGATTATTCAATTTATATTTTTTTATCTATACATATAAGTGTCTGTTTGTAATATTAAAATAACCGCTTTTTACTAAGTGCATTTGGACGTATACACGGAACCTATACCAAAACAACATTTTTTACAAATTTTGTCTGTCTGTCTGTCGGTCTGTCTGTCTGTCGGTATGTCTGTCTGTCTGTCTGTCGGTCTGTCTGTCTGTCTGTCTGTCTGTCTGTCTGTTTGTCTGTCTGTTTGTTCCGGGTAATCTCTGAAATGGCTAGACCGATTTTGACGGGACTTTCACTGGCAGATAGCTGATGTAACAAGGAGTAACTTAGGCTACTTTTATTTTAGAAAAAACATAGGATCTCACGAAAAAAATATTAAAACCAATGTTGCAGCGTTGCGCCTGATTAAGTTTGATAGCAACAACCTGAAATGCGTCCCGCGGGCTCAGAACGCGCGAGCAGGCTGTTGCCACGGTTGTGTCTTTGTTAAATACCACGCGAACGAAGTCGCGGGTAACAGCTAGTTTATTTATATTATCCGAAAAATCTTACAAATATACATGGACATTAGATAAAGGACAAACTAGTCGAACGCACAAACACAGCACAAGGAAGTCAGATAGTTTCCGCCCTTGAGACGGTTGACAGACTAAGAATACGAATGACAGGCTAATGGCAGATAACGGGCTTCCAAAATAACTCAATGCCATCAGTTTTTAGAAGGATGATTAGGAAAGTATATTTGTCATATTTTATATTGAGCATTTGTTGGGTTGGTTGCCAAAGTGATCGTGTTCATGTAAACAGAAGGTACCTTAATGTCTTCTATGATGACTCAAACCTTGAAGATTGACGTATAGTAGTAGTGCTTTTCAAAAAGGAAACGTTCGAGATAAATATAGAAGTTCTAATTTTAACTAATCTATTCTAGTTCTAATTTAAACATATAAGTAAGTTAGGGGTACAATATTGTTTAAAAGGTACATTCACAAAGTGCCGCTAAAAGTCATTTGTTCCATTGTGTTTCCGAGGACGTCTGTGCACAATTGTGGTACAAATTATAACTTACATATATGCATATACGTAGATAAATATTTACGCACCTATTTAACTATGTTCATCAGCCCTGATTGAGAAAGTGTCACCAATTTCGTCCACTTAGTGCTCATACGACTCATGAATTAGTAAGCACTTCCTCGCTGGCAACACCGACATTAGTGGAGCGACGCATTTCCGACGTTGCTGACTTCCAAATGTTACCTAATAAGTTGCGCTGCTCATTAATGACTGTGCTTTTTTGCGTCCGTGATGTAACACGCGTAATTGCTAAGTTGGTTTTTTAAACGCATGCTTCGGAACAAGCGGCGTACATAGAAGCCGACGTCCTCGGAATAATTGTTAGGAACAGTTCAAGTAATTTGAAAAGTAATTATAGGGAGAAAAACTCTACAGAATTATCTCTGCGAGAATTATAATATCAGGTCTTCAATCTATCGCAGTGAAGTATGGCTCTAACCAAAAATTTAAGTCCTGTATGTAACGGTGGATTGGAAAATGGTATCATCACTCGGAGAAGCAATAAAGCACTCATATATGAAATATCAAAATAGATTCCACATTTCTAATAAAAAATATTTACTCCGATGAGTCTTCTAAAATGAAATTGCATTAAGTTAAATTTAAGAAATATGTAGGTTTATGGACTTCGTAAATACAGCTTAGGAACGCTAAGGTTAGCTCACGTGACGGCTCATTACCGTAAAGTGGAACGCTTTTTGTCGGTTAATGGAGCTGCAAAAAGTAGATTTTCCGATTCATCAAAATATATTGTTACGGTAAGTAATATTCTTTTATAATGTAAGGACAGTTTTGCAACATTTTTATTTGAGGGTCTGAGAGAGAATGTTTCTAATTTTGAATCATTATTGATCGATCATCAAGAACATTTCTCTGATAAATTTATGTGTCATTGCAGCACATACTTAAGAAGGTACTATTGGTTTTATGAATTCCCAAAAGTTGATCTATGCAAGATATACGATTCTGTTCATTGTCTTCTTCATATTTAGATCCGAATAGGTACTAATCTAATAAATATTTCGTGTGTAATGTACCTTCAGACATTATTATGAAGAATTTATTTCAACTGATTGCAGAATTCTATCAACCAATCAAAGCAATCGGCAACTGCTATCTAACGAGATAAAGTAAGGTTAGAACGGGTTGGAATGCTATTTCTATTTCGAAATTTCATTGAGCTTTGATTAGAGTACTATTAAAAGGTCAATATAATTGTCAATGTATATTATACACGCAGGCTGGTTTGTGAATTACAATTATTTTTTTATTGAAAGACAAAAAATTGCGGAAGTCCTTGTTAAAGCAGTGATTTGGTGGGTTTGTCAACCTCGGTTTGGTGACCTCAATTATTGTTATTTTAGTCAACCTAACTGCTATAGAAAAATGTCTGAAGTGTTTATATGTGAGCCCTCTCTGGTGGTGCTAGGTATTATTGTGTAATTCTGATTTCAAACATTAAATTAAGTCTGCATTATTAGATATTTAAACTTACCTAATCGAGTTGCAAAGTTTCTGTATAACAATATTAAATTACTTCTGACACAAATGCTTCCAATTTGCAATCAGTTATCTCTCAAAAATTGTATCTTTAAACATCCGTCATTCCTTTATAATTCAATATTTTCAGGGTTTTCCACAACTCGTGTCTCAGATAACATAATATTATGATGTAACCTGTCTTTTTTCCTGCCACTGACGTCTTTAGATAAGTTTGATTGGTTAATCATAAATCATGTCAGTTACCGATTTATTGTGGACGTTTTGGTACGTCATCGCAATCAATAATGGAGTACGAGTTAGATGATTCGAAGTTAAATAAAGAATAAGGATTAAAACATGATGCGATTTCATTTATAACACGAATGCCCATCACCTGTTGGTCAACTTGACAGATGGCTTTATAGATGGCGCGCGAGGGTGGCTGACGCCGCGGACGCGAGGCGTGCGCCAGCGCAGCCGCGCGCTTTCTCGCACTTTCACGCATTTAGCATGCGCCGCGGACGATCGCGTTACGTTAACATCTCGGTGACATATTTTGATAATGCATAATGTTCGTTAGAATGGATTAGATACTTGGAACTAGCGAAGAAACCGAGCATTTGGTAAAGTAGCTAATAATGGTCGAAAGTGTTACCAATTTGAGCATGATCGCGAAACAGGGGTTTTATTTATCTGTTTCACACTCTTGTAAACGCGATACTTACCAAGTACCATGGTAACTGCAGACATGGTCATGTGTTTTTTGTGTTTCTGTATAATATGATCGGTCACTGTAATTAGCGTAAACTTAACCGCAAGCATTCATTATTATATTGATCCTGATATGTCCCACTGCTGAGCAAAAGCCTTCCTCCGCTCCCTCCACTTTTTTATCCTTGACTATCATGGGCCTCTCTTTTGCGTCTCGCCATCTTTTTCTGGGGCTGCCGCGATGACTTCTATCAGTTTCCGTCCCAGTTGCATTACATATTGGCAGATTTTTTCCTAATGTCACCAGTAAGTGTGTGTACCTTTGGACGATAATCTGTTATTATATACGGTTCTCTGTGTTTTCTCTCTTCTCTATGGCGTCTTGTCAAAAACCTTCAATTAAAAATGTGCTATTTATATTATTTAAATAATAATTTCAATAAGTCAAGTAAGTTTATAATTTTACCCCCAGGTCCCTCGGTATATTTAGCATACCTTTCGCATATATTATTTACATGTAACAAGGTACACGAAAAATGGGTTCAGGATCATACCTCGCAATGACTTTAACACAATTCTAAATCGTGGGAATGTTACAAAACTCTAATTAAATACTGGTATTTTTTCGAAATGGCTCACGCTCGCAATGAATCAGGCGTACGTGATCTGTTGCCTTGGCTTTTGTTTTATCTGCGGCCGGTAATACGGCATGAGTTCGTGATGCCGCCAAAATGTGTCAAGTGTACTGCCGCTTCCTGGTCGATTTCCTTATTCCCGCAATTAGTAATTAGTATATCTGTAGACATCATTCATCACGATTTTGTTGTGGAGCAATCTTCTACTTAAATAAAAATAAAACACGCGGTTCCCGAGAACAAACTTAAAAAGAGCGATTCAGAAAGGGTCTATTAACCTTTGAATCCGGGGACATTTAAAAAAATTATGAGTCCAGGTACGGGTTATTGATTAAAACAAAAATCCCAACAGAAAGACAATTGTGATTTTTGTGGTAATTTTTTTTATTGACATCAAACCTTTGACTTCACATAGTGATTATAAATGCGATAAAGAAGCTCCACGCTTCTTTCAAACCCAGTGAACTTATCAGGTCGTCATTAACCTCTTTGCTTATCACTAATTCACATATTTTTTGCTTTTGCTTACGTTGATTACTTGTTTGTTTCAGGATAACTACACGATGCGCGTGCGCAAGATGCAGCTCCGGCGCAGCAGCAGCCTCACCTCCTGGCGCTCGCTCAAGACAGACTGCGTGAGTACCGACCCTACCGCCTCTACCAGAGATGAGAGATCATAGAAAATGTGTCAATAGTGTATCCAAGCCCTTTCCAAACTTAAGATGGATCATTTATATAATTTCTCTTCTGCACATGATCACTATCGTGGTGGTGAGAAACTACTCTTATTTTTTCGCCAACTAAAAAGATTACACTGTTTTGACAATTGGAGAACTACGTCTAACATATCTAAGATTTTTAGTACTACAATAGTTTTTCATTTCAAATTCTGGAATCAAGTAGAAATGTTTAACAGACTGCTGACTGTGGAATTAACTTGAAATATCCCCAGCACCTACTAAAGAAAACTAAATACTTATTATTTAATTAACATTCTGCTTTGCCGCTACAGGTTTTATTAGAAACGTTCTTTATCTCCCGGCGTCATATGAAATCCACTGAAAAAGTATCATTACATCTGAGTTGTTGCGAACGCTTATTGCTTGCGAACGTTATTTTCTAATGTGACGCGATGATTAATGTTATAACGAGAAAATGCAAGGGATTGCAAGATTCGAGTCCTACCCGTTTGAAATAGGAAATATTATTTAGGTTTACATAAATAGTTTAAATCAGTATGTATTTGTAACATTTTTTTTAGGATGGTACTTTATTCCAATAAGTCAAAATTTGCCAAGCAGGGTGAGATTGGGATACCTAGGCTCTAGTCAAACAGGTCAATATTTACCTTTAAAAAAAAGTTAGACCTATAATTTTTTACTAGCGCTAACTGGAATGTTTGTATAATATTCCTTATTTATGAGGTACCTACGTACTATACGTAGTTTGATTATATCATAATAAACTTACCTATTAAACGTAACTCGAGTCGGTTTTCAGGCGGCATAGCGCATCACTAGCACCGAGAGAAATTCTTAATTAAAACATGAGTTCAAAAAAAATGGTCAGTAACGAGCAAAAGTTAGTGCTGTCACCAGACTCGTAACCTTGATTTATATAAAGTATTTGATCAGAAAGCGTGCAGCCAATGGATGTGAAATGAACGTATTTTATGTTCCTTTCAAATGGTTTAATTACGAGGAATGCAGGTTATCAGCAAACAAAAATAAGTTTTGTGTTTCTGGGAGGGTTTCTGGTGTGGCCTGGGATGTTTTGAGTAATTTTTTATGTGAGTAGAAGTCACGTCAACGTCGTTCAAAATGGACATTGGCCTCTGGTAGGTCTTATTATGATAACTTTTATTTGTAAAATAATCGGTCGATCGGTCTTTCGGATCGGTCGATCTTTTCATGAATTACTTGTATATTTTTTCAGTATTCTTAAAATAATTTTAGCATGAAATCATATTATAAAGTCATTTTACTAATTTAGATCTAAAACTGCAATGTACTTTAAAATTCGATACGCTCGAGCGTGCTCGTCACACGCAAGAGGCGGGTATCACGCAGAGCGTTATTTTGTAATCGCATGGTTTAGGTTACAATTCGCGTCCAAAAATGACAACATTTGTGACCAACATACTGTTACTTTCATCTTACATTTTTTTCTATTCATTCATATTCATCTATTTTGGATTGAAATAATATTATCAGTTTATATTCTGAGACAAGAAAGCAAGTTCAATGCACAACATTGTTTTCTGTTTTCACCTTTGAAATATTTCAGTCATTTATTTTTAGAAAGTGTAGATCATACACGATTGATTCAAAGTATCTGCCGCCCCCAAATAGAATGAAAGAAATCTCCGTCGCACTTATATCTCAATTATATGCCTAGGCTACCTAAGCACATTATTATTCCTCTCGTCAAAGTGATAATGGCTAACTTATAACGGAATTGGTTCATACTATAATGACTGACGGCGAAGATGAAAGCAGTAATTCAATTTTTTTCTTTATTTTAGCCAAAACTTTGGACAGTAATTTCTTGAGATTGTTCTGTTTTATTAATCTTGTTTTAATTATGGATCATGAATACCGTACAAGAAAATCCTTTGTTCATATATATAAGCGTGTAGGTATATTTTTGGGTTGCAAAAATATTATGTTTAATGGAGCATTCCTCGCAGCGCACGAATTTGAATCGTATCGAAGCTATTATTGTCTTTGCAATTGTACGGGCGCACTTTTATTGGTGTATTTTCATTTAGATTTTTGGCTACCCTAGAGAACCCCTTAGTTTTTCGGGATAAATATTATCCAATATTTGGATCCGAATTATATGTCACCATTTCAAGTATCATCAAAATTCATCTGTTCATTCATGTTCAGAGCGATAGACAAACAAAATACCAAGAATGTGAGATTCGTAAACTGGGATCGAAAATATTGTCCTATGACATTATTTTTCAAATACAAATCAAGATACCGTATGACCAAAGTCAAATCATTTATTTCGTATAGGCCTACGGGGGCACTTACAAATTGTCATATACATAGGTATACATCTCGGAAAGGTGTTAAAATATTTGTTAGCCATCAATACAGGCGTATACATTGAAGCCTTGCAATGCAAACCAGGCGCAAACGTTTTAAATACCATTTGATATTTGTAAACATTCGCACTGCACCAATGTCTATACATTGCAGCTTTGTGCCAGTGTTGTCCAAACACATCATTCAATGGACGGATGCGTCGACTAGTTTTTGTTTCCCGGATGCGTCCACAATACCCGCTACAGTGCGAGTTCAAGCACTGGTTCAAGTGAGGTTCATTTTCAGACTCCAGCTAGGTTGTGGCCATGAAAGCAGCGGATGTCACCTTTTGTACAATACTGACAATGCCGCAGCTATAAGGTCGATTACGGTACAATGATTAGAAATAGGAGTGTCAGTGGGTCACTCAATAGGCTCTATCTGATATGATATGGTCGGTGTTCTATGATTTTCTCTAAATCTAAGTCCACGTACTGCCGTAATTGAAATTTATTTTTATGTTATATTTTGACCTTTACTGCAAACAAATATCGTCCACTATACCTCACATATCATGGTCGCTCGTCAAGTCAACTGGGGCTAGGATTATTCTTTTCTAAGTCCATTCTAAGTTGGAACAACAACTATAATTTGATCATTGTTGTTCTTCCGACAAATAAAAACGTTCTAGTAAAGTTCTTATTGTATTGTAATTATTGTATTCTGTATTATGTCATCGCTTCACGTAATAACGGTTGCGGGCGGACTGGCCCCGAACCCCGAACTCGTCTGTTTGTTCCCCGAATCAATTATTGCGCGAGGCGTAATGACTTGTACGGATTGGACAAAAAACTCGTACGTCTCTGAGCGAACAAATTTCGCGGTCGCTGACACCACACCTGAGCAGACAGGGCTTACAGACAGTATGTAATGCATAAGTATAAACGTTATAAATAAAATGTAGCTCTGAGTATCCTAATCTCCTGATGATTTTAAGAAATAATTAAGTCATCGTTCAAAATCCTTAATGACTGCAAATACATCCATTGTGAAAAACAATACTAAATTTAAATTGGCTCGTGATAGCCCTAATATCTATAGTGGAACTGTTTGCCAAAATATTACATTTAATTAACAATTGATTTGAAGGATGATGGAAGATTTTTTTCCCTTTGACATTCGATTTTAATGTCTCGTCGATTTAAAGTTTAGAATATTATCTGTTAGATACCTACGAATAAATAAGGTACCTATTACATGTATTGAGACGTGTATTTTTTACTGAAAAGAAAGCCCAAATTCATATAAGTTTTAATGTATTTACTACAACTTTCAGAAGCAAATTGCTTTGTAATACAATTCTATGCCTCTACGAAAATACTCTTCTGCAAAATACGCATCACCATTACATTCGGTGTTTTTGTGCTACTCTTCCCAATCTCAATCACGTGATTGCTTATCGCTTCCTGAAACGATTTTTTTTAAAACAAGAAACTCAATTCGAATTTGAACCTAAAATAGATCTCGGAGTCATGTATTCAGTATATTATCATCTCGTTTATCTGTTATATATTTGACAGCTATATCCGTCGCTGTCAAATATCTAACAGCGTGTGTTGTTTTCAACTTAAATGTGTGTGCTTAAATAAAAACAAATGTTTAGCGTAGATTTAACCAGATTTATATAAACGGGCTTAGTTTTAGAAGTCTGCTCAGCAACTATTATCTTGTGGCAAAGGATAATTGGAGATTCCTCTTATTTAAAAGAAACACCTTAACTTGAACTACGCAAATTATGTAAATCCGTCGAGAAGTAAAACTACAAAAACACTGACATTAAGTTTATTTGTCATGATGACTTAGTATCATCATCAAGAATAAGAAGGATGGACACAGTGAACAGTTTACTTTAACCGTATCTTGCAAAGCAATATCGCCAATCTTTAATCTTGTTGGACTGGCTTATGGGTAGCTCACATGCATTATTTTTCCATTCACTATCAACATCTTGAGATATATCAGTAGCATTTCTACGTCTTCACATAGGAATGCTACTGATATATTTGAATAAAGCTGAAGAATACAGTTCTTTATCAAGTTAAAGAACTTCATTAATGTCGGTAGCATTCGCATTGTCATCTAACTTTAAAGCAGTCCACTTCGACTTAGTTCTTTTTCATGTATATATTTAGATTATCTGCAAGTTATCTTAAGATGTGATTTCGATTGAAGAGTTTAAAGTAGATAGGCCTAAAATTTCCAAAACGATTCTTAAACCAAATTGGTTGGTCTATCAACTGCTATAATCACTATTTACTCAACACGTTACGCTAAACTTAAAGGTCATAGCAAGGCAACTTCGTTCGCAATCAATTGCTACATTCCATATAAACTGTAATTCTTATTGTTCCTCCTTTATTCAAACAGCGATCGTAAATTTCACATGACAAGGATGATATCGAACAACCTTGCCAGACTTTAGTGTTAGATAAAATACTCCACTATTAGATTGTTCGCCTTTTCAATAGGAACACCATGATTCATTGTCAATTCAAGTGTTACTGCTTCGATCCTCTTCTTATGTGTTATATTCATCATGCTTTCTCTCTCTTCATTACTTGTTATGATTTTAATATGCAATTGTTTCAACCCAGATGTTTTTAATGTTAGTAATCATCGTGCACATCTCCCTAATCATGACCAACTCAGACCAGTTATGTATTAACGCCGCTTTGAGTCCACGGAACTGATGGTGGGATCCGAATTATTCCACCTGGATCTAATCAAAAATATTAGGTGCGCGTGCGGTCGCCACTCGAAATTGGACTGGGGGCACGTACAGAGGCTGTGCGTGCGCCCGAGCGAGAGGTACGACTCGCCGCCACTCGATCCATTCTCGATTTCTCACCAGTGCCGCGCTAACCGCCGACGTTATCGCCTGTTGCGTTCTGTATTTTTTGTTGCAAGAATTTTTTAAATTCTTTTCGAAGTGTGATTTGAAAAGTCGGTAACAATAAAAGTAAACGAATTGTTTGATCATTTTCGAATAACGAATTGAATGGTGTTGTGAGCAAGTGTGTCGATAGTTGTAAACAGCAGCCCGACCGACGCGTGGCGGAATATAAAAACAAACTCTCGTCCCACGTTTCGAATGGTCCCCCGACAATAATTAGTTTGGTAAAAGTGAGTGTGTGTGCTGTGGACGCTTGATGGTTCAATTAGAACTGTTTTATTAGGCTTTTGTATGTACAACCATTAGCCGAAGCGGCTCCCGCGTTGGATCCACACATGCTGAAGTTGGTTAGTATCGGTTTTGAATGATTCATTCACTTATTTAAATAAACAATCGTCATCGTTATCAATATCGATACCTTGTTTCAATTAAATCGATTGTAATCTAACTTGAATAGTTGAATGGAACATAATATGTACAAATGTATTCTTGAATTCTTACTAAGTTAGGTACATGTTACATGTTTATCAATTAAAACTGCAACAACAAATAATTTGGTGCTATCAGAGCTATCTGATTAGAGTGATGATAGCGGACATATAATTTGTTTTAATATTTGTGACGATTTTTTGGAACATATTTCACATTTGACAGGTAGGTACACACAGAAATGATTACGTTATATGGTTGGAATTATTAATGTATTTTCTATCACGATTTACCATTATAACGTTTTGCAATCATTACTTTGTGTTATTTTACCGTTAAACTTGCGTAATATTCGATAAGTATTATTTATTGCGTTAGAATATTATATGCATCATTTGTTTCATCGCCGCCGATTGCTGCATACTTAATATTCTTCGTTTCAATTTCAGTATCAGTCATTGAGTAAAAAAATACTTTAAAAGATGGAGAGAGCGGCATTATTTCATTCATCAATAATGCTATTGTATATATTTTAATATACGTCTGTGTTTCAGTTATAATTGCATATAATATTAACACTAAGTCCATATTAGTCGTTAAAAAGGCCATATGTTGGCCTACAGGTGCCGCAAGCGACTTTTTTACGGCAATCATTAAACTTAACTCGTAAACTTGAACTTTTATAGGATATTAAACTGATATTATTTTGATGTTGTTGTGTTATTGATTTCCTTGATATATTCAATTTTATACCAGATTAAGTAATGTTGAAGTGATTAAATATCTTACGATGACTTAAAATTAGTATCTTCTCTAATAACCTGTGCTCTTATCCTTGCATCTTACTTTATTTGACTTGTTGTTTGTTATATTGGTAACCTATTATCATTGTGTGTTTATTGATAGTGTTATTTTGAATATCCACCACATTCCTCATACTTCTATCACTGAGCTCTTGTTAATCACTCTAACTGCAAGCTAACTATATCTACACGAAGATTCTGAAATCATTTGCCGTCTTAAGTGAAGCAGATTTAGCTATGAAAATATCACAATTATCTACATCAGATCTCAGCAATTTATATCTATAGTAGGAGCAGTTTTTGCTGTTCTCGCCCACTGATTGCTCCACTCACCTATTTCTTGAAGTATTTTAGCGTCGCGTGCTGTCACTAGTACACTAATGGGCAAGCGTACCGCCACATTAATTATCTTGTGTCTAGCTGTTGCTGTTTTCTCTGTTCGGTGAGATATTTGGTTTGCGAGTAATACGTCAATTATGTTCAGTTGAAGATGATGGATTTTCCTTTTCGGATTTGGTTTGGTTGTTTCGCTTTCTCGTGTCTCTTGAGTCGTCTGTTAATTTGTCCCGCGTACGTGATTTCATTGTTTTTTTGTTTGATTTGTTACAACTTTGTGGTGTTTTAATTACAGTGATTGATTCGTTAGCTTGGCATAGAAAGTAGTATTCTTTCTTTTTATATACGAAGTACTTCTAGGTCTCTACATACTATTATTAGACATGTACGTACGTATTAGTTTATTATTTTGTCTTATTTTTATTCATGGAGAGTTAGTTAACTACCAAATTCATAGAAGTCAAATCTATTTACAATGCCATTACAAAACCATAGATTTAGTATTCCTATGAAATTGTGGTGATGACTCTAGATTGGTATAGTGTGGTAAAATGTATTACTCAACTATGGTATTCTTAACCTTATAAAATGTAGGACTATCGAACAAAAAACTAATAAAATATAGGTAATTTCCCATTTACATGCGCGGTCGCATTCCAAAAGCGAATGGCATTTTCATCCGTAACTTCATGCCGTAAAGTATAAAATTGATTGTTTATGGTAGTAATGTGGATTGCTTCAATTTGTATTTGAATTGGAAACACGTCCCTACGGTTTCGCGAGAGATCGTAAATACCATCATGCTGGAAAGTATCCATTTTAAACATCAAAGGTCTAGTGGTTTGAGGGGCCTCCCTTGTGACCAAATGGTTCCGGGATCAATCATCATCCTGGCCACTAAACTATTGATGATGTTGTGTGAAGCTTTGTTAGAGCAGCTACTAGTAATTAGGAATAGAAAATTATTAGTACCTAATCCTCTTACCACATGAAATGAGAGATTCTTGCTGGGGTGTCTCATCTCGTGCATATCTTCTTCTTCATTTGTTTCTATACTGATCGGAGGTCAGACAGCATCATGGCTCTTTCGTCTTTAGATGTCCATGAAACAGTAAAGTGTTATTTGCATTTTTTCAATACCTACTTTATTAATTTATCTCAATTTTTTTAAAGGGGCAATACAATGTAGGACATTTTTACGTCGGCAAAAAATTTGGACAAATCCTTCCACATAGCAGGGTCACCCTCGTCTTGCAGCATACCTACTTCTTTTTTTTCAGGTCGGTTTCTTCAAAGCATAGATAAAACGGCTTGAGTATCACGAAACTAAAGTGCTCCTGATATCAACGCTTTTATGAGTCCATTTTCATGAGTCTATTAAGTGAATAATGCATTAGGACTTTGGCGATCGTCGTTTTGACTTCCGATATCAATTTATACATCAATTGGCATTTGTATGCAATGCTATCTTTGCAAATTGGACAAATAGAATGGAATTGTTCATATCGCAAGTGGGTTAAGATGTGTGAATGTGTTTTCAGTGTGCAATCAGCGTTGGAGCGAGGTGTTTTGGCGATTTCTAGTTAGATATCGTTACGATTTCATGGTTTCATACCTCTTTAAGTCATTGGTAAAATTGTTATATGTATTTGGCGTTCGGTTATCACCTAGGCAGTGATAGCCAAGTTGGTAGAACGATTGCCTCAGTAACGAGGATTGCAGGTTCAAACCCCGGCTCGCACCTCTGGGATTTTTCATGTGCGAATCTGATTTTCAACCATGATTATCACTTGCTAAACGGTGAAGGAAAACATCGTGAGGAAACCTCCATGTCTGAGAGAACCCCCCGAAAGATGTGTGAAGTCCGCCAATCCGCACTGGGCCAGCGTGGTGGACTATGGCCTAATCCCCCCTCGCATTGAGGGGAGGCCCGTGCCCAGCAGTGGGACATTAAAAAAGGGCTGGAATTATTATATCACCTAGGCAAGAACATTTGCAGCGTGGGCCATGTTTGCTATTTGGAATTGCATATTTGGCCTATCACTGTCATTTTGCTGAAAAGTATATCATTTAAATCTGTTTCAGACTGTCTCTGACTTACTAATTACTATTTACGGTATATTGGAATTGTAATATATGGAAAATTTTACACACACGTTTATTTACACAATAAACGTGTGTGTAAAATGTTCCATATAACATACTTGCATATCAATTAATGTTTATACTATAACACGACAGACGCAGGTGTTTCTTGGAACTTACAATAAATGAATTAGCCGTAGCGACTACGCAATTATTATGGGATGTTGTAATTGCTAATTATAATGATTACTTAAAACATTTTATTAAATATAGTTAATATAAAAATATTTTTTTAAAATAAATATCGCCAGACAAACACACCAACTAAATTTAAAGTTAATATATAAAAAAATAATAGTTAACTTTACTAAAAAAATATAATAATATCGCCAGACGAACACACCCATACGGTCCCACACTAAGCAACGTTTGTATTATGGGTACCGTACAATGGACTGAGTTAGAATATTATATGCATATGATGATACTTATATAGTTATTAAAAATCCATGACTCAGATACAAACATCAGACAAAGCTGGTCCGTACCAGGATTCGAACCCGGCACCCTTAGCGCAGAAAGCGGGGTCACTACCAACTGCGCTAATCAGGTCGTCATTATTAACTAATCATCAGGTAATTATTGATTAGTTGAACAGGTAAGATAGATATTGATTTCTTATATTTACGCGAATACTACACATTGAAATAAAACTAATCTTAAGGATTTTATCGCGGTTTATTTTTTATTTTACGTTCCCGACGTTTCGGTTGCTTTGCAGCAACCATGGTCACGGGAGGACTGGAGGAAACGTCGGGAACGTAAAATAAAAAATAAACCGCGATAAAATCCTTAAGATTAGTTTTGTTTCAAAGGTAAGATAGAGTTCGATATTCGTGAATAATAAGGTAAACTAGGTATGTATTATAAGAGCTCTATCGTCCGTTTCTGCGTCTGAGTGTTTAGAATAGGTTTACCTATTCCTTTACACCGTACAAGTAAACATATCAGTGAACAAAGATATGTGTATTACGTGTCACATCATCCATCATCTTAGAAGTCGCCAAAAAAACATCACGAGTTCTGCAGACGCACTGTCTGTTAGGATTAAATATGAAAACATGAAACTTAAAACATAGATAAAAGAAATATACTGAGGTTAAACTTCCAATAATACAGCACAGGTTCAAAGAATATAAAATGAAAATAGATAAGTAATTGAATCAGTTTTTGTTTACAAGCCAACAGTACAACCACTTTTTCCTTTTCCAAATTCCCGCCTTTTTTTCTCCACAGACTCCGAACTCCCGATGCGCTGATGTGCTGTTTCCTTTTTTTTGCCAATGACAATTTTAATGTAAGATGCTTACATAGATAGGCTGTAACATCGTGGGATGACGCCTTGGTTTCAGGAATATTTTAACTTTTTATATACATACCTATATAACCGTAGGCGACATTCTTTTCGATATTGAGGCCACATTCGCTATTTTAGTGGTTCTTATTCTATCTGTCCGTTCGCGCTTTACTCGAAAAGTACTCGACGGGGTTTAATGAAACTTTGTTATAGATTAGAGCACGATAATATCCGAGATGATTTTTATAACGGGAAATGGATTTCAGCGGGATAGCCAAAAAACTGTAACGCGATAAAATCCTTAAAATTAGTTTAATTTCAATGCGTGTGTAGAAGACACACGCATTGGGCCACAATCGGAACCGAGGGTCGATGGCGCACGCGCCGATCGTTGCGACAAGTTATTATTGTTTCTTAGATAACTACTCCCTGGTTAAGGTTGGAGGTCGCAATGTTTCTCCTCAAGGCGAAAGTGATGTGAATATTAGGTATAATATCAAACAAGATGGGCAATCTCTTGCATTGTCTGAAATAAGTAGTCTAAATCGTCTCCACTTAGGTCAGTTTTATCGATTTCATTTCAAAAGAATTAAGTATCACAAGCCTAGAGATTATAAGTTTCTGAAATTTACCATGATAAATAGGCACAATTTTAGGCTAATTATAAGAAATCTTGGAAATTACAAAAAAGTTGCCAACATTTCTTGCAACATTATTTTCTAAAAGTCAATGATAGATAATTGACCTCGAACATGCCTTCGATTGTACTTTGATCTAGTCACTAGCATAATATGTGCGGTTAAAATAATCAAAAATATAAATAAAAAATCATTACCCACTCGAAATGTAATCGATTACGATATCTCGATAGTTGAGTGTCATTATTTCAACTATTACAGTATCGATTGCTCAAATCGATATTCCGTCTGTCATAGTTTCCGATTATGTTCGTCGTATTATTCAATTAGATTTCGAGATAATAACATTACAAAAACTAGAGCGAAAAAAAAACTTTGGCGCTTAACTGACAGATAATAAAAAACTATATTATTGTTAGGCTTTTGGTACGAATAATTGCGCGGTAAAAAAATTAGAGGCCTTGGTTTAGGTTTTGCAAAATCATGTCGACGACTAACGAGTGGTGATTGGTTGGGGATATATTCGGCCACTTAAGCAAAATCCTTGCCAGCGAATACATTTTTAGTATTTGCTCTATTCTTTCGAACTTGTAAGCGGTGGCCGCATTCCGCCACACACCGGGTCGATAAAAAGGCAGGGTTTCAAATTATATATTGAATGAAAACATACGTGCGGTCATAGCACAGAATCATTTATGACAAAACGTAAAATATTTTTTTCAAAAAAATATAAAATAACTCTCAAGGAGATCGCGTCGTTAACTCCCCAGCCCACCGTAGTGCTGGTTCAGCCTGGGATTGTCCAAATTTTTGTTTGATTTTCTTTCCTATAAATACCATACTCTTTGGGCAACTAAAGGCAAATGTGATGAGTTCTGTAGAAGATTATTTCGTTGCAAAATAAAGGTTTGACGTAATTGCGCAGGACCGTGATGTGTGGAAATCATTGGGGGAGGCCTATGTCCAGCAGTAGACATCTTTCGGCTGATAGGTATATAGATAGAATTACGCTGATTTAAATCAAAATTAAAGCGCATCCTATAAATGTTTAGAATATCATCTAAAAGTATAAATGACACCAAGCATTTTGTCTCATTTTATTAAGAAGCGAAGTTTCCTTAAGCTGAGGTCATAAGGCCACTGACATAGTGGATATGAATGAAGGAAGGGACTGACGTCATTCCGTCGTTGCCTGCTAACTCGCTTAACCTCGCCGCTCGCAGATCCTACAAATGACGGAATAGACACGTTATAAAATTAATATAACTAGGGTAGCAACTAATGTTCTTGGATCGTTGAAGTTTTGATCGGAGTTAAAATCTAGAGGTGTTTAAAATTCGTTAGTAAGTGGAAGCCATTAAACAACTGATCGTGAAATTAACAGCGTCAATTTGAAACAGCAAGCTTGCATAAAATATTGTATAAATGCGAGATGATAAGCAGGATAATTAAGCGACATACCGAAAAAATATGTTATACTTTGTAACAAACCATGTATTCGGTTCATAATGCTGCACTCCCCAGAGTTGGAATTTCTCATGGGTACCGTACAATGAACCGGGGGTGAACTCAGTATATAATTCTTATATAGATATTATACATGACTCGCCGGGGGATTTATTTGTTATATCCTGTGAGATATGAGTGTTATGGGTGGTCTTGATGTTTGTTACCCGGTTTTTATAGTTATGGTAATGACCAGGATTTATATAACATACTTGGGTGGGTTGCTCGGGTAAAAACATTCAAATAGTAGGAGTAAATTGCAATTCCTTGTCCAAAGTGCATTTTATGTATTAAACCAACTTTCGATGTTGAAATATTATTTTCGTGAATGCCAGCGAATGCAAGCTACTTGCCAGGTTAATCATATTTAATAAGGCCCGTCCGTTCGCTTTCATTTTTGTTACGTTAATTATTTAACTTAATATGATATAACGTTGAACTGTTAAATTAAAAGAAAATAATTGGGCAATTTTTTCATGAAACTTTCGAAATGCCTAGATTGTCTAGATTTTTTCATATAATTGTAGGTAATTGCATACTTGTTAAATAATACTTAATTATATCTTCGGAATATGTTGAAGACTGAATATAGTCTTAACTAATCAGGTAGGCATCTATGCTTTTGTTAGGTTTACCTAACTTATTTCTTTAAGTAATATATACTTAAAAACTGTCTACGATACTTTTCTAGCAAAACTTACAAATATTATTTTATTTAAAAAGTTCCTAATAATTAGGAAAAAACTTAGAATGGACCAACATTACCTATATATCTACATTTGTTTTCATCCATCGCAATGTTTTGACAAAAACGCTAATAATGACAATGCGTAGTACAGAATCTATTTATCCATCTATCAGCCGAAAGACGTCCACAGCTGGACATAGGCCTCCCCCAATGATTTCCACACATCACGGTCCTCCGCCACTCGCATTCACCGGCTTGCGACGCGTGTGATATCATCGGTCCGCCTTGTAGGGGACCGTCCTACAATACTCTTCCGGTTCGTGGTCGCCATTCTAGAACCTTTCTGCCCCGACGGTCATCGGTTCTGCAGTACAGAATAGTTTAGCTTAAATGATGACGCCACCCTCGTTGGAATTTAACACCGAATGTGTACAATGTACATGGAGCCGTCTTGCAAATATTGACATGAAGATTTGTAGGTACAACTGACATCAACGGCTTAGCGATGACCACTTTCTTTAAAGTCTCGCAGATAAAGCGACTGTTCGAGCTATCCACATTTTTAAGGAATACCCATAACAATGTACTGCAAAAAAGTGTAACGGATCATTTTAAAAAGAGCAACCATGGAGTTTCTTACCCGTTGTTCTCCATAGAAACGGCATTCCGAACGGGTGGTAACGTTATAGCTTAGAATTTTGTAACTATTTTGACGATTCGTAAGTACTGTACTTAATGTTGAAATAAAACTATTATTGAGGATTCTATCGCGTTTATTTTTTGTTTTTACATTCCCGACGTTTCGGCTGCTTTACAGCAACCATGGTCACGGGAGGATTGAGATGGTTGACGTCCTAGTGTCATAGTTTGACCCTCATATTTAGTTGTTAGTTTAGTTTTTATAAACGCGATAGAATCCTCAAAAATAGTTTTATTTCAATGTGTAGTATTCGCGTAAATGTATGAAATCAATAACTGTACTTAATGGCTTACATGAATAAAAAAAAACTGACTCTGATAATATCGAGAAGGATATTACTGCATTGCATCGAATAAAACACTCACCGCGTTCTGAATCATTGTAAGGTAAAGTGACATCATTGCGAGCGTATCGCGGGTCTCTTCAATACCATTCAAAAGCTTTAACATCCGTTACTTGGAAGGCATCGGAGCTTGGTATTTTCAATTTGTTTCGTCTGTCTGTGCTAAGCATACATTTTTTAGGCCTTAAGAAAAAATTGCTGGTCTTAACCCTAAAATCATTTTTTTTTATAACAGAATAATTTGCACTGTATGTACAGTACAAAGTTAATTATTTTTTGTCTCTTAATTGGTGCTGACTTTTACGCGACCAAAAATATTGCTGCCCTGCTCAATCTTCACGACCGTGAAAAGGATGGCAATATATTAGTGAACTCATGGGCCAACAAAGTGTGATTTTCGTACTAAAATTGGATTATATATAATGTGTAGCAAAAATAGTATAAAATATTTTAACATGGCCGACTATAGGTTATAAAGATAATATTCCCTAAGAAATAAATAACATTATTAGACATTTAATAAATAACATCTTGTACTGAGCGCACGGCCAAATGCTACTGGTTGCCTTGTTTTCAAAAATCAAACATCATTTACACAATTCATTCCTATCCATAATAATAATTCCAGCCCTATTTTTTTAATGTCCCACTGCTGGGCACGGGCCTCCCCTCAATGCGAGGGGGGATTAGGCCATAGTCCACCACGCTGGCCCAGTGCGGGTTGGCGGACTTCACACATCTTTCGAGGAGTTCTCTCAGATATGCAGGTTTCCTCACGATGTTTTCCTTCACCGTTTGGCAAGTGATAATCTTGGTTGAAAATGAGATTCGCACATGAAAAATCCCAGAGGTGCGAGCCGGGGTTTGAACCTGCAATCCTCGTTACCGAGGCAAGCGTTCTACCAACTTGGCTATCACTGCTTTTATTCCTATCCATATAACTGACTCATTCATTTGTTACAGTATTTTACACTATTTTTGTTTAAACTTTTCTAATAACAAATATCTGTACTTATGTACAGGCTCAGGTTCTGTGTCATTTATTAGTTCATTTGTCTATTTCATAACCGTATGTATATAGAGTACATTTTGCATTATAATTGATTTATTAAACTCATGACAGAACTATCTTTATATTGCCATCAATTCATTCTTATTTTTAACTCACACATCATTGTTATCTTATTCGAATCTTTTTCCTCAATTCGATTCACAATCGAATGAAACTTTAGTATAATTCTCGGAATCATGGCTCTCATTTTCTAAATCATGGTTATAATTAAGGTTATATGGAAACTTGAAACTCCAAACGTGAAGATTAATTGAGAATCTGTATAACTGTATGTATTCAATTATGAATGCTATTCTGGTTTTTATAAGGATGTGTATCGTAAATTATGTCGTAGTTTTTGGCGGTTTTTATCTGTCAACACCTACCGGCTAGTATAATATATAGATTTCTCATACGGTATTAGCTTTCATCTATACTGGTCAATTAAAATGCGGTAAATATATTATAATTATTTTTTTGCGGGGCACCATTGCCGTTAGTTCAAATCAAAAATCAAGAAGAAAAACAATGTTGCCACCATATAAAAAAAAACATTCTAAGTAACTCAACAAAACATAGTAATGAAAATAAAAATTATATGTTTAGTTTGTCCTTAAACATATACAACGTGTAATTGAATTAGCGCAATACCTGAAATTACTATCTCTATCAATGTTTATTATCAAGAGTAGTATCTGTTTGAAAAAATATACACATAATTGTTGTTGCCACAGTCTTTCTTGCTATCACAGTTACGTACATTATTTTTTGTGTTATTTTCAGTGCATTGGTACTAGGGTTATTCGTTGACTAGGTATATTATATTTTAGCCTACTTATTTATTTAAAGATGCCTGTAATATTTACATTAATATATAAACCACCCCTCATCCTATCAGTAACTGAAAAAAATATTTTCACACCTATAACATAATTATCAGCCGCCTTGAAAAGTCATGTTTTAACATTTTATCAGTGTTTATGTATAAAAAAAAACAGTTAATTTGGCAGTGGCATTAACAGCGCTTGAGTCATTGGTCACTCACGAAACGTTCGTATGCTGTGGGCTGCTCCGGAAACCAGTCGAAATGCCACAAATGCCACTGGCTTAATCACTTCTGAGAGTTCTGCTGAGCTTCTTTGTCTGAAACAAATATAAGATGAGGCTATCTTAGCGGTTTATATAAGTACCTTATGTATTTAATGTATCGTCACGATTTAATGTATAAATATCGCAACTTTGAATTTTGGAAGGTGTATTAATTAATTCTTAATTGCGTTCTTGTAACTTAAATTACGGATTTCGTCGTTATCGAATCAGCAATTATCGGTCTCGGCGCGTTTCAGCAATATCTTGCATAAATTCCTGAATACAAGATGATGAAATATTGGGGTTTTAGTTGTTGTTATATATAATGATCTTCAATGCTTAATTTCATAGGAGATATTGCGTCATCATCATGTTCAGCTTCACAATGCATAGATATTACACAAGGCTCGTATTGAATCCAATCCAGTTGTATTTTCTGTCTGAAGTTCGCCCACAGTACATTGCATGGAAGCGCTTTTAGATTGTATTCTTTAGTTTGGTACCATAGCAACGGTCTGACGATATTTAAATACAAATTCAAATTTTACTGGTTCGAAGTACGACGAATAATCATCGTCGGTGGGCGTTCCGGAAACAACACAGGATGCCAGTATCGCTGTTGTCTTTGTTTCTATTCTGTTGTGGGATGCGAAGGAAACATTTATAAGCTCTGACACTTTAGCTGGTCCGAGCGTCGTGTCGGTGGGCGGACACAATTCGTAGTTAACAGCCAATATATTAAATATGTCGGGTATTTTTGGTTTTGCTACCTCCTTTGCCTATAAATCCTTAAAATAATTTAAGTATCTGACTGAGCCTTTCTGAGCTTGTGTTTAATTAATTATTAACATCTCTCTCCGTTTTGTTTCGATTGATTTTAAAGCTAAGTAGAATGCGAATCTAACTGGAACGGATAGCACCCGATTACCCATCCATTTTGCAAAAATAATTAAATATTTACTTTTTATAATTACGTCGCGTAGCTCCTCAGTTGATCAGTACACCGCCGCCGCCGCCGCACCGCTGTATACGAAATAAATAAATGTAATGTAATGTGAAGTTGGATTTCAACCGGACTAGGTTCCGGTTGAAATCCAGCTTGGAACACACCAATGCCACACATAACTATATAAAATTAATTTATTTAAATATGTAATAAAACTAATGTTAATGGACTCAACTAGTTTATAGACAAATTAATTGTTTGGGAAACGAACTGAATTGGATTGTAGATTGCGTAACGGTTTCTACGTAATGATTAATGGCATCCAGTCTTGCCGTTTGCTAACAGCTTTTAAGAATTGATTTCATTTTATGATGTCATCATCAACATGAAGTCATTTTTTTGATGATACACATCTGATGACGTTTGACCTTCTTCCGACGTCCGACATCCTTTGGACGGTGCTCTAATATTCTGTCAGAAAAGTACCGATCCGACAGTCGTATCCGTATTGCTGATTCGTGTAATTAACGCCGTTGTACACATTAATGATGTGGGCTCGATACTGTCCCAGCACTAGCAATTATGACGCGTTGGCAACACAGATGCAATGATCGGATCGGCATATCAATACGCAATTACGTTACAAGTCAATATATACACTCTTCCAGGCTTATTAAAGCTTAAATTGTCAAGCCTTGGCGATTAGTAACCTGTTTATTGCATATTTAAAAAAATATTACTGAACAAATAATGGCAATAGCAGTCACGTACGCTAATCTCCTGTGTTGTATACCTATATACAGGCCGACCTTGTGTTATCGGCCGTATTTGCTAATGGTGTGGTGGCGTCACCTGATAGTGCTTAGTTTGATGAGGTATTCGCAACGGGGCGTGGTAAGAGGCTAAACACACAGGAGATTTCTTCAGCATTAGTAATGTATAGGCTCTTCTTCTTCTTGTTCTTCTTCAGCGTCTTCTATTTGTGTCTGTCTTGAGCGACCTTTATCCAGTTCGATCGAATTGCGTTCGGGACATCATTTTTCCAGCGCATTTGGGGTCTTCCTTGCGAGCGTTTGTTCCCCCAATAGCTTCCATTCCAGAAGTGATTTGCACCAAGGATCCTGCTTCCTGGCAACATGACCAGCCCATGTCCAATTGAGACGGGCTACTCTTTTGGCAACATCGGCAACTTTGCTTTAATCTCGAAGTTATCTGTTGGTTTAGAGGTCTTTCAGTGTAATTCCCACCAGTTTTCTTTGGACCGTCTTTCTGTGCCACTTGGAGTTTGGTAATGCTCTCTTTAGTCAGGTCACAGGTTTCGGCGCCATATGTGAGTATGTATGTAGTACTTTTATGTATGTATAGGGTATAGCGAGGGAATATAGCAAGCGGCCAGCAATCCCTGCATAAAAATAAGATTTATTACGAAACGAGGACTTTCTCTTACTGTTTTGGGTTTGAGGGTTGAACTGTCTCTAATAATTGTTATCGCTGCATGACCGGCAGCGTTGTTGCTTGCTCCTGCGCATACTAGGCATAGTTGATTCTAGATCATTCTGATCATCTACTCTTCTGTGTCATAAGCACATCGTACATAATGCCGGTAAACAGGTTTGAAGTTTGCTTCGTTTATATCAACATATTATTTACATTTGGTTTTTTTTTCTATGATCAAAAAATAAGTTACCTATTACCAAGAACTGCCTGGAACGATACCTATAAGGTCTTTCGGCATATAAATACTGGTACTTTCGCACGTTAATACTTAGCTCTAACGCCATGGCTTGCCATACCCCTGTACCTGTAATGTATAAAAGAAAAAAATGGAGGATATCGAAAAAGAGAAAGACCAAGTAATATGTCACTGTCGCTCATTAATGTCTTAATCACTTCTCGGAAGTCCATTTATGGCACAATTCCCAGGCCATTCACACACCATTGTCATCCATCGCATTGCGGTAGGATTACCGCTGATGCCTCTAATCTCACGTTCAATTATGACGCAAGCTCGCTTGTTGCGTCTTTGATAACGGTAGTAAACGGCGTTAATGAGTGGAAATGAATTTAATTTTAAGTTTATTATGTTAGTGAAAGTCAAGTCAAAGGACTTTATTTAACTACTAGCTGTTGCCCGCGACTTCGTCCGCGTGGTATTTAACAAAGACAACCGTTGGCAACAGCCTGCTCGCGCTCTCTGAGCCCGCGGGACGCATTTCAGGTTTTTGCTATCAAACTTAATCAGGCGCAACGCTGCAACATTGGTTTTAATTTTTTTTCGTGAGATCCTATGTTTTTTTTCTAAAATAAAAGTAGCCTAAGTTACTCCTTGTTACATCAGCTATCTGCCAGTGAAAGTCCCGTCAAAATCGGTCCAGCCATTTCAGAGATTACCCGGAACAAACAGACAGACAGACAGACAGACGGACATACAGACAGACAGACAGACAGACAGACAGACAGACGGACAGACAGACAGACAGACAAAAATTGTAAAAAATGTTGTTTCGGTATAGGTAACGTGTATACATCCAAATGCACTTAGTAAAAAGCGGTTATTTTAATATTACAAACAGACACTCCAATTTTATTTATATGTATAGATAATAGGTGCTTATAAGTTAATTAAGTTGGTAAAAGTCAAGTCAAACGACCTTATTTATCTAAGATAATAGGCGCTTAAAAGCATTAGTGATAGCTATGTTAGTAAAACGCTCGCATTGTAACAAGAATCGCAGATTCAAACTCGGCTTGCATCTCAGTAATTCTCTGTAATCTCATCTTAAACGGCGAAGGAAATCATTATCAGGAGAACTGTCTATCTGTGATAACCTAACTTTATCTTCCAAAAGATGTGTGTAGTCCGCCTGTCCGCCCTAGAACAGCTATGTGGACAATGGCCAGCTGTGGCCTGAATCCTCGTCCCACGGGCCTAGCACTGAGTCATTAAATAGCTTAGTATTATTATTATTGGCGCCTTAGGTTGAGCACGTAAAGTTACACGGTTTTTTTGTCTTTGTTTCTACAGTTTTAATAATAGGTTTAAACATTTATAAATCATCTTAAAGATTTTTTAAAACGCGTGTTATTAATACCTCCAAAAGTATTTAAAAAATAAAACTCATTATAATCTAAAACAATGATTACCAGTGAGACAATGACAATTATGAAGGCCGAATAAAATTCGTAACAACCAAACAATGCGCTATGAATGAGCAAATCTGAGCACACGATTTTCTGAAATACCACTCGGGTTAGTCAACACCAGTGCGACGGATAAATGCACGTAGTACAATGCCGATGGATTACGACATCAATTTATATCTAAATATTATCGCCATAAGAACGCACCAATTGTACGGCCCCAAACCTAGCAACACTCATATTATGGGTACCGTACAATATTCCAATTTATCATCACATAGATATTAAACATCCCTGGCTCGGGTTCAAATATTCGTGCTCATCAAACAATGTTTGCCCCTACCGTGATATGAAATAATTTGTCGCCGATGGTATTATGCTGATATACTTAGAGCTCATTGTCGCTGTGCCGGGCACATACCCCTTAACCCTGAGGGGGATTTGAGGGATGCGGGTGTGCTGCACTCGGCCAAAGGGTGCGCGATCAATCAGTACGCGGCTGTTGACAAAACAATGTCTTTAAATAGATAACATGACTTATATCATTCCTCATCAATCACATCTAGAAGTGCCTGTATGTCATTCTTCTCTGGACCCTTCAGAGATCTAGAAATCGCACCCACAGTTCAACTTACAATATATTAGGTCTGATATGTATGAAAGGTAAACTTAAGTCAACATCTAACCACTTTATTTCGTTGCACAGGAGTCCCCGGAGGTCCGCATGGCGCTGCCGCCGCGCGCGCCTGACCCCTCCGCGCTGGCGGCCTACTGGGCGGAGTACGAGGACTTGTGCCGCCAGATCTGCGCCGCCCACGATGATGACGACAACCATTATGAAGGTAACTATTATTACTATTATTTTCGATAGCATGTTGCAAGCCTTAAGGCCTCTACGAACGGCACATGTAGGGCGATTTGTAGTGACCCTATCAATTGGCATATAAATGACTAGCCTCTTGTCAATTTGTAGGGACTGTGCCTAAGTCGGGCTGTTTGGTAGAGGGCTTTATGTAGAGATTAATGCATGTTTAAAATTATGGAAATTTTAATCAATTTACAATGGTATTACAAAGGGTTTATTCACAAGAAAACGGCTATAACGGGGTCGAGTCACCTTCGTCCGTAGGAGAATTAGGTACCCTCGAGATACCCTACACGTGACCCTGGGTGGTGCCAACCAGGTGACAACTCTACTGGTGGTAGGCTTCGGCCGTGGCTAGTCACCACCCACTGAACAAAGCCATGTCGCCAAGCGGCCTAGCCGTGTTCCGGCATGATGTTCGGTGTTGCCATTCATGGATGGCGGGTCAGATCAGTTGCGCTGCATGTGCCTCTATCTACTGCCGCCTTCCTACCTAGGCAAGTATGCTCCATCGTAGATCTCATCGTCACTTACCATCAGGTGAGATCGAGATCAAATACTTGCTTATAATGTAATAAAAAAAAAAAAAAAAAAAAAATATACCTGGAATTTGATACCTAGGAACAAAGATATATATTTACGATATGGCTCTCCTAGTATTCTTTGAGTTTCAAAAAGAATTGTTTATTTTAGTCCTGAACTCTTGATTAATATTCCTGCAATGGGTTACTATAGGACAAATATTTCTAATTACAATCCAAAAGATTATAAAATCAAAATAATTTCGTGTCTTTGGTTACTTACCTCTGCAGTTTACGAGTTTTTTATGATTCATGTAATCACAATCGCAGCCATAAAAAAAATACTATTTGCAATTGTTTTTGAGTTGTTCTATTATTTCCATTGCATTGTTTTATCAGAACGTTATAGGAAAATATCGTTATCGGCGCCCGCTGTGTCAGTAGCAATTTCAACACAGGGCATGCGCTGTTGATAGCGATAGACGACGGTACTGTACCTACTTACAGTGCAATTTGCTTCAGCCATATGGAGATAAAATTATCGTTGAATTATTAAGCTGTGTTGTTCACGTTTAACTGTGAAAAGGTTTTTTTTTACTATCTATACTCTATACAAATATATAAAATTCGAGTGTCTGTTTGTAATATTAAATTTTATTTATTAAGTGCATTTGGATGTATACACGGTACATATACCAAACATTTTTTTTTTAATTTTTGTCTGTCTGTTTCGGCTAATCTCTGAAATGGCTGGATGTAACAAGGAGTAATTTAGGCTACTTTTATTTTTGAAAAACTTTTTTGTTAAAAACCACAGGGGGTCGCAGGTAACAGCTAGTAGTTAATAAGCTTGTTATGACAAAATAGTTGTACCTATTCCAATATATCGCGATGCATGCATCGACTAGGACTAGGAGAACGGAGTTAATTCTTAATAAATAGGTAACTCTCATCATCGCTATGTAATAACGAAATTGACATTATGTGTTCCAATAACTTATACACATTTACTTCATCTTTGAGGAATCGGAATCTTTACTGCACTCGATTTAATGATATCAAAGTCTAGACTATCGAATAGCTTATCAGTTTACGTCTTTCATTATCGAATTAAACAATAACTCTGACCAGAAAAGCGAACTCGAATGGCGTAAACTCAAATGCAAAATGATTTGTACATTCTGTTCTGTCATACCTTTACGATGTAAAACACTTTATAATTATTCATAATGATAAATCTTTGTCATTGTGGTGGCAATATTTCTCAGTTTGGGCTTGGCGTTTGCGCAATTAGCACCTAGAATTAAACCTCAAGGTTGTATGGTCGTTGCGTTAAGGTGTCTACACACTGGCTAGTGGACCGGCGAGTAAGGCCTTAAATCCGGATGTTTTTTTTTTAAATAACTTTGTGTGCTTACACGTATGTTTATATCCGAGTCAATAATGTTTGGTATGTATAGTGGGAAAATAATACTTACCAACCCGCACTGGGCCAGCGTGGTGGACTATGGCCTAATCCCTCTCGCATTGAGGGGAGGCCCTTGCCCAGCATTGGGACATTAAAAAGGGCTGGTATTATTATTTATGTATACTGGGAACACACCCAACTCATTGTAGGGTGGGTACCCATCATTCAAGCGTTGTTTTCCACCGTACTGATGGTGTGTTCGTTTGGCGATATTAATATTTCGAACTTAAGCGTGGCCCGTCCACACACGCCCGCCCGGTGTTGGCAGCTTTGGTGTGAAGATACTCTTAGAGTCCGTATGAACGTTAATTACTTTTGCAATTACATACTCGAGAGACGGTCCGAATGAGATCATTGGCGGGTTCGTCGGCTCAAGATTGTTACTTCTGTTTGATTGTGGGGGCTGTATGTTAATAGTTTTATATTTTTGTGAAGTATTCTTATCCACAGAATATCATACTTTCGGCCATCTAAGTCCTTGGATAGTTTGAAATTTTCTATAGTTTGTAAAAGCGGCAGATTTAAGTTAAATCTGGTACAGTAGTAGGATATACTCTCAAATAACAATAGGCTACTCTTATTCTTAAAGTCCACCGCTGAAATAGGTCGGTAAATATATAAGCCTGCTTACTGAAATCTGCTGAAACTAACCCCCAAATTTATAGATGTTTTATAACTTTATCAAACGTCATATAGTACTGCGCATAGCTAAACTCTTGTGCGCAGTACTATATGACGTTTTATACACATATTTGGGCAAATTTATGACAAATTTGGGGGTAAGCATATACGAGTAAGCTTGCCTGTAAAGCGTTTTCTAGTTCTTTCTATTCCTACTTCATTGAGAATCGTGGTCTTGTTCTCATTACTATAATGTGGCCTTCAAACAGTCGACGGTGCTTGCAGAATTTTAATTCCTATTCAGGTGCAGACAATAGCTGCTCATATTGTGTGGTAAATAACAGAGCCATTATACTAATATGACTGGGAGTTTTTCATATATTTTAAGCTATATTGAGCATAATGGACATTATACGTACCTGGGTTAGAAATCACCGAATTAACTAAAATATAATAGACAATTTGTAATTTAGGAAACGCACTAGCCTAATTTGCGCCATTTCAATGCGCGAAGCATTAAGCTCAAAGCAAACAAAAACGGGTCAGTGAAGCCTTCAGAAACGATTGCCCAAACTCAAGGTCAATCATTCAAATGCCACTGGGCTGACCGCGTTTCTTAGGGCTGCCATCTGAATCTATTGTATTGCATGCAAGGGGTCGTGAGCTCAACAGAGAAAGGCTTTCCACAAACTACTAACGGCATCGCTGGAGACACCATAGACCGGACTATTTACAGGCTCGTCTCACGCTGTTATATCTAGACCTCTTCATTCTTCAAATCCATCGATTTGTTTTGAATCCATGAAATGAGTCCGTACTGTTAAACCTTTAGTTATGTATTAATTATAGCTTTGGGTTGATAATAAAACTCATAGTAAAATAATGTTCGTAGGTGACCCTAACGCCATATCAACTACCTAATGTCTCAATGGATCCTTTTATCGGATCGTCACTTCCTTGGAACCGGTTCTTCAGGTGCGCTTAGCCGAGGGGACCTAGTTGTAGTTGCGACTGGCTTAGCTACCATATGTGTAAGTTGATCTTTGTCTGGCTGTATGTCTGTAGGATTAGTTAGATCAGTATAATCAGGTTTGGACTTAACTAGGAAATTAAATATGATCGAAGTATCTCATGTACGATAGGGATTATTTTAAATTACGAACAGATTACCCAGCTATTAGAATCTATTTTACTTACTAGCTGTCAAATATAATATTGAATGTTTCATGATAAGTGCCAGCATTAATAGTGTTCGAATACACACGATGGTCAATGTAAATTAGATTCTCACCTACCAAGTTGTTACCGTCAAAAAAATCGTAAACAATGCAAGCACAATGCCTCAACCGAAAACGAGAACTGAGGAGGAGGCAAAAACTGTCAACATTGCCGTCGTTCGCTTTCCAAGAATTTGTTTGAAAACGTGTATCTGACACCGATGCCACTAAACTGGAACTAATGACGCGTAACATTTGAGCATAGTGATATTAAGGAGTAAGTATAAACAACTTAGGTACAAGAGTGAAGGACGTTACATAGACTATAAGAGGATGCAGATGGTGAATAGGAAGCTTTCATGGAACAAACTGGAGAGACGGTGATGCTATTGACATGTTAAAGGGTTCTGCATGCAGTTTATAAACGCGTTAAGGCTCCCCTTAAAAGGCGATTATGGGGATTGTTCATAGTGTAAAATATTATATTAGCTCCATCAGTAGGTTATAAAGATAACATTCCCAAACAAATCAAATTATTGGTCATTTAAAAAATGACATCCTGTACCGAGCGCATGGTCAAACGCTACTGGTTCGCCTTCTTAAAAAAAAAATAAAAAAAAAATTATACATCAACGTGATCCATATAACTTATTGATTGATATGTTAAAATACTTTACATTATTTTTGTTATACCTTATTTCGCTGCTAGTGTTTTTGATAAATATGATACACTATTTTACATGTTTCACGCATTTCATCTGGCAGGGAATTCTGAACCGATTGATTCCATGCTTCTATCACTAACATTGTTATCTGGTTGAACTTCCAAAAGAAGGGCAATAAAACAAGATATGCCAATAATCCATTGCTAATTAATTCCGTTCACTTTTTCCTAGAACGTTTCTCCATTTTCACATGGTTTAAGAAATCTTGTAGCTTCTGATCTTGTTTTGTACATTGCAAGTAGAATCGTCATATAATATATTTTTCTCTTTTGATATTCTTGAGCACATAATTTGTCGACGACTATAAACCCCCCATCAAACACTGACATTAAATGAACAGAAAAAAGACACATAGATCCTTAGGAGTATTTTCATCGTTATAGTGATTATATTTGTACAACTCCATTACAAGAAAAGGGGGCAATAAAATTCTATCACTGTACCATACATGGTATTTCCATTAGACTTCTCACAGTAATGGACCGGTGATGAATGAAGACAAATTGGAATGGAGTGATAAGAGAGGATCTAAATAGCGACCATTAATGTTGACCACGCATAGAGCTTTTTTATAATACAGAAAAAAAAATGTTTATGGGATGGATGGTATACTTTAAGTTAACATTATAATATAAGTAGTAGGTCGCCACTTATTTGGCGATATATCAACGAAAGACTATGATCATCATTAATAGCTTATGGAACTTTTCAAGGGATACAGATGATTTTTTGTTCCAAATCCAGGTTGCCTATAATCTTATTGCCCCTTGGTTTCACGATAAAAACTTTATTTTTAAGTAATACTCAAAAGCTTTTTCATAGCATTTAAGTACAAATGTTTTTTTTATTCAATTGTAAGGTGAACGGGATAATAAAACTGTATGTGCCAACACTTTCAATACTTGAACAACATCGGGGCGATGTAAATCCATAAACGATTTGGACCCGATGTGACCTCTGATTGTAAAACGCGTGCTATTTCACGATACAATAAAGTTAAAGATTTTATCTTTAAGTTATTTTGACCGCATCCTATATAAGTATTTTTCAAGAGTGTGCTTGTTAATGGAGTAACTCAAGGAACAATTTTGGGACTTACCTTTTCATTTTAACGAAAAGTAAATAGTAATTTGGAATCTGGCAATAGCCGAGAGATTTGTGCATCATTTGGTGGCACGCGAGCTGTGAACGGAGGTTACCAAACAAATTGATCGTGAATTGAACTCGTAGTTGGACGGTACCGATTAATGGTTGTAAGAAAGCGATCGCCATCACACGCGGCGTCGGAACTTTTGTACGTGAGCCTTGGGCCCGCATTCCGCGACCCAACTGGTTATGTTGAGAAAACCGGACGTTTCGACGAAACGGTTGCCGCCGTCGCAATCTCTCAACTTACCGAAGACACGTAACCTTCCTTTCTCAAGTTGAAGTTCTTGTGGCCGCGCCCAGCCGATGGAATTGCAAATGAGTGTGACAGATGTATTTGACTTTATAAACAAATTTACGCGAAATGCTAATTTTGAAATTTGAATGCGGAGGTTCTAGAGATTGATGTGCATGCAAGATTTATGGTGGAACATGGAGTAAGTACTGCAGAAAATATGTGTCCTGGAATAATTGTCAAATTACTAAAACTAAAATTGCATATTAATGTCTCACTGCTGGATACGGGTCTACCCTTTATACAAGGGGGATTCAGGCCAGTCTACCACGCTTTGCACCTTCTTCGAAAAAAAAAAAGTTTTTTTGGAAATTAAATCCGAAAATCTCAGAAGTGCGAGTCGGAATTTGATACCTTGAATTTTGCTTCCAAGGCTAGTAGCGTTCTACTTACTTCGCAAACACTAACATATCTAAGTATATATGCATCTAAGAGGATCAAGGAGCAACAGGATCAAGAAGAAATTGAACCCAATAAAACTCTACAAAAATCTCGAAAAGTAACATCATTCTGAAAGCGATGTACCTAATCAAATACTATACAATTATTTCATCAAGTGAACATACAATTTCTTACTTAATCATAAAATTAAATTTAGTGCAAATGTTTTCCGTACAGTCTAAATATTAATTTTCCATGCTAAATACACATGGAAAACGTATCAGTTTATAGTCCCGCACAATAATCAGGATTATGGACACAGTTATAAGAGCTAGTTGCGTCGGCGCATCCATTCACAAGTAGCCCATCATGGGTAACCAGTATAATATTGGAATAGAACATAAGTAACGGATGATTTGTATACGTGACTATGAATTTGAAATTTCATTGCAATCGCTAGAAAATAATTTATCCAAATCAGTTGTGACAGAGGATCTTGTTGGGGAATTACATAGTTATTGGTGTTTAGAACAATATTTAATTCCGTTGTTTAACTAGCCCACTGCCTTCCATAAATTTTCGTGACCGCTTTTTTTTTCATGCGAACTTGCCAAACTATACGATCCTGACTGTTTAGTTTGGTGACTACCCATAATACAAGCGCTGTTTCGCTGTTCGACAATCGGACACGCAGAAACACAGTAAACACTTGCATAGGACATCTACATTGAGCAGACATAGACATTTTAAAGCTTTATAAAATAGATGGATCAGCTGACGTCCTGATAAGCTCACTTGATAGTGACCTTGCCATCTACGCTGAGGGTCCCGGATTCGAATTTTGGTAGGGACAAACTTTGCGTGATAAGCACGAATGTTTGTACCCAATTCATGGATGTCTAATATCCATTAGCAGGATCAATTTTGAAAAGATACCAACTATAAAAATCACTTATACCCTCAAATGATTCCGAAACCTTAAAAAGTAACTGATACAAACCCAAAAAAATATCTATATAAGTAATATATGTATACTGGGTTCGACCCTAGTCCATTGTACGGTACCCATAATACAAGAGTTGCTTGGTGTGGGACCGTATAGTTGGTGTGTTCGTCTGGCGATATTTATTTATATAATTCATACATACGTAGCATCCAAATACATTCGCCATTACAATCACAATGTTTACTCTATCGTGAAGACCACTGGGGTTCAGCAGCCAATCAGACGGCTCCGGTCCGTTATGGCCGCGGTAACGGGATCCTGCGCCTGCGCACCTCTGTCCCTCGTACGACACGTTAAAGATCGACTTGTCTCTGGTTCCGTTTACAAGGTCGAGACCTCGATTTGTTTAATTAGTTTGCATATGTAAAGAGGTCTGTTTGACTCTAGTCCATTATTATTGCTTAGAGGTGTTTGGATTAATAGGAACGGCATTCCGAACGGGCGGTAAAATCGTAGCATAACATTTTGTGATAGGTATTTTTGACGATTCATAAGTACCTACCTATAATGGTTTACATGAATAAAAGATAGATATTCTGATTCTATTGGATCGTTAAGGTATATACCTACATACCTTTTGATTATGTACCTACTTGCTGTTGCATTGACTTCATTCGCGTGGATGATTTTTTTTTGATTTGGCTATTTAGTGGGAACCCTGTCAGTTTCCGGATAAAAGAGAAGGCAGATTGCCCATCCCCCCGTCTGTCTCGTCTTCAAGCCTTTATCCTGAGCTGGAGCCCTTGCGTGATCAGTAATCAGACTGGAAAGTAAATCATCTATTATAAGATGTACTTATTAAAATGCAATTCAAATTTATCAATTTTCTGCGCTATATTTATGTAACGCAATTACTGTATTCTCTTAAGACTGCCAAAAAATGTATATCTAATCTAAAATATTTAATATTATGTAACGGCTGTTACTCCTATCAGTTCTCGTTACAATTAAATCAAGGACTCTGTGTTTACAAGATATGTTTCTAATACATATCTATCGAATAATACTTTGTATTTTTTTTATTTTTGTTTTACGGCCCTGGGTGCTCACCCTTTGGAGTCTATATAGTATACTAAGTTCAGCAGACGGATCCCAATATAGTACACAGTCCACAGTACAGTTCTCAATATTGTTGATTGAATGATACGTGTTGTGTCCATAATTATCCTAATAATATCGGCTCTGACTCGCGGCCTGCGTCTTATATGTATATCTTGTCACTCCCAATAGTATCCTACCGCGCGCCGCTCTCCGGCATGTTGGTTATATTCACATTTTCATCCATTTGACACTTACAGCTCGCGGAGTCCGTAGCTCGAGACGGCAGAATAAATATATATAATGCCATATATATAAACAATTATGTAAATAATTGTTTACATCCATGTAGTGTACATATACTACGATGAGTATTGCTATATTGGTATGGGGAATAATCATGTGTTATACGGGGTCCAAAATTGATAAGGTAGATATCCAGATACCAGATGCTTATCATAGATTATGCAATGAACTTACATAATATTGATAAGGTCCTTATATCAAAGCTTGTGATCTATCTGTCGTGTTTCATAGTTCGTAGTATAGAGTTGTTATGTTCAGGCCTTGTACTAAAGTATACCAACAGGTTAAAAAAATAAATGGCTATAATAATACATACAACACCTAAATCGACGTTTGTCGATCACCTTGACTGTTTCTCGCTCTCACTTCTTCAGAACATAGAATGAATTGGTCCAATTAAAACCGTTGTTTATGTTGTATGCGTATTGCGGTAGGTATTTCAAACCAATTGTACATAACGTAACCTATAGTTTTTTTTTAACAGACATTTTAAATCGCAAATCTAGGTGACCATAATGTCATTTGTAGCTTTTTTTTCAAATTTAATGTCGTTCTGTTGCCATTCTCTTTATGAATGTGTATAATGGATCCATGGAGATTTTTTTTTACTTTCTTCTGGATGGATCAATAAATAAATATTAAATGTCGCCAGACAAACACACCAACTGTACGGACCAAACTAAGCAACAATTAAATAATTAAAATAATTACTTACTTTATGCAATAATTACTTTGTGTAGATATTAAACATCCATCTTTTGGGTACAAACATTCGTGCTCATAACATACAATTTGTGCCTACCGGGATTCGAACCCGGGACCGTTGGTAAAGAAAGCAGTGTATCTGTCAACTTTTCTAATCGTCTCGTCAGTCCTCAGATAATGCTATTTTATACCGATTTTCCTGATATGCAAATAAACCTCTCACTCCCTCTGTCGCAGTAGTAAATATGAGACAAAATACGTACAGTAATGATTGTGATCAATGTACCTATTGTGCAATTCGGTTACGGCACCGCGTGCTAAGTGAATTTGACGGTCATTACACTGGTACTCGTTAACTAGCGTTCGCTATTACGTGCTTTACGTTTGATTGCTATTGCCATGTAAATATTGCAATAAGAAATTCAATTAACTCGGGATTTATGCGCGTTTAAATTTATTATCACTGCATTTCGATAGGGCTTCTCACACTGTGGTTGAAATGAAACTCGATCGCTTTTATCAATAAAATACTCGATTTCGTTGCTCAAACAAATTTTAGGGATTTTATCGCATTCATCGAAATACGAATGTTTTTTTTATTTTCAATGGCCTCACGTATCATCCTTGGTCGGATCGGTGTTCTTTTGCCAGGATCTGTGGTTGATAAAATATGATTTAATTATAAATACATTTCATTATATCTTAATTTGTTTTATATTTACGTACCTAAATCATATGCTTTTCTGGACAATAGTCTAGATCACATTCCAGTGCATATGAGTTTCATACCACTGTTCCCTTGTTTACAGCTCTCTCAATAAATATTAAGGCACTTGACAACGTAACACGTAATAATGTCTCACTTGGAGTATTAAATAGAAAGTTCAGTAGTAAAATCAGTTGGCGGTGAAAGGAGAATATTATAGGTTGCATTACATCTCACATGGTTTGATTGGAGCTGTTAATATGTATCAGAAAAAAGTGATATTGCTATAATGTAAACTAAATTGCCATACTTGTCGTTCGGCTTCGCCCGGGAATAATTTACTTCTATTGTTGTAGTTTTAGTCAAGGCATCGACTATTGGATTGGATTGGATGGATTCCAGGGAAAGTTGTCACTAGAATGTCAATTCTATGAGACCGTTTTCTTTCGAATCCATACAGTTGTAATAATAGATTTCAAAGAGACTTATACAAATATATTAAGTTTGATATTTAAAACAGGTGGGGTAACTTATATTATAACTTACCCCAGGTAGGTTAGGTAGTTTTACGACCTGATAAGCACTGTTGATAGTGCACCTGCTTTCTGCGGCGAGGGTCCCGGGTTTGGATCCTGGTACGGAAAACTTTGTGTGTTAAGCACGAATGTTTGTATCCGAGTCATGGATATTTAATATCTATATAAGTATTATATAATGGGTTCGCCCCAGACCATTGTACGGTATCCATAATACAAGCGTTGCTTAGGATGGGACCGTATGGTTGATGTGTTCATCTGGTGATATTATTATATTAAGTATGCTTATAAGTTTATGAATTTAAATTTAATTACGCACTCTAAATGGTGACCATGGAATTATGGCCTCGTTGCGGCATACCACTTAATGGTACCGCTTTTTTAGTCGTACGACCATAACACAAATCGATCTTGGACCAATTAAAGAAATAATTTCCACTTGATCTTGAAATGGTTATTGACTGCTCAAGTTTTTAATTGATATGTATGTGTTAAATTGCCTTAGGCTATTCCTATGATGCAATAATACAAATAATTAGTTCGACAGTAGGTAGGTACCTAATTTTTTAAATTAAATATGGCCTGAAGACATCACACGAGAAATATTTAATTATTAAACAAACATACCGCGTGTAACAAAAATACGAAATAATATTTCAAGAGGTTTAAGTACTAATGACACTGAACAACGTTTGTTCTAGCACATAGGTCGAAAACTGATTAGGACTCGAGATAATGAGGTCTAAACTTTTGCCAAAAAAATGCGAAGTGCAGCCCTACAATCAGTGTCTAGTCTTTCCAATTAAGATCAACGATTTCACAGACGTGACAAAATAGGATATGTTTCTTGCCTACGCCACAAAAGGTTAACAATAAACATTACGCAAGTTACTGACATCTTTGATTTTAATTCAGAATTAAAATATCATTTATGTTACTCAATATTCTTCTAATTTTCATATCAATTCCTATTTTACTAGGTATTTAGTACTTACCTGCTGCTTAAAAACTAATTAGAACTAATCTTTGTGAGTTAATAAAATTTTATAATTTCGATAAAGCATTTACATAATTAATTTAGATGTTAAATTGGTATTTTTTTGTATTATGTCTGTTACCTTTACAGACCTGAAACAACATTTTACCAATTCATCATTCTACCAATAACTTAGTCTTTGATACGACAGCGTAGTCCACGTGGACTTACGGTCAAATTTCAATGAAATCCCTTACGCTGGCGCCGCCGCTCCAATGATCAAGTTGCGCCAAATGTTCAATTACTCTCATTGGCTGGGAGCGAAAAACATCGGCATGTACTAAGAAATGCCGGCACATGTCAAACAAAATGAGTGACGCCCTTTTCACACCGCTATTTTTATTAATTGAATTGATTGGTTCCGTCGATTTTTATTTTTTATTAATTAATGATTGAAATATTTTTTTCTGGTACCATTTAACGTTAAAATAATTATTTTGTGTCTTAAAGTTTGTTTAAGCACATAATTAATTTATAATTTTTGATTTTGCTTCGCTTCATCGCTTACGTAGTACGTGTATTTATTGTAAAGGGTTTTTTAATTGTTTTATGGGAACCCAACATTCGGAAATGTCGGCATTTGCACATTTTGTTTGATTCTGCTTTCAAGTCGTCGAGTTAGTCGGTGTCTTTTAAGGTGTAAGCACGTAAATTGAAGAAGCAATGCCTCAGTTTTACTCAAATAGTGAATACTATGAAATGATGTTGTGTTTAGGTGAAGCACGGGGAAGTATTCTCGAGGCGGTGAATATTTACCGCCATCAGTACATTGATGGAAGGCCGCCTGCTGAACAGCGACGGCTTCCATCATACACATGCTTCCGCAATCTTTGCCTGCGGTTGCATAGGACCGGTTCCTTTCGCGGGACCCATGGTGGCGTGGAGTCGGGCGTTGGCCGCCCCAATCTGCGCGCTGGGGCCGAGATTGAGACGCGGATTCTCCAGCATTTTTTCGTCAACAAGAGGACGAGCACTCGCCGTGCCGCTGCTGTGTTGAACGTCAATCACATGGTGGTGTGGCGTACTCTTCGTGACGACGGACAACACCCTTACCACTTCCAGCGGACACAGGAGCTCACGCCAGCGGATTATGTGCCGAGGATAACGTTCTGTCAGTGGTACAGGGAGCGCGTATCTACTGATTCGCGTTTCGCCGAGCGGGTGCTGTGGACCGACGAAGCGAGCTTCACCAGGGGTGGCGTGCAGAACCTGCACAACGAGCACGTGTGGTCACATACGAACCCACACGCCGCCACTGAACACAACTTCCAGCATCAGTGGAGGATTAATGTCTGGGCTGGTATTATCGGCGATCGTCTGGTTGGACCGGCAATCCTACCCCACAGTCTCAACTCCACGAACTACCTGGAACATCTGACGGGGTACGTGGAAGAGGCAATAATGGAGTTGCCATTGTCGGAGTACTTGGCCATGACATTCCAGCACGACGGAGCGCCAGCGCATTACGCACGCGTCGTCCGGCAATATTTAAACGCCCGGTACCCTGAGTGGATTGGCCGAGGTGGGCCGGTGCCGTGGCCTCCTAGGTCCCCGGACTTAACTCCACTGGACTTTTTTCTCTGGGGTCATATAAAGAGCACAGTGTACGCTGTTGAGTGCACCACGCGTGAGGAGATGGAGGACAGAATACGTTCCGCATTCAGCTCTGTAACCCCACAGATGTTACAGAACGTACGGGCGTCAACTTTGCGCAGGATGACGCTCTGTATCGAAAAAGAAGGGGCTCACTTTGAACCATACTTATAGCATGCGTAATAGTGATGGATGCGATAGACACCTACATAGTCTCAAGAATGTGTGCTGTGCTATGCTGTGTGATAATATTAAACACCTAATTGATTTTTGTGTGAATACAATCATACTTGTAAAATGCGAATCTGGTAGGTACAAAGGTTTTTTACCTATTAAGTTTTTTGTTATTGTTATGGTTACCATAATTACATACGAAATTAGGAATAAAAGTTTAAAAATACTGTAGATAGGTAGGTAGTTAGTGAATTTGGTTCACTAGCTTGGATGGTAGATACCTACTTACCTATATCGTTGTGTTTGTGATGAAAATCGTTAAAAAGCTGTAGACGTGCCCAATAGGAGCTTATCTTTTTGAGTGCATACATACTTACCTACTCGAAGGCAGATATCAGGATTGTTATTGTTGTTAAATTAAATAAAGTAAAAGTGTAAGTAATGAGTCGCTAAGCTTTCGAAAATCGTGTTATGATAATATTGTTATTAACTTGTTGAATTTGTTTGATTACTGTGTCTGACTATGTTTTGATTTGTGAGGTAGATCGGGTTACCTGTACCTAATAAAACTTTAATGATTGCATTTATTACTTTTATTTATGTTATCACGACCCGGCTTAGGTAGGTCGCGGGAATCAGCTAAAATCAAACAGCACAAGACTGGGCGTAGTGGAGGTCTATGGGGAAGAGGCCTATGCCCAGTTGGACGTCATTCGGCTGACATGATGATGATGATGATTTAGTTGCTTATTAGATAGGATAGGTACCTATGTTAAATATGCGAATGAAAATCATGTAGAAATTTCACGGTGGGTACAGACAGGGTGATAGCGAGACGCGCGGCGCGGGCGCGCGGGCGGCTGCTGCGCCGCGCGGCGCGGGGAGTGTCGCGGCGGCAGCGGGGAGTGTAGCGGCACAGAGGCGGGGGCGGCGGTGTTCATTCATACGCAGGGTTGCCGAAAAATTTTAGACAAACGGTTTTTTTTAAGTTTATATGGAAATATTTTTTCAATATTTCGACTTATGTTCCCTGGGGAAAGTTCTTCGCTTTTATGGGTACATTCATCCCCTGAAATATTATTTCGTATTTTTGTTACACCCTGTATAATTCTTGTTTAGTGCGACTGTTATTTTATTTTTACAAGCGTTCGTATGAAATAATAATTAATGTATTTTTATTAGCTTAGCTTGTTAATTAACGAGGTTCTGCCAGACGGTAGTTACTTAAGTAGTAGGTACCACCTGTGCTTGTGGTACTAATTTAATTGCATGAGCATGCATCATGCATGCTCTACTAGACTTGGCATTTCATCTGCATTTGAGTTAAATAACAAATAATACAAACGTTCTTAAGATTCGGACCATACAGTTTGTATATTGGTCTGGAGATATTTTTTTAATTTACGTCATTCTTTGTTTATATATATAATACCTGTTCTGGCGCGGAAACAGGTCGGCATCGCCTGTTAAGTGGACAATAATTTAAAATTTGTAATTATTGTTGTTTATACTCATATTCTGGAAACATTGATCAAAGTCTGGAACCAATATAGGTGTCCATTATTGGTCCCAAAGCGATAACTCTTTCCGCGGTATCTGCTTGTGACGAGACAAGACAAAATTATATTTTGATGGCTGGATGCTATCTCTTAGCCAATAACGCTTCTCAAATATTTATAGACCACATCGTCACCACTCAACATATTTTATAAACTCTTATGAATGAATTCCGGCGACGGCGGCCATTTATACATTTATGACGTAAACACTACACACACAGACTATAAAATAGCAAAATGACGTTAACGGCGATGGAATGTCAAAGAATGACAAGTTTTTTTTAAAATGGAATTTAATTTTTTTATGGCGAGAAGTTCCGTTTATGAAGATGTTTATACGTTTAGCACAAACATTGTAGTTGAAATAGATTATTTTGAGTAAAATATTAATGTTTAATAATTATTATATATATCTTATGGTGTAACGATAATAGTGTAAACTATTTTAACAATATACAACAATTCACAATTATTTTCCACATCAACGTAATCCGTATAGCTTACTGATTCATCTGTTAAAAATTATTTACACAATTTTTCTTACTCCTTATACATATAAGTATTTCATAAATTCATTTTTTTTTTAATTAATTTCAAGGTATTGCTGTTTTGGTTCTTCAAATGCTCGCGGATATTTCATATTATGTATATTCATGCCATTCAAATTAGGCACCATAACGTTATTAATACAAGGTCCGTTTTGCCATTCTAAATATTGATCATTATTTACGTAGATAGGTACTGGTTTTTGCGTTCCATTGAGTTTTTTTCCCGCGCCCAACGGTTGTGGTAGAAAGGTAACTGTAAAGTATCTTTAGAATTTGTTACCGATGCGCCCTTCCGCTCATTCATGGCTAGGTACATTGACGAGGTTTTTACTGATTCATAAACCATTTTACTTTCTTTGTCGCACTAGTAAATCGATGGTTAGCTCTCGGTAAAAGCTTTTTAATATTATAAGATAGTTGTATGAGTTAAATCCACGTTAGATACGACCTTTATGAGTCAAGCTTTATTAATAGTATATTTCGATATTTAAAAACAGCGTAACAAGTAGATACCTTTCTTATTATCATTTTATTTGGCTATATTTAGACCTTAGCGTGAAAATACTAAGGCGTGCCCCGCGTGCCTCTCACTCGATACACACACACACACACTAATAAAACTGACGTATCGTTTTCTTTTAATTCTGTTTTTCCTTATGTCATCCATCAAACGTCACTCAAGCAATTAATTTATAGACTTACGCAATTATTGTCTATTGAAATTCGTTGCTTTATCTCATATTGAACGGAGAGTGCATCCTCATGTGGTATATGAAGTAGTTTAGATTTTAGATGTTAATCTTTTTGCTACGGTGTTGAGCTATTAGAGTATGGGATATTTGCATCTCGTTCTTGGGTTTTTAGACATAGCATAACATACGTTTAATTTCAAACTAAAGAAGGACAATTTTTGCTATATTGTTTGAGCCATATTACATTTTTTAACATCCATTCGTTTATCATTAATATCTAAATAAAATTAAAAACCTTGTAGGCCTTGTACCTTGTATAGGTAAAGGATCTTGCATATTCTTAATATAGTCGATTTCATTGACTCTATCATTAAAACAAAACAAGAGATCATAACTTTGTTTTTATTGATGCCGGTTCGAGCCCGTGCAAGTATTATCATTGGCACAAAAATTATATCACCACAATCATTGTCCTACTTTGACAATGGTCAAATCAATCTGTCGGCTCGAGCATGAGATCATCATTTGCGTTCTATATGCTGTTTATCTTATTATAATATCTACGTGAATATTCTACTTTGTATAACACTCGAGTATCTGCAATGTTATTCACATCAAATATTGACGTTCCTGTTTTAATCCCTTTTATTCTTTAAAAAAATCAGTACACTGATTGCATTAAAATACACTGTTTTTCAAGAGATCTGTCAGAGATTTAAAGAAGTTAGCATTGATGATTGAGTGTTAGCAGAACCGAATTAAGACTTCGGTCCGGTGAGACAACTAATTAAGTAGCTTAACTACTTGATTACTGTTAGCTACCTAGTTTGTAAAGCAACTCTTGCGCCAATCGAATGCGCTAAGTAATAACGATGATATCATAATCGGCTAGACATAGCCGTAAAATTCTTACAATTCGAGACGTCAAATCTTTAAAGCACCGCTTTGTTCCGGAACCCACCAATGCCATATTTTAATAATGTTCCTATTGTTTTTGGTTCAAGATCGTCTCACTTCATTACTCGCAAGTTTGTTACTACCTATCGTGTCTATTGTTACGTCTTCAAACCGTCTATAATTTGGAATGTCCATTCTCGATTTATGGCTGTACTAAGCATATAAGAATTAGCTCTCCCTTTTTATATTTTACCGCGGTTGATTGCATTTGTAAAATGTTAAAGAACATTGGTTCATGCTGGTAACTCTGGGAATTATAAGTATTTAAATCGGAAATATTGCGAGGCATCTCAAAAGTCTACATATTATTCCTTATCTGTTTGAGGGTCATGTAAAGTCTGGCGACCCACATAAATACAGTCAGCTATCAATATAAGATATAAGGTGACTTCGTAGATCAGCGCCTACATTACACAGACAGTCTCTCTATCTACATCATTAGCAAGTTCTCTTTCTTCATTTAATATTCATCAATTACAATCCAAATAATGGTCTGTTTAACCTACTCTCGCTCTATCATTGTTCTCTATTGTGACAATTACATTACTCATGTCCTGGGCGAGCTGACCCACTTCATGCAAATTATTGTAATTGTCCAAAATTGACTCTTAACGACTGACGCCTACGCGGTTGGCCTTTATTCATGTTCGCGTGGGATGTACTTTTAAAATAAATACTAATATTTTTTGCATAGCTATTTGCGTCTATTATTAAAGGCTTTGTATAGTCCAGCCTAGCTTGGCTGTAATTGTTTCTGTATTAGCTAAGTGCGATGTTGAATGAGTCACGCGGTCATAACTTTTTAGTATGATATTGTTATGGCATATTTGCTGGAGTACATCTGTATCAATAGTGTTATAGATCTGTAGGCCGTCAGGGGATACATTTTGTGATTATAATGATCAAAGTAATCGTTTTCTTATCTATACACTTTATTGAATATAAATTAAAAAGAGAATAGAAAAGATTACCTACAATATATACAAAAAGTGTAAAAAAATTGTCCCCTGCGCGGTAGCGTGCCCAAGATGCTGGCCGCATTTCCTCGCTGAATAGCCAAAGCTACTCGCTGAGCGTGGAAATGCCCAGCCCCTCGGTCGCCGGTTGCGTCGACCAATCTTCGTGATATATTTTGTTTAAAATTGGACCCCACGGACTCCAAACGGAACTAGGGTCTCGACTCCAAACGGAATGAATATGTATTCGGAGCCGATAACCTTATACTTGCGCCGTATTAAGTTCTATGAATTAAATCCAAATAATACAACCCTTTGTTAAATTTCACTGCTATAGATCTTATTATTTGCACGCCTACCTTATGATCGACTTTCGAGCCGCGTGCGAGCTTGATTATAATTATTTAGAGATTGGTTTTTATCACTCTGAAAGTATTTTTAATTAGCCATCAGAATTTTTTCGTCGAGAATCGCTTATGGCTGATATTTTTTGCTTATTAATTTATTCGTGCATAATTCGTTCTCTGTCGCTAACAGTTATGTTGGAACTAGATTTAAAATACAAAGTATGAGTTAGAGTTTACTGTTAGTAATTTTGTACCGGATATTAGCCAAGAAGCAAACAATGTGTTTGACATGTGTGGACGATGCATTTTTTTTTCAGTTCAGTGCCTCAAACACAGTCGTATCGTAAGCGTCCTCCGTCCCGCTCAAACCTCAGCTTTCATTAATAAGGATGACATGTCAACATGATTTCTCGATGACATTACGATTACATTAGGAGTTCCTGCTGAACCTACTGTAAAACAAACTGCATGCAAACTTTCAAGTTTTGATATTATTATATTCAAATATACATGCTTCACCGTCCGCTATCCACTAAATAGGTGTGTTTAGTCCAATAATAATTATATAAAGCAAATAAGCCAAATCTCTCGGAGTTGTTCAAGCATAGCCAAGTTTTTACTGGTCTGACTGATCTACATTGTGAACGTATTTTAGCAGTTACTAGAACTATTTTCAAGTTAGGGCATTCACTTCTTAGGACCCTGAAGGTAAGATATGTATCTCGTTTCGATTCCTCGAATCATTATGAGGAAATCGACGCATACACGACTGTATTTTACCTGGTCGTGATAAGATGTTATCACTCTGAGCTCATTTGAATGTATCACACGTTAACACGAGAATATCAAGATTGATTGAAATCGCGTGTCGTAACTGCTATTATTTACTATATCACAATAACCAATCTTGGTTTACCCTGCGTTTTATTTTCTATAACTGGCGAAAAGTTATGAACAGGTAGAATTATTCGATTCAAAAATGTTAATGAATGGCAATATGTAAGCCTATTTAAATATGACTAATATGCGCAATATGGTCCCAGAAAAGTGAGGCGGGGATAGTGTCTAAGCGAATGTCAAGATCGAAAGGCACCGCCGCGACAGTCCGCCGTCTAGAAAACGACCTTGACGCATAACAAAATAATAATAACATCCCCAGGAAGATCATAGAAGGACAGTGGAAGATACCATTTTCCAGCGGTGGGATGAAAGGTTTCATTTAAAAAAAAACCGTTTTTAAAGAATTTATGGGCGAAGCTGTTGGAAAATTTAGCTAGCAAGTGCACTCTTGCGATAAACTAAAATGAATAATTAAATGCAGTTCTGAGCCATCACTTTGTTTCTATTGGCCTCTTTTCTAATGACCACAACATCATTGTCTATCTAGTTTCTCAGCGGTCTCCTTGGAAACGGACGAGATGACACACATACAGACAAGCACTTTCACACGGGAGCCGCGCGGGGGCTGCGCGCGCGCATTGTGTGCGCGCACCATTGTTCCGACACACGATAATGATAACATGACTTTACTTTCTTCGGTTTTACTTGGAAAACACAAGAGTAGAGTTGCAAAAACGTGTAATTGAAAGTGGTCGCTAGATTATCCAAGTTATGTTGTATTGTATCAGAATATTTCTATAATTAATTCATGCTAAAATTGTGGACTGAAATAAAATAGGTTCTCCTTATACTTAGCAGAAAATATAATTAGGATTTCCTAAACAACACATGCGGGTGAAGATATCGGAAATATATTTTTTCCTGTATCTGCACCGAGGGTCCTCCCATCAATCCAATCCCAATAGGGGAACACTTTATGTAATGAACACGAATGCTTGTACCCGACTCCTGGGTGTTAACGAGTAACAAATAATTTAATAATAAGTAATGCAAAATATCATATAGGTACCTGTGTACCTACGAGAATACTATCTTTGTATTTTTTTTTGGTATCTTAACGGAAACCTATTATAAACAGTTATCTCTCACTATCATTCCCACGAGTTAGTAAATAGTTTTTTTCTGCCCTATTCCTTCGGGAAGTAGGGGTTTTAAAGTCACGGTTCTGCGTCGTTCCCACGCTCGTGGGAGGCCGGAAACGCCTGCGCATCTTTGTGGGCCGTTTATTTATTTTTTGTCTAGTTCGGATTGGTGGTTTCGGTTTGTAGCTAGTAGGGGTGCTCAGAGTTTTGTGTAGTCTTCATATTTTATGGATTGAGAATAATAGCTTAGTTAAAGTATAATCAACCCTAAATTTTATAATGTCATTTTCAGAAGAAAACTGCTTGTAATACCTTTGTAGGTATGGACGAGAAGTTACTATAAATTTTGTCATCTGTGGATACTATTGCCTAGTAGGTAGTGGGTAACAAATAGGAATAGTTAAAATTCAGTAGATACCTGCAGTTAATTTAACTTTGAAGAGTTCCGTGTTAACTGGTAGGGGTACCTCGAAGCTATGTATGTAACAAAGTCAAATCATTTATTTCGTATAGGCCTACGGGGGCACTTACAAATTGTCATTACCTTTTTTTTCTTAAGTCTACATCCGGATCGGAACGCGACCTCAACTGACAAGATCCGGCAAGAAACTCAGCGGGCTTGTCTTTTTTTTTTTAAGTATTGAAGTTTATCATAATATACTTATTATTATCAAAGCTTACTGATACTCCAATGAGGTTAAAGATATACATAATTACACCAGTGCCGATTATAATTATAATAATCCTTATCTATCCATGCACAATATCGTCCTTTCAAGTTGATATGGCGCCATCTTGTGTAAGATAAACCTAATTAATGTTTATCAATAACAGTATTGATATAGGATGTTTGTTTATCTATAACGGTCTATCCGATGTGGCCTACATTGAAGGCTTTGCTGACGAATCAAGGGCATTTTAACATGTATCGACTATACAGCTGAGGGAAGCGAATGGTAGCAATAAACTTTAATCAAAGTCACTTTCATATTGTCATCTCGATTTTTTTTTAACTACGTCTGGATCGGATCGCGACCACGAGTGAGATGATCTGCTTGTCCACTAGTATAAAGAATTTTACTTTTATTTTATCACAACGTCTATACAAGGTGATTCAGGAAGGGTATAAAAAGCTTTACACTTTCGCTTCTGACGCACATTTGTAAACTTAATTTCAAGTCAGAATGTCGACATGTCATAATTTTTTTTTAAATTTGTTAAAGCTAGTTCTTTCATTATATATGTCTTCAGCTGGTCTGGTTCTTAATTTATTTTTATAATATGCCATTTACCTGCTTACTCTAATTTACCGTTAATGTCTCCGAATCACCCAAGTCTATCTGCCATCTGTCTAAAGTGGTTCATTCGAATCGGATAGCGAAATCGAGTCCGCGATCCGTAATCGATTCTCGTCAGGTACCACTCATGTACTTAACACACTATCCCCGATGGTGTGGGTGAATTTATTTGGCCGCATTTGTAACGGGACATCCTTATTTAAATGTGCTGTTTTTGTTCAGTGCATTGTATTTATAAACCATGCTGTTGTTAGAACAGATATATTTTTGTTTGATAATGTAGGTATTAAAGCTTACCTATGAAGAGATCTTCCGATAAATGAACATCACGATTATCTATTCAGATTCTTTGCAGTTATAATTATCTGCATCGAGTAAATTAATTAGTCCGAATCGGAAAATCTGTCTAGTGTCGAGTCATTAAATCTGATCGCGACTGTTTTCAGTGGTCTTGAGGAAGAGAGGCGTCGTTGCAATGATTGAGCAATTATGATTTTTAATTGGTAATTCAAATACTAATAAAGTAAGTAAATTTACGATTTCACAGCGCCCCTAGCGGAGAATTATAACTTCCCTGGTAAATCTATGGAAATATACGATTACTCAATCGGTGTTTGAAAACAATAAAAACTCATTCTAAGTGGCCTGTATTTTAAAATAATATGCTATATTTAGCCATCGCAGATGCGTAAAAAAGATAAAAAAAGAAAACAATATGTCTAGATATTAATATATGGCAGATTATTATAACAACGACACAAATAATATTTTATCTTTGATCCTTTATTTATTATCTATCGTTCTGTGAGAAATATTGATTTTATTGCAATCGATCAAAAGATTTGGACGAAAACAGTTGTGTTTTGAGTTAACAAGTGTTATTTTGTTAGATGGGCACTAAATATGAAGATTTACAACACTGTTTTCCGTACAAGTGAGTAATTTATTATTAAAATATATTGCAAAGCTACAGTATAATGAACATAATAAGCACTTTTACATCCATTTGATAAATTTAGGCTAGGCATAGGCTAGCGCGTAGATCATACCCGTCCGTTTACGTGTAAATAAATAGTTGCTGAGTGATTTATATAAACCAAAAAACTTGCCATACGGTTAAAACTTCTTAAATAATCTAAAAATTAATCTTTGTTAACTTAACAATTCTCTGTTATGCTAGTATTGTTATTTTTTTATAAATAGGTGTAATTCTGTTTTGAAATAACTAATTATTAGGTAGGTCTAATGATTCAAGTAAATGTTAGTTCTATTTTAGTTAAATATAACTTATAGAGTTCTATTCTATTGAGTTCTATTATATGCGTAATCAATTCGTGATACACGATAGGAGCCTTGTGCTGCCTCACACACACGGAAGCATGCCTTTGTTTAATGATAGAAGTAGTCATGGATGAAATAGATAACCTAGCTTTAGTTAGTTAGCTTCATACTTGTTATTAAGAATATGGAATCTTAGTAGAAACTTATTTTAGGAGGAACAACACTTATAAATTGACCGTCACGTGCGAGATTAATCGTGAGCTAACCGTATAGTTCATAGTCGACGTATTTAGACATTTTGGATGAAGAATGAAATGTTTTAAATACCGCCCGCTAGAGGCGCTGTTCAATTCTCCATACAAAATGTCTAAATACGTGGACTATAAAGTACATGGTTAGCTTACGAATAATCTCGCACTTGAAGTAGTGGGTGCATTGACAGTCGGTATAAAAATGTATAAAATACCGATCATTTGCTTTAGTTTTAAATATGTTTTGTTTTATGAACGCGAACGCATTCAATTTATTTTTATTTCGCAAACGGCAACACGAATTGAGTCCTTGGTTGTTTTTGCTAAGTTTCTTTTTTCAGTCTACTTAACATTAACCTCTAGTTATAGATTTAATCAATGAACATTGTTTGTTGAAGTGTCCGGTGAATCATTGAGTTTAAACAGTTGGCTGTTATCTAATTAATGATTGTTGCTATATAAGCAACAGTCTTGATAGCGATATATTTTTCTGAAATAAGTAAGTAATTTAGTTTTATAAGATATTCATACCGAATAGAAGGGGGAAGATGATAGGCCATCTCATACGACATGATACCTTCATAAAGAACATCATAGAGGGGAAGATCGAAGGAAAGCGTGGACGAGGAAGACCAAGAATAAACTACATGAGTCAGATAAAAGAAAGGATCGGTGTCATGTCGTATATACTACTCTGGATAGAGACAGATGGAGGGAGCTTCATCAGCTACACCGACAAGGGTCTAACCCTTAAATTAGAAGAGAGAAGATATTTGTGTTTCCACAAAAACCTACACCTCTTGCCGTAGTTCTTTTATAAGGAACTAGCATTTGCCCACGACCACGCCTGCGGTATCTCGGTGAAACTTAGCCTAGCACTCAGGGATAATGTAGCTTCCTATTAGTCAAAGAGATATCAGCAGATCCGGAGATTATCCCCTACATCCAAACTCACAAACTAACCAACTTCACCATGTATACCCGACTGCGGAGGGTATCGTGTCTTATAATATTGGTAAGTTTAGATTTAATTTACCGTTCTCGGTGCAACCAGATGTTCCGAACTACATTTTCTTCTTTTTTAAGTTGGCAATCGGCTAAAAAATAGTGGCATTTTGCCAGTATCATGTTCTCTTGTTAATTTGTTATATGTACTGCAAATTTACCAGACATTTGAAAGAACTTGAAAAGTCAAGTTATACTATTTTATTTCAATTTCCTTCACTTGTGCACGTTTATGAACACGCAATGGTTAATGTCCCGCTAAAGAAAGACGTTGTTTCGGAAAATAAAATAAAATAGCCAACTGCAAGCCAAAAATTCCAGCACCACGTTATTGATATTTATTTTTATTTCTACTCTCACTGATAATAGACTAAGATTAAGCTTCAAACGAAATTCTTGGAATCCCTTTTGTTTATTTGTTTGTCAAATAATCTCAGAAGACTTTGACCTCATTAACGTGAAACCTTTATCATACGAAGTCATCGTTAGAAATTTTTACCTTTTATTAGTTAGTATAGTTTACTTGTTGCTACCAAGCGGACTGAGGTTGAGTTATTTGTGGAATATTAAGAGTTTTGGTGTTGTGTGCCTTGGACTGTTGGTGTTTTTGGAATGGTAGTGTTAATAAGATATAAGCCGAGAGTTTACTATGATCCGGACGTTCACGACGGTGGTAAGTTCATTTTGGTTCTATGTCACATCTTTAGGTGAGGAATGTGTATAAGCGTCTAGAAGTAACACCTATTACAGAGGGGAAGGAGTATGAGAATACCAACCCTTTTTTATGTCCCACAGTTGGGCACGGGCCTCCCCTCAATGCGAGGAGGATTAGGCTATAGTCTAGTAGAAGTAATGAGAATGGTGGAATAGTTTTGGTATATGATGAGAAGCAGCTACCAAAAACTTCAGACGTCACACACAGTAAACGTCAGACGTCAGGCTGACCAAAATGCGGCAAATGGACGATAAAGACACGGCACTAACTGACCTATTTAATCTTTTTATTGTCCGTTTTTATCAATGAAAAAAAATGTTTTGAAACAACAAAACGCAGTAAAAACAGTAAACGATGTAGGCGAGTGAATCTGAGATGTAAATATAACTTGTCTAGACATCCGAAGTGCGTTGACACAAATAGTTTTGTATGTCAGTATATAACTAGAGAACATGCACCAAATGTAATCGCTTTTTATATGCAATTATAAAGAGATAAATTGTCTACTGTCTTCATATTGCATAGAGTTTGAGGCAATTGATTAGCTTTAACTTGGTCTGGAATAGATCTGGTATAGGAGACTACGTTTTTACTTCATTGAATATTTTTTCTTAATATAACTTTTAATTTCATTTAACTTCGTGGCCGGTTTAATGACAATCGTAAAATCTTATTATATTTACTTGTGCGGAAGCCTTTTGTTTTCGTTATAATTTTATACACATACTTTGTCTGTTCGTTGTTTTTGTTTTTAAGTAAATCTTTCATAAACTAATATTTACACAGCTAGCATAATATTTTACAGCTCCATTTACGAGCTGCATCTCTGAGAGTTATCCTGGAACTTTTCGATCGGATCTATAAATACGTGCCCATAATAATCTCGGGAACTCGCGGCGCTGCGCCCGCGCAGTCGAATGCGCGCCGCGACGCGCGATACGCGACGCCGACGTTGACGTCACACGCGATTTGCGACGTCAGGTCAATTTTGACGTCAAGAATATATTACAAAGTGCAAGTTGTCAGAAAGAGTAGGGTGGGAACGGCTTTTCCAGAAGAAAGTCCATTTTGTGATTGACTAGCTAGCTCATAAATAATGCCTAATAAATGGTATATGTATAAAGTGAAAGTCAGACTTGCAAAAACAAATAATACCATTGTCTTTTTCCTCGAGGTCATATAAAAAGTAAAGAAAAATAACGTAGTCGTAGGTACCAACCTATCTATGCCTGCTTATTGCTTTGATAAAACAAATGTCGCAGTCTTGCTCATCGTCACCAATACCTACATAACTATAAATCAACTACTGTGGACACGCATTTCTTATTTCTTAAGATACGTTATCTTCTCAAAAGTTCACGCGACGTTTGCCTTATCATTTTCAAAAATGATTATAACTGATTCATTGTAATTATGACACCGACACACGAGAAGCAGTCATTTACACCCTAAAATATAAGAGCGGTTAATTCCGCAACTCGACTTTCGTCGTCGGATGCAAGTGGACTTGGCTGGACTGGTATCTCTACTGGTAAACTGAGACACGCCCTTCAGCCAGTTTAGGCGGGGACACCCACTTGCCGCATACAGTTCTAGTGGGGACTACGAATTAAAAACCTTATAACATAAGAATCTAATGATTTTGTTCCGAAGTTCCTTAGAGTACCTGCGTTATGCGTCCTAAAAATGATTCACTGATCAACAGTTGTAAACATTCTCAAAGTATGATTAACGATGTCTTCGTCAGTCACGCCCGTGACGTAGTCCCGCACACCCACGGACTCAAATCGTCACGCAATAATACCCATTATCAACATGTTGGCAGCTCTCATTGTGCGGTTGACTGTACTATCTACTTGCATTTCGCGGACAGTCGGTGCTTTCAAATTGTATCAATTGACAGTAATTAGGGAAAGTGTTTAATATTTTGGTGCACCTCTAGTTTAGTTAGTCGTGTTGATATCAATGTGTGTGATGGGTGCATTGTGCCGGTTCCAGGCCAAATATGTTATTGGTGAGTTTGTTTTTGTAAATAGGTACCTAAAAATAGCCATACAGAGTCTAGTTCTCTACCAAACATTAAGAAGATTCCGGATTAAAATTCTTTAATGCCAAAATTAAGCCTCGCTATACGTAAATGCATATTTTTTTCTAAATTAAATTTCCTTTGAATTTATTACAAAAATTAAGTACTACAATTATGTAAGTAATTGAGTAGTTAAACTGAGATAGTTCAAAATTGTAACTGTGTGAGTACGTCTGCGCAAGAGCAACTAAACAAATAACATCCTGGTTCGCCGCCGATAGGTACTGAAATAAACCACTGGGGGCTTTATCAAATGGGCTTCTATTTCGTGGAGTAGTCCAGTGAAGCTGCCGATGCATTTATAGCACATTACAAGAGATATATGGAAAATTATATTTACTCGAAAATGCTGCTTGGTTGCAGAAATCATTGTATATTATTTGTATGTTATTGTGTAAAGACGCACTTACAATTCCTTTATTATCTTAAGATCAAATATTTGCACGAATTAAATTTTAAATTTGTTTTGTTCTTAATTCGAACTTACAAAATGGAGTTATTCCAAATTTAAATTTAATTTTACGTAGCCTGTTAGAAATCAGTTTACTTACCCCCAAATTTATAGACAGTAATAATGGATTATAACGATATTTTCAGAGGAAAAGGTGCGTTATAATAGCTTTATAATCCATTATAACTTTCTATAAATTTGAGGCTTAGTCTATACAGGGTTGCCGTTGCAATGACTCAATCATATCTGTGTTCTTTGTATAAATCCTTTAACTCCAAGACCTGCTTAATATAAACCGCCCGCCGCCGAGCATTTGAACCGTAACAAATGGTACAAAAAGCTGTTAGCAAGTGGCGTTAACCGCTGAGTCAGACCGACAGACACACAGACTATATTTAGACATCGGGCTCCTGCTAATTGTGGTCTTCCTGACACAAATGCACTTTATTTAACACTTTAACGGCAATGGTTAGTAACAATTTATTGCCGTCGTTATAAGTAATAAAATTATTAGTATACCTGCCTGTCTGCTTAGCTTAAGACAACTTTGTGATCATAGACTTATGATCCGTGTCTTTGTATAAAGTAATATAGATCGTCTCTCTAACTCTGATTAGTTTTAACAATGGATTTCCGTGAAGTAACGCCTAATCAATAAATTACTGACAACTGATTTCCTTATTTAAATATTTAAAGTCTATGATTCCTTATTGTCTATTTATTTTTTTATGGAAACTAAATGATGCACGGAATTACAATTGTTACGCAGCTAGATTGTGTTTTTTTTTTTAAATAATCCGTGCAAAGTTTACAGAGCTTACTGCTTCCTATAGAGCTTTTTAAAGATGTTGATTGCCATAACAATTTGAGTATGTTGAGCCCGCACCATGTGCGTGCAAATAAGTTCTTTGACCTTGCGGGTTTTTTTTTCAAATTAAGAAACCTTGTTCTGTGGTACGTCTTCACAAAAAAATACGCGTACCGCCACGTTTTTTTAACTAGATGTAAGCGTTGACTATAAAATGCTTCCTGCAATAATAAATCTCTTCCTTTGTTATGTTACGATCGATGTTCATTTTAGGATCATCATTTGTGTTTATATCTAAATAATACTTTATTGTTATTGGGTGTTAAAATCTTTCAGCAGTATATAACTCTTTCCAGTACGGGGAAAATTTGAAATGTTTTATAGTTTTTTTTTAATTTTATATATTTAATTTAAGTATAATCTTCAACACACAGGTTTAATGTATTTGTACCGCCGACTGTGCATAAGTATCGACTTAATGCTTCATGATTTATGTGATGACAAAAAATCATGGCGGATGGTACCTGCATATACGTACGTGTTTGAACAAAAAACTTGTGAGAAAACCACAAGTCACAGTGGCAGGATAATAATGATTAACATTTGATATTGATCTTTTTGAAACGATTACTGTGTGGAAAGACTGGGGACTTAGGACTTAGGATAGTTCAGCTGTTCTTCTATTACGTGTTATATATCAAGAAACACTTGTCCTAAAATACGTAAATTCATATATAATGAAGTAAACACACCTCACAATAAAATTCAGAGCAAAGCTATCGAAAAGTCCACTTAATATATTCCCACTAGCGCAAAACTAATTCACGACATTTTGTTTAATGATTCAATGGCAGCACGTAACCCAGCTATGTTCTGATGACGATTTAACCACTTATTTTTCTTTTTGCCAACAGAAGGCGAATTGGAAGCAGAATGGCTACAAGCAGCCGGCCTGGGCTCCCTCGCGGCGCCCTTCCAAGCTGGCCTGGAAGTCACGGAGGCCCAGCTGGGTGAGGCCGTGAGGCCACTGCCTAGGGAGCAGGCCGCGGCCGTGCGGAGACGGGTCAGAAGACTGAATAGAACAGTGAGAAGAAAACGAGCTGCCTCGAGAGCGAGGAAACCAGACATCAGGGATGTTTTTAGGGATTTGGAGGTGAGTCGCTGGAATTATCTGTAAATATTTCTAGATAGATAATTATTATTGTTGGGAATATGGAAGCTTTGTTCCCCAAAGGCTGCCTGTTTCTAATAATGGTAGGTTTAATTAACCCTTGACCGCCAAGCTACTAGAAATGGCAAAAATATTCATAAATTTCTTCCAAAAAAATATAATGCCTATAATAAAATACCAGTCAGAGGATGAATAAGCACCAAAATGTTGAATGCAAAAGAGAACAAAAATAAGTTATATTATAATGTACCTACTTCATCACTGTAAAACCATATATTTGGTCTCGTTCATACAAAATTACAAGATCTAACACACTCGTTAGCAATAAGCAATATTAATAAAAACATATGTAGCGTCAGACAGTCTGACAAGTATTTCAATGATTCATCGATTACCGGAAAGATTATTGACTTCATCTTGTTTATGCATTTTTAATTGGGTATACATAAACTGCAGCATCTCCCTCGATAATTAAAAAGCCAGCCTTTTTGTCTTTTGTATTTTGTCCTAAATTAACATGACGGTATAGTCGAACTAACTGATGGTTTATTGTTTATTTTTAAGACATTTCTTATTTATCTCCAATACCTATGCAACGCAAAGATGATTTTATGTTTGACTGTAATAACTAGTATGGGCGGCTTAGTTTTGTAGTTGTATTTGACGTAACTTACACGAATCGAGGCTTTATAAAATGTTGCAACCAAATTATCTAGTTAAAACAACCACTAGATCACTCTAAAATCACAATAACATCACCACAACACTGCTCCTTAACCGATTAACCTACTGAACGAGCCGGCAGTCACGTAAATACACAATCAGTGGCTAACCACAGGCGATCACACATAAACGATCCACTAGAAAGCACCAACTATCGTGTTTAGAAGAAAAAACTCAAGATATTTTCCTGATATGGAGCAGATCATTAGATATATCATCGTGAGCAATCAGTGTAGTTGTTTAGATGAGGAAAACTTAATACATATTGATACGAGGTAATCATCTATGAACACACATTTAGAATGAGATAAAAGTTTATCCATTGTCTTAGTCACCATTAAAAAATATATATTCTAAGAATTGTATCTACTGACTTACGGGTCTATTAATTGTTTAGAAATATGGTTCTTCTGGGTGTAGGAGCAGAGGACAAACCGAAAAAAAGGGTCTAAATTGTTGCCTGACCTAGCTGATTGAATAGTTTAGTTTGAAATGAATAAACGTAATAAGACATCACGAAATACTTATATCCAACTATAGGTATATTAAGATGAGATGAGAGAAAATAGCGGTTACTGAACACCTGACATTACGCTTGGAGTTCAGAGCCACTTTTATGTCATAGACACGAACATCATTAGTAACCATTAAAAAATTTTGCTTACCTACCCAAAAATTCCGATCACATTCGTAATAACGGACAAAAATGGCTTTTTCGAGGTTGATATTTGAATTAAGCAGGTATACAAGCAATTGATGGTCATAATCATTATTTACCGAGAAGCCATTATGGCGTGTACATTAAAATATGTTCGGAGCACCGCTCGTTTGCTGTCAGTCCGGCGACGGGTTTTTAGGGCCACCAGATAACAGCGTCGTTAGATAAACACGGCAATTAAGGCTTTAGGGAACATTGTTAAATATTTAGTTAAAGTCCCGAACTTGCGTTGTTTACACACGTATCTACTAAAGCGATTTGTGTCGTAAATAAGAGAAAAAAAGAAATGTGTTTGTTCTGAAAAGAATGTAAACAATAGACATATTTATTTGTAGTCGTTATGTCATGACGTTTGCAAGAGCCAAATACACTATTAAAGAATTTTAAAGAATAAAACAGTCAAGACCCCAGTTAACAATGAATACAATTGACTTAAAATCTAAATCCTAGTTCATTACTTTACCGACCTAAAGACTAGACTAAACGAAAAACGGACATTCTTTTCTCAAAAACAGCACATAAATACAAACCAATTAGTAGGTTTGTAGTCAAGCATTGGCTGGTATTTAATTGAGGATTTTTACGTTCGAAGCGGACGCAACGCAATCGTCCGGTGATTTCCAAAGCGTGTGTTATGATCCAGTGCGTCGTGGTGCACACAGGAGTGCAGTCTGTGACGTGGACATGATCTGTGATACTGTGCGCTTGAAGTTGTGCGAGAAAATGGTGAGCTGCAAGAGGCTGGCGCTTGTAAAGAGCTATATTGAGGCTTTGGTAAATATTTTATAGGTTTATTTACAAGAGCGCAAGGTTTAGTATTCCGAATCTGGAATTGAGAACGTGCAGAAAGGTTCTTAATAGTTCTTTATTTCCTTCAACGACTACACAATTGAGCCACTGCTGCGTATAAGATTTTTTCTTTGCGCAGTACTATATGACGTTTGATAAAGTTATAGATCGCAGAATGATATCGATTTAGAAGCTAGCAAGAATTACTTATGTTTTGTCGACAAATAACAGAACAACAATCTTAACAATAACAGCTATCTGATGGGTGGTGATAAGGAGCATCTTAATGGGAACCCATTTCCTGAAAGATAAATCTTAATACCGATGAATAATAAGGATGAAGAATACTTAACGCCGATTAGCAGACATGTGGAGTCAGCATAATATTCTTCAAGTGTCTATGGAAGCCTGCTGATAACATTATGAGTTTAGGGTCTTACACACATACTTAACAACGCGGCCGCAATAACAACATAACTGCGCTGTAAATTTGTGTCGGCAAGGCCACATGACAAATTCGGTTCGATGTAAATTTACATTCTATCTAATAACCCACACTAAGATATTATTGATACTCATAATGTCATTCCTAAACTACTAGCCTGAGTGTATGTTTTTTTAAACCAGTGCAGTAAGTGACAGGGATTGTTTATAGTTTTTTTTTATTCTTTTTACGGCCCTGGGTAGTAATTATTTATAGAGTTCGGGCAGTGTGTAAGCCTCTTGAGAATTCTTTCGTTTGTTTTTCATATTTAATTTGTGACTTGGTAAACATCGCTTATCAGTGTTATCAACCTTTTACGCGTTACTATTTCGAAATTAGATTTATTATTAGCTCATAATTTCTACGGAACTTATTTACCTACGTACTTATACTTTTCTAGAGTTGTAGAAATCTATAAGACTTGCTTTTGCGCAATTAATTATTGACTGACTATCATTGATTTATATTGTATATCTATGTTTGATAGAGGAGATATTTGTACGAAATGTTTGATTTTTGGGCGGCATCTTTAAATTACAGTTACGCATTTTTTTTATTTTTTTAAATATAGAGTCACGGCACGAATTCCAATGATTATAGTATTTTGGAAGATTTTGTTAATACAATTGATCGTGCAGGAAATTCATTGTTTGCTATTGTATATATTTTTTAATTATGCTCAAGGTAATTCAGATTACGGCCTGTGGGTTTGAGTGCGCATGCGAGTGCAATGTTTCACGCTTCTAAACACGCACCGCAGATCATGAACATTGTACTAAGCACATCTCTGTTCAGGATCAAACACAAAAGAAATATTATAGAATCACATTTAACTTTACGGGAGAGTCTTTAATTTATTAAAGACAAGCTAGATTTTCGTTTTTATTTTCACCCGACTGCATCAGAAGGAGGGTGATGTTTTCGTACTAGCTATTTGGTGTATTTGTTTATTCTGCTTACCGAGATAACGGCACCAAATGGTATACCTATACTGTAGGTATCTTTGCACAATCCTATTAAAAAAATAGATTCAAAAGTTGATTGGATTCTTACATGGATGTTATTTATCATTGTATGCTTTGTTCCGAATACATTAATTAATCATGTTTAATTGAATCGTGTCGTTGTGTTGTGCTCAAAAATAACGTTAGTACCAAGACCTTCGACATAAATTAATTCTATAATTTTATAGTCTATAATATAATTATTAAGTCTAACCTTTACCAAATGTTTTCGTTACCACAACAACCCGATAAAATGTTAATAGGCTATTATAATGTTAATAGGCTCTGTAGCCGTTTCATAGAAGCGTAGCTCTATCTCGGATCAACGATAGATATTATCTCTATCATTGCATATGAAACGGTTCTTGTAAAACTGATTCCAATTCCCCTCGGCTATCATGATGTATTGATATACTCACCGCGTGTCTGTCTGTCTGTTTGACGACAGTTATTTCCATGTAAATGCATATTTATATTCAAGAAGATAGCTATGCATTTCAGAGCTCATGTCGTTCACCTTAGGGTATTGACTCTATATCACTTTATGATATATTTCGCTTCCGCATTTAAATTGATATATCAAGTTATATGCCCCACTCAGTTGAGGCTAAACCTCAGAGCAAAACAATATGGCCAACTACTTGCAGCTTTTCGACCTTGGTTAGCTTTCATAGGCAGGTTGCAGAAGTTTTTAAATTGTTTTTTAATAGGTTTGTCAGGTCTCCAAGGATAATGTTTGTGCAATAATCCTCTCAAATTTAAAGAAAATAAACTTCTGCTGCAATTCAAAATTTTCCGCTTTTAACGTAGGTGCTGTTATATAAAATAATAAATGCGGAAATTACTTGATTAACACTTTTATTCAACCCGGCAAAACATCGTGTCCTTTTGGCGGCCCACAAACTGTCAAAAAACTCTGACGTCAGCCCAGAGTTGCGCCGCTAGAGATGTCCCCTCTGCACGGCGAATGAACGAACACCGGTACTAGTACCTACTAACGAACACTTCCTCTGTTTCCTCGAAGCGCGCGTTTTAATTTATAGCACCGGCATAGGCGGAACACTAATGGGGGGTACATAGTTTACTGACCGGTTTGTTGCACTGACTGACATACATGTCTAATATCTTATGGGAACTTGTTGCAAATGGGCCATGAGAGTAGCGATACGCAGGAAGCGTTTAACCTTTAAAATGTTGTTGTAAAGCTAAATATGACCGCCTGCGCCAAAATGTATATAAACATTGCGGCGGTTTATGTATGAGTGAATAATAATATCCACTATATTATTATTTATTTATTTAACGTTTTAATCTTATTTTTGGTGCGTGTAGCCAGACGTGCAAACTAGGTACAACGTGTTACGCGCAATTTATTTTTTGCATAAGCTTTCGTGTCAATAGCTTTGATGCTCTTTATAATATCAATTCCAATCTGATTGCGAAGAAAAAAGCAAAGAAAACTAGTAAAAGACTGAATAAAAAAACTACCTTATTGTAAAAGTAGTGCCAATTATTGCTTACTCATTTCATTAGTTAATTATTAATCTTTTAAAATTGCATTTATTTTTCTAAACCTTGTTTCAGAAGTATTTTCTCGAAGCTTCCCATTTTTTATTGATACCGTTTTTCCTTTTTGCCCGCGCTAAGCGATTCCGCTGAAAAGCGAATCGGACTCTCGCATTTCATGGCCCCATAACATGTTCCAATCTTGTTTATAGACGCAGCTTCCACGTTATCCGATAAGCCGTATCTGTATCCGTAATTGTTGATTTCAAGTATCAGTTGTTTATTACCTTCGTAGGTATAAATTTTGAGTTGGTAATTAACTGCGATTCGGTTAAGGCGAAAAGGTTTCTTTTGAATTTATGGCTTACACGCAGCACACAATTCAGCTAGTATCTACATGCAAAATATATATACTCACGCCTATATCCCATAGGGGTAGGCAGAGACCACTGATTGCCATATGCTACGTGCTACGGACTTGCCCTTTCTGGTTTCTCTGGAAACTCTTCCAGGCGGTTGGTATGCCTGTCTCCAACGGTTATTATAGGGATCTTGTATATATGCTGCGTGCTCCGAAAATATTCATAGCGCGTTTCAGGATTGTATGGAGCCTATGGAGATCAAAAAAATGGGCCCACCAGTTCTTGAGTCATAAATGGTATAACTAACACGACTTTATTTTATATATAGATGAATACTAATTTGATTTATTTATTTAGGTATCCAGTAGAACGAATTTCAAATCAATATAATTGAATCATATAATAGTAGTTTCATCCAACAATGTATTGTAATGTAATAAAATAAATTTAGCACTAATTCTGATATTCAAACTCTTTAGATGGGTATCGAAATATATTTGGTTGGACCAAAGTTCTATTTTAGGTATACAAGTATTAACCCTTAAAAGTTGTCCGGGCAGCTGAATCATGATTCAACCCAAACAATATTATTCAACCGGCACACAATTACATAATGTCGCAGCAATCACTAATGTAAAGAATTCATTGAAATTCTCCTAAAAACGAGCCCAGTCATTAATCCATTGCTTTCTCTAAATGCGAGATTGTGTAACGAACTGACAATACGTAATATTGAGTTTCTCTTTTAGACGGTTTAAGTGTTTAATGTGTTAGAGCAAGGCGACATGATGACACATGCGGCATACGAGAGTTGGCGAAATACTTTTGTTTCAACATCCCATTGGTGTCCTGCTCATGCTTTTTTCCATTTTTTACTCAAAAATTATGTTATGCTCAAAGTTGTTGTTACTTATCCATATCCATTTGATAAGCTTTACTAATCTGATACATGATATAATGAAGTATAGTTACGACAGAGAAATTGCTAGTAAATTGCTACAAGAAAGGTCCCATCAAATTATTTCTCAATTAATTACAAGCATTGTCGCGATAATGGAGCTATCAGGTAACAATTCCCACGGACGGCCTCTCTTGTCATAACAATGGAACGTACAAAACGAAGCAAAAACATGGAAAGTGTTTACGTAGAAAATTTTGTTTCCTAGTAGTCTCTATAATATGAAAATTTTATGCATTAGATAATAGATAGATAAAGAAACCTTGGACTAAAAGAACAATACTTAATATCTGAAATATTTATGGCTAATACTAAGACGTATAGGATTTGTAAGACTCTATATTTAAAAACTATATATCAATGTTATTTCTTAATGGAATAAAAAGGAACATTTTAAACTGAAGCCGTCAGACACTCTCTAGTTAATCTCACTGAGCACCTGCGGCCTTCTCACGGCTGCGCCTCCACGGCACGGCACGTGCTTTCTACTCGCAAAAACCAACAGCTGCGAGATATTGCATACACACTATACACTTGTGGTGGATAGTTTTATTGATATTATTACTGAAGCAATGAGAATAGTATCTATAATAACAGTGGGTGTATAAAAGATACATACATAAACAACTTTAATAGATTGTTGTTGTGTGATTCGGAACAGTTCTACGACCCAATGAACTCTCGTCATGACATTTAAAGAAAAATATTACTATCAAGACGCCGAATTTCGGGTGACATTTTGCTCTACATCGTTTGTGATTATTATTCTATCGCACAACACATTAGTATATTATGCGCGGGTAGTTTATTAAACCTTACACTATCTCCTACCCGTTTTCTAATTTACGGGTAATATTAAAAAGCCTGTAGCCAATATATAATATAATAATACCAGCCCTTTTTAATGTCCTACTGCTGGGCACGGGCCTCCCCTCAATTCGAGGGGGATATGTAGCCTGCCCTGTCCCTGTAGCCAATATTGAAAACAATACTAAAATGTCTCGTATATTGCTTCAGAACTCAAGTGGCAGTGAACCGCGGTCGCGCAGCGCGACTCCCGACTCATTGGATTCTCTGCCGAGCGGCGGGTCTGGAAGCCCGCCCGCCGAGTGGGCTGATGCCCCAACACCGCCGGACTTCGTGTAAGTATCAACTCTATGATCAACATGCTCACTCTATTGATAACTTATATTTACGCGAATAGGTACTACACATTGAAATAAAACTATTACCATTGCAAGACCTCAGGACACAGTGAGCTCTTTCTGCGTAGATCGGACCGCAACAACAACTAAATATGAAGGTGCCCCCTGTCAAACTATGCCACTAGGACGTCAACCACCTCAGTCCTCCTGTGACCATGGTTGCTGTAAAGCAGCCGAAACGTCGGGAACGTAAAAACAAAAAATCAACGCGATAAAATCTTTAAAAAATACTAGTTTTATTTCAATGCTGACTCTATTTGTCAAAGCCAATATGGAATTACTATAAGGAATGATCGGACTCTTAAATAAGAAGTCTGTTCTTCAGCACAAAAGAGCATTTAATGGTGCCCCACAAGACGCAACAACAACATCCAGTTATCTCAAAGGACATCATATTATTGCATTAATCTCCATATGTATCCTTATGTGTAGTCAGCCTTGATAATGCACCTCAGTGATCGTTTACTTACGGCATCCATATTAATTAGCACGAAGTATAGATTAGTATACCAAAGGGAATACGGAAGTATACCTATACTTAATTATGAGGAACATGGTCCTCCTAAAATGGAATATTGTGATTTATGCGCAACTAAACAGATAGACTTTGACTATGCAGAAATTTGTTAACTATCAACATTTCTCTGCTCTCTAGTGATAGCTACCCGCCAACGAGTACGCACGCGCCGCTTGCGCGTACGCCGTCTGCGCCGGCGGCGGCGCGGCGCCCGCGGCTCTCGCCGTCCGCACCGCATTCGCCGCACTCCCCGCCGCTGCCCATGCACGAACTGTTCAAGCCCAACGATCTGCACTGGGCTGATATTGCTAGTAACACAGGTTCGTCGTAAACTCACTCATGTTTTTCTCGGATTTTAGATTTTATTCCAATTTGATCGGGTTAGACTTCCACTCAAACTATTGACCTGAATAATTATAAAATAAGAATCTAGGTCATAGGTGTGGTGACCAAAGCTCCGACTCGTATTCCAATGTTCGTTCCGAACGAAACCCGCTTCTGCCAGCCCTATGAATATGTAACTAAATCCAAATTGACTTTTTCAGAGGGCATCGAACTCCTAGGCTACCAAAGATATGGCACAGTCCAGGGACCAAGAATAGGTAAAGGACGAATCAATGGATCCATACTCAAGGACAATGATCCATTCATGTGAGTATCTTTAATCTACTTTATGATCATCTAGCTAACTCTGTTATTTGTTTTTTGCCATTGAAAACACTGTTTTATTCCCTTGGTCAGTAAGTACTTAATGGTTTTTATATTTTTTTAGCAATAATAAACACGCAGCAGTCTCCCGCGCGAAGAGCGCTGCGTCTGTGCAGCAGCCGCTCAGCTTCGAGCACAAGTTCAATCTCGACAGACAAATGCTCTCCCATGAGGAGGTAGGTGTTACCGTCATTGAGCAGTTTATAGCCATGTATACTATGATCCTTGGATATTTAAGAGAAAGATAGATTTCCAGCAATAACAAGAAAGAGGGAAAAAGGACTTATACTATGTCACAGATGAGGACTCACATCTTTCTGAACATATATCTATCTACCTAATACTGAAAATCGAAAAGTTCTTTAAGCAATAATTTTCTGGTGTTTTAGGAGTGGCCAGAAGAAGACAGCACCGTAGATATTGAGAGCATTGGAGAACCGCAGCTGAAGCGACTGCCGCCGCTGCTGTGGCTGGAGCTTACAACACTCTTCGACAGGTACTCGCTACCCTTCCAGAAGAGGAAATCGCCCAAGAAGAAAAGAAAAGAAGGTGAGAAAGGTCTTTTTTAGCTGATTTCCGTACAACCATATCTCCTCTTAAACAGCATTCGTTCCAATTCTAAAGGAACGGTCTAATACATATACCAAAACACTGCGCGCATACTCTACCTAGTTAATACCTATTTCACGAGATTCACAAAAACCAGATCTGATTCCGTCATAATTTAATCTTTAATTGACAATTAGAGAACGTATCTTTTCCGATCCGAATTCGATAAAGTTAGTTTCAAACGATGGAAAGTAAATACAACTTCGTTTCTTTGTAGAAGGCAACGTGTTCGGCGTGTCGCTGGAGACACTGGTCCGCAAGGATATGATCCTGTGGGAGGACACGTGGAGCTACGCGCCGAGCGCCGTGCGCGCGCTGGCCGCGGCGCTGGCGCAGCGCACGCGCGACGAGGGGCTGCTGCGCGTGCCCGGCAACAAGCACAAGGTACTTTAATGATTAGGGACTTGGGGCCTTACCACAAACATTAGTTTTGCCCGCTGCTGTTACTTTTGTGAGTCGGACGGAACGTACAGTGGGCTAGAATTAGGCCTCTGAGATTTAACTTTCAGTCTGTCCTGGGGAAAAGCTAATTACTATTAGCAGATCATGCGACCATCGCAATTACAGAACATTTTCGCGGTTAACTGTCGGGTTGCAAGTATAGGCAGGCATATACGCTGTGAGCAAGCATTATGATCTTGTTCAGATATCGGTCTTAAATCAATGTCAATGAATTCTATGAATGTATTATTTATCATAAAATCATTTTACGTGTTCCTTGTTGCCGCACTTTGAGACTTTAAAAGTCTTATGTTCAAGATCCCATGTAACTTTTTTTTGCTTTTGCTAGATCGAAGCTCTCTGCCAGCTGATAGAGCGGCAGTGGTACGAGGACCGCGCCGGCGTGGAGGCGGCGCTGGCCAGGGCGAGCAGCCACGACCTCGCCGCCGTGTTCAAGCGCCTGCTCCGGGCACTACCGCAGCCACCACTGACGCAAGAACTCATGCGGCTATTCTATCACACTTACGGTGAGTTCTTTTAAACTAGTCTGATCGAAGTTTGATGGTCGAACGGAGGACAACTTCTAAGAGACAAAACAAGTAGTGTCACTGATATTTTCCTGCAGTCCAACGTCCTTAGTTTTCTTAAATAGAATTCTTCTACAACTGTTTTACAATTCTGGACTCACAGTCATTGATGCCAAAACAGAGGTCACAATGTTTTTTTCTTGCCAAATAAAGGGACAGAGAGTATGCCTATTCTATGATGAGTCCGCCCTGTTCGCAGCGCTGAGCGGGCGCACGCAGGGCCGCGCGCTGAACCTGCTGGTGCTGCTGCTGCCGGCGGAGCAGCGCGCCACGCTGCGCGAGCTGCTGCGGCTGGTGCGCGAGATCGTCGCGCGCAGCGACACCAACAAGATGAGCGAGCACAACGTCGCCATGATCATTGCGCCCACGCTCTTCCCGCCCAGGTGATTACAGCTTTCACCCATCGCTTCCACCATATAGGCCTTCGACAAGAACTTTCAAATATTACGGTTCCTCGATTCCATCGGCACCCTTGGACGCGTGCAACATGATCAGTCCATCTTAAGGACTCTGCCTCGAATTTAGCGGGCAGCGGGGCGGCGGCGGCGCGGGAGCGGCAGGATCTTATACGTAAAATCAAATAGACCGGTTCTCAAAAACAGCGGCGCGGCAGCGGCGCAGGGCGGCCAACTAGCGCCGCTCCCGCGCCGCCGCCGCTGCCCGCTAAATTCGAGGCAGAGGCCTAAGAGATCCCATTCCTGATCGTAGTCGCGAATCTAGAACGTTTCTGGCTTGCCTTTCCGTTCTGGGAACTGTGTGCTTAAAATCACTGCTATTTTGGCAACTTATGTTAGTTTAGTCAATTTGTTATTTACAGTCTTCTGATCAAGCAATCAGACAGTCTGGAAACACAGCTGGCGACGGCCGCCAACAGCTGCCACGTCACAGAGGCCCTGATGCGGTGGTGCGACCAGCTCTGGATGGTCCCCGCACCGTTGCTGGAAGCTTCCCAGAGAAAGCCCCCGCCGCACCGGCGGAACCACCACACTTGAGCTACTCGTTTCCGAGTATGATTGTGACAGTTGTGATCTCGACCCTACGGCCGAGGATTCAGTGTTGGCGTGATAAATTAATTTTTACCTCTATACTCCCAAGATTAAGGGTCACAGTCGATATTTTTGGTGCAAATTGTGAGTGATCTTAATAAGGAGTCATGGTGTTACAAGTGAGATTGTTTCTATGAACGCGACGTTTAAATGCCAAGGTCGAGCGAGGACTCTTCTGGACCAATTTAGATTATCTGTAAATGGTGCTCACAAGTATTATATCGAATAAGAACAATGTATTCAAATATTATTATTATTTTCAGTCAATTTGTGCTGTGTTTATTATATTTTATTCTTGAACAAGATTATACTTTGAGTGATAATTATTAAAATTAATTATGCTTTCAATTATTATACTTAATCCATTATGTTATTTGTGTTTAAAATGTGAATAAGATGCCAAATATACAAGCATATTTCTTAATTTATAGTGATATTGACGATTCATATTCTATTTGAGAGGCTGGCAAGCGGATGTACCTACGTTCGACAATAATATCAATAAAAGAAATATAATATAAATGCATCGTTTGTATATTAAACGAAATCTATAATTTAGAAAATTTTACGCCGGAACAATTGACTAATAATTGGAATAAACAATGTATGAAAGGTTTTTTTAGATATTTTTTATATGGCTGAAAAATCGATATGTTTTTTGACAAGTAGAATCAATATAAATTAAAGGTGAGATAGAACGACCGCTTTTACCGCCAGATTAGGTATGTCGCGTCGCGGTTTTATGGGCCGTAATACCCACTAACTTGAAGGTAGTGGATTTGAGAAGAAATTGACAGTGTGGTAGCTTTTATAGACTTTTTACATAGTTATTATCTTTGTTTACATATAGTAGGATGACCAGGACATTCTTATGTAATCGTGACGTCACCGAGAAACAATGCTGCCACTGTCATACTTTTATCTGTGGTGTGAGAGGGATGGAAGACACTTGACACCGAAATACTACGTAAAGAGGATTGCACTTGAGATACAATACTCTGTTGTTGTCCCTTACCGTACCTATAGGTTATACGATACAGTACATGGCTCTCCATTGGCAGGCAAAAAAATACCTTTCTCGAATAGTTCTGATATAACACAATCTGATAGTTACGGAAAAGTCAATAGTTCTATCTCACCCATTATAAGCTATTTCTTTTGTAACCAGAATTGAATTTAGATGCCATCCATGTATATTTCTGGCAGTAATGGTTGTAAAAAAATATGGTGCCTTGCAAATGATATTATATCTGCACAATGATAACTTTAAATTGTAAATACTTCTTTCAGTTTGTATGTAAGAATATATTTTACCAATACTAGGCAAGCAAAGACTGACTTGGTGTATATATCATGTAATTTTATTTTGTAAGTGTATTTACTTTCAGAATTAAATAAAAATGCATATTAATGACAAACAATTGTTAAGTTATTTTTATTTCGCATTTCAGGGGTAAGAGCTAAGTCCTTAATATTAAACTTAAATTGAATGATGATTAACTTAATTAGGGTGTAGGGCCCTGCCCTACTTAATAATTGACTGGTTGTTAAATTTGATGACTCAAGTACATTGCGTAAACATCATTATCATGATCAGATGCTGTTTAAAGCAGTTGGTTTTGATTGTTAAGAGCTTTCCTGCCAGACTTAATAATAATAATATTGCCAGACGAACCCCATTAATTATACGGTCCCACACTAAGCAATGCATGTATTATGGGTACCGTAAAATGGAATGAGGGTGAACTCAGTATATAACACTTATATAGATATTAAACATCCATGACTCAGGTACAAAGATTCATGATCATCACACAAAGCTAGTCCCTACTAGGATTCGAACCCAGGACCCTCGGCGCAGAAAGCAGGATCACTACCACCTGTGCTAATCAAGTTGTCAACAACTCTACTTCAACTTAAGAATAACATTTTCATTGTAAAAATTTGCAGTCACCTGCGTGATGAAGATGTTAGTGAAATAAAGAATTTAACATGTTTTAATAAACATCTACAACACACCATAGAATACAGCAGTAGCTATATTGTTTAAGTGATTTTTCAGTACTTTTATCACACTGTTGCACTTCATCATAGATTATGCATTTATACAGAATGCATGTTTTCGACTTAATTAGTACTTAAAATGTTTAATCAAATACACTGCCTCATTATCTGCCCCACACAAGATCCTGCCTTTATCACAGTGCAAACTATTAATTGCTTTATGCAAAGTAGGCATTAATGAATTCACCATCATAGCCTTCTTATCTTCCAATGGCATCCACATCATCTGATTGTCAGGCCCTTTGGAGCTCTTGGTCATAGATTCCATGTTCCAATCCCACAGTTCTCCGGATACCGAAGAAGTGATCAATTTGTTAGGGTTTTCCGGATGGAATTGCATTTCTGTGACATCAGCTGAATGTGCGTTAACCAGTGAAGTAGGAAACTGGTTCATACGTAAGTCCCATACGGCGATGGCGCCTGATCCCGAGCCCGCCAGGATTATGTGCGGCTGTGTGGGATGGTAGATGATGCAGGTGGCGGCTTGCTCGTCACCCGCGAGCAGAAATGATGCGGCTGGCTTGTCATTTGTGTCTCTGAGGTCCCAAATCTTCATGTGGCCTCGGAGATTTCCAGTTATTACCTGTAATATGTAAGAACTATTTAATCAAGGCCACCACTAAATAAAAATATGCTGAAGCAATACCCACATTTTTGAATAAAAACTATGAAAGGACCACAATAGTGATGAATCATCAATACGAAATTGAACCCCAAGACCAAGGCGTGATTGCAGGTCAATTTTGGCTGGTTTAGTTTGGTAGCAATTGCTTGTTTAATAGAAAATATTTGACAAGGAAGAAGGAGCAAGATTCCAGCAGTTTTACATTCTGCTATTACATCTACATGTCTATTGTAGTAAATTGTCCTATTTGTACGGTCAAGTAATTTAGACACATTAACTATTTATGATTATACCTTCATATATTATGTTTGATTACAAATAAGATCCTAGATCTATGTCATAGATATCTCACATAATATTCCCCCATAACTGGTTACACTTTCAAAACCCATTTAGTTAATGAGCCTGTACTGAAAAGAGTTCACTTTACAAGTAAACAGATCATAAATGTAATAACTGATATTTGACTATAAATTTTTTCTCACCTCATTATGTTTGATAAAACAAATGGAATGTAGGGAACAGCTGTCTGCTCCTGTTATGGTGCGGTTGATCTCCCCGCCTCGGCCACTCAGTATGTTGATGTTGCCATCCTCACCAATGGTTGCTATATCACCTTCCAGTGTGTCCAGTGATGTGCAAGAACATAGTTCTTCACTGAAAATACGTTTTCACAACAATTACTAATAAAAAAAGATAGTCAGATGGAACCACAAATGTAAATATGGGGTTCACTGCTGCAGCTGTTATGTGCTGCATTTCTTATAAGCTTACAGTACACATGCATGTCACTCACACAGAGGTAAACCATATTTTTGAACATGTGTTTCACTTTGCACATAAAATCAAGTCTTTTAGATGGTGTGTGATCTAATCACACAATCTTCTAGAGATTTGATGTTTATCATTCATGCATGCAGGGATTATAATTTATATGCTTGCACAGTTTCATTTTTATATCTATATCTCTTATATGTTGGTTTGAGCATTCTTTACGAAAACTTTCAAACTGTTGGAAAATGTAGTCAAGTAGGTAATTTTAAAGTGTTATGTATGCACTCACCCATAATTGTGTAACTTCTTCCAATGAAAAACTTCTCTAAGAGGCGATTGTTTATCATATACACTGATTTCTAACAACTTAACATCACCATTCGACAAAGATACAGCGATTTTATTTTTCTCGGTAAACTTTATTTCCGTGACGTCGCCATCCACTGCGTACTCCGAGAGTGCTCGAGGATATTCCACTTCTTCCTCTTCATGAACACTATCAAAAGTCCAAACTTTAATAGAATTTACATCGTCGTCCCAACTACCGGTAAAAAAACACTTTGTTTCGGCGTATTCTTCCGGTATCCATCTTATTTTATTAATTTTCTGCGAAACAAATGTGCCTTGCACATCTAAGGGCATTTTTGTAATATGAATAAAACTTTGTCCGTTAAGTAATAAAATGTACAGAAATCAAATAAAATCCGTCACTGGGTCCGTTTTTTATTGTGGTTTTGTAATTTGTATAGGTTACAAAATTACAGTCCGTTAAACGCAGTTTGAATAAGTGTTGTAACGTTATTTTGATAAATAACTTATTAGATTTATTCTTATTATATCTAGTAGATTCAGCAAATTAATGTGTTATTTTGGTTGTTTTGAAACGTAGTGATTATAAACTTTTTGGATCGTTTTTGTTACTGTGTCACCGTCCGTGTAATACGGATTATTTACGTTTTTACGTACAATTCAATAACAAATATCAAGAATTACTGGACACTGGCATACATTTCACTATTTTGTATGTGATTAGATTATCAACCTAAAAAAAAACAAGAATATACGTTGTGGTAAACCAAAGAAACAAGCAAAATTGAATTTTAGACCGAACCGTCAAAGTTCAAGGTCGTTCATTGAATTTATATTCTTTCATTACCATTATTTCTTTATTTACAAAAGTTTTGTGTGTATTGGTTAATGGTTGAAGTTTATTCAATTTATTCGATAACCGAGTATTGATTTGATTGATAAATTATAAAAATACCACTACGGCTGCTCTGTTTTTGCAAGTGACGTAGAAATGTTACGCGAAGGAGTGCTACCGCCGGCAGAATCCGGTGAATTGATCGCAAAGAATGCCCAACACATTAAAATTCAAGAAAAAGGACTTGATACGTTGTGTCAAGAGGTTATATATTATACTACCTATGCCCTCTTGCATGAAGTCTTTTATCTAGTTCCAAGCATTACAAACTTGTCCACTGCATAATATAAGGACTTGACTTATTTACATATTTACTGGTGCATGCACATCTTGCGATCTGCACCCACCATTGGCTTGAGAGGCTTCTTTATGCCCAAGTGAAAAAAATCCACCTGCAAGTAGGATGCTTGTTGTTATCACTGATTTGCTTCTGAGTGAGTATTATGCACATCTATTGCAGGCTTCAAGATATTTTGTGTTTTCTAGATGCTAACATCAATAACAAACAAGCTCGAGATCCCAGACACAGGTACGGACATCCAACAGCCACAGAAAGACCATCCGAGAGCAGCAGACTGGGTTTTTGTTGCCGATGCCCTGAACTTCTGCTTCTGGTCCTACACTGGAGCCAAAAAGTGGACCGTTAATGGACATTCAGGGTATTATGCATTGGAGGCTGCAATGGCTAGAGCTATCAAGGTATGATGATAGATAGTTCTTATAAATAAGATGTTTGAAGTAATTTTGTGCACACTTGACTGCATGAACGCATAGCTGAACCCGTCCTTACTAAGCTCCGACATCAAACAATGTGCAAAGATACATGCCAAATGCCATTTCATGATGAATGAATTATTCAGTTTGTAGGTTTGCGCTTGGAGAGAATATACCTTTTTACACTTACTGTGCACATTACAGGAAGGAATAGACATAACTAATCCTGAATATTACTCCAAAATAACAGAAGATCAACTTCAAACATACATGAGGGGAGACAATGAAGTTCAAATACCACTTTTTGAAAAAAGAATAACAGTTCTACGTGAAGTAGGAGCAATCTTATTACAAAAATATAATGGGACTTTTGTCACATGTTTGAAAGAAGCAAATAAATCTGCTGTAAAACTATTAGAGCTAATAGTGAATAACTTTCCTTGTTTTCGTGATGAAGCGGTGTATAAAGGCAACAAAGTTTCACTGTACAAGAGAGCGCAGATCCTCGTGGCTGACTTGTGGAATTTCTTTGGTGGCACTGGCTTGGGGGAATTTGAAGATATAGACAGGATAACAATGTTTGCAGATTACAGGGTGCCCCAAGTGTTGGTGTACTTTGGGGTTCTAAGTTACACTGACAAGTTGATGGATAAGTTAAAAAGGGGTGAGTTGCCACATTTTTTGATGTATTAGATGTAATGAAATATCTCTAGTCATTGGTTTAAAATATTCAAATGGGTGAATTTAACTGTCATGGCACTATTATGATTTAGAAAAAGACTCTTAAAAGCCTAGCTATTAATGCACAAAAAAATTATCCATCCAGGGTAGCAATTAGCAAATGCTATTCATTCTATTAATGCCTCATTAATTCTATTAAGGTAGTATGAGTTCATTCTAGCGTAAGAATAAATATATATTTCACAATTGAACATTATTCCGACTTTCAGATGAACTTCTACCAAGTGGTTCAGAAGAAGAAGTAGAGATCCGAGGCTGCTCCATCCATGCTGTAGAACTGCTCAAGAAGAGAATAAAAGAAAAGCTACAAGGTCGTAATGTAGAAGTGCCTAATTCCAGTCTGATAGATTATTATCTGTGGTGTTATAGAAGAAAGTATGCTGATGAAATGGAAAGTATACCGTTTCATAAGACTTTGGGTATTTATTATTAATCATTATTGAAATAAAACGAATTTTCACGCCGTTGGTCACAGGAGGAGTCTTCCCGTGACCAAAGACGTGGTTGCTGTGAAGCAGCCGAAACGTCGTGAACGTAAAAACATAATATACACGCGATAACATCTGTAAAATTAATTTTATTTCAATGTGTAGTATTCGCGTCAATATAAGAAATCAATATATTAGTTATTATTCAAATCCATTCAGTCCAACCAAAAATGGCGGATTCCATGTCTGTATCGAAAATAATGTCCCATATTTTTTTAAATATTCAAGGTCAATACAGACACGACCATGTACAGTCGTATTACGTACATGTAAGTATTGATTTGATAGATTTTATACCTAATGAATTATATTTTTATATTTACATTTTAATTTATATTTTTGTACAGGTAGGTAAGTGAGTACTTGTCATGTACGTACATAATGAGTAAATAAACAGTCTAAAATGACACATGTATGTTTAGATGCACCTAAGTATCAAAATAAAACACAAATACATATTATACATAAATGTATATTTTTAATTCTACAACACCCTTATTCACAATCAATGTGTTCGTAAATTATTTTTTTACATAATTTGTATGCGTGTTTAACAATTTAAACGTATCACATTATAACAGTGGTCCCATATACTTAATATTTATTACACCGTGGACCGTAGAATAATACCTTCAGTCCGTCCAAAATAAAAGTGAACGAGAACCATGCCCAAATGGCATTTTTGTGGGGCCCTAGCTATATTAGCGACATCTATTAATTCTATCTATCATTGACAGTTCTCTAATTTTATGTCCACGCTAATTTAATATTTGGGGACAAGACCTCTACAAAATATAACCATTTATATTATAATTATTTACAACTTTGGCATTAGCTAATTAGGCCATCAATGTCATTATCAAGACTGCGATCAAATCGCTAAAGTTTTATAAATAATGGCCAATGCAACACACATTGGTTAGGTCATCATAATGATCTAAATACTTTCAAAATCTTGCAACAGCACCGCTTAGAATGAATAATAAAGATTACAAAATGGCACTTAATATTTACACCATTACCTATTTTAAATTATGTGACCGTTATTCTATATTTAAATCTAATCCACAATAAATATACTACCCTCATGCCAGTTGTCGACTACATCACTTGTTTAGCATAAACAAGTTGTAGTCGATTTACTGCGATAAACACAACGCAATGTACAGAAAATCATGCTTATACCTCAAATACGTAACGACGATGGAATGAAGAAAATTGGATAAACATCTTTAAGTGAAAGGTATGAAAAGTCAGATAGCGATGCGATGTAATGATAATATGACGGTTCAGAAATGGTATTTCCACTCTGAAATACGTACACAGATGATACAATTCGCGATTATCTTAATGACTGGTTTATAACATCAACACTTCAGTAGGATGAGTGTGAGTTTATTCGCAAGCTAAACGTATACTTTAAATTCTACGTGTTTGTCCACTTTGTATGGAGAATTTAAATGTTTTGATACCGTCCGCTAGAGGCGCTGTATAGCTTGCCTTACAAAATAACAAATACGCAGCTTACACGTTATCATGCGAAATACGACCAGTATGATTTAGTTCAAATTACTCAGTTGTTTACTGAGTATTCGTAATGTATGTACAAATACCGAATTACTAATTAGCAGTCAAATGAGATTTCCCACAAGACGACAATTTAATGAAGTTTATACACATATAATTGATTGGGTTATTGAATCACAATTAAATTATATTGGCAAAATAGGGAATCACTGGTAATTTTACAATCAAAGCCCTCGAGCAAATCTTTTCATTCATTTATCAGTAAACTTGCAAGTCTTCATTAGGGCGTTGCTGTGAAATGTATGAAACGATACTAAGTCGAAGTCTAGAGAAGAATCTTGTAATTAGATGCCACAAAGTTTGAGAAGTCGCTACCATCTTTGCAAAACTATCTAGAAAAAATATGTTTTCATTGAAAAGTTAGTGCTAGCTTTGGGGAACTGAAATTAGATAAACGTTCAGCATTCTACAATGTGATTCTTTCATGTTCGGGTAAAACCTCATTTACTACTGAATTTAGACTTCAGGCTTTCGAAGAACGCTAACTTAGTTTTAATAGTGCCAGGCTCTGGCACAGGACTGCCTGGCCTGCTAGATTCTTTTGTCACCTCCTCGGTGCCTTCGGGTATTTCTTTTGAACCTCCGGGTACAGTGAGGGGGGTAGACATGGACATCTTGAGCTCTTCCCTGAACTCCTTGGATATACTCCGAGCTGTTAAGCTGTGCATGTAGACTTGTTTCGGCTTGTCTCTGAAGTCTGATAGAATGTTCTCTTTGCTCTTGCGACGCCGTGAGTAGGGTTGTGGTGCCTGAAAGATACTTTTTATTATTGATTGACCAACTCCAGATTAATCCAAAGCTCTTTTTTTAGGTTACCTACTAGAACCTAATGTGCGATAAATATACCACTTGTTAGCCCGTTAGCCCCTTCAGCTATGCCAGGAATTTTACTAGGAGTGGGCGGCTCACGGCAGCAGTTTAATGGCCAGTGTGGCCTCTAACAACTGAACCATAGACCCGACGAGACTATTTAAAACTCTTAATTGTGACATACCTTATCAAATTACCTTTAGATTAATACTTTCTAAATATTTCAAATTTAGTGCACGATTAAACAACTGCTTTATCTTACAAAACTTTTTTTTCTATTATAGGTAAGAAAAACTATTTATTTCTAACATAGGTAAGTACCTATGGTAGCTATGTATCACCAGTTAACTTTATCACTCACCTTAATTGGTTCGTTTAGATTCTCCATGCTCACAAACTTCTTCGCCAATTCCTTTACTTTAGGCAGATGAAGAAGTATATCTTCAGATTCTATCAACTCCAACTTTCTCTCGTCGTTCACAGCGTCGTCGCGCACATGATTACTAATACTGACGCTGTCGACTTCTGAGATGTTCTTATCTTCAATATTGATGTTGTCGTTCCTGTCAGACTCATATCTCCCTGATACGTTATCTTCGGGTTTACATTTAATAATCTCGCCGGTTTGCACGTTGTAGATTTTAATGGAGTCTTCCAAACTACTCGTCGAGCTTATATAAGAGTTGTCCACGCTCAGCGGTGATTTGATTGGTTCATCGATCGCTCTGTCCTCTATCTCTATTGGTGGTGGCGCGTCTTTTTTGTAAGCGGATTGTAGGATTTCTTCAAACCTCTTATCTGTGTCGTCATCGACGTAAGCCGGCTTAGCCGCAAACAGCGTTGGCTCATTATTGTCTTCATACTCAATCAATATTTCGTCTTTATTATGGATACTCGTCGTAATTGATTCCATGTTGTCTTTGCCGCCGAGACTTGTGTAGTGTTGGTTAGTCGCTATCTTGTTGAATTGTTTTATAAGTAATCCCTGAAAAATTGATAATGTTTCGATAAAAGTTATAGATGAATGTGCATTATCTGTGAATGTAAATGCATTTAATGTACAAGATAAGAGTATCTTTGTAATTTACATTTTGGAAGCCCCAGATTGTGCTGATATTACTTCTAATGTGTATTCAACTGTGATGTCTAAATCTAACTAGGTCATAAGTTATATATTAATATTAGTAAAGTTAATAAGGCTAGAAAATATTTATAGAAGAGTTTAGAGTGCTTTCGAAAGCTTCAAAACGTGCAATAAATAATACGATATTAGTCAATAATTGAATAAAATTTGAATAGTGCATAAATATGAGAGATTTTTATATGTGTGTGCGTTAATGCGAATGTTATGAATTAAAATTAATGTTATATAAGTAGGTTATTATTTAGATTCCGTTAGTTCGGTGGCAAGCGGTCAAATGCGGTTAGTCAAGAGTTCTTTTGCCAAAATCATACAACACTCACCACTAACGTCATTGTGGATTACTGTAGTACTGAAATATTTTATTAAGAAGAACACATCTATGAGTGCTGTACTAAGACTATAAATTCTCGTATTAATAGTGCACAGTGCTGTTAGTCAGCTTTCTTTCAAATTCCAACAAATACATGCCAACATTACACATCAGGCATTACTGTGTGTCAAACGAAGATATTTTAGAGCTACAATCTGATGAGAAGTTCCTTACACCGCTCACATGAAACGTGATGAGAATTAACCTAAACTAGAGCCTAGCGTTCATTCGGGCCAGAAACTATGTAGGTATCGTACATAGTAATAGATTCACTTGGATTGTCAGTAAGAGTGCCATTAGAACGGAGCTGGTGTATTAGAGAATCGGAGCTGCAAGATGCTCATCACCATATATCGTTACGAAAGCCTTTGCTTAACCTCAGACTCCCACCGAACGTGAAATTGAGGGCCGGGCGTCGCTTAGCGCGCACGTACAGGTCCTCGCTTCGCAGCGTGTTGCTCCGCCTAACATTCGTATACGTCTCGAATAGATCTTCGGTTATTTCGGGTTTTTTCGGTATTTTAAGTCTAACTATATCCTCGTTTTCCACATAACCGTCACCTTCATCGTACACAGTTCTACATTGTGGTCTTACGTTGGTCGTTCGGCTGACGCATTTGTCAGCATGATTTTCGTCAGCGTTATCGTTTTGTCTATCGGGGTGTTCGAATATGGGGTTAATGGCGAAGTTGGGGCTCGCATTTCTGGGGCTGAGTACGGCGCGGACGATGTTCTGGTGAAGGGCGGACGCCTCGAGGTCGCTCAATGAGCTGCTGGCACTTACGGGCGATGCGAACTCAGCATCGAAATTGTCTAAACTGGTGGATTTGTTCATGGATGAGAGGGAGCTGATGTCGCTCACACTGCCCTTTTTGCGACCGCCGCACGATGTCGTCGCCTCCCTAATGTAATAGTCTCTGCCGTAGCTGTCAATAAAAACATTTTTAAATAACGTTAGTTGCATATTCTGAGTTGAGAACTAAATTTGTTTCTGTACAATATTGTTGTGTTGATACTCACCGTTTATATTGCGGTATTTCATCAGAGATTATATCTTTCAATACTCTAGGAGACGGACTTTTGGATCCTCTACCAATACTATTAATACTATCATTACTCATAGCTAACGATAATTTATTATGTTTAACTTCATGCTTATGTATTGCTTCAACATCTACGTCATCGAAGTCATCTGTTTCGTCGTTGAATTCTTTCTTGGTTGTGAGCATATCAAAAAGCGATGAAGCGCTTTTCGCTGTTAGCCTTTTCTGGATAGCTTCAGGGGAATAAGGGTTGTTGGGCATATCAACATAATTCAGCCATTTCTTGCGCTCTCTGTAGGCTATGGATCCTGGAATGTAATCGATTACTTTGTGTAGATATACCTAGACATACATCTAAAGAGGATTACATTGACAAGCGAATAATTTAATTATTGGTTCTATTAATAGCTTTGAGAGTGATCTACTTTTATATGCGAAAATATTATGTCAGACTTTCTAGAATTAAGGTCTGCAACAATAACCCTTAGGTTGTTGTACTTTAGTTCCACCACCATTGTTGTAATTTTAATTTAGAATTTTGCGGTTTATAATCATTCCAGCCCTTTTTAATGTCCCACTGCTGGGCACGGGCCTCCCCCCAATTCAAGGGGAGGCCTCTCAATGCGGTTTAATGCTGTTAAATAATGTTACCTGGTATTAATTCTTCATCTTGATCTGTGTCGCGAGTTGGTACTCTGAAAAATGTAATAAATAATTATTTTAATAAAATTAATAAACATCGCCAGATAAACACGAATCGTGTGGTCCCAAAGTAAGCGCTACGATACTATCTTATCGTATAAAGGATTAATTAAAAAACTACACCGTCTCTGCGTCAACAAGTTACGAATTTAATTAAGACTTAAAACAAATATCCTTGACTTAATTAGACTTAATTTTTCAATGTTATATCAGCATAATATATATTAAAATTGTTATTACTTACTCATGTGGTACATCGTCAAAATGTTTTCTGCGCAAGCTGTCTGCGTACCTCTGCACTGGGATCGTGACCGTCTCCTCATATTCACCCTCACGTTCTTGGTGGCCGAGTGTGTTGATTGATGCTGAAAATATAATGTCAGTCTTATACATACCGATATTTATACAGCATGAATTTTTCATAACTAAGAAATCCATGTTTTTAAATTATACATTACTAGCTGTCCCGGCAACTTCGTACCGCCTCAGAATCAAACGGATATTGAAATTTTACCATGTTTGTTTAATTATTCTGCTATTCGGGGTGGACAAATTAAAAAAAATCAAAGATCATAATAATCGGCCCACCCGTTCTAGAGTTATAAATTGTGTTACTAACACGACTTTGTTTTAAGTATATAGATTTTCACTTGCTAGAGTTTTGTAGATTAGAGAATTTAATGAAATCATGATTAATCATGAAGTACTAATAGAGAAGCTTATTGTTGCCACGCAATGCCATTTAATGCCAAAATATTAAAATATTTTATTTTTATATTAGTAAGACACATTTTTATAATATATTAATTGTTATCACTATTTAAATATAAATTAAAGATAACAATAGTGCTTTACGATAAATCTAAATCTAAGATTACTGTAATCCATTTAGTATTCTCACCTTTATTGCATGAGAAATTCTCTGCTAAGTTTTCTTCAGTTTCATTGTACACTTGCCCGTTCGTTTTGGTACACAATTCCTTTTTAAATTCTTCTTGTTCTTCGTTCAGAACTGTTCTATGTATTTCGTCTTTCACGGTGAATTCTGCTTTTCGCAGCGGCCCGCTAGTAATGTCCAACACTAATTTCCCGTCTTCCGATTTGTCCGAAGCGTTAACGTTGATCGTTTCAACAATAGTAACGTTATTGTCATTAATTTCGTTAATGATTGCGTCTACTGTGTCGTCCTCTTTGTATTCTTTCTCCACAAGCTTGTCAAATGCATCCACACCATCAATTATCGTGAGACTGTCTGGCTCGAAGTCATATTCGTCGAGTTTGGTCTTCCCGCCTATTTCATGTTTGGAATCAACTACTCTTTTGATGTCACTTTTGTATTCTGTCACATCTTCCGAGTCACTGGCATTGTCAGATAGGTCTGTAGTGTCATCGGCATCTCTGTCGCCAATCAAAACTCTGTACTCAGTGTTAGAGTTTGGCACTAGCATCGGGACCGGTACTGATTGGATGGTTTTGATCTTCTTCTTTTGGAATAACCAGTTCTCCTCCCACGTGCCGTCCACGGCTTGCAAGTCGCTCCCTGAAACTTCGTCGAAGTCGCGATCTTCGTTATCTGTAAGTAATAATAGTTGTTTTGAGTAACGATAAATTGATTGTTTGTTAGTAGTTTTAAATAACGCAACAGTGGAACAGATTATCTTACGAGGTCATTAACATTGGGCATTAATATTTGATAAATGGCCGGACTTTGGTGTTTGCCTCGTGTAAGAATTTATTTTTCTATAGCCGCTCAATGAACGATATGAGTGCTGTACGACCTCGAATTATAAAACAAATCGCACCAAAGGCAGCAGAAGGTTTTTCTTTGTTAACTGCGACATTTCTGTATTTGAATATTAGAGTATTCTTGGCAGTAACTTACCGCTGTGATGCACGATGTCCCCTCCGAACTCAGGGAAAGGCACGCGCCGCGGCACTTCTAGCGCTTCGTCGGTCGCCTCACCCTCCTCCCAGTCCGATACCACGTCTTCCTCACGGAGCTGTAAATGACAGTGTTTTGTGTAAGTCATTTAATTTTTTTTATCACCAGTCGAACACCAACTGAACGGACGCAAACTAAGCAACGCTTGTATTATGAGTGCCACAGAAAGGACTGGGGGCGGTACTGGGGTGGTCTCAGTATATAATACTTTTATGGATATCAATTATCCAGGACTCGGGTGCAAACATTCGTGCTCATCACACAAAGCCCTTCAGGATTCGAAACGTGGACCCTCAGCACAGATTGCAATAAGGTCGTCAATGATTGATTTTTTATCACTATAATGGAAGCGATCTTTTACAAAAACGGCCTTGTCTCGCGTACCAGAAAAAAATCTCAATGTTGCACTACTCATAAATCATAAAAGGGGTAGGTAGGATACGCTAGCTGTCTGAATATTACTCACTGGCGGTGTGATATCCCGGGTGTGCCGCGAGTGGAGCGAGCGCGGCGAGGACCGCTCCGAGGGCGTGGGGCTGGCGCTCGCAGAGTGGATGCCGCTGCTGCGACCACCAGAACCGCTCTCGTTCTGGTAGCGCTCTATTACCTGCGAATCAAAAAAGAAAATAATTTTATAAAAGAAAACTTTTTGATACCCATACCACACATTCCGTAGTGCTTATCGTTTGTATCTAAACCACAATACACAAAAACACTTCAATACATACCCACACAAACATGATTGTGCTCATAAACGCATGCACACTTAATAATATTTCTTTATGTTCAGTCTATTTTGCAATGAAACCCTAATAAAGTCATCGGGTTAGCCATTAACTAGTAATAGTTTCTGCTGACACATAAAACACTCGTGAATTATTTTTCCCAGTACACACTTACCCCCGAATTTATAGACGTGATATACACTATCGAACGTCTAATAGAGTACTGCGCAAAACAAAACCCTTGTGCGCAGTACTATGTGACGTTTGATAGAGTTTTAGAACGTCTATAAATCCTGGAGTAATAATTTAATAGGAAACAGTTCTGATAGATTACTATGATAACAATAACTGTGTATAGTTTTACTCAGTTCTTCGATATTAGTAACTCGAATGCAATGTCTAGCATTGCGTCTATTATCTACTCCCATTGAATCTAGCACAAAGCACTTATGCGCTATCTTATCTAAAGGGCTATGCGAAGACAGTATTAAAAAAAAAAGTTTTGTTATGATCACTGGCTCAAGCGCAATCTATTTACGTAGCTGTACCGAACAGCTAACACAACTGATGCCATTAATAAGACTGGCACTGACAGTGTGCTTACTCGATGACAATACGATTGCGTTAAGTGTTCCTACTAGGTACACCGGACAAATTAAATACTTAATAAGAGGGCTATTATGAAAAATATCCCATAACGCGTGTTATTCCCGGACGGGGTAGACAGAGGCACTTCAATGCACTCCGATTTCGTCGATGGTATTATCGTATTAGTATATTATTATATCCTAATGTAATAGATGATAAGAAACGGACGAGCCTGTTACAAGGCCCTATAGAGCATGCTGTGTATATAACTCAAAATGTAAATTGCTTAGGCAATAGTTGTCTATTTATTTATTTATTTAAATAATATAATTTATGATTAAATTTAGGTAAATATATCACAGTTGTCATGGTTCGACTATTTATTTAAATAAATAAATAAATAGTCGAACCATGACAACTGTGATATATTTACCTAAATTTAATCATAAATTATATTTAAGTAAATTGTCATTGTTAGTTTATATAGGCAGCAAATGAAAATATAATAATTTCACTTCACTTCTAATTATCATCAAATCCATGATTAAATTATTCTAGGCTGTCAATTATTGAGACTGGTATATTGACCAAATGAACAATGATCACTAACCATTATTCGATACATATATAATTCAGATAAAACAATCAGGACAGAGATGATCCTCAGAATATAGCATACGAGAAATAAATCTAAGTCGGGAAATCTCAATCACCACCGGAGCATATCATCCTCTGCGCAAATCTTTGCTAGGTATTATAAAACTATAGCTGGGCTGTGTCTGTACGTACATGCTAAAGATCTTTGAAAAACGAAATTACAATGGACTGTTTGGACGTTATTGCATTAAAAACAAGAGTATTTTTAGAATATTTATCTGTTCAAGCATCAATGGAAAACTACTGGACACATTTTAAAACAGTTTTTAGTATTATGTAGCAAATAGTTTTGCACATATAATAGTATCATCGCGGTGTGATCAATTGGGGTCGAGCAGCAGAAAAGTCGATGATTTCGCGGGCGAAACTGCGGGCAATAGCTAGTAAATAAAGCTAGTAATAAATTAATGAACAATGACAAACGACTTGTAAAAACGAACCTCGTTCTCCACGGGAAAGTAGCTTACTAGTGCACTGAAGATACTGTACATTTTGCTTGCTGAGCGAGTATCGCATTTATGTATTAGGCTTCACAAGTTAAATTTATTTAAAATATATATATAAATCATGTATACAGAATGATTCAGAAAGGGTACGCCAAGTCTTGAACCTTTAGCACAATTATAAAGACTATCTGAAGTCAGATATAGGATGGGCCAATTTATAAAAAAAAAACGCAATATATCAAAATTGTAAAAAAAAAATGTTCCAATGTTGTTGTACAATTTTGTTGGAGCATTTTTTTTAAATCGGTATATCAAAATTTGGACTTCACACAGTGTTACCCTGTATTGTTTCTTGGATTATTAATATTTATATTAGTTATTTCTTGTAGTAAATATGGGAACACGGTTTAAAAAGGTGTTGCACACTTGAACACTACCTAGTTCGCACTGCGGTGCAGTGAGACGTGTGGGGGGTTATCTGGGGGCCTAGGGCTAGCACTAGAAAGACAGTTCTATTAGTAAGGTACCGGACTTAAAATAAAATCAGGAGTGTTTGTTTATATACTTCTTTACTGTATAATTTTAATATTAATCAAATATAATCAACTGAGTTTTAAATTATGAAAAAAATAATATTTACTTAAAAAGGTAGGTTGCACCCACTGACTTGCACCCAAGCAAAAAATCGTAATAAGCTTAAACTAGGTAAACACACTTACCAAAATATTAAGAAAACCTAGGTACCTTTATTTAATAAATCAATTATATTGACTACTAGGTATGATTAATCCATCAGCTAAGTATTCTCTGCGCTATATAAATTTCATAAAAAAATCCAGCCTCTTCTATCTCGGATACACTTTGGACGAATGTGCAAAGTGCAACACGCAATATAAAATAAAAACGCAAATCAATGACAAAAACCTTTTTTTTTTAATTATGAACACTGCTACTTATAAATGTTCCTATCTTTACATAACACCCACTCACCACACACACCCACGCGAACACATAAAGAAATATAACGGCCCCAACACACACGATAGTCCACATTTCACCAAACACAGATTACGAGTCGTCTGTCATCACTCGAATAGTGATTAGCACTGAAAATTTGCCGATCGACTCATTAATCCCATTATTACTTACCATTCCTTTAAACATCGGTAATACATGTGTCACTACTGCTGGCAAAGAGATATGGCGTGTGTCTGATAGCAGATAAGCTATCGACGTTGCCGGATGATCGATTGTGATCGGTATAACATCCTTGTTTTACTTTTTATCGCGCTGATAGGCAAATTGTACGGGATGTTTGCTTTTGCAAATGCTTGTTTTGGCGTTAGGGAGCGGGGATCTTGTCAGTTTTTAAAAGTTTTCTAACATTAGAAAAGTTAGGTACCTGCGGTTTTAAATTTCGAATTTAATTTGTAACCGTTAATTTTATTAGACCCTATAATGTTCATACTTACTTAAAATGATTAGCATTCACTTGGATATCGATTTTATTTTAGACCTACCGATGTATTTATGCATAGGTATCATAATTATTTTGTATTCCGTCTAGATAAGACAATATTGATACAATTGGAATTATTCAAATAAATACATAAAAGTCGATATAAAAAGTTGAAAGCAACGGACTTTTTTTGTCTATTATTTTTTATTTCTTTCTGTCACCAGACGAACATACCTACTATACGATCCCACACTAAGCTTGTGTTATGAGTAACGTACAATGAACTGAGGGCGAACTTAGAGTATAATACTTTTATATCACACAAAGCTTGTTTTTACCAGGATTCGAACCTGGAACCTTCGGCGCAGAGAGCAGGGTCACTACCGTCGCTAATCAAGTGGTCTAAACAAAACACTGATTGAACGTAAGCCTAGCTAGCGTTACTAAACTAATTCTTAACGTATGAGAGTCAACCCTAAATTATCTAGGAGCACGTACAGACTAGGTAGCATTCGTAAGGATTCACTATAACATAAATGTCATAAGGGTTTTTCTAATCATTCTATTGTAAATATTTGACACGCAATTTTGCGTACGATTATTTTTAATAAACTTTAGGGAACAACTTCTTAGGGCTCGCTTGTTTTCCGCCAAGCTTATCCACGGCCGCGGAGAAGAGATTGTGACGTCACATTGATGACCGTATAACCATGGCTCCTTAACAAATGGAAAGCGGAAAGCCAAAGTAAAACGTACCTTATTTAGTATAGCGGTAGCCAGTAAGTCTTCATAAGTGGAGGACTCTAAGCTGGGCGAGTGGCTCGGCTCGGCGGCGTACCGCGACAGCGCTGGCAGCGCTGCAGCCTCCTCCACCACCCTGGCCACGAGCCGCTTGAGCTGGACGTGGGCGCCGCTCGCGCTGTGGTGGCTCGTGGCGCTCGTGGGCGACGCATTACGGGGAGATGGTAGATCTGTGGAGTACAGCATTCTTCAGTAATTCGGTCTGAATTATTCTGTGCCAATGAAGAGAATTGTCATCAATATAAATATAGTAAGATTCGTAAAGAACTGTTAAGTAACATTGAAGTGTTTACGTTCGCGACTTTTCGGCTGCTATACAGCAACCATGGCGTGACCAGGGTTGCTGTAAAGCAGCCGAAACGTCGGGAATGTAAAAACATACAATAAACGTGATTAAAATACGTAACATTCGTTTAATTTCAATATATTACTGACAGTGTTCGCGTAAATATAAGAAATAAACTGTTGAGTTATATATGAAATTGAGAATTCATTTACTAACTTCAAATAGACTCTTAACTTATATCTATAACGCTCCTACAGCACCATCTAGCGTGTAGCAACTTAAGATCTGCTATCATGCGACGTTATTTTTAGAGGCGTCTTCTCTGAACCGCGTTTTAATATTCAGCTGCTAAATACAAATACTTTAAAATAGGTATAATATTGTGAATATTATGGCAGCGTGATTAACATACAATAAACGGATGTTATTCCAGTAATTTTTGTTAGCATAATCGTGAGAAAAAAATGCAATTAGCACGATAATATAATTAGCGGATAGATGATGAAGCATTCGTGAATAATTATTTATTTTGATAAATGTGCGGTTAAATCTGACCAACTAGTTTCTTGTCTAGTTAAGTATTATGAGGCACCTATACTCAAATCATTATATTAACAAAAAAAAACAGAGAAGTCGATAGGTAGGTAGGTATACAACAGAATAAGAAAAATAAGTTTGAACTTTTCTATATTTCAGGGCAGCCAACAGAAGCATCAATCTCAAGACTATATACGAGTACATACCTACCGGATCGACTCCACACATTCTGTGTGAGTCAAAACAACAACAGCAGCTTGAAATTAAGGATAGTTCAAAAAAATCCTTCAATAAAACAGTACAAGATTTTAAAAAAAATTGGTTAATTTATGTTGCACCTGTGGTACCTAGGCTGTTAACGTTAATTATCATAACTGAAAGGCGTTACTTAATCATACTTTTTGTTAAAGTGAAAGCGAGCAAGGACGTTATTAAATTACATTTTTGGTCATTTCACTTGTTGCCACATATTGCAATATGGCAACTACCTACCTATACGCAAATTACCTACTTACTGTCATATAAATTCCGTTAGGGTTGGTAATTATTTTAGCTTTACTAGAAATTGGTTTAATGAGAGGTTATTTGTACAGGCACACGATTGTATATGAGTATCAGAATCAGAATATTTTTTATTAATGTACAGTACTTATGAATCGTCAAAATAGTTACGAAATGCTAAGTTACAACTTTATCACCCGTTCAGAATGCCGTTCCTAGAACGGGTAAGAAACTCCATGGTTGCTCTTTTAAAAGATCTTTTACGTTTTTGAGCAGTACATTGTTATGGTTATGTGAGAACAATGTAGGAACGGCTAGGCAGACTTAAGCAGCTGATCAAAAAAGTACTAACTCTAAGTATATAATTATAAGTTAATGGCTACATGGTAGATTCCAAGCGATAGTATAATGAGTTGTTCAGTTTTGCCCGAAAGCCCGAAGTGGGCCCTATAAATGCTCCGCACAAGAGACTTAAAGATAAATTTATGTGCAAATTCAAACGTGCTTCGCCTGTGGATACTATTTTGGGGAACATAAATAAAAATAAACTTACCAACCCTATATCTAGTTATTTTTTGTCATCTGCGTAAGAATATTTATATATAAAGCGCCCAGCAAAGGTCGGTAGCCGTCCTCGACACCAAACATAATAAAAATGGCATATATACGGACAAACAAACGGCTTAATGATAAATGCGACAATTAACTGAGGGGTCAGTTGGAGTGACGGCTCGCAGATGTTGGTATTGTGTTGGATAAGAAACAATTTGTGTTTTAGCAGCACTTTGTCTTTGTTGTCGTAGCTACAGATCACAATATAATAGATTTATTTCTAACCACAATACACACAGTTTACGAAAATCAATAAATTAATAACCTTCGAAGATATTGCCAGACTTGGAGAGTGTCAACGACGCAATCTCCTTGGGAGCTATCTTATATATTTTTTTGTTTACTTTTGTTTACGGCTTGTCAATTTCTTCGTCATATGTCCGCAAGTGAAAATTTTCCTTCATGTATTATAATTTATTAATCCATCCCTCCTGCCGTTTTATTTTCACCCCGGCGTGTGGCGGACCTGCGGCCACCGCTTACAGAGAGGTTGTGGGAAACTTGTGTACCCATGCTGAGACCTATGCGTCTGTATTTCAGGATACATACATAGGTACTTCCTATTTAATTCGCACCGGTTGGCTCTAGCAGCATCTTTTATGTAGAGCAACTATCTCGTAAGCGAATTCCATCCCTCTCACACCAATTTTTTTTATAAATAAGAATAACGTGACAGCATGCTTTGGGTGACGTTACGATTAATATTCCTTCATACACTTCTAATCTAATAACGCCAGAAGGGATAATTGCCAGACCAGTGGTTTCTCATGTGCCGTGATGTGGTTTGCGTTCCAGGATTATCTATTGTATTAATATCATAAACATTCAGACTAATTCTCTATGGTAAATACTGCCTATGCATAGATGTTTATGCTAATCGATTAGCATAAAGATTGCTATTCATTATTGGCAGCGCCATTTAGCTTAAATTGTTAAGTTTACAGACTACACTAGATGGAGGAAACAGCATCTAGCACCAGTGTGTCTTACTCAATAGTTTAGTGGTTAGCTCGCAAACAGGTGACGGCAGAACAAGAGGATATTTGCACGTCGATGCCATCATCTGCCTATTTATAGGCTAAATAACCGGTCGCGGTAACATACGTCTCTGTTCAAAGGTGAAGTGTATGCTGGTTTTTTTAAAACTGTAATACTAGCTGCCGCACTGAGTATTATATTATTCTATTGTGCTTATGTGTATTTTAACATAATGAGCCTTATTTATTTCTTATATTTACGCAAATAATACACATTGAAATAAAACTTATTTTACAGATTTTATCGCCAACAAACCCCTCAGCCCTCCCGTGACCATGGTTGCTGTAAAGCAGCCGAAACGTCGGGAACGTAAAAATATAAAATAAACGCGATAAAATCTGTAAAATAAGTTTTATTTCACAATGAGCCTTGTGTAGGTAATCCATACTTTTTAGCTTTGCTTGAAGTAGATTCATATTCCTCGCTCTCCTCTCTCGTAAGCCAGTATAACATATTTCTTTTAAATAAATATGCTTATTTTAAGATTGGTTAAATTCATTGAAATAAAACTAATTTTAAGGATTTTGTCGCGTTTATATTTTTTTTACGTTCCCGTCGTTTCGGCTGCTTTACAGTAACAATGGTCACGGGAGAACTGAGTTGGATCACGTCCTAGGTCATAGTTTTGGTTGCGGGCTGGATGCGGGTTCCAAAACCATTATTAGGTAAATTATCCTTGGGATTGGTTGCAGATCAAATCTCGGTATGTTTATGAAGACCACTACCGAATACACTAATAAATCTCTCTCTATGGTCGGTCCCTCATGTCTGAGGATCGCGATCATCGTTGGATAGTCCACACTTGGATCGGACAATTAGCCTCCATCGGTCTCTGTTCATGGCGCTTCTGACCACCGAGTTGAATTTGGTTGAAGATGAGTCCTTTACTTGATCGGTCCATCTGGTTGGGGACCGTCCTCGAGCTCTCTTGCCATCGGTGTTCCCAACTACGATCAGCTTTTCGAGGTTCTCATCTCCTTTCCGTACTACATGGCCGAAGTAAGACAGAATGCGCTGCTGACAAATTGTGGACAGGCGGATTTTTATTCGGAGCTGCGCAAGAATTGATGCATTGGTGCGCTTGGCAGTCCAGGGTATCCGCAACATACGCCTCCAGCACCACATCTCGAATGCATCAATTCTCTGTCTCTCTCGCGCTAGTATTGTCCACGTTTCTACTCCGTACAGAAATATTGGGAAAATCAGTGAGCGTATTAACCGGACTTTGGTGTTAATAGTTATTCCCCTCTTTTTCCAGATGTTATTAAGTCGGGTCATAGCATCCTTAGCAGTTCCAATACGCTTCTTTATCTCCGGAACACAACTGCCGTCATTACAAATTAGGGCACCTAGATACAAATAATGGTCCACAATGTCGACGCCTGGGATGATGTCTGAGCTGTTGGAGAGTTTTCCGGCACGATCCACTACCATTATCTTCGTCTTGCGCCTGTTTACTGCGAGACCCATGCTGTTGCTTTCTGACTCGAGCTTTCGAAACAGTTCCTGCATGTCCTCCACAGATGTGGCGAGGAGCACCGTGTCGTCAGCATATCTGAGATTCGATATCCTTTTCCCGCCCACAGAAAATCCCTTGCCCCAGTCATCAAGCATTTTCCGGATGATGTACTCCCCGTATATATTGAACAGAGCCGGGGATAGGATACAGCCCTGTCGCACACCTTTTTTTTTTTACACTAATAAATAATAAATGTATATTATGATTACCTATAGAAGGATATTGTAATATCTGTATTAGGGTATAAAGTCAACTTGTGACAGGTGTTTCTCGTAAATAAGCAGCATGTAATGACGTATGATCGACTCCAACTGTCTGTACATATGAAGGTACCTGTTGGGTCGAGGTTAGCTAGAGTTCATAAGCATTAAAGGCAATGTAGGCCGGTATTTATTTATATTAATATCTGGCTAAAAAAAGACTTTTGAAGTTAAGTACCTATATGTAGTGCTACAATTTTTAGTTTAGTTATTGAACGTGTGGCAACTAACTGGTATTTCCCCTGTCTATCCCGCAGTGTCTGGCGTGACCAGGGACTGGAGCCGGAAATCTTATGAACGGGTTTTTGAACGACTTAAACGCTGTCAGATTTGACTTATGATTACCATTTACTTAGCTTACCTTTTGAAGTGGCATTTCTATAATACGGGCACGTTTATGATTCAGGAGATCGTTGGTTTTATTAGATTTCGTTTCAAATACAGGAAATCCTTGGGAAACCCCTTCATAAGTAAAGTTTTATAGAATCCCGATGAATAGGAATCCCCGTGAACGACTTAAGGTCATAAAATGACTTGACAATGTAGAAATTCATCAGATTTTCTTTACGAGACGCAAGAGTCAGCCACTTTTCTTAGTTGCCTTTCACAAGTTGCGTGGGAAGATAGCAACATTGCACGCTCTTTATTTACAATGAAACAACTGCGATAAAAAAATGCTTCTTCAATTGATGAATACCTCGTGTTTGTGATTGCGTTTAATCTACCATCGTATGGTCCCAGAATGTGTTATATTCAACCCACCTGATATCTAACTGTTACAGACCAATATTAGGTAGGTATATCATTTGATTTGGAATCTCTATGTTTATGGGCACTTAGCCTCTACAACAACTATACAGGCTGTATGTGGTTTCGTAACGAAAACTTATACCATGGATTCAACTCATGATTCTCGACCCCCGAGAGTTAGAGCCTTTACCTTTTCATGAATTATTCGCAGTTATTTCAGTATTTTTAAATTGATTTTAGCTCGAAATCATAATAGAAGTCTATCTCAACGTGATTTTAAATAAAAATAAATGATCATTACTAATTTAGGCCTAAAACTGCAATGTAAATTAAAACATGATTCACTCGAGCGCGCTTGTCACTCGCGCGCGTCGGGAATCGCGCGGAGCGCTGTGTTATGATCGCGTTGTATGAAAGACACGTAAAAAGTCCAAAAGCATATGAAAGATTTTTCCGCTATCGACTCAAGTCAAGTCAAGTTAAATCGTTTATTTCGTATAGGCCTACGTGGGCACTTACAAATTGTCATTAACATTTTGTTTCTTAACTCTACAACCGGATAGGAACGCGACCTCAACTGAGAAGATCCGGCGAGAAACTCAGCGGGCTTGTCTTTTTTTTTTGAAGCCATTATTTTTACAAAAAAAATAAAAAGTAAGCTCCAGTGTGTTGCCATGCTACACTTTGACATCATAAATCTTGATATTTGAGCGATCAGTCCCACTTATTTACGCTTTGTAAGGTTTCCAATTTGTAAGGTCGATATGAATTAACACGGAAATACTCAATCTATACATATTATATACATACATATCTATACATAATAACGATGTAACTAATGGATGTCTGTACATGGAAGATATATGAGAAAAATGGAGGCTATTGGCAGCCTTTATCAACGCAATAGAACCCAAAACAACTATTGTAAGAATTTTAGTTTGTTTATTTGTGCGCGCCAATCTCAGAAACAGTTTAATCGGTTTCCACTAATGTATTGTGGTAAGCCCCACTTAAGATTTAGTGTGTGTTTTATTTCAATCAGTTCAGAAATCAAAAAGTTATATCAATAACGATGCGGACGAAGTCGCGGGCAACAGTTAGTGAGACATAAAACCGTGGTATTTAAGGCGGAATATTTTGTATAAAACTAGCTCGAATGCTATACACCTACGAGGTAATGTTTATAGATTCATAAGGTCAGATCTATTTTAGATCATTGCTGATACTAATGAGTGTGCTCTTGGGTTGACATAAAAAAAGATGGGCGAACAAATGTGCACCTCTAAGTCAAAGTCAAATCATTTATTTCGTATAAGCCTACCGGGGCACTTAAAAATTTTAATTTTTTTTTATTCTTAACTCTACAATCGGATTGAAACGAGACCTCAACTGAGAAGATCCGTCGAGAAACATAGCGGGCTTGTCTTTTTCTACAAAATATTTTTTTTAACTCTTTTTTTAATATCCATGTTTATTATGTCTACCCACGCCTTCGGGAAATACAGGAGTAAGTGTTCAAAATACACTTACCTAGAATCTCTTCCAACCAATAGCAGGATATGTACAAAAATATGGCGATTCCAAGCCAGAATCCAATCAGCAACACCGCTAGATACTCCAACATTTTCAATTCACATCACTAGCACAGGGACCGTTAGCACATCACTAATACTCAAAACATTTTGGAAGCTGAGAAATAAGTCGATAGGCATGAGTTTACGTAAAATGATCCGATAGTTTCGTTTTTTTTATTTATAATAATACCTGTACCATTGAACCATGATTAAAAATAAATTCCTAGTAAAATGTGTTGACTACAAATTAAAAAAATATGATCCGGATTCGTTTATTTAATTATCAATTTGTTTGAGTGTGTCAGTTCGCGGAGACTGCGAGTTCATTCTAATTTTTTATCCGAAAAGGTCTGGTCTGGCCCGATTGTATGCCCAAAACTTGGCCAATTAACATGATACGTTATCAATGGAGTTGACCTTGGTTTACTTAATAAACTAGTTCTCGGCGTCGAAACGGCTGTGACTTTTATGTTTCTGCGTGAAAAGGAACCTTTTTAAAGTAAATAATATATTAATACATATTCGCTCAAGGGAACATAAATAAATGTTTCATCATACAGTAAAGAGATAGTTTTAGTTAGTTTGTTCACATGTTAAGTTTTGTGTTTCGGTGAACCATTATAAATGTATAAAAATATTCATAAAATTTGGTACTTATACGATTCATGATTATAGAAGTAAAATAACGATAAAAATATTTTAGATCTTAAATAATATTCGACGACCTGATTCACGCAGTTGGTAGAAACCCTGCTGTCTGAGTCGAGGGTCCCGGGTTCGAATCCTGGTAGGGACAAGCTTTGTGTATTGAGCATGATATGAATGTTTGTACCCGAGACATGGATGTTTAAAACATATGAGGTTACCTAAGTACCTCAGTCCTTTGTGCGGTACCCATAATACAAGCGTTGCTTAGTGTGGGACCGTATAGTTGGTGTGATCGTCTGGCGATATTATTATTATATGATATTATTGTTTTGTTGGGTAACATTTGATTATTTTTTAAGTTATGAAGCATTTTATACGCCAAAAATGTTAATGGATGTATAAAGATTTATATATTATTAACAATATGCCGTTATTCATTAAAAAGTTAACACTTGGGCGAATTATTTAGAGGACAAACACTGAGTTCACAAGGTTTTGAGAAATTTCAGAAAACAACCTACTTAGATGTCCCATGTTTTACTCCCACAGTGACTTAAATAGTTATTAAAAAAAACCTTATATTTGTGAGCACTTTCTGCGTAGATCGGACCACAAGCAAAAATTAAATATGAGGGTACCCCGTTTCAAACTATGACACCAGGACGTCAACCACCTCAGTCCTCCCGTGACTATGGTTGCTGTAAAGCAGCCGAAACGTCGGGAACGTAAAAAACATAAAATAAACGCGATAAAATCTGTAAAATTTGTTTTATTTCAATCTTATATTTTATTGTTTTTCCACGACTCTGGTTATTATTGAAAACATTTCCTGTGAGTACATAAGTGATGTTATGAACGAGTGCAGGTATATGCTTTCAATCGCGTATTGTTACGAAATCCGCGCCGGCGTTATTGTTTGTTCAAACAAAACTGCAATTGTTTTTACACCCACTAGGTAAATAAACAATGAAAATATTTTATCAATTGGCTGTTTTCTTTAAAAGACTAATGGATTCCTACTAGAGATCGCAGAGGTGCAAAAGCGTTCACGTGCCCTCCCTCCCCCACACCACATGGAGGGAGTTGGACCATTACCGTGAGGTTTCAGTTGGTCAGAGTCCGACAAAACCCGCTTTCCTCTCCGGGCTTGTTTATCCATGAGTATATCTATCCAGCAGACGAAAGACGTCCACTGCTGGACATAGGCCTCCCGCAATAATTTCCACACATCACGGTCCTCCGCCACTCGCATCCACCGGCTTCTTGCTACACGTGTGATATCATCGGCCCACCTTGTGGCGGGCCGTCCTACACTAAGTCTTCCGGTTCGTGGTCGCCATTCTAGAACCTTTGCCTACCATGAGTATAAAAAAGATTGACTGAGCTCGTCTTGCTATAAGGGCGTAAGCTTGAGTAAGTAGGTACCTCTATATGAAAGTGAAAATTGTTCGTCAACCCATGGCCAAGGTTTCCAATGGCATTCCATTGCAAATTGATTAAAAACTCTATAAAAAATTGGGGAACAATCTAGCCAAATTTATGTTTACACGACTGATGTACTTTACATACATAATAGCGAATTATTGTCTGGTTCTCCTCGACAATAGCATGTTATGGAAATGCGTTTTATGTAAATGAACTCTGTCTGTGCATAGCTGTGGTGCATAGCGTCTGTTTAATTTTATTTCACACTTAAATTACATTGTTTTGCTACTGTTCATGTATTTCATAAAAAAGGAAAAAAAACGAAAAAAGGTATTTTGATATTTTAAATTTATGTATTTACTTATCTCCGACTTATCAACTAACTAATGCTCGGTTTACACAAAGACAGTACGCAAGCAAGAAGCAGGCAGTTATTTTAACATGGCGACAAGTTCGCAAGTAGACGAGTGATTTTGATACATTTGATCCTTGCCGCTTCGCTACTTGTTTCCTGCACACTTTCTTAGTGTAAACCGAACATAACTTAAATCTTTTAGACATGTATGATTTGTTCGTGTAGAGTTTGATGCAAGCTTCACAAATACAGACGTTTTAATGTCACCGGAGCAGTCACACTTATCAGACTTATATGGAAGGCTGCAACAAACTTTTGGGTCTAATGTCATGCACTGCTTTGCCCACGTTTTTTCTATGAATGTTCTAGTGAAACGATATAGCGTATCATTGCCCAGATATTTTCCCAATCAGACCTCATTACTTATGTTTATTTTTTTTTATTAAGAAATCAAAAGATGCAATTTAGTATTATATTAGGTGTAGTAATTTGTTTTAAAACATTATGGTTCACGTTTCTTTATTTATCGTATAGCATCGTCACGCTCTGCTTTCTTATTGGGTGTATAGAGTACCCAACATTGCCAATATGGAGTAAGTGTAACCGTCCGACGAATAACAAATTGGTTTTGTGCGTGCGTTCAACTTCTTTGACTATAGATATCTTCTTGAACATGTTTAAGTAAGCTTGTACGAGTATATTCTATTACTAGCTGCTCCCCGCGGTGTTACCCGCGATTAAAAATTATGTTTATCCCACGGGAACCATATATTGTACCGAGATAAAAAATCCAGACTATAATCTATCTCTGTGCCAAATTCCATCCAGATCCGTTGAGTCGTTATGGCGTGATTGAGTAACAAACATCCATCCATCCATCCAAACCTTCACATTTATAATATTAGTGGGATTTACTTGTCTCGTGATCTCTTTTCCTGCAACTTGTAATGAGCTGATCTCGACGAGTTAATTTGTTGTACAATAAGTAAAGCCATAAATCCGTGTTCTTGTTTAACTACCTACATGAGTTAGTGTTCTCGGACTCTACTCTGTCTCTCTCTGTAATATAGGTAGGTATGTGTAAAATGGTTTTGTGTAGCCTGATAAATTTGTTTGTAGAGTCACCTTATTTTATGTTAGTTTATTTTTCTCATAATTAATAAAAACATCTTTATTTTTTATTTCCAAGGTATCATTACCGGCTGTACAGGCCTACAGTTGGAAATCCCAGCAGCGACGTTAAATACCATCAAAGATTTTTTACCTTATTTGTTAGTATGTAAGCAATTATTTGAGGCCGTGTCGTCGCGTGACCAGAATCCCATCGGCAGCTCCAATACCAAGTGCCCAAGGTTTAGTCTCAATTATATGTTACAGACGCGAATATAAATTATCTTATTTTAAAATCGTGAATCAGGTTCCTCTGTAGACCGGGTTAGGTCTTCCGTTATTTTTCTGCGTGCGACTCTGTCCGAAGGCCACCGCCATATGTAAGGTGGCTGATAACGCTATGTACTGTTGTACACCATATAACGGCGATGGTATCGCTCGGTTCGTCACGTAGCTGGCTAACACGTAGGCATCTACGCGATTTGGTGTATTGGGATTAGGAAAGTGTGTTTATGAGCCACATGGGTGCATTCTTACGGAACAGTACTTTGTTGTATTATAATCCAAAGTATAGTTTATTTTTACCTGTGGCAGAGAGAGAGACAGAAAATCGAAAGCACGGCGGCGCCGTCTGTAATTTTTGTTTATCTTCAAGAAAAGGTACGAAGAGTGGATTTTTTTACGAATTTTTAGAGGCACACAGCAACAGTTCATACAAACTAGACATTGGGCTTGAACATATTACGGTTTTAGTATAAAAATTAGACGAAACTACGAGCCAATCTACTAACGGAATATAATTTAAATTCAAATCACGTTTGGTCAGAATATTTCCTGATCGCGTAAGGACGCACGTAACATTGCAGATATGCGCATGAGCACTTTCGAGCTCATCTCCCGCTTCCTTACGCGTTTGACCACTTTCAACTCGGATGTATGCCGCATATATATATGTCCCTTGTATGGACTTGTATGGTATTTTCTATACGGTACCTACTCAAGGTTAAGGTGTATGTTCTGTGCGAGGTGATAGCGATGAATGGAATTGTCTTAAGTCCCGATAAAAATATGACGTAAGATGGTTCGTCTACTCAAAACATTTTTTTTATAAATGAATAAATATAAAAATCGCTAAGCGAACACACCAACTATACGATCCCACACTAAGCAACGCTTGTATTATGGGTACCGTACAATGGACTGGGGGCGAACCTAGTTTATATTTCTTTTATAGATATTAAACATCCATGAATTGGGTACTTATATTCGTGCCCATAACACAAAGTTTGTCCCTACCAGGATTCGAACCCGGGACCCTCGGCACAGAAGGTTCACTAACAACTGCGCTAATCCAGTCGCTAATCTACCTAGTCCATTGTACGGTGCCTAAATACAAGCGTTTCTTAGTGTGGGACCGTACAGTTGGTGTGTTCGTCTGGCGATATTATATTATATTTTGAATTTAATCATCTCTTATTATAACGCAGCACTTGAATCTGAGCCCTCTTATCTTTAATCGCTACCGCATGTACCATACCATAGTCAATTCTCGACGAAGCTCGCCACAGTATCCGTTAAGGAAAATGGATTTCCTCTCCGTTTCCAGTTATCTGACAGGGACGTTGGACCAGTAAGTTTTCACTTTCCGCGCAGAGCGAGCCGCTCGATCGACCACTCCGCGTAGATGGTCAATGAATTTGTGCGGTATGTAGAGTCGACCAAGAAACTCCTTCATCGCCTAAAGGTTGAATATCATTTGCACATCGTCGAGTCGCAAGGCCTCCATTTGTCATTTGTTATTTATTTGAACTTAGAACGTATCAAATATGACCCTTAGTAGATTTTTTAATAACTAGGATATTTTGTCAAAACTGATAAACCTATTCCATGACGGACCTTACATGCGCGTTGTAAATCTTACCGTTCATTGACTGCTACTGTTCATTGTATGGGATGCTTTTTTTACTTGTTTTGGTTGTTTTTTTAATTAGTATGTAAATTTGTTTACTCATAATGGTTGATGTATTTAATAATATGTAAACACGATAATATTTTATTGCTTTTTTATAAAGGGTAACCTATCTATAGGTACCGGTTACCGGTACCGGCAGTACATTGAAATAAAACAATTTTTCGGATTTTATGGTGTTTATTTTATGCTTTTACGTGCCCGACGTTTCGGGTGCTTTACAGCCACCATGGTCACGGGAGGACTGAGGTGGTTGACGTCCTACGTCGACTGTTTATTCGTTTATTCGTCGTATTTCGAATGTTTTAAAATAACCCTTTTAAAACATTTGAAATCGATATCGGAAACAGAATCGAAAACTTCCGAGTTGGATTACTGCAATCGCTATTAAAATTTCCGAATTTGATTATCTTCGATGTATCTTGAAGACAATACCAAATCGTTTTTTCAAAAAGTTTCCGTCGGAAAGCTCGTCGGGAGCGACATCAACATCGGAAAGTTTCAAATCCGTTTTCGATATCGATTCCGAATGATTTAAAATAACCCTGCTAATGTCATTGTTTGGACGGGGATACCCTCATATTTAGTTGCTTGCGGTCCGATCTGCGCAGAAAGTGCTCACAGTGTCTTCAGGTCTTGCAATGGAGCGCTTGGTTTTGGATTTAATTTAACATCATAATGATGATATTTGATCCACCACAAGGTATGATCACATGAAACATTAGCAAGAAAGAATGCGAATCCAACAATGTCGTCCACTAAACACTTAAGTACCATCGTTCTTTTATCGCAACCTTGTAAGATACAATATTGCCACACTGATCTACGCCCCTTATTTCCATTAAACAGGCCCTGCACTAATGACCTACAAAATCCTTTACAAAAATGCGATGTTGTAACGCGTTAAGCAAGAACAGGTAAACATTAAATGCAATTTTATCTAGTAGGGACCGCTCGGTAATTAGTGTGCAATGTAATGTGGGCCACGACGTGTGTGCAATGGGGGCAGGAGGTGAGCGATCGGTTCAGCGGTAGCAGAGGGGCCATGAAGTATAAGAGCGTTGTTTGTTATCACGAAAAAAAAAATATCTCATCATCTCAACAAAATACTCTAATGTCACTTTGATATGATATAATAAATGTATTACAAGCGTCATTAGCCTGGTGGTTATAGGAGTCGCCCTCGTAACCGAAAGGTTCCGGGTGCGATCCCCACCCTGAATATGAAACTATTGTCGTGTGCTCAGTCCGAGCATATTCTCGTGTAAGCTTTGGTTTAGTTTATTTATAGGACATTACTAATGACCTTAAAGAAATTACTCGTTGTTTGATTTGCGGCTGAGAATTCAGCAGTTATAGGACGTCTCGCTTGCTATGCCAAAATTAAAAGCGTCCAAGTCTGTGGTCCAAGTAATACCGCTCACTTCAAAGCCCGATACAAAAGTTGTAATTTTTTTCATTTCTCAACACCATGATGCTTTGTGAGGAGCGAACATCTTGATGGGTTGCACCATCGATCATTGGTGATGGAATGGCGTGAATCCTCAACTTTAATCTGTTACATAATATTACTTATTTCAGTAATCACAGCTTCGGCACTACGAAATGTACGAGTGTAAAATGATCGTCAATTTGTACAGCCTTATGTTCTACTATGAGCAATATCTAAGCCCATCTATGATCTTTGAAGGCCTCACAATGTTTATATAAGGTACTCTTACAATCTTACTGCGACACGCTACAATCACTTTGTAAGGGGAATATTAAATTATATTTTTCTCTGACATAGATTTAGGCTCATATATTTGATTACTGATATCATATTTGAAACTATAGTCATAGGCTACAAGGCAACTATAGACATAACTATAGAATCGTATGGCAAAATTACAGGATCTCATAAATAGAGCCTCCCGAGTCATGACGTGAACCATGGTTGCTGTAAAGCAGTTGCAACAGCAATAAGTTTTATTTCAATGTGTAGTATTCGCGTAAATATAAGAAATCAATAATTGAATTAACTCAAATAAACTATGGATTTATATAATTAAATCTACATCAAGAGTAGGAAATGGCGGTCGGTTCGATATTTGAATAATGCAAATCAGTCTAGATTATTAGTGATTACACGCAACTTGTTATCTCACGACGACGGATACGATCTAGTCGCCTAAAATTCATGATTCCAATATAATATCCTATGCATCTAGTTCAAATATAGACCTGCCAATACTAGCATCAAGAAGTTTCGACCGTGTACAGGACACAATTAACGTAGTATTTTAAAAAAATCCTGTTCAGAAATTAGAAATCTTTTTTGAAATTGTTACTTATTACAAAAAATATTACACTGTATTATTTGTTCGCAAACCTACTAAGTTGTTCTAGTGATTCAAAAGTGACCCGTCAGAAACAACCGAGTGCAGTATCTCAACAAACATAAGTTACAAATCATGATTTTGCTCTTAAAATGAATTCAAAATAATCTGGAGTGCAGTTGAAAATGTCATTAAACGGTGTTCCCACATTTTTAAGAAAGTGAAGCGTCATTTACTTAATGCGTTCGAGAAAGAAACGGATTTAAATTGTTTTAGAAAAATTTAGAGTAATGTCGTATAGTACCCGTGTGGACACACTGACATACACGATCACTGACACGACAATTTGAAAATCTAAAAAACGTTTGTAGACGTTTTGAAGTAGATTGTACCTAGTTACTTGAAAATTGTGAAGGACGAGCATAATGCCAAAGTAAAGGATTGCTATCAACCGGGCTTGCAAGATAGTGAGCGAAGCTTAAAATTTGAGTAGAAAGTACAATCAAACATGTTGCAAAACATATTCTGAAGTGACAACAATAGAAAAACAAACAGCAGTAATAAAAGTAATTAACTGCTTATGTTAAATCTAGAAAATATTCCCAGTGAAACGGTCTAGGCCTCTTATCCTAGATATTATGCGATCGCCACCGTGGGAGCAGTACGTACAATAATTATGAAAAGTCTGCGCTTTCGAACACACATTTGTCATGGTGAAGTAGTGCAAGCTATGATATATGTAGCGATGACAACGTTCTTCCTCTTTCTTCACGAAATGAAATACAATGAATATGGATAGCGCCTCATCCACAAATTAGTGGGTATTCTGCCAATGTCAATAACAGCAATAACACATTATAAGTAAATAATGGATGTGACATGAAGATATGAAAATGGCGTCCGATGACAAACTTAGACATTTTTGGTAAAAATGTTATGGATAAGTAGACGCCTATCCACATGCAAATTTCGCGTGAAACATATATCGGAGACTAAACCACAGACCAATAAAACAGATAGCTCAATAGTCAAAATTGAGGCTACCGTATGTGGCATACCTACTCGTTTTACTCGTTCGCGAAGCTACGCGATCAGTTTCTAAACGGCTAGGCATGAACAAAACAAATATATCGCGTAGTATATCTCTCGCTGGCGAACATGCTTAACTATTACGAGATGTCGCTTGTCACACAACTGTTCCACATTGTTGTTACATTTTAAAGCGCGCCATTGATGTTACTTCCTGTTTATTTTTTAATTCAGTTTGTTTGCTGATAGGCTATTCATTTGGCGATTTTTTATTTATTTATTGTGTTATATGATCACTTATATCTATAGGATGATTATGAAAAGGTATAATATGTATTGAATCTACGCTTCTTTAGAGCATTTGTAATCACTATGTGAAATCAGAAATTCTATATGTCGATTTTACGAAATACATGTTGTTGCCAACAAAATGACGTATATTGTAATTTTTTGTCAAATATTTTTTTTTAAATTGACACCTAAATTTCATTTTCACACAATTATTACATATGCGTTTAAGAAGCACAGGTGCCAGGCTAGTATACCCGTTCTGATTAACCCTGCATACTGCTATTTAAAAAATAAAACAACAAATCTTTGTAATATTTTTGGGCGAAGTACAACGGCGAGCTCATCTCTATGTGCCTATACCGTAATTATGTTATTTATCTGACGGACTTGTTTTTGAAGTATGGGAGAGCAAAAACCTCCAAGACGAGTAAACAGGTACGTATTGCGTGCGCTGCTTTTTTATACACAAGGGTACGACGGTTAATTACTTAACTGAATAATATTTTATATTTTTAATGGCTTTATATTATAATTAACTAAGTACTAAGGTAAATTAACGGCGACCATGAAACTAGTTTTAATAAGTAAAAAAAGGCTAGCAAAAAAAATACGTGGAGTATAGATCTAGACAGAGTACTTATATAAATTATTTATATATTTTTTAAATATGTACCTCTGTTTATTTCCCAATTAGGCAAGTATGTACCATTAAATTTATGATAGTTAAAATTGCTAGATAAAAGCCGCAACATAAGCATACAATCCGCTAAAAGAGGATTGATCGACAACTGGTCCACTCACCCCAACTTATTTACCAATTAAAACTTACCGAACATTGCGAACCGGTCTTACGTTCAAAGTACAAGGCAAATCTTAAGGGTAAACTCACATTGCGGTTGGCAACGTTTTTAATAACCGTTTCGTTAGATTCGTGCTTACATATTATTATTCTTTACTGAGAAGATACATCTAATAAGCGTCGTTCGAAGACATGGTCAACAGTGCAATAAATAAAGATCAGTGATCAAGCATAATTTTGTTAGCTCTCGCTCACACCACAGATTTATAAAATAAGAATGACAGTGACGGCATGTTTTCTCGATGACGTTACGATCACATTAGGACTTCCTTCCTAACATACTTTATTAATCTTTTAATCAGATATATAACAACATATAATATTAGATTATAACATTTGACTTACTATCAACTGTGTATTGTTTAGTATTTGCTTGTGACGTGTATACCGTGTGTATGGCTTATTATGTGTGGTTTTAGGTGTTTTCTACTACAATAACCAGCCAATCTCAACAAAAAATAATAAGTTAGAAGTTTAAACAATCAAGCAATCACCACTGTATCTTCGCCAATACATCGACATTGTCAAAATCACGTTGAGCCTGACTCAATAGAAAAAGGTCATTAATGAAAAAAAAAGTTGTCGGTACTAAGATCTGCGTGTGCGATCGAATGCCATTGATTGAACGTAATGTGCGTTCACCCTAAGGCTGTCCAACCAACGTAATTTAACTTAATAATATGAGCGGCCATTAAATTATATTTTTTCTCTCTTTGTCTTAAAAATAAGTCGTCACGAGATTTGCGTCAAGATTTATTTCTTTTCGCATTAAAATAAGTAATAAACTTATTTATTATACTTATGTTAATTACTTTTTTTTGTTCCATTCAAATCGTGTGGAGTATTTATTTTGATAAATTGCCTGAGTGGTAATTGACGTCATTAGTTTTTGCGTGGCCTTTACGAAGCTAAAACGATAAAAAGTGTCTATACATATAATTATAAATATAATAATATAATATAATTATAAATATACATTTGAGTATCCAACAATGGAGCTGTTAAGAGCTGGTTTCTGCATCTTTTTGGGACTAGGCCCGCCACACGCTACCACCACTACTACTCTTGTAAGCCAGGATAGACAGCGGTGTTAACTGTACTTAATTTTTCTACCAGAAAGAAAGAATAAAGACAGAAAAAACATTTATTCAGCAACAACACAAGACACGAGATTACATAAAGCAACTTATAACTATAAACGGCTTATCATTTTTAAATTTAAACAATAGTGTGTCAGATATAGTGGGCTACTCATGTGTGTCTCATGGCTGCGCCAAGCAGGTGTCCAGCTAAGCATAAGCCAGGCATGGAAGAAGCCTGGCGCTGATTTTCAGCTGGAACCTATAGTGATTTTTCACGGATGTCAGTCAATGTTTTTACCATGTTTTAATGTACCACTTTTTCAGGGCTGCCCGAATTATTGGTTTTAACTAAGATTTTAAGTTGAAGTTATAGAGTCTGATTTCATTGACGACGTGCTTTCTGTACTCAGGATCCCAGGTTCGGATCGCGGCACGGATAATTTCGTGGTTTGAACACGAATGTTTGTACCAGTGCCATGGACATTTAATATCCCAGTCCATTGTATGGTATCCAGAATAGAAGCGTCGCTTATCAGTATGGCACTGTACAGTTGTTGTCTGTGGATATTATTATTATAAGCATTAGATCACGTCTTGTCTAATATAGTCAAAGTCAAATCATTTATTTCGTATAGGCCTACGGGGGCACTTACAAATTGTCATTACATTATATAGACTGTGCCGGTCCGATATATTGTTTTCCTATTTCAATTTCAGAATCAGAATATTTTTTTATACATGTAAACCATTAAGTACCGTACTTATGAGTCGTCAAAATAGTTACAAAATGCTAAGCTACAACTTTACCACCCGTTCGGAATACCGTTCCTATGGAGAAGAACGGGCAAGTAACTCCATGGTTGCTCTTTTTAAAAAGATCCGTAACATTTTTGAGCAGTACATTGTTATGGGTATGTGAGAACAATATAGGAACGGTTAGGCAGACTTCAGCAGCTGGTCAAAAAAAGTACTAACTCTAAGTATATCATTACAAGTTAATGGTGACATGGTTCCCACATTTACAAATTACGAATTCCCATAAGAATTTGAAAAGTACCCTTCTTTTCTCAGCCTACAGGGTGTCTACGTCACACAAGGTACCGGCATCCAATCACGTCTGGCGTATTCACAATTAGAGCCGCAGTGACTTTCATTTGTTTATCAGTAAACCTAACAGAGCCTTATCTAAGGCTATGCACACATTGATGTCATATGATATAATGACCCTGAATCATTCTGACTGCCTTGAGTGATTTTAAATAATCTAGTAGTAATCAAAGGACGTTTTAGATAATAATCTGTGGTTTAAGATTTTACTGATGTACACCTACCGTTATTCGTCGGTAACATCAACTAACAGACCCCGCGTAGATTGAACAGCGTTCTTCGTCCCGCGTTCTTTGTAATAGATTTCATAGCGCACCACCAGTATACAATCAGTAATTAAAGCACGCGGAACGCTCTCCTGTCTGTGTGGGGTCTAATAATATTTAAACAAGTGCCCAATTAGGGGTGTTATGTGTTTAACGTCTTTGTATGTTTATGGCATCATAGCTCTTTAACAAACAAATGGATTTCAATCATACTAAACTTATTGAAGAGACGCGCAACGTCGGTTTTTAAGATTTTTACGGATACGGATAGAAGTAAAACTATTTCTAAGGATTCTATCGCGTTTATTTTTTGTTTTTACGTTCCCGACGTTTCGGCTGCTTTAAGAAATCAATATGGATACGGTTTTTTAATCAGACCAAGACACGATTGGCTGAGTATTTACCCGCGCTATCGTGACGTCACCATGTAGCGCTCAATAACTCTCTTGCTTCAAGAATTTAGAAATCAATTAGCAGCAGTTAGAAATCTCATCAAATGAGTGAGTATAGTCAATTAGTAAATAAAACAATTAATTTGAATTTTTAATTTTTAGACGAGCCGTCCGTAAACTAATTCGACTAGCGATACTAACGGTATAGCAATAATATATATAATTACATATATTTTATTTATTTTAGATCTATACAAACATATTGATTTCTTATAAGAATTTACAATAATATCACCTTGTTACGTTATAATACTGATTATGTGAAATCGCGAATGAAAATCTTTAAATAGAGGTGTTCATAATATTGCGTTATTTAAATCACGCGTTGTACTGTCAGTAAGTTGAACAGTCGCCTTGGTATCGAAGGTCACAGGTTCAAACCCCGGCTTGCACTAATTTTAAATCATGATTATCGCCCCGGAGAACACGTATCGGTCCTGCGCCTGATCTCTCGGCCATGTGGGATTGCCGTCCCACCCCAATCCGTGTGAGAAAGAGAGATTGCACCTGCGCTTGCGCACGACACTTGTGCACTAGGTACAATATCTCCTGCGTAAGTTGGCTAGTCTCTGCTGAGATTGGCCGCTAGGGGCCGAAATTTGATCAGGACTATAATAATTGTTTTGACAGTGCTATCAGTTCGTAGCTGCACGCGCAATAAACTCCAGTAGGTAATCCGTATCACTACTTCACCTTAGCGACAATAATAACATAACAACATTATAATGTTTCTCTCATTACCGTCACCTAGTAACTGATAAGGTGCCGCAGTCAAAGCGTGTCAGTCACTCGTCTGCATTAATTGACAACGTGAACAAAGTTCCTGGCACTATCACCGTGGAAGATAAATAAGAGTTAATTAACGATAATTACCGCCAGACCAACGCACTAAGTTGTATAGTCTCAAACTAAGCAACGCTTGTATTATCGGTACCGTACAATGGATTGGGGGCGATCTGAAGGCCGTAGGCAGGGGGGGTGTTTGGGGGTTCAAACTCTTCACGAAATGCCTTAGACAACCGTTTTACAAATAGGTACTTACTAGTGTCTTTGGTCCAGACCAGATATTTACTTGAGAATTTCAGTTATCGTTGAGTTGGAATAATTAATATGTTAATCTATAATGTTTGTAAAAGCTAAGGAATATAACAGGTTTTATAGATAGATTCTTTATTACAGATTTTCTTTAGTTTTTGAGGTTGAACGTCTATATTATTATAACAAATGCAGAAGTGTGTGTTTGTATGTTTAACTGAGCATCACACAAAACAGCTAAACGGGTTTAGATGAAATTTTGTTCGGTACAAAATCGTTTTGGCCAGGGCTACTTTTAATTTTGAAGTATATACAGGGGTACCTTAGATTCACAAGCATTATCTCTACAAAACAATTAATAATTAATAAAAAACTCACGAGATATAAATTAAAACTTGTAGGTATAAGAACCTAGTAAACCCTGAAAAAAATACTGTACTCGTGTCTGAAAATTAGCTATAAAACGATAAGCGGCCGTCACGTTTTACATATACCTATTGAAACGGTATAACTACATACATTACCAATTATAATGTTAAAATAAAAACAACTGGCTTTATAGCTTTATTTCCATTGCGTATTTTAAGACTATAAGGAGGTTTTAAATGACGTACATTACCTACGTATTGACAGTCGCCATTGTGCCAAGTCTGAACGATTGCTATTTTAATGATAATTATGTGTTGAAGTTGCCTTCATACAAGCAATTTTAAAATAAACGTAGAGAAAAAAAACCAAATAGGCAGGTCACATTAAGTTTAGTATTAAATGGAAAAAGATATTCATTTACAAACTGTTTATTTCGTTTAAGAAATTTTATGTATAATTTGATCGGATTAATTAATTTGTTTTAGATGTTTTAAGTATATTTAAGGTACAATATCATCCCTTAGGTAGGTTATCCCCGTCTCCTCTCTTCTTTCACGACGCCTTTGTTATTATGTAAGAGGTACGTTAGGTACGCGAAATTATGACTGAGATGTGTGTAAAATCTTCATACTTACCTATTTGTTTATAATAAAATAGTTTTTTGTTGCTATTTAAAAAGAAATCGATCGAATGAAATACCTCACTTGAACATCAAGATTATTTTGACTTTGCTGATGACTCTAGATCATCAATAACATCATGTAAATGAAAAACGCGAAAACACGAAACAAAACCTTATCATCACCTGTTCAAATACGTAAACTCATACCACTCGACTCGACTAGTTCACTAAACACCAACTTCACAACACTACACAAGAATTGGCGGTAAAAGGTGGAGAGATAGTACTTCTTTATTACATTTAAAAAATTACCGGCGAAAAATATTTGAATTTACGTTCGGAATACGAATTTCGCGGTGGCGCGAAAATTTCGGAGCGCGCGAACGCGGTACGGGCGTCGCGTGCGAAGACGACTAAGTTAATGCGTGCTTACCTTATAGCGAAACTGAGCCGGTGCCACCGGCATGTTAAACTGAAGATTATAAACCAATAATTAACTTAAGTATAACGTAACAGGGTAATTGAGCGTAGTCAAGCTCACAAACCGATTACAAGTGTGACTTGGCCAATTAAATTAGATTAGACGCATCATTAGTCTGGTGACCTGATTTGTGAATTGTTAAGTTAATTTTTTTGATAAGTCCGGAAAACACGTGACATTCCTCTTATAGTTAAGTATGAAAGCCGACCCTAGCAGAACATATAGATAATTCTTGTGTTTGAATTGTGTGCGTTATATAGACAATTATTGAACGCATACTTTACATTGCGCGGTAAGATAACATTATCATTATATTAATAGACCAATCTTTGTCCTTTGACGTCAGTGTTTAACTATAAGCGTGAGTACCACACTACATAAACTACGCAGAACAATGCCTACTTATCGACTAGGATGACTTTAATACACTCAACTAAATTGGCACAAAATTTATCATTTTTGGTAAGCGCTGTCCCTTTTGAGATTGTTTAGCTTTTTCTCTAGTAAGCACTAAGGGCAACATTTTCGTTGGACACCGCTGTTAATCATCACGACTGTCTTCAGGAGTGCCAAATTGGCTTAGCTAAATCCCTTGAAATTAAATATCCTTATCGATTTAACGTTTATTATCGTAACTAAAAACTCTACCAGTAGACTCAGACGCGGCGTCCGCTAATCCGCGTCTAATCTCCGATCAAGTTAAAGCCCAGTTAATACACTCGTTGTAACCGCAAAATTTTTGCGTGTAAGCCGAGCGACACCGAGAAAATGAATCACATGAACGGGCTAGTAATAATGATGCCACTGATAATTGCCACGATTAGCACTAGAATGTGGGCACACGTTTAGTTATCAATCTTCCGTAGAGTATCGCCATTTTTTTATTGCTTATATCTTAGCTATATTCTTGCAATCCCGAATGCTTGTTGCTCAGAATATAGCTTTCTCGATCTTTATTTTCCAGCGTGCTAGAAAATGTTTTTAAATGGTTTTAATAGAGTCTAATTGTGTCAATAAAATTACATAGTCTTAGCTTTGAGATTAAAGGACTGATAGCCAAGTTGGTAGAACGCTGGCTTTAGAAACGATGGTTGCAGTTTCAAACCCCGCTTCGCACCGCTACGAATTTATGCAGGAATTGTCAACCATTGTCAACCATGATTATTACTTGCTAAATGTTGAAAGAAAACATCATGAAGAAACCTGCATAACTGAGAAAACGACGTGCGATGTACGACTACTCGCACTGGGCTATCGTGGTAGACTATGACCTACCTGAATCTCTCTGATTCCCCTTATTTTATTTTATATATCTCTCACCACACGGGCTATACCAGGCTTGCGCGGGGACAAAGGTCCAACACATAGAGGCCCTTTTTGAGAATTTTAATGTTATGTTGGCCATCGTTATTTTATATTCTTATTATATTATTTTCATATATCTTAGATTTGTACATGAGAACATGACAATACTAAAATATCGTACTGAAATGTTGTACGGTACAGAACGACGCAGTTCCGAGTTGAAATATGACTTAAAAGAAGCGATTTTCTTGTTTTCCTCGTGCGGCCTTGTTGGGGTCAGCTCAAAGTCTACTGAGGTACCTACGATGCTGCTCGACTGCGCGTGCGCGTGATTCCGCGGACGTTTAGGAAAATTGCTATACACTACTTGCTTATTACTAGACTACCTATGTGATTTTAGCATCATCGCTATAGATATACTTCTTCATATATGTATGGTATACTTATTTATGGAATGAAAACCTAAGGCAAAGTTCACTGTAATTGTTCTTATTAGTACCTAAGTAAACTGTAATTATTTTTAATCGATCAGGACTAATCAGGAGATTCTAAAATGGTAAAGTGTTCTCAGTAGCTATCATACTTAAGCCAACTAAGCCACTTGACTGTCTGTTCTGAACGCAACTTGTTATTGGTCATCAAATCGATACTTAAAACAATTTCGATTACCCATTATGAGAATGTTAGGCCCTTTTTTTTCATAAATATCCTGTTTAACCTGCGTTAAATTTAAGCCGAGTTGGCCTAACGACTCTGGCCACATGACGTCAGAGGGTTGATGTCAGCTGGCAACAGATGGATTAGCTATAGTATCATATTCCGTTACCATTGGACGTTATACAATTTCTTAGTTTTCCACTCGACATTGGAAAGCGCATACTGCTGCAATTACTTACTACAATCGATAGTTTTTTATCGATAAGAGCCACGTGCGTCGGCCCCCGAGACGAATCGATTGCCAGCATCGCAATCCGATCGTACACGGTCCCGAGAATTCTTCTCAGTCACTTACATAAACCATGGCGATTGCAGAAAATGGTGAGTTTTCCCGCGGCAAGAAGTGCTTACAAAATGCGCACCGGGAAATTAGATGCGGCGATTTATAAATGGTTAGAAATATACTTAAATTTTGAAATACTGTAACCTATACCAACTAGGCAACTGAGTAAATTAACGGTGTATCAGATGGCCAAGGAGTTAACAGAAAAAACGTAAGACTGAAATAGGAAATTTGAATAGGAATCATCAAGGAGAGTGAATCATTTTAATTTTGAGAGTTACCATCTACGCAAAAGAACGTCAAGCCGAGAAAGTGTCATCTTGTCATCATCTTGTTTTCCTTAGGCCTGTTCCTACTTATTTGCCTTGATCGGGGCCCCAAGTACGTCCGTCCTCACAAAATTTACTTGCAATAGGGTCATAAACACGGTCGGAATCTCGTCTCCATTCGAACAAAATAATATTATTCACGCAATATTATACTGTAACGCGATCAAATAATAAATAAATAATTTTGTTGCGAAAGACGTCTCAGAATTATAAATATTTTTGTTTACTATTGAACCGAATTGGCAGGTTAACGAACTTATAAAAACAAGACATACTCAAGTATGAAGACAAAAGTGGAAAACGTTCCGACAACCTTATTTTTGAACTAGCTGTTACCCGCGACTTCGTTCGCGTGGTATTTAACAAAGACACAACCGTTGGCAACAGCCTGCTCGCGCGTTCTGAATCCGCGGGACGCATTTCAGGTTGTTGCTATCAAACTTAATCAGGCGCAACGCTGCAACATTGGTTTTAATTTTTTTTCGTGTGTCCTATGTTTTTTTCTAAAATAAAAGTAGCCTCTAAAATAAAAGTCCTTGTTACATCAGCTATCTGCCAGTGAAAGTCCTGTCAAAATCGGTCCAGCCATTTCAGAGATTACCCGGAACGAACAGACAGACAGACAGACAGACGGACAGACAGACAGACAAAAATAGTAAAAAATGTTGTTTTGGTATAGGTACCGTGTATACATCGAAATGCACTTAGTAAAAAGCGATTATTTTAATATTACAAACAGACACTCCAATTTTATTTATATGTATAGATAAACAGGATACACTATCTTTAAAGGCCATCCTAAGCTGCACAAAATACATAAGGATTTTAGGCCCTTCAAACACATGTGTATCAGTCGTCGATATATTTTTTTCCATAAGGTTAAAAACCTGTGTTTACAATATCAACTCATAATAATAAGTACCTAACTGCGTTGTAAACCAATTTATCCTATAACCCACATAATTAATTTTAACAATATATACAACAAAAATATACATTAAAAAGAGAATAGAAAAGCTTACCTACTTAATATTTACAAAAATAATGGTACTATGTCTAATATAATATTGATAGAAAGTTGTTTAACAGTTTGTTATGTTAATGCAACACGCATATGCCAATAGCGATATACCTATTACGTGTTGTTATGTAAGATATTTACTAAAAGCCGGGCAACCTCAAAAAGTCATAATCGCTCGTGTCATTGTGGGCGGACGTTACACCGATGTAGAACGACACACAATTGAAACACTGTGTCGAACGAGTACGCACATTTTTAACCTACAAAACAAGTGAATGTATATTCGACCCGTAGATTTCAATATGCCTATAATATGTCAAACTCAAAACAATTAAACATTTAAAGCGCGATATTACTATCTTGAAAATGGTACAATCGATATTCATGAAATATAACTAAAAACCGTCTTGCAAACTCGAGCTACTATAGCTATCAACAAACAACACACTATGGAATCAGTTTATCCTTCACCACAGGCAGGAAAAGGCGACAATTGACGAAAAAATATGTAATTATATTATATATGTATTTTTTTATAATTTTAAGCAATTCGTTACGCGACGGTGTACGAGAAGGAATCATTATAGCCAGTGATTATCGAGCACCGCTTACACGTGGACAAGGCCGTGTCTTGAGTTACAAATCCAGATTACAGGAAGTTGTACTTAATTACCTACCTCGTTACAGGTTTGGCGTAGCAAGGTAAGGGCAAGGGGGCAGCTGCCTCTCCTAGGACGATGAATGTTAAGCGGTCGCTGGTCGGCTGAAATGCTCCCGAACCGCAGGGTAAATAAATATTAGTCGTGGTAAAACTAAAAGTTTTTGGGGTCAAGTCACCTTCGTCCGTAGGAGAATTAAGTACCCTCGAGATACCCTACACGTGACCCTGGGTGGTGCCAACTAGGTGACAACTCTACTGGTGGTAGGCTTCGGCCGTGGTTAGTCACCACCCACTGAACAAAGCCATGTCGCCAAGCGGCCTAGCCGTGTTCCGGCATGATATTCGGTGTTGCCATTCATGGATGGCGGGTCAGATCAGCTGCGCTGCATGTGCCTAGTGAATGTAGCGTCTCGATCTACTGCCGCCTTCCTACCTAGGCAAGTATGCTCCATCGTAGATCTCATCGTCACTTACCATCAGGTGAGATCGAGATCAAATACTTGCCTATAATGTATAAAAAAAAAAGTGCACACAGAATAGGTGTAATTGAAATTGTTTTACTATACCTGTATATTCTTAGTTTATCTTCGCCTGGGTATCTACCGGTTGAGTATTATCCATAAAATTGGAGTGTCTGTTCGTAATATTAAAATAACCGGTTTTGACTAAGTGGATTTGGATATATACCATATATATACCAAAACAACATTTTTTTCAATTTTTGTCTGTCCGTCTGTCTGTCTGTTTGTTTCGCCTAATCTCTGAAATGGCTGGACCGATTTTGACGGGACTTTCACTGGCAGATAGCTGATGTAATACGGAGTAACTTACGCTACTTTTATTTTAGAAAAACTTTTTTGTTAAATACCACGCGGACGAAATCGCGGGTAACAGCTAGTTTAATAAATAAAGATGATCAGTATGACCTACTCGTTGACCTCCTGAAATATACACTATTATTGTTACACCTTATAAGAGCTGCGGCTCGATACCTATGCACGGGGAGGCCATGCAACTACATTTTGTATCTTAATGCAGGCGAGAAGAACCATTGCATATGACACACACAAGCTACGCACGGATGCGTGAATTTCAAACAATAAGTGACCAATTCGTGGCCGAGCACTTGAGTTTGCTAAAACTGATTAACATCGTTCCGATCCAGTTATCAATGCTTTGGGTACAGTTTCATGTTTTAGTGGATTAGATAGGGCCATGAAATTAGCGTATGAGAAGTATTATTTGCTACAATGTTGCATAAGTACTTAATATAATAACTGAACTGTAAAAAAAGGATAACATAAGTAGTTGATAGACCAGCTAGCTAGAGGTATTAAACGCCTGTTTTTTTTTTACTGGGTACGTACTTTGTTTGTATTCGCTGTTTTAGAGGCTTCAACATAGCGCATAAAATTTCAATTTAGAGATAGCAAACAGCATACATATCTGTGTGGTATAATATGTATGTGGAACGAAATGGAAACTGCTCCACACAATCACACAATAATATTCATGTTCTCTAATAAACCTACCTATCTGTGCAATTATAGAAAATGAAAAAAAAAACAATTAAAAAAAATAGCATTGCGAATAAAAAAACGAACTTACCTATCTACCATATTATAAAAAAGATTTTACGGTGTGACAGACAGTTTTTCGACTAACATCTTAGCGGAGTTCGGTGTTGCTAGCTTCTTTAATTATCCATCAACTTGTTTGTTTTATAATTGGAAAAGTTGACAAGCCGAGGGTCGGTGGGTGGGTTCCTCTTCCCCCATTTGTTTATGGTGTACGAGGTAAATACCCAGAAATCCAAAACATTTCTTGCGCCAACTAAAGTGAACAAAACAAAAGCACTCGTCGAAATTCCAAACCGTATGGACTCAATAAAAAGTGAAATAACCATAAATATAGACACGCCTATTTTCAATAGGTGTACATACAGTGCCTGGCAACAATACTCGGTCGTCTGGGCTGGCAGCATAGGTACTTATTATTTTTTATTTTTTTTCTCATAAGTTTCGCGGTCCCACGGCCGGCCGCCGCGCGCCGCCGGGTGGACGCAATAAAAAGCCTGAATATTAAAAACCGAAGCCTAGCTCGGCGTCGCGTCGGAAATCTTACCCCGTTTTATGATCCCTCAGATGCAGTTGGAGCCAGAGGAAAGTGTGTATACTATTATTTTGACTTTTTGATTTTAATTCTTCTAAAATAGTTATGTGAGTTTATTTTTGACCATTTTCCTTTAATGCAATATCACTTTATTGGTTTGGTATTTACTTTACGTTCTTTTTTTTACTACTCTTACAAAATTACATAATAATAACCACAGACATAAAGTCAGCAACCGTATCAATAAAAAATAAATTATTTTCAAGCACGTGTGACTAACTGGATGCGTAATTTCACACGGCTCGCAGTGTACTTTCGACGCCATCGCTATCGCAAATTTTATATACGCAATATAATGATGGGCACATCGATAGCCGAGCAGTAAGCCATATCGTACCCATGCTTGTTTCATGCCTTTCCACGATAGAAAAAAAATAAAGTACATACATAATATTGTAAAAGTCTGGCCGCTTGTATAGTCATAAAGCCCGGTTTGCAAGTAGTAGCGAGTTGCGAGATAGTATATAAAAAAAATATTTCAATACGTTGTCCAATTTCAAATTATAATAAAATGAGTAAACATAGCTGTTGCGTCGAGTAGAGGTCATCGGCCTTCTATCTGATGAAGACGAGGCTGCATGCCGCTATTGTTTTATTTTATTACCTAGGTATCCTAGGAACTTTGGTAGTTGCAAAGCACAATATATTCGCGAGGTCCTATTATGTTTTTATTTGGTGTATCCGTAAGTAAAACGTAGTGAGCTGTCTAGAGAACTTCAACAGCCGTACTGGGCCAGCTTGGTTTTTGGCCTTGATCCCCTTATATGGAGGTAGGCTCGTACCCAGTAGGACGTAGAGCTAATATAAATACTATTCTTATATTGATTTCTTATATTTACGCGAATACTACACATTGAAATGAAACTAATTTTAAGGATTTTATCGCGTAAAATCAAAATAAAAACGCGTAAAATCCTTAAAATTAGTTTCATTTCAATACTATTCGTAGGTTAGTAAAGCCAGTTTTGTAATTTTTTTTTTAATTCACTGCAGTTGTGAAGAACATTTCACGCGTGAGTATTTATCATAGACTTACAAGATTGTCTATGTAGTAGTATGGAATGCCTTAATATATGTTTAAAAAACGAATAAGTTACACTATTTTTTGATCTATGATAAATAAGACCAACTAATAGGTATTATTCATTCAATATACCTATTAGCTGATCTTAAATGTAACTATTTTGACACTTCATAAGTACTGTACTTAATGGTTTACATGAATAAAAAAATATATTCAAATAGTAGCTGGTCAGGGCCCCAAGTCTGCTAACACAATCGATTCATAAACGAACAGCAACCGCATAGTAACTGTCACCAGATATTGTATGGGATATCTGTCAAAAGTGACAGTTACTATGCGGTTGCTGTTCGATTATAAATCGATTGTGTTAGCAGACTTGGGGCCCTGTACTGAAACCATAAGATTAGTTATAGACTAAGAATTGTTCGTCTATTGTCTATGGTATTCCTTCATTTTGTCAAGAACTCATGCCAATTCAAAGTGCCGTGAAAATCTGTTATGTTATGAGTAATAAAGACGACAATACCGGCTTTGTTACCTCAATGGCTATTGTCCGGTCATTGTATAGGGATCGCTTAGCTCATGCTTAATTTGGAGATAATGGACCACTACAATATGCGCCTCTGGATTTTTGTCAGACGACGAAGTTTACTAAATTTAAAGACACCTACCCAATGAGCCATAAGCAGGTTTTACTTACGCTATATTATTTAATTGTGTAATATTCACGTAAAGAAAATTATTAAATTAATGATGTAGTTAAAAACACCGTCCTTGTTGTACCGTAGGTCAAAATCTCACAGAAATAAGTGCTTAAGTAATGAAGTTCGAAGTTCACCATGAAGAAAAAATGGTAGTCAACGCCAGGAGTATGAATGCTCGATGACGGCGGATAAATAACGTCATCAGGCAAAACCCCGGCATAAAGAACGCCGCGCGAATTAGTTGAGAGGTTAAAAAAAAGCTAATGGAAAAGATGGTACGGGTAGCAAATAAACAAAGAAAACTAGCTAAAGATTTTGTAACTATCTCGGTAAGTATTGTTAAATAAGAAGGTATATTTTCATTGAAAATATTTATAATGAATTAAAATAGAAAAGACAGATTTAAATTCAAAACATGTAAGTATTAGCAAAAATTGTGGGCGACTTAGGTATAGTAATTTTCGACGTTGACTCGATTAAGTTTTACGTACTTCTGTTGCTGGGTGCAGAATTTAAGAACGTTACGTATTCAGAATAGCCATACCAATGTCCTATTCACACGAGAATGACGGCGGAGAACTGTGGCCTGGCCTTGTATAGTCACACATGTCAAAAAGATACCGTAATTGTGATATATGAACATCACTGACATGAACACAGTAGTGTTGCTCGGTCTTGGTGTTGCATTTTCGCAAGACCAACGCCAAGACTTTGGGAAATACTGGAACACAGACAGACTCTTAAATTCGAGAACACTTTCAGGACTAAGATCTATCTCCTAAGGAACTATCTCCCAAGCTCAGATTTAACTCGTGTTAGATGCTAGGGTAGCTCCAGTAGGCTGTCTAGTTTACCTGACCTGCCTTAGTTGAATGAACAGATTTTTTAATTTTTACTCTGGCTGCATACAGTACCATTTCTGACAGATAGAGTTGAATGACATACCCAAAAAAAAAACATGTTCTCAACGCATCATCAGTCAAATATCAAACAAACCATAAATAATTTCAAATCAAAAAATCATGATGATCAAATAATTTAACGTTATTATCAGATAATGAAATGATGATAAAATAAAATCTTACAAACACTTGTATACGTACCCTGAAATTTACAGAAGTTGCTTGCGTATTTTTCATGCTATTAAATACGCAAACAACAACTAAATATGAGGATAATCCAGATTCAAACTATGACACTAGGACGTCAACATTTCAAGTCTTCGCCGTCCCAAGCCATTTAGTACCAACCCCGGCTGGCCGCCCTAAGCCTATGCATAATTGACTTCGTATTTGACTTGTAAATCTGCCTTTGTACAATAGACTACTATACTATATAGACCCGGACCACTTCCTGGTCAAAAGATAAATAAAAGAACTCGACTCGGACTACTACCTATACAAAAAGATTATTTTTAAAACGCCTTCGCATTTATTTAAAGCAATTGTAGTGCAAAGATTGTTGTCGTTTGATTTCGATAGGCGCCCTGGTTACCAAAACAAAAGAATGCATTTAGATAAATTTGAGTGGAAAAGTAGGTTTTGTCCATCTCCAAATTATAACCATAATATATGACATATAAATTAGCTAGGATGGATTATGAATCCGAACTGTAAAACGGGTGAAAAACAAAAAAAAGTAAATACATGCTACAGTTTCATGCGGATTTCAGAACAATTTAGAATACCTAGCCATTAAATAATTTTTAAATAATTTAAGGTAACACACAAAAGTGCATTAAGTCCACAAAGTCATAGAATGTTGTAATATTTTTACAATAGCAATAAAAGAGTAAATTTCTTCTGAAAACTGACGTGTAATACTATTAAATGGATCAAACATTCCATGAGATTGTGGGCTTATAGTTTATTGCACCGGATAGAAAAGCTGAAAAAAATTAACACACCATTCACATCTTACGGCAAGGTCATGCAAAAACAGACACCCAGAGTGAAATATTTTTCATTACCATAAAGGTATATCACACAGTGCATGCTATGCTAATATTTCGCTATCTTACGTATCAGCGCGTCTCGGAGCGCGATCGCGAGCGAGGTCAGCGCGAACCGCAGCGGCGGGTGATGGCGCTCGACCATGCTCACATCTACGCAGTTTATAGCACATCGCTTACTACATGCATCAAGTGTACCTATCAGGGCCGTTTCTACCTGAGTGCAAGGGCAGTGTACCCTGGCGCTCAGGCAACACGGGCGCCTGGCCCTCTGAGGGCAGGTGCCGGCTGAGGCTTCGACCGACGGACCGAGGCGACCGTTTGGGTGGGAAATTATCGTGGTGGCATTGACACGACACCCCCCCCCCCCCCCCCCGACCCCTAATCCGTCTCTGCCATAAAGCTAACTTGTAAATTGTGAAACAGGCTCTTAACTAAGTTAATTTTAAGTCCCAAATGGTAATTGAAAGCGAAATGAAAATGATTTTCAATGCAGAATAATCTAAAAATACAATATGAGTTCATTTTCTACACCAGCCTCAACTACACAAGCAGTACTTTAAAAAAGCGACATCTAGTTTTGGGAATACAAATCAGAAAACACTCACATGCAGGATGGTCGTATAGCGGGGCCACTCTAGTGCCCTCTAGCGGTCCCCCAGCTAACTTCGCTGATAGGGTCTCGAGGAACTCCCTGATCTTGCGCAGCTCTAGCCGGGTGGGGTCACTTGGGCCGGGGCTGTCGCAACCGTCACGTTCCTCCTCTGAAAAAAATGTGCCTCGGAAGTGAATGCCGCGCCCGTGACGATTACGATATCATTGTCATCTCATTGCGGTTCCATCGTGTTAGTAGACTTGAGAAGCACTGGGGGACTATTACAAGCTCTAATTTAACTGTCTGAAATAATAAATAGTACCTACTTATCCTTATAAAAAATACATGTTTTTTTACTATGATTTTTCCTAGCGTTGTCAGTCATATGTAATTACAAGTAGGACGGAGACAGAAGATACTTCCCATCTCGCGGGACCTTATGCCGTTAGCATGATACAGAAGGCAAATTTATGCCGGGGAAGTGAATTGCCTGGATATAAGAGTTGCAATACGCCCCCTGTTCAACTGTTAAGACTTTCTCCAAAGATCGGATACCATTGAAGGATTACGGTTAACGTCAGCTTACCGATCTGCTCCAGCTTATCAGTGGATATGCTCCACGGCATAATGCTGGCGGCGCGTTGCACCTGTCTGAGGAACCACGCGCCAGACTCGAACTGCGCTGCCCTGAAACATGGGAGAGAAAGTTAAAAGTACCTATTGACATATGTATGATCCTCGACACTCGCAGTAATGATGACATTGAATCTTATCTCTTCATACTTATAACTCTATTTCTATCAATCAAGTCGTCTGAGGAGTTTATAATCCCACTAATATTATAAATGTGAAAGTTTGGATGGATGTTTCTTACTCAATCACGCCAGAACAGCTGAACGGATCTGGATGAAATTTGGCACAAAGATAGATTATAGTCTGGAGTAGCACATAGGCTACTTTTTATCCCGGTAAATTTATTCTTCCCGTGGGATAGATTTGTTTTAATTTTTCATACAGCAAAGGATCAACATGTTTTTTTGTATAGGTAGTGGTAGTTTAGGGGTCAGAAAATGACGTAGGCATCGACATACTTTATAATCGCGGGTAACACCGCGGGGTGCAGCTAGCATTCCTATAAAAGCGAATATGGTTACTTACTCGTCCCTAAAACAAATGCAAGGCACGAGGCCTCCTCGTTTGTCACCGCCGCACCTGCGACAGACGCCGTCGTCGCGCGACGCAGTTATACATCTTCTGCTGCGGTCCTCATCGTTCCTGGAACCAAGAGACAACTATTGTAGACTTTGTGATATCATTATAAAGATCTTTTTCCACAACACAGACCTTTTCCTTCGCTAGATGTGTTACCTTCATTATTGCGTAACATTAAAACCATAAATTCAAAAATTCTTGGATAACCTAAAATATAGATATAATTTTCTATGGTTTCATATAAGTTTTAATAGGTATGTAATGTTGTAAAATTTCAAATGTACTCTTAACTACATTGATCTACGAGGCTTGGCTGTATTTTTTAAAAGCAATGAGACAACGCTGCACCTGTAAGTATGCTTTTTATTATTTTGACGCAGTTGCGAACGGCATCGTTCTAGTGTAACTCAAGGTCAATCAAATTTAATCAAAAATGTTAGTATTAAATTGTTTTTAATTATTAACTAATGATAGTAATAAAAAACTCCATTCATCGAAATGGTTAAAAACATTTTTAATTTTTTATCCAGACATTTGGAAGGCCACGGAATCCAATTAATATATAAGCGTCTTGGTTTAATTTGTATGTAGGCCTGCTGGGGTCATTTGCCGGAAATACCATTTATTACGAGTATAAATACGAGAAATGACCTTAGTAAGTTCTTCCTGCATCTATTGCAAAAAAATGTGGATATCCCCACTGGGTTTCCAAATGTTGAATTAACTATGATGATTTCAAGGACCATTTATTTATTTTAATACCTAACTGCTGGGTACGACCCCTCCTAAAAGCAAGGAGGATTGCACTGACCAAATGCGGTATAATCAAATATATACCTACTACACAAACCTTCCTCAACGTAGGTTCATTTGTGTTCATTCATGCAATCCGCTTAGTTATCTTCTGCCTCTATTTGTAATGCACTGCGTAATTCATAACGAAATTCTGACATCCCTTTCACATAACAGAGGTATGAAGATTTTCACAACGCAGACACGACTGTTTTAGGGATACCAAATGCTACATTTATATTACCTAGGTACCGTATAATCAATTAAAGAATAGGTTTCCCCTTCACCCAAAGTTGTGTGAAGCAATATGCAATAAGATCAATACACTGCTGTTAATATCTGGTGTTAGGTCCATTTTGTAATGTTTGTGCAATTATTAGTGTACCTACAATATAGGTTTTATAAGTTTATCCCCTCAAATTGCCTCTTCCCAAATTGATAATTTGATCACTATGGAGACTAATAAAATTCATTGGAAGTTCAATCCCGAATGACAAATTACCATTTGGGAGTAAACTGGACTTTACTGGAATTGTAATAAGCCATTGTAATTCAGGATTTTATTTTTGTCGTGTACATTTTTACAGTGATTCACCACACCTGCCTGTATTACCCGAAAGTGTTGGAATGGTTGCACTACAGTGCTCCGATTATTTAATCACTGTGTGAACTTAATTGTAGTATAGGGAGCGAGCTTCACACACCAGTGGTTCAGTCGAGATGCAATATTATAAGGTCATAATTGTAGTGCCTCATGACTGCATAAGGCTTCAAGTCTGCAAACAGAATAGTCTCAAAGTCGAATGGAATTTGTATGTTTTTGTTTGGGAAACCAGAATTGACAATTACAATGCCATTGCATTTTGATTATGAGTCGAGTGTGTTAAAAACTTGCGGCTCCGGACTTTGGTAACGTAACAACCCTGCCAACTACTGGCGGTTGTAAGCTGAATGTTGCCCAACACTGGTCTTGGACAACACGGCTATGGTTTGGTCATATTTTACTGGCTTTACTGGTTTGAGCGATTATGTGCATTGTTTTTTTTATCAGTCGATGTTGTATCAACTACAGAACAGCAGTCTAGGTCTCGGGTTTGATTTCAATCACTGATTATTACATAAAGCCCATTGCAGCAGTAAAAGCTTGAATATCAGGCCACTGATCTTACGGCCTACTAAGTTGCCTTTTGAAAGGCACGTAAAAATCGATCAACTTCTAAATCCAAAATAACCTCCCCACAGATATAAATTGTATAAGTCATGTTCCGGTGGAATGATAATATCTGATGAGTAATAAAAAAAAATATTGTTGTTTACTCTGAAATTGCGTTAATTCATTTAAATAAGAATCCTTCAAATATCATTATCTTGTTCGGTCAGTTTAGGTACCTATATGATGGGCCCCGGACGTCCGGTGACGATGAAGACTCCTGAGGAGGACGGCGGCGGGCGTGGCTCCCCGCCGCCGTGCGCAGCGAGGGCGCAGGGGGAGCAAACATCTGCTCCCCCGAGACGGGCCCCCATAAGGGGGCGAGGCACAAGAGGGGCACCGGTGCGTTCCGTTTGGAGATCCCGGAGCCCCTCCAACATGTGTCGAAGGCGGCCACCGGGGGGGTTTTAGTGGGTAAGAATCCCACATATCCCGGCCCTCTCCCACACAGAGGTCGGGTATCTATCGAAGATTTCCCCCGTCAACAAAAAAAAAAAAGGTACCTATATGATAATATGTGACACCGCACGAGTTCTGAAAGAGCTCTAACTTACCACGTCTTACCTTCACATTGTACAAAGGTAATAGGATATTTTAAACCTATAACGTATTCCATGCTTGGTATTTGGACTTCGGGTTAATTTTTAAAAGTTCATCATTTTCAAAACTAGCGTTCAATTAATCTTCGTTGTATTTCAGTTCGTAGTACATACCTACCGAATTCTTGTAATATTTTTGAGGTAATCTCCACGGCTCCATGCACATAAAATCCCAACTTTTTAAGGCCTATCCAGCTATAAGCGACATTCGTTACGGCTGTGGATAGCGAAAACTGAGTTTAGACCTACATAGCGAAAGTTCATATAAATCCCCGGCGGAGTTACCGCTCGGTCCACTGCTCCGCATTTTTCCAGAAGCAACTATAGTGGTAGCGAATTTCGCTTATTGTATCTGTGTATAGCCTTGAATAGCTGGGCATCTTTATTTCTTCTCTGGGGGCCTTTAAAGTCTCACTTTCATAGCTTAGGACGGCATTTCGAAAAATCGTTTTTCATAGCGAAACCTGAATCGAGAGAATCATGAAGAAGTCACGTTTGTAGTTAAATGAGGTAGGTAGACTGTCCATTTATTTAAGATCTGCTTTTTTATAGTAGTTACAAACAGTTCAGCAATATCTAAGGCAATAGATAGCGGGTGTCGTCAGTAATCTGTCAGTGTCTGCTAATAGTATTGGATTTGGTTAATTTGGTCTCAAGTCTCTGCGACCTCGGAGCGAGACGGTAGTTGGGAAACTGCACATTGGTTGCGGAAGAGATTGTGGCAAAATTGATATGTGAGCCAGCCCTGCTGGTTTAGCAAGTGTTGCATTTTATGAACATGGCGTATAACTATTTTAAAGCATAATATGACATTCTATTTATTTAATACTTACTAGCTGTCCCGCCGAACTTCGTACAGTCTCGGAATCAAATGTATGTGAAAATGAATTATGTTTATTATTTTTTTTTTGTGTTTTTTTCCCATGTGTTAATAGTTATTCTGCTATACGGGGCTGAGACAATTTCGAATAAAAATAAAAAATATTATAAACATAATTATATCTTGCAACACTTGCTAAACCAGCAGGGCTGGCTCTCATATCAATTTCGCCACAGTCATGATACAGAACTTATAAATTAAATTTTATGCTTGGGATTTCTTTCTATTGTAGTTAGATCTTACATAATGTAAAGAGAATAGGGGCTCTAGCACTAGCAAGAACGACATGTGGGAGCCTCGATGACGATACAATTACGTTAGAGGATCGCGCTAAGGGCACAATTATTGATCATATTATTGCAATTGATTGTAATAAATTATGTACGCACATTATTTATCGCTTGTTTGTGTAATCGCTGTTAGTAATTAGATGCCTAATACTATTTCCGGTCTATTGTATAAGTACTTAAATTAGATTCACATACATTATGTATACCTACGTAACCTATCCGAACTACCTGCCATTGATGCATAGTAAGTTCATTCACATGTCATCACACGTACATTTAGCTGGAAAGCAATGTGCAAAAAAAGGCAAATCAAAATAGAATAATATATTTACAGGGCTGTTAATTACACGAATATAATTATACATAAATAGGTTTTACCGCGACCTTAGTATGACTTGAACGTATTTATATACCTACCATTCTATCTTTAGATACATTTAAGTAGAGTACATACGTCTAATAAACGTTTCTGTAGGGGCGCTGCTGTGAAATGTATGAAAAGATTCGATCACTCGATCGGTATTTCAGGCTGTCAAAACCCTTACTAAGCCTCTGCATAAACAAGGAACAAATATGTCATCGTTTCTTCTTTCATTTTTTACTTTTTTTTTTAATTCATTATGAAATTATATGCGATTATAAAAAAATTGTAGTTATATATAGCGGTAAATTTAAATCTGTACATAAAAAATTGGCTTAGAGGTATTTAATGCCATAGAGCAGGTGTCTCCAAACGTTTAAGCCTAAGAGCCAGACTGAATGCTCCACATGGACCCAGGGGCAACAAAAGAGAATTTTGAATCTTTTTTTCTGATATTCACACAATTGCAAATGTTGCCAAGATCTTGCAGAATCTTTGTCACCGGCCGGATTTGTGGTGCTCGCGGGCCTTAGTTTGGAGACCCCTACCATAGAGGGTTGGACCACAAACTTAAAAATACTTAACAGGAAGACCTATCATTAACTAGGTAATACAACTGGTAACTCTTATATTTACATCACTAAATTATTTTCACATCACTCATCGTCTAATTCGAACCACATTGAAGTGACACTCCTCGATCCCTGCTCCCTCGCCTGCTCCTCCGTGATAATCCTTATCACGACCACCTCCATCATGCATAGCGCAAAGAATATCAAGAACACTGCAAAGTTGGATCCCTGATGATGAAACTGGAAGGAGGCCGGCAACGGTCCAGGTGGAGGCCAGGCTGCCACTCCGAAAGACACTAAACTCGATAAACTCATACTTTTGCTTTCACATCACTATTTAGAAAAAAGTTTTGATTTTTAATTTCCATGACAATAACAAAAGTGTTTTTTTTATTATAATTTTATCACCAAATATGTTGTAAGCATCGATTAATCGTTTAATTGTATCGATAGTTTCTTGTTTGTTTACGGATGCGTGCTAATCGAATGCGTGCCGGAACGACTCTGTTATCAGAGACCGTTGTATACTGAATACGCGTGGGAGCGCGAATGCATTCGCGCGAGCGAACCTGTTGCAACTGCTCTTATGAAATATGAATCGCTTTACTTAGATCCCCGGGGTTGGGAAATGGTGTGCGCAACTGTTTTGCGGTCAAGGCTCCGCGGAGTGAGTTAGTGACCTTTGCTTGACGTCGTGACGTCACGTAGTGTTTATGTTTGTGAGTGTACTCACTAGTAAATACAAAGCATTGCGTGGCTCATGTCACGAAACTATGTAAATGGTTCATGATCCATTAGGAAATTAAATTGTGCAAGTACTAGTTTCATTTGTAACTACGCGCTATTCAGAAATAAAGAATTCTGTAGTCGTAGCTACCAACTAGAGTTACGAACTAGCTCAAATTTAAAAGTAAATTTAAATATTTTACATTGGCCATAGAAGGTAATGAAGATAACATTCCCAAAGATATAAATAAAATTATTAGACGTTTTAAAAAAGACACCCTGTACTGAGCGTATGGCCAATTAACAAGTTGTGGGTGATGCCATATTCATATCCATTTTATTTCATCGCATCTCATTTCGTAAAAAAAAAAATACAACCGAATTGAGAACCTCCTCCTTTTTTTGAAGTCGGTTAAAAAAGAAAGAAGAACGTTTGGACATGCGCTCAGTACAGGATGTCATTTTTTAAACACGTCGGTCGCCTTGTTTAAAAAAATCATACAGGATTTACTCATTATTTTATACATCAACGTGATCCAAACAACTTACCGATTCATCTGTTAAAATATTTTACACTATTTTTGTAACACCTTATATAAGGCAGTGTGCGGGGAACATAGCTCTCAGAACCGGTGGCTGTTGGGGCAGATGGGTAAGAAAGGACGATCACCTTAGAAATTTGCCAGTGTTTGATGTAAGTATGAGCTAACAAAAAAGCGATTTATAATATTCCTTCGTCACAATCGTAGACGATCCGTCTAGGTGTCAATATAGTCATCGAAACTTTGTACTAAACCAAATCGCATAAAGGTTCCTACATCATGATTATGTATAGTATTAGTTGCATGAATTTGGGTCTGGCTTATGGTAGTTTTCTCACAGATTTTCAGTGACCTTCAAAATTATTCTAAGCCGCTTATCGGGAATATTTTTTTGTTTTTCATCTTGACACTGGCATACTTACTAAAGATCGGTGGAGCCATTTAAACCAAAAACATATTGTTATCTGTGCTTCGTAATCAAATTTGACGACAAAAAATGTTCATATTTATTGCATACAAAGATGCGCCCGAATTATCCAGCTTACGGCGTCTATCTACGGAAGAGGACCAGTCGGTGGAGAAGACACTGCTGGTGAATCCCAACTGCCCAGTCAGGATAATGCTGGAGTACATTAGGAAGACGTGCAGGCTTGGTATATACACCCACTTCGATCTATGTGATGAGAACGGCGCGATGAAAGGGTTGTTCAGTATGCCCACTTTTGCGTCGGCGCTAGAACAATTTGAGCATAAGAAGACTTATTTTGTGATCGTTATAAGACATGTAAGCAGTTCTTGATTACATTTATAGTCAAAACATTGGCGTGGCTACGTTAGACGGGTCTGTAGGTGGGCTGCCAATCTTACACACACCCGAAACAATATTGTCATCCAAAGTTCGAAATCTACATTCGCTCGAATCTAGTTGATGTGTCTGGGAATTTTGCAAGCTAAAAGATTCTCTTGACCAAATTATGTAAGGATGCGGCAACATTATAATGCAACACACCTGAGTCCTGAGCGAAGCGCTGAGGTAATATTTTACAAACTACTACCTTTCTGTAGACCGGATTAGCTAAGTATAGGTACCTCAAGGGAACTGGCTTACGATGAGTACGTTGCCCTCCGAAATACGGAGGTTTCAAAGTCGGTAACAACGCATCTTAACCGAACGCCTTCTCTCTTTCATCGACCCGATGATGTGCCGAACGGTACCTACTTATCAATTTACAGGAAGCCGACAGGCACACGTCTGTGCTCCCGCAACTAAACCACGAGAATCGGTTATACCTCGAGCTGAAGTCTCGCGTGCAGAATTTCATGTTGAACGGTGACGTCATCCCGGCCAGCACGCCGCCCGTCCGAGTCTCGCCGACCAAGTCGCCGCCGGCGCCGGCAGCGGTCAAGTCGGTCGCCAAGAAGAAGTAATGACCAAGCACATTGATTTATTGTTGGTTGGACAATGAATTAAATAAATAAAAATAATGAATTGCTATTTATTTTAAGTTAAGGACTTCTTATACTTATTATTTTTTTGTTCTTAGTGTTACTACAGTAATAACATATTTTCTAAAGCGCCTGTAGATTTTCGTAGAGTAAGAAAATATATAACATTGCTATTGTCCATTTACAAGAGACGTAGTATTATTTTTAACCGACTTCAAAAAGGAGGAGGTTCTCAATTCGGTTGTTTTATTATTCTTGAAATTTTATAGAATATCGATTAAACAGTCTATAGCACACTGGGATAATGTAGCTTTCTACAGTAAGTTTTTCAGAATTGGATCAGTAGATCCGGAGTCTTGAGACTCTATACTATTAGTATAGAATTACAGATTTCCTGCGTAAAAGTTAAGGTGCTAGTTTAAATAATCTCCTGTACAGTATTTCATTTTATTGATGGCTTCGAACGTGTATTTTGAAGTAGAGAGTAGAGTTACTCCTTCTAGACAATAGAGAGAATCTCAACCAATTAGAGAGGGGGTGGTTTAGGTTGATCTCAACATAAGGGTAACACAATTATTTTGCCATGCGATTATGTCTATTTAATCCCTTCGTTATCGATAATTTAAAGAACATCGATTAACGAAATTTTGTGGTAACGACTGTTGAAGATACAAACCCATTTACGATACTACTACGAAGATACAAACACATTTTTAACCATGATTATTCCTAGTTCGTGGCTCGGACAGCACGTAAAGCCGTCGTCGGTTCTGCGCCTCATCTCTCTCCGATCCTGTAGGGTTGCCGTCCTATCGGACTATGAGAGTGAGGGGAGAGAGAGTGCACTTGCTTGCGCATACACTTGCGCACTATAATATCTCCTGCGCAGACGGCTAGTCTCCGTTGAGATTAGCCGCAGTGACCGAATTTCGGTTAGGAGAACTATTATTATTATCGATCATATTATGTGAAACGATAACCATCAATGTTTTGTTGATAAATCCGTGCGCCCGCGACGTTCCGGAAGCGCGTGCGCGTGACCAGGAAACGCCGGCCGGCGTCGCGACGGGAATAACAATTGGGACTAACGCACAGGACTAACGTTATTAACAATTGGTACCAACATAGCGCCAACTATGATCCTGTTTGGCCAACAGAAGATGTGCTAAATGGAATATTTTTTGTAGAATAGGTATTCAAGTAAGAGCTGACTTATGGAGATTTGGACCACAACACACTACGGACAGTGTTACAGCTGTAAGCCAGGATTTAGCTCTTTAATCAGTGTGAAATATGTGTAAGATCCTCCTAGGTGGCTGTATATAACTGGACCAAGGCCGTAGGCAGGAGGTGGGTGAATCCTCCTGAATGCCTTAGCTAAATATTTTCGACTCTTTTTTCGGATTGTTGTTGTTTACTGTCTCTAACTCGAACGTAGCTCGAACCCCCCCCCCCTCCCCCTCCCCCCTCGAAGTGAAGTCCTAGCTACGGCCCTAACCTTGACTGTACTTATACTTTAGTATAACCAAATGTCAATGATTGGCCTGGCTGGGCTTAGAATATTGGATCTAAGTTGGACCAGCATTATGATTAGAGCTATTGCTTAGCCCAGCTTACCATATTTGGTAACTTCCTGGAAATCCTGCAGACAGCGAATCCTGTCTGCTACATGATACATGATTTTCAATGAACTGCCATTTTAATTATATTTAGTTAAAATATATTTATACATAGTGCCTGGTTAAATATGCCAGTCCAATAACTATTATCTTATTAGGTTATCCATCAATCTAATTATTTTTGTTAGGTGGGTCTGGCTTGCGTTATCAATGGGGTTTTATTTCAGCCGTGATAAATTCATTTTTATCTCGTCTATTTTGCCGCTAATCACGCGCCATGACGGGGAAAGGAATTACGTGATGGTTCCTTTGCCACTTCGCAGTTAAAAAGAAAAAAGTAAACCATACAGCATGCCATCTGCCATAGAATAAAAAATAAATTCAAATTTCGAACAACGGACCGCGGCGCGGTGGTGGCGCGCACCGAACCGTATCGATGCGCTTTTGATTTTGGAATGTCAAATTTGCTGCTATCGTAAATGAACGAAATTAAGCGAATGACGTCACAAATCAGTAAAGTTATCATGCGAGTAGAGTACGTTTTCCAATATTATTCACGATTTCTAGAATTCTCTTGTTCATTGACTGAGTGAATTAATAGCGGAATGTTACGAAATCTGAGTTGACACCGATTACGTATTAATTACACGGTTTTTTAACCATTAGGGGCTAGGCATTGTCTGTAGAGGTAGCTATTGTTGCAAAATTTCACCGTTCACCGTGCCTTGCAATAACAATATCCCTCTATTAAAATCAGATTACCGTACCTAGTTTGTTGTATAATGCAAAAGAAGTACATACAATTTGAATAAAAAAAATAATTTTCCTTTTCTTAATCCGCCACCGTTTTATATGTATAAGTCCAGATACAATAGGCGCGGGGTGTTCTTCAGGAAAAATAATTTACTACATATAATCATTGGTTTGCCCTGAAATTAGGCTCTGGTGTGAAGAAATACAGAAGTAGGTAACAACTTTAAAGACTGCTTCACGATATCGAGAATGATCAATTTGCTATGACCCTCTAATACTTTGCTTGTTATTTGCGCCAATGACTATTCGACTATACAGATGTAAAACTACGAATTTCGTGTAATTTTAGCCAGTAGCAAAAATAGGCCTTATATTATGTATAATATTATATTATCTCTAGAAATGAATTGCATGCGTATACCATCCTACCTTATTACCGTGTTAACTACACTTCAAAAAGTACAATGAAAATCCACTTTTATCACTGTAAACTTGTTCCAACTTTTTTCACATTAACACACCACTGGCCGACCACAAACAATCAAGAAAAAAGAAAATCAAATATTCAAAAATTCAGAAATAGAACATCACGCTGTCAACATTCGATTATTTTTGAAATATCGTCCTAAACGTCAACGCGCACCGACCGAGTACCCACCGACTGAACGATAGGCGCTGTCGCATGGCCGAAGCGATTCATTACCAATACAAAATCCTCCCCTTTTCATATTTTAGAGTTCAATAGATCGATTATGGCATACGGAAAACGGTCATTAGTTAATTTTTCTGAAAGAGTACGAAGAGAAAAACATATCCTTATGTATATTTTTGAATAGGTATCCCTAGCGGCGATACCCATTGCGTTAGGTTACTACCTACTGCTGCTTCTGCTCATTGGAATTTTAGAGATCGTTAATTCTATTATTGTATATGGTAAACATTTAACTACATTGGTGAAGTTTTCCTTGATGTAATTAACTAACGGAATGAAAAATAGAGCGTATCTGTGTCATCTTTTTTCCGAGTCGCTATTCCGCAAACCTAAGATGAAGTAACAGTTTATTTATTCCATTGACTTCGATGGTTTATTCCAACAAAATAGTAAGTACACTCCAAAATAGCTTAATGTGAAGATACTAGGTATCATACTTCACTACTCAGTACGTATTATCTATTAAAATAAATAATTCGTCCGAAAATTTCAGAAATGTTGATTTTATTCGCAAGTTATTATCTGTCTTTTGTTGGTGTGATACTTTTTAGTTATAGTCTATCAAGTTTGTAAGAATAGACATTGCGTGGATAGACCACTATACCTATACCCATACCTATTACTCTTATACCTATTCCTTAAAATATAACATTATCGATTCTGGTAACAGCCAGTGTTACTACAGCAGAAAAATACGTGTTATTTCACAAATATTGCTTCTTTTTTTAATATATTTTTTTCGTAATTATATTTTTTTCGTTTCGTGCGTTATCAGGGACGATCTAATACAAATGTGAGGTCATAATTAAAAGGCTTCCGCGTGTAAATTTAAAACCTTAGTAAGTGATTGCAATGCTTCACATTACCATATTCATATTACTCAATAAATAATGGAGTAAATATTTAGAAATATAGGTAAGTGCAATATTATGTGGGTACGTGTGTTTGTGAAGAAAGTATTCAGTTCCAAACTGGTTGGTAGATTTGACTAGCTAATCGCTGAGTATATTATTTTAAACAAGCTGTTGCAAGCCCGCTGCTGGAGCGTCACAGCCGTAGGCTTTCGAAGCGATTCTGTGGCGCCTCAAAATTAAAGCGGTTAGGGCAGCACGCTGGGTTGTAGTAGGTAGTCTGGATTTGTCCAGGAGCCCCACATAACCGCTTGAGTTTCCCCCTAGATCGGCCATTATGCGTAAATGAATGTCCTAGCGAAAAACGAAAAGGTATGCAATATAATGGGGTTTTCTATATTCAATTTAATATTTTTAGATCCTCGCTTTTCCATGATAATAGTAACTACCTACATGCATTAATATATCCTCAGAATTAGACATGCTATCGTTGTCATGACACCTACCAACACAAGTCCGGTGAGTGGATAGATTTTCTTACCGCGTTTAAAGAATATACATTTCGATAAATTTAAAAAAGACATTACAACCCTACTCCTAACGGTCATCGAACGTGAGGCTACCGCGACACTTGCTGTTCGACATCGAAACGTAAATCTAATAAAAACGCGAACGTTCGCGTCAGCGGTTACGGTCCGGGGAACACGCGCGGCTTTTGTTGTCACAACGCATGGCTAGGTGCGCTGACGAAATAGGCGTGGATGAGCCCCAACCGACGTGTGTAGGTAGAGTAAGTGCTTATGTGAAATAGTTTTTATTAAGTAATTAATTTGAGTGTGAGCCGTTTTGCTTAATTTATTGCAGCGATGCAAGTGATATTTAAAAAAAAATACTGATCGATTGGGCTAACCAATATTACATTTTATGATTAGGTATAAACCATAAAAAAATAATTTCTTTTATAAAAATTCGAAATTTAAACGGACGTAGAATTTTATACTTATAACTAGCGCCATCTGTAGCTTTATTGGATTACTAAGTAGGTAGGTACCCTCTAGACCAACTGCATAGTGTGCTGGCTTCGGTGGTTGCAGCTTGCGACGTTGCATTGGTGTGTGGTGCTACCACTATTGTTAGTGGCACTTATTTTATAGTTCATAATGTGTTATTTAGATGTCATTATGAACAATAGGTTCTTCTTCTTTTTTAGGTTTGCAATCGATTACAAAATAGTGCTAATTTTGCCAGTGTTGTGTAAAAAATCTTCAGCGTTATTTTTAAAATATATACACTTGATGATAATGATGACGCCGATGAAGATGATCTGGACTTACTCGTTAGCCTCCTAATATATATCACACTAGTTTTGTCACACATTTTACGTAACTATTATTTTACAACGGTGTTTCATTCAATCGATTTTGGCTAAGGATCTGCTCATCATCAAAGAGTACCCATAGGTACTACATTTCCCAGCCACCGTCTCTGCAACTGTAAATAATTTTAAAATAGTCACTCACCTCGGCCAAGTCACTCCATTAGCTACCAGGTAGCACACTCCTGAGACGATGCCTGCCAGAAGACCAAGGCTCACGCCAGCCGACAAGGATAACGTGTCCGGCATTTTATCCTCTTCTAACCTTCACAAGTTGCTATATGTCGTCACTTTCACACTATTAGCACTGGGTGTTGCAGATCAACTTGCTGCTTCCATCGTAGTAGTTTGAGACCTGTAAAGATACAGTTTGAGTAAGTGTGCATATATTTAAAGAGAAGAAAGAGGGGGTACCACGTTGATTATCTTATACCCTTTTCTATTAATATTTTAGTTAAAAGTCCCATTATTACTAACAAAAAAAAAATACAACCGAATTGAGAACCTCCTCCTTTTTGAAGTCGGTTAAAAAGCATTTTCATTTGTTGTTGTTTAATACCCATAAGTGTGCGTCAAGTGCGAGATTATTCGTGAGCTAACCGTATACTTTATAGTTTACGTATTAAGACATTTTGTACGGGAAATTGAACAGCGCCTCCAGCGGGCGGTATTTAAATCTTTCAATTCTCCATACAAAATCTGTAAATACGTTTTTCACGAATAATCTTTCACGTAACGTACCGGTCATTAAATAAATGTATTCAGGCTACATTTGTGTGGCTTCATTCCAAGTTTACAACATTGCAAATTCCAGTGGTCCGTTCCTAGGGCTCAAGTATCTACGCAAGTTCCCTAAGGTATTTCGTACAGAGTTAACATTCTACTGCATTCCTGAGCAACCCTAGCTACCAAGACCTTGGTGAAATAGCGACGTAGGTAATAGCTGTTCGCTAACAGTCTTTATTTGCTTTGCTAAATTCACTGACGTCCATGATACATGTAAGCTAGACTAATGATACCCTTTAAAATGACAGCTATCTATTGTGCCTATTTGAAGCGCCCCCAACGTGGGGGAAAGGAACTAAATCTGACGTAAAATGTAAATGGCCGTTGTTTTGTTTACATTGTCTCCGTGTTTATAAAGTGATTTTGAAGGTTTAACGCGATTAAACTTGTTTGTTGTGTCGTATTAATATAGTTAATACATAAATAAGTGGTGTTAGTTAATAGGTAAACCATGAAAGAGTGCGTGTTATGCAAAACTCTTTACCAGAAGGGAAGTGGGGTTACATTCCACTAGTAAGTGAATTTACGGCTAATATTCAAGAAATTAAAACTTCTATTGATATTATAGGCACTTAAAAATATGTTACTAATCTTATTTATACGTGATTACAACGCATTTGTCTTTGTATTATCGGTTTTTTATAAACAATAAAATTCAATAGTGCTGTAAAAGTTCCTTGTCGATAAAATTTATCGATATTTTTTCTATCAATATCTTAAATAGATAGAACGTTCAAGAACGTAAAAATCGCCGAAGACAGATTTGTATTATAAAATACATATTATTTTAAAACAATGTTTACTAATTCACAGGTTTCCGACTGACAATAGAAGACTAGAATTATGACTCAAAAACATTGAAAAGCCTAGTTGGCGTCCGAAAAAATATGATTACATCTGTTCAAAACACTTCTCTGATGACTGTTTTATTAAACATAACTCATGTACTACTTTGATGATTTTTATTTTCTATAAATACCTTACCTACTCCATTGCTTCCCAAACAACATTACAATTACCTCATTTCTAATTAAAAAACGATCCTTATTTAAGTAGGATCTAGCTAGTCACACACCACCCTTTAGTCCGGTTTCGGCTTATCCTAAGATTACCTACCCTACCCATGAGCGATTCGGCTAATCATTATCATTATTTGCTTCATCTTAGTATTAACCACTCGACTATTTTGGACATTAGCCATTGTTAAAGGAATGGATCATAATTATTTTCATTTTACTGCATGGGTAGGTTTAAGCATAAACATTTTTATCGATGTATCATATCACTGTCCCATCTCTATTATTAGTTCCATTCCCCCTCACTGCCGCTATCAGCGCCAAAATGGCGAAAATCAAATAGGCACACGATAACCGGGCTTATGATTAGTCCAGCGATGTATACCATAGAGGTCAGTGGCTAAATTAAATTCAATTTTGCATGGCTTAGATTCCAGACTTACCTATTTGACTCCATAGGAAATAGAATAATCCGTTAAATCTTATCGAGGTTTTTATTCTGTGTAGGTATATGGGAAAAATAGGGCTCGGTAAAATGGCTGTACCTTCTGTAATAAATAAGTCGCACGCATTGCAACGCACATCTGACTTTGAATTAATTTGTAGCCATAACCCAACCAGAAAACTAGAGATATTCAAACCATAGTCTATATACATACGCCGACATAAACAAAAACTAAACGCTGTTCGTTAGTAAGCGCATCACGTAAGCACGGCTGGACCGATTTGCCTAATTGTTTATTTAATGTTCATTGAAGTCCGAATAAGGTTATTAGGAAAAGAAAAAAGAAAAAATTCTTGATATTTGGTCAGGCAAACGTGTGCCGAATTATCTAGTTATCAATAGAAAATAAACCACTTCAGAATCTAAACCACATCGCTTCACTGAAGCAAGACCACTGTTAGCCAACCTAGTAATGATTCGCATAGCTATCAAGATGAGCCTAGCACAATAGTTTCACATCAAAACGGGGGTGCACAATGTGGGGTCAGCGTGTCATGGGAGCCTCCCACTGCACCTTGGGAACTGGTTCTGGAACCTTCAGATGATTAAAATGATAATGGAGAATTGAATAAGAGGACACTTTAAGACAGTATAACTTATATAGAACTTACAAGAGCAATAATTTTGACAAGAGTGAGCAAGGAGCATAAATCATCCTAGATCTCAATACAAGATTGAGATCTAGGATGATTTATCCACCGTCCTAGATAGCTAGATAGAGGTCCATGGTAATATAATATTATCAACCATAGAAAACAAATAAAAGAAGCATATTTGAAATAATTTGGGAGTGATCCTTTATAAAATCTGCAAAACTTGTAAAAGTACTAAAAATTACTAGGTGCAGTAAGCTCTTGGTCCAAAAACGTTATCTATAATCTTCTATACCCACTGATATTGTAAAGACGTTTGTGAATTTGGATGTAGGGAGTAACCTCCAGAGCTACTGAACCTATTCTGAATTCTTTCACTGACCGAAAGCTATATCTCTAAGTGTATGTATAGGCTATGTTTCGTCGAGGTACTTATTGAAAGTGAGAAACACAAACGGCAATGTGTTAAAGTTGACACTGGTTTGCATTGGTGTGTAACAACGTGTGAACACATGACAAAGTAGTAGCCGAAGATATTACATCAGAAGTGTTATTACAGGTAAAAGTTGCAATAAGCCCTAAATAATGTATTTCCGTATTTATGATTGATCGCAAGACTGCCAGCCATTAAAAGAAAGCAAACTTGTAGTCAACTGACAAAGAGAGAAAATCCATAAAAATGTTTTTTTTTGCTTTTAGTCGTCCAATAATCTGATAAAGATGCAAGTTTTGGAAGATGGCGGAACATGTATTATATGAATACATCACAGTCATGGATAACATCAACAAAACAACTCCAACAAATAAATCGTTTTTTGTCCCTAACTTTTTCCCAAAGGTACTAACTTTTTCAAAATATCTCATCCTCCAACAATAACTGTCACAAACATAATAAAACCTTTCATAGTTTTATTTATTATCTTTGACAAAGATTTTGACTTGTGTATTTGTGAGGTGTTTTCTAAGGTTTTCCTTATTTTTCTATTCTTTCATATTTTTTACACTTTATTAGTCTGGATAATGACTGGAAGTCTTTGCTTGCAATGTCTGCTAGGCATACAATGTAATGACTTCGCTATGATAGCCGCGGACCAGACATTTACCCAAAGCATTGTCATCATGAAACAGGGTAAGGAAGGGATGATTTTACATAGGTACCCAATAGCCACCTTTACACGATACGGTGTCTTCCACACGCGATCGGTTTGCGACTTTGAACTTGCGAAAGGTAGCAAGAGGAATCACGAGTGCTTGTTTAACCGTTGATTCTATCGCGCCCAATTCTCTGTTTTTGCTCATAATGAGAAGAGTGATATGTAAAGGCCAATCACGCACGTATCTCTGCGGCCGACGTCGACAACAAGATCATTTCCAAAATTGACTTGGCCTAGAATCGAACTCGTACTCCTGGTTCGGTGAGCCGAGCTTCCTACACTCAAATCACTGGATAAAACGCACCAGGAGATGAGATAGTTCTTTCTAAATGCTCTAACCTAGCCTATGTATATTAATTCTGATCCTGGTAATATAAAATACGTCAGATAACAGAAAACAAACATGCAGCCAGACAGGTCGGCGACAAACAACAAAATATTAATAATGAATCTAACGACTTAGCGAGTTGGATAATTAACTTCCTAGTAAGCAGCATGTCCATTATACAAATCTTGGATGCAAGGTGCAAGTTGCACGTAATTTGAGTGGTGGTAACGCAAACTTGCATGCAAGTAGTTTTTAGTTTACGTCACACCTACATACAACAACTTGCATAATGGAAACGCGGCTTGACTGTATTCCACTATCCAGATGAGAACAAACTCTACGATGTGAACAACATGGTGATAGGCATTACCGGGGAGGCGTCTGACGCGACGCAGTTCGTGCACTTCATCTCGAAGAACATCCAGCTGTACCACATGAGGAACGGATACCACCTGGACACGCCATCGGCGGTGCATTTCATTAGAAGGAACTTGATGGAGGGTCTTAGAAGTGGGGTCAGTAATTTTGTCGTCTTGAAGAATATTAACAGTAGGTAGGTATGTGGAGGTTTTTTAACGTATTACATAGATTGTATGTCCTAATTGAGATATTTTTCACCACTAAGTAATCTATCTACACCTATATTAGAAGAAGAAACACTCGTACGCAGAGTAACTTTCCACTATGGCTAACGATGTGTGCACATCCAGCAAAGTATTGATTAGTTACCCTATATGAAAGGTTTAATGATATTTTATCACTATCCGACAATTTGATACCACTCCTCCATATTTAACGGTAAATAAGACACTTATTATTGTCGCTGATAAAGCTATTTCTAGTACATCATCATCTGCTATCGGTTGTTTTTTTTTCTCTGTCTAGTCTATTTACAGCAGCCTCTTTCATCTCATTATAACAACATAACACCGATCCTTTTTTTTATCTGACTTGTGTAGCTTCCTTCCTTTAGCTACCATTCCCTCTAAAATGTTCTCTATGAAATCATGTCGTATGAGATGGCCTATGACTTTTTCCATCTATGATTTTGTTTCTTATACCTACTCTTGTTATATAATACCTACCCATTGCATTTTGGTCTGTATGACTAGAGACATAAGAAATGAAAGTCTTCAATCTCCATTACCACGTCCTAGCACTTTTGATAATTCTACTGATTTGGTTTCAGTTTTCATCTACGTGCAGGTGATTTAGTAACAAACTAGAGGAGGGCCATAAATTACAATTTATTTATGGACTCAAGGAGTACCCTAGCCTTTTTCAGCAACAATATATGCACCACTATTTTTTATACTTTTTGCGCCAGTTTCGTTCGTAAGAATGTATAATACTATCGCTAATTGCTCTGCAACAATTTAATTGCCTTTGCTACGCGAACTAAGTATACTGTATATTTTAATTATGTCAGCAGATCGTTTTATTTTGTAGTTTAAAAATAAAAATGTGTTTGTTTAAAGTTAATTGAAAATGTTCAGTAACAATCATCTTTTCAAGAGCAAATATATACTTTTGTTAGATATTGACATTGATTGTTTAAGGGTTATTCGTTTAGTCGTGGCTAGGGAAGAGCCCATACCTATGTCATCTATTTATGCCGAGAATTGTCGAGACTCTGTCTTGTTCTAGTATCCGACAGTGGTAAATATGCTGGTGTGCGGCTACTCGGAGACTGAAGGTGGTCAGCTTTACACTATGGACTTCCTGGCGTCGTGTATGAAAGTACCTTTCGCCGTACACGGTTTCGGCGGCCTGCTCAGTCTGGCTATTTTGGATAGATACTACAAACCCAGTAAGAGGAATACCTTTTGTTTTCGCTGACTATCAACTCTAGGTATACAGCAAATAGGCTGCAACTTTCGCTGAATCCGACATCAGTCAGGTTTTAAAAAATAAACTCTATTCATTTAAGTCTCGTTAAAAACAAAACCTGTGAGCCGCTCTGTGACCCTCTTAAATTCAAATCAATATCAAGCAATACCCACATGAACCAGGAATGAAGATTTTGATAGTCCATCTCCCGACTGGACCTGTCAACCTAAGGAGCGACATAACGATCCCCTTGCCTTTTCAGCATTAACAGAAGCAGAAGCCTACGAAGTCTTGAAGCTGTGCGTGCAGGAAATCCATATGCGACTGCTCGTCAGTCTCCCCAACTTCCAAGTGAAGGTTATCTCCAAAGCAGGAATCAAGATGCTGCCGATAATTAACGCTACAACCCTCTCTTCTCTGTCGTAACGCAATTGAAAGAGCGGTCTTGGTTTTGTGGGATCTTGGCTTAACTATGACGCGTCGCCTCGGACTTTTATGGCTAAGTTAATTAAACTAAATGGTTTTCTTCTTTCCTGATCTTCTACATGTATATCTATAATGTAGTATTTACTACCCATGAATCGCTGGCCTCTGTAACGGCAACAAAAAAATGATCCGAAAGGTCAACAAAAAGTAGGACTGAATGACAAAGATTTGGTGATATTTTCTGAAAATGCAATCTATCTGAATAAATAAATTAAAAAAAACCTACAAATAATCTGTCGTTTTGTTCAGTTTGTTGCTAAATATCTGTTGCCGTTGCTAGAATCGGGGCGTTATTTCGTAAAAGAAAAAAAATACTTAACAGGAATTGATAGTTTGTTGAATGCTGCATTTTTATCGCTATGTTTACAGAATTCTACAGAGCAGCATACTTTTACGTAACTATGTGTTTATACAGGGTGTAAGGAGCATGGTAACGAAAACTTTGGGTAAAGGTTGCTCTTAGTGCCTATAATAAAACTATAGAAATTATTTATATGGAAAGTCATTGGTTACAATTGCTCAATTTTTTTGAGCGCGCATTGTATTGTAAACCACGCGATCACAACACAACGTTTCGCGCGATTCCCGAGTCGTGTAAGTCACGAGTGCTCGAGCGTATTGAGTTTTAGGTTTAAATAAGTAATAATGGGTTTTTTATTAAAATCCCGTTGAGATAGACCTCACGCTAAGATCTAGATATTATGATTTCTCGCTAAGATCAATGAAAAAATGCTTATAAATAATGAAAATATCCTCGAAAAATTCTATCTCTGGGGGGCTCATGAGCTGAGTCCATGCTATCAGTTATCGTAACGAAGCCACTTACACCCTATATAATACTTATGTTGTACCATATGATGAACCTAATTTATATTCATAAGGCGCGTATAATCCGGCAGGGTTATTTATTTGGTACACAAACGTAATAAATGATCATTATTTGTACAGGACAATGTAATAAAAAAATAAATAAAAAAAAAACAGGACAAATGCTGCTGATTTAGCTAGGATGGATACTAATAGCTGTGTGCAGTTGCAATGAATTTAAAGTGCCATTTTAATTGATAAATGCAATTACCCATTCAGTTAAAACTACACAAAAAGTTGCGCCAATAGTTTTCCATAAAAGCTAACGAACACCTACTCCAAGGGAAGCGAAATAAATTCAAAAACCGCCAAATAATTTTTGATTTCGTTGCGTAGGCTCTCGTTTTTGGGTGTCTCCGGGGTACCATTCAATTTCTCGGGATAAAATATTTGTTTTTATTGATCCGGGTTAAGGTAAGCTATCACCATGGCAAGTTTTATCAAAACCCGTGCGGTAGATTTGTTGTGATGCGAGAACGAAGACAGACAGACATCCAAAAATTGTAGATTCAGGCCCTGAATCAAAAATAATATCCACAATGATTATTTTTTTCCAAAACCTATTTAAGCAATCTACACACAACCAAGATGCGGTTTTATGGTATGTGTAGATTGAGTCTAACACGTGACATCATGAGGTAAATACCCGAGTGGTTTGCAACTACTAAACTATTACACAGCGTAACGAAGGCGATTGATAATCATTACAAAACCTTATTTTACGGTATATTGTTTGATAGAAGTAGAGATAGCTGTACGACGATAAAACGATTTACCCCCAAATTTATAGACGTGTTTTAACTTTATCAGACGTCATATAGTACTGCGCACAAGAGTTTTGCTATGTGCAGTACTGTATGACGGTTGATTAAGTTATAAAACGTTTATAAATTCGGGGGTTAAAGTTTAGGGATTATCTGAGTTGTAAGTATAGAATGGCTATGTTTAAAATGACAAAAACTCTGCCAGAACCGTAATTATTTTTTTTAAATGATTGCGTAGCTATTTCTTTTCATTTACGTTCGTTCGTTATCAGCATAAATATAATGTAAAAGTTGAAGATCGAGAGTTTGCACTCGCAATTGAACGATCAAACCAACAATATGGACGTAATGAAGCGAAAAAGTTGTCAAAGCAGTAGTTAACATAATAATACGTTTCGCAGCAGAACACAACCAGCGTCACGTGCACTTTGATTTTGCGAGTTGACACAAATAACTTGCCGATATTTCAGAGGTAGGTACGTGTCCGTAGCTAAAAGACCGAACTAATCCACTGACCCGTGTAATCCAGTAAATCCTAGCACTGAAATATACACAGCCATCTTTGGTAACCGTTGCATAACAAACAATTCGTCAAGCATGTTGAAATTTCTTGAATGAGGTGATGAGGCTCCCGTGTCGTGAGCGGTAAACCTTTGTCTACATCGTACGTTACGTACCTATACGTGTAAACATACTTAGCCTAATGATATGGCAACTTAGGGCGATAATATTAACGGCATTCTTTGTAATTTTATTTTTTATCAGCCTGCCTCTTACTTCCTCTCCTACCTTTACACGTTCTTCTTCTTCTTCTTAGTCGGGCACTCTTGTCAGAGTGGTCGTGGTAATGGGTTGCACTGTTCGGACATGGACGCTGCTCTAGCTATTTTTCTCCACGTATCTCGATGTAGGGCATTTCGGGAACATTCTACTATGGGACAATTTGTAGCAGATTTTATTGACTCAGTCCATCTTGTTGGAGACCGACCACGTGACCGTTTGCCTTCTATTCGGCCTTGGATCACCAGACGTTCCATGGAGTTATTTTTTCGGGTGATGTGTCCAAAAAATGTGAGGATTCGTAATTGCACAATCGACGAAAGCCTTTGCTTAACTCTAAGCTCTTTCAATATGGAGACGTTGGTGCGATGTGCAGTCCAGCTTATTCTCAGGAGACGTCGCCAGCACCACATTTCCAGGGCGTCAATTTTTCTTCGGTCTTGAAGTCTTAATGTCCACGTTTCAGCTCCGTATAGGAAAATTGGAAAGATCAAGCAGTACATCAGACGGACTTTTGTATTTTTCGTGATCCTACGATCCTTCCAAATTTTCGTGAGCTTCTCAACGGCTGATCTGGTCATAGCGCAGCGTCTTTTGATTTCCTCCTCGCAACCTCCATTGTTAGTGATAGAGGATCCCAGATAAACGTATCTATCCACAACTTGACAGTTAGCAATATTAGTTATCTCCGCCTGGTTGTTATTAGTACGGTCCACTATTACTATTTTGGTCTTGTCGCGGTTTATCGTAAGTCCAAAGTCAAGGCTAGTGGATTCCAGGAGTTCGAGAAGGCATTTTATATCTGCTTCAGATGTTGCAAGGAGAGTAGTGTCGTCAGCGTATCTTAAATTGGAAATCACCTGCCCTCCTATGGATACACCTTTGTCCCATTCGTCAAGAACCATCCGCATGATATACTCCGTATAAATATTAAATATTAACGGTGACAGTATGCATCCTTGTCGCACCCCTGCTTGCGTCTTAAAATCCTCTGAGTCTATTCCATCTATCCTTACACAAGCTGTGCCACTCTCATACAGTGATCGGAGTAGACATACCAGGTGGTGTGGTACACACATTTCCAGGAGAACTTTCCACAGTTTGTCCCAAATAACGGTATCAAAAGCCTTGCGGAAGTCCACAAAGCAGATGTACAGGGGATTGTTAAACTCTCTGGATTTCTCAATGATTTGCCTAAGAATCAGGATCTGTTCACGTGTCCCCCGGCCTTTGACAAAGCCAGCTTGTTCAGGTGCAATCTCATGCCTCAGGAACGCTTGAAGTCTGGTATTCAGAATGTGTAGCAGTACTTTACTGGCATGTGATATAAGGGAGATAAGTCTATAGTTATTGCACTTCTTTGTCGACCCCTTTTTATGAAGTGGCATAAAAACGGAGTGTGACCAGTCAGATGGCCACTCGCCAGTGCTCCATACTTTGGAGCATACTGCGTGTAAGATGTCGACTCCTCCTTCTCCCATAGCTTTAATGACCTCTATGGGTATTCCATCAACGCCTACTGCTTTACCTTGCTTTAGGTGGTTAATTGCGGCACGTATCTCATCTTTCAGTAGGTATGGCTCTTGCTCTCTTGTGATTTCTAGTGCAGGTACAAAATCTGTCGCAGAAGTACTCACAAACAGGGTCTTGCAGTACTCTTGCCACACCTCCATGATCCCTTGAATTTCCGTTACCGTATCGCCAGCGGCGTTCTCAATCGCCCAGTTACGTGGCTTGAATTGTCGGGTTATATGTTTGATCTTCATATGCAGATCCCTGGTTTCAAATTTCTGTGCATTTTGTTCTAGCTCCTCGCAGGTTTTTTGGAGGGCTACATTGCGATCTTTACGGCAGGCTGCTTGTATTCTAGCGGTGTAGGAGTTGAGCCTCTGGACATCGGCGCCCTCTGCTTTCAGACTACGACGTTCCTCAATCAGCTTCCATGTATCATTGGACAACCAGTGTTGACGTTTCGTTTTAGTTGGCTTTGGCTGAGTTTTACAGACAGCGTCTTTTATGAGCTGCTTAGTGGAGAGCCACAAGGAGTTTGGGCTGGCATCTGTGTTCTTAAGCCAATCAAGATGTTCGCCTTCTATGGTTTGGATAAACAAGTCTTTGTTTACAATTTCCATTCGTTTCGTGGTCTTTTTGGTGATTGTGTTGCGCAGTTTCAATTTAAGACTACATATCAGAAGTTCGTGATCAGATAGACAATCGGCGCCAGGTAATGTATGCGCATTTGAAATTGAGCTTCTCCATCTAGTTCTCACCATTATGTAGTCAATTTGGTTTTTGTGTTTACCGTTGGGAGATGTCCAGGTATAGATTCTTCGAGGGTGGTGTTTAAAGACTGTATTCATGATGGTAAGATTATTGTCTGCCGCAAATTGTATAAGGCGTTCTCCTCGCTCATTCCTAGTACCCAGCCCGTAATGCCCTACTATGTCACGCAAGCCAGTATCTAGTCTGGTATCCCCCACTTTTGCATTGAAGTCACCGAGGATTATTAAAAGTTCTTTTTGTGGGACATTAGCCATACATACTTCGAGTTGGTTGTAGAAGTTCTCCACATCGTCGTCCTTAGCAGAAGTTGTTGGTGCGTAGACTTGAATAATATTCAAGGGAGCAGGTGATGCGCTGAGTTTAATAGTTATTAGTCGCTCGTTGACAGGGTTATAGCCCAACACAGAATTGTTCCATGATCTCGGGATAACTATGGCCACTCCTGCAAAGCTATTTTTTGGGCTGCCTGAAAAATAGATGGCGTGGTTTTCGGTGGTAAAATGCCCGCTATCCTTCCAGTGAGTTTCACTTATGCCTGTAACAGTGGTGTTACATCTCTCGAGTTCGTGACTCATAATCTCAAGCTTTCCCTTTTCAAGAAGACCTCGCACATTCCATGTGCCGATGCGGATCTTATTGCGTAGTTGTACTCTTCTTCCAGTAGCCTTCTTACCACGGGATGCCTGGTCACCTGCATTCCCGTAGCCGGTAGCCAATTTCACACCCTGACTCCCGGAAAAATCAGGGCGCCGATCGCTACGCGGTTCGCCCAGCGGTCTCATTTCCTTATTTAGCAACATCCATAACTCTCATGGGAAGGTAGAAGCAGTGGTTTCCCGTTGCCTTCTGCCCCAGTCATTTTTGGGGTGATTTGGGCCCCTAGGCTGCTGAGGCCTCTTCTAGCCGCGGTGGGCTAGGCGTATGGTTATTCCGCCATTTCTCGGTCGCCAGAGCCCCGTCAGTTGTCTAGCAGGGAGCACCGCAGCAACAAGCTGCCGTCGACTGACGCGTGCAGGAGGGGTTGACATTTGGGTCGGATAAGATGCAAGTTCCGTTCTCCCCTTACTTCCCCCCTTTACACGTTATACGAAATTAATTCGTTACAGGCAAGAACCAGTTTTAGGACCGGCAGAGATAGCATCGATGGGAGATCGTTCGCCTTGGAAGAAAGGGTAGCAGGTTCCAACCCTAGCTCGCACCTCTGGGACCACAGATTTCATGTGCAAATCTTATTTTCAACCATAATTATCAGTTGCTAAACAGTGAAGGAAAACATCGTCAGGAAACCTAAGTGTCTGAGAGAAACTCACCTGTTTCCAAAAGTTCATTCCGCACTAGTCAAGGTAAATGTGAGATTAATTATGTACCTTATGATAACGCTATGGATAATGCAGATTTTATTCGGCCTAAGTAAGTCGTGTTAGCTACACCATTTATAACTCAAGAAAGGGTGGGCCGAATTTTGTGTTCTTTGATTTTTTTGAATTTGTCTCCGTCCCTAATAGCAGAATAACTATGTATTAAAACATGGTACATAAAAATATTTTCTCATACATTTGATTCTGAAGCGATACGAAGTTCGCCGGGACAACTTTACTATAATTAACAAATATAGAAAATCTACCCCAGCCCGACTAAATGGGATGAGGGGAGACTTTTCCCTGCAGTTGGTGACTTTAACTAAAACAATTGTTACATAAATTATCCTTAGTCAGTACCAAATTGTGTATACCTACCAAATTGTATCTCGTTCTGCACACATCGTCACTGATAAGCGTTGTACATAACGCATGTATGCAAATAATCTCATGGATATGATAAGAGGCGACTCACGACAGACTCATTATCATTGCTGACGTAGATTCTGAAGGTATACCCAGCAGTTATTGTTGCAGAATGCAGGTATGTTCAAGAATTCTGCAATGTTTGGACAGATAACATGGAGGTTGCGACCAACAATGAAGGTTGTATACACTATGGGCTATTTATACTGTGGCCATGATTATGTAAATGATGGTGTTTAAAATAATGTTATTTTACCACTTGTTCGAACACTTTGCTTTGGAAACAAGGGATGCAGTTGCAAGCCTCTGCTCGCAATTCCCAGATTTTTGGTTTTCATGAGCGAATCTCATTTTAAATTGTGATTAGGTACCTATCACTTTCCCTACGAAAAAGTAGCAATTTTTTTAGTTTGATTGATTGATGGGTTAGTAGTAATTAAGCTACAAAATTACCCCGCAACTAGTATGTGATGTGAGTATGCTTCCAGTTATTCTGACGTTAGGTCTTGTAAGTGGATGTTGTTTAGCCATTTATGGAGTTCCTTGCCCGCTCTTCTTCATAGGATTGGCATTCCGAACGGGTGGTAGGTGTAGCTTTAAAATATGTCAATTTAAAATAATAAAATTTGATGCTAATAAAATGATAGTTGTGAAGTTTAGTGAGCTAGTTTAGTAAGTAAAAGAAACTTAGTTGTAAATACTGAGTAGCAGGTATCTATATGTATAGGTACGAAATTTTAAAAACCGTTCTTGCTTAGTACTGAAATTTATAGCTAGTTGAGTTGCATGGCCTCAGGTAGTGTATTACCAGTTTTAAAAGCATGTATCTACTTATATATTTCGCCTGTTCTCACTGGGCTAGTGTTGCGGACTATGGCCTCAAATGTCCCTTACTTGAGTAAGGCCGGAGACTAGCAGGATTGAAAGACCATTGCATCATGATATGAGCTAGTAGCTACCATACTTGAGTTGGAAGTCCTTCATTCATGGGGATTTTGAGATATAGAGGGCTAGCAAAACGGAGGTGTGTTCCCGAAAACAATGCCCCATTTTTTTTTTCTTGTATCATGTTATAAATTTGACACTCGTACACACGAGGAAGTAATTGTTGCCACTGAGAATGCAGTAGATAGGTATGCAAAGCATTTAATTTTGTCATCGACTAGAGTAAATTATTGTAGGGTACCGGTCAGAGCATGATCCAAGACTTCGTTTAAGAGGGGCACCCTTGTTGAGGGGGAGACAATTTTTGTGTAATTTTACCTATCTATCAAAAAAAATATTGAAATCGTCGCAATAGTACCTACATCAGTCGTGGGTTGTGGGGGGGAGGGATCATTGCACTCATTCTGTATCCGCCCCCTGGAACCGGTATTACCTCTAGAATGCAGATGGCTGTAAGTGTCAATATCGGTTAGTAGCAAAATAGGATGGAATTGTAGGCTGGAAGCCGTCCCCAAGGTAATTAATTGAAAAACACTGAGAAGGCATAAGGCGGTAAATTCTTGTCTAATTTAATGTTATATAACGTAAGATTATTATAATTACTTAGCCGCTGATTAAAGAAAGCTCACTCACAATGAAAATATGCGTAAAATATGCACACTCACTCGAAACACAACAATTTCACAAAAACGAAATCAAACTCGCAGACATTAGAGTTTTTTTTTCCTTATCACTGTTGTTTACACTGTTATTCTAATTTAGTCCTTAATACTTGTACATAAAGTACAGATAGATACGATGTGCCTCGAGAATTAGTGCGCGGCGGCAGTAAGACGCGAGCGCGCAAGGCCGATGCGCAAGCGCAGATGAGTTAGCTCTTATCACGAGGCTTGATTCTCGGGCGTATGGTGCCGCTAGGGTGGCCAAATGTCTTGTTGGAGCTGGATATTCTAGATCTGGTAATTTACTAATTCTAATTACAAACTTTATTTGTCCTCTAATTAACCTCATTTTTGGTAGCAACAAATTGTGATTATTTTCAGACGACCAATTTGATGTTATATTTATCCGGCGTCATTGTTACAGTGAGCGAAAGAAATAGACTGCAAAATCATGTATTTTTTTATAATCTCATGACCACTTTTCATTGCGGACTTGGTTTAGTTTTATAAAATGCTTCTTCAATAACTGTTAATTGGAATTGAGCTGTTGTCCCAGGGAGACACAGAATGAATCGTCACAGTAGTATGACCATAGAGCTCAAGGTTAGCGAAAGACATTTTTACCGGGTAATAGCTTGGCTGTTACAAATGCAGTTATTTTGCCATGTATAGTTTAATTCACTTACTCATATAAATTATCGTATTTATTAACGCTTGTGAAATTGGGTTCTGTTTGTGTAATGTTAATGTCTTAGGTCTATGATATTCTTTAAGTTATTGTGGTCACCGTTTACTCGCACACAAAAGGTTGTTTTCCTTTGTATAATATTAGTTGGGTGGTTCATGGATATCATCAGAAATATCTCTAAACAAAATGCTGCATTGGTGATAGCATAAACTTTATTATACTACGTAAGTAAATCAGTACGTCAAGTGCGAGATTATTCGTAAACTAACTGTATACTTTATAGTGTACCATATTTAGATATTTTGTATGGAGAATTGAAAGTTTTAAAAACCGCCCACTAGAGGTGCTGTTCAATCTCCATACAAAATGTCTAAATACGGTAGACTGTAAACTATACAGTTAGCTTGCAAATAATCTCGCACTTGACGTACTGACGTATTTTATGCATGGTTGATAGTTGTACCGCCTTACTATCTGAATAAGTGCGCTCACACAATTTGTTGGTAGGTATAAATCTACTAGACGGTTGTATAATACTACTTAAAGACACGTTGCTGAGGCCCTATTAAAATGAGGCCGTGTTTTCACTGTCATAAATGTAGAATCTCTCTAAACAATTAACAGCATGGTCACCAGCAGCCAGCCAGCAGTGAGATGAATGAAAGTACAATCCAATGTGTCGGCGACACCTGCCGGATTAAGAGAAAACAATTTGTACACATTCACATGCAATCGTGAACCTAATCTATGGTCGAGTTTTTTATTTATATAAATAAATAAATATCGCCAGACGAACGCACCAACTATACGGTTCCACACTAAGCAACACTTGTATTATGGGTATCGCACAATGGACTGGGGGCGAGCGAACCCAGTATATATTACTTATCTACAAAATGTATAGATTTTAACATCCATGACTTGGGTACAAACATTCGTGCTCATCACACAAAGATTTTCCCTATCAGGATTCGAACGCGGGCCCTCGGCACTGAAAGCAGGGTCACTATCAACTGCGCATATTTATTCTAGAAGACAAAGAGATTTAAATTTACTAAAGTAATTTCAATTTTGCCACGTCTCTTGGTTACAAATAATGCTATTGGGAATAACACCTTCACTCATGTGTTCCCCGGGAGTTACTTTCGTGGGTATTATTCTTTCAACTAGTCATTGTTTGCCACCAGCGGTAAAGATATGACATACGTATAATAAATGTAAGCGGTTAAACCATCCTTATAACATACATTAAATGCCAAGCAACCATGCATACAGACCAGTTATGTATCAATTCAAAAAGTGATAACGTAATTATAGATTTGAAATTAAACCGGGTTTGTTTATTAAAGTAACGCCAAGCCCGTGATTTCTCTTCAAATAGCGCCATCGTCTTACGTACTTACCATACCATACCATACCACAATAGTTACCTAATACCTAGTACTCAAGTGCAAAGTATTACTACTCTTCACCTTATTATTCTTTACTTTTAAGGATTTAGTAAACAATCTGGGCACGTCTTTTTAATTTAATTTGTCATTCAAAATTATTAAAAGATGTTTTAATTACAATTTTACATATTGATTAACATTTATTAACCAATTTGCGTGTGTATTAGTAGGTGATTAGAATTTCTAAACAGGTATTTTAAAAAAAAACATTAATGAGATCTATCAAGGTAGGAAAAATAAGGAAAAATAAGGTATACTTATCCATATTTCTTCACACTTTAAGATTTCAAAACCCCCGATTTTTCTCACTATAAGTTCTATAGGATAATCTGTGATATAAGTAGGTGATTTTAGTTGGAATAGGACATCAACATAGGCGGAAATAGTTCCGACTCGAACGGAACATTTACGTCATTTTAATGCAGATAATAATGAGATTCTCGAATGGAGTTCGTGCCATTTATCCTACCTCTACTGGGAATTGGGATTAACTTTACTATTTCAATTTGAGCGATTTTATCATAGAGTAAGGTTAAGTCGGCTGAGTAGTTAGAGCAGTTTCTACATATATTATAGGCACCAAGATATCTTATATTAAATTTGTGGTAAGTACTCAGAACAATTCTGCATCTATATTTGATAATTTAGCAGCTCAGATTGTATCGTGAAGGACATCAAATGAGTAGGTAATGACTGGTCCATGAATAAGGTGATTTCACTGACATACCTAGCTATATTATGGTAACTTCAAGATTGCCTTCGGTCAAGACTAAAACAAAACATGGCTTTTCGTGAGACCGGGATTTGATGACGACACACCACAATTGTCCATTGTTTTTTATATGTAAGCAAGGACTTTCTTAGTTATCTTCGCTTAGCAATTTAGTTCACATAACACAGTGGATACGTAATCTGAAATCAGAATATTCAAAGCACGTCTCAGGCGGACGGAAATCTGTCGCCATCTGTCGGATATCCGTAAACTGCTCCAAATCATTCGGAGCGACACTTGAAAGCTTAAATTGGAACTAGATTGATGGCAGGCAGCCAGCCAGACTTTCTGAACGAAGCTCGCCCAACCACTGCTTCCAAAATGATTACCAACTAGTCGCGGGTAACAGCTAGTCAAAAATAAAAGTTACTCCTTGTTACATCAGCTATCTGCCAGTGAAATTCCCGTCAAAATCGGTCCAGCCATTTCAGATTTTAGCCGGAACAAACAAACAGACAGACAGACAGACAAATATGTTGTTTTGGTATATGTACCGTGTATACATCCAAATGCACTTAGTAAAAAGCGGTTATTTTAATATTACAAACAGACACTCCAATTTTATTTATTTGTATAGATGTATAGATTTCTGGCTCCGTAATAAGTTTTTTGGGCATGTATGTAACTGGCTGCACATACATTTTAAGAAACTACGTCATCTGACCGCACCAGTCTGAACGATAAATCATTTCAACATTCTTTTTCCGATTAAACGAAGCCGTTCATTCCGATTCATTTGCTCCCGCGCTCTGCTCGTGCATCATAATGCTTTCAAATCGAGGTTATCGATTTCAGCACTAGACAAAATAAAATATCTATTATGTCTCACTCTCTCTTATGAGTAAAGGATGGGAGAGAGAAGTTCGGTGTGACTGTGGGATATTCATTTATCTAGTACTAGTTCATAATCTTACGCATATAATTGTATTGTATTCTCAAATGTAGTATTTTAATACACCTATCTATACATATAAATAAAACTGGAGTGTCTGTTTGTAATATTAAAATAACCGCTTTTTACTAAGTGCATTTGGATGTATACACGTTACCTATACCGAAACAACATTTTTTACAATTTTTGTCTGTCTGTCTGTCTGTTTGTTCCGGCTAATCTCTGAAATGGCTGGACCGATTTTGACGGGACTTTCACTGGCAGATAGCTGATGTAACAAGGAGTAACTTGGGCTACTTTTATTTTAGAAAAAAAGATAGGATCTCACGAAAAAAAATTAAAACCAATGTTGCAGCGCAGCGCCTGATTAAGTTTGATAGCAACAACATGCAATGCGTCCCGCGGGCTCAGAATGGACGAGCAGGCTGTTGTCAACGGTTGTCTTTGTTAAATACCACGCGGACGAAGTCGCGGGCAATAGCTAGTTCAATTATAAAAGTGAACATAAATTACCTACATTGTTTGAATTGTTTTTCTTCCACTGACTGTGATGGATATATTGCTATAGGGTTTATAACAGGCGCTTCTAATCCGGACGCATCAGCTTTTGCGAGCAACTTGTGTCAGGCGCTTTTTGTAGGAGACAGCTGGGTTATGTGGAATTCTTACCTAATATAACCCCCCTCCCCCCCCCCCGTGGCTGCGTTGGCTGCGTTCAGCACGTCAGAGGGGTTCCGGTATCTACAAACTGAACGAACTAGACCCCCTCATGTGCGCTTTCCCTTTCGGGAGCTCGACTCGGGGGAAGACGATGCAACCTCCCAGCCATAACCATACCATCCGTTCCTGCAACGAAACCTCGCCAAGTATATTGTAACTCTGAAAATAGACAGTTGCAAGAACAATGTATCCACACTATCTAGCCATCAAGCACGCCCTTTTATAGTGTTTCGGCAGAGAGACTATTGCGGCACGTTTATCCATTTGTGGACTCCAAACTCAAACGCTAGAAATATAATAAAATATTGTTTATGCCAGAATAGACCTTAGTCCATTGTTTCAGACATGCCTTTTCAAGAGCCTTTGCCTGCCTTTTCCTAGAAATAAGAGTGAGTTACAATCGCTCGCAAATAGGTAACCGGGGATCCTTGTTGCTCTGTAGCTAGTGTAATAGTTCATTATCTTTATTCTAACGTACACTATATAGTATGAATATTAAACGACGCTATTCAACCAAGTTCATTGATTGACGATCTATTGTGTTGCGGTGTGAATAATCAATGTGCTTATTTTTATCAGCTCAACTGGCAAACAACGAACAGTGGTGAGTGGAAATATATATATATATATATATTATATTTCGTAGACAGTCAAAACGTCGTAACTGAATTTTGATTATAACCTTATATACCTAGTCCACAATAAAGTAGGTTTTAAATAGGTTCTTCTATATGGTAAGGCCGTGGATGTTGTTTTTGTCGTTGAAATTGACAAAAATGTTGCAGGTTCGATTCGAGAAATCATTACGATTTTTCGATATGAAAATTATGTTGAGATTTATCAACAATTACATACTTACCTTATATTTTATCAAAATAATCTACATGAAACTGCTATGAAAAATAATTTAACCCTTTTCTTTTCAGAACGAATTGAATACACGTTTCGGCTTTATAAAATCCATGGAGAAAACCAAACACATTGCCCATATCGAAGTTTTGTTACATCCATAGAGAAAATAAGTGATATCATTGCATCATTTCTAGGGTTCCGTACCGCTAACCAAAAAAACGGAACCCCCCCTAAGTAAGATTAGTTTTCCCCGTGCCAATGTCTATGTATGTATTCGCAAAAAGTTAAGTATAAGAGTGCAATATATTTTTAAAATGATTAGGTACCACATCAAATGTAATGTCCGCCTCCGCTTTCTCCGACTCTCGCTTCTTATATACAGACCAATAACAAGTCGACTCATACATACTAGATATATATTAAAAGGACTTCTTCACATTGCGCTGATTCAGGATTTACCAACCTCCCCTATTCGACAGTATGATAGTCGCTATAAAATATCATAATGGGTACGGAACCCTCATAGCGCGAGCCCTACTCGCACTCGACCGGTTGTTTTTAATAACGCCATGCAAAATGTATAAACAAAGACCACCGCGCATGCGCGCCATTTCTCGCAGTCACCTCACATAACCTCAAATCAAATGGGAAATAATGTCAGTGGAAATAATGTTTTATGCCGTACTGTACAATTTTACTGTAGCACTCTATATTATTGTGTGTGTTTGTGTGTGCGACCATTCCTATTGGCCGAGCAGATCGGACCATTCCGCAGAATCAAATTGAGGAACACAGACCGAAGTTAAATACCGCTGTACACGTCTTGCTAGGTATTATAACAACACATTCGGACTTTATTCTTGATAAGGAGTTACAAACTGTGCAAATGATGTTGTGTAAAAGTGTTGAAGGAAATAAAATAGTGTATACAGTGATATCAGTGTGTGTGTTGCGGTAAACATTTTACAGGTTATTTTTTGTCCCACTCGCACTCTGGGTTACGGTCAGCAAAAATATTTTCGCGGTTACCATATGGTACATACCTACCGTACGTCAATTGTGAGATTATTCCTAAGAAAACCGTATACTTTATAGTTTCCGTATTTAGATATTTTATATGAAAAATCGAAAGTTTTAAATACCGCCCGCTTGATGCACTGATCAAATCGTCATTCAAAACCTTTGAATACTGTAGACTACAAAGTATACGGTTAACTTACAAATAATCTCGGACTTGACGTGCTGATACAAATAAAATCTTATTTACATAACGGTAAAAAAACTAATAATATGTTGGTCGGTAACAATATAACTTTTCAGTGAATATTTCGATAAGGAAATCTATTTTAAAAGTAGGTGGGCAGCTAGGTAGGTACCTACTTTTTACCTGGCCAAGGCTCTTATAGGATGCTTATAAGGAAGAATGAAAGAATATTTATTATTCATGTGAACTATTTCTACAGTACTTATGAATCGTCAAAATAGTTACAAAATGTCAAGCAACAACTTTACTACCCACATTCGGAATGCCGTTCCTATGGATTAGAATGGGCCAGAAACAAAATTGTTGTTCTTTTTTAAAAAAAAAGGTAAACTGAGCAAGACGAATCTTAAAAGTAGCTCTTTTTATGTTCCTGTTGGTTGTACTTTTTTGGTTTGTAACATAACCTTTACTTGATTCAAGAATATCTAATTAGTGCCATACCAACACTTACGTATCATGAAGAGTTGAAAATGTCTTGCTGTAAGTATATTTAGCTTCCTTGTTATCTTTTAGTATTATAAATACTTATCTACTAATAGTGGGCGAGCCACCACCCACTTGATGTTTCATTGTCCTATTAAAGTGGTAGGTATGATTGTTTTCCTTCGAAATCATTTGATTCCATTTCTTAGGTACATTTTATTGCATGCGCGCTGAAGAAAATCTTACACGACCATAGAAAATCCTAAGTTATGCTATGCAAAAATGACCTTAAAGTGTGCAAGCAGTAATGCCCCCAATAGTATTTCTACGCGAGCAAAACAAGTAGTACTCACTAGTAACTTTTGTTATTTATTGTGGTCATCAGTAGGGAATGCCCAAAGTTGCCCTATAAGAGTTATTCTATTCAGAAAAGGGCGCCCCCTTTTTCAAGAGACGATTGTTGAGGCCGTGTAACACGTTATTCCACATTCTGATTGCGAGGGGAACGAGATACCGACTCACAATAATGGCAAAGCGAGATATGTTATCCTTGGTAGTGTCGATATTCTTACGAATATTTTTTTTTATATCGCCAGACGAACACACTAACTATACGGTCCCACACTATGTAACGCTTGTATTATGGGTACCGTACAATGTACTGGAGGCGAACCCAGTATATATTACTTATATAGATATTAGACATCCATGACTTGGGTACAAACATTCGTGCTCATCACACAAAGTATGGATGTCCCTACCAGGATTCGATCCCGGGACCCTCGGCACAGAAAGCGGGGTCACTACCAACTGCGCTAGGCAGGCCGTCAAAACACGTATAAATACACGTATAATTTGACACACTTGATATTAGGCCGAAATAATAGTCTCAAGAACTATTAATAAATTCACACATCAGCTTTCCTCTTCCGTGACAAAGCGCGTCTACGTAGATGATAGATAATACTTGTAGCTCGAACTACGAAAAAAATATACCTAGCTACCTACCTATACATTAGGCATCATATTAAAGCCAAACAGACCATACTAATTGGTATAGTTTATGAAAATTACGTACAAAATAATACAGGGTATTTGTAAGCAAATTTGAAGCAAATTTGAATTTGAAATGACAATTGTGGTTTTTTTATAGCAAATTTTATTTTTAACATAAGGGTTACAAATGCGTTGCAGAAGCGCCTTTTTACGGCGTAGCCCTTTCTGTATCATGCTGTATGTATACACACTCAAATCTTGGCAATTGATAGATTAGCGTGATATTGTGGCGTCAAAAATTTGTTAGCGACCTTTGTTCTATATTTCTTTCTTGGTCTGTGGCTTAGAGAAGATAAAGTAGTTAAAAAGTTATCTCATGAATTCCAATGAGGCAGTCAGGCTCGGTGATCCAAAAGCGAAGATCCCAAAGGTAATGGTGCGATAATAACCTGCTAATCTTTCCATTTCATTTGCTAACTGAAGTACTTTTTGTTATAGCTGCTCGGAGGAGTGTTTACTTTAGTGTAATATTGTATAGCTTCACCCATTTTTTAAATTCATAAGACTAGAGGCTATATCAGTGAGACAGAACAGGGAAAATTACAAAATAGCTGTTCCGAAATACATCCAGATGGGACTCGAAGCTGCACAATTGTGAAAGAGGTGCTGCTATGATCTCTTCTGACACCAACAGTCGTATTAGTTTTATGACGTAGGCACTAAACAAACTCACCTATTCATTTATTCCAAAATACAATAGAACTGTGTTTATTATGCGACGTCTTTAAAGCGGGACATACACTGTATCCTCCAAAATTTAATAAATACATACCAGTATTGGATCCAAAAGTATTGTGGGATGCTACTCTAGCACTCATATATAGTCTATTTCGAAGATTTATTTCGTCTTGTCTCCTGATTGGAGAATCTGAAGACAGTTTAGCTTTCCCAGTTTGACCCAAGTTTCTTTGCTACTTTATATCTGATTGATGACTTATACCTATATTAATGTGATTGAGTATACATACAGATATACAGCAGTTCTCTGTCCTATAAGTTTTGTTTTACGATCAAGTTCGATAGTATTTGCAGCTAGTCCGTTTGATACATGTATAACTGGCACCTTGGGATTATGAAAATACCCCATATTCATGGAATGGTTTGGTCCAAATACAATAAAAAAAATCTAATAATAAAAAATAATATAGAATTTACAAATAAATATAAATATAACTGCTGTGTAAGCTAGTTCATGGTTTAAAATGTTGTTACAATTTGCAGGTAAGTGTTTGGTACTTACAGCTGTTTAATATGACAATGCATAGCAGTCTTTACGGCTATCATCGTCAATACATTACACACTTAACCCACACAATGTTAATGTCAGTGGCACGATACCAGCCGTTATCGGCACACTAATTATTAACCGACCAGTTAAAAATTACGTATCGTACTGCGATTTATTCACTCGTTAATAAGTCTGTTTAAATCATGTCGTAGTGAGCTTAGTTTTATAATTTAAAAGCAGTCCGTACAGTGTGATGTATAGGATATTGTTTGTGGACAAGTGTGAACACGTGAAGTGTAAATTAAGTGGCAAATAAGTAGGTATTTGATAGTCCCAGTAACTAATCCTAGTCTTAGAATATATTCTATTGTGAACATTTTTCAGGAACTTATTCTTGAAGTATTGCGGTGTTACCTAGTTATAGGTATCAATAGTTATGTAATGATTTGTGTGTGAATTATACACACTTAATCTTGATTGGACTTGGATTCCGCCATTTTTATTCTAGGTCAGTAAGTAGTTTTAAAACCATTCTCGAATCATTATAATTAGGAACACTACAAATAATTAATGAGAATAGAGGTTTATCGTCAGTTTTTTTTTTACATACCTACTTAGGAATTTTCCTATATTATATCCACGCTGTATTGCGTAGTTAAGTAAGTGGAGGGTCTCATTGATTTATTCAAGGTACGGATTTATACATTATGAACGCCATGTTTTTGCATAGTTATTAATTGATGCCTTGTTATTGCATATTTAAATTTATGTCTGCATTATACTCTACTGTATGCCTGTACTACCACATAATTGAGAGTAGGTATTGTTGAGTTTACCGCATTGATAAGCTATAATGATTCACGTATCGTAAGCGTAGCTTGATATCTATTTTCCTTAGGCACATTTGCTTTGTGTTGTCGTTATAATAATAAGTAAGTGGGTCTTCTACTTCTTCGTCGGTACTCTCTTGGCAGAGTAGTCGTGGTCATGTAGCTCGCTTAACAATCCGCTGCCATGCCTCACTAACTCTTGCCCCTCTGGTATACTCATCAAAGGGACCATTAATAGCGGCTTTAACTTGATTTCATTTAATTAATTTTGTTTAATTGTATTCCGAACACCTACATAATTACATACCTACGTTAAATACGTATTACCTATATCCTTGTGAAATGTTTAGCTAGTCCCTAATAGGTGTACTAAATTGATAGGATTTCCTCTATCGAAATAATGCTCCAAAAATGCTAGATCAATATAATTTCGAACATCGGCAAAGTGATAAGTACCTACCGACCAGATATTATTAGCTCTCGAGATTAGAACCAAATTTTGCCGTTAATCCGATTTTGTCTTATCAACTTATCTTAAACAGGTGATGCGGCGTAATAAAAGACTGATGTGATACGATTAGGAGATTAGTTGACCAAGTAGCGGGTAGATGCAACAAAGGACCAAGATTCTGTGATAACGACGTGCATTATCTAAAAGAACTGTGGCCTAACATTTTTATGGTCCTACTTTTCACAAAAAAAAACTTTAATTGTAACCGTTGTACTTTTTACATTATTAATGAATGCGAATGAAATTATGTGAAAATTGAGTTTACAATACAAGTGAAGTGAAAACTGTGATAGTAAAAAAAACTGTGTAAATAACTAAAACCAAAAAATATTGTGATCGTAATTACGAGAACAGTTGAGTAATGACTAAAAATTACAAGCCACCGAGTTTAAAGCTCATTGGAAACAAGGAAGCATCGCGCCGGAGTTCTTTGTCGGGCAGCGTGATGGACGACTTCACCGAAGACCCCAGATCAACCCAGTACAGAGTATACTCCAATAGGTGGCTGATATTAGGTCTGTTCGTAGTGTACTCAGCCGCGAACTCGATGCAATGGACACAGTACACGATAATTCAGGACATAGTGACCAACTATTATGGTGTATCGGCAAACACGGTGTCGTGGACTTCAATGGTGTACATGGTCACCTATGTGCCATTGATATTCCCGGCGAGCTGGTTCCTGGACACCACTGTGAGTGATTCTTGATAACTTTAATGGTATTGTTATTATGGCAAGTCAACGAACCCCTGAACTGAGCCCAATTTGTAGAAAGTTTTACTAATTTGATGTAGTAGTGATTTGAGAGTCAGTTTATTGAAGGCTGAAGGTTCGATTCCTGCTTCTACCAGTCGTAATAAGCAAAATACTTATACTGCATTAAAAGATAAGTTTTGTTTAGTTTGAGGATCAATAGCTTTTAAGAGTACCATGAGGCCATGACTTATTATTGTGTTGCCGGCATTGTATACAGTTTTCCTTTTACGCACTCAACATTCGGGAGCGTATGAAGTTACAGACTAACCCCAAATAAATAAATATCGCCAGACGAACACACCAACTAAACGGTCCCACACTAAGCAACGCTTTTATTACGGGTACCGTACAATGGACTGGGGGCGAACCCAGTATATATATCTTATATAGATATTAAACATTAATGACTTGGGTACAAAGTTTCGTGCTCATCACACAATGTTTGTCCCTACCATGATTCGAACCCGGGACCCTCGGCACGGAAAGCAGGGTCACTACCAACTGCGCTAATCAGGCCGTCATTATAGAATCTATATCCGTACTTCTATATCGAAGAGGTTAAGTTTGTGAGTTTGGATGTAGGATGCAATCTCCCGATTCTGAAATATCTTTCAGTGATAGAAAGCTACATTAACCCGGAGTGCTATGTATTATCGGGATATCTAGGGTGAAGCCGCGGGCAGAAGCTAGTAGGAGTATCTAAGGGAGCGTTCAAGTATTACGTAACGCAATTTTTGAAGATTTTTAACCCCCCCTCCCCCCATGTAATGCGCCGTTACTTTGTTCTTTACCCCCCCCCCCCTCCCCCCCCTAGTAAAACGTAAAATCTCTACGCGACCGTTCTGAAGGGTTAAAACAATGTTACGTAACGCGTAGGTCAAACCCCCCTCCCGCCCATGTAACGCATCGTAACGTTTCAGAAGACCCCCCCTCCTTCCCCCCAAATTCGTTACGTAATACTTGAACGCTCCCTAATTATAGATTTTAGTATCCCCCTGGCATTAAGCCAGTATACATCTCGCGTGTCAACCGGCTGGACGCTGATGGCTGGCTACATTACATCCTTTGTTGACCCGTCATCTTCATCTATCTTCCACAGCCAATCTAAGGTGACCCGAGATACTAAGCTAAATGGTTTTCCTCTGAAAGGATCACAAAGCCTCGTAGTGAACGCTACAGCTCAAGTTACAACGGACATACTAGTAGGGTTGTGTACTTATGTAATTAAGTTTGTTCAGCCTTTTCATAAGTGTTTCCTTTTTAGGTGAATATGGTTTCTATGTATATGTGTCAGGACATGCGGGACGAGATATTAAATATGGCCTTGTTGGTGGGAAACGGCGCAGTAGCAATCAAGATCTGAAATTAATTATCTTACATTTTATTTATTATTTACGAGGCATGCCTTTTAAGTTCTGTCGTTTCCATATTTCCCGGCAATTTTGTATTTGGAACTGTTCTATATTCGAATGTGTTTAAATTTTGAATCTCAAAACAGTTGAAAGTATTAGGATTAAGGGGGAAGCTCAGGTCAGGACGCGAAATTCAAAATTTTAATGGTTTTTATTTTTTTACGAAAAATTTGGACATCTTTACGATGTAATTTAGTTTTTTGCGATATTAGCATTCTGCATTGGATGTCTCGATGTATTAAGTTTGCTTAAAAAATACCTAAAGCGATACAACACCATAAAGAGTGGTTTTGACAAACCTTATGGTATTTATATATATGGTATTAGTATATATGGTTATATTGGTATATATGGTATTTATATATATATATATAAATATAACTAGGGGATAATCTGGGGATAAAGTATAGTATAGATAGCTCTATGACTCCATGGCCCTAACGACTCTACGGCAAACGGCACAAATACGTAGTTATTGTAGTGTATTATCAAACTATTTATACCCTAGGTGTCGTCGTATCACTCGTATAGAAGTGACCATTGATACTAGAATAAGCTTTGCTAAATATAGGTACTCGCTTGGATACCTACCATTAATAGGAACTATAGAGAGGATACAAATAAATTGCCAATGTGGCTGTCTACTTTAATTGACCACACGTGGAAATAGAAGCCGAATCATTTTGGTATCCGGACCAGTGAACACTGGAATTCATGAGATAAACCCATAATCATCCGATCAGACAGCATTTGACGAGCCATGACCAATTAAATTAGGTACCTACATGTTGATTTTCACGCCGTTGTACCAATAGTGTTGTGACGATGATTTTTATTTATACATGGTATACGTAGTAGCTATAAGGAAAATATATGTATTGATAAGTAAAGCCTATAGTACCTACTTGTGGTATTAGGCTTATCCATCAACCAATATAAGAAAACATATGGGGGAACATGGGCCAACCACTGCCCCTCTCGGCTTGTCAACTTTTCAAATTAAAACAGGCCATAAATCAGTAAGGCGCATCATTGGTCCATCCGTTAGGGATGTACGATGCCAAAGACAGACCCAGGATTCAATAGCATAACACCTCTCGTTTTGCGTCTGGGGTGAAAAACAACAAACAGCGACAAACGATCAATATTCAGTTTTCTTCCGCCCCAGTTGCATAAATATCTCCGAAAAAATCATTATGCGTGAGAGGTTACTCTCGGCGATGATAAAATGCCGAATCAGGGTGCTCTCGTTCAACATGATCATCACACGAATCACGCACGACTAGAAGCGTCATCATTTATCGTCATTTATCGTCATTTATCGTCAAACTATCTAATCTTTATCACGCTGCACTGACTGCAATATCAAGTGTACTTGCCTTGCGGAAAGATCAAAGTTTTATCCCAATAAATATGACAAGCAGTTGTTGTGTCCAAGGTTCCCATTTGATGGTTCAATATTTTTTGTTATTCTAGATACCGATTGGGGTGATTGAAAAATCAAGCTTGAGTTCTTTGGCACAATACCTCGAGGTGCGATAGCCATTCATAAAAAAAAACTACCTGTGAATAACTGATTTTCAGCTACCCTGGCAGAACGAACAAGTTTACCTGAAATATTATTTTGAAAATATTTCGTATAAGACATATATAAGAATGTTTTCTGCGAATAACTTTATCCTATCCATTCATTTTAGCTCATTGGTCGAAGGGATCGAGTGACCTGATTCGTAGTCATAGTGCGCCTTAAGACAAATGGCGGTTCCATACAGTAAAGTCACTACGTAATAGGTACCTACCTAACTGGTGAGATTGAAGTAGGTTTTAAAAGTATTTTTTTTTAAATCACATACAAAAGATATAACCGTGGTCCTCATACTATGCGCGAGGCCGTGTTATGAGGAGGCCAGATACTTAAATTTATAGACGTTATATAACTTTATCAAACGGCATATAGTACTGCGCAAAGCAAAACTCTTGTGCGTAGAACTATATGACGTTTGATAAAGCTATAAAACGTCTATAAATTTGGGGGATAGTTAACCTAGCACCTATACCTAAATGGTTGTAGTAAGATATCTTCGGCGTCTACATAACTAATGCCTGCTGTCGTTTTATAGCTATGCCATGTGTTCATAGCTTTACCAGAATCTGTATTCTTTCTCGATGTTACATCGGATATTTGATACATTAATATCGAATCGAGTTTATAGCAAGCTTATAGTGGAAAGAGAAAACGATCATTTTACGGAAGACATTGTGAATGTTTATAGGCGGGTTATAATAGTATTATCGGGATTTCCATTACTTATATGCAAATAGGGGTTGAAGGTATCGTAAATATCCAGCGACCTTTTTAGGGTTCCGTACCCAAAGGGTCCAAACAGAACCCGGAAAATGGAAAAATACTTTCTAAAAATGTTATGTTGAAATATAAAAGAGGGCAACACCAAAACGGGTGCCCGTAAGTCTAATACCTGCAGGGTATCGATGAAAAGGGGTTTTCAAGCAGAGCACACACTACAAATACTCTATTGATTGTACCTATGTAAGTACTTATACATAAGTGCTAGTGTCACTTCTCTTTAAGTACCCCACTTAGCTACTCACTTTTGTAATCGTATGCCAACGCCTTCAAAATGATATTAGCAAAAACATATTTTCGCCGATTGCTATTCTACTTCAACGGCCTATACAGAATACCTAGCTATAGGGCTTGATGTCCAACCAAGCACAAGTGTCTTGAGTGGTTGAGATGAGAGTCGGATCTAGAGAGTCTATATTCTGCACTCAATCGATTGTCATTATGTTCTCAATAAATATTTCATTAACTACCCCTATTGATGTGCTGAGCGTAACGATATAGTGTAATAATTAGTTCCCATTGATCTTGTTGAGTTAGTGGCCACTGTACTCTTGAGGGAGTAACAAAGTGTACTTACGTAGAAGTGATGGGATGCTGAAAGCTCTCTTCCAATTAATCGCTAACCGCGATAGTGGACGCGCTACCGCAATGGACTAGCGATAAGTGGACCCCGGGGTCAGCTCTGTATATTAATCATGTTACTAATCATGATGCCAGATTCTATTAAATGCGTCGTTAAAATCAAAATATACTTCACAGGTAGGGACTTAGATACAGCGCACATTTAAATTTGATAAACAATCGACATCTGTTTATCGAATAATTGGTATACAATAATTATTGAAACATCAGAAAAATTCACTAATAAAAATAATAGTAAATATAATTCATTTTCACATACATTTTGGTCTGAGGCGGTACGAATTTCGCCGGGACAGTTAGTTATAAATAAAACAATGTGAAACAACCAAGGGTTTAAATTCGTTTTCTGGACAGATTCATCACAATGCCTCCGAAAATAAATTTATTTCCGAAATGTCCAAAAGCCGATGGAAACAAAATATTAGCTGTGGGAATTAATGGAGTGGGCTTCCGACATAAATACGGCGTTTTTAATACGCTTATATTTAGTTTATTTAATAGCTTTTGATCCATTGAATAGTAAAAAGGATAAATGTAAGAAATTATTGTCTTTATATACCTAGCTGTTCCGTCTACTACTACTATACAACTGTCCTAACTGGCATTTTGAAGTATATTTTATACTTTCTCCATGATAAGAGTAACTCATGAAGCTTCTTTAAAGTAGCTTGTATCCCACTGAGATAGGCATAGACCTCAGTTGCGTTTGCTACGATTTTCAATTCAATGTAGTTGCTATTCCAAGCTCAGAATCATAATATGCAAAGGTGAAAGTTCAAGGTAAAGTACCTATTTACTCTGAACCCTTGGAGGGCGGAAAGCTCTCCGAAATTTATAGGCGAAATAATGTAGGAAGTATATTTGCGTAACTTGGGCCCGTATCGGACAGGGCTTTGCATACTAATGTAAGCATTTTGTTATAATTGGAATTGGATTAAATTTTCAGAGCGTTTTTTTTAGTTTATTGCCGGAAGATTTTATAATCCCCGTATACTCAAATATGAAATCAAGCAAATGCAGGTAGACTGGGGAAAACCCCAATGAAATTAGGAAAAAGGGCATGAAGCAGATTCGGCATTTTTATTGGGTTAAAAATATTGTAGGCAAACGATTTTTAAAATCATAGGAAGTACCTATCTATACCAACGTTACAGCCAGCAAGTTACTTGACACCGGGTTGAGTTCACAATACGTCTGCCAGCTGAGGAGACACCCTTAGCCTGGCAGGGCCCAATGTCTGCTAACACATTCTACGCATGCGCGTAATTCGAAAATTCTTAGTGTCATACTGGTAAAGCAACTAGTATAGCTCCTTAGGTATATTGCGATGGGTCTGTGGCGTTAGCGAGCTTGGTGCCCAAAGGCCCCATATTTTTTGTAATCGTCTTAGTACTTTACACGATTTGCACACAGATTTCATGAATGACTGTCACAGGATTTGTATATTAACACTGTGTAAGGAAGTAACAATATACATTCTATGTTCTTGTTTGTAAATGGAAGTCAAAAAGGATTATAACAGTCGACCCTGAATACTTAATGACTCAAGTTGAATAAAGACCGACAAAAACCTTCTTTTGAGTGATCATCACAATACTAGCAGATTGATTGGCATCGGTTCAGTAGTTTTGTATGTTCGACCTAGGCAAACAAACAGGTAGATAGACGAGTTTGCAGCTGTTTCGCGCATTTTTTGTATCTATTGAAATATTGAAAAGTTTTTCATTCAACGGTTTGCGTTATTTGTCTGTGCCGCACTGAAGTTAATTCAAACGGCGCGGCAAATTATTTGTGCAAATTTGTGTTAGCCTTCAGGCTTAAAAAATTACATTGGTATGTAGGTCTATTTACTTTAAAATAGGTAACTAAGTGGATATATCTACAAAATATTTATAGTCACATCAAAGTCCATGTTTAGTCCATATACGTCGTAACTCGTAGTGTATCAGTATCAATAGTGTACTATATTATAATGTACAGGGACTTATAATAAAATGCTTATTCCAGCTAGCATAGTTATCCGCTCAAAGCAATCTCCCTTCGTCTCGCTTAAACGTCCTTATATTTCTCTCACCCTCTGGACGTACCTTTGGACATCTACTATACATTACTCCAAAACAAGTGCCAAGTTTATTTCTCGCTCCACCGCTGTTGCTAATACTTACCTATGTTCAAAAGGAATATAAAACGAACTTCATTAGCAAGTCTGCTATTCGATTATGAGTGAGTTCGAAGGTAATAGCAGACTTTGGATGAGAATATTTGTACCTATAAGGAACACCCAAGTCTGAACGCGCCGCGCCCGCGCCATGGCGCTAACGATCCCCGCGATTTGCTGAGCCGGCTCCCAGCTCATTAACGACAGGGTTATAATTACTTATCTATTGTACACTAACTGGGGGTTCCATTACACTTTGAAACTGGTGATACTGATGGCTTTGTGAGTTTGTTTTCATTTTGAAGGTGTTTAAACGTTCATTAGTATACTTAGTAGTACTTAATAGAGTAGTTATTAATTATTATTTAATAATAGGTATATCTTATGTTCGATTATTTTGGTGTGAATGTCGCGAATCAGGGCGCAATGACACTACACTTCCTTTTCCAATGTTGACACAAATGTCTCCCACATTCGTGTCAACATTGGAAAAGGAAGTGTAGTGTCAGGCGGGCAGACGATATATTGATGGGTGACGACAAATTGTTTTGGATTTATAATTATGTAAACACAGATAGTATCAAGCAATATTCCAGCTGAAGGTTACCGACCTCTTAATTAGACGCGACAACAGAGTTTAGGGATGCAATTCGATATATTATTAGTAGTGCCTACTTATCTTAACTTTTAAACAGATCCTAGGTATGGAAATTAAAACAATTTAAAAGCACTAAAAAAATACATCCAGTTGGGACTACATCACTAAATCGGTCCATTTCTTTGACGACGAATATATCGCATTATTCGAATATATTATCAGCAAATTAGGCCAGAGATATTCTTCGCGACATACCTAGCAATCTCGTTTGCTATGTAAATGCCAGTTGAACGTTTATGTGTATTCTGTTAGCCTTAGATCATCTGATTGTATTGTTGACAAACGTGCTGGTCTAGCCGCGATCATTACACGTCGCACGCAGCGGACGCAGGTGCCCAGGAAGTCTCCATTCAACCTCTGATTGCAGGAAAATAGAAGGAAAACAGTCGACGGCTGGCAGCCGCGCGAGCGACACGCCTCCGCCTCAACGTAAAAAATATACCGCGCGCGAGCGGGAATTTGACAATAATTTCCAATAGTTAATAATATTATAATAACAATTTAGTGCCATTTTAATGCCAAAATAGACAATAATTCGACAATAAATAAATATTTACAAGACGAGAATTTATTTAAATAAATTATTTAAAAATGAATGAGCCGAAACCCATGGAGGTTTGCGGCAGCGTCATGGACGGGATCGCTGAGAAGGGGGGTGTACTGGATTCTCCCAGTAAGAAGGGAGCGACCGAATACACTGTGTATCCCATTAGATGGCTAGTTTTGTTCGTGTTCGTTTTCAACTCGGCCTCGAACGCGATGCAATGGATACAGTACACGATAATTCAAGATGCCGTCGTCAATTACTATGGAGTGTCGAGCATTATGGTGTATTGGACCTCCATGGTGTTCATGATCTCGTACATTCCCCTGATATTCCCTGCGAGCTGGTTGTTGGATAGAACGGTGAGAATATAAAGTTTTATTATGTGAAGCAGTGCCCGCGACTTCGCACGCGTGGACTTAAGCATTCACCGTCCCAGAATAACCCTCTCACTTCCACAGATTAACAATTTAGCGTACTTATACATACAAGCTTACGCCTTGTAAATTTTCAGCTATTTGATTATCCCACTATAAGCGATCACCATACCAAGTTTCATTAAAATTTCTCAGGTAGATTTCCGGTGATGGGTGAATAATCATTCTAAAAATGGCGGGTTCGACCTCAATACGTATTGAAAATTATATCACCAATTTTTTTTCTGTATTCTCGCGACATGCAGCATTATATTTAGGTAAGTATAAAGATCAAATTAAAGTCAAAGACGCTGTCACACGGAACACGATCGGTATTACAGAATCAGGATCCAAATGTAAGTTTTCGATCGTGACACTTGCGATACTACTTATAGCAACACTGATAGTGTAAACGGCGCCAAATATATAGTACGGTCGCAACATTAATATAGGCTATATAATGCAATTAGGGCGTATAGCGTTATATCTAAGAGCAGTTGCTCCTAGTAACTTAAGTCAAAATAGTACCTCATGTAGTATACGTTTGTTATACGATATTCATGGTATCTATACCTTAAATGGGTCCCAAAATAAAGTCCGCAACTGTACCTACCTAGTGTTTTATCCAAATAGCTTGACAGTACAGCTTGACGGGTATTATAGACACATTATTTAAAAGATGTTTGATGATTATCCTCATCTTCAGTATACAGAATGTGTACGGGCCAGCTATCTATACTAATCTATACTAATATTATAAATGTGAAAGTTTGGATGGATGGATAGATGGATGGATGTTTGTTACTCTTTCACGCCCGAACGGCTGAACGGATCTGGATGAAATTTGGCACACAGATAGATTATAGTCTGGAATAGCACATAGGCTACTTTTTATCCCGGTAAAATGTATGGTTCCCGTGGGATAGATGTTTTAATTTTTCATACTTTTTATTGCGGGTAACACCGCCGGGCGCAGCTAGTGTATAATAAGTAGAGTCAGCAAGTTACGCGTCCATTAGTAATTTAAGGGCAGTTCGCCAATCATACTCGAGGCTCACCCTATCACTTTAATCTCTCATTTACTCTAATTTCTATCATCTTTGTATAAGCTTACTTCTATCAATATACTATCAACTATCGGTTCTCGGACTATCATTTATCACTATCAACTTCTATCAACTATCAAGTCGTGGACGGGTAACGTCAGCCCGTACAGAATGATTCAGAGAGAATATAGTAAGCCTAGAACATACGCACATAACTTATCTTTCGAGCGGTTTTTAAGTTCTAAAGATAATTGCAATAAAACAAATTTAAGGATTTTATCGCGTTTATTTTATGCTTTTACGTTCCCGACGTTTCGGCTGCTTTATAGCAACTGTGCTCAGGTGATGACAGTCCTCCCGTCGACCGACGGTCCTCCCGAAACGTCGGGAACGTAAAAAAAACGCGATAAAATTCTTAAAATTAGTTTTATTTCAATGTGTCGTATTCGCATAAACATGAAACGTCAATATCTAAAGATAATTATAATTTTAAATTTAACAACTGTTGCTGTTGGAATCATACAGCGTTTCACACAGAAAGAGATAAGTAGCCCAAGTAATCAACAATTCTATAGACGTATAAAAAATACGTAATGATATCTATTTTGTAGTTAACTGAATTGCAAATGATGACTATAATCATAATATTTATAGTCGATCTCGCTAGGATATTACTGCTCGTTTCTATCACGCGATGCGCATAATGATGACCTTGGATTGTCAACAGTTTTACAATGTGTGTGTCACGGTGATAGAGTTAATCGACGCTATTGTCATCGTCGCTGATAGCAGCTGCCAGACTTCTTTCTGTTAACTTTTTGTTTTGCTAGTGCATGACGCTATTTGCAACCGTGCATAATTATTTTAAATAATTTTCTCGTGTTATCTGAAGCGGTTTATCTAAGTGCCAATAGCCTAGTGGTTAAAGGAGCTGCTTGAGTAATCGTTAGTTTCCGGGTTCGATCCCAAAGAGTTTCGCAATGTTTTCTTTTAGACGTATCCAGAAGTGAGGTTGTTCTAACACCGCGGATTTTAATGACAACTTTGCATGGTAATAGCTTATATGTATATCATCAATGTATGTTTCTTTTGGGAAATTTAAAGTTGGGATAGCCTAAGAAGTCGTGGGCACAGCTTGTGCAACCGCTCATTGCGGCGAATAGTTTTTCTTACACAAAGCGATTTTCTACAGAAATTTTCACAGTATTCTTATTTTAATTCTTACCCAGCGACCTGCGAGGGCGCGACTGTACCAAATTGGTGTCTTATTGCCTTTTAGTGCGGGTCGGTCCCTTTGGAAAAAAAAATGAAATGCTGTTGGAATAGTACTAGTACCTATAACCTTGAGGGTTGATGTTTTTTTATGAAACTAAGAATATTCGTATCAACGTGATCTATGTAGATACACAATTGGATTACCAGTCCATACGTATAACCAAGTATGACATACAAGTGTTGTTGTTTAGAAAACACTTTATGTAATAAAATATCACTGTCCATGAATAGTTTGTAAGTGACTGTACTAAAAATGTTATAATGTACCTATGTGCGCAGTTCACAAGTATGTAGCAACCTATTTCTGGTTTAGACAATATTATTAAAAAAAAAAATTGAGTACCTTCTACTGCACTGACCTTCGAATATCAATTGGATATGTTCTTCCTGGTCATTGATACCTTGTAGTACCTTGTTACAGATATATGAAATCGATGTTCCCGATTTCATATATCTGTATATCGGTATTACTTGAAATAAGAAATGTTCCTTTCTCACTCTATTTATGGAGGGTAAGCAGGAACTTCTAATCGTCATCGTAACGGTATCGAGAAAACATGCTGCCGCCCTCATACTTATTAATGAAATTATGGTATGAGAGGGACGGAAGACGTTAAGTTACCGACACAGTACGTAAAAACGATTGTGCTTGAGGTACCTACTGATGTTTTTCTCTAAGTACGGTAGTAGGTTGTAGCCTAGGTATTTAAAATATCTGACAGATAGCCTTATCCTTGGTTTACTGCTAGTCGATTATTTGGACCTCGGAAGTAGCTATGGCTAACCTCGTCTAAATATTGGTCATTATTCAAATCACACGGAGTTAATTTTAAGTTATTTATACTTTAAAAGCCCGCGCAATATCAAACTTGCGACTCGATAGTTTTTCGCTAGAAACATACATTTTGCGCAAATATTTTACAACTATGATGAACTCAAGGGTAGATATTACGACCGGGCCGTTGTAAATTTTCCTAAATCATAGGCTTTGGTATATTGAATATGTATAACAATGTAAGTATGGATTAATAGATACTCATTTATCTAAAACAGTTGTAATTTGTGAGTAATTCAAAGATTAGATTAAGATATAAAAAGATCAATAGCACCTACCTTTGGTATAGGTATCACGCGTACTTGTTTGATAAGATAAGGGAGTAAATGACCTGTGGGTCGATTCAGAACGTTTCGACAAGTATCCGAATCGATTCGATTAAAAATGTTCTCGTTTCGGCGACGATCTTTCAGAGCGCTTCTTCATAACCGAATCGAAAATTCGATACGACCACTCAACCGAATGGTTCGATTCGACCACTCGCTGTGGTTTACATAGCACATTTCATAATACACGTTTCTATGAATAACCGAATCGGTCGATAGGAGACTTGTCGTAAGGTTGTGAATCGGGGAGCTGGTTGTAATCTAATGATGCGGCCTTTGTTCTTTAGTTCGACAATGGCCTTTATCTGATTATTGTTGTTGGAACTATGGTTTAAATCGTCATTTTGACGAGTTAATCATCATTTGTAGTGCACTCGTCACTAGAAATAAACATGTACTTCCAGTTCTAGATTTGAATGCATTCATGTTACATAAACTGCGGATTCAGTTGCTTAATTCATTCAAAATTTATAACTTAAGTCAGTCCATACCGGTTCTTTCGCGCAACTTTCACTATGAAGGTACTACTTACTTCTCTGAAATAAAGGACTTATGAATACATTTGGAAATATAGCAATAATAAGGCAATACAGGAGATGTATAATTTTGTTACTAACATCTTCTTAGCACCATTTAATACCTATATGAATATGGCACTCACATTTGCGTATCCTGAAGATAATGGCTCTCCTGTCGCAGGCACACGTCACCAGATGTAGAGAGCCGTAACCATTACTTACACGTGTAAGTAATTAGAGGAAGCGACTAGCAGATGCTTCGCGAATGTGCTCGGGTTAGAAAAGGTTCCATATATTCAAAAGATTATGTAGAAATTTGAAAACTTTTCTTCGTTTACCGATAATGCTATTCAAAACCAGAATCAGAATATTTTTTATTCATGTAAACCAATCGACAAAAATGACACAAAATGCTAAGCTATACAACTTCACCACGTGTTAGGAATACCGTTGCTATGGAGAAGCATGGGAAAGAAACTCCATGATTGCTCTTTTTAAGGATCTTATACATTTTGAAATAAAACATTTATTTTTGTTTATTTTTGTTTTTACGTTCCCGACGTTTCGGCTGCTTTACAGCAACCGTGGTCACGGGAGGACTGAGGTGGTTGACGTCCTAGATTATATATATAGACGTTGAGATCTTATACATTGTTTAGCAGTACTACCCTACATTATTTAGCAAGACACTGTAGTTTTCTTGGTCTTTTTTCAGCTTCTCATATAAACTGTCAAAGAATGTTTGATGAATTTTAAATTATTTCCTTGAATTGCCGACCCGATTGGCTATACTTGGTAATAACCCTGCCTTCTGTGCTGAGGTTCCGAATTAGATACTAGACAGTATTAGATTTATTTGTATCAATGTGTATGATTCCTACTTTAATTATAAATAAATCCTCCCAATATCATACCATACTATCTTGGCATGAAGCAATAACTCGAGAATGCTATAGGTATTTACTATCCACAATATTTAGCAAGGGATGTTGTCGCTCGGCCCCGGGGAAATAACGCTGTAAAAATATAACATGAGAATATTTGTTTAATAAATATCCACTAATACCGTCGGCTTGGGGCCCACATTATTGCAACGGCCGAGGCTCTAGAAAGAACGTCTTTTCCTTATGTCATTCTAATGATTAGAGTTAGAAAACAGAATATGCTATCTGGCGAATACATAGAACTTATTTTCCATTTACAATGGCATAACAAAACAGACTACGAAAAAAATGATTTGCAATATCCGTGTAACTTTCTATGAATTCTACGGTATTTTTTCATATCCTTCCCAGGTCTGTCAGATTGTATATCCGTATGCCTGCCACTCGTCGTCGCTATACTGATGACAGAGTAATTTATCTGATATATGTGAATCAATACTTGGTGAAGAGCACCCATTACGAGGAGGAAATATGAATAGACAGATTAATGGCTGTGGGCAAAGTCACAATGTCGGAGAGAATAGAGGCTATATTTCCATACAGGGCTATGTGACAGAAATATGTGACTAAGTGGTTTGGTATCTTCTATATCACTACGCAGATATATTTTTGGATACTAACTCAATATATCTTACGTAGTTACAGAAAAAAAAAATCTCGACCATTCATGTAATATAATCTAGATAGAGAGATAGATAACTCTTTATTGCACACCGATTTCATTCTAGGTACATGAATACAACCCTATCAGGGACTTTACAGCCATCTCTCTTTGAACGGTAAGGGTCGAGTCACCTTCGTCCGTAGGAGAATTAAGTACCCTCGAGATACCCTACACGTGACCCTGGGTGGTGCCAACCAGGTGACAACTCTACTGGTGGTAGGCTTCGGCCGTGGCTGGTCACCACCCACTGAACAAAGCCATGTCGCCAAGCGGCCTAGCCGTGTTCCGGCATGATGTTCGGTGTTGCCATTCATGGATGGCGGGTCGGATCAGTTGCGCTGCATGAGCCTAGTGAATGTAGCGTCTCTTATCTACTGCCGCCTTCCTACCTAGGCAAGTATGCTCCATCGTAGATCTCATCGTCACTTACCATCAGGTGAGATCGAGATCAAATACTTGCCTATAATGTGGTAAAAAAAAAAAAAAAAAAAAATGGCCGTAGCAAACCGTTGAGTAGTATTGCAAAGTCAAATTACCTTAAAATGAGAAGGCAGTGACAGTTGGTTTCCCTACATGACTATGCTCAAGGGATAAGTAAAATAATAACTTCAATTTATGATTACATCAATAACCATCTGGATATTGCTATAATATTTCAGGTGGCAGCTGAAAGGCAGCAAGAGCGCACCAATAATTTTAAGGGAAAATATGGTTTGTAGAGCAATATCTTCATTGCTCTTCACCCATAGAATCTACCAAAGGCAAACTATCAGGACTGGTTGAATCAGTGCCGGTACTTCTAGGCTGTTCAAATAGTCTTTGCAAAGTTTGTGTTTTTCACGTCAAACGTAAAATAAACAATAATTAAAAAAGCCCACACGTTGTTTTCATCATAGGGGTACACGAGCCCTCAATAAACAGCCATTGAAAGGCTCGCAGTGCATTCGCGTCAGCACATTGACTGTATAGGATATCCGGTTTTAGCTCTGGATTGTGGTACACTGCTCGGATTAGACCATGGAGGTAATACTATGAATAATTCAATGGTTAAGATGGACATTTCAACCGTCCATCTTGGCAGAAAACCTTCAAAATTCAAATTCCAATTATTTATTTGCTAATATGGGTAGGCTACAGTCATGGTCAAAGATAATAATTGATGTTCGCCATATTTCGCCTTCCAGCATGCAAATGTGACATTGTAAGCAGCCAAAAAATTACACAGTAAATAATAATATAAAAATATTAAAATTTTGACATTGTAAGCAAATTACTAATCTGGCTATATCATTTACAAAATTCCAGTGTCAATATTAAAATTAATTCAGTAACTACCAAATAAATAATGTCAGTCAAAAAAAAACTTCTAACTACCTTGTTGATAACTAAATACCGTCGATAATAGCATCAACAGCTTTAGAATTTACCGGCTGGAATAGCACTATAGATGTGTCCAAGTGATTTACAAAATTCTACATCATTCACCTTTATCTATGTTGCTGGGCATTTCCACGAATGACGTGTTTACAACGTCGTTCATAAACAGATAGAAGATTAATGATAATTACAATAGGCATTTATTGCTTGTTTTGTTCGGCCATTTTCCGATTTTGATTCACGTTTGTAATATTCCCGGAACTTTAATCACACGGATGCAATCACTTCATTTCCGTTTCACGTCACAAAGAATTCTTACTAAATAGCTAAAATGATTATCAACTGTTATGATAATTTGAATAGTAGTCTCCGGATTATCCATATTCAATCAGATTATTCGGATTTGTTGTACCTATCAGAAATGAGCGAAGGAAGCCGGGATAAGCGGGGACCGTGCATTAGTGCCGACCAATTAACCTGAAAGTCCTGGAACAAGCCGCGGGGATTCTTGTTCCGTGACCTGAAACACCCGTAATCCCGGAATTAACCAATGCCACTTGAGTGGTATTGGAAGATTCAGACGCTAACAACTATTTACACACGTTAACTTTGTAAGTTAATTCATATGGCCTACGATAAGTATGACGATATTTATCCAATCTTTAACATCAGTTAAAAGTGTGAATTTTCTGCTAGGCCGTTACCAACGTTTCTGAGACCCATAATTGTAAGGCAATAAATTTTCCACACTAAAATGTCAACCTTATATATATACCTTATATATTATACCTTATATATTATACCTTATATATTATACTCTGTGTCAATTTATTCATAAACGTACCTACCCCAAAACTGAACTGTAATCCTAGCGGGATTCCATTTCCAATAAATCCTTCACAGACATGAGGTATGGCCGAGTATATCCGCTATATCCAGCGATACAATAAGCTGGGAGATACTGGGTGATCTGTGGCGTAACAAGGATGAATATTTATTGAAGTAGATATTTCATTTTCGGCAATTTCATTGAGCGTATTTTCCTTACAGCACTATGTCTACGTGTACAACTATCTTAATTACCACAGCTTAATCAATTATGTCACCACTTCCCCATATCTATACACATATAAATAAAATTGAAGTGTCTGTTTGTAATATTAAAATAACCGCTTTTTACTAAGTGCATTTGGATGTATAAGTACACGGTACCTATACCAAAACAACATTTTTTACAATTTTTGTCTGCCTGTCTATTTGTTCCGGGTAATCTCTGAAATGGCTGGACCGATTTTGACGGGACTTTCACTGGCAGATAGCTGATCTAACAAGGAGTAACTAAGGCTACTTTTATTTAAAAAAAAAACATAGGATCTCACGAAAAAAAATAAAACCAATGTTGCAGCGTTGCGCCTGATTAAGTTTGATAGCAACAACCTGAAATACGTCCCGCGGGCTCAGAACGCGCGAGCAGGCTGTTGCCAACGGTTGTGTCTTTGTTAAATACCACGCGAACGAAGTCGCGGGTAACAGCTAGTAACTAATAATTTAACTGTACAAATTAATGATGCAGGATCTACATCCGTAACGTTATTAGTAAAGGAAAGGTACGAGAATTCAGTAGGATATTTGCCAAGCACCCTGCCATACATGCCGGAGTAGACTTTAATGAAATGCATGTTTCACTAATGTTTTGCACGAAAATTTCGTGAGCCATGACGTCACATGCGACCCCGATGTTGAAAGCGTGTAGAGTTTTTTAATTAAATTTGTTTTTTGATGCGAACATGCTTTGTGTCCTGCCGTCGACGTTCGCAATGTTGAAAATGCTTGCTTTAAATGAGTTTTGTTGGAGATTTCATTGCCAGGCGTAATTTATGACTAGGGTTATTAGGTTAGGTTGGGAAAAGTTAGCTAGGTAATTCTACAAAACAGTAATATATATAGGACTAATATATATAGGACATAAGATGATTGCTCTTGGTAGCTTTAGGTATGTACTTACTATCGTGCTGTAGTTAGTATTTGTAGTCATTAGAAATAAAACGAATATAATATATAAAATAAAACGATTAGCCTCTATTGGATACATAAACACTACCCCGTCTATTCAATCTGTAGAACTAAAACTGCTTTGTACAGAATTTACTATGACTGCTAGTAGTTAATAAACGACTGTCTCGATCGTCACCCAGAACAAAGTTCAAAGGTTATCACTCCGATAGGAAACTTGCTTACAACCGTTATCTTTCTAATAAAATAAACAATGTGCTGTATATCTAATAATAATGTTTAACCCCTAAATTTATATAAATTCTAATCAATTTACAATGTCATTACAATCCAAAGTTGACGAAAACATTAACTTTGGTGCTTTAAGGTCCTATGCTTTACGGTAAACTTTAATCGTTAATCAGTCAGCAGTATCATTAATGGGACTAGGCCCGCCACACACTCTCACCAGTGATACTCCTGTAAGCCAGTATCTACAGCGGTGATCGCCGCAGACGTCGAGATCCGACTCTCGCCGAGTCCCTGGGAAAGACTAATTGTTTTGGAACCTGCAACGAAATTAATTGAAAGGAAAATGGGAATAGCTGTAATTAAAATTATCCATTTCTCTCCATTGCAGACCTATCCAATGAAAAGGCATGAGCAACTTTGGTAAAACGTATAGACGCACACAGCCTAGAATAATATTTACAAACACCAACACATGAGCCGCGGCGTTATACAACTATTTGCTTTACCCAATTTTTTTACAATCGGTAAATAGATAAAAGTTAAAGTAGGTAATCTGTATGTGTTGAGAGCTGTATGTATCTACTAGGTATCTATTTATTGTTATACTTATATGAGTATTATATTTCGAGACTGGAAAACTCCGCGGGGCTAACTCAAATGAGGCGCACCATGTGGATGCGAGTGGCGGAGGACCGTGATGTGTGGAAATCATTGGGGGAGGCCTATGTCCAGCAGTGGACACCTTTCGGCTGATAGAATGGAATATAATAGTATCTAGGTATTGTGCGCTCACTGGACTCAATCGTGTCAATACGACTCAAATTGGTTCGCTCTGGGCCCCGCGAAACATATTCGCGGCTTTGTTGACTGAGAGTGGCCTTCACCTAATGGCATATAATAATACAAAGTGATAAAACGTTGTAGTACTTATAATTATTTGGTACAGAAATATAGCAAATATTTGCACATTATATTTTTGGATTTATGTTCTGACAATGACATATATTCTTAAGGTGTCGTACGTCAATAAGAAATCGCCCGTAGTATAATTCATCCGTATATTTGCCTGTAGGTATTCCACTGTATTCCGAATATTGCTCTTATGTTCTGAAAGTCTTATTTAAGTATATTCTGTGCATTCTTTTGTTATTTTTAATTACTAAACTCTAAACTGGCTATATTTCTTGTTAATCTTATTGCGTGCGGAGTGAGCAGGCAAGCACTAAGTTAGGACATTAGTATGCGAATCAAGTTTTTCCCATCTTAGACGTTCTAGGTTCTTAGTGTTTCTTACATAAAGTTTCTACATACACAAGTTATACTTAATGAACGTAGAAATCATACCATATGCCAAATATTTTCTATACAAGATGATTTTTCAAGTGGACGTGGATAGCTAAATCTGATACTATAGAGAAAAGCGAAAAATGATTAAAGGTGTCTATTATATAAGGTTTAAAAAGAAGAGAGTCAACTATTTTGACAAAAGATTTAGTAAGTTATATGGATCACGTTGGTGTATATAATAATGATGTTTGTTTTTTTTTAAAAGGCGAACCAGTAGCGTTGGTCTTATAATTAGATTGATTTCTTTGGAAATGTTATCTTAATAACCTACTCTTGGCAATGTTAAAATATTTACACTATTATTGTTACACCTTATATTTGTTTTGTTAGTAATACCGCGTGTTTCTCAAATAAATAATACATTGAGTGGAAGCGTTATCCTTACGATATTTGTAACAAAATATTTGATTGCAAAAAGTCACGTTTGGTGGGCTGTTATTATAAACGGCAATGATATCAAGACCTAGAAATCTAATTAGAATAACACATTTTATAAATTAGAACCGGTACTGTAATCTTAAACCGGTCTTCCATCTCGCCAAATTCCACATGCAAACTTTTTGTGTAGTAAAGTCAGATATTTAACTCTTATATTTACGCGAATACTACACATCGAAATAAAACTAATATATATAATATGGTATAGTTGGAACTGGGGTACCTACCGTCATAATTAGTTGTTGTATATGGTCATTATGACACTAGGACGTCTAACACTTTAGCCCTCCCGTGACTATAGTTGCTGTAAAGCAGCCGAAACGTCGCGAACGTAAAAACATAAAATAAACGCGATAAAATCCTTAGTATTAGTTTCATTTCAGTAAAGCCAGGCTAGTTTTTATTTTATTAAGCTATTGAATAAAATATTTTGTAGGCATGCATAGCTTGTTCAGTTTCCTATTCTAAATATTAAACTAACTTTGAATTGTTCTAGAATCTTCGTGTAACGACAATCATCGGTTCGCTCGGCACCTGCATAGGAGCATGGCTGAAGGTGTTCTCAGTGCCCCAGGACAAGTTCTGGCTCGGTTTCATGGGACAGACCGTGGTGGCCATCTCGCAAGTGTTTATTCTGAACGTGCCTCCAAGACTGGCTGCTGTGTGGTTCGGCGCGGACCAGGTGTCGTCGGCCTGCAGTATCGGAGTGTTTGGAAATCAGGTAAGGAGTTCTATAAGCCAACAAATTGTTAATATTATTTAATAATAGGTAACCGTTATTGCAGTTTCCTGGTAGCACTATTTACCTACTTTCTTTTATTGAAATCAAAATAAAACAGTACCTTGGTACTTGTGTATTATAATATATATGTAGGTATTTATAAATTCACACCATCCCGCCTGTTATCCCCTAAGGGGTAGGCATAAGTGCTCCGCGACGTACCCATGTTCCGCCGATGATAAATGTTGGATCGATAAAATTAATAGAGGCATTTTTCGGACTATTTAAAAATTCTAGCATTCAAAGAATAGGAATGACATAAAGTAGTAATATTAGCTACTTCACTCGCACTTATTCTAAACGACATCCTTTCATTTTTTTAACTCCGCGCGATTCAAACGGTAGAAAGAAACTCCAGATAATAGCCTCTCCGATGTTCCAGCTAATCAGCCGATAATGGAATTTTTAATGGGGGTCCTTTAGACAAAGGAACGGCTCCGAAGTTTTTGTTGATTGTTACGAGTTTAAGAGGCTGTAACATCGAAACTTTGAAACGTAATTTTAAATTGCGATTGTATCAGCTATATTCGATGGCGAATTTTAAGAAGTAATTTTGTGAATAGTTATTCGGGGCTCAGTTTACTATTGTTATATTCACATATAACCGAGTTTACTGAAAAAAACAAACTACTACTACCTAAGTATACTTACTAATACTGTCTACTTACCTATGTTTGCAACAAAGTAATCTAATGTATCTTAAATAGGTTAATGATGTCAGTAGTCTGTTGCACGAAGCTTTGTGTCACAATTCATTTTATTTCATTTATTAATGAATAATGTACATACATTGTCTGAATGTTACAAGCTATTAAAATAAACGATCACCTTACATTATTCAATTTACATAATTAAAAGAAAGCTAAATCTAAACCATAACAAAATCCAGTCCATAGTTACAAATCCCTCAACAAAATCACTATGAAGGGACAGTGGTATAAAGGTTAAATATTAATAAAATAATTTCTTACCCGTCAGCACTTAAGTCGGACGGGCCTAGATAACGAACTGCCAAGGAATAATGTCCTTTATTCGCAGCGCAACTAGACTGAGACTGCCCACTAAACTGATGACGCTTAGTTGCCAATTTCCATATAGCTTGGTCGGGTGTGATAACGTTGTGAATTATTTTACAGAAAGACCTTTAGTTATATTTTATGGCGCTCAGCGAGCGAGCCTCAGGGGAATTCCCAGTTATAAAATAAGGTTGATATTTCCATTGCACGGAATTTTGCTTTACATAAGCAAAGATAGGAAATATTTAAATAATACGTACTGAAGCACCTCTGACTAGAGTGGCTTAGATGTTTATAAACATCTCATGTGCATGCATGCAGCGGTGTTTTACCTCATCGAAGCTACCGCGGGGAACTAGTTGAACTGCATATAGGTAGCGCTTAGATATGTATTACTCGTACCCAGTAAATCACACTAATATTATAAATGTGAAAGTTTGGATGGATGGATGTTTGTTACTCAATCACGCCAGCACGGCCGAACGGATCTGGATGAAATTTGTCACAGAGATAGATTATAGTCTGGAAAAGGACATACATATTTTTAATGGCGGGTAACACCGCGGGGCGCAGCTAGTAATTAATATACCTAGGTACCTACAAGCGAGAACAAAAAGTCATCCTCAATAAGATATTTGCAGGGACAATTTAAAAAAAAACAATAATATGAAACAACCAAACAAACAATCTCTCTGTCGTCCGCCAACCCGCACTGGGCCAGCGTGGTAGACTATGGCCTAATCCCCCTCGCACTGAGGGGAGGCCCGAGTCCAACAGCGGGACATTAAAAAGTGCTGGTATTATTATTATTATTATAAACAATATCTAGACGTAGATCCCTACGGTCGTCATCCAGCAGCTCTATTGCCTCTCGTGGTGATTGCTGCACTCGGAAATGATCAACCAATTGGTAAGCGAGGGGGTCCGACACACCAGACACCGCGATCATTGATCAAATGCAGTTATATAAGTGAGCTAACCCACGCTCATATAATACTCGTCTTCATAAGGATAAGGAAAATTCACATCGGGTTTCTTTATACCGATGACTCAATATCTCTAAGGAACTTGTTTCGGATTATAGGTATTGTTGAGGCGTAATCAACATAAATATAATAATACTTTATTTATATAACACAATTCATTAAAATATTATTAAAATTATAATAAATTATTGTGCTGCGCGTAATGAGCGTGAGAGCAGAAAGAGAGCGAGAGTTGTCAACTCTAAACATAAATACCTCATAATGTTGTTAACTTAAAAAAATATATTTTATGGACGTTGTGTAAAGGTATAATTACATGGAGGGTACCTACTATGGCGAGTTATGTGTATTATTACGTTCTCGTCTGTCGTATATTTCTTTTGCGTTGTCCGAGCATTTAGTTTTATTTCGTGCCTGTTCCCAGTAGATATACTATCCCCAATTGTCAACTCTATGGCCCCGAACTACGGATAACGCGTGTATAATGGATACCTACCTAATAATGGATTGGAAGCTCCCTATTTTCTATAGTTTTTCTTCGTTGTGGTCCATATCGATTTATAGGACAATTACTTTATGGGCAGGATGTGAAAGTTAAGGACAGTTTTTTTTGTAAAAAGGCCACACGAACGTATGTTCAACTGAGTTCCTATAAACAGAGAACTTATAAAACGTACTAACTTGCTATATGCTATACTTATATTGGAGTATATAATCTCATAATGATATAGTTCCATCATTGTACAAAGTAGTTTATCACACTGCAATTTGGTCTTTCAAATGCTTTGCATATAAAATTAATTTTGGCCGACGACCTTCGCAGTTCCGAGCAGGTTTTGAAGCGAACAAGGAAAACGTGGGCCCTCGTCTCGTGAAGGTGCTTACAATGTCAGCGTTAAGCCGGGGCTGCAAGCATTTGCGACAGTAATAAGACTCAAATTCACGTAACAATCACTCTGTTTGACTTGAACGAGAGAAAAACCACTATGAGTGCTGTTTTTTGTCTAATATTTTCAGTGAACAGAGGTTTCCATTGTCAGAAATTGCGACATAATTTTGGTCGATTTTAGTTTTCTAAGTGTATGATGCATTTCACAAGAATATGTGTTATTATAATAAATAAATCTGTTGAATCACACATTTTCTAAGTTTTAGCCGACCGTTGTGGTCGTAAGACGAGCCTATCGCGAACAACTGGTCAAAATGGCTAACAAACAAAACGCATGTTTTATTGAAAGCAATATTTTATTCAATGTGACAGCAAATTAGAGCAAGTGTTTACACGCTGCCTCCAAGTGGTACCAGCTTTAACCCGCGTCTTCATCCACGCAGCCATCGATTTTGCTCTGCTGCTTGACCCCCAATGATAACGGCGTGATGATACTATTACTCTATATTATCTCTCAAACACAAGCTAGTTATTTCAGAAAATGATTTTCTACTGACAGCGAATAACAAATATTTAATCATGATATTATAAGCAAGAGAAATAAAATACTGATTGCAATGTGTACATAGTAAAGGATATCTCTTTATTTGTAAAGATTACTTATGATCATAATAGGCCACTAAATTCATAAGATTTATGTCCCATGATAGCCCAAAAAAATCGCCAGAGTGGCTAATGAGTAGGCTTTTCCAAACATTTTGAAATATTAATTCAAAAACGATGAGGACAACCTTAATAGATCATTGTATTATCACCGTTTGTATACCTATGAAAGCTGTGATTTATACCCGTCACAAGCACGCAATTCTGTGTCACAAGATTGCTTGACGATATTAAAAAATCTTTTGTCTCCGAATAAAATGTTATAAAGTTTTTCTATTGAACCTTTTTCCTGTCACTGTCATGTGCAGAACGGACCTCAGCTCAAAGAGACTTGGGCGACGGGCATACCGGCCTAGTGCGGCTATGAGGGGTTTTACTAGCTCGTAGTGGCATGGTATTTCTAGAATTGCTTTAAATTCGGTAAAGTCTTTAATTTATCCTATTTTGTTTCTGTTCATTTACCCAAATAAAGAGAGAAAGAAAAATGCTGTCGGTTATGAAACAAGAAACTCGGTCTTCACCACTCGGTTAGATCCTAAACTCTTTACAGAATAACAAATTATTGCAGCTACTCTAACAAATAACACAATCTCAACATCCTAATTATCATGTACGTGCTTACTAAAATGCCCATAATTAGCAGATCTTGTTATCACAATATTAATTTTATTTGAGTCCATTTTCTTAATTGCGTCTTACGTCAAAGCAAGCATGCGCAAATATTCAAGGCTTTTCAATATTTGTAGAAGGATTAGCAATATCCAGAAATGAGTGATGGCATTCAGATGAATTTGTGGCAAGTACTTGTCTATAGCGTGATGAAATTCTACTTTGTTTCATATCTTAGAGATATAACTACAGAATCAGAATCAGAATATTTTGTATTAACTTATGAATCGTCAAAATAGTAACAAAATGCTAAGCTACAACTTTACCATCCTTTGCTATGTTCCTATGGAGAAGAACGGGCAAGAAACTCCATGGTTGCTCTTTTTAAAAAAATCCGTGAAATTTTTTTTGAGCAGTACATTGTTATGGGTATGTGAGAACGATGTGGGAAAGGCTAGGCAGAGCAGCAGGCCAACAAAAAAGTACTAACTCTAAGTATATCACAGCCTACGCTATAGCCTTTTAAGGGTCTTATGAGGACTGTAAGCCTTCATCCAATAATATAAAAAAATATTCCAATCGCCATATTGTCACAGATGCTGCGACTATGCATATCTCTGCTATCGTCTAATCTTCTCGTTAAAGTAGTTACTTACATGTAAAACAGGTTTATATTACTTGTAGTATCCACTATAATGAGTAGGTACATAATACTTAAGACGTATGTACACACTACTATAAAGGATTCATATGATGACAAAGACATGACGTTTGACGCACCCAGTACTTAATAACGAGTAACGGCCGATTTATAATGGACTTCTTAATTGCCTATAAACTTACGTGATAATCTATCCAACCAGGGATTCCCTTTGTGTATATGACTCAGGTGTTGTAAATTACAGCACGGAATATTGAATATTGTGTATAAATAAATAAATATCGCCAGACAAACACACCAGCTATACGGTCCCACACTAAGCAATGCTTGTATTATAGGTACCGTACAATTGACTGAGGGCGAACTTTGTATATAATACGTATATAGATGTTAAACATCCATGACTTGGGTATAAACATTCGTGCTCATCACACAAAGATTCCCGATCAAACTTCAAACCAGGTACCCTCGGCACAGAAAGCAGGATCACTACCAACTGCGCTAAACCGATCGTCTTTATCATATGGAGTTAAATTTATTAATTTGTTTGTCCACAGCTAGGGGTCGCTGTCGGCTTTGTGCTGCCACCGTTGCTCGTCCGCGCCACTGGCACCATCCCCGAGATAGCCTCAGACTTCACACTGATGTTCTACCTCGTTGCCGGGTTCACAAGCGTCCTGTTCGTCTTTATCTTGCTTTGTAAGTTACATACCTCACGACAATTCTTAAAAAAAATCTTGAATTTCTGGAAGTGGGGTTCAAAAGGTCTAAAAATAGTCACACACCTCTACATCTTTTAAATTATCGTTGATTCTTTTGCTATGTTTGAAGTGACAAACAATCAAAATGTATACTTAATCGTGCGAACGAAGGGTTTTCCCAATCAACCATATTATAACATAATTAATAAATACGTATATGAAATTGCACTAAGTAGGTAGTCATTGCGTATTTTTACACTAAAAACTAAACATGGATGAATCTCATGTAGTTACTTCTGGAGCGGCAGAGTAACATTTACTATTTGTGTCATATCGTTATGGTATAAAAAACTATCCAGGGTATATGAACTTCTGCTCCTCCGTCTACTTTAATAACAATTTTCCTGTCGTCAGTCTTCAAAGCGGCTCCGCCGACTCCGCCGTCCGCTGCCGCTGACTTGGGCGCAAGCCTCGACTCCAACTTCCTGCTGTCTCTGAAGAAGCTAATCACGAACCGCAACTACGTGCTGCTCCTCTTGTCGTACGGTCTGAACGTGGGCACCTTCTATGCTATTTCGACACTCCTCAACCAAGTTATATTGACTTATTATCCGGTAAGTGTTCCATCAAAGGTAATCACGAAGTGGTAGGTAGATGAGGCGTTATAACCATGTACAGTGAATTTAATTATTTTTCAAATTAAGGTAAATAAATACCCAAACCATCTCAACCAACGTTGAGATGGTTTGGGTACTTGGAGAGAGAGAAAGCCTATTTCCGAAAAAAAGAATGTGAAAGGGTTAGAAAGGTGTTTCCAATGAGACATTATGACTAATGGTCTTCAAAGTAAAGTCCAAAGCACTCTCAACCGACAGAAATCCATGACTAGTAATGAAGGGAAACATGACATGTGTTAGGGACTTAGCAAATCACAGTCTCTCTTTAACAGTATATAACACAGTAATCTGTCTTTATCCTTAAGCCGTGCAGTCTTTCAGATACCGATCATTTCACAATAGCATTCTTGAATCAATGGTTGATCATCATTTCTAGGGCGCCAATGTTGACGCTGGTCGCATCGGGCTAGTGATAGTGGTCGCGGGCATGGTCGGCTCGGTGGCGTGCGGCCTGGTGCTGGACAAGACGCACCGTTTCAAGGAGACAACCCTGGCGGTGTACGCGGCCTCTGTGGTTGGCATGATCATATTCACCTTCACGCTGAACTGCGGCTACATTGGCGTTGTCTATTTGAGCAGCATACTGCTTGGGTGAGTTAAGATTTCTTATTTTGCTTTCATCTACTAATGAGGATCACTAATCACAAAGATTTCGCAAAAGAACGGCTGCCGAAAAAGAATGTAATTTCGCTTTTTCATGTAATTTATAACCTAGCTATATCAAATATAGCGGTACGTACTTGCATATTATTAAAGATAGAGATATAAATTTTCGTTCATCATTTACAGCGCTATAATTTGGAAGTAATTATTTATGTAATGTGTTCCAGATTCTTTATGACCGGTTATCTGCCCGTGGGCTTCGAATTAGCTTCCGAGGTGACGTATCCTGAACCCGAGGGAACTACGTCTGGTTTATTGAACGCCGTTGTTCAGGTGAGATAATCCTCATGAGTCCTAAAGAAATATTAAATAAATAGAAACAACTTGAAGGTTTCATACTTAAATGGTTTGGAAATTCCTAATGTCAACATTTTTACAAGCTTAGATTTTTACGTATAAACCAAATACGAAGTATGTACATATTATTCTTGTACAAGAGATACTTACCTATTCCGTCTTTTCCACATCCAAATCCTTATCTGCAACTAGGTTGTATTAGACTCCTACTGATTATAATCCCTCGTGGTTTCGTCACTCCACTGGTTGGTTGCTGGCTTCCAAAATCCGCCAGAGCAGGTGACAAATGCCGTTGTCACCTGCTGCTTTAATATTCAAGCTTGTCTCTATGTATAATATAATGTCCAGGTATTCGGCATCGTGACGACCCTGCTGTACGAATGGATGCTGACCTCGGTGGGCGATCGCTGGGCAAACCTGACACTGTGTGGGCTGCTGGCCATCGGCACCGCTATCACCGCCTGCATCCGCTCCGACCTGCGCCGCCAGGCCGCCGCACAAGACGGGAAGGGGTAGAGTGCCTGTCTACACTCTTCTACTTGTTCTGCAGCGGGTGTTTCCACAACTCGCGTCTAGCGCGCGTATTTTGTATGTGAGAGTAGGATGGCTATTGGTCACTCCAGCCAGCTATACAAGTTGCCTACTCGCACGCTATCAATTCACTTCTTGGAGCTCTTGTTATGGTTAGATTGTGATGAAAAAGTTATAAGGTTGTCGTATTACCTACAGTGCTGATTTTTTTATCGGGCTTTTGATTGATAGAAAACAACAAAAACAAAAGTAGCTTGTTCCAATTCCAAATGTTTTTAATGGCTCCGATTATTTTCCCAACGACTAGTTTATAGATGAAAAGAAAGTTAAAAAGAATATTTGCAATGCTTACCGAACGTTTTCAAATCAATGAAGAACTTACACAACTTTATTGGATTCCATAATAATATGGATAAACTGGCCAAATACACTAGCGTGTGATGCCAAAAAAGAATGACATGGATGACAGCTCAGAGGACAGGTTGCCCATTTTATTTCAATTTGTCTGTAATGTTGGTATTACGTACTCACCTTATAACTTCCTGTTTTAAATAACAAAATACAAAACCTATACAATATTATACTTAAAGAAGAGCTTTTGACTCGATTAGAATGACAATAAATAATGTGAATGTATTTAATTGGTAATTTTTGCCACGAAATACTAGATTATGGAAATTTGAAAACGGTTAGAGAACTGTATTGAACTAAGTGAGTAGGTAATATTTTGAGACGAGTTTTACTCAATGGTATATATAATTAAATCATGGATAATATTTTAATTCTGAATTAGTGGAACACGATCAAACACCAGAATATTAATAATTATTTATGTAGACAGCTACATTAATTAAAGCTGGTACCTATTTGTACTAGTTTGTTCGTTGAATATACAAATTGCAGTATGTGGTTAGAATAAATTTAAAAAAGTGGTGAAATTATATTTCGTCGGGAAGTTATTATGGAAAAAGTCAACTACCTATTTACCGAACAAAGTTCTTACGGGTTATTCTGACCAGCCTGTTATAGAGATAGATAATTTAGTTAATTTATTTGGGATTTTGAATTCCGCCCTTGTGATTATTATTAGTAGGTATAGTAAACATTAAATATACTTGTTGTATTAATCGTACTAGGTAGTATTTATTTTTATTCTTTGAGGTAAGTAAGTAGGTACCTATTTATCAATTGTGAAATCTCTATAATATACTTATTTACCTATATGGTACTTAGTAAGTAATTTGGTGTGGACAATAACGTTCTGATGCTATGTTTTATAATGAAAGTGGGTTTCTTGGACTGTGCGAAAGCTTTTGAGGCACACGCTAGTCCGGATTGAAAGCTTATAGGTATATAATTACTATAATAGGGTAGTCAAGTAGTAAGTCATAGGCGACTAATAGTCGACTGCCTACCAGACTAGATTTTTGTCAAACAAAAGAGGAAGGAGGCTATAAACGCACATAATTCAACATAAATAAATATATTTTTAACACTAATTGCAAACAAATACAGACTATATTATTTTTCGGTAGTCTATGGTACCAAGCGAGTTGAAATATATAATGGTACCTAAGTACCTACGTTAAATTACAACTCCCAAGCTTCCTATTGTAAATTAAAAAAAAACTAAAATTAATTCTTGTTCCCACATGTTATAGAGTGTGACGTCACATCACGCTATTTTGACGACCTGGGGTCTCTACGAACAGGTTGCATCAAATAAAATAAGCAAAAACGGTGGGTTTTGCGCCGGCCTTATTGTATGCATTCGGAATGCGCAGAGCCACCATCTTTGCTGATATCACTTGATGTGAACTGTATCTATATTCTATGTTTTTTAAACTTAAGAGGGTATGTCATTTCAGTGGAAATTCAGATGTTTCAATACTTATTTAAAAATACGAATATTAATTTATTAAAATATGTTTCTTTAAGCTTCAACACATAGCAAGTGTACAGCTGACAGTACTGACAGTAGGTAGGTACGTAAACGACGCAAGTGTTATCCAACTTTACTAACACTATACAACAACAAGGGCTATGTATATTGCACATGTAAGTAGGTAATGTTTTGATATTTTATTGTGCGTTATTCAGTATTAAATTTGTTTTAGATTGAGTTATGCAATGAACAAGAATAATAACATAATATAAGTAAAGTAAGCCATAAGTAATAAAATATATAGTGTAGTTAGTTATTAAAGAACGTTCGTTTACCAAATTCCTTGTACCATCATCTAGGTTATGGACACTATAATAAAATATGTCATTACATTACTTAAGTACCTATTGAAATCAATCATCATCTTTTTCTATATCTGTTTGGTTGGATAGAATGTAGTCAGATGTGCCAACTGAAATGGTATGATATAAAGATGTAAGAAATTCTCTACCAACTTATATGTTTTTAATTAAAATATAGTGCAGGGCTGCATTGTGTACTAATTACACATCTACGGAGAGAGTTCTCGTTGTTTACATAAGAATAAAATTGTTTTGTTGAATTTGTTTATTTTTAAGTTATACCTATATATGTAAATAGGTATAATATAAAAAACAGGTATTCAATTTGACACTTTAAAGCAGGAATATATTTATATTTTATAATCCAACTATATCTAACGCAGAAAGTACGAATGTATGTGCATTAGAGATATGGAATGCATTTATTTTATAAGAAGGTACCTAGAACACCTACTTTATAGCAAAAAAATTCATTCCTTATAAAATGTTTCATGATGCAACTGAACGATAAGAAAATTTTGGGTCTATACAACTCCGCTTCCTATTTCCGAGCGAGCGTAAAAACGCATTAACAAGTTGCCTAACTAATCGAATTCCTGTACGAAACACGCAGAGCGTGAAACGCTTGACCTGCGAAATTAGCTTACTTCCTGTGATGACTATTCTCCCAGAATCTTATAATATGGTTAAAATCTAAATACCTACTACATGGACTAGTCACATCAAAAATAATTGTAATATGAAATGGTCGAATAAGTGTAAAGATCACACTTAGATATGTGGTAAAAATAAAAAATAAAAAAAATACACCGAATTGAGAACCTCCTCCTTTTTGAAGTCGGTTAAAAATAAGAAAAGGATAATAACAATAATGATAAGGTACTCCCAAATTCATAGATAAGTATTTTTCGTCTATTTACAATGGCATAAGAAAGCACTTTTCTTCTATCAAATTCTTTGTGGGTTATGCCATTGTGAAAAGATTAAAAAAAATATAAAATGAAAATCTAAATATGTAAGTAAGTAATTCGATGAGAATGAATTTTGAAAACAAATCATGAGATGGGCATCACAGGTATGCAGCTAAGGAATTTAGAGGTATAAAAATTGGTCAGTTATCGATGGTAACTAGTCTTTCTAAATGTGATTACAGTAGATAAGTAGTGCTCGTAGAGGACTGTGTAAACAGCTATTCTACTTTTAATTCTATCAGGAATTTTTTTTTTCGTCTTCCTATTTAAATTATAATGGTAGGTAGTTAACAATTTATGTGATCAATGTGTTGCGAAGTTAATGTTCAATAAAACTTGTTGCTGGAGTTATTTATTATTTATTTTTTACGGAATTGTATAAGTTTTGGTGAATGGCTTGGTTGTACTCTATAACATACAACAACTTTTTGTCCTAGATTTCCACAAGTGTGGCGTCCCAGGAAACGCTAGTGTAGGTAGTAGGTACCTATCACTAAACCTTTAATTTACCCCACTTAGAGCTCCTGAAGAAAATATTCGCAATGAGGATTGATAATATTATGATTAAGTCAAATGTATGCCAATTTCAAATAATTATTAGCAATTATAGTCAAGTAATTAATAAAATCATCAATAAAAAAAACATGGTAGAAAAAATATTGACGATATCACTTTTAAAATTAATGATTTTGCCACCTCCATCTTTTCTTAGGGCATATCTCGTTATTTATTCGTCTAAGGCGCCTAATAAAACACGTTTGGTAATTCAGGGGTACCAATCACCATAGAATGGAAAATAAATGCGAAGGAAAATCTTCTACTTAGTTTGATACAATTTAAAAGCACTAGATGGCAGCATAAGGTCTGCCTAATCTGAATTGAGTCTTATTTCAATGCACTAAAAGATATTTTACTATACAAGCACAGATGACAATTGATTTGTTTTGTTGACATTTCGAACCAAGTTGCTATGGCGGCATTTTCATTTCATCGACGAAGAAATTCTACTTTCATGTGAAATTACTATAATCTGCTGCTAAATCAAAGTAAAAATTATGCGGCGTGGATATAATTATAATCGAAAGAAATTAAACGGAGGCCGGTGTTGTTCAATATATGAAATGTTTAGATAAGTTTCGCCTAATCTATCTGTACTTACCAGTTTTTGTTTGTTTTCCTGTGTTTTCTAAAAAGTGCATGTGCTAAGATGAATAATTTCAGTAAGAGTCAAATTGGTCGTGATACATGTAAAAGCCACTCGGCCAGGTCTGATCGAGGTAAATATATATTTTTACAGGTGAAATTTGTGGTAGTAGGTAACTACCTAAAATAAAATTTGCAAAGTCTCATAAAAATCGTCGTCTTGTGTGAGTTTGGTCAGATATGTAGCCTTAAGTGTAGAGTAGGAGTGAATGTCATAAACTAGTGAGCATTGATATTCTAAAAGGATTTTAATATATAGCTCTCTATGATGTTCTACAGCTGAACTATACCGCATCTGTCCCTCAAAACTTAGCAAGCGTGAGTTAGAAGACCTATACTTTGCTCTGCTCGAAGACAACTTAGAATTGAAGCGTACTCTCAATGGCCAGGAAGATAAGATCAAGATATTATCCACTAAAGTGCAGCGGATGACAGCAACACAGAAGAATGCTCAGAGCAAAGAGACAAAAGAATGCTGTGTTGCTACTAAAGCTATTGTCTGTGAACAAAAAGCCTCGTAAGTATTGTTTATAGCATTTTATACAGAAGATTTGTTTAAGCCTGGAGCTTAAAAAGTTCTTAATTTAGTGATTTAAAATAATGCTGTACATATGAAAAGGATAAGCTAACTGAGTTTCTTATCAAATCTCAGTTATTATTATTATATGCCATAGTCAGCTTTGACAAAGTAACATATTAGACATTTACTTTGTACTCTAAACAAATGTTCTTACAGTCATAGTAAACTATTATTATTTCCTGAATGCTACGGACTGCTTACTATGCTAATCCTGATTATCTACTATCAGGAAAATTAACTTGCCCACTTTAAGTACATTTTCGCCTGGCAATACCTACTGAGCTCAAGTGCAATGAGTATGTTGAATAAATGATTTCAAACAAAAATAATTCATAATGGCAGCCTTTGTATCTTTTTGTACAGCAAATTTGATCATGGTTTATAGGAGTAACATTTGTGGGTTGATTCCTTTAAAATGGCTTGTCCACTTTTACATTGGGTCCTAATCAGTGAAATATGTCAATCCATATCAATGAAATAGATCCATAGTGCGTCTTTGCCCACTCCAACAATAATACAGATTAAAATACATTATCATGAGTGCAAAGAAAACCAATGTATATAGTCAGACAAATAATCAAAATCAGGAATACTTATGAGTCATCAAAAACATTATTATCAGATGATACTCTAAAACTAAAAATATGAGTTAAAATGTTTACTCAGACAGATTACAGACTGGTGTCCGCACTTACACATGCAAGGTCTTCATCCTTCTAGCAATAAACCATAATGAACTAAATAATATCACACCAACTTCTACATTTCTAGATATTTTAAAATGAGGTTAATTTGTTATTAGTAATAATTTGATAACTCAATATAATTATATTGAATACTTACCAACATATTATATGATAATGATTATTCATAATTGGTACATAATCATATTATAGGTGGTTATTTATTTACACACCCAATTGTGTTAATTTGACATAGGTACAAAATTCCGTTTCATGTGCCTCAACTCTTCACTGACAGTCACAGCTAGTATTCAAAACCATCAAACCCAGGTTTAAGAAATTCACAATTACTAAGTAAATCTGCTATTAAATAACAACATAGGTACTAATATTATTAAATATTTTATACCTACCCAACCTTTATAACAATACCAAATAACCATTCCATTCCATTTCACGTTATATTCACTCACACCCAACTCTTCGATATTATTCCGATAGATGTCGCTATGCCGCCGATCCGTATTTTAGGCTCGCGGTGTTAAGATCGTATCCCGTTTAGTAACCCTCGTTGCGAGCGTTGTTGAAAGCATACTTACCTGGCGTAGGGGACACCGTGATCAAGACGGCGGTTCCCCCAGGGCGAGGCCCTCCCATTGCACTGCGGTTGGGTTGACCCTTGCGATTATCCCTAATGTGGATAACTCGGACGCGTAATTTTTGGTAGTGGGGACTGCGTACGCGCCGTCCCCCTCTTAAACCTAGTGAAAGAAATAATGTTGCCAAAGAATTAGAGATAATTCGCAATTCATCACATGCTGACCCGACAGATGAACGCTGTCCTATTCAAATACAATAGAAAATAAACACTCAGTTTTCCAAAAAATCTTTACCTACATAAATCGAATCCAAGAAAGGTTTATTCGGACTAATACGGACATATTCAGCAAGAATTGTTAGTAAAACACCAGACCACACACCTGACGAGGCGAGGTCTGTACAAACGATAGCGCCCTGCGCAACTATTACCTAATCTGTGCCACAAATTGGCACGGCCTCACCTGTTACAAATCAGGCGATATAACCCATATCTTATAGAAAACGATCATACCATATAAATTGACACTATTCACAGAATAGCAGACTTAAAACTAGCGAACGAGCGCATGTCAGAGCGCATCCGGCTGTTGACCATGAGGCTCTGCTCCGCCAAGCAATTCCTGCGTCGCAGTCCGTGCGGACTGCAGTCCACGTCGCGCTGCAACCGGTGCTCCACGGCACCTCCTGCCTCCTTGAAGTGAGAGTTCATCTATCCATTGTTCACTTTAACACTGGATGAGGATGAGTCGTATAAACCTACTATAAGTACCACATTCAATAGAAATGTTTCGCCTATTTATAAAACACTGTTCTTATTTAAAATGCTTTGTATTACCACTGTGAGTTGATATAATCTATTAATTGTAAGTTAAAAAGATCGTACGTGTTTACGATAAGTGCCGGATAGACGGTTATGATGACACGATATAAGTCGTGATAAAAGCTCCACTTGCAAATAAGTCGGTTTGTTTGGAAAGGTTTTCTATGTTTTCTTCAATACTGGCTGACCCGACAGACGTTGTCCTGTCCAAATTCCCATAAAAGAGTACTTTCAGTTTTTACCGAATTTTACAATATTCCGGTCAACCTATGAACGTTTCTTTCCCTAAAAATCTTATTCGAACTGTGACGAAAAAAATGCCAAATCGGTCCAGCCGTTCTCAAGCGATGTGCTTACCAACGAACAGCATTTAATTATTTTTTTCAGGAATTCCTCAACGAGCGCTCTGCCTACAAAAGTCAGTGAAGACAACCTGAAACCCTCGGCTTCATGTCAATGTCTCGACAAGTTTGTGTCCATATAATATTGAGCCTTTGTAGCACTATACACGTGAACACTACTCATTCACCTTTGCCTTTTCAGAGACGCGTGCGTTGCATGCGTATCAACAAGGTCAGTCGAAACAGAAACCCCGGAGGCAGCAAAGTGAGTTAATATTTGGTTTTCGATAAAAGTCTTCCTGTAATAAATGGATAATAATACCAGCCCTTTTTAATGCCCCACTGCTGGGCACGGGCCTCCCCTCAATTCGAGGGGGATTAGGACATCGTCCACCACGGTGGCCCAGTGTGGGTTGGCGGACTTCACACATCTTTCTAGGGGTTCTCTCAGACATGCAGGTTTCCTCACGATGTTTTCCTTCACCGTTTAGCAAGTGATAATCGTGGTTGAAAATGAGATTCGCACATGAAATCCAGAAATCCCAGAGGTGCGAGCCGGGGATTAAACCTGCGATCCTCGTTACCGAGGCAAGCGTGCTACCAACTTAGCTATCACTGCTTTATGTAATAAATGTATAATTTATGTAAATACATTAATTTTTTTATGTTAGGCCAGCCTCCGATAGACAGTGCGATGAAAATAAATGTAGAACTCAAATGGAAGAGTTGGAACAGAAGATATTCAATTTGGAAGAGGTAGGTACATTGAAAGGGTCTAGAATGGCGATCACGAGAAGGATGACGTGTTGTAGGACGGCCCTCACAAGGTGGGCTGATGACATCACATGCGGTGGATAGTGATGTGGGGAAATGCCTATGTCCAGCCATGGTGATATTTCGGCTGATGTATGATGTGTTAGAAAAACACGCTTTAATTAAAAGCTCAAGATTTCCTGGAACTCAAACGTTGTAGGGTGTTTGTACAGTTATTCTAGGTACCTACTTCAAGGATTTCAGTTTGTTCAGTCTAGGCTCACTCACATCTGGACGGGTCGCACCGTACTGTACTGCAAAATTCTATTTGAATCGCTTCAATAACAAATCGACACACAACGCAGGATCGCAGTCAAGCGAATTTTAGTTTTATTTCGACTCCTTAAGTGCGTTGATGCAGGTTTTAATGAAATGCAAAGTAACGCGCCTCTAATGCGCAAGCCTTTATTATCACAAGTTTAGGACCAACTAGTATTTAAACTCTCCGTGGTGCCTTACACGTGGACTTAGTCCAGCTATAAGTCTTGCTTCTGTGGAAATTTGTCTACCAGATCTTTTTTGTCTCCCGCTTTGCAATGGAGGGAAGTGGATAATTTTCTTCCAACTCCTCCTATTTTTATCATTCGATTAATTTCGTGCGGGTTCCAAGACAATTAACTTTATCCGGGGACTCGCCGAAGGTCAAACCTCGGTGTCTTCATTGGACACCACTGTAGGTCCTGGCTTACAGGAGTAGCAGTGGTGGGAGTGTGTGGCGGGCCTAGTCCCATTTAAAAAAAAATTCCTTTATTATACGGTTATTTAATCTAGGAGCTATCAAACACTCACGAGGAATACTCCAACCGCATTTCTCGACTGGAACGCGAAGTACTGGACGTGCGCAAGGAGAACGTGCAAGTGCGCAGCGAGAAGATCGCGAGCGAACACCAGCTGCAACACCTAACCAGGCGAAGCAGCGACCTGGTGACCAATCTGAGAGCGGCCGAAACTAACCGCAGTAAGTTCCGACATCGTTCATGGTGATAACTGATAATCGACTTTATTGATGACGTAATAGAGTCTCAAATTGTATGAAAGAGTATACACTTAGCAAATCAAGACGCTACTGTGCTATAGTTAAGGTTGATTGTCATCTGTCACATAGCAAGTTTCCTTTTGGCAGATGAACTCAAAATGCAGCTTTCGATAGAGAAGCGAAAAAATGCAGAACTGGAAATGCAGCTGAAGGCCGCGAACATGTCAAATAATGTCGCCAAGATTATTGAAGAACGTCCTACTTCTGTAAGCGTTAGTATTAAAAGGAATATAATTAGGATTATAATTAGGAATACTCTAGCTGCGCCGGTGATTTCGTACGTGTGGACTATAGTTGTTTGAAGATCCCAGGGAATCTGTTCTATTAGTTGACCCGGGTTATAAGCTATCACTATGGCTAGTTTCATTAAAATCCATCCAGAAGATTTCCCATTATGCACGAAGATAGACACCCATTCCGAAAATGTGGTTATGGCTTCTGTGTCGAAAATAATGTCTCTTTCGATATTTATTCCTAAAAATATTCAAGGTACAGACTAAATTACAGTCCTTTAGGTATGTATAAACAGCGATTTCTCTTTCATAGATTATGCAGACAAACGCATTGTAAGGGCTTGTTATCTACACCGTAAATATCTAGTTTCTGTTAAATAAGGCATATATCCTTATATGACTTGTATTCGTTTGCTTTGACGCTCAATATAAATGCTTACCTGTTTTCGTGCTTACACCCTAAGCGCCTGATTAGGGCTGATGAAGCCGCTTCACAACTTATTTGACAGATAGCCAATACAATTTATTTTAAATAAGTTGTGAATAGGGTTTTTCAGCACATTTGAAAAAGCCCTTTAGTTGAACAACGTTGCAGAACGCTACCCATACGCACACCCAACTCGTCAACGATACGAAGCAAGTTTGTGACGAAATAACACCGCCCAAGTTCTCGGATGACTCCGGATACGTGGACGCTAATAAAAGTCATGATTTTGTTGACGATAAGGTAAGTTGGAACTCCTGTTGGAGACATTACTGCCTGGAAACAATTAAGGTCATTTTGGAATACCAGTACTTCTAACTACTATTTGCTACGGCTCTATACCTGTGCTGTGTATAATATAAACATAGTTATACCTAATATAAACAAAATAATATTGTGGGCAGGAAGTAAAGTCATCAAAAATATTGTTTTATCTCCGCCGAGTGCAAGGAATGGCCTGATTCAAACTGACCGCAAAGCCTCCCTCGCAAGACTGGTTCGGGCATATGCCAGAGGGCAAATGAAAAATATCTGCGCTCTACTAGCATGACTTTTCTAGTAATTCTTTAATGTCCTCTGAATGGTCATTGTATAGTACCTATAAAAAAGTCTATAGTGTGGATTTTCCATATAAGTACTTATACATTTCATATACCGCAAAAAAAAACTTTAACTTAAAACTTTTTTGAAGAAAAGTGCTTTGCATTGCCATTTTAAATTGATCGAAAACTTTTATGAATTACGGTGTGTCTATTCCCACGTTTATTTTAAGATTTTTTAGTAATCAATGATATCTATTGTTTTAGGGCCTAAATAGACTGAATGCAAACCTCATAAGGAAGATATCCGATCTTGAGTCAAAATTAGATTGTTTGAAGGTGTCCACTGTAAGTCCACTTATTTTTATGTGAATATAAAATATTAGAAGAAATTGCGTCTGTTTGCACATGACACTGTGCAGAATATAATTTCAAGTGTCATGGAGATTTGAATTCTATTTCACATATTATGTAAACCTATTTTGCGGATCATTTACTATGATGATATTATATATCCCTAGGCGACTCAATTGCCACAAGACGATCGACGTGGTACATCTTTAGACAAAGACTTGCATGGGTTTAATGTAAAGGAGATTGATGATGGTGTAAGAACCGCTGAAAATAAATATAACGATGTATTAAAGGAGTTTGAGAAAACCGTTACTATTGCTGTGAGTAAATAGCTTCTTAATATTGCTGTAAATAAATAGCTTCTTACTATTGCTGTAAATAAATAGCTTCTTACTATTGCTGTTAGTAAATAGCATATCTTCTGATGGTAACTTTGCCAGTGAAACAGCTGTTTGATTAAAATGTGATCAGACGTGGCACTGGCTTTATTAGTGCTGTAAGATAACTGAAAAAAAAATTCATATACTACATTATCATCGATACTGTCAGATTCTGCATCTGCCGACACAGAACTGCTCTACGGATTTTGATGATGCCTGACATGACAAAAGCTTTCATACTGGGTCAATATATATGATACAATTATTGACGGCCTGATTAGCGCAGTTGGTAGTGACCCTGCTGTCTGTGCCGAGGGTCCCGGGTTCGAATCCTGGTAGGGACAAACTTTGTGTGATGAGCACGATTGTGCTTTGTGTTTAATATCTATATAAGTGATATATACTGGGTTCGCCATCAGTCCATTGTGCAGTACCCATAATACAAGCATTGCTTAGCGTGGAACGGTTATTATTGGTGTGTTCGTCTGGCGATATTTATTTATTTCATACATTTCGTCCCGAAAAATGGCAGGGTTTACCCGAGATAAGTAAAAACGTCGCGCGCACTGCTAATGTTCAAATATCGGCTGGACTTTTAGTCGTCAGTACAAAATATCTAATAGCAAAGGGGTCTGTCTGGCAAGGCCTGACGACTGACTCGCGGGTGACAGTAGATATACCTACTATAGGAATCCTGAATAAACCACCGCAAATTGAGGAGTCAATTTGCGGTGTTACATTTTTGACCTTATTTCCAGAAAAATAAAGCAGAAGATCCCGTTAATGTGGGTTCTAAAACCAATGCTTTAGTCATCAACAGTAACGAAATAATCTCTATCACGCCTTTGGGTAAAAGTTTAGATACCACTATTCCATGGCAAGATACTCCTAGCACTAGTAAAGATGTCAACGAGTACTTAGATAAGTATAATAGGTAAGTCTTTCACGACCCTTCATTGTTATATATAATGGTATAACATGTAAAATTGAATGTAGTAATATTTATGAATGTAATGTAATAGTAAGTATCTTTTATATACATTGAACCATAGACTAGCAATAACCTAGATTCAAGTACGACCTAACTTAATATTAAAATAGTCTGTACATGTGTCACTCCCTCGGAATGGCGGCTTCGACCATCGACAACTGTTCCTCTAGCATAATCCTTTTTACGTACCGTTTCGGTAACGTAACGTCTTCCATCCCTCTCACCCTCAGATTTTGTAAGCAAGTGTGACAGTGACAGCATGTTTTCTCGATGACGTTACGATTACATTAGAAGATCCTGCTTACTCTACCGCTTATCCCACTGATCGTAAAACATAAAATTTGTAAACAAAACTTGATGTTGATACCTACTTAAATACCTCAAAAATTGTTTAATGGATATACATATTATTTGTGATAAGTATAAAACGATAGCAATATGTCTGTCTCCCTCCTGTAACTTTACTAGCTTCAAGGGATACACTAGTCTGGACATACTTGTAGCGACCACTTCAACCACGGTCACCAATTTAGCGGAAAAGGGAAGATCTTCCAGCCAGGCGGCTATGCCCCCAACGGTTATTGTCGGGATCTTGTATATATGTATGTTACTTGCTCCGAGAACTTTTATAGCGCGATTCAGGATTGTGATGACAATTGTCTATTATTCTGAATACGTCTGCAGTGCCATCTGCGTAGCTTGTGGTGCGCGGTTGAAGTGGTCGCTACATACTTACTCGACTGTATTTTGTAAGCTTGTTAATATCACATCTAAATATTCGTGATAATTTAGTGTGATTGTTGATTAAATACACATAAGCACTTACTCATTCATTTTATAAAAACAATCGTAGTAGCTAACCCGCTTTTACAGCCCAGAAAAAGAAATATCCCCGGTGAATAATACTAAACTATATAACAGTACGCCGGACCAGCATAATAAATTTCAAATACCCGGGCCTATACACTCTAGTAGTTCCAATGGCAAAGTACGGAATAAAAACCTTTTGAAACGACTATCCATCGAAGTGAAGACTAAAAGCACCGGGCGAAATAGCAGCAGGCAAGACTCCATACACGAGAACCAAAGTAGTGATCATACTAATAAATTGACCGAAGAGTGCATTGGCCGTACTAGCAAAAGCTCTGACCTAAACGTCAGTGGTACTAAAGGTAAGACAAATATGTCTGGACTTACTAACAAAAGTACCAAAACATCCAATTCAGAGTGTAGAAGTGACGTCAGGGCCCAAACTCATGCCGATTTCGAGTCGATTTTTGACGGTACAAATAAAGACGAAGGGTCGGAGAAGAATTATGATTCTAAAGAATCACCTCTAAGGTGCAGTCTAAAAAAGGATTCTTTAGAAGTGAGTCATGTTCGTTTGCATAAAGAGTCTGAAACGAAGGATAGTGAACAGATTCCGAAGTGTACGAGCAACCTGCTGCCTGCGAAGGGCAGTGAGCACGGGGCGTCGGTGGACGACATATCACAGTTGGGTAAGTGTCATTACTGCTACTTCTTTATTTCGCTCTGTTGGTTATATGAAGATACTAATTTTCCATTAGAATTACACAGCCAAGTGTTTCAAAACGATTCCGATTCATTTTTATACCGGGAAAACTGTAGTTCATGACTCCACACAGGTCCACGGGTACGGATTGCTCTTACAGTTTTTTTTTATTAGTTTACCCAACAATCACAAACCTAAAACATTTCACTGAATTTCTTTTCTACGTCCAATACCACCAACGTCCCTCCCATCCTCTGCCAGAGTTCTGCGCGTCCCACTCCCGCGTGTGCACGTGCCCTAGCGCGAAGCACCGCGCCGTGTCCATGTTTCGCACGTGCAGTGGAACACTCAGGTTCACCACCACCTCTGATGCCGCTAAGTTCAGAACCTGCGACTGCAGCATACAGCATTCTAGTAATGAGTCCTGTACAGTGCCGAATGTCACGGGAGGTTCGTGTACGAATTGCTGTTCTTAATTTTTAAACCACTACAAAAATTACTTACGCGATTAGTGAACCACTTATATCATCTGATGGTAGGTTTAGGGGAAACGAGGAAGGGTGAATTTGAAAATTTTGTCAATTTAAGCAGGAACATGAGATTGAGATTATTTTACGAACTAAATTTAATGAATCGTGAAAATATACAAAAATATCGAGTGTTTATTCATGTAACTTGCGTACAAAATATGTCCATCATTCTTTGACACTTCATATGTCCTTATGCCCCTGAAAAACTGCTCGACCCCTTCAAAGTTATTTCCGCAAAGTAATACTTAGCTCTTTCAACGGTTACATGTTGCTACAGCCGTAGTTGTATCGTAAACACAATAATGTTTTAAGTGAGCAGGGAGACAAGTCCCCGATAGTAATTGATCATGGCCTTAGAACTTGTCATCTCTTCTTCCTAACGTATGCCAATATGGTCATCTATCCTAATTTTGCTGGTTACCAATATTTATATGTAGCGACTGCCGTCTGCCTTCAAAACCATGCTATTGGTGTTAAATTATTATCTACTAGCTGCGCCCCGCGGTGTTACCCACGTTTAAAAAGTTATACACACGAAACACGGTTCCTGTATGCTATCCCATAAGAACCGTGCATTTTTTCGGGATAAAAAATAGCCTATGTCATTTTCTGACTTCTAAACTACCACTATCTATGCAAAAAATCATGTCGATCCTTTGCTCTATGAAAAATCAAAACAAATCTATCCCACGGGAACCATACATTTTACCGGGATAAAAATTAGCCTATGTGCTATTCCAAACTATAATCTATCTCTGTGCCAAATTTCATCCAGATCCGTTCAGCCGTTCTGGCGTGATTGAGTAACAAACATCCATCCATCCAAACTTTCACATTTATAATATTAGTGAGATGAGATATTCTCGCGTCCCCAGGAACTCAAGTAGATCACCCAGACATACCCCAAGCGCGCCGCAGGTCCTCCACGTCCGACCGCGGCACCTATTCCATTCGACCCTTGTCAGAAGTGGTCAAGTTCAGTCGAGGTACATCTCCAGACAACACGGACTGCGAGATATCTCACATGACTGATCTACCTTCAGAGAGAGACGGTAAGAAGACTTATTTTTATTATATGTTAAACAGGTATTTTCTCGGCTGTCTGATCCTCTTTGGTCGTTTTCTATGGTATGGTTACACATTGTCATTAATATTTTCTATTTTGGGTACAATGGCATCAAATGGGCAGTTGACTTTGATATTTAATGAATATTTTATAACATAGGGGTACTTGGGGCTCTTACTATATGCGATATTTTTTAGAAACTGTCGGGAATCGAGAACCTATATAACCTGATGCATTTTGTTTTTTTGTATTAATGATTTTGAGTGTTTATTAATGTATACGTGTTTTGTGTTAATAGCAGCCATATTATTTGTATCCTTAGGTAAAAGTCCCCGGCCACCGGTGTCGCCGGGCGAGGACAAAGCCACTACCACGAACACCGACTCGTATACCACACCTATCACTACCGACTACGGGTCGCTCAGCGAAGGGGAGCTGCCAGCACGAAGTACCGGTAAATAATCGCCACACAAACCTCCCGGGCGTATTATAACTCTCTAATTCAGCATAATCTATATTTAAATTCTTTACATTGTCTGGCAGACCACGCACAGCTTATAGTACCCTAAAGGTGGCTGAGGATGGATTTTTGTAAATTCAATCCCTAAGGGGGCCAAATAGGGCTCAAAATTTGTATAAAGGATCTTTTTTTAAGTTTGAAAAGGTAACATGTGCTCGCGAAACCTTAAATAAATCAATTTGAAAACTAATGAACCCTTTCATTCCGCTACTGTACTATTGTAAGCGGTGATAGCCAAGTTGGTAGAACGCTCGCCTCGGTAACGAGAGTTGCAGGTACAAATCCCGGCTCGCATCTCTGGGATATCTGGATTTCATGTGCGAATCTCATTTTCGGCCATGATTATCACTCGCTTTTGACTCTGAAAGTACGTAAAGCCGATGGTGCTGCACCTGATCTCTCTCCGATCGTGTCGGATTGCCGCCCCATCGGACTTTGAGAGCTCACTCTCAAAGTGTGTGAAGTGAGAGTGCTCCTGTGCTTGCGCACACACTTGTGCACTATATCTAATGTCTCCTGCGCAGATTGCTAGTCTCAGAATTATTATAAAGCTGTACCTAAGCTGTGTCCGTGCAGAAGATATCTAAAAATAAATGCAGTAGGCTATAGGCTGTCTCTGAATCCAGAGATCTCTCTGTCTCTGAATTCTTGTCTGTACTCAGAGCATCACGGAACATAAACGATAAGAGAAAATATAATGATAACGCTAGCCTGCCAATTGTCTTCTAAGGATACCGTAAAGCATTCATTTGCCTAATCATTATTTTGTAATTTACCTACTGTCACTTTTATTTGCAGTTCGAAGAGTATCCATAGGAGAGCAAACAAATACAAACCATGCGTTAGTATGCGTTGATAGTTCTATAATGTACCTATTCAGAACTCACCTGTTTGAGATATTATCCAATTAAATGATAATTTCTCAGGGCCCCGGTCGAGTCGTCGACGCAGAAGATGGAGGCGGCACTGCAAGCTATAAGTGATGAATTAGCTCGATGCAAGCAGCTGCTGCTGAGTCAGAGGCCCCAGGAGGTGACCCTGAGACGTAGAGTCGTATAGCTTGCCACGTAAATGGGACTGGTGCCTATTAGGTGTAGCTTAATTCGGAGCCCAAACAAACAGCTGGCGGACTGCCACCCATCCATTTCCATGAACGTGGAACGCGAACGGTACATAGCTCTGTATGTTTGAGCTCTTAGGGCTTTTGAATGCGACGACTTTTCGCGTGCAGTCGACGCGCGTTTCATGAAACGGCCCCTTGAGGTGTATAGCATAGCGACTGTATTGCGTTGGCAGTTCTTTTCAGTCGACACGCTTCAACTGCGCGTGAAAACTCTTGTGCGTATCAGGCTCTTATATAAATATTAGCGTCGTAATATTGTCGAAAAGAGATGACAATATTTGTCTATTTGTCTCAGCTTGTTATTTTGTAGATAGTACCTTGTATTCTATTAAAATATTAGTTTTATTTATGCTTAGATACTGAATGTGAATGTAGATATGGTAAATAAATACTAATAATTTAATGATTTTGTGTTTTATTACAACAAAATTAACGCATTTTGGGTGTAGATAAACAATTTAGATAATTTCCCTGCCGTCACGAACTTCATGCGCGGCGTTTCTAGCGTCAAACTTCGAACGAGCTACGATTGAACTTCTTAGGGTCAGCGTACACCGCGAAGTAAGCTTGCGCGGGAAGGATTTTTGGTGGCATTAATTTTTGATTTTGAATTGATGAACAGTAAAGCATAGTATAGAATAGAATATAATGCTTTTATTCTGCTCCAGGATCGTAGATTTTCCAGAATTTTGTAAATTCCTTCATTGTTAAGTCAGGTAGTTTGTTGTGTATTTTTCTATAGCATTAAATTATGCGGTATTTTAGAACCAAATAGGGATGTTTCTCTATTTTGATCTCCTTGTTAGTCCATTAGATCCCTAAGTAATGTGTCCGGCAGCCGCCGAGGCGCGAGTCGCGCGACGCGGCGTCCACTGCGCAAGCGCCGGCGCCGGGCTGCGCGCGACCCATCGCGCTGCGGCGCGCGCCCGCCTCGCCGCGCATCAGCGGCGCGCGCGCACCCAAGTGCGTGTTCACGCTGCACATCGGCACTGTCGTACTGGCCGACGAGGTACGTGTCGAGCAAAAGACCTGTCTTGGGCTAGCGACGAAATTAGCGGAATTTAGTTTTGCCCATCCTTGGTCTTGCATTTTGGCAAGACCGAAACCAATGCGCAAGATTCTCGCAGCGTTTGGTATATAAAACTGCGGGGCTTGCCTTGCAAACAGTCATCATGACATTGAGCAAAACTAGCAGAATTCCCCTCCATCGTAGCCAGTTTAAATATATTACAAGGGCCCATTTTTATTTCTACAAAACCTATGAAAAATAATATATAAGTAAAACATAATGTCGTTCTGACATGTTCTAAACCCAACCATTGGGTTAATTAAATATAATGTCAAGCTCCCCGATTATTGACCATAGCTTGAGAGTGTGAAATTTACAAAGGCTCTTGCCTGAATTAAAATTTATTTCTTCAGTTAAATTTCTATTTTGCAGCATGATGCACATAAAGTTGAAAACACTTCATAACTCTTACCTATTGATATTTACCAGGCGGTGTTGAACTCTCGCAACTCGGCACTGATGCTCACGTGGCAGTTCTACGACCAGAATGTGACCATGACGCGCATGCGCCCCGGCAGGGTGGTGCTGTTCGACTTCTCCACAGAGTACGACATCCAGCCCACCGACGACTTCCTCCATTACATGAAGCATGTGAGCTAGACTCAATCATGAGCAGTGGCGTAGCATGGGGGGGGGGCGGAGGATGCGGTCCGCACCGGGCGGCACTTTGCCGGGGGCGGCATTTCACAGGCGGGGCGGTTAGAGAAAAAAAAATAAGATATGAAAAAAAAAATTTGTAAACAAAAAAACCTTTCTGTGTTGTTTTCGTCATTTTTTTGTCGTTACCTTGCCCCAATTTTTTTATAATGAATAGCAAAAATAAGAGGGCGGCGTATATAAAATCCGCACCGGGTGCTAATGACCTATGCTACGCCACTGATCATGAGTCAATTGTAACTCGTTGATCAATTACATTGATGTTGACTGTACCATGTTTAAATCAGGAGGAGATGCCGATTAAAATCTGCGTGCTAGACATGCAGGACAAACCGTTCGCGAGCTGCGCGTTGCCGTTGAGAGAGGCCTTGTTGCACGCCAACAAACGGACTGACATGTCGCTGACTTTGGTGAGATTCCTTTGGAGTTTGTATTTAGCCAGTAGGTACATTTGTTCCTTATGCGTTACGCAATGATTGTCAAAAGATCGAGATCAAATACGTGCCTATAACGTAATAAAAATATATATATATAGATCTTACTAGATATGAATTCAGATCATCACATACTATATGTATTTCGAGCGGTGTTTAGCTTGGTCAGTACACTCACTCAGTTGAATATCGTTTAGCAAACATATACCGTATACATTAAAAACTACAAATTTCACTGACGTACTAGGGGCAACTGCTGTCAGATATACGATCTTATTGCATTACAAGTGTCATAGAAAATATTAAGGTCAGCACTTTATTTGGCTTTTCCATTAACAATTCTGGTAATGAATTGTGCCCTGTAAATGGCAAATTGCTCCTTATTGAATCGGAATTATCAGCTGTATGTCCCATCGGGACTATAGTCACTGCCGTCTTCAGACTAGTGTTGCCCGAAGTATTGGTCTTGCATTCGCGCAAGACCAAGACCAAAATGCAAGTCTCGCAAAGTTTTAAAGCAAAAACTGCGACCTTGCGTCTTATGGTCTTGCGCAAGACCAAGACTTTGGGCAACACTAATTCAGTCAATTTTCGTCCGGTGCTTCAAGCTGCAGCGCCGTAGCGAATCGTTGCGCTATAGCTAAGTATTGCTACGCGAAAATAACTATGACGTGAAGTGCTCGGTCTTGGCGCGAAAATAAAACGATATTGCGGGAATTACCTAACATACCTAGATGTACAAATTTTTCGTAAAACATACCAACCATATTTTAACTCCTTATAAAGTATACCATTGAGTTTCTTACCCCTTTGACGATTCATAGGTACTCACCGTAATGGTTTATTTGCATGAATAAATAATATTTGATATTCGCACCTATACTGAGCGCCTCCGCTCAGTGATGTCCTCGATAAGGCGCGATAGTATGCGCTGTTGCATCTCTGCCTCGTCGGAGAGTTCAGGCCTGGCGGTGTTGGTCGTTGCAAATGAGCTCGTTGGTCGTTACCGGGTGCAGGTGGCGGGCCCGGCGGCGGCGGCGGCAGCGCCGGACCCGGGCGACGAGCTGGGCGTGCTTGACCTGTGGTGCTTGCTGCGCGTGGAGCCGGCGCTCGCGTCCGCCATCAACCAAGCGCTCGCCACGGTTACACAATCTTTTTTATACTATTTTTTTCAACCCTGGGTACTAGCCTTTTAGAACCTGTTATTTTCCTAATATTCACAGATTCCCCAATGATAACGATGCTGATAATTATTAAATGACATCCCGAACCCCTATTAGTATGGTGCTTTCTTGAAAGTCACCAGACATCTGGAGATGACTTCAAAAGTCAAGTTACACTTCTGCTCTACTCCTCTCCGCCTCAGTGGAATTGCATCCTAAGTTTAGTCAAGCTTAGTTTGATTGCCAACTAGCAGTTATTGTCCAAAGTCGTGCGGAAATGCAGTACCACTTGCCATCAGTATCAGTGCCAATGGCAATATATTGTTTATTGTAACAGCCATCTGTACACACGTCATCGAAGTCCACCGCAACGCCGAACACCGTGAACAACAAGCGGATGTTGGAGCAAGTGGTGGAGAGTGAGATGCTCATGGAAAACCCGATGCCGCAGGACTTGAATCAGACTCTCACTAAACGACGCACGTCTGTAAGTTAGACAAGGTTTACGATCCCATCCACTCCCATCCCATCCCATCACATCAACTGCTGGACATAGAACGCCACAACGGACGGTTACTAGCTATTTGCACCCAACGGCTCTTCTTAACTCACCAGATCGGCAGTTCATCTAGCGGGGTCCGTCCAAGGCTGCATCTATCAGTTCCAGGTCGCTTCTCAAAAACCTTTATTCCCCAACAGTTGTCGGTTTTACGAGTAATCTAGCCACTGCTAGGTACTTCTTGTAGCATTAAACTTTAGTTACAAGTTTTCAGAAGAAAAGTGTTTTGTAATGCCCTTATAAATGGACAAAAAATTCTATGTATACATATAATTGATAGAACTAGGCGATACTTGGCGGAAATCCATTGTTAACCTATGGGGAAAGAGGACCCACCACTGACCCTCGGCTTGTCAACTTCTTCGATTATAAACCAAACAAGTTTGATTGATAATAAAAGAAGCCAACAACACCCGAACTCCTCTAAGATGTTAATCGAGAAACTATCTATCACGAGTGGCGGGACCTCAAATAAAATGCAATTCTCCGCGACACTAAGCGAATCTATAAAAGTATTCGACACGTGTTTCGCCTCTAAACGAGGCATCCTCAGGACCGCTGGGCTACGAATGAGTCTATACACATACATACATATACATTTTTTCAAAGAATTTCCAAGTTGAAGTGGCAGTGGGCAGGGCACATAGCTCGCAGAACCGATGGCCGTTGGGGCAGAAAGGTTCTAGAATGGCGACCACGAATCGGAAAACGAAGTGTAGGACGGCCTCCTACAAGGTGGACCGATGATATCACACGCGTCGCAGGAAGCCGGTGGATGCGAGTGGCGGAGGACCGTGATGTGTGGAATTCATTGGGGGAGGCCTATGTACAGCAGTGGACGTCTATCGGCTGATAGATTAGATAGATTAGATTTTTTCAAACCATGTTTTCTGAAGCGTTATCGACCCAGCGCAAAGTCTTTCGCTCATTTTGTTTTATAGGCACCATCAAGCATCTGCAGGTGTTAAGGCCTTCGGGCATTACTCTCTGAAGGAGTAGTCAGTGGTGCAATGCAGTACGCCCACATTGCTTTCGTTGATAGTATTTGATCTCATTGTAATAAGGGATGCGTCTATTGTTAATACCGGGTAGACCCCTCCACAGGGGAAATTTAGGGCCATTGTCCACCACGCTAGTCTAGTGCGCGTTCGTGAACTACACAAGGCTTTCAAAGACTTTTTCATTGTACAGCAAGCGATATTGAGAATAAGATTGCCACACGAAATCCAAACTCTCAGATATGTGTGCATATTGGGGTTTCCACCCGGACAACTTGTTTCCAAAGCGAGCGATCGACCAACCAACTTACTTACAGCGTCGTATAACATTTTTTTTACAGCGTCACCAATCCATTACACGAAGAGATTCTCAAAATGTATCTCAAAATGTAAGCGAGTTTCTGAGGGGCGCGTCCGTGCAGTCGTCCACCCAGATGGAGCCGGGCGGGCTGGCCGCCGCCGCCGTCGCCGCCCTGGACGCCGGCTCGCAGTACGATGTGAGTGTATTCATTATTAACACCTTTTTTACGTGGGGAAATGCTTTTACGCATCCCCTCTCGTCCCCCTGTCCGCCTTCACCGCCTTTGAGTGGGGCGCCACAGGATCGCACGTGGTATACTACTGTTGCGCCCCGGCAGACATTATTAACACCTGGAAGAACTACCACTGATCGTGATCTGAGCTTCGCCAGGCTGCTGAGAACCTCATAATGATAAAATCGCTATACGACCACACAATCTCTACGGTATGGAACTAAGCAGGGCCCCAAGTCTGCTAAAACAATCGATTCATAATCGAACAGCAACCGCATATTAACTGTCACTTTTGACAGATTGTATGGGATATCTGTCAAAAGTGACGATTACTATGCGGTTGCTGTTTGATTATGAATCGATTGTGTTAGCAGACTTGAGGCTCAGGTATTTTACTATGGGAACCGCATAATAGATTATGGGGACGGTCCAAGATAAAAATTACAGGTACACTGTACACTAACATTTAGAGTCCGGGACCGGCGCTACGAAAAGCATGATCATTACCCGACTGTGCTAAGCTAACTCTGCAAGCATGCTGCAAAATTTTTTTCTTTATTTCCCCTCGTGGATGCTATTTAATCCCTGGGACATGATTTTTTTTCAGAAATAATATAGATATTTGAATTGCTGCGGGTGGGACTGGGTTGATTTGTAACGAATCCAGTCTCCCAAAGATTTTTTAATTGATCTCATATGACAAAATCACTATTCGGGGTGCATTTAAAAGTATGTTTCAAACGAAATAGGGTGATACAAGTGTGTTATGAAGGAACAGTTTGCGGTTGAATTTTAACCAATTAAGTTATGATTTTGGTTTAGACAATTAACTGATAAAATATTATTTTATGTGACTCATGCCATCACCTTGTTTCGTTGGATCCATACATATGGTAACCCCCGTTTTATTGCGAAGAAAAACTGACTCAATACATTTAAATAAAACTAATATTTACGGATTCTATCGCGTTTATTTTTTGTTTTTTACGTTCCCGACGTTAAACGCCATGGAATCCGTAAAATTCGTTTTATGTAAATGTGTAGTATTCGCGTAAATGTAAGAATCAATATGACTCAATACATTAAACCTAGCACGAAATGGTATAAGCGTAATGGTGAGTCCTATTTATAGTATTAATTAACCGAACCACATATTGTCGGGTGCGCGCGACGCGTGCGGCGTTGCCAAGCGCGCGCGCAATGCGCCGGCCGACATGCGCTAAGCTGATAACTGGGTAATTATAGAATCTATTGACGGCGGCCCATCGATCCGTTCCGGGCATCGCAATCTAGTTTACATTGAAAAAAAGTTTTATTGACAAGTTGAGTGTAAAATATGTCTATGGCTACCGTAAAAGGTTACCGAAAACAAAACTGAGGTGCTGAATTTATGATCATTTCTAAAATGCTTCCACAGATGTCATAAAAGAATGAGAACTTTTAATAATATATACGAAATTTACCCCCGAATTTATAGATATTTTGTTCTGCAGGCCAGCAAGTACCCGGCGCTGCGAAGTCGCAGCGAACACGAGAGTCCCGAGCAGAACTTGCCACAAGGCGCCGCGCCTGTACGTACTTTGATCCATAAGTTGCGCGTCTGCCGGCGCTCCTTCCGCTGTTATCAGTATCCATGTTTTGGGGTCGAGTCACCTTCGTCCGTAGGAGAATTAAGTACCCTCGAGATACCCTACACGTGACCCTGGGTGGTGCCAACCAGGTGACAACTCTACTGGTGGTAGGCTTCGGCCGTGGCTAGTCACCACCCACTGAACAAAGCCATGTCGCCAAGCAGCCTAGCCGTGTTCCGGCATGATGTTCGGTGTTGCCATTCATGGATGGCGGGTCAGATCAGTTGCGTCTCGATCTACTGCCGCCTTCCTATCTAGGCAAGTATGCTCCATCATAGATCTCATCGTCACTTACCATCAGGTGAGATTGAGATCAAATACTTGCCTATAATGTAATAAAAAAAAAAAAAAAAAAAAAATGTGTGCTGAGAAATATAATAAGTACTATACTATACTATCAGCCGAAAGACGTCCACAGCTGGACATAGGCCTCCCCCAATGATTTCCACACATCACGGTCCTCCGCCACTCGCATCCACCGGCTTCCTGCGACGCGTGTGATATCATCGGTCCACCTTGTGGGGGGGGGGGGGGGGGCGTGCTACACTACGTCTTCCGTCTTCCGAATAAGTACATGAAACATAAACTTAGATAAAACAGATGTGTGTAATCGCGATTAATAAATATATCTCAATAAATAACAAAACTCCGTTTCGCATAAGTTTTTGGTCAGATCTCGAAAATCCAAAAACATTTTCCACTACTCAGGGCACCCTAGTGTGGGGACTAGGAAGCATATTTTTGTTGCTACCAATAAAGTTATTATTTTTATTTTAGGTTTAATCGGAAAATAGACACTTAGTTAGAAATTCTGGTTTTGATAGTTAGCTGTATCGATATTGTAGTTTTTAACCGACTTCAAAAAGGAAGAGGTTCTCAATTCCGTTGTATTTTTTTCATACAAATTATTTATTTTTATACACTGCTCATTTATATTATGACTTATTGAAAATAGCCTCGGTTTAATTGAGTATTTTCTTTTTCTTTCAGGAATCATGGTCCGGTATAATTATCGACGAAGTGGTGAGTGAAATATATCGAATAGTTATACATTACTAGATGACCCGGTGTACTTCGTATCACCTTTCTAACGACATTAACTCTCCTCATTACTTGACATTGGCAAAATACCTGCTAAGTTGTGGGTGAGGCCATTTGCCATTTTACCTTTCGTTTGACGTTCGACAGACCAACTGACAGTCAGAAAAAATAATGCACAATAAAGACTTATCTTTCGTCCTTGCAACATTTCCATATTTTCTCACCGTGTAAACCTACCCTGGACTACGACAAACATTTCAAGACCAAAATCAGCTAAATCGGCTCAGCCGTTCTCGAGTTTTAGCGAGACAAACGAACAGCAATTGATTTTTATTATATAGATAATACTATACGTACCATCATTTTATTTAATATTCGTTTCAATGTGCTTGTAGGCAGCCAGTATTAAATCTCCGTATGATATGAAACAAGCCTTAGAGGTGAGTAGCGCAACACTTTTAAATTTATTAAAATAATATATTGTGCATATGTATGTATGTATACTCGCACGAGCACACAAGTACAAACGTGCTAGTACCTACGTTACAGTAATAATTATTCTTGCAGAGAAACTCGAACCAAGACAGCGTAATTTCCATGTCGAGATTGGCCAAAAATTACGACGTAAGACTTATTGATTTCTTATATTTACGCGAATACTACACATGGAAATAAAACTAATTTTAAAGATTTTTTCGCGTTTAGTTTATGTTTTTACGTTCCCGACGTTTCGGCTGCTTTCTATCTATCTATCAGCCGATATACACGTCCACTGCTGGACATAGGCCTCCCCCAACGACTTCCACACATCACGGTCCTCCGCCACTCGCATCCACCGGCTTCCTGCGACGCGTGTGCTTTACAGCACCCTTTTTTTTACATGGGGAAATGCGTTACGCATCCCCTCACGCCCCGGGGGGTCGAGAGGGATGTGGGGCTCCCCGGCGGCGGCCGGTATATGCACTAAAACCCCATGATATGTCACACGGTCCCTTTGCCGGGGAACACGGGAATAATAATATAATAATACTATAATATTTTACGTTTATTTTATATTTATAATAAACGCGATAAAATCCATAAAATTCGTTTTATTTCAAGTAGTAAGACTAAATTTACTTGAATATAACCACACTAATTTATGATATTTAACGCAGTTTAATAATTTAATTTTTTTTTCTTTAGGATTTAACGTCACTCCAAACTCCCTCGATTGTAAGTTCTTTTGTAATCCCGTAATCTTAAAAAGAGTCTACAGTGTCACATGCATTGTTATTGTTTAATTGATGTATATCTTTTTGTGCAGAAACCCATTTTTGCCAAATTGCTCAAGCTTCGACATGCACCAGTAAGTGAACACACCAGTACTACGCCATCACTCAACAAACAATTATTAAGTTCCCTTAAAGGAGATTACATTGATGATTATTTTGTCAAAGACTATAAATTTAATTATAAGACTTTTTTTAATTTTAACCGTCCTTCCATATTCCTTCCTACCTAGGCAAGTATGCTCCATCGTAGATCTCATCGTCACTTACCATCAGGTGAGATCGAGATCAAATACTTGCCTATAATGTAATAAAAAAAAAAATTGCCTCAGGCAGCTGTTATAATGGAGTCGACCGATACAAGGTAAAACATATTTTATTTTCAGAAAAAAGGCAAAGGTCTACTTCGCGATTTAGATATTATAGGAAATCGAAGGCGAACAAGTGAGTAGCCTATTTTATTTATATAAATCACAAACTTAAACTGTAGAATGTTCTTGCGTTCTCACGTTACTCTAAAAATTATAAACAGTGTGCGTTCATTTACAATAGCATTACAAAGCTATATTAGAAGAGTGCTTTGTAGCGTTATTGTAAATGTATGATATTTTTCCGTGACGCAGGCCAGCTTATCGCCCAAGACTTGCCGCCACAAAAAAGCTACACAGAAGATGAGAATAACACTGAGACATACAAGGAATATGACAATATGGCCAACACAATAGGTGAGACACAACAAAACTAATGACAATGGCAACACTCTTTGAAAATGAAAATCTCAGTAATGAATGACCATCTCAATCTCCTAACATTTTCTAGGGTCCATGAAACCGGAGACGTTGAAGAAGTCGGTGAAAATATACCCCGACTACGAAGAGTCGTCGGCGGAGGAACCACAGAAAGTAAATTATACAGTGAATACTACAGTTCCAGCGACAATATTATTTAATATTCAGTCATGTGTAATCCCACTGTTGGGAAAAGGCCTCTTTCCAGTATTTCATATTCAAACACACACACACATACACACACAAACAAATTACAGTAGTCAGCAATAAAAGACTATTGTGAAGATATTTGTGTAGAACATACCTACCAGCGTGCTGGATGGGAAAGAAGGGAGTTAGGAATCTAGGTATTCTTAAAATACAACCGAATTGAGAACCTCCTCCTTTTTGAAGTCGGTTAAAAATATAACCACGCCTATTAAAACATCTTTATGAATCTATCATCTTACACTAAATAGGACATGCATTCAAAACTATACAATGATAGCTTTACCTATCTTGCAATATGCTATCGTCACAAACACTTGCGAACATCCGGGGCTATGACTAACATTAAAGCTATTACTCATAGTGAAGGTGTATGTAACATCTGTGGTTATCATCACCACACTGTATTTGACATGATGATCTAGGACGTCGAAGATGATGAGCGCTACCTCACCATCACGGTGCTGTGGCTGGCGCTGAACGAGGAGTGCGAGGCCATGTTGAACCCGCGCGTGCAACGGCTCTTCGTCGCCTACAGCTTCCTGGGCAGGGGTGGGGCCGAGCTTGAGACTCCCGTCAGCCTGCCCAAGCCGAAAAACTATATTGATAAATGTCATTTTAATTTTAAGAAGAGTAAGTGCTTCAGTCTTTACACTGCATTTTATTTTAACTAGACTCCATTTCGCCTGTATTTCCCTAAAGGGTACAAAGTCCGAAGCACATTTTGCCTACGGTATTTATAGTCCCATTGGTCACACGCCGGTTACTATTACACCGGGCCCACTCCCCCTAAAACGGCTTAATAATAATAATTATAGGCTTTTCTAACGCCCCGCTGTTGGGCAGAGGCCTCCCTTCAATGCGAGGGCGATTACTGACCCAGTGCTGGTTGGCAGAATTCTTTCGAGGGGTTACCTCAGACATGCAGGTTTCATCGCGATGTTTTTCTTCACCGTTCAAAGTTTCCAAGGGCTAACCTAAAGTTATTATTTCCTCTATAAAATGATTTTATCTCATTGAAGGACCCTCGCTGAATACTAAAAAGCTACCTACTTAATCACTTAAGTCTCACTTATCGGTCACTTATCGATGTTACCTTGAATTTTGTTGTATGACAAATTTATATTAAGCTGCTCTCAAACTTGGGCTAAGTATTAGGCGGATTGTAACGAATACCCGCAGCATTCAAACTGGCGGACGCCGACCTGCCGCTGCTAGGCCACATGGCGCGATGCCGCGCCACCAGCAAGAACGTGGACTCTAGAGACTGCATCGTGTTCACCGTGGTCAGCGAGCCGCCTGAAGACCCGCTGGGGCTGGAGAACTGCGAGGATATTGGGTAAGCATTGACGCCGCAGGGTAAAACGATTGCTCAGCCCAAATTGGCCCTTTTGTATCATGGAGATAAGACCTCATTCGCTTTGCATAAAACCAGTAGAGTAACCAACGGCCGTGATGTCTTGAGGCATACTGACCACTACTAGACGTCTTCCAGCTGACAGACGAAATTATTGTGCCAAATAATATCGCAGACTTTACAATAAAGATTGCTAAATATTATAATAATATTATCGGTAACTTCCAAAGTATCTAGCAAGAGTGGGCGTAAATGTTCATGTAGGTGTAATCAACCCGTTCCATAGCCACCTTTTAGCGAATAAAAAGTTTTTAGGCAAACGTACACTTGAGCGGGCTTCGGTACATATGTTTTTGAAAAATTGCGACAGCTCACATTAAAATGTAACGTATTAATAGTGGAAATAAAATGTTGTTTCGCTCGTAGCGATCTGTCAGCTTCAAGCTTTTTTTTTTTTTATTTATTACATTATAGGCAAGTATTTGATCTCGATCTCACCTGATGGTAAGTGACGATGAGATCTACGATGGAGCATACTTGCCTAGGTAGGAAGGCGGCAGTAGATCGAGACGCTACATTCACTAGGCACATGCAGCGCAACTGATCTGACCCGCCATCCATGAATGGCAACACCGAACATCATGCCGGAACACGGCTAGGCCGCTTGGCGACATGGCTTTGTTCAGTGGGTGGTAACTAGCCACGGCCGAAGCCTACCACCAGTGGAGTTGTCACCTGGTTGGCACCACCCAGGGTCACGTGTAGGGTATCTCGAGGGTACTTAATTCTCCTACGGACGAAGGTGACTCGACCCCAAAAGCTATTTTTAACCGACTTCAAAAAGGAGGAGGATGTAATTCGGTTGTTTGTTTGGCACCAACTTAATATTCGTTAAATATTTGATTTAGTTCGACAAGGTAGATCAAGATTAGATAATTTTTTGCTTGTTAGTTTTTTGAAGACAGTATTTTTTTTTTGTTAAAAAAGTTAATTTTTTTTCGTTGTAATATGATGTAATATCGGTGCAGCTACGCGTACCTGTGGCTCGGCGAATTGGTCGCGTGCAGCGCGGGCAGCGCGGAGTACACGGAGGTGGTCCCGGTGCGGGCGGCCGGCGGCGGGGGCGGCGTGTGCGGCGTGCTGGCCGTGGCCGTGGCCGGCCTGGACGTGCTGCGCCGCTGCCTGCTGCTGGCGCACGCGCATCGCGACTCCTCCACCGAGATCTGGTCTACCTTCTGAGGTTTTTTATCACTTAGTTTATCAAATAGCCAACATCACGCGGTGTTCCCAAGCGGTCACCAATCTAAGTACTGACCGCGCCCGACGTTGCTTAACTTCGGTGATAGGACGGGAACCGGTGTATAAGCTAACACACAGCTACTTTGATAACGTCGTCGGCATTATTCTCAAAGCGAATAGCCTGGGGTCATCAAAAGGTGTACCTACCCCTTTGCCAAAAGCAGGACCATTTTAAGCTTTACATATAAAACTTATTAACTCTCTATGGATGTCGAGCGATCTAGAATTGGGAAAAGTACAGTACAGATGTTGTCTGTAGAACGATCCAAGGCTTCTTTATATGAGCATCTCTCTGACGACCGTGAAAATGCAATGTATGAACGCGTGCCTTAATTGTTGCAAAATGTGGGCTCGGGTGAAAGCCCTTATACAGAGCTCACTTTGATTGATATCTGAGTGATTGTATATTGTCAATCAATCTATCAGCCGATAGACGTCCACTGCTGGACATAGGCCTCCCCCAACGACTTCCACACATCACGGTCCTCCGCCACTCGCATCCACCGGCTTCCTGCGACGCGTGTGATGTCATCAGGCCACCTTGTGGGGGGCCGTCCTACACTTCGTCTTCCGATTCGTGGTCGCCATTCTAGAACCTTTCTGCCCCAACGGCCATCGGTTCTGCGAGCTATGTGCCCTGTGCTATGTGTGCTATTGTATATTGTGGATGTGTGCAAAGAATAAGCGAACAGAAAATTATTCGTCATTTGGATTGCTTAACACGTAGTAGCATCATCGATCAATTGTAACAGTCACAATTTCCTCTTTCAGATTGCTACATTTTTTCGTTCAAGATTTAAGAATGCTCATACAGTTTAATAACCAATCGATTTTCTTATTTATGTAAATTATTTATTAAATCCGTCTCCCTCTCTCTAAATGTTTTAATGTTTACTTACATACATTACATATTCATAAGACTATTTTAAATACAGATCTTTCGTTGTTTATTTATGACGTATGATCGATTGAAAGCTCAAAAGCGTTCTGAATTCAAGTGCAGATCGATTGTAATCGATTTTCGAACAGCAATAAATCTAGAAAACGTGTCTAGATCCGCGCGTATCGAAATATATCGCGAATATATCGGCGGCGGCCAGTCACGGCGGGTCGGACACGAGCGACGCACGCTCGGCGCGCGCGATACTATTCGTATACTACTCGCACATCACGATCGCCGATCGAACCGTTTCGTAATAATCATGCACTCTATAGTATTTCGCAACCGACCCCTGTCGAGCCCCGATTCATGTGTACATAGCCTTACCCCACCTGGCCCCGAGACACCCCGCCGTGCGTGTTGTTTACAAGTGCAGTGACGGATACAGTAACGTCGGGGGATACTAGGATCATATGAAATGCGACAAGTCTAACAATATGTTACATTAGATTGAGAAAAAAAATAGGAAGATATACCTACGTTTTAAATATCGTTTACTGAGCAGCTTCTATTAGTAATTACTGATTTAGTTTTTGACAAAACACCATAGATAACTAAGATGAATTTATGGTGTATTTTTTTTTTTGCGAAATTTTTGTATACTTAAAACAGTTATAGGGACTAGGACAAGTAAACACTATACATAAATGAAAGGATCAAGAACACTAAATTAACGAAACACATACTTATTATAAACAAATTAAAGCACATAATTGAACTAAATAACAGTTATAATGATAAACGCGTCACAACACAGCGAGACGAGTGTAACAAACAATAATATTGGAAACTACAACATAATAAGAAATCGCGTGGCTGTGACCTACGCTGAAATAATTGTAGGTTACAGAGCTCACATAATATTTAATATGACGTTCTATTCAACTAAAACTAAATATAAATAATGTCAATGACGTTCGTTGTTTTAAAGAATTCTTATTTACCTAGATAAATACTTGAATGTATTGAATAATAGCTTCTTTGCCTTCTATCTCTTATTACTCGTTCAGATCTCTGTCGTAATATGCCCCATGGCTTTCCGTATGAGGGAGAAACTGATTGTAAAATCTACACCAATGTTGGAGTCCACTCCTGATATCAAAACCATATAAGAAGATGTATTAGTTTGAAATTGAGACTTCTATACAAGTATACTATGTTATTACTCATTGATTATTTGTATAATGATATAAGAAAATGATAGTCTTAGCGAGCTTGTATGTAATAAACGAGCTTTCAGCAATTTTCATTCTGCTCGCTTGTTCTTACAATGTCATTGTAGACTGCTCCAAAATGTTGTTAAGTTGTGCCTTGGCATAATATTGGTCCGTCCTTTGCCGTAAATCGCCGGAATCAGATCTATAATATATAATTTTACCGACTCTTGTTCTAGCTAAGATTAATCGGTCAATCAATCTGACGACTGCATAGGCGCTTCGCGTCCTTGCCCCAGTGCCGTGCCAGAGACGTGGACGCATTTAGACTGGCCTACCGGGCCTGCTGTACCTACAAACTTTCTTTGGCCACCAACTAATGGATTTAAAACCTTACTCCTCAGTCATAAAAGCTTCAAAGCGAGCAATATTAATGTTGTCGTATTTTTCTTTCACAAACTTTTCCTGTTTCTTAATCGTTGTATTATGTGCCTTATCCCTTTGATTTAAGTGTGATGAAAAGTGTTGTGTTTAAATTGTTATGTGGTAAACAGTGTGGAACGCGGAGCCGATCGCTGTGACTCGTGCACTGACATTTGGTCGTCGAACAGTTCTTTCAGTTCTGGTATCAACTTTTAGAACTGCCATTCAAATGACATCATCTTAATCAAAAGTCTGGCGTTCTTGTTTGTTCTTATCTCTCACATATTCTTCTTGTGTTTTTATACTATACCGTTCAAAGTTTTGTTCAGTCGTAGCCTCGTCTAAGTGGTAGTTTCCTACCGTGCAGTGTCCTTTGTATACCTCTAAATGCTCTTAATTGTGCGAAAGCATAGTCAATGCAGGTGTGATGGCGAAGAGGAATTACTTCTTTTGATAAGAATGTACTTTAATTATTTTTTTACAAACCAGTTGTGATAGCCTATTTTCAAATGCAACTTGTGTTCCATCCAAAAACAATCTTTCATAGATGCATACATGCAACGGGCATCAGAATTTATTTGAATTTACCATGAAATTATTCATCCCAAATTTCTGAATACACGAGAAAGATCTGTAGTATGCCATTAATTTGCAATTGCAATTATAACAGCATCAATATTATACTTTTTATCTCATAACCTTTTCACTGCTATATATAAACTCCATTCAGTGTTCCGATGCACAGCAATGTATGTATAGCTTCAAAAGTAAATCTTACGTCGGTATCCCAGTTATAAATAATCTCCGTCTGTTTTGCCCGACTACAATTTGTAACGAAATTATTTCGACAAAATATTTATTTATTAAAATGGTAGAAGCTCTACATAAAGATTTTGGTTTTATACTCATCTTAAAATGTTAATTAACAGTCATTGATTTCATCTGCGTAATGTTTTTCCTATCTATTATCTTAGACGACGGCCTGATTAGCGCAGTTGTTAGAGACCCTGCTTTCTGTGTCGAGGGTCCCGGGTTTGAACCCTGGTGGAGACGAACTTTGTGTGATCACTAGGAATATTTGTGCCCGAGTCATGGATGTTAATATTTATATAAGTATTATATCCTGAGTTCGCACTTAGGCCATTGTACGGTACCCATAATACAAGCGTTGCTTAGTGTGGGACCGTATAGTTGGTGGATTCGTCTGGCGATATTTAAAAAAAAATGCATTTTTCGACTCTGTTTCTTTATCTATTCTACATATGTCTAGTATCATGTAGTATTCATGTGTAGTGAAAAGCCCTCACAGCGCTGATTCATATACTTGTACAATTATTTCGACATTTCCGGCTTCAGTGCAACTGCAAGCAGCGAGTGAATGTGCTGTATCGTTCCCAGTTATAACACTGATGCGGGTTACAATATCAACTATTGATCTGATATTGTTATTCTTGGTGGCCAATATGTTATTGTTTTACCTGAATCGAGCAATCGTATAGTTAAAAATATGGTATTGACACACAGACAGCTCGAAAGTTTATGAACGGATTACGTCCAGTTAGACATTGTACATTATTTACTCATTTTTTTATTAGAAGTTTATTAATTTCTCTCTAAGCTCTCTCTTAAACTGTTATTTTTGTATCTTCAGTTTTTTTTGTCCGTAGTGATCAAAACAAAGTCATCAACGTAGGTATCGTTGATGACTTCATGACTTTTTTTATTTTCTCTTTATCGTTGACAAATAGTGTTGTTTTAGGTTTACTAATTATACAGTACAGACTTAATTTCCATCTTGTTCGTCAACTCGCGTTTGTGACTCAATTGCACGTACGAGTATTTACGCGTATTTACTGTTACCAGTTGTAGGCGGCTCTAATTATAGTTTCAGCTATTTCAAGATCATACACTTATGTCTGCCCATCGATACGCTACTAAATTTTCATTATTGTAATTACTTAAATGAGTTTTGTTTATATGTAAACCTTGTTCGTTTTGTATAGCTTCAAGCTTTTTAGTTTTCTATGTAATGTAGTTATTTCTGCCGCAGATCTAGACCGAGGCCTTCCAATTTGTAGGTATTATCGTAGTACATTTTTTTTAGTACCGTAGAGAAACATACCCTGGCGTAGCGCTACGCATATCTACGTAGCGCCCATTTACCCGGAATGTCGTGAACACTCGTGCTTCAAAAAACATGGGTAGTACGAATAAATCATGGGAAGAGCACAAAGTTCAAGACGTGGCCCTGTTGCTCTATATAAATTACTATGCAGTTTTATCACTTAAAAAATGCCTCGTCAGAGATATGCGTTTTTTTTCTTTATGTAAAGTCGATGCCAATGTTCTCCCCCACGCGCGCAACCGAATCTCATAAATCCTATAAGCCGGATGTCACCACATCGTCCGATCGCGTCATTGAGATGTTCCAGAGTTGGACAGCGGCCGCGTTCAGCCGCTGCAAGCAAACCTTGGATTATTTTAGATGTGACGTTGACTCGCTTGATATGATAGATTTGACAGTCTCGCATTAAGTATATCGTTCGAAGGATTATCATTGGTTTTGATTCATTTCTTGGATGGTGACCGCATAAGAGTAGCTCTTATTAGAATTAAAACAAGCTTTAACCTTTTTTTTGTGTCTTGAAACGTACTTCTTAAGTTGAACTCTGTTAGTTGGCGCATAAATATTATGCATTCTCTATCCATAAGAGAAAACTTCAATTATAGTCAGCTATTTGGCAAGTGTCAGTTGGCAAGCCGTTGACAGGCGATGTTGCGCCACGCACGGTCGCTCGACAGCTCCCATCCAACGGTCAACCGTACTCTAGATAATTCTTTACAAATTAACAACCTGCAGGTGTGGAATGTTGTTGGCACTGCCAAAATATTATTACTGCATAATATAATTATTTTCTTAAATGCTGGAAATGATGCAGGAATTGATGATATTCGGTGTCACGATGAATCAGGAAATTTGGAGGAGCATTTTTTCCTTAATTTATCGCTAGCAAGGATATTTCTTCTTTCATCTATTGCATTGCAGTCCTTAAAATTTCCCAAAAAAAAAACTGGTAACTGGACTTATTTAATACGAGCTGTGATTTCTGATTCTTTGATGTATCGGAGCGCTTGTGGTTTAATGTTACAGGGTCCGATAATGTAGTAGGACTATCCTTTTAATGGAAAATCGTTAAATTAGTTAGGTATTGGTTTATTTTTATTCTGTGTTTTCTATATCTGATCTGTCTTTAAAAAATTTGGATAATATTATTTTTAAAACATCTTTCAAATAATTACGTCATATTCTTAAAGATGTATTACATTATTTTGATATCGTAATTGACTCTCAACACAGCTAACCGTACATAAGATCGAAAAATACTGTCAGACATCGAGATCGCGTTCAAAGTACGCGTTTAATAAACTTTTTATAATATTCACTAAAAAAACCCCGAATTGACGTCAATGGACGAAACTGATAGCAATAACAACTGTGATAAAGTGAAAACGACATGGATTTCTGAGGAATATAAATTAATGAAATTGTATTATTTATAGCTACTGTATTATGAAACAAAATTAGTAGCTTAGCTAATCAAATTACAGCTAATGTGTAGATGGGGTATAGATACGCATATTTCTCAATATAAATTATGTAGAGCTTAATGTCGCATAAGCTAAGGTATTCTCGGCCCTCTCATATCCCTATTATCTGAATTCCATTAAACAGATGATACGTCATAGACGGATAGGTAAATCTTTTAAGATAGTGAACTATTCCGTAGAAAAGATACATAAACAAAACGAATTCTCTAACGATACGCACACTAACGAACGAGCCACAGTGAAACACAACCCAGTGATCAGTGAACCAAGTGTAACAGTGATGTGAAACAACATTAATTATTAGTACAATAAATGGACACACGTAACAAGTGACACACATACAAACACACACCATGGAACACAACACACAAGACACGATGACCACGGAGGCGATAGGTCAGTGTTGAAGGATTTAATAAAAGATGAACAATGATACAAATTGAAACCTAATTTAATTGATTTTGGAATGCTTTGATAAGGGATGATTGAGGGTACTTTTTTTGGAATAAACATACCTATTAGTACAAGCGTTAGGTTAACAACATTACTTATGCAATCGACAAAATATAAGATATATTTCCAGAATCTCATCGAATTGAAATCATTATTGATCGTAATGATAATCTACTTATATTAATTATGTTGTATCATTGTTCCTCTTGACGCTATTGGAATCTAGATACTGTAACTATACTTTCTTTCTTATTCAAAAGGTAACAAAAACAAATAAACTGTTTTGCAGGACGCTGACCGTCTGATAACATACACGTACTATACACGTACTATCTTTGACACAAGCGCTACTAAAATACTAGCCAACAACTAATTGGCAAGGTTTATAGATAAATGAGCACATTATTTTTTTATTTATCTTTTTTCGAATCTTCCTTTTTGTCTTCATTGTATGATAGTTGCAGCGATCACAATGTCGTCTTTACAATACCTTTTATATTCACTGTTTGTTTCATTTTCTAATTTCTTGATCAACTACCTACATATTTTAAAAGGCTGTGCTTTACTTTGTGCCTTTTTCTTTACTTACTAAAACATCAAATACACATTTCTACAATTCTTCAACTACAATTTATTGATCTGGATTCATTATTTTAATCAGACGATTAATCTATAAACACGTGTAGAATAGTTATATTTTAAACGACTTTTATAGCACTGACTACAGCTAGAACTGACACTGAATCTCTGATATAATCTAGAACTATGTAGGGAGTAGATAGATCCTTGGGAATGATGGTCTGCTTGAACCTCAGCATGCACTCCTTATTAGATGTATTATTGCCTGCCTACCGTGAATGTTTAATGAGCTTTGTTATTTCCTCCATCCTCCATTCTGGGTTTTCATAGTATGAAACATTTCAACTGCATCAATAATTTAGGGATTGATTTCGCTAATTAAAATACCCACATGATTTTTTTATTATTTTCGTGACTTGACTTTTTCTGCTCTAACTTTGTTGTTTGTGATAACAGCGACAAGTTTGTTAGATGCAAGTTCAAATGTTTGGACTGTAATTTTCTTTCTACTTACTCTTAAAGTTTTATTCGCTCGAGCTTCTTCTCTTACCTCTTTTGCTGCCTACATCTTCTGTTTCCTTTGAACCAAAGTGTCTAAATTATGCGTGTTGTGTGACGGGGTTGCGGTTGGTTGGTTGCGCAGAGTTCGGCGAGTGGTTGAGCCGGTGTGCGGTGCCGGCGCTGCTGCGCGTGCGCAGACGGCTCAGCGAAAGCGAAGCAAGGGCGGCCACGTTGCGCCTCGTCATGGATGTGAGTATCTCCTCTTGTTACTTAATATGATAATCGAAGATGCTCTCAGGACCTCTACTTTAAACAGTTTAAGATGTAGACTATGCATTTACTTACTCGAAAAGTAACATGTCCAATTGTTTCGGCACACCGAAAAAAATCGGTGACCTCGATAAGGGAAAATACAAACACCGAAGATGTGAATGACTTTCATGATGTCATGCATGACATATATTGGCACCTGGGAGAGAATAACGGAGGCCGGGTATTGTCATCGTATTATGAATGGGGTGTTGATGAACAAGTCAACACAGTAACATCCCGTGAGTGCTGTTTGTGAACGCTTTCACAAAATTGTACAGAAAAGAAGATTATTATCCTATTTCCAGCAAATTTATTCACTCAATCAAACAGACGCTGTCTTTACTTGTTACTAATAAAGACAGAGAAAATGAGTTTACTCGATAATCAAGTAACGATACAAACGGTATTGAACGAAATTTATTATTTAACTTTGAACTCAATAATAATACAGTCTGGGTTTTTTTTCATAATCGACGGGATCTATTCCTGCATAGGGAAACAGTTGACCAGTCTAACAACAAACTATTATATTGACTCATATGCACAAATAATGACTGATGCAACTCGTGTTCTTGGCAAGTCCGCGCGTTTAGTACCGAGTCGTTTTTCTATTGGGCGCGCCCGCAAAACGACTGTTAACGGAATGTAATGGTTAGCCCCGTAAAAACCGATCGAGATCTCGTGGTCTTGGGCTGCTGTAAATTTGAATCTGCGGAAACAATTTAGTACCGTAGGTTCCCGTTGTTGCATATAAGCTATCATTGCGGGCTATCCCCATACTAGGATTCCCTGTATCTTGGGCACTACACGACTACAATATAAATATAATAAATGCTTATAATGATATTAAAAGTCCATGACTCCGGTAAAAAATCGTGCTCATCGCACAAATATTGGGATTGGGAGAGATTATTGGGATTTGAACCCGGGACTCACGGTAAAGAAAGAGCGGCAGGGTCACAACCAAGTGAGCCAATAGACGAGTTATTCGTAGGAGACAGTCGGGTTCGGAACACACAGCCAGCGAATGTTCGTTTGCTTATATGATTCGTATTTGGTGGCATTGCAGCGACATCTAGCAAAACAATCGCGTACTACCAAGATTCTATTAGCCGCTGCCTCAAATCCACGCTTGTTGTTAATTGTAGTATGGGCAAACATTAAAAGATGGCGCTTGTATGCGGTGACAAAATAAAATTAGATTTATTGGTTTTGCTAAAATAAATAAAGAGTGATTTTTGGTTTAATTTCTGAATTATTTTTAATATTATTATTTATTATCATGCAAGCAGTGGATACAACTGGTAGATGCCTGTATCCTGTAGTTCTTCAGTAGGATTTTATATGCAAAGTTATTTTTTTTTCAATTTGTAATAATTTAATTACCTAGGTATCAAAAACATACAACGGATAGTTTATCTTCTCTTTTAATTTTATGAATCACAAGATAAATTAATAAGTATAACATACAAAATTATTGTTTATACAAAAAGCAACCTTTGCAAAATATATTTCATTGCACATATAACTTTAAAAAAATCACCACCACCATTTTTCAGCTACGACAGGGCAGTAAATGACGATGATTGATGTTTGCATTAACAGACGTTTTGAACTCGCATTTTTTTTCTCGAAGCTGAAATACACAATTTCCTGACTCTCCCAAGGGTTCTATTTGTAATTACAAGCTATTTATGTGCCGCATGTATGCCTACATTTTGCGGTGTCAGTGTTTTGACGAATGTCCGCGTAATTACCGACAATTACAATCAGTTTTACAGTGGCAAAGATTTTTGTAAATGTTTACATCAAAATGTACCAGTACTTTACATTAAGATACTTTTACAAGAAGTTAGGTACGCTTACCGATCCACTCATACCTGCCACAAAACACGCACTGCATAAAAAGACACAAGGCATAAAACTTGACAGACCACACACTGGTCGTAACGACCTAAGTCTAAAAAAATTAACGGTGGCCAAACCTACAAATATTAAAAGATTCAGATCCTATAAGGCCCTTACAACGCCTTAATCTACGTCGAATAATACTTATAAGTTCATAATCAATACATTTTTTAAATCATGTAGCCCAAAAAAGCACTCTAAGAGATGCCTAGCAAAAATTTACCTTAAAAATGGACGAACTCTGTAACGTTGAATAAAAAAAAAAGTCTATTATTAATACCTAGTGATTACAGCATAATCAGAGTGCTTAACATTATAATATATTTGCCCTGCATCGTCACGCGTGGCTAGCAACAGCATTCGGAACGAATTTATTTTCAGTTTGCCGCATTCCTACGATCGCTATCTTTATATAATATAATATGTGTTATTAAACGTTCCCTGAGCACCGCGGTCGGGAAATGCTCAATGAAATGGCTAAAACAAGATGCGTGTTCTATTTTAATAGCTTAATAAAAACTACTTGTTAATTTTGGGTAGAAAAGTTTTTTCACTCTTGGTCGTATTCGTTCGTTGTTATTTAACTATTCATATAAAATTGGCTATTAAATTCCCTATTATTTTTATTATAAGAATGCTTAATCATCTGTTTTGGAGACACCTAGGTTGAATCTGCTTTGTTTATGACACAATTCTACTTTTAAAGAATAAGTACCTTATAGCTGATTCCACTATGCTCCTAACATTTTGAAGCAATGTTGACGTTATAATATTAAGAGCTTCGGCAACAGTTTTCAGATATTATTAAAGGTTACGACAGAACCATGACCGAAACTTAATTATGTAATGGTTACAAAAAATAATAGAGCACAGTTGAACAGCGTTGTAAATATTCGCTCCGGAAAGAAATATGGGAGAAATCAAACTGTGGCAACATGTTTTCTAGGACTTGACTCATTTATTTCACTGGGCAGAAACATCGTGTATTTCGCACCGCCTACTTAATTGATGACGGCGAAATGGTGTCTCAAAAAAATTGGTATGATTTTACACTCCTACGGCGACTAGAATCTATCATGTCTGATGTTCGTCTTCTGTTATCAATATGATTTAGAAAAAACACTGGACTACTTCGAAATATTTTTTAGCGTCTTTCCCACAAATCTAATCATTTGGGAACCACTCAATTCCACCACAAATATAATTTATCATACCACCTGGCAGTTGCAAAAAAAAACATTCACACCTATCTCTTTAGGGATGGAACCAATGGTTGTGATTAATTACCATCCCAATGTCCCAGACTAAACAAGTCACAAAACATGCTCATCCCTGTCAAACGCACGTGTAAACAACATTTGGCAAACGATATCGGCAACTGAGAGGTTTTCCCAGAAACCCGACGGGCAAGTTGAACCGAGCGGCCCTGAACCAGTTAACTAATAATAAAAGCGCTAATCCGGTTACGTCATGGGAGCTAGGTGGAAAATTAGGAGGAAAGTCGATTTTTGTTTAAGGTCCAATTTGGTGATGATAGTTCCAAGGCGTTTTGGAATAAAGCGGTCGGTGATATGATCACAGTTCCTTTAGCTAGATCTCCACAATCTTGACAGAAAATATGTGCCTAAAAGAGTCCACTCAAATAAGTTGGTTGAATGGTGAAGCCGAACATAGAAACTCAAACCAAATAAGCAACGGGACGGCGGGGCCGGGATGCCTCCCTCTTCCTCCCTCCCTCTGTTCAACAATTCCCCATAATTTACTTATATAAATTTGTTGTTTTTAACCACGAAATAAATTTGCATAGGAATTAACATATCCCAAGCATAGACCTCGGTACATGAAAGAAGACGCACATAAATCTACAGTAGGTATATTACTTACTAGCTGTTACTCGCGACTTCGTTCGCGTGGTATTTAACAAAGACACAACCGTTGACAACAGCCTGCTCGCGCTTTCTGAGCCCGCGGGACGCATTTCAGGTGGTTGCTATCAAACTTAATCAGGCGCAACGCTGCAACATTGGTTTTAATTTTTTTTCGTGAGATCCTATGTTTTTTTTCTAAAATAAAAGTAGCCTAAGTTACTCCTTGTTACATCAGCTATCTGCCAGTGAAAGTCCCGTCAAAATCGGTCCAGCCGTTTCAGAGATTACCCGGAACAAACAGACAGACAGGCAGACAGACGGACAGACAGACAAAGATTGTAAAAAAATGTTGTTTTGGTATAGGTACCGTGTATACATCCAAATGCACTTAGTAAAAAGCGGTTATTTTAATATTACAAACAGACACTCCAATTTTATTTATATGTATAGATAGCGGCCGAAGCCGCGAGAAGAGGTTTATAAATGAAAACTAATATTTTAATGTCCGCACAATAAACGTCCGCTAATTTGAAGTGGGCCATAAATCTGAGCGCAAATTAAAGGAAACGCGGACAATGTTCGCGATGCACACCGTTCATTTTATCGCATACGACTCGTAAAAAAATGGGGATGTCCCGCGGAAACTTGGAGAAAATTTGGGTTATGTTTTGCAGTAATAAATAACTGTTATAAACGGTGAATCATTTTATGTAGGGTTTGTGTTTCAGCTGTATTGTTACTTATTTGGAAAAACGTTTAAAAGCGTTCTTAACGGCTGATTTAAAAAAAAAAATAAGTTTGAAGCCTTTGTCAGTCTGTGGCATAGTAGCTCCCAAAGGAAATAGCCGATGTCCATGCGGTTTTTTTAAATTATAAGGCTTATTTAAGAGTATATAATACATCTAATTGCTAAGCATGATCTCGGTTAGATATATCAACGATACTGCAGCACAGATAGTTTTTTTATCCCAAAAAATGACATTGTTATTGTATTCTTGATATCTACTGAGCTTTGCATTTTGACTGTCAGAGTAGAACTAGCGGACTTCAATTCCCTATAGTTTATCCCAAAAAAATATTCAAAGTTTTCATGACCTTGAGTTCGAAAATTAAAAAAAATATATTTAAAAATAACTGAGCACAAATTATGGCTTTTAAATTATCGTATTATGAGAATATGAATTTAAAAAAACACGTTAGGGCTGCCACTGTAATCTTCGAAGCGCCTTGCCCCTCACCTAGCCCCCGCTAAGTCTCGCTAAATGCGCGAGCGGGATAGACAGTGATTCGGTGCGGGCGCAGCTCGGGCTGAGATAATGTGGGCCCTTAATCGGGCTAGTTTGTGTTCGATAGAAATCGGTTAAGCGGGCCTAAATTAGCACATATACCAGCCGTACAAAGAGTTCACCCACAACCCCTCGAACATGTTACCTTTTTCATGATAACATTTAGATTAATTACTCTGTAGAGACGGAACTCGCAGAGCCGTATAATAAATAACGTAGTACCCACTGCATGTATCATGCGGCTCTCCTTGTAACGTCAACATTGATATATGCTGTGCATTTGTGAAGGGCCTGTAAATTAAGGTGCATCCAGATTTATGAGAGTATAATTAGTTTGGATGCGACACAATTTGGCGCAACGCGTTCCAGTGAATGCATCATACGTGTTATAGAGCATTTGTTTATTGAAGACTAGATGTGCCGGCGACCGCCCATAGTTGATGGCCGAATAAACAGTACCCTTTAAAGTCAATTGAAAAGATAATAAAAGCTGCTTTGTCATAAAGTCAAATCTTTTATTTCATATAGGCCTTCGGGGTCACTTAAAAATTGTCATGATTTTTTTTTAACTCTACTACTGGATCGGAACGCGACCTCAACTGAGAATATCCGGCGAGAAACTCAGCGGGCTCGTCTTTTTTTTTAAAGCCATTATTTTTACAAAAAAAAGTAAGCTCCAGTGTGTTGCCACGCGAGGCGCACACACGCTACACTTACCTTATCCATACCTCTTGTAAAGCTCTATTTTTATGCCGCGTCCTTACTCTTCAGAGTGAAACTGACATTATTGTATTGCAATTATTTCAAGGTAATAATGATTGTCATGCGCGTGCTAAGATCCCCGCCAACTCCCCAGTTATACGTTACATTTTTTTGAACCTGAACTACAAGTTACCGCGACTGTTTTACGGTTTATAAATAACGAATCTTGGCGATGGTCGCGGCTTTTTATTTCACTAATCGCTTTCATGACAGAGCTCTCGACTTCGTTTAATTTGTAAATATTTTTTTATGGGGAGTATCATTATCGGCATTCAAATATCACTAATATTAATAGAAGCAAAGTAAATATGATTCATTTTTGGAAGTCATACGATCTGTAGTAATAGGTTTATTTTTCTAAACATTCATTGTGTAGTTGCGTGGTTTTTATAACACCGATAAATAGGTATCCTTTCATAAAATCAGCTGCTGATAGTGTACACAGGATCTAATTCGAGCATACGGGGTGTAAGGTAAGGGGCATGGTAACGAAAACTTTTGCTAAAGGCTACATAATATGCCTGTAATAAAAGGATAGATATCAGTTATGTCGAAAGTCAAGGGTTACAAATATTGTAAAATTTGAGCGCGCAATGTATCGTAAACAACGCGATCACAACAAAGCGCTTCGCGCGATACCGGACTCGTGCGAGTGACGAACGCGCTCAAGCGTCTTGAGATTTAATTTCCATTGAAGTTTAAGGTCTTAATTACTAATGTTTTGTTTAATTTAAATCACGTTGATATATACTTTTTTGTAATTTCATGCTGAATTCAATTTAAAAATAATAAAAAAATATATATAATTCATGAAAATATGGACAGAAAATTCCAACTCTGAGGAGTCCAGAATTGTGAGTTGAATCCATGGTATCAGTTTTCGTTACGAAGCCACCTACAGCCTGTATAATGCGCTTATACCTATTGATGTGGTTTAGCCGTTGCTGTAGCGCTATATTTATGACATGAGGCGCCTGTTCGGCTGAAGCGGCGTAGTCTTGTTTTTAAGATATTAGCGTATATTTTCCCTGTTAGATTTGACTAGAGCGGTGGTAGCGAACATTAGTGATGTTATTGTTCCTTCATCTTCTCAATGTTCCTGATTTGGCAGAGTAACGATTGCCCATATTTGTAATAGTTGTAGCTTATTTCGTCATTTGATGCGTTCGGATGCTATCTAACTCAGGTCAATGAATTTCCACAGGTCGTCCAATTTCAAAATGTGAATTATTTTTCCACTCGCTGTAACTCAAATATTTATAGACCGCCGTATTTCACATAGCCCAGGTGTAATACATCCAAACATAACTAACAAATTCTAGAAATAAGCACTAGACTTATGACAAAATAGAAACGCGTTGGCGATATGTTTTCTTAGAATCCTTTAAATACACGCACTAGATCTGTGTCTCTGCATTTGTCCGCGCAACTAGGTCTCTGAACATCATCCAATGAGATGATCTAGCGCCAAGAACCTATTCGCTTTAATTTGTACTCAAAACATTGTCTGCTTTTGTTTAACGAGTTCTTTCATCTCGCGTTTGATAAATAATATCTTCATTATAATCATTTTAAAAGTTAGGCAGCATATGTTCCCTTTGCCTGTTCTATGAAAAAAAGCTAATTAACACATGTCAGATTATTCCACCTGGGCGGTTAGCGCCATTTTTATTTGCAAATAAAAATAGTTCATACCACAGAAATTATTATCACTACCCTTACGGGTCATTCAATTGGTATCAACGGTTCTATTCAAATGGGTCCTATACTATTTTAAATTATTAAAATATTTCCTGGTGCTAGCCAATCAGTCAGTCAAGTATCCGTCGACAGGCCGTTGGTTTTTTTTGTGCAATGTTGCAATCGTCGAAGCCAGCTTTGTTTTGGCATGTTTTGCAGTGCGTTTTTGATGATTCATAAAGAAATCCGCTTAATGATATCCCACCAAAAACAATTCTTGTAAACAAAGCCAAGTGTTAGAATGGCGTGGCACTAAAAAGTTGTGAGATCTGTTGGAACCAAGTCCAAGGCTATTTACAACGCATCTTGAGAAGATTTTAACAGTACCTGTTAATACAATACACTAGATGTGGTACGGAATGATCTGAGTCTGAGGAAAGCCTACGTTTACCAGCATAATCAGAAAGAATGTCATTGACTCCGTATATTTATGATTATAAACATCACGTAGGCGACTATACCGACTCCTTATATTATTCTTTTTGTCTGGGCGAATTTGTAAAGATAGGGAGTCATAATAAGACAGCGAGTGGAAATATTCACAGATATATTAGAGGAGATATGTTATGAAAGCGGTGGGCTTGCGCTCACCTTTAGCCAAAATTACGCTAACATAGAGTTTTCGCCGTCAGTCGACTGCAACTGCACGTCGGTATCGGAGCTCTAACTTTTTTTTAAAATGCCGTGTTATTCCGTGGTTGTGTGCTAAAATACTAGCAGCAAAGTGAACTACGCGAAAGATGGAATCTCATTTCACCAGCCAGTATTAAGTATTTTATTTATTCGTCTTTAAAATAATTAAAAACAACAAATCAAAAAATATTTAATGCCTTTATTATGTTATTTTAGTTTTAATGTAGCACAACGACTTTTTTATTTTTGTACAAAATACATGGCTCTTTAAGTACCACCTATGTTCGCTACTGAGTGAATGTACGAGGCAATGGATAGATCGTCTAACGATACTTTGAATAAACTGGTGCGTCGCGTGGTACGGCCGCTGCATGCGGCGACGACGCAGCACGCACCGAATTATTGGCACGCGTGTGTGTGTGAGACTTCGTATTGGTTGGTTTTATGTAATTGCATGTGTTTTGTGGCGAGTGGTGGGGACAAAACGGAGACAGCGAGTTCCCATACATTTTGAACCGCACGGCATATCTCTCGTGATCTGTGGGAAATATTATTCTTAGTAATTAAGTTCGTTGACCAAAACAATATTTATTGTCATGCTCTAGTAAATGGACGAAAATTTAACCTGTTATCGGGATTCATTTGTTACAGATCGTCATCGTTATTATAAAATGCAAGAGAGCGCTGAAAAAAAACAGTACAAAATTGCATCGTTTTAAAAAAAGTTCTGTATTTAATACTTGTTACTTGTCATTGCCGGATAGAATCCATATCGAAAAATACCTGATCAGAGTTTTGTAGGTACCTATTGGAAGTTAAAAGATCAACCTCCACATAAGAATTTAGTTCCAAATATATGATGAATCATTTCTGTTACTTTCTTTCAGGATTGTCCACACACAAATGCGGACTTTCCGAATTGATCGGTCACGTTTCACAATTCGTTGCCAGCAACAATTATTCAAACAATTTCACTGAACATATGAGTCGTAAACCGCTTCATGGAAAAGCTAATGACACGCGATGATCGTTGAAGGTGTAGAAAACACGCAATATATATTTTTTTGGCTCTATAACATCTTTATTGTTTATAATTGCGGCCGTCATCTCTAAATTCTCGGTAAATATTTTCCTTAACGCTAGCTTTTTATAACAAAAGTAATATCTTGGCACAACTTTATTGGGCCGTTATTCAATGAATTTCTCTAAGTGAAGAAATAACATGGCATTCTTTATATCAATATAATTTAAGAATAGAATACTATCAAATATTTACGAAGATTCTTGTTCATAAAATCGAATTGGTATCCATGGTAATATATTTTCTTTTTTAATTTATATATGTAGCCTGTTGTGTATCCCACTGCTGGGCAAAGGCCTCCCCTTTGCTTCTCCACAGGATCTTGTCTTGAGTATGTTGAGGCCACATTTTACCTGCAACGGTGTCCAAATTGTCGCACTGCACGGCAATCTTTGCCGTAGTCTGCCACGAGACGTCGACGACCTTTCCGAGCATTCAGGCACTAAAAAAATACCAGTAGATACACTTAGTAGGCAATTAGTGTAAAGTATCCAAAGCTCTCAAAATGTTCAGGATTTGAAATACTTTCGCCTAAGTCCCGTTATATCTTGAACAATTGAACTTCAACTCCCACTACTACTACAATCCGGGACTTGTTCCACTTATTCCGGGAGGAAATAAAACGTCCCGAAAAACTTAATCTATTTAGACGACAAATGAAAACCAAGAAGCATCACTTTTCCACTTTGACACTTGGATGGTAAAAAAAACGTCACATCGGGTTATAAGTAGCGTAAATTAAATTGAAACTAATGTATATCAATCATACAGCACATAATGAATTGTTAATGCCGTGTTAAACGCGTAATAGTAGTAGTATGCCCGTCGAAGTTTTTATGATTATCAAGACCATCTCAGTAGGTACCTACGAGAGTATTATAACATAACTCGTTGCATCTCACAAATTGCTCTTGCAATTCAAAAGCTTATAAATCTCTAAGATAAATGATTGTTTATTCGCGGTATCATTTATTTTCCACTCGAATATCTCTGGGTGCAATAAACAACAAATATTGCAGCAGTGTCCTTTGTTGTCACGGGCAATGACACAATAGTAGTAGTAATATATTTAATTCTCAAAGATTTTTTTTATATAATAGAAGATTTTTTTGGAATTGACAAAATATTGACGACCTTAAAGTTGTTCACAATATATCACCACCCATGAGTGATAAGCATAACGTTATACCGTCCAGTGATAGTTTCCCATATGAAAAAGCTTTTCATATTCCTATAGAAACAGCAAAGCTAGTGAGCAGGCAACACCATACACAAATTAAAATAATCAAATTTAAAACCTTGATTATAGCAATGTCACTTCTATAATTACCCTACCAATAGCACCTGACGTCCGGCGGAAGTCCCGTACAGCGGATGCGCAGGTGTTTGGTGGGTGTGCGCGAGGACTTTCTCGACGTTTCCGCTACTCACTTTACGGGCGACGACTGATTAAATAATAGTTTGTGGAAAATGTGGGCGCGCTGCGAGTACATTAGAGTAGTAGTACTTAAATACCTATTTGAACGATCTGAAGTACTCTAATATAGTTATTTAAGTTTAATACCTATTAAAGTGTATATACTGAGTAAATATAAAGAGTCAAAGTCAAATCGTTTATTTCGTATAGGCCTACGGGGGCACTTACAAATTGTCATTACATTTTTTTTTCTTAACTTTACAACCGGATCGGAACGCGACCTCAACTGAGAAGAACCGGCAAGAAACTCAGCGGGCTTGTCTTTGTTTGCATCCATTATTTTTACAAAAAATAAAAAGAATACTCTCTAGTGCGGATTTACAATCTTCTCATCGGTAAATGGCTCTCAATCATTTCGCGTAAATATAAAGTCAACGAAACAACCGCCCATCAATGCCAATGGGTACAAATGATATGAAACGTCACAGTAGACCAACAAGCGACAAATTTAGCTCGTCCACCCTGAAGGTCCCGACCTCCCTCGTCTGCAGCCGAGCGAGCAAGGTGAGCGCTGATCAAAGCGAACAGCTCCGTTTGGGAGCTTTCGCGAGCACATCAATCTTGGACGATGGACTTGATGGCTTCGGTTTTATTAAGGATCTGGCTTTTATGTGTGGAGGAGTTTAACGATGTCTGTAGGTACTCGTAACAGTAGATTATGGTGTTTTCTTTAGATTGTCTTGCAACTTACAGTAGCTACTTTGAAGGTAGCTGTCGATTTGATGCGATCAAGAGAGGTGTGAATTTGGATTCTTCCTTAACTAACACTCTGGATAAATTTAGACCAATACAATTGTTGAGAAACTCAAATGACCGGTTGGCGCATGAATTTCACTCATTAGAAGGTTTTTATTCAGGATAAATGATTAAAAGACCAAATAATTTAGGGACTGATATGCCGACAACTTGACGTCAAAGTGACGCAAGCCCTCGTGTTGCCGTCACCACGCCAATATTCATAGACCACTCAGCAACAGCGCGATCGAACGCATACTGCACCTGACCCAATTAGAAAAACATCGGTTTCACTTTATTTTTAAACAGCCGAAAATAATAACCTCAAGGTTCCAGCGGTAAAAGTTTGGGTCACAGAAATATGAACAGTCTAGTACTCGTATGCTAGTCAGTCTAGTTTTGTGCGAGAGAAAATTCACGAAAACTCTTTAACACTAGCAGTCACAGTCCATTCAACATGCTAGTTATACCATAAAGACGTTACACCACTTCGGAGCTTATTAATCGCGTGCAATTTGTCAGCGGTCTCCGGGACTCCAGTGTGATATTATATAGGATTACTCCGCGATACGTTCGCTGTCAACGTTGTTTTGCGACCTCGTTTAGTGAAACGTTTTGTAATTAAATAATAAGTCGCCCCCTCTTCGACGATTATCGCTTGCTCTATATGTTACGTGTATTATTAACAAGCTGTTGGCTGCGGCTCTGTGCTCAACAATCACCATTTTGTGGACGGAATTAAGACAAAGCGAGCACCTAAAATACTAGAACAAGTACATACGTGTAAAAATTTAAGTTCTCAATATATGTGCTTCTGAATATTGAAGTACTTTCATTCCCATAGTGTGAAATAAAGGTCTTCAAAGCAAGTGAAGTTTGACGATTATGTTATGATAGTGCTAATTTTGTCCCATAATTGTGCTTCCACGTTAATTTCTAAAATATTTCACACAAACATTAGCTACCACAGGCAAGTATTCAAATTTATTATGAAATCTACAGATTTTTTTGGATTGGATTTGTTTTCCGTTGCATTAAATGACTTTGGATGTTCGTATTTCAATATCCATTCCTAACGGGAAACCGATAAGGATTAAAGTTTATACTATTAATAATATAAGATGAATATTATTAAACATTTGTCTGTAATAAAAATAGTATTAGAAACGATCTTTTGCTCTTTTTATCTGTTATAATAATTTTGTTGTTGCAATAAGATCGCGATATCGCCATGATTGTAGTTGTAAGCTCATACTTAATTCGGTCTTGAATAAAGCGCGACTTAGGCTATACCAAAGTCCGTATCTGTCTTTTGAATAATATCTAAAGTACAATAAATAATAAAATAATAATAATTCCAGCCCTTTTTTAATGTCCCACTGCTGGGCACGGGCCTCCCCTCAATGCGAGGGGGATTTAAAGTACAATATTTTATAAAAAATATAACATAACTTATCTACCAGCTACCCATTTATCAATATTTTTTCTGAAATTATCTCTGTAAAAATAACGAAAGTATAATTCATTCTCGTTCGTGTGCAACGTTCCGCGAAGGTCCGCCTATTTAGATTAAATATTAAAAATAACTATACGGTTATATTTACGAGGTTAACTGTTAAAAGCCGTGACAACTAGACGAGTTCTAAATGAGATTCTATATAGTACATTGCTTTTTAACTGACTCGAAGAACAGCGGTGACTTTCTTTGAATTCGTTCATTTAACTTTGTATAGTTATAATTGGCAATATCCCTTTTAAATTTTTAATGAATTCCAATAGATCCACACTCAGGGATTGTGAAAGCTATGCACTGTATAATGACTTAACTTAAGCCTATCTTAAAGTCCATGTAAATTATTGCTACTAAAGCTAATATTTTCATTAATTTCATCGCGTTTTAAATAAATCAATATATTTCCATTTAAATTACGCTACCTTTTAATGACACTGATAGGTTTTCATTTATTTTCATAAAATAACGAACCCTGGTACTGGAATTATTACGCATTAAAATCGTACGTAGTCAGTGGTAAGTCAAACATCTTGTCTAAAATAAACAACGGCTGGACTGAGATATTTAACTAACACTGAGATATACAACTTGGTGTTTCGTTGTTTCCAACATGGAACTGTGTCATATATTTTGGCGTAAAGAATAAATTCATCTTTCTTTTGTTTATAAATAACCTGTAGCCGGAACAAGTATACGGCCCACCGTCCGAGGCGAAGGTGCGAATCCATGCGGGCGCCTAAAGCTTGGCCGCAAAACGCCGCGCCACCAGTCGCCCTGTTAACTCCGCTCAGAGCACACGCGCCCACACGCGCACGCGCATCAAGCTGCCGCATCGATCGCTAGTATCAAACAAAATAAACTAAGCTTCCAAATATTGTGTAAACAAATATGAAGGCCTAAAACAAACAAGATGTCGTTTTGTAGAATCACAGGCCGCAGCAGAGGGCTGCCGAAGCCCAATTATTTTCCACTTCTCGCGCCCATCTCGCCGGCGGACGCGAAGCGCTGCTGCAGGATCACCGGCAAGTCTTACGGCCTACCTACTCACCACTACATTCCAGTTCTTCTTACCTCCCGCTCGTCAAAGGCAAAATGCAAAATCACAAACGTATCCGGCGAACTTGGACCGCACCACTATTCACCTGAGATTAACTATGGCAACAGAAAGCACGATATGTTACCGGACTATAGATATATATTCCCTGTGCTAGACGGCTCTACGGAAGCCCAGAAGGGTTTGATGGAGATGTTGTTGGGAAAACAAGTGACTGAGGACAAACGTTACGTATACACGGTTCAAGAAAGGAGATGTAGTTTGGTGTTCTCCGCTCAAATGGAGGCGGCAGTGCGAGACGGTGATGTCAGAGATGTCATGCTGGCTAAGGACTCTGATACAGTGTTGATAAAAACAAAACATGGCCGGAGTGTTTCCATGGACTTTAAAGATTTTACTGAAGACGTAGAAATGTTTGAAGGCGAAGGGCCTAACGCTGAAGTGTTAAAACAGAGAGAAATTGAAGAGAGAGAGGAAAGAAAAAAGAAAAGGAAACGTGCAAGCGGTTTATCATCTATGAAGAAAATATTTGAAACTAAAGAGAGATTGGCTGAAGTACAAGAACTAGAGGAAGAAAAACTTCGCGTTGACAGAAAAGCTAAAAAGGCGAAGTTAGAAATTAGGCATGAAAAGCATGACGTTAAGAGTTTCACGTGTAATAACTTTGATGCTCATCATATGCGCTCAAAGTCAAGTATTATTATGTGTAGTGGGGAATGGAGAGATCAGATGCACCCGATCATTGAATCATTGGACTGGGAATCCTTTGAAAAAGAAGTCACAGAAGATCACTTCGTCCCCAAAGTAACTAAACTACCAACGCCTGTAAAAATAACTCCATATCACTGCGAAGCTGAAATATACGAAACTGATCGTAATATTAGCGAAGTGTCTGTACCCTTGGAAAATGTGCCATGTGTTAACCCGTTAAAACCAATAAAAACCCGCCCAGCTGAATCAGTTTTGAGTGCCGTCAAAGAAATATCGAAGGAACGTTTGATTGAAACTGCCGATGTCATGGAAAAATTGGTTGATAGTGATAAAATCGATATGTTGCCCACTGTTGATATGCTGCCCGAGGTGGTTAAAAATATTAAAAAAGGCAAAAGGGAAAAAGTTGCAAAAATATCTGGCCTCACTTTAGATATAAATAAGGCGAAGAAATTAATTCCTGGACAACTTGTAAATACGCCACAAGGACCAGTTTTTGTGCCAGGTCAAACTGTTGAGACGCCCATGGGCCCTATCTTTGTTCCTGGTTTAAGTATTAATACTCCTACTGGTCCAGGATTAATACCTGGTCTTATTGTGACTAATGAGAACACAAATGAACCCTTTTTCCTTGCGGGACAAGTGCTACAAACGGCAACAGGTGAAGAGTTTGTTTGTGGACAAACTGTGAAAAATAAAGATGAATCGTTCCGCTTTGCTGAAGGTCAAACAGTGCTATCTGAAGAAGGGCTGAAGTTTGTACCTGGAAAAATGATAAATACTGGACCCGAGGATGTTTTTGTGCCTGGCCAAACAATAATGACGCCAGATGGAGTCCAGTTTCTTCCCGGACAAACAATAACAGAAGAAAATGGTGAGACTACATTCATTCCAGGCCAGAATACAAAAATAAACAATGAGTGGCAATTCGTACCTGGACAAGTAGTACATCAAGACGATGAGTTGCATTTCATACCTGGCGCTACAATAGCAACACCAAATGGACTTAAATTCGTTCCGGGGCAAACCGTAGCCATAGATGGTGAAACTTGCTTTGTGCCTGGTATTACAAAAACTAACAGTAATAATTGCTTAACATTTGTTCCTGGTACTACTATTGAGACAATAGATGGGCCCAAGTTCGTTGAAGGGCAAATAGTACACACTGACTGTGGGGAAAAGTTCTTGCCTGGAAAAACAATCGTTCAAGCCGATGGCCATGTAGAATTTTCAGTAGCTAAATCTATTGAAGACATTAATTTTACTGAAGGCGCTCCAGTGGGATTACCAATAGATATCAAGACATGTTCCCTCTCTGAAGAATCCTTATACGTATTTGGCCATATGGTACAAACCGCTAAAGGTATTGAATTTTACCCTGGTCCTAGAGTACCTAAACAGGAAGGTAAAATAGTTCCAGGAAGACTTGTCAAAAATGAGATGAACCAATCCCGTTTTGTACCAGGGATGATGGTCGAAGGAATATTTGTACCCGGGCAAATAGTATTTACTGAAAATGGAGAACAGTTCGTGCCGGGACAAGTCGTCGATACAGCTGACGGACCTAAGTTTGTACCTGGGCAAGTAGTAAATACAAAATCTGGACCCAAGTTTGTCCCTGGCCAAACAATCCATACAATTGATGGTCCACGTTTTGTCCCGGGTCAAATTATTGAAACCAAAGCCGGTCCAACCTTCATACCTGGACAAGTTATATCTACTGAACATGAAGGCTCAAGATTCGTACCTGGTCAAGTAGTTGACACAGAAGAAGGTCCAAGATTTGTTCCCGGACGAGTTATCGAGACTGATGATAACGGCGTTACCTTTATACCCGGACAAATAGTACAAACGCCGGAGGGATTAAAATTCGTCGCTCCTGACTTGACCGAAGGTGAAGAAGGTCTCGAGTTTTCTGTTCAAAGTTTTGTGGTTACTCCCGAAGAGCTAAAATTATTAAAAGTGAAGACTAACCCGAACGATACAACTTCAACCAAAGGAGAATTAACAATCGACACAAATATGCTGCGTCAACTGTCTGAAGCTGGTATGTCTATTGGTAGACAAGTACCTGCCGACCTGCCCGCTATCAACGTCGTTCTTAACGAAACGAAAAATGCTGAAGCATTAAAAGCTTTCGTTACAGACTTCGGCTTAAAAGATGATGTAGCAAATCAGTTGATGGACGTTATTTCATCTATTATTGAAATGAGTGCCCATTTAAAAACTGAAATACATGAAAATCATAAAGAATATGGGAGCACAAACGAAATGAAAAAGGGAAAAGCAAACAAAAAGCGAACGGAAGCAAAAGAAAACGCTGAATATAATGATGGAAATGGACAAACAGCACATCAGGAACATGTAAAGAATTCTATTGCTGCAGCAGTGTTGGCCGCGTTAGTTACCGCTGAACAATTTGAAGAAGTTAATAACAATAATAGTAAAGAAAAATATCAAATGATTTTAAAGTCCATTGACACTATCTTGGGTAAAACTATTAATGATGATTTCGTATCAGCTATGTTTAGTATTCTTCAAAAAGAAGAAGACAAAGAAAGCTTTTGCGAAGAAATTCTAGAAAACTCGTCTCAACCAAAAGTTGAATTAATTAAAATTGCTGTCAACAGCAGCCTACTAAAACATTCCTTCACCGAAGAAGATATCATAGAGAAATTCGGAGACTTCCTAAGTACTGAAAATGAGGTATTGGGCCCAGCATTTAAAAATATTTCGAAAAGTGATACTACTCTTCTTCAAAAAGTGCTGGGCAGCATTTCAAAATCGATCTCATTCATTAAAACCGACCATGAAGCAACAGAAACTTTGCACAAAGCCATTGTAACTGCCGTGCAAGAAGCAAGCAGCAAAGAATTGGAAACTCTACTAAAAAACAACGACAAAGAAAATCTGAAAGAATTGTTAGTGCAATCTGTGGGACTTGCTAAAATTCTTGGAATGAGAGATGTTGCCACAAGCTTGATGGCCATCATAAACGACGAAGACAGTTTGACCAAAATAGAATCGGATACTGCAAGTCAAAATATTTTAAAGAGACTAACAGTTATGAGAAAACTGGCAGAGAAAACACCAGGATTGCATTCGGCATTACGCAAACTGGAGTCTGACCCAGAACTGGCTCGCACAGATCTTATACTTAGAGATTTGGTACGAGAGAGTGCAGCGCTAATGATCGTTCCTGAAGAGGGTCCGCTGATGACTTCTGCTGATGTTCCACTGAATTTACTAGACCCAGAAAATAGCCTTGCAATGGAAGACTTTTTATTCCAAAGACGAAAACATAAAGGAGCCTTACTTATCATGAAAAAAGGTTTGCAAGCGGTCGTTCCTCGTGAAGCCAGCCGCTCGGTATTAACAGGAGAAGTGGCGTACACAGTATTAGATGAAAGCGGAATACGACACTTTGAACCACTTCATGTATTTTCAGCTTTAAACCTTAGCCAACCGACAGCACATCGCTTCTCAATGTACAGCTGTCCTGTAGTGGACGATGACGATGAAGAGTTACAGTCGTTCAATGGATACTGCAATATTAGTAATAGTCAAATCACTAAATTAGGCGGCTGGGCTCGCCGATACAGCGGAGTGATGCTAGACAGAGAGAATACTAGGAGTAGAATGAGCAGCTTGGACACTACGCCAAGTTACAAACGATACCCATCGCGTTCCTTGTCTAGCTCTCGATCACGATCTAGTTGTAGCAGAAGCCCCCCCAAGGTAATTTTGTTACGAATCCAAATAGGAATAGCGTTATATTTTGTTGAAATATATTAATTTTAATTCTTTTTTGTTTCAGGTAGAGGATGTGGTAGTAGCAACAGCCGATTATTCGGCTGCTGCCGACGACGAAGTGTCGCTAAAAGCCGGTGATATTGTCGAGGTTCTCGATACGAAGACATCCCTCGGATCGAAGTGAGTACATATTCATTATTGGCATGAGCTTTACACAATTGTGCCCTCATTGAAATATTTCGTAAACAAATTGTTCGGCCATGCGCGTGATGTGAATCTGATCGTATCTCCAGCGCTAAACTCGGTTTCCAGAATAATATACATACTGAACATTTTAGATATAGACAAAGCAATATCATAATGGTTTGATCCTAAAATTATGGCTTGAAACATTTGACTTATAAATTTACTCATATTATATTTGATGCATTATAACTAGTATCATTAAGTAGTTACCAGTTTATTCATAATAAATTACTAAAGTTGGGCATAAGACTGCTATGTCAATAATTCAATATTAATATCATATTCAATAAAATCTTTTAAATTTACCCCAATTGATTGGAAAGTTACTGGCATAAGAACAAATTTAGCAGTAACATCCAAGTTGTAACACGATACTCTTACACACACACACTGCACACATGCGAAATGCCAAAGTTGACCGCCCGAAGTGGCAGTATCACGTTCACGAGTAGAACTGGGTTACGGAAGGCGCATAAATGTCAGAAATGCATTTTAATAGCTTCGATGCGTCCAGCATTCCTCCTGCGACTTCGATACCGCTGTAATTTTAGCTACGGGTTCGTTGCACCGTGCGTTTGCGCAACGTAACGATCGGCTATTTTATAATACATCTTAATTTACCCGTTTGTTTTATTCATCTCGCAAAGCTTGTGGCTCATTAATCACCATTATCATCACATTCTGCTTAACGTTTGCCGGCACGCGGCAGAAGCTGTTTTTGGGTTGTTATGATGATTATTTCAGTTACATGTAAAGTGAACTGGATATATTGACAGAGTAAACCGTTGATAATATAGTATACTGCGCATATTGAAAAAGTTAAACTGAGAATTTATTTCATTTTTCAACGTATCCTATTTTATTTGTTGCGTGCATCATCATGGATAATCTTATCACAATATCATTATCAATCTCAAAATTACTAACAAATTAAAAATCATATTTTACATACACATCATTCCCATCATTAGTTGCATACTCATTCCTATCATTAGTTGCATACTCATCGCCTGATGACTAAGTCAAACTTATTGATGCAGGTACAGGGGCCGTGTTTATTGTTACGAGAATCATTTCTTCCAAACCAGAGGTCCATCTCTGGACTATGTGTTTAGCGTACCGACTTACAAAATGTACTACTACTGATTGTACGGAAGAGAGAAGAGCGGGATCATCTCGCACTGTATATACCTGGCTTGCAATATCGTCATATATGTCGTACGTCTCATATTCTATGTTGTGATCAACACATAACTGTATTGTGATAACTATTATATCATTTATTTCGACGTTAGCTTTTCATTCATTTATTGTATGTTGAACATTACTGTTTGTGTATTTTTTTTTAAAGTATATAATAAAGGTAATAAAGTTTTTGGCGTTTCTTTTTTTTTTTGGACATAAGAAGGTTACGTACTTGTTTGTAAATATTATCTTCTTTACTTGTGAATACTATTGTCATATATATATTTGGTTTTATAAGTAATTTATATTTATAAGTAAATAAACGTATGTATTTTATACTTATGAGCACACTACAGACAATTTTACACTTATACCTTTAAATTAGTCCTGACATTATTTTGTCTAGTTTCATCCCTTGAAGTAGAGAGCACATTATTTCTTAGCACTTGTAGTGGTCCAGTTGATGATAAATAGTTGAACATGGTATAAAAACGTCACTGATATAGGTAAAACGGCTATCTCTTTTACTAGATAATTTCACACGAGATGATAAAATGCAGATAAAACATCACCTAAGCTACCGAAACCCACCTAAATTGGTTGACGTATTTTCTTGAGTGGTAAATATGTGCCATTATATTACTTTGAAGTTATAAAAAGCTCACGCACAAAGGTCATGACCATCTAGCGGATTCGTAAATATTTACGGGAGTGATATAGAATTATAATCATTCTCCAAGAATTACCACGGTGATTCACCGGCGCGACGATCACTTTAAAAATACAACAATTTTAGATATAGGCGAGTGTGCACTCCTCACTAATAGTATGTTCCAATTTTAGTTATAAACTTGTTTGTGCGTTTATATCCTACGAATGTTCTTAATTTCATAAGTTATGCACCCTAAATATAATCATGGTTCATAGTTTAAATTCATTTGTACCGTCTGCAAACTATCATAAATTTATTGAAAGAGAATCTCACGTAAACACTAGGAAAGATAGATACACATAAATGAAAATCATAAGATCTAATCAAAATTAAATAGTTAGAATAGAGATGATTGAAATGGATAACCAAATCATCGACTAGAAATTAAACTGAGACTAAACTGAGTTCAGTGTAATATAAATAGGTATGCCCCAAGGCTCATCATTGGTCCCAAACTTCATTTCCTCGAAATAATTCTTAACTTTCGCTAGCAGGAAAACCCAATACCGACTTTCGATTTACGTGCAAGTTGCAGTCATATTTATAAGATTATAGGAAAAACCCCGAGCGAAGCCGCAGACCGGACAGATAGCGGTATGGCCACTTCTGCTTGGAAGCTTGCCAAACAGACGCGTCCAGGTATCACACCGGTCGCACCACATACGTTTAAGCACATTAAATATAGATAGTACCTCAATAGTAATGTAATTATTGTTTAACACCCAAATACACCTACAATAAAATGGTGGCCTGGTTATGGTATTTTAGTATGCCTAGCTAGCTCAAAGGTAACGTCAGTTTCTAGGATGCCCAGCCACAAACCGTTACTACTTACGTTTTATAAGTAAGCTTTTAAAAATCTGGTTTTTATTTTTGATTGGTGGAAATTTTTGGTTTGGTTGCAACATAATGTAATTTTATGAAGGGTTTATAATTAACTATTTAATAGAGATTATATTGAAATTAAATACCAGTCAAGGAAATTATAAACCTTAAAGGTAACCTACAGTCGTTCTTCTGCTCTTGACCTCGTCTAAAGTGCTTGAAATGTGTTAAACTATCACTACCTTGGGCATAAATAGACACAGTATTTTAAGAAATAGCTAATAATAGCAATCCACTCCGCCCCTTAATTGATTAGTCAATCACAGTTGATCTAAGTATAAATTTATAAGCTCAGATATATTAAATAATTGGCTCAATACTATTTTCGTTTTATGTAGCCATCTACATCTATAAATATAAAACAAAGTCGTCTTAGTAACACCATTTATAACTTGAGAACGGGTTGGCCGACTTCTATGATATTTGATTTTTTTAATTTGTCTCCGCCCCGAAAGACAGAATTACTATTAAAACATGGGATAAAATCACAAAAATATTAATAATAAGGATAATTTGATAATTTTCTCAAACATTTGATTCTGAGGCGGTACGAAGTTCGCAGGGGCAGCTAGTATTATTCTAAGCTACGAATCATAGATTCATTTTAAATACATCAATTTATGTAGGGTATTTAAAATATATTTATCCTCAATTATGTACCTTATACATATAGATGAGGAGGAATTATTGAATCATTTAGAATAAAGTAACAGATGTTTAAAAATATACAAATATAGTGTTCCTACTTTAGTAGTTCTATTGTTAACCTGGTCGCAGACGGTGCCGGGTCTGACGTCACGCGGTTTCTGGGGCGGCCTAAATGAACTTGAGCACTCGCCAACTTAATCGTAACACCGGCTTAGAAATTATATCCCTACTCCAAAAACTGTTTAAATTGTTTTCTCAACCTAGAAGCCTAGTAGGCGAAAAAAATACAAGTGCATTACTACGTGCCTACTGAAAATAATTTATAATCACATTACAAATTAAGTTAAACTTTCCATGCATTTGGAATGTACTTGTAGTATTATAGGCAGCTACTCAATCTCTAAAACGATTCACCATTCGCCGACCTTTTCAATACCCTGATGTAAAAGCCCAAGCAGATCGAGAGTGTTCAGCGTTCACCTTTTCAAACCCCTACTGTTTGCTTGAGAATATCATTCCAATACATTACAAAGTGTACCGCTGAGCGCGCTAAACATACTATATATATGCTCCAAATCAGTTACGTGGACTAGGATTCCTAGTGACTTCAACAGGCCGTGGCGCCACCTGTCTCGTAGGATTTATTGGCGCGACATGGAGATAAGCAACGTGCCAGGCACTTATGTCACCTATAATTAAGTAGGGTTTATTATACTACATTGTAAATATTGGAATATGTTCTCTGCACATAAGGTGCTTAGGTGCATTATACCTAGGTGGTGAGTGAAGCTCTATCCTGAGCCCATCTTAACTCTTACAGTATAAGTACTTATTGTGTGCTCTGGTGTAAGATAAAACTTTCAAAACACTTACAAACCTTTTCTTTATATAATCATAAATGGGTTACAAAATAATATGAAGACAAACAAGACGAGTGACACTAGTATAATTTATACCGTATATCAGTCGTATTACTATAGGAGAGACTGAAACTATTAGAGATGGAGTACTTGGTTTTAAGGAACCATGGAATCGATTTAAGACGAGATTCTATAGATGCGAATAGCTTCAGATTGCCTATCTCGACTGACAGCTTGCCCTGTATGAAATCAAGTCAGATGGAAGCTAACCTCTATAAATATACCAAAAGACTAGGAAATAGAAACACAAGCTCTAGAAGAGTAAAGTTAATTTTATTTTTATTTTAGACATTGAAATGGTTATCTCAAGCCCTACAGTATCTTACTAAAGGCAAATGGTTCAAGAAAAATTACCGATCAAATATGATCAGGGACGCAACATTTAGAAATACGCCTCTGAGGATCCATAAAGCGCACATATTATTAGGTGTTTTACCTCTACCCCACTCTATATCAAATGGTGCATTGCACTCATCAACTTTCAATGTCATCTGTACCGCAAATAGCACCCGATCACATGATGCAACCCGAACCCACTCCGCATCAGACCCTGACAGTGAGCCGCCTGCCGGTGACAGGTCGCGCATGATTGATGCTGCCTCACGTTGGGATGTAAAGGGAGATGCTCTTTGAAGTGGAGTGAGCCAGACAATACGTCACACAGCCGTTAATAAATAATGGTTTATGAAAAATATTTTTCATGGATAGAGCGTAGGCGACAAATAAGAGAACTTTAGACTAGTTAGATCAAATATATCATTATTCCCTTGTGGTATAAATTAAAACAGAAAAACAATTGAAAACAAAATAAGGCAGTACTGGGATCGCTCCCAATTCATTACACGGTTTGCGCAGTATACCCATAATACATGAGTTGCTTAGTTCTGCACCATATAGTTGGTGTGCTCGTCAGGAGTTTTTTATTAAATTCTTATGCTCAACCCTCACTAGCTGACCTAATAAAGACCTCAAATAATGAATCGTAGTAATTAGCTTGTAAAGATTAAGGTACTATCATGGTCAAACATTAATACACCAATAAGAATACCCAACCAGAAACGCGATAAGAAACCCTATTTAATACAAAACCCAAACACTATTTATCATCAACTGGACCTACCTATTCGCTAGCTCCCTCTGTGATTAAACTACCTCATCACCTAACATTCATGGGTCCCTCCCGCCCAGGAATCGGCTCGATCCTGACCTGGACGTGGAGGTCCAACTCCTCGACGCGACGGCGGCGAAACACAAGATCGCCGTGCGACCGAAGAAAAATCATCCGAGAAATAAGAAGACTTATGAGAGAAATAGTGGAAAAAGGTAAGGTTATTGACCTATTCATTTGTTTCACAGGGCCCCAAGTCTGCTAACACAATCGCTTCATAATCGAACAGCAACCGCATAGTAACTGACCCCTTTGACAGATATCCCATACAATATCTGACAAAAGTGACAGTTACTATGCTGTTGCTGTTCGATTATTAATCGATTGTATTAGCAGACTTGGAGCCCAGGTTTTAATGTTATAGTCATGTAGTTTCATAAATACAGCATCAACACATACACACGTAACGCAAACGCTGGGTTGGTTTGAGGAATTATGGTAATTGTTGTAATTAATGTGATTTTTTTGTTATTAAAAAACCGGTATATCCCGAAAACCGGAATCATTAATATAATAACATAGTAGGTACTCTATATTATCTCTAGTACTTATGTTTAAATATATCTAAATACCTAATACCTACCACTTTAACTCATGATATGGAAAATAGTTTTCACGTAACACAGTGTTTTTTACCCCAAAAAAGTGATAGCGTTATTTTAGTAGTACTCCCGGACTTCAATTCCATTTTGATTATCTAAAAAAAAAAGTTTTCTCGACCTAGAAAATTTAAAAGATTGAATAATAAAATAACATTTACATAATCTGACCGTGTCACTAGACCACTTTCAGCTTGTTATTATGTCTACATAATTTTGCTATTACACAACAATGACGTCGATCTAAAAGCTTCGTGCCCTCGTTACGAACTTGTTACAAAATATCGCAAATCCGAGAAAATATCCGCTTAGCGGTGCCTCCGTATATCACCTATTGCATTTTCATATTCAGGCAAAATTCTCCTCTCATCTGACCAAGTTAAAGCCGCTTTTTCAGAAAGCCCATACGGGTATATTTTATTTACTAAGCTTAGGTGAGGTTCGATTTTAAATCACATGTCTTGGCGATTCGTTTTCAGAAAGCTCTAGTTATAGATATCTTAGTCCTGATCCTAATATGTAGGTGCTTGACTCTTTATAGGTACTTACTATCAGTAAATGCTTTTGAGATAATTTTCCTAATCCCAGGCACTCGTGACAGACAGTTTCTCAACTAACATCTTAGAGGAGTTCGCTGTTTAATTATCGATTAACTTGTTTGGTTTATAAAGTTGTATAAAGCGTTGACAAGTTGACAATCCGAGGGTCAGTGGTGGGTCCCTCTTCCCCCATCTGTTTAACAATAGATTTCCGCCAAGTATCGCCTAGTTCTATCAATTATATCTAATCCAAGAGTTTATGAAATCTTTAGAGCTTTAATTTACGAACAAACATACAAATTCCCCCCTTTAATATACCGACTAGTGTTGGTGACAGTCTAGTAATGGTTTCGTCTTTAATATACTGACTAGTGTTGGTGACAGTCTAGTAATGGTTTCGTCTTTAATATACTGACTAGTGTTGGTGACAGTCTAGTAATGGTTTCGTCTTTATTTCGCTGACACAAACATATTTAGTACATGGATCAGAACACAGGATTATGTCGGTCAAGAGTATTCGATGCAGTTTATAATAGTCCGACCTCAATAACTGTGTTTTTAAAATCAAAGATTATATATTTTTTTCTTTCATCTCAGTTATGAGATAACTTCTTGTTTAATCTGTGCCAGCTGGATAGCGATAACAACGATGTCACATGGTTCAATAATATACTATGAAGGTCTCCAAACTTGACCTTGAGCTTTTTTTGTTAACGGGGGAATCTTTCAAGATTTTTTTTCATTGTTTGTGGGAAGGGCTTTTTCTTAGCCACAAAAATTAAAAAGTTACCAATAGTTAGGCTCTAAGACTCTAAGTTATCAGTACGAAACGTTTGTGCCGCATGTAAAACCACCTTCCTCTCTGTGACACTCTACAATGGAAGCATGGAGTCCATCCCCTGTGCTTTCGTGTATTTCAAAATAGTTTTATTGATTCACATTTACTATGTCGATTTTCGCATTGCGATGCGAATTTCGCAATCTGCTCACAATCGCGTTGACAACTACTTAAGATATTTGGCGATCACTGAGCCATACTCGTAAACCTAATAATTACATTTATTACTGACATAAATACAGAGTGAAGATACTCGTATTATAAATCTTACAGCGTATAGGAATAACTAATGGTGATCTGTATTTATATTGAGATGTATCGCAACTCGGTCGGCCATTGGTTTGTGATTTCTCTTTTAAAAAGCCAGCAACGAAGCAGCAAGAGAATTAAATTACAAATTAGAAGGGAAAATGATTAAAATAACGGAACGAGGATATCTCAATTTCTTTAAGTAGTGATTTGAATTCTGTAGTCAAGACTAGTAACATACATGACGTGGAAATATTTTTTTTTTTTAAATCCAGACGAACACTAACTGTCCGTACCAAATAAACAAAGTTTGTATTATGGGTAGTAAATATATAATCCTAATATAAATATTAAACATCACAAAAAAATACCCTACTGGGAATAGAATCCAGGACCCTCGGTACAGAAAGTATGATCACCAACTTTGACAATCGTAATTGCCATCTATAACCATAATTCCTTATTTATTTTTAGCCGACTTCAAAAAGAAGGAGTTTCTCATATCGGTTGTTTTTTAATAAACAGTAAGACGTATGCAGCGCACATCCCTCCTGCAGACTACCGATACAAGTATTTTGTAATATGATCAGACATAGCGAGACGTCCAACAATGAACGTTTCGGGCCAGGTGTGGGTTGGCTAGTTTTCACGAAGCAATCAACATGGGTACTTACCGTATCGATGCACGACATTTACTTATGCCATCCACCTGTTTCGTCTGTGATCGGGTGGTCTGCATACCTACAGTGTATTTAGCTAAACAGAATACATCGCTTGCTCGCTACTTCGTCCGCGTCGATAGAAACTGCATCCAACTTTCTCGATAAAACGTACCATTTTTGGCTTGAGGAATACCTTCAATGCAAGTGGCCTTAGAATATATTATATTATTATCATCTTATAGCTATAGAATCTCGTTGTTCGAACTATATTTGGGAGCATATCTAGCTCAAGTTAAGGTCTAAAACGGCAATTCTTCTATTTCCAAGACATATTCTTTGCATAGTGTATCAGAGTAAGTATTAAAAATATGTTGTAATTTCGGATTTTTAGGGTCGATGAACCTATAATTCAAAGATGCAAGCGCTGCTCAATCTGAATGTAATGTACTGAGATTGCCTCGTATTTCAATCAATTCTTGCTGTAAAGAAAATTAAACGAATATAAAGTGTGCGTACTCTTGTCATAATTTTATATCATTGTCCTGGCTTGTTCCCAAAATATTTTTGTCACCATTTCTATTAGGAACATCAAGAGTGTCACTCTATTCTGTTCTTAGAACCGTTGCGCTGATAAATGATCACTTTAATGGGTGACGTATGGAGGCATTTTGGAAATGTTCAGATGCTCATAGAAACGCGGAGCAGGATTTTTAGTTTTTGGCAAATCGCATGGAAATCAAATTCAAATATTGTTCATCCTTTCCTTTTTTGTGACATGCAAATGCAATGCAAATGTTCACACGCAAAATTATGCAAAAAATGTCGGTAACGCGAAAAGCATAGCTCGGTATTATATAAAACATCCCCATTATATTAATTCTTGATACCAGGTCAATGGCCTTACATCACTGAAATAAATTGCAGCGACATAATCATTTCACTTATACGCGAACTGCAAAACCAGCTTTTGAAGACCCATTTTGTTGTTTAGCTTCTAACCTTGTTAATCTACTTTACCGAACGACAAAAGGGTTGACTTGGGTCTTGGAGAATTGGCTACGAAAATTGGCTTGGTTTCGGTTCTCTTAAAATAATCTACGTCGGTACATTATTAGTGTTATTAACATCGCTTTCTGCACACCTACTCGGCTCTGGGACAAATCGTTAATACACTATTTTACTAGTACTTGTCTTGTCCTAGATACATATCTCTTCCTGTGGCTTAAAGTAGATCGTAGTCATGTCAGCTGGGGCGTTGCAAACATGAAGATGAAGGCAGAGAAAAACCACTACAAGTTCGTCTAAATCCGGAGCAAAAAGGCCTTATTGTAGAGCCTTGAAATTTTGACTGAGCCAAGCAAAAAAGTTATTTTCTATTTCCATAAAATGCATTTCGATCCCGCCCTCACTTGCGTCAATATAGGAAATGCTTTAGACTTGAATGTCATATGTGTAATTGGCAGTTCCATCCTTCTTAGTGGTCGTGTCTCGTGACCTGTATTCCGTGTTTACGACTGCTTGTAATACAATGTCTGTTCCCTCGCGATGTTTTGACTTTCCGTTTCATCGTTTGTTTTCTTTGTTTATTGTTGGTTGCTTGTATAAAAGTGTTGTAACATCTTGTCTTCCCATTTTCAAAATATAATTTTACTTAGTTACTCCATCTGTGAACGTAAAAAAAATGTAAAATAGTGATAAGTACTGTCTATTTCGGGGCACCCAATAAACACAACTCAATAAAATACATCGAAGAAAACATAAATCTATCCCTTTAGGGAAACAAAAGATTCTTATGAAGACAAAACTGAGAAAAGCTTTAGATTTGCTCCAGTTAGAGCAGCCACCTGTCTGCCACTATTAACATCTGATGGCTGCTAAATTGCACATAACATTTTATGTGATTTTAAAACAGCGCGTTAGAACAACTGCATCGTTTGTTTTTATAGAACACTAAACTCTAGTCTAGTAGTACGGTGCTTGCTATTTAAGTCCTATATCTTTTACATTATTTCGCATACATTGACGACCTGATTAGCACTGTTGGTAGTGAGCGAACCTGCTTTCCCAGGTTTGAATCCTGGTTGGTGCACACTTTGTGTAATGAGCATGAATGTTTGAATACCCTTTTATATACTGGGATCGCCCCAGTCTATAATGGACGGTACCCATAAAACCTATACTAATCATTGTATGATATTACCCATATTTCTGATCATTCAATAATTGTTTATTTTATTTGGGAGTACCACTTCACGATATCCGGCTTTAAAATTTAAAGAAGATCATTTATAATTCATGTTTGTTTATTGTTGACCAATGTTACCCAGAAACTTTATCCAGGTCAGGGGAATATCCTGAATACAGAAATAATGTTAAACAGTAAATGCTAAAAAAGGAATTAACAACCCTGTTGAAATATTTTATTCATGTCCCCCCAAATTTATAGATGCCTATAAAAATGTATATAGCTTCAAATAAATTCGGGTAAGACGTCAAACCCCCGCACAGGTTTTTAACGCTTTCCCGTCTAAATGAAAAGTCTTGAGAAAAAATCTCGTACAGTTTAGTTTTTACTTAGAACCGTTATTTTAAAAGTTTCTATGTTTCTACTACAAAAACTTTACATTCTAAGTAATTAGTATCGCTGGTTGTTGTTAATTAGGATCATTTGATAGCCAATGTTCATTTTTATTTAGTTTATTAATTCGAAGTATGTTGCTATAGCAACATCTACCACCATTTCAATTTGAAGTCTTATGATTACCTTTTATTTTATGAAATCACCTAGTTTATATATTACCTAGCTTTTTTAAACTTTCAACAATTTTTATGTTCGCATACATACCTACCTATGCACTGGAGTGAGCTGTCCGAATTACGATTAATAGATTCTCCGCGAGCAATGAACCCGCGACTACATATTTTAAATTCAGTTTCGTTTTACTGCTATTATTTAGGATGCCTAGATCGTTGATCATTCTAGACTTTTTCCGTGTTTCATTCTCTTAGATTTGAAATATTTATCTAGTTCTCCTAGCTAGTGCTCATTGTCTTGAAAACATAAGAGTTATTTTTCAAAAACCATCGAACAAATACACTACTAGGTACTTATTGATTTCTTATATTTACGCCAATACTACACATTGAAATAAAACTAATTTTAAGGTTTTTATCGCGTTTATTAACGTAAAAACATAAAATAAACGCGAAAAAATCCATAAAATTAGTTTTATTTCAACTACATACTACTAATCCCTATTATATCTTACTTATATCATTACAATGACTTGTAGTAATTTAGTGTCTTTAACTTGTGTACGCAACCAACTTCACTTCGTATTCACCGTGAATACTTCCTGCTCCAGTTTTCTACTATATTTTAACGTTTACGTTTAAACACAGTCGATTAGCTGTAAACCTACGTGCCGGTCGACACGTAGCGTTCTTGTTATGGCGTAGTTTTTACAAAGTGTAAGTGTGTGTTTCTAAATCGTACTAAATCGCTCATGCCATTACTAAATCGTACCATGCAATTGTGTTTTATATCCATAAAATTCATAAATATCATTAAATAAAAGATTCATAGACAGTTTAGTGAGTTACAGCTTATTTCACTGAATGACGATTAATGATGGATGTGTGTATAGTTAAGAAAAAAATATTTAAATGACAATTTGTAAGTGCCCCCGGAGGCCTATACGAGTTGGAATGAAGTTATATTATTCTAAACCTAATTATTATGCTTCACTTTTAAAGTCTTAAGTGGGATAGTACCTATACAAATCACAGCATACAAAACAGTACACAAAATATTCAAGGAAATGTTGCGCAAAAAGATTCTATCAATATGACCCAATTCTTCGTCTCATATCCTCTCGTGTGAAGATTTACGGTCTGTTTCGTGCCCCATGACGTCTGACGGATCTACAGTGTTCGGTCGCGTTAACCCTGCCCCATGAACTCAAAATGGGATGCCGCCGGATGTGGGATGGGAGGCCCGCTTATTATTTATCTATGTCAATGAATGATGGAAGGTTTGCGTAAATAGAGTCCCGGCTGTTAATTATATGTTCTAATTTGAATTGATTCAACTGTTTGTTTTCTTGTTGCTATTTGCGATATTTAGGTCGTACGTGTTTCAGCGGCAGGAGTTTAATGGCTCTGTTGATATTGTTTGCTTTCATGTTTAATACCACATCAGTCTTTAGCTGGAGAAAAAACGACCATTCGGAATGAACAGTTGAAATGTACCTACTTATAGGTTGTTAGATGAAAAAATACGTGTAAAAGGAAAATATGTTCAGCCTTAAAGAAACAGCTTTCACATTTTACACCGGAAATGGGGCGAAATGTTTTGATTGGCGTAAACGACACAAACTGACAGTAGCACGACTCATTGTCACAAAAATGAAATGTCACAAAAAACGTCATAAATACTAGTCGATGTAACACATTGTTACGTTTACTAGAAATGGGAGGACATACTTACATTCCGACTTTACCGGAAAATTCGGACATACGAAATCGTGGCTACCCAAGGATGGTAGGCACGATTTTGAACTGACTTATATACAGGGTGTTTCAGGAAGAGTATACTAAGTCCGAAACCCGGGTTTCTTAAGCGCATTTGTAAACTAATTGGAGTCAGAATTTGGATTTGTCGATTTAAATAAATTATATATGTTTGTAAGAAATCACAATTGTCATTTTGTTTGGAACAAAATATATTTTTTTTAATACGACATACTGAAATTCTGAATTTACATGGTGTTTACAAATGCCCTAAAAAGGTCAATTTTGCCGCCTTAGTGTACGCTTTCTGAATCACCAGGTATACAAATTATGATAAGACTGTGACTAACATAGGGAACATTTTCAATAGAGGTCGAATCCGCCACTTTTGGATTGTTTTTCATGCTGTCTGTTTGCCTTCCTGGAAAAACTACTGAACGGGTTGGATACAATTTGAGAGGGTGATAGCTCATAGCTCAGTACAAAATTTGGGGATCTTAATTTTTGTCCCAAGATAGTCAAAAACTAAAGTCCGTATCGTCCGTACGTATTATGGACTAAAGTCCGTATTGTTGGTACGTATTATGAAGCGGTGGCTCACAAATATTGTTTGTATTTCAAAATGTTAAATTCGTAACACTCGAATAAATTATCTGTTAGGATTAACGAGAGGAGAGTCGAGACACAGCAGATTACAAAATGCCGGATTATAATATTTGTGCAGGTGTTTTGTAGAGCTCAAAATTAAAATTTATTGGTCAGTAAAGTACTTATAATAATAGAGCAGTCGTTTTGTATAATAATAATTTATTTATTATTCACATTCGCATAATTGGGTCACCATCTTGAATTACCGACATGCCTCGTCGTGATTTCAGGACAAAAATACAAACTAAATTTCACATTCGTCAGTAAAATGTAGTCACACCATGTTTTAGTTAACTTGGGTATTCTTTCATAATATGCAAATTTCTGCAAAAAGCAATTTCCGATACCGGGAATCGAACCCGAGCCTCCTGGGTGAGAGCCAGGTATCCTAGCCACTAGACCATATCGGATACTGAGTAAAGCTCCGAAATGTTATGTTAGAATTTATTCAATGTTTTTTTGTAATACCCATTGCCAATATTACCTAATCGATTGAACATATTCTACAATAAAAAACTTTTTAACAAAATAAAAACCGTCTTCAAAAAACTAAAAAGCAAAAAATAATCTAATCTTGAAATCTACCTTATCTAAATAATTTTCCAAATCGGTTCATAAATGACGGAGATATGAGGTAACAAACAAAAAAAAAAATAAAAAAAAATTACAACCGAATTGAGAACCTCCTCCTTTTTGAAGTCGGTTAAAAAGAATTAGACCTACCATAAGGACGACCTATTTCCTTAATGACGTCACTGAATAATTTACGACACCGTAACGGACGTGCGCGTGCGCCGGCCGCGCAATATGCACGTACAAACATTACGCAACTATTGTGCGTAGTCGGCTAACGGATATTTCGGGAGGATGTTGATGGATGACGAAAGATGCAGTATGATTTATAAACAATAACTTATGATTATTATTAGAAACCCGCCTCCCTGTAGTACCATCCCAATAATATTATACATGTGAAAGTTTGGATGGATGGATGTTTGTTACTCAATCACGCCAGAACAGCTGAACGGATCTGGATGAAATTTGGCACAGAGATAGATCATAGTCTGGAATAGCACATATGCTTTTTATCCCGGTAAAATGTATGGTTCCCGTGGGATAGATTTGTTTAAATTTTGCATAGAGCAAAGGACCGACATGATTTACAGAAAAGGACATAGCCGAGCGGAGTTTATCGCAATTTTATATGCAATTGTTATACTCAGCGTAATCGTATCATAAAACACATCGGTACGAGTATAAAGATTATAAAATCTAAAGCCATTTGGCGGCTCTCCACCGCGCCATCGCGATAATAAATATCGCTCGGATAAATTGGTCAATTTCTGAAAAATGTGCAGAGTAATGGATTGGTATTGCTTCATTTAGCGGAGCGGCTTATATACTGCTGTGGTTTTATTAAATCAAGAGTGTTTTTTATTACACCCCTCTTTTTCTGGTTACGTACTGTTATTAACCGACTTCAAAAAGGAAGAGGTTCTCAATTCGGTTGTATTTTTTTTAAAGGTTAACCCCAAAATCATAGAAGTTTTTAACCATATACAATGAAAGGCTATGTTTAACTAAAATATTATAGATTAGCTCAGTGAGTAGTGTCACTGCTTTCTGTGCTGCGGGTCCCGGGTTTGAATCCTGGCAGGGACAAACTTTGTGTCATTGGCACAAATGTTTGTACCCGAGTCATGGATGTTTTTTTATCTATATAAGTACTATATACTGAGTTCGCCCCGAGTCCATTGTACGGTACCCACAATACAAGCGTTGCTTAGTGTGGGACCGTGTAGGTGGTGTGTTTGTCTGGTGATATTTACCTAGTAGTAAAAACATGTTATTACCATATTCAGCGGTCAGTTATTTGGTAAAATATAGGTAAATATGCCTGTCTAGTGTTGTTATCGGCGTACATCAATCTTCTGATTCCGCTGGTAACCCATTATTTTTCAGTACCTATTAAAACAATTTTCATACAGATAAAACATTATTTTCAAAACAAAAACACTTCTCATTTAAAACTAAACATTTTTTCCAACATTACCATTTGTATTCCGTCCGGATAATCACCAATTTATCTTCCGAAGCTCGTAGTTTCTCTAGAACGCACAAATGAGACATAGATTCCTACGATATGATTCGAGCGACGTGTATCCGAAGCCAGCACAATTCGCCTGGAATACGGTAACCCGGTCGCTCGCCCAATCCTTTATTTTTTTGCCAAAAATTGAGTAATACGTAGTAATTTTTTTCAAGAATAGTAAAATAACGAATGGTACAAATAACGATTGGGTATAAAAGTAAAATGTTCCTACGGTAAATGACTTGTAGGCATTTTTCAAGAAAAATACTAAATAAATAACAGTAGGTCGAGTGCTAGTTTATTTGCGAGATATTTAGTGGTTTATCTGTTTATGATAAAGGACTCGGTCTATTTTGGACTGTATTAAAATCTGTAAGTAGGGAGGCACTTATGGCTGATACAATTTTAATTAAATAGATACAATATGTTTTAAGTCTATTATTACCTACCTACATTACTATGACAATCTTCTTATGAACCATTATTTTATAGCCTAACATTTAAATAATTCAGGACATGGTCCTTTAATAAGACTTGCATACAAGTTATATACCAATATCAATTACCAGATTTCCTTCAACCCTGACACACTACTGCTAATAAAGTTCGATAGTACTTAATTAGTATGTAGCGACCACTGCAACGGCGCTACAAGCTACACAGATGGAGCTACAGACGCATTCAGAACAATAGACACTTCTCAACACAATCCATCGCACTATAAGAGTTTTCGGAGCACGTAACATATATACAAGATCCCGACAATAATTGACTCGGCATTGCGGCCGCCCCGCCAGGCATACCACCCGCCTGGCTGGAAGATCCCTTTTCCGGTAAAAGTACTTTAAATTGTAACAAAGCTCCAGTCTAGGCCGGGTCGATGAACTTGGGTGCGATGATCGCACACGTCACTTCCCGCTCCGTGAGATTGACAGTGCGTAAAAGCTTCCGCCACCAACAAATTAGTTCAGCTAATCACGGATAATTATAAATGCGTCTTTATTCCACCTCGATGCGGGGATGTGGGACAACGATCGCGATATGACGCGCGAGATACGTCCATGCTGCGTGCAGAGAGAGGGAGATGAAAATATAAATTGTCTTGAAACATTTCAATGTGTGCATAGTTCTGTTTCGCTCTTTTTAACTTTTTAAAACTCTACGTAGGCTTTTGCCACAATTTTGTCTGCTATTCTCATTTGAAACGTCTAGAATTCTTGCAAAGTCTTAGTCATTCTTAATTTTATTAAAGATGTGAGTTTCAAAAATGTCTTATATAAGGCTGGTCCATATATTTTCCTTTGTGGAAAACTATAGAGAAGGCAATGAAGAGAGACACCTTTAATAAATCTCAATATTTCTTCTTCTATTTTCAGATGGCTGGTGCGTGTCATAGAGGACGTGCAGGGCGGGGAGCTGCGCACGCGGCAGGGATGGGTGCCCGCGCACGTGTTGCAGGAGAAACAGACGGCCGAACGAGATCAGACCTCGTTGGCGGCGAGGAGACAGTTAGTTTTTTTTTCTAACCGACGAATTTTAACCACTGATGTTCTTGCCGACTCTTCTCCTTGTGTTTCTACGTTTTTAATAAGTGGTATTCGGACTATTAATATCTGGTATTTTAAGCGTAAATTAAGAATATTTTGAGAATGGATTTTGTTGTTTGGAAATATTCAATAGGTAAATGACGTGAAAAAGAAAGCGTCGTGAAATGACTGATAGAAATAAAGCAAACACGATTTTTTTTGTGAGGCTTACCATAATACAACCGCACCCAAATCGGTGAAGCCGTTTCTAGGATTAGCGGCACAAACGCACAGACGAACAGACAAACATTCTAACAATCATTGTTTTATGTTCTATTGCGTTTATAAAGGCCCCAATAGTTTTTCTTATATATCTCCCACGTACAGACAGCGATCAGTTACATTTGTATTATATGTATAGTATATATAAATGGCGTGGCAACTCTGGCAAGAATATCTTATCTTCTTCAAACGATGTTCCTACATCGGGCTTCCCGAAACCCGCGTTTTATTTTAGCCACTTGAATTATTGTTATCGATCCATAATGTTGGTGGTACGTCACATTTTACGTATCAATTCGGCCATGCGCGCAACGTCTTTACACAACTTCGTAAACCTTTCGAATGTTCGTTAAATCTGGAAACACAACAAAGTGTCGGTGATCTCAATATTGTTTTAATATTTATCCACAAACACTTTGTTACTGTACGTAATTGGTGAGCGGCGAATGATTTTTGTGGCTCTACCTGACACAAATAATTATTGTGTTTGTGCAATTCTTAGTGTTTTACTCGCTGTTTAGTCCATTTGTTCTGCTAATGTTCTGCACTTACGATCGTCTTAAGTATCTTGCTATTGCTGTCTTTTCACGCTTGATAGAGGTCTCCTTGAGTGGAATATAATACGGAAAAGTCGTATGTTGAGTACTTGATTAGAGCATCGCACTAATCCTTGCGAGCTAGTTATTTTCTGCGATAAAGACGTCGAAGACAGAAGGGCTCGACATTGTTTTTTTAAGTTTTTTTTTAAATTGTTGCTCACAACTATAACTCAGACATGATTGGCATACGCCTGTCAACCTGCCACAGCCCTACCATCAATAAGAGAATCCACAAAGCATTTCTCGTGTCATCGGCCTTCCCTTAATTTGGCTCCAAACTAATTAGGCCTTCTCCAAGCGCGCCCGTCACCAGCCCGTCAACAGTTCATATGAGTGCAACAAATTTATGATTGCGTGCTGCTGAACATGCTCCCAAGTTATTCAGGGCGACAACATATTATACTATCAGCGGCACTCGTAATTTGGCAAAAGACGCCTTCCGTATCCAAACATAATAATGTTCTTGTCACTTAATTTTGTTACTTCACCTTACCTTCGTTTTGACAAAAGCATATTAATTCTGGATCCTTCATCTAAAGATTTCCTTATACCAATGTGAGGTTATTACATTACTGGTATATTTACCACTTCAACTAAGCTATATCAATTTACTTAGATCGGGCTCAGGTCAAAAAGTGGAATTTTCAATGATGGAAATTTTCGTCAAGCGTTCCTCGGCCTGCCACCACAGTGATATTCTAAACTTTGTCGCGACAGCATCATCAAATAATTGGTCAGTCGCGCCAAGGGAAGTCAGTTTCACCAAACAGCGTGTTCTAAATTGTCGATCATGCGAATCTACTCATGACTCGCCTAGCAGTAAACTAAGCTATTGGATTCCTAACACATAGTACAAAGTGAATTAACCTCTTTCACCGTTTTAGGTTATCGACACTTACATTGTAAACTAAAAATATACTTTTACAGGAAAAGCACGAAGTGTTTTAGCATGTTAAACAAAGGAAGAAATTAAAGCCAAATTGGAAAAGGATGCGGCTTTAATTGGCAAAAGGCCGAAGACAAGTCTGACGATAAAGACTTGCAAGAACAACAAAACATAAAAGGATACAATTAGTCATGCTATAATAAAGCGGAAAGTATACCGTGAAATAAGTAATAAAATGCTCGGCGTATCCGAGGGTAGGTATAACTAGTTAGTCATAAAATCGGAACATTATTGTATTGCCATTATGTGGTTGAACTAATGCCTGCGGTCATGCTTAATTTACATTATGTACATCATACATCTAACACACTTGGGTCATGTAAAGCAATAAATATTAAAAGGTACCAGCGGTGTAAAGCCAAAACATCTTTCAATAGATAGATAACTCAATATATGTGACAATCCAATGATGTTCATTTGTAATGTCTATCATTATCAAGGATATGTATAATTAGAAAGATCTATTGCAATTTATTAATCTGTGATATTAATAATATCGCCAGACGAACGCTTGTATTATGGGTACTGCACAATGGACTGACGGCGAACTCGGTACCTATATCATTCTTATATAGATATTAAATATCCATGACTCGGGTACAAACATTCGTGCTCATCACACAAAGCTTGTCCCTGCCAGGATTCGAGCCCGGGACCCTCAGCACAGAAAACAGAGTCACTACCAACTATAGCAAGCTATAATATAATTATTGATTTTGATCCTACAGACATCACGGTAAAGTTCTGGAATACAGTTTGTTTCCGAGCAAGGTCGATATCTTGGCTCGATCACAAGGTATCAGAAGTAAACACCCCGTTCATGTCACCCACAGATTAAAAAAATTGTCCTTTATAAAAGTATCTGATGATCCCAGCAACGTAATAACTCTTTAATATATCTACACTTTTCCAACACTAGCATTTAACAGTAAAACACAACAATATTCAATTTAGAAAACAAATATTTTACAACCCTCAAATCTCCTCCTATTTATCTTTCGATGAATTTCGTGCGGGTTCCAAGACAATTAACTTTATCCCGGGACTCGCCGAGGGTCAAACCTCGGTGTCTTCATTGGACACCACTGTAGATCCTGGCTTACAGGAGTAGCAGTGGTGGGACTGGTGGGAGTGTGTGGCGGGCCTAGTCCAAACCCTCAAATCTTCAAAGTAATAGCTATTCACGTTCATATCTACGAGCATTCAAGTGGCTCACAGCATCTCTATGATTCACGCTAATAGAGATGGAATCACTCGTGCCCAGTGAACACCTCGTATCATAAGTCATGGATGCTGCATATCACTGAACAAAGCCATGTCGCCAAGCGGCCTAGCCGTGTTCCGGCATGATGTTCGGTGTTGCCATTCATGGATGGCGGGTCAGATCAGCTGCGCTGCATGTGCCTAGTGAATGTAGCGTCTCGATCTACTGCCGCCTTCCTACCTAGGCAAGTATGCTCCATCGTAGATCTCATCGTCACTTACCATCAGGTGAAATCGAGATCAAATACTTGCCTATAATGTAATAAAAAAAAAAAAAAAAAAAACTATTTGGCCACGTGTCTTGTTACCAACAGTAGTTGCAGCTGAAGTGTAGATATCATTAGAGAATTTATTGTTATTGCCAACGAATGTAGCTGAATTATGGCAGAATTTTATCGTCATGATTGTCAGGTGTTAAGTTCACATTTGGAAGATGAGTCAAATAGGTTGATGTTTACGTCCAATTATATGCAACTACTAGTCGCAAAATTTCATAATTCCAGACTTCAGATAATAGACGAAACATACGCTCTAAGAATTTGATCGTAGCGTACAAAATGATTTTATTATACACACAGAATCCTGACTTCCCTCGTGCGGCTTGAGGCAAACCAATATTGTTCGTTTCTAGGCATTATAGATTGCTTGGCATTTTGTATAAAATGATTAAGAAAATAAAAAAAAAATCTCAATCACTGTGGTTTGTAGGTGTACACTTGTTTAGATTCGCTTCGTTTCGCGGAGAATTGCATTTTATTTAGGTTTCCGACACTCGTGAGACATAGTTTCTCGACTAACATTTTAGAGGAGTTCGGTGTTGCTGGCTTCTTTAATTATCGATCAACTTGTTTGGTTTATAATTGGAAAAGATGACAAGCCGAGGGTCAGTGGTGGGTCCTCTTTGCCCTTTTGTTTTACGTTACATTTGTATCATACTAGGCTGGTACCTAGTATGATACAAATGTAACGTAAAACATTGTGAGCTCTGTTATGGCCTGCTGGGACGAACCCGATGAGTTGTGAGCACACAAGACGCAACTAAACTCCACCACACACACTGTGGACACAAAATACGACGGAAATACAATTATTTTTTTAATGACAATATACTTAGGACTAGACTAGATATTCATGGCAACAAACAGAAAAACGTAAAAAAAATGCTAATATTGTATAAATACAGCAAGACCTTCCTAACAATGTAACTCTTCATTCACTTATAGATGCACCCACGCCCTCACCTCTTGGCATCTCTGTCGGATGCTCTGCGCGTGAGTCAGGTGCTAGGAAAACACTATCTAATTTATGATGATGTTTATCATCGCACCGCGGAACCACACTCGCGTGGACGTCCCCGACTCTCGCGACGATGGAAATATCTCCAATTCTTATTGATGTGGGATCAAGATTGGATCCGTGACGTTGATCAAGATTATTTGTGGCGATTTTATTAGTTTTGTCATTTAAAATAATTAAGTCAAATTTAGATTTCATAAAAAATTGTGTTCGCAACATTATATAGAACTGTGGGTTTTTTTTTGTATGTTACAAGATGCACTTACAGAATATTTTCCTCTTATTGTACTAGTTAATATTTCATTCTCAAATATACATCGCTGTAGTTAGACCATCGTGTTGATCAGAGTCCTGACGCAACAAACACCGACAAAAATACTGTCATATTTTTAAATCTAGATAGGTTCTATGAGACATAAACCATCAAGCAAGCATTAAGTACGCAGGTCCGGGTATGAATTTTGTCAATCTCGTATATGCAGAATGTCGATCATAAATTCAGCGCTCACTTGGTTTCAAAGCAAGCGTTTAACCCTAAAAGTAAGATATTCTATCTGTTTGGTTTGACCAACTGACCTGTCGCCTCTGTTTTAAAATACTATACTATGATGCTATGATGGTGTTCGCGCCCAGGGCCGTGGTCCGGGAGCTGGTGGAGACGGAGGAGGAGTTCGGGCGCGACATGCAGCAGGTGGTGTCGCGGTACATGCGGCCCGCGGACAAGGCCACCACGCCCAAGCCCGTCTTCGACAACCGCGAACTGCTCTTCTCCAACTTCAGGCAGATCTGCGAGTTTCATAATACGTGAGTGCTTGATTGAACTAGTCTGCTTTCCTGGTATATCTACATATATAAATACAGGATACAGGCTCTGTAATATTCAATATTCAAGTTTTTTTTTCGATCCTGTCACTCAATAAAATGTTTAAAAGCCTTACGAATACACTAACTGTACGATCCCAAACTAAGCAGCGCATGTATTATGGATACCGTACAATGGACTAGGAACGTCCCAGTATATAATACTTATATTAATATTAAACATCCATGAATGGGGCACAAACATTCGTGCTCATCCCACAATGTTTGTCTTTATCAGGATTCGCACCTGGAACCCTGGGGAGCTTAGCAGGTCGTCTGAAATCATTTTGCCTGTAATCTCTATAAATATATGGGTGTTGGTACTCCTTATATTAGTCCAGGATATGAGTGGGCATGCACTTGCAGGGTGCTGCTGGAGGGCATCAAGTACTACGCGGGCGAGCCGCGCATGCTGGGGCGCGCGCTGCTGCGCATGGAGCGCGAGTTCGACAAGCACGCGGCCTACTGCCGCGACGAGCCGCGCGCGCAGCACCTGCTCGCGCACGACCCGCTCGTGCACACCTACTTCCAGGTTACTTACTGGCTTTACTACCTACCCCGTCTAATTTAGTTGCACGAGCTTAGACTTACACAGTTCACGACTAAATTTTTTATTATAAACTGTTTTTTTATATACAAACAGCGCCCCTAGCGGAGACATGTGGTGTTAAATCAAAATAATTTTTCAACTACGCCATCTAGATTTCAAATTTTAGATTAACAATTTGCGTCGAGCGCCATCTGTTTATTCTCTTTGAAAGAAATTTTACTGGTTAGTCCTCGACCACGGGTTTGAGTATGAATTCGATTTTTTTTAAATATTTTCAATAGGTGGCGTTACCTGTACCGTTTAAACAACGGTGGTATATATAATATATAAAACGAAGTCTTGTTAGTTACACCATTTATAACTCAGGAACGAGTGGGCTGATTTTTATGATCTTTGTGTTCGTCCCGAATAGCAGAATAACTATTAAAACATGGGAAAAATTGATTTTCTCATACATCTGAGGCGGTACGAAGTTCGCCCGGACTGGTAGTATATTATATACAAGTAAATTATATACTTTATCGAAGTAGGCTTGCTTGTATCTAGCAGCAGAGCATGAAATTATTATTTACAATGAATTCTAATTAAATTCCTTAAACAAAAATGTTTGTATTGTTCTGAGTATTAACGGTTATAATGACTCGTGGTTCCGACATACACATATTACTATTTTTATAGCCGTCGGTTGCAGCTTTACCTCAACAGAATGATTGCTAAATTTCCGATAACGATTCAAGCTTGAAGGTACCGGGCGCCGACAGGCTTGGGCGTTAGGCACCTCGCCAACAACAAGAATAGTTCGGATGCCGGCGCATCGGCGGATGACTGGATGTCAATTCGAACCATCATATCGGGGGCAATTGCGTTAATTTTGTAGTTAAATTATTGAACATAATCTAGCTTAAGTATTAAGTACGTATTTATTATTAGTTACACCGTGCCCGGTGTACACGTATGCCATTTTTAATAATGATAGTTGTTCTGTGTGTAATATTGTTTAATAATCTTCAGTATAGGTCACCGTTTATTTTAAAACTAAACAAATATAATTTGAATTATGAATACTTAATTCATTTTGGAGGTTTGGTGATATTGAAGATAGATATTGTACCCAACTACTTACTGTTTTACACTATCCGTACGACAATATACGAAGTGAATACAGGATAATTTAACATGGGAAGTATCCTGCGGATTACCAAAAAAAATGTGCAGCTACTATTTTCTATTAAGTTTGATATTAATTGTATAATAATCAAAAATCTCCTTATACACCACATCGCATTTAATCGACTTTTTTCTGTTAAATCACGAAAATGAAAGTAGGTACCTATCTAGTTGGGTAAAATAAACTATCATGAAGCACATACATAATGCTCTAATAATAAGCTTTCACGGGGTCTGCCAAAACACATCCGTTGACAATTGTCTGGACTCTGGACAATGCGGTATAAAGACAATAATATATGACCCTGGCATTCATAGAAGCCCTTAAACCAGACATATTATTGTCTGCCAAATAGGTAAAGACCGAGGTAAACCGCACTCTGTTTACTTGGATCCAATGGAGGAGTGCCAACCGAGTAGGTGCACTGCTAATGCAACTCTCGTATGATTTTTGGACAATCACGCGCACGGACAAGCAACGTAGGTAATTAGGTTCCCTGAATTATTACAAAACATGCGACGTTTACATATCTTGGCTTTCGTTTTGGCTCGAGTCTTTTGAGATTCAAGGTCAATCGTAGTTGATACTTGTTGTTCGAGTTAGATAAGGGAATAGTTTTATTTTAAGCATTAGAGATGATAGTTGTCTTTTTTACAGTGTAAACTTCAACCGAGTGCTGACTTAGTGCGTTACCCGCTTTATTATCATTATCAACATCATTATAATCATCAAGGGTGCTCATATTAAAACATCGAATAAACACTTTACTGAACACTGGCAAAAATTGCACAATTTTCTTGCCGATTGCCAACATAAAAAAAGAAGAATAAGAAGAACAGTTTGTGTCGACGTAATACCACGTGTGGCCCCAAAACGCGCGTCAAACGATGCCGATAGAGAAAATATGAACGGCGCTCTTAACATTGATGATAAATTAACAATTCTAGCCAAATTGAACAGTGTATAAGAATATAGACCTACGCATCTTTTATGTGTTGACTGACTCAAACCCAGAAATACAACGCAGCATTCTTCAATCCTGTGTGACTATACATTTCCGATTAGTAATATTTAAATGTGGATACCATGACCCGCTATGTTGTTATGTAGGAGGATCACTCGCAATACATAGGAGGAACATCGGTAGATTTACATTCGATTTAGATTAGTGGGTCGATTTAGTTAGTCCCTGGTAGGGACAAGCTTTGTGTGATGAGCATGAATGTTTGTAACTGAGTCATGGATGTTTAATATGTATATACGTATTCTATACTGAGTTCGCCCTCGGTCTATTATACGGTATCCATATTACAAGCGTTGCTTAGTGTGGGACCGTGTAGTTGGTGTGTTCGTCTGACGAAATTACTATTATTTCTCTTCGTCCTGTGTACTATATGCTGTGCAGTTTGATTCTGTAAGTACTGAAACTTTTATAATAGTTCCGATATGTTAGTGTTTCTGTTCCCTGTCTGTATTTGGTACTCAAGAAATAAACATTGGCATTATTTTGGTATCTTAGTTACATTCGCATCAGTAACTACTTTCTTACTTTTAGTGTTCCGTAACAAAATAGTTAAAATGGAACCGTTATGGTGCGACTGTGTCCGTCTGTCATTAATTTCAATGACCTACCCGTGTTCAACATACAACATTAAATCCAAATAGTTTCATGGCGAAGACGTCGTAACTGGTGCTAATGCAATAGTGTTTGGCCTTGTCAAGGATGTTTCAAGGTTTGTTTGTCGACCTTGCGAGTCGCAAGCTGTCCCGTGTTCCCCGGGGGATAGCACAACGCGTCACCGGTGAAATGGCATTATCCTCTGCAGCCCGTCGTGTGCGGTGTTCTATGTTTAGCGGAGTGAGAGTACAGGCCGAGGAGCGGAGCAGTCGCTTGGAAGCCGCGACAGCGACCACCTCGCTCGCTCCAGCGCATCTCCGACCTTCGACCACTCGTCCGAGTGAAGTGTGTGACTGTGATTGTGTTCTCGTGATACCTTTACGGACCGACCCGCGCTCAGGTACGCTATAATCTCAATTAGCATTCGACACTTTATTATTAGACCGGCTGTCGGCTGTGGCGAAAATATCGTGATTTTTTCCCCCCTCGTTTCAATGTTACGGGTATAGTGTTACCAGCAACGCGTCTGGTTTATTTCTAGTGCGGCGTGGGTGGATGAGTTTTGCTGCTGTGTTATATTTTTCGGTTTCGACGCAATGTATGCGCAGATTTCAGGGAGCGCGCGCGCAGGACGTCTCGGCTTGACGGACTCGTCGGATGACCTTGACCCATTTTGTATGTGTTTTAGGGATTATAAAGGATGGTTTAAACTATAGATCTGTAAACAGTTGTTTGTATACATGAAAAGCTCAACCTCGTGTGTACGCGTGGTCTAAGAAATTGTTTAGCTCAATGTGTAGCAAGCAAAAGCAAATTGCTAGTATTATAATCGTCTTTTCATAGTGTTGTTGTAGTTACTCTTGTGTCAAAAAAAAAATCGGAAAACATCAACTTCTTGTTCTCATTTCGCCTAAAAAAACTAAGGCCAAAATGACAAGTATGCTACATCGTAGATCTCATCGTCACTTACCATCAGGTGAGATCGAGATCAAATACTTGCCTATATTGTAATAAAAAAAAATAAAAAAAAAGACGATCCAATCGTGCTCTGTTATTTGCTAAATACCTTGATTCATTTTAGTATATTGTGAATCTCGACTGCTTCAAGGTGATAATCATTAAATTCAGTCATTACTATTGTCATTTGTAATCAAACTATTCCAACACTTTGAATCCGTTTGACGAGGGAACAGTCATTTGACACGCTAAATCATGTTGTACGTAGTTTGTAAATGTGAAAAATTAAAACAAAGCTTAACGTATTATTTAAAATCAGCAATGAAAGCTGATGTCTCTATTTTTTTATCTGGTAATCAGCTTCATTTTTATTACTGAATTTCTCAAGATTCTCTTTATGATAAATATAATAAATAATTAATATAGTATGGTCACACCGATCGTATGATCATAAACGGGGGCTGATGATTAACTATCCATTTTTGAAGAGCAGACAGTTTGTCTGAAGATCAAACAACAACACGCATAGTAACATTAAAGTCAATGCCCTAATTATTTATAGAAGTTACAATGTTACATCAGTGATAATGTTATGATTTATAGGTACGTGGATGATCTAATTCCTATGTCTCTAATTGTTAGCGATATTTGCCCATCTTGTAACCAGTTGCTACCCACAATCCTTCCTGGGGATATTTACGGCAGCTTCCATCTAATATATGCGGGAATGCTGATTCATACTTAGATGATATTCTTAAACTTATTTTAGAGTTAATAACATTATAAAAAACTTTTTAACAAAATAAAAACCGTCTTCAAAAAACTAAAAAGCAAAAAATAATCTAATCTTGAAATCTACCTTGTCTAACCACATCAAATATTTAACTAATCTGAAGTCGGTGCCAAACAAACAACTGAGTCGAGTATTGCCGGTCTGCGCCAAAGACCATACCTACAAATTGGTCCGCGCATCTCGTTACTGAGTATACTTTTGTTATTCTTCGTCGGTTGTTTATTTGGCACCGACTTCAGATTAGTTAAATATTTGATGTGGTTAGACAAGGTAGATTTCAAGATTAGATTATTTTTTGCTTTTTAGTTTTTTGAAGACGGTTTTTATTTTGTTAAAAAGTTTTTTATTTTAAACTTTTTAGTGGATATATTTACTATTCTTTGTCACTAAAAAGATTTGTATATCAATCTTTTTACTGGATAATAGGTATACCAATAATCGAGATTATCTTGGCGCAACCCGTGAAATACGTATCACTGACAAGTTCCGGTGGCCATTTGTGGCCTTCTTCATCACTTCCACTTCAGCAAATGATACTTTCTGAATGCAAATGCTTGACTTCTTGATGAAAATACCAAAATTGCTATCGGTATGCCTATAAAATTTGAGGAGTCCTCTCAATTCCTCATGGATCCCATGATCAGAACATTTTTTTGAAAAAAATGGGACCAATCTGTAAACATATCCTTTCATATAAAAAAATAATTTTCCAAATCGGTTCATAAATGACGGAGATATGAGGTAACAAACATAAAAAAAAAAAATAAAAAAAAAATACAACCGAATTGAGAACCTCCTCCTTTTTGAAGTCGGTTAAAAATATAATATCTAAATTCAATGAAATGGTCCCGGAATCTTCGATGTTTTCAAAAAATACAAAGATAAACATTGCACACATTGAAAAGCTCTCAAGTCAAACACCAAAAGCTTTCGATGCCTAGAATAATTTACGTTCTTGTTTTTCTAGTAATAAATATTGCACAAACACAACGCTATTAGCGAGATGCTGTGCTCTGCTGGCTCAATATGTCAAGGTGCCCTAAATATATTTCTGGGTGTTCTAAATTATGTGCATATGTTATAATTTACAGAATTGAGATTACTTAAAAGTCCAAATATTCGTTGCCTTTTACTTTGATTGCAATGTTTATATGTACCAATAGATTCGATTTGAGCTACATATAAAACCAATTAAATTAATCAAGAGTATTCTTCAGTGTCCTATCTTTATTTATCATTGCTGACAAGTCATTACTGTCATTAAAAATTTCACGCAATTCAATTTCCACGTTCTGTAAAATTTCACGATTGTTTGATGACTTCAAACTCTAGTGTGATCCGGCTTGTATTTAATTAAAAGTATATATCAGAACTATAAAAGATGCAATCTCGATGACTACAGTTTTCTTGCTAGGTACCTACTTCTCTTTATAATCTATATCACCAAGAACTTTAGAAACCATAGAAACATAACCAAAACGGATCCAAACAGAGATGTTGCCATTGTGTCAATAGACCCCAGCATTGCCGTTGACTTGGTGCCAGCAATCATGGGCAATTAGTGCCGACGTTTGATGGATGCTTCAGACAGATGTCGCGTAATTAAATGTATCGGATCCGACTGTGTCCTGATATTGCAAATATCAGGACACAGTCGGAATAAGTAAGATATACTTCTTAGCGGTGGGCGATAGGATCATTGATTTCGTAGATGGAATTTATACTGAACATGTTTAGAAAGGATTTTGTATGTTCGGTTCGACTGAATAAGGATCTGAAGAAGGAGGTGAAATATTATTTAATGTCAACCATAACAATTTCTTCTTTACGTTGATATTATGAGAAAGAAAAATGGAGAAAAAAATGGTTGGATTGTCTACCCTTAACTAAAAGACCGACAACTGCACAAACGAGGAAAGAAAACCCAAGCAAATTCATCATGCTTTTATTGAAAAATATACCTGTGTAACAAATCTGCAAAACAATTACTTTATCATTTAATCGTCAACTAAAAAATTAAGAACCGGCGACCCTCGCGGAACTAGGCCGCGATTCTCGGATTGAAAAACCCCTGAACTAATCACTGAAGAAACTACTATTATACCGCAACATCAAAATATTTTTGCTAGATATTTGTACGATGATGTGTTAGAAATTAGAGGTGAACAACCTATAATATGATAGGATTAAAATAGCATGTAGTGATTTCCCGGTTTTAAAACTAGAGTGGCTACAGACAGTGCTCGTAGATCCGCAGCTTTCTTTACAATTTATATGACCGCTATAATTGCGACGTGTCTTCAATTATTGTGCGGCATCCATGTATCTTGTAACAGGTCCAGCTAACTATATTAAATTGCACTGTAACGGTCAGATTTAAATTTGTCTTCAATTCCATTTTCAAATGTATTAAAATTTTCCATTGAATACAAAATTCCTTTGTGTTATTATAATTTGAGAATTGGTATTGTAGGCCAAATGTTTAGTTAAACAATTCAATTTGATAAAGTATAGCCTGTTTAAATAAACAATGTATTAACCATTCCAGCTGCTGCGAGTTCTTATAACTCGGCAGTTTCAACAGCTGAGAGATTCGAATCGTCTATAAAGTTTACATTTTTTTTTACGTTGCGATGCCTAATTTATAATATCATTTTTATTGATATCATCCGGTAGGTGGCGTCTAGCGTTTGTCAAGGCCGTTAGTGATGACTTGTATAAATAAACTTTTATTTTAATTTTTTCTCTGTCGAGCAATGTCGCATTGCCTGTGGAATTGGAGTAGGTATACTATTGACTACTCAAGAATTAAAATACCATATGATGAATGCAGGATACAGTCTATGTCCTTACTAGTTTGGTTCATCTTGAGAATGCTTTATCTTCTGTACCGAATAAACCCATCTTACGAATTTGGTCTGAATGTCTAAAGCGGGCAACTCTTATGTTTCGTAAAATCATGATTTATAAAGTAGGTTTATTGTTTGTTACCAACGTGTTTTTCCTTTGTTTCCAGGATCTTGCGGATAACCTTGGTGACGACAAAGGCATCTCTGAACATCTAAAGCTACCGATACAAAGAATCAACGACTACCAGCTACTCTTAAAGGTAAGTTAAATACATGTAGTTAAACCTTTCAACTATAACATGAATATTACAAATCTCAAAGCTCAGACTAAGAGGGATATAACTTTAGACAATCTTCATATTCTTTCTTCAGGAACTAGTGAAATACTCCAAACGTCTCGGTGAGGACTGCACCGACCTCCAAAAAGCTCTAGAACTCTTCCTTAGTGTTCCAAACCGCGCTACCGACAACAAGTTCGTCTCCAGCATCGAAGGCTACCGCGGTAACATCTACAAACTCGGCCGGCTGCTCACGCACGACTGGTTCACTGTTACCGACGACGAGGGGAAGGCTAGAGAGAGATACCTCTTCTTGTTCAAAGCGAGGATCCTCATCTGTAAAGTCAAGAGGGTCTCTGACGATCGGTCTGTGTTTGTGCTGAAGGATATTGTTAAGGTCAGTATCAAGTCTGTCATGTTTTTCATTACTAAAGTTTAGAATGTTGGTTGTAGATAGTATGTTCGAAATAATCTCGATTAATCTGGAATTACGTTACGTATGGGTAATACTCAAAGGTAACGTAACACTTACGACTTGAAAGGTTTTTTTTTGTCTCAATGAACTAATTTTGAAAATATTTTGGTGAATTGGAATGCTTGGAAAAACTGAGGACAGCTAATTGAACAGTAGATAATAAGTTATAGATAGGACTAATAATGCAACCAGCAGTACTGTTCGCACTGTATTTTACTGCCTTTCTAACATTGGCATTAGAATCAAGCACTTAATTACCTACCTAGTTGACGTTTGCCAGTTATAATTACGAGTAAAGTATGTGTTCAAAATAATTTATATCGCATGAGGTATGTGCAGTATCCTACGCAAGCCTTAATTTACTGTCTGTCTGTTCAAAAATATTCCCATCACACTTGATGATGGTACTATTATAACTGAAAGCTGGAATTCCATAGAATGATTCATCGTATTGTCTTATGTCCACGTCATGTTTGTCTACTATTTCAATGGTATACTTCCAAATGTCAACTCTTAGCAAATGGTAAAATGACGCATAAATTCGCACTTCGGTCTACCATATTATATTCTTCTCCGGTTCTAGTAAATTCTGACATTGATATTGCAAGTTTATGCTCGATTCCAATGCGCTACGTTTCCCAGCATCCTACACGTTTCTATCAATAACCTCATTCATTAACGCGTAACGCTCTTGAAAACAACTCCAAAAATAGGTCAATTCAAACAAGCCATTGGATACACTCCAGAATTATCTAAGGAATGCGTTATGTGATTCCCGATTACTGTAATCGGGTGGATAAGTATGATTTTTCGTTGTTTGCACTGTAAATACGGGCTTTTTGGAGTTAAAATTTAGATTTTATGCTGACGTTAAAACGTTTACCTACCTGGAAAGTTAGTTGACATAACGTTCTAAAAGCATAATGAGGCGGATGGATTAATATTATTTACTTATGTTTCAAAATTTAAGCACTGTTTCATAAGATTACTTTTAAATCAGTTTAGCAATTTGACACACAATTTTGTACCAGCGCTGATGCTGTAGGCCGCTTCATAAACGGAACTGTTAAGGAGATACGAACAACAATATATGGTATCGTTCTATTCAAAGTCTGATCTTATTATCCGATAGTTACAAAAAAAGAGGGACTTGTTGTTGAATCTTAGAAACCAGTACCTTCAAGTGCTGAATAACTGACGCTCTAATTTTGAAATTATTATTTTGCATCTAGCTACCAGACGTTGAAGTGAAGGACCTCCCTTCAGAGCCGTTCAAGTTTGAGTTGTGCCAGAAGAGTGCCCCACTCAGTGTCACGCTCACCGCTCACAAGGAGCACGTCAAGACCAGCTGGCTCGCTGAGATCAAGCAACACGCTACTGACGTCGGTACGATTAATGTTTATGATAATTAACCGTTTCAACAATAATTAATAGTCAACTTTTTTTATTTATAAAGTTAAATACTTACAATTAAAGTTAAAATAAATAAGAAAACAAAACAATAGTATGAAAACAAATGATGCATCAAAAATACCTTCTCCGCGTGGAATGGTGGCAGAGTGCTGGCTGCATAAATACATAATTGAATAAACTTTTCTTATTTCAGTTGCATTAGCCGAACACGCGGCTGACGATTTACAGGTACTACCGCCAGCTGAACTCATCTCAACTGAACCTGCTGAGGACAAGAAGAAAAAGAGAGAGCATACGGAAGTTGCTCAAACAGAAGCCACCGAAGAGGTCGAAGAAAAACGATCTCGCGTACAAGAAGAAGCAACTGTAGAGTCTCAACAACAACAGGCTAAGAGGAAGGCTTCCACAGAAAGTGAGGTAGCGACTAAAATCTCAAAATCCGAAGTAACCGAGGTATCTTCCACGAGCGAGACTCAAGAGTCAACTGTAGTCAGCTCAGTCAATGTCACAAAGAGTGAAGTCACAACTGATTTAGTAAATAAATCATCTGTGAGTGTTGAAAGCTCAAAAATCACTGCTAACACCGAGTCTGCTACGCAGTCGGAACTAAAAACACAGGTTACTGCTGCAGCGGCAAAATCTGAAGTCAAACAAGAGTCTGTGCAATTGAGCCAGCAAACATCTGTAGTAGAATCAGTTCAAAGTTCATCTGTTGAACAGTCTCATACTGCAAGTACTGCTCAAGTATCTGTTCGAAAGGTAACGACTGAACAGTGTGCAGAAGAAGCATCAGTTGAGTTTAAATCTCAAGAATCATTACAGGAATCAGCTCAGGCAGCATCAACCACACAGTCTGAGCAAAAAACAAGTGTTGAAGTAAAATCTCAACAGTCTGTACTAGAAACCGCGTCAGCTGACACTGTCAAGGCTTCGCAAATAGCTAATCTTAAACAGGAATCGACGAAAGTGCAATCGGAGGAAAAAGCTAAAGTTCGGCAGGCTTCGGTTGAACAAAGTGTACAATCGTCTGCAATACAATTAGAATCTCAAGATACTGTATCTAGTCAAGCATCGTCCATCGTTGAAAAAAACGAATCTGTTACAACATTAGTCCAAGCAACCGCTGCAGATAAAACTGTTGACCTAAAATCCCAAACATCACTTCAAGAGACTTCAGTTGAATCAACTTCTGCAAGCGTATCAACTGAAACTGTTAATAGGAAACCATCTAAGAAAAGGGTTGAAATCAAAAGTGACCAAACTCAAGAAGCTTCGTTAGAGCAAATTGTAACAGAAGATACTGTTCAAACTACAACAGAACAGCAAATATCAAAAGTTGAAGATAAAATTGAAGCGAAGGAACCTTCGAAGCAAACAGTTGTACAAACTACGCAAGTTACAACTGAATCTGTTGACCAAGCTTTTCAGCAGTTGCAAGATACAGTAGATACAGCGAGAGTTGAGGAGGCCAGTGCAACTGGCGCTGGATCTGAAGATCTCGTCGCATCTAACAGTCAAACTGTAACCGCGGAGGGAGCTTGTGACGAAGAGATGTCGTCGAGGTATAGCCGCAGTTCGCGGCTCTCTGGAGGTGAGACTGCCACACTTTAACTGACGTCAACGGATACGAAGCAAATGAAGTAAATGTTTAATAAAAAGCAATCTTAATTTTCTTTTTCAGAATATTCCAGCAGCAGCCGAAAAGCGTCAAGCGGCGCCCGCTACGAGTCTTCATCTACTTACGATAGCTCGGGACTTACGTCCTCCCACTCGCGCCGCGAGAGCGGGGCTCGCCTCGAGTCCTCCAAGTACGAGGTGGGAGGGACGGGCGAGGGAACTGCTTCTTCCAGGTACGAGTCCAAGTACTCGAGGGTCGACGGAGGAACCGGAGGATCCAAGTACGGAATCGAGTCCAGCTACGAAAGTAAAACCGGAGGCTCCCGATATGGAGATTCTGAAAGTGCGAGCAAACTTGACAGCATCGCTTCAAAGTATGGTATCGAGTCGAGCTACGAAAGCAAAACTGAGGGCTCCAAATACGGAGACTACGAAAGCGCGAGCAAGCTTGGTAGCATCGCTTCGAAATACGGAATCGAGTCTAGTTACGAGAGCAAATCCGAGAGGTCTAAGTACGCCATCGATGACGCACCAAGCAAAATCGACAGTATTGCGTCTAAATACGGAATAGAATCCAACTATGAGAGCAAAACGGAGAGCTCTAAATACTCAACCGATTATGACACCACAAGTAAAATAGACAGCATCGCTTCGAAGTACGGAATCGAAGGTCGCCGTACTTCTAAGTACAGCGCCGAGTCCAGCGTCGCTGCTGACAATATTGAAGGAGTCTCTTCTAAGATTGGGAGCAGCTATGAAAGCTCGAAGAACGAAGCTTCTTACGAGAGCAAGTACTCCAAATCGGCCGTTTCTAACGGCTCAATAAATACCGAGCTTAAAACATCCAGGACCTCTTCTAAATCTGAATCTCAGGACGGCAAACCAGTGTTTTCGAAGACTCTCGAAGGCCAAAACATAGAGCGTAAGTACTGTATGAAACACGGTGTACACTTACACTATAGAAGTAGAGACACTTTTAGTGCTTGTACATAATGCTTGTAGACGACTAACTTACACAACACATTATCCTAACAACGCTTGGTATCCCTTGAATACTTATTTCATCTCTACATTTTTTCTTAAGAGTTCGTACGGCGTCCATTTTCCAAAACACAACTCGTTTTACGAGTCAAAAGAAAGCTTCGATTCGATTATTATAAAGTTACATTCCTCAAGTTCCATGACATGGTCTGCTTATGAACCGTACGAGCTCTTCGTGTAACAAACCTGTGACTCCTCAGCTGGTGAGAACGCTGTGTTCGAATGTGTTCTGCGCGAGTGCGCGGACGCGGCGAAGGTGACCTGGCTGAAGGACAACAAGCCGCTGACCGACCGGCTCATGGACCGCTGCTCCATCTCCTCGGAGAGCGGCGGCAGCCACGTCATGAAGCTGATGCACTGCAGGGAGGACGACGCCGGCGTCTACACCGCTATAGCTGAAAACCAGAAAGGAAACACCCATTGTACCGCTCAGTTAGTCGTGCAAGAGTGTGAGTTTTATTTATGCTATCGTTACACTGACTTTTGAGTTTGAAATGCTATGTGGGAGTTCGTGCCCGGAGAGTCGGTTCTATATGATATTTATTTTATCATTATATTTGGTGATGCAGAAATGGTATAAGCATATTTGTTATCATTATTTAAAGTCGGAATTTAAAAAAATATAAAAAAAAAAAATTTGTTCCCATCAAATGTAAAATTGTGATTTTTGTGAGTAGCATTTTTTTTATTGACCTACCCAAATCTGACTTCACATAATGATTACAAATGCGCTATACAAGCGCAGGTTAAAGGCTTCGTATACTCTTTCTGAATCATGAATCTATTTGGATCATTCAGGCCAGCGCGGCAGCGGCAAGTGAGAAGCCGGTGCCTCTGTAACCCAGCGGTGCTCTATATACTGGGAATTTGATACCTATATGCTCCCACATAAGATTCTTTCAAGCTCAGACTAAATATCTACTATTTTACGTATAATCAAATTTATTATATGTATGTAAAATGGTACACTTGCATGGTTCACTGCGACATCATCGTTTAAGACATCGTACAGCGTATAACAAGTAGTTTGATTCCTGATCAGTACGTCGAGTCCGAGTTTATTCGTATACTAAGCGTACTTTATAGTCAACATATTTTTCCAATTTGTATGGAGAATTGAATGTTTTAGGAACCATCCGCTAGAGGCGCTCTTCAACTTGACAAAGAAAAAAAATACAATTGAATTGAGAATCTCCTCCTTTTTTTTAAGGTGGTTAATAACAAATACACAGACGATATAGTACACTTTTCGCTTACGTAAAAACTCGCACTCGAAGCTCGGTATTCTATCTTTAATTTTCCTGTATTTGCGCACTTAAAAAAATATTTCACGTTTTCACTGATGCATGAAACACAATCTTTTTTACTCTACTAGGTATAGGTACGGCACAAACTTTTTAAATGTTTACCGATCCGTCTTGACAAAAAATCTCCAGAGTTCATACTGGTTTAGAAAAATAATAAACGGTAGATTCAAATAAGACATCGTATAATGTTAATTCTCAATTTATGAAATATAATTTATGTTACATTTTATAATTTATATTTTAAACATAAAATTATTGTTTTATAGTTCCCCAAAATGCAATGTATGTCGATTCTTGTACGCTGTATATTAAAGATGTTATATATCGGGCCACTGCAGTGACCGCCGAGGAGCGTCGGGAGAGGAACGCTCTGAAAGCTCCCTACTTCCTGGTGGCGCTCAAGGACACAGAGATCCTGCAGAACACCTACCTGCGTTTCATGGTCGAGGTCAAGGGTGACCCCAACCCTGAGGTCAAGTTGTAAGTACTTACACTTTTTTATAATCTGGTCAATATTGTTTACCAAAAATCACAATTGCCATTATTTTGTGGAAAAGTCGTTTTTTTAAATGACATACCTTTGTATACCCTTTCTGAATCAACCTGTATATCAACGTCATGCCACGTACATACGCTCACTTAACAAGCCTACGCTCCATTCAAAAATGTTTCCATTATAGCTACCGCGACGACAAGGAGATCACGAGTACCTCCGAGTCGGAGCGCGTGTCCATCGTGCGCACGCGCAGCGAGCGCGGCTGCTACGAGCTGGTGATCGCGGACGTGCTGCCCAGCGACGCCGGCCGCTACTCCTGCCGAGCCATGAACATATACGGCGAAGTCGACACCGAAGCTAAGGTCACTGTTGTTGGTGAGTATCTACTGCCAACAAAAAACAATAATTTTGTGGCTCATAATATAGTTTGAGCATAGGCTCACTGTCCCGGCTGGTTGCTAGTTCGATTCCCGCCTCAGACAATTTCGGAAATTATATAGACTAGATGTTTCTGGAATCAAGCCCAGCCCTATGGTACCCACAAATCAAGCGTTGCTTAGTTTAGCACATTAGCACATTCAAGTTTTGATATCCCAACTAAGGTGAAGCCAAGAACTGTACCTTGAGTTAGTGATAGTACCTCTTAATTTTCTTTGGTTCTGACTTCGCTGACGATATTCATTTGATAATATCATGCTTGGCTTAGAAGGTTAGGTTATAATTGAAGACGATATTAGTCATCGGAGACTGGAAAATAAAACAATTGCGCGTTCGAATGTACAAGATTTTATATCTGATTCGTGATGGCTTAAGTCTTTGTATTTCTTGCGAAAAATACAAACACTTAGACTTGGAAGACCGACTATCATAAGGTTTTATTGTATTGTATATTATGGAAAAAAGTCTAGAGCCTACAATTAGTTACCTAGTGTTGGTGGCCCAAGTCCAAGACTTGAGGCGAAACTTTTAAAAGCAATATCAAGTGCCAACTCTATTCCTTTTCTGAGATTTCATACACATTCCTTTTGCTCGTTCTGTTCTTTAACATAATAATGTACTTATTTACAGATAAGAGTGAGTATTAAGTTTGATACAACTACTTGCGTAGTCAAATTGGCATTGTAAGTCGTTTGTTAGTAGTTAGTAGTCGTTTGAAAGTATATCGTGCAAGTTTACTGTAATGTGATTTCCGTTATTCCAATTGAAGTCCCCAGTGTTTAAGAGACTGTTGCCCAAAAAATTGATCTGCATTTTCTCTAGACCAAGACGCAAAAGTGTCAAGGATTTGTAATGCAAAAACTGCGAGACTTGCGCCTTGGTACTAGTTCCAGAATGGGTCTTAATAAATTGGTCTCAACTCTAAAAGCGAACTTAGTGCACTCAAAAATGTCCACCCAAGATCACTTCATATTTAAGATCGATTTTTTACCGGTAGTATCCTCAGTTTGTTTTGTTTATAAAGGTGACGTGTAATTTATAAAAAAAATGGTTTAGAATGTTTGTTTTGTTTTCTCAAATTTATAGAAATCTGTCGTTCAACTAAAATGCTGATATAAATATAATAGTGTGATTTTGTAATGGATGCCTATACATAAAACTTGCACAGCCCTATACCACTGTACTGAAATCCAAAAATCCTAATAATTTCAACACCAATAAGCAATAACATTTAAATATAATGCATATCGTAATAGTGAATGGGTCTGTAATACGCGTACCGAGGTATAAATACTCTCTGTAAAACACTTTTAACGATGTTTGGACGCCCTCCAGCTGTTGTTTATGGATCGTCACGAAAGCTATTATTAAATCTAGTTCACTAGAATTATACTGAACTTGTAAATGTTTTCGCAGTCATTGTGTGGTACAGAAGCCAGGTTTCAAGTTCAAAATGTGTTACACCAATGTTTAATTTCTTGTTGGGTACTATATATTTGACGACGGCTTGGTCTAGTGGTTTGAGCGTAGGCCGGTCTGGTCACTGCGTCGGTTAGGTGCGGGTTCGATACACACCACCGTCATGTAGTGTTATCATAATTCACCAAACATAATATTCCAAATCGCTGCAGGTTTTTGGAACCAGTGACAATGGAACTGCCAACAACCCACATCTGTTATGAGCTTATGGGCTTATAAAATTACCATTTTATAATTAACCCATACATGAGGCGATGAAGGCGACATATTCAGATACGCCTTGCGATACCTCGTTCAGGCTTAGGGAGCGTTAAAGTATTACGTAACGCAATTTTTCACTTTTCACTTTACAACCCCCCCCCCCCCCCCCCTCCTGCCCTTGTAACGCATCGTAACGTTTCAGAAGACACCTCCCCCTCCCCCAAATTCGTTACGTAATACTTGAACGCTCCCTTATTGGTCTGAGCGAGGTATTTTAAAAACGCATTGTTGCATGTTTATCAGATGACAAGAACATCTTCTTCGAGCTGGCTCCCGGCGGCGAGGGCCTGCTGGCCAAGGGCGAGAAGCCCACCTTCGCGTGGAAGCGCGACGGAGCGCCCTTCGACCCGGAGGAAAGATTCAAGGTATTAAACTTGGTGTACTAAAATAAATATGTTAAAATTCTTGACCTCCCACGCGACCTATTATTAGGACGAATGTAGGAGGAGGTTATTATTATCATCAGTTGCGATATACTGTCTTATTTATAATCATGATTATACAAGTCGTGTTTATAAAATTATTAAATGTTTCCCCCAGATTTATAGACGTTTTATAACTTTATCAAACGTCATGTACGTAGTACTGCGCAAAGCAAAACTCTTGTGCGCAGTACAATGAGGGTTACAGTATGTTGCTACATTAAAATAATGTTATAATCTACTTTTTTGAGCGATGTTTACGTAACACTGCGTAAATGCGTCATATTCGGGCCACTGAACATGAGTTTTGTAGCACAACATTCTGTCCACTAATATCTCTGCTGCCGGCACCAGGTGTTATTGGGTGACGACGAGGACTCCCTGGCGCTGGTGTTCCAGCACGTGAAGCCGGAGGACGCCGGCATCTACACCTGCGTCGCCAAGACCAGCACCGGCAACATATCCTGCTCCGCCGAACTCACCGTTCAAGGTATACACTAATCATTCAGTTAAACCAATTCTATACGACATTGACGAACTGGTTAACTCCGATGGTAGTGTCCCTGACGTTGCTATCTGTGCAGAGAGTCCCGGGCTCCAATCCTGGTAGATGCAAACTTGGTGTGATGAGCACGAATGTTTTTACCCGAATCATGGATGATTAATATCCATGTTAGTATTGTGCACTGGGTTCGGCCCCAGTCCACTGTTCGGTACCTATAATACAAACGTTGCTTAGTGTGGGACCGTACCGTTGATGTGTTTGTCTAACGCTATTTTTTATACAACATTCAACTGGTAGTGAAAAATTCCACCATATTCAGAACGAAACGAAACGGAGTTAAGACCATACACACACATTTTTTTTGTAAAAATAATGGATAAAAAAAGACAAGTCCGCTGAGTTTCTTGCCGGATCTTCTCAGTTGAGGTCGCGTTCCGATCCGGTTGTAGAGTTACGGAAAAAATGTAATGACAATTTGTAAGTGCCCCCGTAGGCCTATACGAAATAAATTATTTGACTTTGACTTTGACACACTCAGCTACGCTTTGTACGCAACCATTTAACCTAGAATAGTTTTTATACACTTATTAATGTCTTTTGCTTAAAGACACAAGACTAAAATTTGAATGGTCTACACAGGAGCTGTGCACGAGCTCCACCGCGAGCCGGAGAAGCCGACACTGGTCATCGAGCACCGCGACGCCATCGTGTCCAGCGGCGGCTCCGCCATGCTGGAGCTGCAGTGCAAGGGCTACCCTAAGCCCAGCATCCTGTTCAAACACGACGGCAAGGTCATCGAAGCTGACAGCCGCCACAAGTCAGTATCTTATCAGAATATATAATACAAATATATTCTATACGGTCTTGAATGTTTGCTAGTCGGGTCTTAGAGACGAGGTGAACATTACTGTCTTCTACATGTTGGCTATCGATGGCCAGACGCCACTCGCTGCTTATCAATATTAGTAATCAGCCCGATCTGTATAGACCAGGGGTTCCTAAACTTATTTTGTCTACTGCCCACTTTGAGAATTAATTATTTTTAGCGCCCCCATTTTTTCACCTACTTACAAACTACTATAACTTCAAGTTAAATTAATTATTGTAAGCCTCTACACAACGCCCCCATTTTTTTTCTGGGTCTCTTACCGCCCCGCTTTAGGCCTGCAGCCCCACAAGGGGGCTTTATCGCCCACTTTGGGAAAGGCCGGTATAGACCAACCAACCCCTATAATATTTGTAAAAATGTTTATATGTTGTTTGTTGTTTATGTAGCTTAGTATGTGTATAACTTCCACGTCGCTCACTACTATAGGTTCTTGTACGAGGACGAGGAGAACCTGTCGCTGGTGATCAAGAACGTGTCCAGCGCGGACGCGGGCGACTACCACGTGACGGCGTCCAACGAGCTCGGCGAGGACTCCACCACCATGCGGCTCGTGGTGAAGGCCGCGCCCAAGATCAAGACCAAGGTCGAAAATCAGACCTGCATGGTGAGTACACGACTGACGTTGATAGAATGTGTATAGGCCATCGGCCAAATTAATCAAGTCAAAGTCAAATCGTTTATTTCGTATAGGCCTACGGGGGCACTTACAAATTGTCATTAAATTATTTTTTTCTTGGCTCTACAACCGGATCGGAACGCGACCTCAACTGAGAAGATCCGGCGAGAAACTCAGCGAGATGGTTTTTTTTTTATAAATCCATTATTTAGTTATAAAGAAAACAAATTATGCGACTCACCTTGCGCGGTGTAATATCGCTTAAATTGCTGTAATTTTTGATGTTATACATTTTGGTGTAGTTCATTAATTGAGTTCTTATATTAAGTGAATATAACATCCTCCCGTGATCTTTGTTGCTGTAAAGCAGCCGAAACTTCGAGATCGTAAAAACATAAAATAAACGCGATAAAATTCGAAAGATTAGTTTTATTTCAATGTAGGTAGTTCATTGAGTATGGGAGAACGATCTAGTACAATGCAGGCGCAGTTTTTCAATTGACCCTTCCATTTCCATTGCTTATAAAAATGTCGGTATATATTCAAAGATTATACTCCGAACTCGCAGAAGTTCCAATCCCAAGAAAATTCCTTTTGTAATTCCATTGCAAGTGGCTTGTAGTTTTCTATGAATAAGAAGGCATGTTCATACCCAACTCTCCATCTATCCAGGTGGGTTCCACGCACACGGTGACCGTGGTGGTGGAAGGCGCGCCCGCCCCCGACGTCACATTCTACAAGGACGGCGTCGAGATCACGAGCTCGGAGCGCATACAGATCGTGAAGGAAACAGAGGAGATATACAAGATCATCATCAAGGATGCTAAGCTGACGGATACTGGCTCGTATTCTGTTGTTGCTAAGTGAGTTATTCCTTTGCATTATTAGATATGCCGATTTGGATACGTCGAAACTTTTAAACAAAGTCAACGTCAAATCATTTATTTCGTATAGGCCTACGAGGGCACTTACAAATTGTCATTACATTTTTTTTTCTTAAGTCTAAATCCGGATCGGAACGCGACCTCAACTGAGAAGATCGATAGAAACGGTTAAATTGTTGCTTAAAACTATAATGCTTATTATTGGGCTACAGTTATATGAGCTTTAATGCTCTGCCAATTGTATCGAAATTTGTCTAATAACGAAGACGTATGACAGAATCTAGTAAATTGAATCATAATACCGAGAAGATAAAGTTGGTTACCACCGTTTCATAGTTACCAAGTATATTCAAGCTACAAGTTAAGGACTTTGGTACAGGAACGAAGTGAACCAGTGCTCAGACTTCTGGCAGTGGCACGTGACGTCACCGCCCAAGGTCGTCAAGAAGATGGGTGGCAATAAGGTGTGCGAGGAGAAGGAAACCGTCACGTTCAAGGTCGAGACGGAGTCCGAACCCGCGCCCACTGTCAAATGGTAAGTGATTCAGACGGTTGATCTTATCTCTTATATTCCAATTTGAAGATAGTTACATCTCAAATAGTACTTTCTAGAACTAAATATATAAGTGGATTTCATATCTATACATATAAATAAAATTGGAGTGTCTGTTTGTAATATTAAAATAACCGCTTTTTACTAAGTGCATTTGGATGTATACACGGTACCTATACCAAAACAATTTTTTTTACAATTTTTGTCTGTCTGTCCGTCTGTCTGTCTGTTTGTTCCGGGTAATCTCTGAAATGGCTGGACCGATTTTGACGGGACTTTCACTGGCAGATAGCTGATGTAACAAGGAGTACTTTTTTAGAAAAAAAAAGAGGATCTCACTAAAAAAAATTGAAACCAATGTTGCAGCACTGTGCCTGATTAAGTTTGATAGCAACAACCTGAAATGCGTCCCGCGGGCTCAGAACGCGCGAGCAGGCTGTTGCCAACGGTTGTGTCTTTGTTAAATACCACGCGGATGAAGTCGCGGGTAACAGCTAGTAGGGAAATAATAATTATCTGATTTGCCGCATTCATCCAAGCGTGCAAGCACTATTCCGTTACTGTTTATTACGCGCGGAAGATTCAATACGTTATTCCTTTAGCGCTACTTAGCGTGGGTTTTATAGCTTATGAGAAACCACCCATGTTTAGTTGCCCGACAACAAAACAACAACAGTTATCCTTGTCTTGGGTCAAAATCGAGACTATGGCTTAAATTGTGATCCACACAAACAAAATAATAGACATGAAAACTATAAATAATGTCAGTAAGTCAGTAATGAATTGAAATATATTTGCTCCCTGTGCTGAATCCTCCCATTACACAGAATGTATCCATTTATTTAATTTATTTATCATACTGTGATCTTGCCACACCAGGTTCAAGAACAAAGTGGAGTTGACGGAGTCGTCAAGTGTCAAGATATCGTCGTCGGGCGCGGCGCACTCGCTCGTCATCACGTCGGCCGCGAGCGCCGACGCCGGAGAATACTCTTGTGAGGCGAGTGTTTTAAAAAGATACTAATGCTAGAATGAGGGCTGAGGAGATAGGGTGAAGAAAAGGGATATGAAAGGAAAAAGACGATATTACACCATGAATATTATAATCACAAGACAGAACCAAAACACAAATGACATAGAACAAAATATAAAAGAATACAATTTAAAAATATTAACAATAAAGTAAAACTAAAATAGGTTTAGTCCGTGTATTTTCGAATTAGTCACCAAAAAGTTTAATACCATTTGTAGTGCCCGATGTTTCGCGCACATATGAACGAGCTTTTTCATTAATCACCAAAAAGTTTGATGCCATTCGTAGTGCCTGATGTTTCGTGGATATATGAACGAGCTGTATATCGTACAGCTTGCTTGCTTAGCAAAAATCGTCGTTAATTTAGTACATTTTTTATGAACCAATATCTCAGTTAAGAATCTAACTAGGAATTTTGTAAAGATTTACAACTGTATTTGGTCTTATTGTAAATCTTGTATGAAGATTATTATCTTGTACATTTATAATTAGTAACTAGATTTGCCCGCGGCTCCGCCCTCGCAACTATAGATTATGCTGTGCTGTTGGACCCCCAATAATAATTGCGTGTTCATATTTATAGCGTCTAAGTATAGGTTATTCATCAATGAATACTCAATTGATATTTCTACAGTAGGTTTACATGCAAACAAGAATTTTAAAAACACATGTTTTGTATTCAAAAATGTCCAAATGGGTTATCTATGGCACTACTAAAAGTAGTGCCATAGATCACATCCATTATGCACAGACATGATATAGTTTTACAATAGAATATAAGTGGGTAGGTAAATTTTGTTATGTCAAATCTATGTAAACGTATGCTGTGTCCATGTAGATCCGCAACGTGCACGGCGGCGCGTCCGACGCGTGCGAGCTGCGCGTGCGCAGCGGGCCGCGCTTCACGCAGAAGCTGCGCGACACGGTCGCCAGCGAGGGGGACGTCGACGTCGAGTTCACTGTCGCCGTCGAGGCCTTCCCCGAACCCACTGTGAAATGGTAAGCATTTGTGATACCATCACACCTGGGCCTTGATCACAATCTTTTTACGTAGCGTTTCGGTGACGTATAGTCTTCCATCCTTCTCACACCGCAGATTACATTAATTAGTATAACCGTGACAGCGTGTTTTGTCGATGACGTTACAAGTACATATATTAGATGTTCCTGATTACTCTACTACTGTCAATGTAATAGGGGGCGTGCCTATTGCCATCACACTGAACGCCCTCCACTTGAGGGTATGGGATTAAGATCATTCTCGAATGTGATAGGCGAACTTTACACAGCTTCCGAAAGGAATGTTGGATTCCTCACCACGTTTATATATTATTAATATTAAAAATATGATTTGCCATGAAAATTAAAAAACCCTGAGGTGAAATTTCAATTTGTTAAATGGTGTGTGACCAGTAAGGAATCCACAAAAAGAGTATTCAGTTTAGGTATCAGGTCATATTTGAGAGCATTGCAAAAAATATATGCGCGTCGAATTGATATATTTTTGGTCGGGTACGAATGGGGATGTAGTTCATTCAAATGTATAACCTAATTATACATCCACCTGCCACCCCTTCAACAGCTACCTCACGATCCGGCCCAGGGGTTACAAGGACCTATGGATGAGTTTTAAAAGTCTAGTATAAGTTGACACCTTAATATCTCGCCAGGTACCTCGGCGACGTGGAGATAACCGAGAAGAAGTCGGTGTTCACGCGCGTGGACAGCGGCAGCACGCACACGCTGCTCCTCAAGGAGGTGTCCGCGGAGCTGGCCGGCACCTACTCGTGCCGCGTCGCCAACCAGCTCGGCGACGACTCCTGCACAGCCACCTTCACTGTCAACAGTAAGCACGCGGCTTTATACAGACTTTAGAAACAGGCCTTACCATGATCTCTTATTTCCAGGATAGTCACTTTCCAGCCTAAACCTCATTATTTTGTATTATGCTAGCTACACAAGTTCCTACTGGATAGATAGATAATACTTTATTGTTCCACCACATAATATGAATACAAAATTACAAAAACCTACTTAACTTATACAGAGAGTGTCACAATGGGCGGCCTTATCACTAATAGCGATCTTTACCAGGCAACCTTTGGATGGAGAGGATTTTAAAAACAATTTTATTTTATTTAGATAGTACTATGTCTCAGTCTGTAATTGTAATTTTGATCGAAAACGTCTGGAAACAAGATATTTCTTGATCAGTATAAGTATCTATTATTGAGTTTAAATATAAAATTGCCAGCCATTTCAGTATACTGTTTGGAAATAAGAGTTTACAAGTAAGCCCTCTTATAGTCAATTAGCCATAACTAATTAGCCATTTGATGCCTAAATTATGTCTAAGTTGCCAAACCTATACCGATGTCATCTTACTTAAAACGCTACCAGATCTAAAGTAAATAATAACTCTTCACTTCAGGGAAGCCCCGCTTCACCAAGAGCCTGATAGATATGGAAGTCGACGCCGGCAAGACCCTCAAACTGGATGTGGAGGTTGAGGGCTGCCCCGAGCCCAGGGTTAAGTGGTTCAAGGACGGGAAGGAGGTCACCACAGATGCCAGGATCAAGATTGAGAGGGACACTAAGAGGTACCTGATATACACAAGATACTTATATACTTTTAAGACAAGTTTTCACGAAACCAAAGTGAGAAAAGAAGCTGTTACCAACGAGCTTGATGTGGCTTAGAGAGTGATTTTTATGAATGTGGAAAAGAGAGAGTAATGTAATAATGCGAAGAAAAGATTGATGGATTGATGAGGAGTAACACTAGGTTAGAGAGCTCGCCAGATAATAGGAAATCGTGAGACAGGTGATGGTATTGTAATAATTTCCCAACAGATTGGAGAACTACCACCTGACAGTGACCTTGGTGAAGGAAGAGGACGGCGGCGAATACGAAGTGAGGGCCGAGAACGAGATGGGTAGTGTGTCTTGTAAGAGCACGGTCATCGTACACTGTAAGTATTACCGTACCGTCGAAATGCGATCGTAGACAAAGAATATAGGGTCTTAAATTATATGGTCATTATTTATTGAGCGAAGATATTCTAAGCAGCAAAAGTTCGATATATCTCCAACATAGCAGAAATGTGACCTTTCAACTGGTCAAAGAGTTCCAGAATGTTCCAGAACATGTTAAACTACATAAACACAAATATATGCTAACGAACAGACCTACACACGTATACTACACACTTTTTTTATGGTAAGGAACTCATAGACCCGTGACCATACCTATCGCTACGGACAGGGTTAGCACTCCGATGGATTGCAACTTGGTAAAGTAGTAGTTTGAATTAACGTAGTAGAATTTTGAACCTTAGTTACTACTACGCACGATAGTTTTTGCTGTGGTGTCCATAGATACCGACCATGAGTTTATGGTAATTAAACCACCCTTAAGCATTCACTCGACTGGAATGCTGTATATCACGAACATCTCCCCACTATGTCCTTTACTACCTACTTACTCACCATTTGTGACGTTTATAATATTATTTGTCCATTTAGTTAACCCCGTTTTATTGTTACCTTTTTTTTCATTGTGTTTAATAGCTCGAGAGGTACATTCAAGAATTACTATAGAAACAGCTGTTGAGAGTGAAATCGATGACGATAGCAATAGGAGTAAGAAACTACTGGAGGACGAAGTAGATGTCGGAGGGAAGCAAACGGCAAAGAAAGATAAAACTAAACCTGAAATAGCAGAGGAGAAGTCTTTCTGGGATGATGATGAGGACAGCAAGCCTAAACAGACCAAAGCAGAGAACGTTGATATACCGAAACCAGAAACGGCTAAGAAGGCTATCTCAGAACCTGAAGTAGCCGAAGAGAAATCATTTTGGGACGACGCAGACGATGACGGAAAGTCCAAAAAACCTGTAATCGAGGAACTAGATTCGAAGCGTGGTAAGGGAAGGAAATCCATCACGGAACCGGAAATTATAGAAGAGAAATCTATCTGGGATGATGAAGGTGATGGAAAGTCAAAACAACCTATTGTCGAGGAGCCAGACACCCCTGACGCTAACAAAGCCAAAAAGTCCGTTACCCTATCCGAAGTGGCCGAAGAGAAATCATTCTGGGATGACGCCGATGAAGATAAAGTGTCCAGAAAGCCCATCATTGAAGAAATTGAGTCAGTACCAGCTGAGAAAGGAAGGAAATCCTTCTCTGAACCCGAAGTGGCGGAAGATAAGTCTATTTGGGACGAGAACCACAACGAACAAAATAAGAAAGCTGTCGTAGAGGAAGTTGTAACCAAAAAAGAATCGGGAGAGAAGGGAGCCACTAAACCCGAAGCCATCGAAGAGATTCCCATAGCTGACGAAATCAAGTCACCCAAACGTCAATCGATTAAAAAACAGTCCGTCGAGGAACCGTTAAGTGCTGAAACTGAAGGTATACACATTAAACGCTTCGAAGCTTTCTCTCAATATAGCCAACAGCTTTTAGTATGCGAGACTTTCCAGGTTTTCGCGCACACTTATGCATGCCTTAACACTGTGTTCTTAACATTCCAAGTGTGATTTGTTATGTTTAGGCCGAGTTTTCGAAACGGTCACCACGTTCAAGTCAGGCGACGACGGATCGATTATAATGTCCAAAGTAAGCAGCACTCGGTCTCATGGCGCTATTGTCACAGGTCAGTATGCCGCTTGTACCTTCTCTCCCCACTCCTAACGACCATCGATCCTCGACTCACACGTCATACGAAATTGCTTTCAACTATAAACTAAACGATAACGCGTCTTCCATCGCATGTCCACTACCCTTCACCTTTCAAACTTGTATGACCATAAATCAACATTATACTATTTTAACTGGTAGGTCCGGCCGAAACGCGCACTTTACACAAAATGACGTCGACGTCCGTTTATTACGATGATGATGATGATAACGGGCGCAGGAGAGTTATACAGCCGAACAAACCTCACACGACCTCACTGGAGGTCGAGGAAATAGCCAGCCATAGCTACTTCCTGACTGAGTTGGGTCATTACAGTATACCCGATCATATACGGAGAGGTACTTATGGTATTATCGAAGAGCCACAGACTGACTCCGATGCGGAGAGCTCGAGATGCGGAAAACAATATACCAATAGAGCCATGTCTATCATCTCAGTCTCAGAAGATGAGATGAGTTGGCAAAACGAACCGCTCTCCAGAGAAATATCCATTGAAGACCTTTCAAAAGCGATCTTTGATATTGACGAAACGAGAAAGGTATTCAGTAAAGATTCGTACGTACGCCAGTCTTCTTTTAAAGAAGATTACATTATAGGTGAGGACGAAGAAGAATCGCTTATCGTAAAAGAAAAGACACAAAAAGTTTTCGAGAGCGACATCACAGAAAAACTCATACACATATCGAAGGAATTCGACAACGACATTATGGAAGTTGAAAAGAAAATAGATAACGTTAAAAATAGAATATTAGAAGAGTTAGTTTTAAGCCCCGTGAAAAATTACGATAACATAACAAAAGATGTAACAGAAACGACCTTTGAGAGAAAGAAAAAGAACGATACTAAATTGTTTATATTGGAGGAAGAGGCCGATGACGAGGTAGAAGCCCTGTTGAGACGAAGCCAGAGACAGAGAACCATCCTAGACGATATTCTTAATCAGGAAGACGAAAAAGGTAATTGTCAAGTCAAAATATTAAACCGGGAACGTTTATGGACGAAGGAGGCTGGCATTTGATAATGTAACGCTACGCAGTTTATGCCGGGGGAAAATAACAATACAAAATGCTTACAATTCCAATGTTGGATATTGCTGATGTCGAACCCGTCCATCTGTCATTTTCTTCACAACTTAAATTCTAACTATTTTCAATAACATATACTATCTTGTCTTTAGTGTTCACAGCAGTAGTTAGATTCATGCATTAAATTTTCAAGAAAATGGCAGATATTCTCCATTATTTTATCCTTTAAAGGTCTCTCCACATTTGACTAATGCTCTCGTATGTTTGTTTTAGCACGCATGCGTAATAACATTCCCTTCTGGCATACTAATCATTGGGGCTCGGTGCGTCAACGGTATTAGATCATTCACAACAACTATCACATCATCAAGGTAAGCAGTATACACCTTATATATTCTGCAAAAGCTTGCATGCGTTTCACGCTTCGCACGAATATGGATCTTAATATGTAGGCCAAACATCATTAAATGGTATGTATACGGTACACTTGGGCACAACAGATCGACTATATCACTCTGATTATTATTGAAAGAAATTGGTAAGTATCCTGTTGTATGGTGGAAGTAAATAAATTTTCTGTAACTGCTGTACATACTGCCATCTTATTGGACGTCTCAATTGTACATAATATGTCTCTTGATTCTGAAGGCTTCCAATCTGAGCTTTGGATCGTGGTGTCGGAAGATTTGGTATCTCTTCTGTATATAGTGTACAAATGTTACTATCAGTCCCAACATTCATTATCAAATCATATTTAATACCTGACTTTAAGTTGAGGATTACAGAAAATGTTGTAACTGGTAGTAAATATTCCAATATACGTAGCATACGATTTTATCCAGCTCTTTATTATAATCCCCAGCGAGTGCATAAAAAAATCTAAAAAAAAATATATTCTTTACAAAATTTGATAATTCTTCAGCTTCCAATGGGTTTGACTGATATGGGCATGATTATACAAGAAAGTCGTAACTGCTATTCCGAAATTTTAATGATACACGCAGATGTTGTATTTAGAAGCTAGTGGGTTCCCCAAATGTGACATTTCAGCACTAGATCTATACCTTTCAATAACAAAGCGCTTATTTTACGGGATTATACCTTTATAAATAAGATGCAAATACCTACTCTCGCGTTTTTAGCGCCACTGATACATCGGCGTTGTTTAAGCCTCTTCCTCAGCACCTACCCTCACTACAAAATTACTAGACTGTAACACAATTCAAACTACCCTTCCAGCATCACCAACAATCAAAGACAGCAGCATGAAGGATGGCAGCACGTTCGAGTCGCTCCCTCTAGTATACACCGTCCAGGCTTCCGGGACCCCCAAGCCCACGGTCCGCTGGCTCCACAACGGCAAGGAAGTGAAGCCCTGTGGCAGGGTGCACGCGACCAATGATGGGGATCTATTTAAACTGGAGATAGACAGCGTGCTGATGGCGGACGCTGGGCAGTGGCAGTGCGAGATCATTAATGAGCTTGGCAAGCAGGTGTTGAATGCTGAGCTGTCGGTATCACGTGAGTTATTTCTTCTTATACCAATGGTTTTTGGATTTCAGAAATACTTTTCCATTATAGTAATTAGCTGTATTCTTCAAGTTCTTAATATTGCATGTATTATATATGGTCGACGATTGTACTGCATTCTGTACCAAGGGGCGCGAGTTTGAATTCCAGTGAGTCAAAATTTGTGTGCTGACCACGAATATTGTTCATGAGTCATGAATGTTTACACTCTGGGATCGCCTTCAGTCCATTGTACGCTGCCTATAGTACAAGCTTTGCTTCGTTTGGTACGGTGCAGTTGGTGTGTTCGTCTGGCTATATTCAGATAAAAAAATGTGCGAGCAGGACAAACGCTTACGTAACGCCACTTAAGCCATTTGCTTCGGCTATCTTTTGCTATATTATTTCGTCGTTTACTGATCAGCTGAAAGCGAGCTACGCAAGCCCAAGTTCAAGACTCCCCTGGAGAGCCAGCGCGTTCTCCAGCGCGAGCCGGTGACTCTCCAGGCGGTGTGCACGGCCGACCCGCTGCCGCACGTGTCTTGGCTGCTCAACGGAGCCGAGCTGACGCCCGACGCGACCGTCGTCGTGTCTGCCGACAATAAGGAGATTGAACACGGGCTGAAGGAGTGCACCTTCACATTGCATATTCCTACTGGTGGGTGTCTTTCTATCTATAGTCTTTTTTTTTACCGGGTTGTATAGGAAAATCGGTATCAGTATAGGAGATTCGAGGAAACTGTCTCAGAAACCATTGGGTATTTTCCACGGCAAAATAATTTTATCATAATACATTTTTCTGTCAAGTGTGAGCTGTCGACTCAGTTTTATGTAATGATCATTACATTTTGTTTATTGTATTAAATGAAATAAAAATTGGGACATCAGAAGTATTACAAATCTAAAAAAAAAATCCATACAATGTAATCCCTTTTCGCGTGTCCAGGTCGCCACGTGGACACAGGCGAGTACACGATCCAGGCGAAGAACAAGTACGGCGTGGGCGAGAGCTCCGCCCGCCTGGACATCCTGCTGCGGCCTGAGATCGAGGGGCTCAAGGATGTCACCGCGGTGCCCTACGAGGAGACCACCTTCGTGGCTAACGTCAGGGCCAACCCTGTCGCAGAGGTTAACTGGTAAGCTAGTCACTTTTGAGTGTCGATCATGTCAGGGTAGTTGTTGTCAGGGAGTTCTGCGGCTGAATCAAATATCGATATGATAGACAAAGAAGAACCTTAAAAATAGCCCCTCAGTAACTAACCCTCAACACGAATTATCGTCCACCAGGAGTAAGGACGGCTACGTGATCCAGCCGTCCTCCCGCTACGACGTGGTGGAGGACCAGGCCAAGGGGACGTACAAGCTGGTGGTGAAGAAGGTGGGCGTGGACGACGCCGGCGTCTACACGCTCACCGCCAAGAACGATGTCGGGGAGACCGCGCAGCAGGCCAAGCTCGTTGTGCACAGTGAGTTGAATCCACCTTTGTTCTTTTTAAGTGTTCTTTTTGGCGTTGTCTACAAAATATAGCCACTATTGCCAGTTTTAAGTAAATTTGTGTCATATATACATATGTGGGTAATAATATTCACTATAAAAACACAGGAGTAGACAATACATAGGCGGCTCCACTCCACCACGCTTGTAAACTAATCTAAATAATAAATAACTAATGTAAACTATAATAAAATGTTCTCCCTTAGCTGGTGAGCCAGTATTTACGAAGACTTTCAAGAGACAGACAGTGAAAGACTACGAGGACTGCACCCTGAAGGTGCGGTGCGACGGCGAGCCCAAGCCCGAGGTGCACTGGTACAAGGACGGGCGGGAGATCAGCGACGACGAGCGCCACACCGTCACCACGCAGCTGGGCGGCCAGGTGGACAGCGAGCTGGAGATCAGGCACTTCACCACCACGGATGCTGGGAAGGTTGGTGGCGTCTCAGACTTTTCTTATCATCTTCTACAAAAGTTAGCCTACAACTTATAATAATATACTTAGGGTCCGTACTTTTTAACCACCCAATCAAACCTGCCTAGCTGTTCGTACATAGTTCTCACATACCCATAACAATTTACTGCACAAACATTTATAAGATATTTATAAACAGCAACTATGGATTTTCTTGCCCCTTCTTCTCCATTGGGTCGGCATTCCTAATGGGCGGTAAAATCGTAGCATATTATTTTAGGTAATCTTTGAAGATTAATTAGAAGAAGACTCATTAAATTTAGGGCGAAACAACTGAGAATTCACATAAAGTACGTTGGGCTTATATCAGTTTGTGCATGAATATTTTTCCTTTTGTCCAAACTCTAGCTTAGTCAGAAGCCTAAACACTCCAGATAAAAGGCCTCACCCTTAGTTACCAGTAGACCTATGAACCCATAAGTCTCGGAAAAAAGCATTCGCTCCGTGTATCAGCCATCATTAATATCATTCATCAGCCAAATTAAGATAAACTTAGAGATGTCTCTATATTATTTGGCCCCAGGGTGCTAGGTGAAAGACTCCCACTAACAGTGGTATAGATATGGTAAGCTTCTGCGACTCCCACGGCCAGGCGCCCCGCACCATCTGCACCCTGGCTAGAGACCGAGCTGGATAGACTGGAGCCGACCTGGGATAGGAGAAAGGTTAAGAGGCTTTAGAACAGCACTTTTGTTCCCAGTACAAGGCTCGCGCAGTGAACATGGCGGGTGAAGCGGCGTGCGAGGCGGCGCTGACGCTGGCGCAGCTGGCGCCGGGCTTCGCGCAGCGGCTGGAGCGCCAGCGCGACGTGGACGAGGGCGAGCCGCTCGAGCTGAAAGCCAAGCTGGACGGCAGCCCCATACCTACTGCCAAGTGGTGAGAACCCTTTTCAATACCCTATTGTGTTTCTCATCGCTGAATAAATGCCTCCCCATTCTTTTTCCACTGGACCCTCCCGGTCTTGGGATTGTTGATGTTTTACTCACGTAATTGTCCAAATTTTCGCACCATCAACACCTTTGTATATTATGCACAGATAAAGTTTGCAAGTGTGGATGTAGGCAGTAATCTCCTGATCCAATTTCGAAAATTCTTTCACTGACAGAAAGCTATGTTATCCCTCAGTGCTATAGGCTATTTTATCTTGTTATCCCAAACGGTGCCACAGGCAGCCAGTATATTTTTCTTAATGTTACCTATATTCATATAACTATGTCGTTACACGTTGGCAATTGGCTACAAAACAGAGCCACCTTTGCTACTGCCATGTAAAAATTCTTAATCGTAAGTATTTAGTACCCCTGATGATGACGATGTAGATTATGGAAACTCTTACCCCTATCAATAAAGCTGTGGATTCTTCACTGAAAAATGCCGATGGTAGAACTTGCAAAGTAAAGTTATACCAACCATTTTATTATTATTTCCTTTGAGTACTCGCAATGTATCGAGAAGGCGGGTATACATCGACAAATATAGGTCCTGGGGAGGGGATTAAGGCAGATCAATACAGTAATAAATACTCGAGTATAGGCTTATGAAATCTCGGTTTAATCAAAAATAACCCTTATGTAAACCCACACCACACATACAAAATACACAGAACTATTTATAAATTTATCAAGCGATCTAGACACCGCGTGTTAATTCTACACTAGCGACATCTATTGTGACAATATTCAAACAACAAAAATCTTCACCTCCTCGATACATTACGAGTACTATACGATACGTACAGGTACAAGGACGGCGCGGAACTGGCGGCGGACGACGAGCGCGTGAAGCAGACCGCGCTGCCGGACGGCACCGTCAAGCTGACCATTGAGCACGTGGCGCCCGCCGACTGCGGCGCGTACAAACTGGTCGTCTCCAACCCGCATGGCGAGAACTCCGCCTTGTGCGCGGTGGCTGTCAACCGTGAGTCCAATAACACTTGACGACCTGACTAGCGCAGGTGGTAGTGACGCTGCTCTCTGTGCAGAGGGTCCCAGGCTCGATCCTGGTAGGGACAAACTGTGTGATGATCATGGACGTTTAATATAAGACGTTTAATACAGGGTGTAAAAGGCTTCGTATCGAAAACAGATACCGGGGATTCAACTCATGAGTCTGGACCCTCAGAGTTGAAATTTTCCATCGATCTTTTTATGAATATACTCCTTTTCTTTCACTATTTTGTTATTAATTTTAGCATAAAATCATATAAGTCTATCTTAACGTAATTTTAATTAAAAAAAAACAATTACTATTTTAGACCTGAAACTGCAATATAAATAAAAAATAGATACACTAGAGCACACGCGCCAGGAATCTACATTAGAAGAAAGCTACATTATACCTGAGTTCTATAGGCTATGTTTCATCATCTGGTACGAACATCGAGCTAATCACACAAATCTTACCCCTACCGGGATTCAACTCGGGACCATCGGTAAAGAAAGCAGGATCAAGCTACCAACTATGCCAATCAGATCGTCAACTACTTATGTAACTTTTATCATTGTATGTTCGGATTCAAATATTTAAAGTTACTACAATATTTGATTTATTGCCTATTTCCAGCAACACCTAGGAAGCCATCGTTCAGCCAGGAGTTGGAAGACACCAAAGCTGTCGTGGGACAGCCGCTGAAACTGGAAGCCAGGGTGATGGCCTTCCCGGCGCCCGAGGTGAAGTGGTTCAAGGATGGTTAGTACCCACCATATTTTACTTAATCATGGAATTATACCCAACATAATAGATTTTTACCATATATAAGGTTCTGATCCTGGTTGATATATATTGACATAGGCGAAATTCTTCTTCTTTCTTTACGAAATGAAATGCGATGAAATAAAATGGATATGAAAATGGTCACAACACAACCCACAACTTAGCGGGTATTTTGCCAATGTCAAGTTAATAATAGCAATAAAACATTCAATAAATACACATTATAAATAAAATAATGGATGTGACATGATGAAATGAAAATGGCGTGTCCTAATCTGAACTCAGAATGGGCAGAATCTGACCATATCTGTCAGAATAAAAAGACAAGCGTTACGAATCCCGGATATAAAGATTAAGGATTATAGCTCTTCGTACATTTAATATGTGCGAGGGCACACACAAGAATCAGATACGGGATTATTTCAGTAAAGAACAAAGATTAATGTCTCTTCTACAGCTAGCTCACCCAAAGATGTTTGTCTCAGCCGAGAATCACCGAAACTACTGATCAAACTAATTTTTAAAATATGTGTGAGGCTCAGTCAGATATTTGTGTCTAAATTCATAGTGGAATTCATTCAAATAAGCTGTATAAATACAGTTGTATGATCGGTAGTTCCACTACAATTGCATGCGCCCCCCTCCTTGGAATGAATGTATATTGTCTGTGTGCAGGTCTCCCGGTGCGTCCGTCCCAGGCGATCAACTTCATCAACCAGCCGGGCGGCCTCGTCGGCCTCAGCATCGACAGCTGCAAGCCGGAAGACGCCGGAGTCTACTCACTCACTGTCACCAACAAACTAGGAGAGGTACTACAATATTATCATCACACTATCATACTTATATTATAAATGTGAAATTTTGGATGGATAAATGTTTGTTACTCAATCACGCCAGAACGGCTGAACAGATCTGGATAAAATTTGGCACAGAGATAGATTATAGTCTGGAATAGCACATAAGCTATTTTTTCCGTTAAAAGGACATACTTTTTAATCGCGGGTAACACCGCGGGGCGCAGCTAAGTTTTATATAGCGCGCGTTACGTGCTGTTGTGATGACCCTTGTTCGTTGCCTATCACTTTTATAAGTTGGTGGTAGTACAATTTTTAGGGCTGCAAAAGCTTGACCGTTGTGTGATCCCAGGTCGGGTCTAAGGCGAAGGTCGAGATAGGCCAGAAGGAGCGCAAGCCGGCCTTCATCGCGGAACTGCAGCCCACCAAGGTCATCGAAGGCTTCCCCGTCAGGCTGGAGGTCAAAGTGCTGGGACACCCACCACCTACTATCAAGTGGTAAGCTTACTTTAGTATTTTTCCTAGCGAAGATAATAGATTAGATACTAGACTAGATTTCAGAACTCAGAACTCACTCAAAGATTACTAGATTCTAAACAAGCTATTTGACTTATATATTATTGCTCTGGAAGTCAAGTGCGAGATTATTGGTAAATAAACCGTATACTTTTACGTATTTATAAATGTTGTATTGAGAATTGATGGTTTTACATACTGTCCGCTTGAAGCGCTGTTCAGTATGCCATTTAATGTATCTAAATACGTTAACTATAAAGTATACAGCTAGCTAATAAATAAACTCACACCTAACGCTCTATCCTAAAACTATGTGTGTAAGTACTAACTTTCGAAAAAACTGTTTTGTAAATTTGCGTCTTTAGGAGTGTTAACGGCAAAGAGATCGTGCCGGACGGGTCGCACGTGCGCGTGGTGTCGCAGCCGGACGGCACGCACGCGCTGCTCATAGACAAGGCCGCGGCCGCCGACGCCGGCACGTACGCCGTCGCCGCGCTCAACGACAAGGGCGGGGCCGCCAGCGCCGCCGACCTCACCGTCGCCGGTGAGTACCGTACAGTACAGTACACCTCATGGTGATTATGACAAGTTTACGAACCCCCATTATCCAATTCTCTCAGCTCATCCATTCACCCTATTCAGTATCAGTTTTATTTTCCTTTTTTATAATTGATAAAACTAGGGGATATTAGGCAAAATCCATTGTTAAACAAAGGGAAGAGAGACCCACGACTGACCCTCGGCTTTTCAACTTTTCCAATTATGAACCAAACAGGCTTTTTCATCAACATCTTAATTCATGTGCACTGTGTCCAGGCCGCACGGACGACTCGACGCCTCAAGAGCGTCCGCAGTTGATCCACGGACTCCGCGACGTCACTACAGAGGAGGGGCAACCCTTAACGGTGTCGGTACCGTTCGTGGGCAACCCTGTGCCCGAGGTCACGTGGAGCAAGGACGGCCAGCCCTTGGCGCCCAGCGACAAGCTGCAGCTCACCTGTGATGGAAAGAGGGTCAGTACATAAATACCACCATACATACACCTGTTTGGATATAATGGACTGAGAACAGTCTCAGTTACCACCAGACCTTGAGTATATTATGAAACGACTTTTTTCGAAATTTGAAACACAAACTTGCAATTTAATTAATAATTGCCAATATCAGTTATATTTGTCATATTTGACTGTTTTTCAGCAGTTTTTTGACTTTATAAATAAATAAATCACAATGTGCAGTGGGCTTAGTTAGAGGATTAGGATCAAAGCACTGGGCCAGGCGGTCGTCCGTTGTACTACAGAACCCGAAGCCATATTGAGAAGCGTTAATTCTTTTCGAAAATATAATTTTGATACATTTATAGTGTTTTCGCGTATTATCAAAAAATATTTTATATTTAAGTCTAGCGTGTGTGCGCCTCGCATGGCAACACACTGGAGCTTATTTTTTTATTTTTTTTTGTAAAAATAATGGATAAAAAAAAGAGTTGAGGTCGCGTTCCGATCCGGTTGTAGAGTTAAGAATAAAAAAGTAATGACAATATGTAAGTGCCCCCGTAGGCCTATACGAAATAAACAATTTGACTTTGACTTATACACGGAAGCAGTCGTTTGCGTAGGATTTATTTATAGGATGCACTCGTATTCCTCAGGTCGGGCTTGAGATCAACCCAGTGGAAGTGCCCGACGCAGGCGTGTACTCAGTGAAGCTGGTGAACCAGCTCGGCGAAGACAGCTCCGAAGGGAAAATCAACGTTCGCAAGATCTACCAGGCGCCCGCGTTCACGCAGAAGTTCACAGACCTGCAGCAGGTGAGATTATAATATGAAAGTCTCGGATCTTCCAATTAAAAGTTAATTACAAATTTTCCCTGTCCATTTTAAAACTTCTTCTTTCTTTACGAAATGAGCTGCGATGTATTATAAAAAAACTTTTTATCAAAATAAAAACCGTCTACAAAAAACTAAAAATCAAAAAAATATCTAATCTTGAAATCTACCTTATCTAACTAAATCAAATATTTAACTAATCTGAAGTCGGTTCCAAACAAACAACTGAGTCGAGTATTGTCGTTCCGCGTCAAAGACTATCCCCCGAATTCAAAATGGATATGAATATGGCCCCACCCACAACTTAGCGGGTATTTTGCCGATATCAAGTAATTAGTAGATACACATTATAAATAAAATAATGGATGTGACATGATGATATGAAAATGGCGTGTCCATTTTAAAACTTATTTTTGTACCCAACAAAATGACAAGTGCGTATTTTTTTTTTATTTGACGTATTCAAATTTCAAATTCTCAGTATTCCATTTTTGAATGACCATATCTAATTGGCCGTCGCGTCCCCAGTTGCCAACGTTGGACGCGAAGTTCCCGGCGCGCGTGTCGGGGCTGCCGGCGCCGGAGGTGCGCTGGTTCAAGGACGGGCGCGAGCTGCGGGCCAGCGACAAGTACGGCGTGAAGCGCGACGGCGACGCGTGCTGCCTGTACGTGCGGGACGTGTCGTCCGCGGACGCCGGCCGGTACCGCTGCGAGGCGCGCAACCGCGAGGGCTGCGCCGACTGCGAGGCCACACTCGAGGTCGTCGACAAGATGTGAGTGATCTATAATTTTGGCAAAAAATATTAGAGAAGCGACGTCAACATTTCACATTCTCAAAATATTTTTTCTTTTGAGATTTTTTCACGTTAGAGTTTTGGTACCATTTAATCCGATTGACCTTATATGCAATCACTTTATCGACAAAATCATAATTATAGATTATTTTTTTTTATAATTTTATAAATATTACCAGTTTCCAGAAGTCAAATCCGCTATTTTCGTATGTCTACACGAGAACACGAAAATAAATTTATTTTCGAAGGTTATTACAATTAGAATGAAAAAAAAAATGTAATGTCAAACTGAACCGAAAGATAAAACCTACATTTATGTTCACCATGTCATTGAACTGTCGTATTAGCGCCCGCAAGCAGAAGATAGAGCCGCCGTCGTTCCTGAAGAAGATCGGCGACATCGAGGTGTTCCGCGGCATGTCCGCCAAGTTCACCGCCTGCGCCACCGGCACGCCCGAGCCGGACGTCGAATGGTCAGTGACACCACACCATGCACAACTGCTGGAATAAACAATATTCTTTTTTTTTTAAATCATCAATTTTAAATACATTTGTATTTCGAACACTAATGTATTTTTTTTTTGTTGATAAGCATAAATTTCAAATGCATTCGTATTTCGAACACTAATGGAATATATATAAAATTTACAATTACAGTTAAACTGAATAGGAAAATAAAAAAACACTTAAAAATAGTATGAAAACAAACTACCTATGTATCAAAAAGACCTTGTCCGCGTGGAATGGTGGCAAGAATGCTGGCTGCATTTCCTCGCTGTATAATCAAACTAATTTTTGAGCGAGGAAAGAGCCAGCCCTCCTGTCACCTGTGGAGGCAATCAATATATAGAATATTCTAATCTGATAAGGTTATCTATCTATCAGCCGAAAGACGTCCACTGCTGGGCATAGGCCTCCCCCAATGATTTCCACACATCACGGTCCTCCGCCACTCGTATCCACTGGCGGTAAGGTTATAATTATAATCCCAGCCCTTTATTTAATGTCCCACTGCTGGGCACGGGCCTCCCCTCAATGCGAGGGGGATTAAGCCAGTCCACCACGTTGGCCCAGTGCGGGTTGGCGGACTTCACACATCTTTCGAGGGGTTCTCTCAGACATGCAGGTTTCCTCACGATGTTTTCCTTCACCGTTTAACAAGTGATAATGAGATTCGCACATAAAATGCCAGAGGTTTGAACCTGCAATCCTCGTAACCGAGTCAAGCGTTCTACCAACTTGGCTATCACTGCTATGGCGGCGGTAAGGTTATAAGTTTATAAAACCGGCTTTATGGTCGTCAGGTTCCGTAACGACGAGAAGCTGTTCCCGTGCGAGCGCATCCGCATGGACAAGGAGAGCACCGGGCTGCTGCGGCTGACGCTGGGCGGCGTGGACCCCGGCGACGTGGGCACGTACCGCTGCCGCATCTACAACCCGCACGGGGAGGACTCCTGCACCGCGCAACTCACCTACGACAGTGAGCACCACCGTACACACTTTATAACACGACTACGTTTTGCGTTTTGCTTCTACTTTCCAAGTGCCAAGGAATGGAACACGCTATCGGCGTCTTTGTTCCCCGTTGACTATAATCTGGGTGTTTTTAAAGTCGAGAGTGAACAGGTACTTTCTAAGCAAGTATGCTCCATCGTAGATCTCATCGTCACTTACCATCAGGTGAGATTGAGATGCCTTTGCGTCAGTAGAATCTTAGAAGTTACGTGTTCAAAGTGTTGCTGTTACACACATACCCTCCGAAACTAAATCAAGATTCTAATATTAACACCATCGGGGTCGGTACTTGTCTATTGATAACTTATAAGGGATTGTTACATTTAGCAAATAAGCAGATAATGATTATATTAATAAATGAAACAGTGTAAACAATCGTTAGTAAGCCAAATAAATAATGACCAATGTCCGCAGCCCTGGAGCCTCACACCAGCAAGCGGCCGATCTCGGACCAGTACTCTGACTTCGACAAGATGAAGAAGACCGGCATCCCCATGCCGCTGGCGGACCGGCCCATCATCTCGCGCATGGCGGACCGCCACCTCACGCTGTCCTGGAAGCCGTCCATCCCGCACGGACCCACCTTCCCGGTCACCTACCAGGTCAGGAGTCCATACTGTACGGTCCCTTGCTCGTCCCGTACACCTTTTCCTTGCTAGGGGTGTTTCCTGAAGGAAACACTGAACGTTTAAGTAAAAGTTTATTGGGCTAAATATTTGTTATTCTAAATGGGAAATGATGGTAAGTGAGCACGCGCGGTTTACTTGCTAGCCGATCGCGAACTCAAGTGCATCGCAAAGTAAGTCGCTCGTGCCACGGAAAGTGCTGATTTGGTGCAATGTACGGCTGCACCGTACAAATACATATATTTCACAGGTGCTATGCTTTAACAGACAGAGGTTGTGAGGACTGTGCAGTAGATGGCGCTAAATATGTGATACTTATACAGCGTGACTCAGAAAGTGTATACTATCATTTGAACCTTTCATGTATATATCGCATTTGTAACCATCATGCGAAGTCAAATGTACGTACGTATTTCAAATGTATTTCTTAAAATCGATGTATTGAGAATCTGTTTTCTAATTCTGGTTCAAATGTATAATAATATTCAATAGTTATATGCTTTCTGAATAGTGCTGTTTAAGAAACGATCGTTTAATAAGTATTTCAATAATTTGAAATGAAACTAATTTTACGTATTTCATTGCGCTTACTTTCTTTTTTTGTTCCCGAAAATAAATAAACGCGATAAAATGCGTAAAATTAGTTTTATTTCAATGTGTAGTATTCGCGTAAAAGCATTTTTTTTTAAGTTGGCGTATCGAAATTCATATTCACATAATATTTGCAAATGCGCTAAATATTCAAAGCTTAGTATACCCTATCTGAATCCCGTTGTATAGATTACAGATAATACTAGAATCAGTAGTAGTGAGTCACCGTATAATTCTTGATTGTAGAGTTAAGGAAAAAAATGTAATGACAATTTGTAAGTGCCCCCGTAGGCCTCTACGAAATAAACACTTTGACTTTGACTTTGATCAGGTGGAGATGTGCGAGCAGCCGGACGGCGACTGGTTCACGGCGCGCACGGGGCTGCGCTCGTGCGTGTGCGACATCCGCAACCTCGAGCCCTTCCGCGACTACAAGTTCCGCATCCGCGTCGAGAACAAGTACGGGGTCAGCGACCCCTCGCCCTTCGCCATCACCCACCGCTCCAAACTCGAACCGGATCCACCTAAATTCGTTCCATACCTGGAACCCGGAATAGATTTCCGTCCGGAGACCTCTCCCTACTTCCCTAGGGACTTCGACATCGAGCGCCCCCCTCACGACGGCTATGCGCAGGCGCCGAAGTTCCTGCGCCAGGAACACGACTCGCAGTACGGTGTGAAGGGACACAATGCCAACCTGTTCTGGTTCGTGTACGGCTACCCGAAGCCGAAGATGACGTACTTCTTCAACGATGAGCCGATTGATATCGGCGGCAGATACGACTGGAGTTACACCAGGAATGGTCAGGCCACGCTGTTTATTAACAAGTGAGTATTGTTATTATATTAAAAAAGTTGACCATTGCTGGGCACAGGTCTCCTCTCAACGTGAGGGGGCATATAGGCCATAGTTCACCACCCTGACCTAGTGCGGGTTGGTGGACTTCGCACATCTTTTGTGAACTACTCTAGTTCTCTCGGTAATGCAAGTTTCCTCACGATATTTTCCTTCACCGTATAGCAAGTAATAATCATTGTAAATATGTTCATGAAACTTGAAATACTAGATGTTCGAGCCGTGTCTAGCAATGGGGCATTAAAGGGTTAATTATTAATTTTTTTTTCAACATTATAGATTTTATGTTTCGACAATTTCATATTATTTTGTTTATGATAAATAGGATGCTAGGTGTTGCCCGCGACTTACATTCGCGTAGAAAAGTAAAAAAATATAATTATCCACAGAATAATATTCGTCATACAGCTTTGACCCCTTTAGCCCCTTAGAGGTCGAAGCACCTAGGGGCCCAGAGGAACCCGCGTGTCAAATTTAAGTCCTTAGACCTCATGCTCTCGGAGATTTCGTGATAAGTGAGTGAGTCAGTGGGTTTCGCTTGTATATATACATATATATACAATGTTCAATTCATATCATAGGTAGTACATGTTAATGTAAAACCCCCCTAATCTAAAGCTTGAGATTTCTGGCTCAGTGAACTAGAGCCAAGGTGTATATTTAAAAGTACAATATTGAAACCACCCTATCCCTGGTCTCCGCTAGGATGCTGGAGCGCGACGCGGGCTGGTACGAGGCGGTGGCCAGCAACGAGCACGGCCAGGCGCGCCAGCGCGTGCGCCTGCAGCTGGCGGAGTTCCCCGCCTTCATTCGCCGCCCCGCCGAGACCGCCGTGCTGCAGCGCGGGACGGCCAGAATCGAGGCCCGGGTCACCGGGGTACCCTACCCGGACATCAAGTGGTACAAGGACTGGCAGCCGATCGCCGCCTCCTCCAGGATCAAGGTAACACCCACAGATCACGACTCCACTTCTTCCTCTTTCGTTAAATAGAACTAGTGTCACCAGTGCTGAGTACCATTTCTTGATCATTGTTTTATGTAGGTGTTACTCAATATCTTAGTCCTCAAGCCACCAATACCAAGACACGGGAGTCTCGGAGAGTTTTATACCAAACTATTCGTTTGGTTTGGACGTCTTCGGGCAACACTATTGTTAAGTGTAGCACCCCGAATGATAATGTTGAAGTCTCCCCTACTCCTATCAGTAAAGCTGTGGATATTTTATTGAAAATTTATCACACATTAGGAGAACTTGTTAATCCAATTCATAGCATTTAATTTTATTTAGCTCGCGCACGTTGATGAACATTCTTGAGTATTAATATCCCACCAATAATAATACCAGTCATTTTTAATGTCCCACTGCTGGGCACGGGCCTCCCCTCAATCCGAGGGGGATGTATATCCCAACAATATTAAACATAGAAACACACTTTTTAACAGCATTCCTACAACTTCTACAAATTTTTATCGAGTGTGTAAAACCTCATTTGTCATCTCAGATCCAGTTCATCGAGCCGGACACGTGCGTGCTGGTGATCAAGGACGCGATCCTGAAGGACGAGGGCCTGTACTCCATCTCGGCGCGCAACGTGGCCGGCGCGGCCAGCTCGTCCGCCATGCTGCACGTCGACGAGTCCGAGCACGAGTACCGGGACAGGTGACCCAACTCAAATACCGTACCAATATCAATCTTGGTATATATAACCCATAAATTTACAGAAGGTTTTCGTGCACCTTTTTAACCGACGAAAAATAGGAGGAGGTTCTCAAGGCGGATACGTATATTTTTTCTTTTGAAAATTGCTTTTTAATACCAATGTTAAGTCTCTCTGTCTCTCTCTGCGTAATGTATTGGCCTCGCGTGAGTTGAAAGCAGCTTTGAAAAATGCACTAAACAGGGATAAATGTAACATCGAGATGGGTCTGTATGGGGATTTCCGGAACTACATGAGGTAGAAAAATATGTACTAAGGAACCATGTCATCGAATTTAGAGATAAGAAAAACTGGATTCATAGATTTTCAAAACAAGTCATACGTAAATCGGGAATAGAACCGCCCCCCCCCCCCCCCCCCGATTCACAACCTCACGACAAGTCGTCAATAGACCAATTCGGTTATTAATTAAAACTTCCATTATGAAATGTACTATGTATAATATAGCGAATAGTAGATTCGTACCATTCGATTGCGTATTCCTATCGAAACTTCGATTCGGTTATGAAGAATTGCTCTGAAAGATCGTCGTCGAATCGAGAAATATTATTGAATCGATACTGATACTCGTCGAAAGGTTCTGAATGGAGCGACAGGTAATTAAAAAAAACATCGTTAATTTATTGCGATATTGATTGTGTGGATTGTGGGGAGTAAATATTGCTGTGAAACCTTGTGTCCACCTTACCCTATCCTAGTCGTTCTGGATGACGTTGTATACGAGTATGTGACGTATGTGCTGTATGTTCGGCGGCAGGATCCGCGAGCAGCCGCCGCGCGTGAAGCCGAGCACGAAGCCCTTCGGCGACTTCTACGACCTCGGCGACGAGCTCGGCCGCGGCGTGCAGGGCGTCGTCTACCACGCCGCCGACAGGCTCTCCGGTACCAACAACATTACTGCTTTCATTTAAAAATTTCTTTAAGAAATTAAATGCGATAAGATCAAAGAAACACATTTCACCAATGCTAATTCCAAATTAGTAGTAACATTTACTCCAAAGTCGATCATTTAATGTTTGCTTTTGAAATCGACTCCATGGAGATATGCTAAAATATTTGTGACAATCCACTCCTTACCCGACCAGGGCGCAGCTACGCAGCCAAAATAATGCACGGCCACTCGGAACTGAAGCCGTTCATGAAGAACGAGCTGGACATAATGAACATGCTGAGCGACCGGCACCTGGTGCGCCTGCACGACGCGTACGAGCACGAGCACACGCTGGCGCTGGTGGCGGAGCTGGCGGGCGGCGGCGCGCTGGTGCGGGACCGCCTGCTGCGCGCGCGCGGCTACAGCGAGCGCGACGTGGCCGGCTACGTGCGCCAGCTGCTGCGCGGCCTCAAGTACATGCACGACAACAGCGTCGCGCATCTCGGCTTGACGGTGAGACCACTATTATGACTTACGCAGAACACTTTCAGCTCTCCTGCAGCGCCATTCACAGAGGGTATACTATTTCGATGTCAATTATAGAAATTCAAAAAATGTTTTTTTTTTTAATTTTCATTTTCGTAGTTATTTTTACTAGCGCCAATTAGACATATCATGCGATTATATAAGCAGATTATCGAAATTTTATTTTAAGTGTTAAAAGAATAAGTCTGAATGGTTTACTGAGTACGGTTATCAAAAAAGTGTTTTTAGGTATTTCGAAAAAAATCGTAATATTTCGATATTACCTATGTTCCTCAAGGAAAATTGTTTGGTTTCATCAGTACATTGATCCAATAGAATTTTATTTCATAATTTAGTTACACCTGTTTGTTGTCCCCCAGATCGGCGAGCTGCTGCTGTCGCACGCCGGCAGCGACCAGCTCAAGATCTGCGACTTCGGCCTGTCGCGGCGCATCCAGCTCAACCAGCACGCCTCGCTGGACTACGGCATGCCGGAGTACGTGGCGCCCGAGGTCGCGGCCGGCGAGGGCGTGGGCTTCGGCGCCGACCTGTGGAGCGTGGGCATCATCACCTACATCCTGCTCAGCGGACACTCCCCGTTCCGGGGCAGTAACGACAGGGAAACACTGACTAGAGTCCGGGAAGGCCGCTGGGAGTGGCACGACGAGGAGTGGTGGTCGCGCCTCAGCAGAGAGAGTCAGGATTTCATCTCCAAGCTGTTGGTGGTCAACTGGCACGATAGGATGGATGTGAACGCGGCGCTTGCGCACCCGTGGCTGACGCTCGCGGACAGGATCTACCAGGAGGAGTACGAGATCACCACCGATCGCCTGAGGAACTATTATAATTTGTACCGGTGAGGATACCATTGTATAAACCTCTTGACCTTATGACCTATGGCTTTAGGTTGTGTTGTTTCCTGAAACATTTTTACAGTAGTTTGATGGCTTCTGAATACGAGAGTCCATATAGGTACCGTCTACCTGTAAGGGAATGGATCCAAGTACTGAATGAAAAAAAAAACCTTAATGCATCTCACTTTCTCTAACGTAAATATCTATGCATGTGTCTCGCTTACGCATCCGTTATAACGCCGATGACCTCCTCACTTAAACGCCATCCTTGAAGCACAATTTTCAATATGATTTAGATTAGATAATCAAATAATTTTGAACAAAATCAAAATATAACATTAATATCAGCCCTTTTAATGTCCTACTGCTGGGCACGGGCCTCGCCTCAATGCGAGGGGGTTTAGGCCATAGTCCAACACGCTGGCCCTGAGTTCGCGGACTTCAGACGTCTTTCGAGCGGTTCTCTCAGACATGCAGGTTTCCTCGCGATTATTTCCTTCACCGTTTAGCAAGTGATAATCATGGATGAAAATGAGATTCGCAGATGAAAATCCAGAAATCTCAGAGCTGCGAGCCGGGGTTTGAACCTGCGATCCTCGTTACCGAGGCGAGCGTTCTACCAACTTGGCTATCACTGCTATAATCAAAACATGTTTCTTCGCAAATCAAGCGACGAATAATTTTTATTGGCAATAATGTCACACATCATGTGTTTGGCAAGTGGTCGAAATTATTTGCATGCCTGATCAATTACGAAAATAAATGTTGGCATACACATTATTATCACAGTATCATTATTGAATTTATCTTCAGTGCTTATAAACATGTTATAACATGACCCAGTTGTTGTATAGGGTAACATAAAGAGTGCAGTTCGGGGGAGTGGCAGTGTTGGGTTCAAATCCCATTTGTGTGTTTACCAAAGAGATAAAGTGATCGCGAGTTTTACCGTGTCGTTTTTAATTATTTCTACCGTGTTATAGAAACGTTCTTAAAATTGACAGAATGGTATTCCAACTCCTTACAGCATTGAAAAACTTTTTATTTAACTGGTAATTAGCGTAACAATCTTTGAACAGAAATTTTTGGCGGGAAGTTGAACCGTGAACTTGTCGATTTTGTTTTATTTTCAAAAAAAATTTTTTTTTTTTTGATAAATTAATGTGTAATATTAGTGGGATGTTAACTGTTGTGTGTTCATAAACGAGCACGAGTGAAGGAAATAAAATAAAATAGTATAACTTGTCTTTTCAAGTTCTCCCAAGATGTCCAGTAAACTTTCAGTAATGTAGCCACAGGTTTACTGATAGGGGTAGGGGAATCATTTCATCGTCATCAACATTACTATTATCATTGCCAACCTAAAAAAAAAAGAAGAAGAATCTTTAAACATTTGTACAGCGATTATTAGATTATTTAATTAGCAACTTTTAGTGTTCCATCGTTGTACAAAGTCCTCCCCTCAATGTGAGGGCTATTCAGGCCGCAGTCGACACTGTGCTTTATGGCCGGACACACTTTATTCGACAAACTAGGTCAGGCTTTTTTAAAAGTCCAGCTCTCCTTACAATATTTTCCTTCACTCTGTTACAAAAATGTGATTCGTTGTTCATTGTGGGAGATGGTTTGATCCTGCGACCCTTGTTTCGAAGTCATATGTTCTGACAAATTGATGGTCACTGCTTTGTTGCATAATCAAGCGTTAATTGTCCAGGGACTGGACAAGCAACGCGCAATGCCGCAACTGGTTCCGGCGGCGGCCGCTGAGCGGCGCCTTCGACCACCCCTCCAAGATGGTGTACCCGCCGGGGGAGGTCTACACGCCAGAGGGTGAGTTGTTTTTATTATTTTTTTGCGGAAAAGGGAAGATGTTCCAGCCAGGCGGGTGGTATGCCTGGCGGGGCGGCCGCTATGCTCCAATGGTTATTGTCGGGATCTTGTATAAATGTTACTTGCTCCGAAAACTCTCATAGATTCATTATAGAACTCTCATTCAGGATTGTGAAAACAATTGTCTATTGTTCTGAATGCGTCTGCAGTGCATCTGTGTAGTTGGTTGTGCGGTTGAAATAGTCGCTACAATTTATTAAATAAAAATCTTCATTATAACTGACTGACTGACAACGCACAGCTTACACCGGTGGACCAAGGAATTTTATTTTTGGAGGATATGTTTCTTGATTTTTATCATGTTATAAATGAAATCAAATATATTTATTTGCGAAAATGGGCAACATTAGTCGTTAAATTAACACTAGGGTCTCCATTATCTCCTTTTAGTTATGCACCATCATGATCAATCCAATAGTATGTACAAAACATTGTCATTATTTAATACATTGTCATGTAACATAGATATTAAATTAAGTTTCAAACTTGATTTGATGTCCCTTTGCTACAGATTTAGCTAACATTTATTTGATGCGCGTGTTGTCAGGTACTCCCGAGCGCGAGCACGAGCGCCAGCCGGCCGAGCTGGACCTGCAGTTCAAGCAGTGGGACCACCCCGACTGGGAGGTCTCCGCCAAGTCCGAGAGCCAGTGAGTCCCACTTGGAACACACCATTACTTGACATTTTAATAGGACCAAAGGACTCCGGTCGAGGCATCGCGCAACACGTTTTCACTGCCAAAACATTAACCGACTTTGGTGTCGTTGAAATAATATTGAAAATGGTAAAATAATAGGGGGCGAGCCTATGGCCATTATACCGGACTCACACCTCTTGATAGACAAGGATTTAGGCCATATAGTCGGCAACGTTAGCCTACAATGGTTTGGTGATCTTTACACGGCTTTCGACTGAAGTCCAGGTAATGTGGCAAGAAAATACCAAAGGTGCTAGCAAGGTTTAGAACCTGCACACTTTTGTTCGAAGGCAAGCGTTCTACCAACTTGGTTATCACTGCTATGAGGTATCATATAAATTAAACGGTACTTAATCGTATTGCAAGAATATATTTCAAGAGATTTTTATCCTCATGCTCTCATCTCGTCAGCTACCAGAACGGGCCGGACACGTACCTGCTGCAGCTGCGCGACACGCAGTTCCCGGTGCGCCTGCGCGAGTACATGAAGGTGGCCTGCAACCGCTCCCCGGGGTACAGCCTCAACATCATCGACTCGTACGATCCCAGGGTGAGTTGCATTTAGACCTTCCACGAACAGTATAACACCTAAATGGGGTTACTTATAATATTTTTATAATCGATATGAACATAATAATACCCCTTAACCGACCGAGTGAGAGCACAATGTCGTTTACTGTTTCATGACGGCGTCTGCCACAAGTCCTACTGCTGATTTTAGGTACTGATGATTTGACTTCGAAGGAATCCGAGCAGGCCAATGAATCCGAGTAGTCCAAGGAATCCGAGTAGGCCAAAGAATCTGAGTAGTCCAAGGAATCCGAGTAGTCCAGAATAATAGAGCGTGTTCAGTGGCAAGACAACTCCTCGTCCAACGTTGAAGTGCAGACCCCCAAGGATGCTATTACAATTTACTCATAACCTATTAGCAATGCCATTTAAATGTCAACTTTGGCAGTTTTTGTATGAACTGACAATTACGATGCCACTGTCGGTCGATAGTGAGTCAATTGTGTCGGCAGACTTAGGGCCCAGATTATATAGCTGCAAGGTTATCTGTTTTTGGTGAGGATTTTCCCTGATCATGGTCGTGTCTGTATAAAATGCGTGATGTTATTGTTCCCATGTACAGACACCCATCATCCACGAGCGGCGGCGCTTCACCGACATCATGGACGAGGAGATCGACGACGAGCGGCGCGAGCGCATCAGCCAGTACGGCGCCGAGTCCTACACCATCCGCCGCCTGCGCCACGAGCTCGGCACGCGCCTCGACTCCTACGCCGAGGCGCAGGCCTTCATGGAGTCCAAGAAGGACGGCCAGCTGCCCTTCTTCAGAGAAAAGCCTCAGCTGCTGCCCATCAGGGAAGGCGAGCCCGCCCAGCTGTCCTGCTACGCCGTCGGCGACCCTAAGCCCGCCGTCCAGTGGTTCAAGAACGACATGGTCATCGCCGAGGGACAACGCATCAAGATCGTCGAGGACGAGGACGGTAGATCGACCCTCCAATTCGAAACGGCCATGCACCACGACATCGGCTTTTACAAAGTCGTCGCTAGAAACAAAGTCGGACAGACTGTGGCCCGGACGCGTATCGTCGAGGCGACGAACCCGGACGCGCCCGACAGCCCCACCGCCGCCGAGGTGTCCGACACGGAGGTCCTGCTGAGGTGGAAGCAGCCGAAATACGACGGCAACACGCCAGTCCTCTGCTACAGCCTCCAATATAAAGCAGGGGACAGCGTCGAGTGGAACGACGTCGCCAGCAACATTGATCACGAGTTCTACCTAGTTCGCGGTCTCCAACCGGACACCAGCTACCAATTCCGGCTCTCCTCCCGCAACAGGATCGGATGGAGCGACAAAGGCATCCCCACCAACCTAATCAAGACTAGAGAATCGGGCGCGCACAAGATCGAAGTGACGAAGGCCATGAAACACTTACAGCAGCTCACAGAGTCCGGCCAGGAGGTCGTGTTGGAGGAGGAGAAGCCCAAACTGGACTATAGCACAGAGAACAGCCCAATGGAGTGGCTGACGTCGGACGCTGTCAACGAGCGCTACACATTCGTATCGGAGTTATGGCGCGGAAAGTTCTCGAGCGTCGTCAAGGGCATCGACAGGACGAACGACAGCGTCGTCGTGTCGAAGATAATGGAGGTCCGTCCGGAGACAGAGGTGCAAGTGCAAAGGGAGTTTGAATGCTTGAAGCGGTTGCGGCACGAACGGATATCGAACCTGCTAGCTGCGTACCAGGCGCCCGGCTCGCCCGTCGCCGCCTTCATCTTGGAGAAATTACAAGGAGCCGATATCCTCACTTACCTGTCGAGTCGTCACGACTACACCGAGCAGACGGTGGCGACGATAGTGACCCAGATCCTGGACGGGCTCCAGTACTTGCACTGGCGCGGGTACTGCCACCTGGACCTGCAGCCCGACAACGTGGTGATGAGCTCCGTGAGGTCCATCCAGGTGAAGCTGGTGGACTTCGGGTCGGCGCACAAAGTCACCAAGCTGGGCACCAGCGTGCCGCAAGTGGGCGAACTAGAATATAAGGGTAAGTTTGTCTTGTTGGCCTTTTTCGTATATTTTTTTATTTGTATTATATGGTTTGGACGATTACCGGTGTACAGGGGGTAACTAAATTCAGGAGATATGCGTACGTAGGTACTGTGAAAACCAAACTGTTATCCTCAAAAGGCATAGGTCAAAATATGAAAAAACAAATCAAACAACCTAAAAAAAGTTTGGTTGCCAGTTTTCGATAAAGCTACGATATAAAACGTGTATGAACCCGTCGCTCCCACCTCCACACCGATGTTCAGGCGTCTTCAATCCAATCATCACGCCTTTATTATATCTTAATACACTCAGCGAATTGACTCAAACGTTGTAGAAATAATATCTGATAATATGTGTTCACCCACAGCGCCCGAGATAATAAACGACGAGCCGGCGTACCCGCAGACGGACATCTGGTCGCTGGGCGTGCTGGCGTACGTGATGCTGTCGGGCGCGGCGCCCTTCCGCGGCGCCGACGACGCCGAGACCAAGCAGAACATCTCCTTCGTGCGCTACCGGTTCGAGCACCTCCACAAGGAGATCACACAGGTATCAATCACATCACACCAATATTATAAGTGTGACAGTTTGGATAGATGGATGTTTGTTACTCAATCACGCCAGAACGGCTGAACGGATCTGGATGAAATTTGGCACAGAGATAGATTATAGTCTGGAATAGCACATAGGCTACTTTTTATACCAGTAAAAAGGACATATTTTTTATACCGGTAAAAAGGACATAATTCTTAATCGCGGTTAACACCGCAGGGCGCAGCTAGTCTTCAATATTTTTAGCGAAGTAGTCCCAATCAGGTTATCAGTATTAAGTAGATAAGCTTTTCTATTCACTTATGGATCATCAAAAATATCACAAAATGCGAAGCTACAACTTTACTACCCGTTCGGAATGCCGTTCCTATGGAGAAGAACGGGCAAAAACCATCACGGTTGCTCTATTTTAAAAAGATCATATACATTTTGGAACGGAACATAAGCTTAGCGTATAGGAACGGCTAGGCCGGCTTGAGTACTTGTTAAAAAAAGTATCTACATAATTATATATTTACAAGTTAATAGCTACATGTTTCCCACATTTACAAAGTCGTCCTTGAAGATGTTCATTACTTTTTACAAAATCTTATATGAGAATGTCACTAAGGCTGAAGTTAGGAATGTTTTCATTTCAAAATAGACCATGCCATCCTTTGATGTGCAAACAATATTCGATCTTAAGGCGATATAGGAATTTCTTGGCCCATTACACAAAGCTTTGTCTATTAACCGTCCTCTGAGCCTCTGAGCCGATTAGTCGCTAATGAGAGCATTAACAAACACCTATAACTAGTAGTTATAGGTGTTTGTTAATTTGTTATTGTTAGTTATTAACTACATGTACGTAACGTGCGTGACAGGAAGCGACGCGGTTCCTGATGTTCCTGTTCAAGAAGGTGCCGCTGAAGAGGCCCTCGGCCGAGGAGTGCTACGAGCACCGCTGGCTGACGCAGAGCGACTTCATGAACAAGAAGCGCGAGCGCGCCGTCTTCCTCGGCAACAGACTGAAGGTCACGAATCACTAAATGACCATGTTACCCATTATATAGAATTCGAATTTCTCCATTAGTATCTCTTCATGGAGGCCATAATATAGAAAACATATCTTCTTATTTCTGTATGAAATAAAATAGAATATGATGAGATGTGGCCTCACCCAAAATAAGCAAGTAATTATGCCAGTATCAAGTATTTTAATACCAATTACAAAGTCAATAAATGTCTATACATCATAAATAAAAAATTAGATTATGACATAGAAAAATTTCAAATGCTAGAATGTTTCAAATAAAATTATTTGATTTGATTTGCTTTGGGACTACCTAGTCAATATTATTGAATAATATCAAAGTCAAATTAATTATTTCGTATAGGCCTACGGGGGCACTTACAAATTGTTATTTTTGTTCCCCAAACTACAACCGGATTGGGACGCGATCTCAACAGAGATTTGCCAAGAAACTCGGCGGGATTGTTTTTTTTTTACAAAACATTTTATTTAATAATGTGTGTACACGCTCTCGTCTCAGCTAGAGCGTGCGTGATTCTGCCGTAGAACACTTAGAATTGGTCTGAATGGGTCCGTTTGTGTGCGCAGGAGTTCTCCGACGAGTACCACGAGCGCAAGGCGCGCGCGGCGGCGGTGGCGGACGCGGCGCCCGCCACCGCCGCGCTGCGCCTCACGCGCTCCAACAGCATCCAGGACGAGCTGCTCACCAACTTCTCCAGCCATTGAACATTCGACCTTAACGACCAATGTGCACGCTTCATATTTTTACTTTGAAAATAACGGGATAGGATATATTTTTCGGTGTCATCACAGCGAGTGTTTCCATGCAACACGAGCGAAATTTCATTTGGGCAGATTGTACAAGTTTGATTCAAAATAGTCCTCAGTTGTTGACACTCGGGGAGTACATTTAGGTGAGTACTTGACTAATAAAAATTCCAAGCGTGCACGATATGTACCGCAACCCATTTACTTCATGATCGTGTACATTTTATATCACCCGAAAGAAAATCTAGTCATAACCAAGGAAAATGAAATTGTTACGATCGTTTTGTTATTGTTAAGCTATTTATTGTATACAAATTTTTACTATTTATATTAATTGGTATATAAATGATGCTCCAGTATTATTAACTTAATAAAGAGCATATTTGATAATATTGCATTTTAATTCAAAACGCATTTACAAGGAATCAAGAGAAAATAATTGTCTAAAAATAAATAAAAGACTAACAGGCACATTTACATTTACCCAGAAGTACAAATAAGCATCCATAGCATACAGCACCCCGCCGTAATTGTACGTCGAGCTTTAGAAAGAGACTATCGGCCAGAGGCAAGAATAAAAGAGTCTACACTCTACAAAGCCGAAACTTTGTCTATTGCCGATGTGCAATATTGACGGCCGGGTGCTGTATTCCTTTTGGCGCCAAACGACATTTTTTTTATATTCATCCTTTTTATTTATCTGGCAACACCCGCGATTTTGTACGCGTTGAATTTAGATCCTTGGCTATCCCGGGGTAAACATTCCATGTCCCGTAATAAAAATGATCCTACCTTACATTTTGATCTGGTTATAAGTGTAATTGAAATGCACTTAGTGGATTTTATGATAGATTCTTGTCTATCCCGCGGGTACCGATCCATTTCCGGGAATAAAAAGTATACTATATGTTTACCCAGGTTTTAAGCTATCTCTATTCTAAATTTCATCATAATCCATTCGGTAGAAAACTCATGATGCGCGAACATACAAAGACAAATATTCTACAAAAATCGCGGATTCAGTCGCTGTATGGAATATAATTGCCCCTATGACGTTTTTATTAAGTTTTCATTGTACAGATACGACCAAGCTAGTCTTATTATAATATACAGATTAGATCAATGCATGTACAAAATATTAACATCAATGGTACAGCCGACCCGACGAAGCTGAGGTACATAATAAGTATTCTACATCCTGAACTAACAAGTGTGGGTAATAATGGCTAATATAATAAAAATGACAATTAGAAGGGATGGATGCTTAGCCTATTTAATTGAACCCGCAACTTAGTCAGAATATATTTTGTATTTCATAAATTGTAAGATCCTATATAAGTTCTATAAGAAATTGATTTTATTTTATTATTTAATTAATAATTTTAAGAAGTTATATTTTTTACTTGTTCCGAAGCGCCACCTAGCATGTAGCAATCAACATAAACTGAGGTAGTATGAGCGTTGACACCCATCGAGCACTATAGCGGAATCTACGAATAAATATACATTTGCATAAATATATATTTGAGCTTGTTGAGCGGGATGGCTTCCGCGGAGGAGCCAAGTGTCCTAAAGCACAATGAAAGAACCAATACAATACTGGTTAAATTGTATAACTGAATGAAAAGGATGAATTAAAATAATGTCTCAGAATGACTTGATATAATGTTTCGCCAGAAAAAGTTCTTTCACAAAACGTAAAAATAAATATCACCATTCCTTGGAGTATTTATCCTATTTAAATAAACATTGGATAATTCAGTATGGGAGGTTTCGAAACCAATTAATAAGCAAATATTGGTCAATTAGTTTATTCTCTTTCTATTGAAATAGTAAATAGATGAAGTAACATTTCTTAGTTCTGAGACCATGCAGCGAAGATATGTTTAGTGACTACGACAAATGCTTAAAAGTATTGATAGTTTGGATTTTTAAAGCAATGACACCTATGGCCTACCAGTTAAAGGGTTCCCCTTCAAGATTGCAGGTTACAAAATACCACCACCAAACATTACTTCACTATTTATGTGAGCCCACTCCGAGCACAAACATTTAGCTTAGTTAGAATGGGTGATTGGGGGGGGGGGGGGGGGGGGGGGGGGGTACTAGTAATGTTATTCATTCACATTGCTTGTAATATATTTTATTAAGTGCTGGACTTGCATTATAAGCACCAGGGGTTATTTAACTAGATGGTGTAATATTAAATTTGAGTAAACCAAATTAAGTAGCTAAAGGTCAATGATCTACTTTAAATAGATAACATAATAATAACATACATATATAGCTTTGTTTGGGAATCACATACAACATTAGTTTCAATAACTATATTAGTGGCATGTTTAAAATGTTGCAATCCATGACTATAGTTTTAATTGGTAGGTGTGCATGGTAGAACTAAATTGAACATCCCATACCAAATTGTCCAATCCACATAAAAAATCTGTGTTCACGTAAACCATTGTAACATAATGACTTAGCATGTGGCATTTTCATCTCTTCCCTTTTGTGATGTATTCCTGAACTTTGGCTTGAAAGTCAACTTTGTTCTTATTGTACATTTCTGCTGCTTCTATGTTCAGTGGATCATCAAAGTTGAGGAGATCCTGGAATGAGACAAGCAAATGATTAGTAGAAAGTATTGGTGTTGTGCTAACTGACAAAGCAGTTTCACAAGCTTGACTCAGGCTGCACAGATGCTGACAGAGTGGCAAATTAAATTGCCCAAGCCAAATATGTGCCAGAAGTTTGTAGGTCAGACTTTTAGGGCCAGGCTTGCAATCACTAGTCAGTCAGTAGTGCCACCGCCAAATAAGTAAAATCTTGTTACCAAGTTACGTACAGTAAACAGTGAGTTGAGTCCCCACACTACATCTTTTAGTCTACGTGTGGGCGCCCAGCCATGCTCGTCAATGGATGTCTGTCTGAGCAGTGATAGACACACATCTCCATCGACATTGATGTTCGGGTGCCACAAGCATGTGAGGCATTTTACTCTCGGGGGCTGGAAATAAAAGGATTATTTTTGTAAGGCTGATAACTATGAAATTTAAACATTGGGGCATAAGTATATATCATGTGAAGAAGAAAAAAAAATACTTTATTATCAATACTTACTGCCATATTATAGTCATCTGTAACAAAAACACTAAATTTAAAATTTCCACCCTGCCAGTACCCTTCGTCGGGGGCAACTGTAAGAACAAACTCATTCAATAAGTTAGGGTCCTCGAAGCTAACACTACACGTTGCTGGGAGGTTCTCATTCATCTCTTGGACTTCTTTTATTAACAATTTATCCCTCACTGATATTCTTCTCACTGGTTCAGTAGTAATACCATTACTAGGCTCAGTGTATTCTTTTTTCAACTTTCTATTGAGCGTTATCATTTTAAAATATATTGATGTGGTTTTCAATGGAACTATAACATATCCACTAATTATAATAAAATTATTTTTATTCTTTTGTAAAAAGAAAAACGCAAAAAATGTTCCCAAATCGGACCCAACAATTATGTCACTTGTCTGTCATTGGCTCACTGTTACTGTCGGGTTTCTTTCTGTCAGGTCAGTGTGTGCGTGCTATATGGGAAACGCTTTCAAATGAGTTTTGGTCACGCCATTTTCATATCTTCATTTCACATCCATTATTTTATTTATAACCTTTCTCTTGGACTACTCCCCTAAAGTCCCAGGGTTCCAGTCCCAGTTCAGTCGTTCAAAAATCCAATCAAACCCGTTCATAGCCTTACCGGATTCCGGGCGCTGTTTTGCAGTGCACCATGTTTATTTATCATATTTGTCAAGTTGACAAGTAGATAAAGTCAATCAAAGTGTGAAACGAACAAACTTGCTCAGCTGCTTTTACTCATTATTATAATATTTATTTCGATTTTTCATCATGTCACATTCATTATTTTATTTATAATGTGTATTTATTGAATTTAATATTGCTATTAATTACTTGACACTGGCAAAATTCCCGCTAAGTTGCGGGTGAGGCCATATTCATATCCATTTTATTTCATCGCATTTCATTTCGTAAAGAAAGAAGAAGAAGAATATTTATTTCAATTTTAAGTAATAGTTTATTTATAGACCGTTAAATATTGGTGATATAGTATGGCTGAGATATCGTGGCCCTGGCAATACAACTTCCCTCCCTTTTTTACGTAAGTAAATTTTGTTTTTCTGTGTCATAAAAATCAATCTAGACAGGAAAATGAAATTGCTCGGTAAACCATGGAAATACATCAATGAAGGGAATGCCCACATAGTTCTCCAGCTTTTAGATACTGATTTGGTCGTTCGTCTTATTAAAGACGATGGGAAACAGGTGAATTCAAAAGCCATTTATGATTCTGTGAACTTTGTCAATGTGATCATTGTACCACTGCTTGAAAACTCCTCTTATGGTCACGAAGAAGCTATAGAGATCTCCAAAGCCGAGCTAGATAACCTATCTAAAAGTATGCTACCTTTTCGCCCGGAAAATAGAAAATTTAAATCATTGTTATGCCATTTTGCAATCATAGCTCCAAACTTGTCAATTGTAAGTCCTAAATGCAAGACAAGCTACTGCGTAGAGATAAAGCCTAAAGAAGGCTTCATATCATCCAGTTTGAAGGACTTTAAAAAATGTTATTACTGTTTAAAACAATATCTGAAGTTACAAACAAAACAGATTAAAGAAACAAGTGGATATTGCCCTTTAGATCTATTCTCTGGGGAACAAGATAGAATGAAAATTGCTTTACTGAATCTCATACAGAATCCTCAGAATAATTTTAAATTATTTAAAAATGGAACACTGGTGTATCATGAAAATACTTCAGAACTGGATTTTTTTGATATTATTAAGCATATGAATTGTTTTGATAGTTTGAATACATTTCTGGAATTTATAATAGACATTTTACTCAATGTAAATAATCCAAGAACACATTCCGAATCCAAAGATGTTACAAAAAATAAGAAATCAATGCAATGCAATGAAAATAATTGTTTAAAACCAAACAGTATCCTTTACAAATTGTTACAAGTACAAAAGCTATCAGAAACTGAAAATCGTGAGATCATAAACACAAACACGACTACCGATTACGTTCTTAAAATATTAGAACTGATAAAGTCAAATCATCTAGATCTAAACTGCAAACCAGACCAAGAATTGTTTTACCAAATAACAGATCCCTTATATTTAGCACTAATTTCGGCAGTGGCTAAAGATTGTTCAATTATGATTAGCTTCTCTACTGATCACACTGAAAAGCATCCACATACTAATATTGGTGGAACAAAAATAGCATACAAAATAGCTCTCACTGATTTAGAGCCGAAATCATTTGGAACATTTTCCAAGAGAATAGATACTGAGAGGAGAATAGTAGAGATATTCAAGAGAAACATGAACAATATAGCATGAAGATGTAGATGTAAGTAAGTATCTGAATGAAATGGATCAAGATTGGGTACATTTTATTATTGAATTTAATACATGATTGATTTTATGCCTGTGACTTGAAGACTGAGTTAAGGAAAACAATGTAATAACAATTTGTAAGTGCCCCCATAGGCCTATACGAAATAAACGATTTGACTTTGACTTAATTTTTAACTTTTTAGTGTATATTTAATAGCTGCAATATTTTTTTGTGTTAGTATCATATTTGTATCAGGGACTCTTCATGTTATTCTTTTGTAGATAAAAATGCAATAATGGCAAAGTTTATAAACTTTATACCTATTTATATTATATACCTATTTACATAGGTTATATTTTAGTGCATTAAATGCTCCTATTATGAAATTACCATATCCAATATTCGTTTCAGAATCCAACCGCATATAGAAACAAGAAGCAAACAATTAGAAGCATGGCAACATCTCATCACAGACTATTTGAAGGCTACGAAACAATCGACCATAGACATAAGAGAATCACAGAATAGTCCGCTGTTCAACAATTCAGAGATCAACAGAAAGCTTTCACAAGAGTCTATTCTGATTATTTTAGAGGATATGTCCAAAACGGGTAGGGCTGCGCCTATAGACAAGAGTAAATCAGTATGGGAGATATACTGGCATTCACTAGATGAATGGGGAAATATGGTGTATAATTGGGCTTGTAATAATGGAATGAATAACACAGTTTGTACACTGTTTGAACTGAGGGAAGGAGAGAATACTTCAGATCAAGGTACTTATTACTATTTTATGTGTGACTAGCTGTTGCCCGCGACTTCGTCCGCGTGGTATTTAACAAAGACAACCGTTGACAACAGCCTGCTCGCCCATTCTGAGCCCACGGGACGCATTGCAGGTTGTTGCTATCAAACTTAATCAGGCGCTGCGCTGCAACATTGGTTTTAATTTTTTTTCGTGAGATCCTATTTTTTTTTCTAAAATAAAAGTAGCCTAAGTTACTCCTTGTTACATCAGCTATCTGCCAGTGAAAGTCCCGTCAAAATCGGTCCAGCCATTTCAGAGATTAGCCGGAACAAACAGACAGACAGACAGACAAAAATTGTAAAAAATGTTGTTTCGGTATAGGTAACGTGTATACATCCAAATGCACTTAGTAAAAAGCGGTTATTAACCGACTTCAAAAAGGAGGAGGTTCTCAATTCGGTTGTATTTTTTTTTTTAATATTACAAACAGACACTCCAATTTTATTTATATGTATAGATATTTGAGAACCAACACTTTTAAGTTTACTTATGTTTACTGGTATTTAATAAATACGAATATGTTTGTTAAACAGTTTATAGGTATTTTTAGTCGCGGAATTTTATCCCAATTGGGATACGTATTGGCATAAAAAGCTAGCATATAAGTTGTTCCAGTCTAGATTCACCTGTATCTATCCCAAATTTAAATCATGTTCTACCGTTTATGTGTGATGTTCAATTACACCTACAAATAACACATTTGCTCAGATAGTAGTACCAATGGATAAAAATATGTGTTGTGTTTTCAGAGTTCCATGGCCTCGACATGAACATACTAGTAAAGGCTTTAAAATCACTAGAAGTGAAAGGCAAGTGTGAACTTATAGAATTCGACGACCACCAAGGCGTGAAGTTCTTCTAAACCTATCTGTGAGAATCTTAGCTCTGCTTTCAATCGATATTGTAATATTTGTAAGTACATACACAATTTTATCCAAAATATGATGATGTTACAATGCATTTTGTTAAGTTGTAAGTATTTTTAAATGTTGGAATATATATTATATTTAATTCATATTTTTATTGTGTTCTTTGAATAGATACAACCCTTTTTAGGATCTCTTTAAGAGCAAGAAATAGAGGACTGTGTACTGATTTTATCCGTGGCTGCCGAGCTGACTTTGAGATTAAATGTAGCCTTTGTGACATTACAGCCAATCAACTATTTCCCAGAGCCCACTAATCTGAACGATCCAAGTATCCCTCAGTTTGCAAGTTAAATTTTTTTTTTATGTTTTTTTTTAGAAACTAACCTTGTCTTAGTGCATACATGAAACACCAACATTCAAATATATGTTTGATAATATTTTGCCTCATTTTAAATTACCCAAATTAATCATTTTAGGCCATTTAGGATACTTACCTATTCGGATAAAAAGCTAGTTTATTAAACCTCTAGGTACAATCGCGAATTGATTTCTTATATTTACGCGAATACTACACATTGAAATAAAACTAATCTTAAGGATTTTATTTTATTTTATTTTTTATTCTACGTTCCCGACGTTTCGGCTGCTTTGCAGCAACCATGGTCACGGGAGGACTGAGGTGGTTGACGTCCTGGTGTCATAGTTTGACGGGGGTACCGTCATATTTAGTTGTTATTTGCGGTCCGATCTACGCAGAAAGAGCTCACTGTGTCTTGAGGTCTTGCAATGGTTCTGGATTTTATGATGTTTACTACAGGGTCCCAAGCTGGTGGTAGCACCCAGCCATCTTCCCTATTGAAATTAGGATGTTTTTTAATTTCAATGGCCTCGCGTATCATCCTTGGTCGGAATCGGTGTTCTTTTGCGAGGATCTGTGGCTTATCAAATCTGATATAATGGCGGGTGCGATCTTGTACATGTTCACAGATTGCAGACTTCGTGGAGCGCCGGTGTTTTACATCAGCAATGTGTTCTTTTACCCGGGTTTTTATAGATCTTTTGGTTTGTCCTATGTAAGAGAGCCCACATTCACAAACTAAGTATGAGGGTACCACCGTCAAACTATGACACCAGGACGTCGACCACCTCAGTCCTCCCGTGACCATGGTTGCTGCAAAGCAGCCGAAACGTCGGGAACGTAGAATAAAAAATAAACCGCGATAAAATCCTTAAGATTAGTTTTATTTCAATGTACAATCGCGAACTTCATTTTGGGACGCATTTACAGTTCAATATCGTACAGCAAACGTATATGTTAAGAGCTACTATTTTCACTGACATTACTAGGGGCAACTGCTCATAGATATATGACCTTATTGCATGATAAGTGTCATTAAAAATATTAAGGAAATGGGTCCAATATTTATGTTTGCGACAGTACTTGCAGCAAATTTCATTAAAATCTTGTCAGTTATTTTTGGTGATGCTCAGTATAATATTCTCACATTGATGTGTGAGGATGATTTAACATGTACCATGATTTTAATTAGGTAAAGAAAACTTGAAAATATTTTTTCAAATTTTTTATTCCAGTTGATCCGTGTAAAATTGTACATTTCAAAATTGATAATTTTACCCATCCTCCTATATACCTAACTATTATAGTATATTACACGAACATACAAATTAAATAAGTAATATTAAGAAAACATGTAAAAATTTATACAAATGGCCCTTTATAAAAATCTTAACAACTATTGCATTAATATAGAAACATTCTATAACCCCTATATAACATCTGAATCAGATTTTTAGGCCGAACCATATAACATAACTAATACATCCCTTTATTCTTGAAGCTAATTCTGGTAGTCAGGTGTTAACTACATCTTTAGGTGCCTACCTACTATTGATGAAGATATGTGATGTGCTATAGTTTGACCACTACCGCTGTACTGCGCCTTGAGTATGTGCGCGGCGAGGCGGGGGAGTATCGGCCGTCAGTCCGCCGCGCCGCCCCAACGCGTACGTAATGCTCTTTCCTACCCCGCCCCCACCACGCCCCGCATTCCTAGGGCACGACACAGCGGCAGTGGTCAAACTATAGCGCCGATTTACTTTATTATTTTGTGACCAGACAATTAATAGGTATAGGTCTGATCAAATAAAATGGGCGATGATGTTGGTTCTGTGCATGCCTTATTGTAAGAATTCGGCATTTGTTGCGGCCTGTACTTATTGTTTGAGTTTATTCGCAGCGAAATAATGAAGTAATTCGCGGTGGCATTGTTATAATAATGTCTCAAGTGGTGGATCCGATTCCAATAGTTTCCAGAATAAGGGTGCAAAATCCCTCCATTACTTACTCTGCGCTAATAAGTAGTTTTTATATTTCCTTTACCAATGAAGGTACTTAATTTTTTTTTACTTTGAAGCTCTATTAGTATTTAGCCAATGCTTTTTTTTTTTTTCACAGTGCCTTATTCGGAATAAATGTCTTATCTCATTAATATTTTATCATGATCTTTATATATTAAAGAAACTCGTGTTAGTTACACCATTTATAACTGAAGAATACATATAAGAATGGATGGGCTGATTTTTATGAACTTTATTTTTTTTGTATTTGTCTCCGCTTAAAAGGCAGAATAACTATCAAAACAAGGGAAAAAATAACTAAAAACGAATACAGATAATTAATTTTCACATACATTTGATTCTACGGCGGTAAGAAGTTCGCCGGGACAGCTAGTTAATTATAATACTTACTTAAGTTTTTAATTATACTAAATATTAATAGTAAACAATCAGTCTTCAACTAAAATACATTTTAACAAACTATTAATCACGCAATCGTCAACAAATAAGTTAAAAACGTTAATATGTACACGACCACCTTATCTGTTAAAGTTATGACAAAAATAATAACATAGAAATAAAACTAATCTTACGGATTTTATCGCGTTTATTATATGTTTTCTACGTTCCCGACGTTTCAGCGGATAATAATAGCGATAAAATCCGTAAGATGAATTTTATTTCAATGTGTAGTATTCGCGTAAATATAAGAAATCAAAAATAATAACATTTAATCTTATAAATTAGGCACTCTATGATGTTCGGAAAATTGTGCCTTTCCTAATTGTACTCTATTTGCCAACGCATACAGAGGAAAGGCCGTTTTGAAAAAACTTTTAAATTAGGTAAGTACCTACTATGACATGTTTCCCTAGGTACCTACATGCAGAACGCAAGTACCTTGGTACAAAGGCCGTCAAAGGGTTCTACCTACGTAAAAAGGTGAATATGTAAAGGAATAAAAAGGGCTTTTCCGCAAAACCGTTCATCAATTTTGTCCTTTTCAAATTACATTCATTTTTTTTTTCAAATCTGTCAAACCAGCAACGTTAACACGAGCTCTACAAGACAGGAGCTTATATTTACTTGCGCAGTACTTACAATCTACAAACTACCTATAACATCACAGATATTTTACAACAGAATTATATTATCATATTGGAATGTAACAACTTTATAATATAAACCATAGAGTCGCTATCATCCTGGTACCTAATTACATTTGCGCTGCCTCGCTGTCACATTAACGCCAGTAATAAGCCCGCCATATTATTACTTATCATGTTTCAAAAAAGGAATATGATAAGTATTTTTGGGTATTATTAGTTACTAGCAGTGCCCGCGCCTGACCCATCTGGATGCTAAACCCTGTGTATTGAGCAGCAGGATATTATCACTAATGTTTTCTCTAGGACTTCTTATAACTCTATCGTATGTTTTTTATTAAATGAAATAAAATGTAGTGCTGGAATTTCCATTATGACTTCTAGTCTAGAAGTTTCCAGGATAATTCATTGAGAGTAGGTAGGTACTCGTACCTGATATGGCAGTTGGCAGGTATTATTTATTAGTACCATACGCTCTTAATGATGCCAGTTGAGGTCTAATACTTACTGCACTGAACCGCATCATTGGAGTAACAGTGCATTCCCTCTGGCAACGCTAGTTATATTGCTTTTGGTCCCACTATGGACTTGGGTGTAGAAGATAGCGACGCTAGTGATGTTCCCGTTAGACCCACCATGGACCTTTGTATAGAGGATTGGCAACGTTAGTAGTGTTCCCGTTGGTTCTACCATAGACTAGGGTGTAGAAGACTCCAGATGAGTCTACAAATGGTCACTGCATTCTAAAGCAGCATTGCAGTACCCGTTACCAGGTCTTTCCGCGTTGCCATTGGCGACGCTAGTCATGTTGCCGTTGGTCTTCTCGCAGACCACGAGGTCTACAGATGGCACCACGGCGTTTCCAGTCTTGCTGCCAGGCGGACGGTAGAACCACCACGCGAGGAAGAAAAATAAGATGGAGCACAGCTTGCCGACTAGCGCTATGCCGAGCATGTATCTGGAATAAAAAGTATTTAGATTTATGGATAGCTTTATGATCTAAGACCGGTACAACATTTCAAAAGTCTTTTTGGCGGGAAGTTGAACAGTGAAGTTGTAAATTGTGTTTTATAATAATAAAATAATATGCAGACGTTTAAACCTTTCAATCAGAAAAACGAAAGCATTACAGAGCTACGGGCGTAGTCACGTCACCGCCAAAGTCAACTCTCATTAGTCTCTATAATGGTTCACATTTACTAATATTCTCGAAGCACTAACCTGCTCATGTTAATATTATCGTACTGCAAGCAAGCCCCGGTCTTGTCGCAGGAGGAGGACCACAGCGAGCACGACAGGTCGATGAGGAAGCCGAACATGAGCGGCGCCGGGATGGTGCCGAGCAGCCGCACCTTGATCCACTGGATGCCGAGCGCGAACGAGCGCTGGTCCTCTCGCACGCATCTGTCAATCAGACATAGTTATACAGAATTTCCAAATAAAAGTTTTATGTTGATTCCCAGGGGTCTAAACTTGTCGATCCGCTTCTTCATCATCTCAAAGGCTTATGCCATATTTGTTGTTATGCGAGATTCTAAGGGATAAGGATCCCTAAAAATAAGTGGGGATAGGTCATACTTATCCCCAACCGTCTTCAGGACAGTTGCCAAGTATGGTGGTAGATGGGAGATTAATTGTGTTCAAGATAACCCTAAGCCCCAAAACACTCCTTTCCAAGCTAGATGGAAGGTACTATGATTCTCACCTCAATGTGGCTGATAGAGCCGGCATCGTAGCCAAGAAGGTAAACAGCATGACGCCAAACGACAAGCATACGAAGAGCCACAAGAACGGGCAGTCCGTGGCGCATATGCTGTTGATAGCTTCGTACGAAACTGAAGAGTTGGTTCCTGGAATATGTGTGTCATGTTATGTCATTTATTAGCATGGAATATTTAAAATCTGGATATTGAGGCAAAGATGCTGAACTCCCAAGCTAAGTCTTAGTTTGATACTATATCATAGTCATATACCCTTTAAAGGATAACGGCAGGCTTACCCCCATCGATCTGGTGCATCGGTAGTGAAGTGTTATCCCTAGTTATGCACGAGCACTGGTGGAACAGCTGCGCGGCACCGACCAGGGTCCGCTGCGTGCAGCCAGCGTGACACGCCGAGAAGTACACGGTGCCGTCGGCGCCGCATACAGGCGCGTACGGTGCGTTTGCGCACGCGCAGTCCACGTTGCATAGCGCTGTGAGTCTGTCGGTACTGCGGGAAATAAATAAAGAATAGCGGTGGATGTCGTATAAACTTGAAATCCTGAAACCTGAAGAGTTTTGGCTAAAACTAATTGGAGCTGTCAGCACCACAGCCTAAATCAATCTTCATCATCAGCATATTCTCCACAAGATTAACCTCTTACTCACCTTAACCTCTTCCAACTAGTTTCTGCTTGCCACTTCCCATAGTTTGTCACTCCCGCTGCCACACTTTTTTTTGCCAAATCGTGGTCTTTACTCAATCAATCAATCACTCATTTAACTCACCCGGGTACTGACGGACTATTGTACATAGATGTGACCCCTGCAAACGGGTAGTCGTCGCACGTGAGTATAAAACAGAAGGTGAACGCGGCCGCTACGACTGTGGCTGCGACGCACAGCTTGATGATGCCGGCGCACGCTAAGCGCCATCTCTTGACGAGCCAACCCCCTAGGAAGGTTCCCCCACCGCCTGCTGGTACTGTGATTACGCCTAGAAATAAAAGCTTTGTTAGGATGGTGAGAATAAATCTGGGATAAAAGCTTTGTATCAGCCAGAATACGTCCACTGCAGGACATAATGCCTCCTCTAGAGTTTTTCTCAGGTCTCGGTCATACCCCACTCACGCAGCCGTCCTCCTGCGACGTCATTGGAAACTTTGTTAGAGACCAGCTCAAGTTGGTATTTAAGCATGGAGAAGAAGACCCATTTATAGAATCTTCAGAATATTGAAAAATTTCGAAACTACTTGCTTTGCAGTGGAGACGGGTTTGCTATTTTCGCTGGGATAATATCCTAGTCAAAGGTTGACGTCAACGTTATTTAAACAGTCATAGACCCTGCGAACGAATTCCAGATCCTATTCAGTGAAGATATCTCAATAACAAAGAGAAACTCACCCAAAAGTAAGGCAGCTTCCGACGCATTTACTGCGAACTGGTTCTCAATCAGCTTCGGCAGGAACGCTGCGAACCCTGATATGAGCATGCCCTCGCTAGCCCCCGCTAGGTTCAAGAACAAGAAGGTAGGGTTCCGAAGCAAAGCTGCAGCGGCTTGAGGCAGCTCGTGTAAAGCGCTGAAAGCTGCTGACTTAGATGCCGCACCTTCGTGGGCTTCGGATACTTTGGATGCTCGGATATCTGCTGCACCTAGAATATAAAGGATATTTCTGTGTATATCTCAACTATTAATTTCACATTATTTGTGTTTAGGTAGACTAGATGTTGAAGATAGATTAAAGATTGCCTCTGCAAGTTTTCGAGTTGTGATAGTACCTACTAACCTGGGAGCTCGTATGGGAACGCCAAAAGCGGTATGGCGACGATGAGGCACAACACGGCTGATAGGATGAAGCCCACCCACCATGCGCCAATCCACACTGAACTCACTGGAGTTATACCTAGCCTGCAACAACATAACAAAGTGACTGAGTATAAGCTAGTACTTCTAGAGGAGCCGCGGAACGACTGCAGGACGAACGAGTTGCAGACTGCAGCGCTGTGGCAAATCCTGCATCTCCTCTTGAGAACCTATACATAACCGTCCGCAGCCAGATTTTTGGGCATGGATATTTACCTACAGAATTTGAGGTTGAATTTTTCCCCACATATTTATGTCGAAAATTTAAAACAATTTACGCCTTCATAAGGATTTATGTGTACACACAGCCGGGAATCTTGTTAATAGCGAAGCAAAAAGCCGAAAATTATTCCCATACCTTGTAATTGCACAGTTAAACGAGATTCCCGTGTTTTGCCACTCAACAACGCCCCCGAGCGAGACTTAAGGACCGCTAAGTATGAAACTCTGTTATTTCTATTAAAATTTTCATAGGAGCTATTTATGGGCAAAGTGGTTGGGTATACAACAACCGAACCTTGAATTTGAACCCAAAAGGGTATATCTGCTAAAAGGGTGTATCTGCTTATAATTTATATGATCACCTATAAAAAATATATTCTTAGAAATAATAAAATAAAACTAATATACAAAAAAAAAATCGGATTACATATTGCACTGTAATGTCCACCAAACTATTGCGTACTGCAAAATGGGATCCCTACAACTGCTAAGCATTTCAGTTAAAACCATGCCGATGTATATTATGCTATTAAATGTTCACGGAAACCATTTTTGAGCAGAGTGGTTAGATAAACAGAGGGTGTCGGAATTGCATGGTACACATTACCATAGACATTCCAATTGTTTTCCTATGCTAATGCAAAGGTTTGCTTTACAATCCAGTGCGGTGTTATGCGATCCGCACCGATGGACGGTCTGGTGGTGGAGGTACGAGGATGGCCACTATTTGGAATTCAAGTGGAATAAAGGTTTTTTTTTTACAAAAATTGAATTATCCTGTAGCATGCAACGATTGTTGTTGACATACAATGATTGTTTTTCTCCCACTAATAACGAAAACAGACAATCAACAATCTTAAAGTTTCCCTACTCAAAACCTGTATTCTAAGTTTATTATTACGTGTAAAATTTATATTCGGTCGCACGAGCTGCTGAGGAAGAACCTCTTATATTGCTGAGATTCCTACCGCAGCTAGCAAACATAAAAACTATCGATAAAAAAACTGCTTTAAGATTGGTCTTTTCCGTTCGGGAGCTGTGATGCCACAAACAAACAGCCAAGGCTCCAAACATAGCATGTTTTTGCGTCCAGGGTTTGTGAGTAAACAATGGTTTAAATTATACTGATAACTAATTTATTTCTTCTCAGTTTAATCAACACAGGCAAATAACAATAATGGCTAGATATAGGTAGCCTTGGTATATGAATGTGTTTGCACAGTGGGAATGTTCTTAATGAATTAGAATAATAGAAAACTCGAAACGTTCCCCACCGGTTCCTTCGTTGATTGAATTTTAATTTCAAGTGTTCTTTTGTTGTTAACGTAGTGGAGGTATTTATAGAGAGACGAGAGAAATCCAGCTATCTTAAATAGGTGAGTAAGTAATTGTTAGTTGATACGTATTATAGGTAGGTCCAGGTTCGATTTTAGGGATGGTGATAAATGGTGCAGTTGTAATACTATACTAATACTAGGACATACCTACATACTATACTAATACTATGTCAGTACTAATAGGAATACAAAAATCTATTAACACCATACACGGCATTTAAAATAACATTCTAATATGTATATTATAGAACAGATTCATATTTACTTAATCAGTATACAGCAGAACGGTTATAAAATAAAACGAAAAGCCATATTAAAGAGGTCGTTCAAAACTCGTTCCGCATAAAATCATATTTCGTTTCAGAAGCCATAAAAGTATAAAATGGTGGAATTAATTTGGCTGAAAAGTTGCTTGAACAGCGTACGTGGCTCACAATGAGATGAAAGCGAGAGGGCAACTTGGCTGAATGAAGCCGTGTCGTTGCCGAGATGAAATATTAAAAAAAAATGTGAACAAGACAAGACGCGCGGCGCAGGCGGGAAAGCGCGGTACAACGTATTTATAACCTTTTGCGTTTGGAGACTTATTGGCGGGAATTTAAAGCGTCATTTACAATAAGTAGGTTTATATTAGGTACTTACACATCTGTATCAACACTCAGGAAGTCAGTGTAGATGGTGAGCATTTGGCCGCCAACTACGTAGCCCATCGCTGGGCCCACCACTGCCATAGTGTAGTATACCCCTAGAATAGATAAAAAAAAGAAAACACCATCATTTATAATTCCAATTTCGCCGACAGTATTAGGTTCCATCCAAGTTCCAATGAAATAGGGTTTGATAGTGAAAGCGCTAAGTCATTGCGCGAAATTATGACTGTTTTTATTTTCGTATACCTACGCGCAATGCGCGCGTTATTCGGACCTTAGGTCACCACACTGGTCCACTACAGGGTGGCGGACTGCACACGGCTTTCAAAACACTTAGGACCTATACATGTTTCCTAGCGATATTGGCTACAATATTATATATTATGCAGCAAATTTGGTTTATTAAGTAGGTAACAATATATTAATAAACCAGCATTAGTTGAAATGTTATCTAAAAACCAAATCACAGTAATTCATCGACTATATAGTTCTAAAAATATATAAATGAAATAAAAATAAAATGTACTTAGATCAATTATTTATAGCTATATCCATAGGTAAAATAATGAAATTTCTGAACAAATAGCAGGCAGGTATCAAACAACTTGGAATGGTTTTTACGAGCGCCATTATGCTCTTAAGGCCTCGCTCCAGTGTCTCGCAAGCGCGCAAACACACCGAGATATATCGCATAAGTGCAAAACGTATCGTCTCTTAACTGCCTGCGGCGCTACCCTGTTTTCACAGTTAAAAGCTGCGACTTAGAAGAGGTAAAGCTTGTTTCCTAGTGAAAGATATTTATCGCTTTAGTTTTACATCACTCTGTTAACGTGGAAAATAATAGTGGGACCCTTCGGGTTTTAAAACCAGCGATACAACCCACATCAATTTTACTTTGATACTTTTATAAGTAGGTAAGATGAGTTGGTTTTGTGAGAAAGATTTAAAATGTCTTATAGGAAGCAAAACGATGCCATGCCGTCCGGTGTGGTGGTCGAACCCACGCCCTTGAGATCATGAATCTTACGCTGCTAATACCTGAGCTAGCCGTACTTGAATAGATTAAGTTGCATTGACCTCTAGCTTGTAATACAATTTTTTTTATATATATCAAATACTATACAATCCAATTACTATTGCTTATCGATTGATCACACATAATCGATATTAGCGCGGGAAGTTGTAGCGACCACTTCCACCGAACCACAAGCTACACAGAAGGCACTGCACACACATTCAGAACAATGGACAATTCTCATCACAATCCTGAATCGCGCTATAAGAGTATTCGAAGCACGTAACATATATACAAGATCCCGACAATAACCGTCGGGGCATAGTGGCCACCCCGCCCGGTATACTACCCTCCTGGCTGGAAGATTTTCCCTTTTCCGCTAAAACGTAAATAAAATCTCGGCCAACAATAGACCTAGGTCATTATCGTATGTTTTTGCGAGATTTTATATTATAACATCGAAGCATATCTATCGCTACCTATAGCACCGCAGTGGACTACAGTAACATATTATGGGAATCGAGTGATCTCGATATGTGGCTCCCAGCGCCATCTCCCGGCCCCTGAACACGCTGCCTCCTGAGACTCCACTCAGTACGAGTGTGAGAGTGGAACGCTTTTATTCTTGGATTTGTTTGCACTCCTCCGATTCCTATATACTTAATGGATATTGTTTGAAAGGTTCCATAGGTAAGATGTGGGCGTCCATCTCTGGCTTCCCTTCGTGGCATAGGAAAGGCTGATAGTATATTTCACGTTCGATTTTCGTGCTGGGTTTCAATCTTTTAGGAAGTTACAAAAAAGCACCCAACATCATCTTATCTAATTCAAGTAGCCGGTAATTCCTAGGTAACTAAACAATTTTGCTAACTACATTTTTAATAATACATCTAACATTGGCAAAGAGTTCCATTTTCAAAATTTGAACATATTTTTTTATTATATCGTTTACAAGTGGCCAGTTCTAAAAACTTTCAGTGTCACCCTCGTATCTAGCTCACAAACAAATTAGGCGCTCAGTCGTCTATCTGACAGCATTCTAGTGGTCAGCAAACAATCCAGTTGCCATATCGAGTGATGTGCAACGGTGGGATTAATCGATTCGACACCGTGGAAATGCATTACCGATTAAACCAACTCGATACATGATAAGTGGGCGAGGCGGCAAGGACCTTGATAGGACCCTCTATAACGACTCTGCATAGAATAAAGCACGTAATACTCGTATAGGAAGAATCCCGCTTACTAAATTGAATGTGTAAAAACACAGATTTTTAATCCATTATGGCTATTTTAATAATTATCTATCATATCACGTGAAGCTTGCTTCATGAATGCCATCGTAAAAATCTTTTAGATACCTCCAGTGATCAAAACTTAACCTAAGATTTAAAAATAATAAATTGTAGTGCTCTCAGGTGGACTGGCCTGAATCCATTTAAACCATAAAAGGACGCCCGTGCTCAACAAATTCCACTTTAAAAGCAGTTCAGAACTCTCCTTGATGGCTACTTACTGGCCTTAAAAATGGCATTTCCAAGCGGCATACATACGATTAAGATTATAAAGCTGCGGTCATATCGGCGAGTGCTTTCCTGTGTTTATTGCGGGCCGTTAACGCGCACCCCGGAGAGGAGGGTGAACACACTCATAAGAATGTAGGGACATTTTGAAGTGGGTAGCAAAGTGTAAGAATTGTTCGATCATAAGTTTAGACTACGGTTTTGTTGCTCTACTATCTCACAAGAAAACATTAGGTAGCTGAAAATATTCCATAAATATAATGACTTTTATATTATCAATTGGGCTATATTTGTAATTGTTGCTGAAGATATATTAAGATTTCGTCTTATTTCTATGTAAAATCATGAAGTTTATTGTGTATATAACAAAATATTTACATACTGATAAAATCCCGTGCAAATCTTTATCAACGATTCTGATGATTTTCTGCAAGAGTAAGTAAATAAAATACTCCTATACGACCTGCAAGGAAGTTAGATCCTATGACTTTCAGAAATTAGTCTACATTATCCGTGGTTCTGTTAATATCTATGGTCCAAGTCACCGCACAGTCACCCTACCAGATAACCGATGCAAAGGGTTCAAATTACTGAAGATTGCGGGACATAATAATAACCACTGGCCCCCTGTATCTGTCCATCTCTTACCTAAGTATACAGAAGACATCTTTTTAGACACGTTCTCGTCTATGTAAGTGACTCCCAGCGTGAAAAGCGGCGTTGCGCCCGCGCCGTGCAACAGTTGCGCGAACACGAACACCCCCACCGCCCACGCACCGCCCTCGGACGATGCGTTGCCCTCGCAGTTGTGAGTGAGCTGGGGAGACGAGAATATGTTAGGTATGGCATGTTCATATGACAGACATGGTTGTTTATGTCTAACTCTCAAGTTGGTATGCTGAGAATTGCTGGGGGATGAGGATCTATGGGCATTTCTCATTGATGAACAATCACGTAGGTATGCGATGCTGGTACTAATGCGTTGTCATTATCCCAGCTGACACATACGTGCACATTATAATATAATGTACTTTGGTTACACACAAATTATACAATGGCAGTTTAAACGAGATAGTATGACAATTAGCAAGATATATATATGTTGCGACTAGACTTGTAGCAGATGCGCTGCGCAGTCCAGTTTAGTGGTGCCATTGCCGAGTGCGCGTAATGCGAGCGCGGATGCGAGTGGCGGAGGACCGTGATGTGTGGAAGTCGTTGGGGGAGGCCTATGTTCAGCAGTGGACGTCTATCGGCTGATAGATTAGATTAGATTGCCGAGCGCAACAATCCTATCTACATCTTTCTTAATAGACATCGATGGGAATTCTATACACAATAAGTTCTTTATTTTATGGGATTCCAAGCGGCAGGTCCATGGGCTGTTGTCTTCCATCGTTCACTTCATATACGTCATACACAAATGCACAATATCATGTGATCGGTTTGATTTTGGAATCTGAGTCTTATTTAAATTACACACAATTTACACAGAGAGCGTCACAATGGGCCTTGTCACTAATAATGTATATTTTTATACTCACTGTTCTATTAGGAGTGCACAGATCATCAGCGGCGTCTCCAGCTATCTTGTAATGGGGGACCAGGAAGTGTGGTAGCGCGAACAACAGGGACCCTACGCCCATGAGCAGCACGCCCAGGCCCAGCCAGCGAGGCTTGGAGGAGCCGGCCCGCCCGCCCAGGTACGTGACCGGAGCCAGGCACGCGAACGAGGCCATGTCGTAACTGAGAGATGGAAACTTGTTATGTTGCATACACACGTACGTTTCTGACTTTCTTGCGACTTCTGACTCTGGTTTCCTGTGTCTTTTGAAACTCATAAAGAAACCGTTATCTATTCTTTTGCCAAGAATTCTTTACATAAACCATTAACCACTAGATAAGGCCCAGTTTTATGATAAGCACTTACCAATAGAGGTCTTATAATTAACTCACAAAGCTATAAGTATAAAGTTTTCGTCCATTTGCCAATGTGGCAAACCGAAGCACTCTTCTTCTGAAAAGTGTTCTGTAATGACCTTGTGTCGAACCCTGGTAATAGACTACCTGTTGTTTGGTTAATCCTTTCACCACGATGGTGAAGATAATGTGTAAGATAAGAAGAAGATAACATTACTTAATGCCTATATATTGAATTGCCAAGATTTTATCGTCCGTTTAAAAAGTTTTTTGTAGGAAAGAATCGACAAGAATCTTCGCAGGTCACCAATTTCGTACCAGCCTCAAGACATTATGGAAATAAACTATTCTACTCACCCTCCAGCTATGACTCCTGTCTGCATGGACCTGAGGCCGAATCTCTTCTCGATGGTTGTGATCACCACATTAACGAAACCGTTTACCACCATACCTGAGAACAAATAGAAAAACGACTGTAGAAAGAAAAAAATATATCGAAGAAGAATGTTTGCGTTACGAAGTACGTCTGGTATGTTTGTAAACGTTGTGTATTTGTAAACATTTTCCGTGTACTTAGTTAATAATATTTTGAATCTTTATTTGGAGTTTCAATCAAAGTTTTTGGAAACCTGCTCAAAATCTCGCACAGTCGCGGACTTTTATTGGGCCCCATTTAAGGTTGAATATCGTACAGCAAACGAATACCGTAAGAAGAACTATTTTGAATGACATTACTAGAATTATATGCCGATACACAGATGTACGACCTACTACACGACCTTATTGCATTATAAGTGTCATTGAAAATATTAAGGAAATGGGTCCCGTTTGGCAGCGAGTTTAAAGTCCTAATCGTAGGTATAAAAATCTAATGTCATAAAAATAAATAAAATAAATAAATAAAATAAAAAAGCCTTTAATCCTTCTAGTTAACTTACATAATCGTGAATTTATAATTAAAATGAATGAAAGTTTAATTAATATTTGTAGAAGTCGCCTCTTCGGCGTAGGCCTCCCTCATAATTTTCCATTTTTCCCTATCTCTAGCTTGTCTCATCCAGTCCGGTCCACATCTTTGCATAAATATGTCTTTCCAACGTTTTCTTGGTCTACCTTTCCTTCTTTTCCCATCTCTTGGTAACCATTCTGTAACTTTCTTTGTCCAACTATCGTTCTTCATTCTACAAATATGTCCAGCCCAATTCCATTTCAAGTGTCTTATTCTTTCTATTATGTCCGTTACTTTAGTTTGTCTCCTTATTAATTCGGATGTGATTCTGTCAGAAAGTCTAATACCTAACATGCTTCTCTCCATTTTCCTTTGCTGGATAGCTAATTTAGCTTCATCTTCCTTCCGTAAGGCCCATGTTTGGCATCCGTAAGTCAGACATGGGAGAATGGTTACCTCGTATAGTTTTGTCTTTGTTTTTATGTTTATATCTTTGTTCTTCATGATCTCTTTCAAACTCCAGTATTTTTTCCATGAAATAGCTATTCTTCTGTTTATTTCCTTTTGTGTGTTATCTTTCAATGAAATTGATTGACCTAAATAAACGTATTCGTTAACATGCTCTATTTTTTCCCCATCGACTTTAATAACTAGTTCTGTGCCATTTGTTAGGATTTTAGTTTTTGCGGTATTTAGTAATAGGCCGACTTTTTTACTTTCGCGAGCTAACTCTTGTAGCATCGTCTCTAATTCCGTTGATTCTTCAGCAAACACCACGATATCATCAGCGAATCGTAAGTGGTTTAGTCTTTCTCCATCAATTCTTAGTCCTTTATTCTCCCAATTTATGTTTCTGAATACCATTTCTAATACTGCCGAGAATATTTTCGGTGAGAGCGGATCTCCTTGCCTAACACCTTTTTTTAATGGAAACTCTGGTCCTTCTCTTTCTAACTTGATTTTGGCTGTGATTTTAGTATAAATGTTGTACAGTAGTTCTATGTACTTCTTATCTATTCCTTGTTGAATGAGTGCTTTCCAGATTGATATATGTTCCAGTGAGTCAAATGCTTTAGTAAAATCAATAAAACATATATGTACAGTTTTCCCATATTCGCTACATTTTTCTATAATTTGTGTGACCACGTGAATATGATCGGTTGTTGAGAAACTTTTTCGGAAGCCTGCCTGTTCGCGTGGTTGGTTTTCATCTAAAGTCCTCGTCAGCCTGTTTAATATTATCTTTGAGAAAACTTTATAGATGTTTGTCATCAGGCTGATCGGTCTGTAGTTCGTCAAGTTTCCTCTATCTCCTTTTTTGTGTAATAGTGTAATAGTTGATTTAGACCATTCTTTTGGCGTATCTCTTTCGCATATGATGTTGTTAAATAGTGTTTGTAGAGCAGGTTTTAATGGCTCTAATATTGCCTTTAGTAGTTCGTTCGTTACTTGGTCTTCTCCTGGTGTTTTGTCATTCTTTTGTGTTTTAATAGCAATATCGAGCTCAGATCTTAATATATTCGGTATGACGTGATCTATATATGCATTCTTATCAATGTATTCTTTCCCATTTTGTGTATTTTGTGAAGCGTACAGATGTCTATAGTAATCTGTAGCTTCTTTCATAATATCTGATCGTTTTGATATGATTTTACCATTTTTATCTAACATGTTTGCTGCCCATTTCGATGAGTTAGACAGTGCTTTATATGCCTTTTTAATAGCTCCTGATTTATTTATATACCTTTCTAAAACGTTTCGTCTTTGGTCTTTCTTATTATGTGTAATCAGTCTGTTAATTTCTTTGCTTAGATTTGTGATCTGTATTTTTATTTCTTTGGTTCTCTTTTTAGTAAATAGTTGTTTTCTTTCTTCCAATAGTTGGCGTGTTTGCCCATTTATAAAGTTCCTATGATTCCTTTTTTCGGTTGGTATTTGGGTGATTAGGTGCTGCATTTTTTCAATAAATGCGTCATACTGTGTTTGCACGTTTGTGAATCCTTGTATTGCGTTATTAAATGTGTCTTCTATGTACTTCTCGTTGTCTTCCGTCCATTTCGACAAGTTCTTGGGACACCTTTTGACTGGTTTAGTGAACTTCTTTCTCTTGTTTTTCCCTAAGTGTATTTTGCATCTTACCATCCTATGATCTGTGTTGAAATTGAGGCTTTTTATTATATCGAAATTGTGTGTTTCTTTATATCTGTTAGTGAGTATATAGTCTATCTCATTACGATACATTCCATTGGGTGATTGCCACGTCCATTTTCTATTTTCTTTCCCTTTGAATATGCTGTTTACAAATTTCAAGTTTTTTTCAAGAGCAAATTCTACCAATTTTTGACCATGTTTTGATCTTTTACCATATGAGTAATTCCCGTAAACCGTTTCTTCTCCTGCTTGTATTTTTCCAATTTGTGCATTGAAATCGCCCATTATGATAATTTGTTTTGGATTTACCGACTCGATTGCACGTTCTAATGTTTCGTAAAATGCATTTAGCTCATCATCAGTGCACTTTTCGGTAGGTGCGTACACTTGTATAATTGACCACGAGTTATTTTCTTGTGTACTTAATTCTAAGGATGCTATCCTGTCCGAGTAGCTACTGAAGCTGAGTATATTTTTCTTTAAATATTTTTTTACTAGAAAACCGACGCCGTAATTTCCATTTGTACTTTTGCTGTTGTATAGAATATAATCAGTAAATTCTTCAAGGTTTTCTTTTTCTCTTCTGGTTTCACTCATACCAATTATATCCCACTTTATGTTCTTTATAGCGTAGTTCAGTTCTATGATTCTTGTATCGGACAGTAGTGTTCTAACATTTAGACTTGATACGTATAAATATCGGTGCATATCGTTATTATTTCTTTGTTTAACTTTTGGGGGGTTTTGGTCGTAACCCTCCACGGTGACCAGCCGGATTGGAGGATGTTGGGGGAGGGAGGGCAGTTGCTATTCTGAGTTAGGGTCTATTTGTACCACGTTATTAGTAGTATACTTTGTAGGAAGTGTATTACGCTTAGGTTGCGCGGTGAAAAAGTTTTTGAAATCCATTTTGTCTGTTTTATTTTTCTTTACTGGTTGTTTCTTTGTCATGTATTGTGAGCCGTGAACGTCTCCCGACTCTTCTTTGGGGGAGACTGACAAATTTCTTTTGTTTGCATTTTTTAAGGTCTCTGTTCCGTTTATAATTATCAATTTGTCATATTTAATAAAAGCACTCTTTCCCTGTTTTTTAAGCTCAGCTAGCTCTTCTTGCAGTTCTCTTCTCTTGTTTAGTACTTTGACCGGAAAGTCTTCTTTTACATAGTAACCATAATTATCTAATGTTTTCTTATTCTTTAGTAATTGTATTTTTTTCCCCATGTTGGTCAAGGTAATTGTTATTGGTCTCGGTTTCTCTCCTTTTCTACCTAGACGCTTCATAAATTCTATTCCTGATCCATCACAAGATATCTTCATAATGTCATTTATAATTTTGAGGATTTTTCTTTCTAACTCTTCGTAGTTTTTCTCTTCTTCCTCTATTCCAAAAAAGACAATGTTTCTCCTGCGGTTTTGCCTTTCCAAAATATCAATACGAACTTCTTGTTTTTCCATTTTTGAATGTAAAATATCGTATTTTTGTTCCACTTCTTTAAATTTTTGGTTTATATTCGTATTTATGTTTTTTGTGATGTTCGTTTCCATTTCTTTCATTGTCTTTTTCTGGGTACTCATCTCGTTTTGTATAGTTTCCAACATTCTTTTAATTTCATCCATTTTTTAAAACTAGTTTGTGTTTTGTATTTATACTTTTTGATATTATTCTATTCTGGTTTGCACTTAACACTGTTCAATTTCAATTAAAGTATATTTTCTTTCAAAAAGACACCGGTGGTATTGGCCGGATTAGAACGCGCTTCTGATGCGTTTCGCCCGCACCGCTTCCGCCACTCGACTATCAATGTTACGGTTATTAAATGCGAAAAGGTCTGACGCGTGCCTATGAACTTAAAGTCTGACTCATGTCAATGGAATGTTTTGCACAAGACGCTTTTTGTTTATTTTTGTTTTCACAAGCCACTTTTTAAGTTCTTTATGATTATTATTGTTTGTTGCTTAATTTTATTTGTTCTTAGCACTTTTCACAATTGTTACTTCCTTAATACGGTCCTAATTTGCACGATATGTTGATAACATTTTTTTTGCACTATTTTTATTCCAATCTTTTAGATAACGATTGTACTCGAAGTATGTATATATTTCAATGAAATTCACTCCAAAAATCTAATGTTTATGCACTTTTTATAATTAAAATTGACTTTAAAGCACGACATCAAACTTTGCAGCAACGCCGCCTACCCTCAACAAAAATAGTAGTCCAAAAATACCCCATTCCGGACGCAAGCCGGTTATTAAAGTTTCACGTTTCCTATCCGATGCCGTCCAGGACTGGACGGTGCCGGACGGCGACGGACACACACGGTACGGTATCTATTCACTGAAACAGACACACGTCAATATCCATTATTTTCAGACGAGTTTGGTATCAATTAATCTGGCATTTCGATCGGTGGAGCTCTGTTATCAACGGCTCGCTATTTTTAGAGTGGTAGCCAGACTTGGGCAAAGCAAAAACATAATACACGTTGCAATCATTAAAAAAAAAAAAGTAAAGTTAAAATAGATAATAAAAAGCTAGCTAGAGCTACAAAGCCGCCGCTGCACCGATTGCAAGCATAACCCTTATATGGTGTTTTTGACAAGAATCAGAATCAGAATATTTTTTATTCACGTAGACCATTATTGTACAGTACTTATGAATCGTCAAGTTACAAAAATATTATGCTACTGCTTTACCACCCGTTCGGAATGCCGTTCCTATGGAGAAGAACGGGCAAGAAACTCCATGGTTGCTCTTTTTTTAAAATAGATCTTTTACATTTTTGAGCAATACATTGTTATAGGTATGTGAGAACAATGTAGGAACGGTTAATCAAACTTTAGCAGCAGGTCAAAAAAAAAAACAAAAAGTACTAACTAAGTATAAAAAGTACTAACTAAGACAATACCTATGTATACAGTTACCTAGCTTAAATCTAGATCATAATTTACCCAAGTTATGTACATACTGCTGTTCTGCTTTACATATTATATAATCTATGTACAAACAAAAATATTAGGTACCCTATCTTGTCTAAAAATCGCTAAGCATAATAATTGCTCAAATTACTGATAAAATACATAACATAAATTATAAAAAAAAAAACGTCATATCAAATTCAGATGAAAAGTCCGCATCATGGCCGCCTTTCATCTATTTCTCATTAGGCTTCATTCATTATATTTAAACGAAAAAAAAAACACCATAAAAAATGCCATTGACCAGCATACCGTATAATTGTTTCCGGTGATCCGTTACGATACGGCAATGGATGACAATCTAGCGAAATAGTTTGTGTACTCGCTCTGATTGCACCAATTCTTTGGGAACTTTTCCAATTTTTTGATACTTTGATACGATAAGGACGCTCCGCCGCCAGACTACACCCACAACTTTATGTGTTCTGCTCGCGATTCGACTAGGAGCTGTACAAAGTTGATATTCTCATAGCGACCCGTAGTTCTAGCTCTTGCAACCACAATAGAATGATGTTTGTACCTGTCACACGGGAGTTTGCGTAGTTTGTTTGCCAAAAAACAATGTATCAGTCAGCGAAATTTTGTAGCAGTAGCTCTACTTTATTGTTAACTAGCTGTTGCCCGCGACTTCGTCCGCGTGGTATTTAACAAAGACAACCGTTGACAACAGTCTGCTCGCCCATTCTGAGCCCGCGGGGCGCAGTGCAGGTTGTTGCTATCAAACTTAATCAGGCGCTGCGCTGCAACATTGGTTTTAATTTTTTTTCGTAAGATCCTATTTTTGTTTTCTAAAATAAAAGTAGCCTAAGTTACTCCTTGTTACATCAGCTATCTGCCAGTGAAAGTCCCGTCAAAATCGGTCTAGCCATTTCAGAGATTAGCCGGAACAAACAGACAGACAGACAAAAATTGTAAAAAATGTTGTTTCGGTATAGGTAACGTGTATACATCCAAATGCACTTAGTAAAAAGCGGTTATTTTAATATTACAAACAGACACTCCAATTTTATTTATATGTATGTATAGACTATGTAACGATTGCAGTCTACAATGAATTTGGGGTAACCAGTTTACCAATTATGTAAATAGCATTTTAAATAAAATTATGTGGAAAAGCTAAGTACTATCATGAAAAAGTAAATGGCATAAAATATCGCAACATGATGGCTGTTCCCCTAATACTAATTCGTACCCTAATTGCGTTACCGAAATCTATTATAGCGAGTGGTAAATATCGTTTAGCTGGTAAACGGAACAATAGTCCGCCCTCTGGTTAGCTCGAGATGCGTAACGTTCATGCCTTGTCACGTACTAGCCGAAAACACTTTGGGGTCGAGCCGTATTGAGTGGGGGCGAATATTTCATAAATAACGTTCGGCTATTGAGGTCTTATTTTTTATTGAATTTAAATAAGCAGGTTTTTCTCTCAAAATTAAAGGAAGGACTAGGCGAAATTGCTTGCTTTTCAAAAACTTTTACCGTTCTGAAAAAGATTTTACGGTAATTTTATGGTAGACTAGCTGTTACCCGCAACTTCGTCCGCGTGGTATTGACCCAACCGTTGGTAACAGCCTGCTCGCGCGTTCTGAGCCCACGGGACGCATTGCAGGTTGTTGCTATCAAACTTAATCAGGCGCAGCGCTGCAACATTGGTTTTAATTTTTTTTCGTGAGATCCTATTTTTTTTTTCTAAAATAAAACTAGCCTAAGTTACTCCTTGTTACATCAGCTATCTGCCAACGAAAGTCCCGTCAAAATCGGTCCAGCCATTTCAGAGATTAGCCGGAATAGACAGACAGACAGACAGAAAGACAGACAAAAATTTAAAAAAAAATTGTTTTGGTATAAGTAGGTACCGTGTATACATCCGAATGCACTTAGTAAAAATCGGTCATTTTAATATTACAAACAAGACACTCCAATTTTATTTATTTGTATAGATAGGTACTATTTAGGTTTAGTATGAAATACATTCACGTGTTAAAAAAACTTGAGAGGTGTCAAGGGACACCCGGATGGAACGAAGTTCCTTTATTATTTTTGATGTACAAAAAACCTGTATACACTCAACAAAAATAATCGTCGCGACACCACACTGTTCAATGCGAAATAGAAAGACGAAACGAAAATATCTGGCTTGCTTTCTATAAGAGAGAGAGAGAGACAGACAGAGAAACATGCGCACGCCGCACGGCTTACAAATAATCATGTTTATAACCGGCCTTTACATAGGAAATGGAGTTGGTTGAGAAAAAAGGGTCGTACGAGAATTGTTTCATTATCATCCATGAGTCTTTTTTTTTTATTACATTATAGGCAAGTATTTGATCTCGATCTCACCTGATGGTAAGTGACGATGAGATCTACGATGGAGCATACTTGCCTAGGTAGGAAGGCGGCAGTAGATAGAGACGCTACATTCACTAAGCAAATGCAGCGCAACTGATCTGACCCGCCATCCATGAATGGCAACACCGAACATCATGCCGGAACACGGCTAGGCCGCTTGGCGACATGGCTTTGTTCAGTGGGTGGTGATTAGCCACGGCCGAAGCCTACCACCAATAAAAGTCCAGTCCATTTTATTCGTCGAATTTGAACCCACTGACTCGAAGTGCACCGGCTCTAGAAGTAATTTTGTAGTTACACAAATCTTCCCTGATAAGACGTCAACATTATTATTTATATGTTTAGTTTGTAAGTCAGCGATAGATGTCGCTGGCATGTTTTTGAACTAGGTATCGTTATGTTATTGGTTTTTATATTGTAAACTATACTTTCATTTATAAAAAAGCTTACAATAGCTCGTTACAACTTTTCGTCTTAATTTTTTCCGTATAGCCCCCTTTCGCAACGCGCGATAAGGAACTTCGTTCCAATAAACATGGTTTACAAAAAGTCGGTTAGAGTTTGTAACCTAAGTGTAAGTAAATGCATTTATTGCTAATTTGACAGTGACTAATAGTTCACTGAACCCGCTCAGTATGCCCCCAACTCATCTTTTCATCTCGCTAATCAATGCAGCCTCTCCTCTCGCCCATAGAATTCACGTGGAGTGATTAATTAGCACGTGGTCTCATCCCATATACTGCCGCGTCATGCCGACCTCTTTTATTAAACACCTTGCTTTGCTAAAAGTTTATGGATGGAACAATAATTCACTCCATGGATGAGGTTCCAAATTTCTTTGTTTGAAAAGGTGCTCCGAAAATATGATATATCAACCCTACTATGAGCACTTACCTATTATAGAAGGTACTTTGTTCTGGAAGGAGGTATACCGGGGGTTCAAACCCCACAACCCACCGTTTTGTACACACCTACTTTTTAATGTCTGTGGTCCAGAGCTCAATCCCACCCCCCCCCCCCCCCCCCCAAGTGAATTCCTGGTTACGGCCTGGTATATCTAAGTACAAATGTCAAATCAATGCAATCTCCAATTATAAGTATTCTTTGGCTATTCACTGGGCACTGCCTAGTAAATAGCCAAAGGCCCTCTCCTTATCTTATACTTGGGTGGGACGGACAGTAAGGATACCTATAATTGGAGCATACCTACTTCCAGAACAAAGTACCTGCTATAATAGGTTGGTGGTCATAGTAGGTTGATAAAGTATATTTTCGTCTAATTTCAAATCCAATAATAAACATTAATATTCATAGGTAGAGGCATATCATAAAGTATAGTCTGCACTGTGCGCGTCCACCATCGTGTGTAGTGTGACCAGCCATCCTGTTTTATTTAGAGAATTTCTATGGTTCTTTAGATGGTGTCTATTCGGAGGAAAAATTACTAAACTGTCTAGCTGTTGTCTAACCAGCCAGTTGCTTACTCATTCGCATCATTTCTAATCTGAGGCACAATATTTTGAAACTTCTGTTTTTTTTTTTATAATTCGTCAGTTTATTGGGGTTACTCTCGAAT